>JADMNL010000023.1:360827500-362250000 GCA_016271365.2 Neoceratodus forsteri | reverse complement strand
GCCCGGGACTTCTTGTGACTTCTGGGCTACATGGTGGCCTGTACCTCCATGGACCGGTGGGCCCGGTGGCATATGCACCCCCTTCAATGGGAGCTGGCCAGCCAGTGGACTTAGCAACTAGATCTTTTCGACCAGCTGGTCACTATAACCCAGAAGATATGGGACGCTCTCCACTGGTGGACCATCCCGAAGCATCTGCAGGAAGGGATCCCATTTGTCCATCCCAAGCTGACAGTCATCTTGACAACCGACACCTCTCTCACGGGCTGGGGTGCCCACATGGAGACCACAGAGTCCAGGGGCTCTGGACCCCTGAGGAATCCCGATGCCACATCAACTTACTGGAGCTCTGAGCAGTTCGTCTGGTGCTGACTGCATTTGCTCTGTTCCTTCGGGGTCAAATGGCTCAGGTCCAGACTGACAACTCCACAACCATGTACTGTCTCAACAAACAGGGCATCACACACTCCTAGCTTCTGTGCAAGGAAGCTCTCTGTATCTGGACACTCGTGAGCTAACTGGAGGCAGATCTCCTAGTCATTCATGTGGCAGGAACCTCAAATCAGCTGGCGGACGCCCTCAGCCATGTGGGCGAGGCGTCCCACGAGTGGTTTCTCCATCTAGAGGTAGTACACAGCCTGTTCTCCCAGTGGGGCACCCCTCATAATTCGCCTCCAGGGAGCACGCAAGAAGCTGAGGCTGTTTATGCCCCCCTCTCCAGCAGGGCTCACTGCGGGGCTTGCCTTCACCCAGGCCATGGACCCCAAACCTCTTTCATGCTTTCCCTCGATCCACAAGGTGCTCCTCAAGGTCAGGAGGGACAAGGCACAGGTGATCCCGGTGGCTCCAGACTGGTCCTGCCAGTTTTGGTACCCAGATCTCCTCCACTTCAGCAACAGGCTCTCGAGGCGTCTTCCAGCATGCCCGGACCTGCTCTCAGTCAATCAGGGGAAGGTCCTCCACCCAGACCTTCAGTCCCTGCACCTGACAGCCTGGTTCCTGAGCAGCAAGAGTTCCAGGCTTTGGGTCTCTCTGAAGATGTCCTCAGTGTAGTGGAGGCATCTAGGAAGGAATCGACCAGGAAGTTCTATGCCTTCAAGTGGAAGAGATTCTATTATTTGGTGTCAAGACAAGGGTCTGGCTCCTTTGTCCTTTCAGGTAGCTAGCATTCTCGACTACCTTTGGTCTCTCTCCAGAGGGGGTCTTCGGTGTACAACCCTTAAGGTGCACCTTGCAGCCATCTCTGCTTACCGGGCATGGGCCAGTCAGCAGATGGTGGCACAGGGGAAGGTGTCAGGTGTTTCTTCCAAGGCCTCGACCATGTTTCCCCTCCGGTGCATGAACCACCTCCACCATGGGATCTACTGCTGGTACTGGCAAAGCTTAAGGGCAAGCCATTCGAACCGATGCACAGGAGTGAGATGTCACACCTGTCGTGGAAGACCACCTTCCTGGTGTCTGTCACATCAGCCAGAAGGATTGGGGAGCTCCAGGCGCTCTGAGTCTCTCTTTCTGGTCTTCCACAGGAACAAGGTTGTCCTGCGCCCCAACCCGAAGTTCCTTCCGATGGTTGTGTTGGAGTTTCACCTGAACCAGGTGATGACTCTACCGGTGTATTACCCCAATCACACCTCGGAGGCCGAGTACAGGCTCCATACTTTGGACCTGAGACAAGCGCTCTTTTATTATAAAGAGTGCACAGACGGAGTTCGGGGAGAGGTTCGCCAACTGTTTGTCACCTACACTGAAGCTGCACCTGCCAGACCTGCAGCCAAGCATATAGTTGTTCAGTATTTGTTATTTTTAGTAGTTTATTTAAAAAAAAAAAAAAAAAAAAAGGTTTTCAGCCTGCCATCGACGGTGTCGATCATGAACAGTGTCGGTGATGGTAGGGAAACTTCGCTTGAAAGCTGTTTTGGCAGCGGGGTTGGGTCCAGTCCGGTGCCGTTTTCAGAAGAGTGGGTCTCACCACGGGCAGTCCGGTGCCCGAGAGGAAGGGCGGACTTTCCGAAAGCACAGAAAGAAACTGTCCCAATAGGGGGCCCAGCACTGCTCGACTCAAGCTCTTCTTCCTCCCATTAGTTGAAGAAGAAGCAGTACCGCTCGAGGTCACCCTCTGGTACGTCTGCATGGAGGTCGTCGGTAGCGGAGGATGGTAGGCCGACTCCTTCAGGATCTCCTGTGGCCTCTGGCCCTGGCAGCCGTGATCCTCAGCTCCGGAGTCGCTCCCCAACCCCTGGGGGGCCTCTGGTGAGCAGTTTCATCATTGGGCCACTCTTATAAAGTAGTGGGTTCAGCGACTGTCCCAACTGCCCTTACCTGCGGACTCGTTCCTGGAATCTTCAGGCCCAGGGGCCATTGGTCCGTGGTCAGAGTAGTTGGGTTAGCTTGATCACATGGTGCCATCGACACTGCTCCTTCATGCCTTTCCCCCTCACAGGGACTGCATTCTCCTCCTCCTCCTCCTCCTCCTCCTCTTTTCAACACTTTCAAGGAGTCTCCGGTGGTAATGTGACCGTCAGGCATCCCGTGTTAGGGACTCTGAATCTTCATCCGGCGCCAGCTTCAGTGCCGATGCCAGCGCTGAACAGAGTGCCGGGTTTCTCCACAACGATTCTGGGGGTGGCGCCTCTGGTACTTCCTTCCTCTTTTCCTATCTTTGCTGACCCTTCTGGGGTAGAGGGGGGACTTTGATGAATCGAATCCTGATCTATGTCTAACAGAAGATATGGACGAAGACTCTTTACGGGCTAGAGAGTAAGAGCTCTATATCAGCTGAGCCTGTGGTTGAAGATATTTCCTTTAATTCTCTGCTGAAGAACATGGGTTACACCTTGGCTGTTCAGACATCTGCTGTGGACCCTGGGAAGCTTTTGCACCTACAATACCTGCATGTCCCTGAGAATTCATGTAGACCTGACACTGCCAGTGCAACCCTCTTTTGAGACCCTTTCACAAGCAGTGTGGGACAAACTGGTGCTGAGTGCTTCCATGGCTAAGTTTATAGACAGAAAGTACATTCCCCCTAAAGAGGCTAATCCTTCCCTCTCAACCCTTCACGGATGTGCCGGTGGTACTGGCTGAGAGCAACAAAGCTGTGCTCCCCCTGGAATCCACAGCGCATCCTGTGAACAAAGAATCCTGTAAGATCAACACTGTGGTGAAACGGATGTTTGCTGAAGCAACCTTGGGCATGCGCATAGCTAGCTACCAGGGCCATCTCTCTCAGTATGAGTATACCCTTTGGCATTTACTCAGTGCACTGGTTGAGAGCCTCCCGGAGTCTGACACCAACGAAGAACTCCTGCAGACCATTACCAGGGGCATAGAGTCCAACAATCAACAGCTGAAAGCGACTATGGACGCCTTTGATGCTGCCTTTCGGGCAGCAGTGGCCTGGATTTGTACAGGCTTCACAAATAATGCTCAGCAGAGAGTCATGAATTTCCACTTTGACGGTGTTTATCTGTTTGGCCCACAAGTGGAGCCAGGCACTGGAGGCCACTCAGAAAACCGGGACTGCGCTTCCGGTGACGTCAGCAGGCATGGAGGTTTGAGATCGCGTAGACTCCCCAGATCGTCGCATAAACTCCCCCCTCAACTGCCTTAAAAGCTGGCATCCAAGTTAAAACAAGGTAAATTAGAGGAGATGATGGCTACTACAAGACAGCGGCACAAAGAAAACCAGCTGGAACCAACGGTTACTACCGAGAATGAAGTCTCGACTCAGCCACCGCCCTCAGGCCTTGAATTTACACGGCGCTCGCTCTCTCCCAGCTCCCGTTCTGCATCGGACACCAGTTTTGACAGAGATGGCATCCACAATAACCTCAAAGAAGCTCTATAAAGAGCTGAAAAGACATGGAGACACATTAACCAAGATACAGGGGGATCTTTCCGAAGTTAAAAAAGAACAAAGTTCAGGGGCCAAAAATCTTGGATCATGAAGACCACGCCACGGAAACCTCCAAATCCATGGACTTGCATAACGGAGCTATACTTCATCTACATGACCGAGAGGTCTGGCTGCAACAAAAGATCAAGGACTTAGAGAATAGGTCCCGGAGATCAAACATCCGTATACATGGACTTCCATAGCAGGCTGATTCGGGTGACATGATTAAATACATGGAAGGCTTACTGAAAGAGCTCCTATCCCTAGATGAGATGTACGGCCTTAACATTATTCATGCCCATAGATCTTTGGGCCCTCGGCCTCGCGATCCTACAGCCAGACCCAGGTCAGTGATCCTTGCTTTTCTGGACTACAGAACGAAACAGGAGGTCTTGTATAAAGCATGGGCAAAAAAAGAAATATCATTCGGTGGTGCCCGTTTGTTTTTTGAACATGATTATGCCCCAATTACAGTGGACAGATGGAGAAAGATGTTCCCCATTCTTAAGTTGTTATGGGCCAAAGGAGTTAAAGCGAAGCTGGATTACCCTGCGACATTAAGAATTACCACCGACTCAGGGACACACTTATTTCTAAATATCTCTGATGCAGCTCCAATTCTAAAGCAATGGGACATTTCTGTGGTGAACATACTGGACGCTGAAACAGTTAAGGAGCTCGAAGGCTGACGGTGGTATATTGTCCGAAATCCTAAACAGGCGAAGGGTCCACAGTCACGCCAAGTTGACGACGCAGGTTCATTGGAACAATTAGATTCGCCCAGAAAAGCGGTATCCCTACCTGCTTCCATTCTTTCACCCAGGAAATCTAGAGGAGGTAGAAGGCAAGGCCGTGCCGCAGGGCTAACTCCACAAAAAGCGTCCAACCGCCGACTGGACACTTGAAATCCATGGGGAAGACAGCAGATTCTGCTCTGCAGAGTCGGCGAACTGTAGGGTTTTCAAACTTGGAATTATGAATCCTATAATTGTTTCAAATAACTGGAACGCTGTAATGTAAAGCTAATTTTGTCTTTCCAGTTAAAGGGGCCTTATCATAACTCTATAGTAGCCCAGTTTGCATAAAAAGGATTTAGCAAATTTAGTTTTTGCATTGCATTCAGATAATCATATGACAGTAGATGTTAATAGTGGTTAATTCCAGATGAAAGGTATTACTTTGTTCCTTTCAGGACCATTTTGGATTGCAATTTAAAATACGATATATCGAGGCACAGGGCGGGGCTAGCTGGGGAGAGTGAGAGGAAATCACTACAATCTCTTAAGGAGGGTTTTTTCTTCCCTTCTTTTCATTTTCTCCTGGCTAGAAAAGAGATCTCCACCCAGCCCAGCTGACGTTACACCTATTTCTGAGACCGAGTACGATCTCAGTTCTGTGCAGCCATAGGTATCTGTACATTCCTTCCCATAAAGAGACCTCTGTTGGGAAGGAGAAGGTGGCACTTTTGGAAGGAATTCAATGTTGGTTAAGGTTGAAGGTTGATGTTGCTTGTTTTTATTGTTTGAAAAGTCTGTCTGTGCCTAGAAAGCAATGAAAGATTTGCCTAACCTGGGAGGGGGGGCGAGAGGTTTTGGGAAGTATTAAATGGAAGGACATAGTAATCTAAAACTATCGTGAGAGATAGATTTAACTTTAATTATCTGTAATGTTAAGGGCTTAAATAGCCCCATTAAAAGAGCTCGGGTGTTACGGGAATAGGGGAAATATAAAGCGTACCTGGCATATATTCAGAAGTCCCATTTAGCAGAGGGTGAGCATGCTAAATTAAAGCAGTCTTGGGTGGGTGAAGTCTACACGTCTACCTGGAAAGCCCACCCCCATCGCAGGGGTTCTGTGATACTAATTAGGAAGGATTCCCCAATTAAGATAGTGGACTTTGAAGGGGATCCAGCAGGTCGGTTCGTGAAATTGAAGGCTTACTATTTGGGATACCCTGTATTTTTTAAACTTATATGCCCCAAATGAAGAAAAAGAAAATCGTTCCTTCCTTCGTACTCTAAATTTAGAAGCTGTTACGGAGGTTGACTCCTTGTGCATAATTGGGGGAGACTTCAGTAGGGTGATGTCGGGCAAACTTGATAGGAGGGGAACTGTTGGAGTGAGATCAGGGCAGAGGGAGGAGGCCTTCCTCAAGAGACTTGTGGAGGAAGCAGGGTTTCTTGAAGCATGGTGATACTGCCACCCAGTGGCATCTGATTTCTCATTCTTCTCCCACAGACACAACTCGTATTCCCGATTAGATATGTTTTTTTCTACCTACTGAGAGGAGTACCGGTTTACAGGCCTGTCTTATACACCCCATAACTTGGTCGGATCACGCTCCAGTGTCTTTGCGGGTCCAATTGATGCCCACTCTGAGAAATTCGAACTGGAGGTTTAATGTGGGACTCCAGAACTCTGCCGAGTTCAGGGACAGTCTCAGAGACCATCTCGGGGAGTTTTTAGCTGTGAACACACAAGGAGAACCCTCCCCCTCTCTTCTTTGGGATGCTTTAAAAGCTTCACTGAGGGGCCACATAATATCCTTCAGTTCTAAAGTAAAAAGAGAGAAAATAGCTTTGCAGAAAAAAATGGAAGCAGATTTGAGGGAAGCAGAATTTAGACACAAATTAACCTTGAATCCTGTAGACAGACTTAACTGGCTACATAAAAAAAGCTTCCCTCGAACGCCTACTAGCACAACAGACAGAAAGCTCCCTGAGAAGAGTTAATCATAAATATTATGAAGAAGGAAACGGGACTGAGAAATTATTAGCCTTTGTACTCCGAAAACAAACAAATAGAGCAGTTTTAAAAATACAAGACCCTGACAAAGGTAATGCATTGGCTACCTCCCCTCCTCAAATTGCCTAGACCTTCAGTTATTTTGAGTCTCTATATAGTGAGCCCCCCTCGGCTGATGTTGATGGCAGTAAAGTGGAGGAATTTTTGTCCCCATTAGCCTTGCCTCAGCTGACCCTGGAAGCCTGGAACTCTCTGGAGTCCACCATTGCACTCCAGGAGGTTACCGCAAAGATACTGGAGCTGAGACGGGGCAAGTCACCTGGACTAGACGGCATTCCAGCCAAACTCTGTAAAGCACTCCAGTTAGAATTGGCTCCTCTCCTACTGTCCTGCTATTTATATATTCAGGAGGGAGGAGAAATCCCGGACTCCTGGAGGTATGCTCAAATTTCTGTAATACATAAGCAAGGGAAAGACCCCGAGGTTTGTGGCTCATACAGACCGATTTCTTTGTTGAATGTGGACATAAAAATTTTTACGGGAATTTTAGTTGACCGAATGCAGAAAGTGATTCACACCACAATACATCCGAATAAGACCAGTTTCATTTCAGGTAGATATATACAGGATAATATCAGAAGGTTACTAAATATTATTTTCAGCCAGTGGGGACAGGAGGCACTACAATTGGCCATATCCATGGATGCGGAAAAGGCATTTGATAGAGTGAATTGGCATTATTTACAAAAATCCATGGAGAAATTTAATTTCGGCTCCAAATTTAGGAAAATAACTAATTTTTATAATTCACCCCAAGCTCAAGTACGGGTAAATGGGATTAATTCAGGTAGGTTTCCAGTCTGTAGAGGAACGAGACAAGGATGCCCCCTGTCCCCACTATTGTTTGCCATTTTCTTGGAGTCCCTGGCGGCAAGAGTTATGCAATCTTTGGAAGTAGAGGGGATAATGGCAGGGGGGAATAGAACAGAAAATTGCCCTGTATGCGGACGATTCAGTTTTTTGTTTTTTTTTGAGGAACCCAGATAGGTCAGTGCCAGCCCTAAGTAAGGTGTTAGATCACTTTGCCGCTATCTCAGGATACAAAGTGAATGTTTCTAAGTCTGACGCACTGATTCTCTGTGGGCAACCCACATAGTTGTTTAGGTCCACATTCCCGAACACCTGGGTGAAAAATAACCAGCTCAGATACTTAGGGATTCAAATTTCTACTTCCAGAAGTAGACTATATGAAACCAATTACAATGCACTTTGGAATGGGATGCAAGGTGACATGGCTAGGTGGACCCTTCTACCTCTCTCATTGGCTGATCGCATAGACTCAATTAAGATGAATCTGTTACCTCGGTTTCTCTTTTTATTCTCTACACAACCCATTCCTATTCCCCCTGATTATTGGAAGAAAGTGAATCAAGGATTAGATAAGTTCATATGGGGAGGTAGGAAACCTAGAGTGGCAAAGAGAATTTTATATCTCCATAGGTCTCAGGGAGGACAAGGACTACCAAACCTCCACCAGTATTACTTGGCATGTTAGATGGTCCCATTGTGTTCTTGGGCCAGACAACTGGATATATCGGGTTGGTACGAAATAGAGGAAAACGAGGCCCTGCCCCTGCCTTTGTACACGTTAGTTTTTACAGAAGTTCCACAGAGTATAGTAGAACATATATATAACCCCTGGGTGAAGCACTCTATAAAGACTTTACATCGGATTCTGGACCTGATGAGTTCAAGAGGAAAATTAGGTCCCCTGTCCTTAATAAGATTTTGTCCAGATTTCTTTCCTCAGAGATTAGATTCTGGGTATGCATTGTGGGGAAACTAAAGACCTACACAGATTTTCTCAATTCTTTGAGGGAGGGACCTGCGTGTCCTTCCAGCAACTGAGATAAATTTCACCTCTCAACTTCAGACTTGTTCAGATCTATGCAGGTCAGACATTTTATTTTTTACAAAGACAACGAGCAAGCATTAACTCAACCAAGAAACCCCTAGGAGGAATTTATGTATGGGATCATAATGGGTACCACAACTGTGAAACTTATATCTAACCTTTATTTTAAATTGGAGATGAGAGAGGAGATTCCACTATTATGAGTGAAAGAACACTGGGAGAGGGAAGCTCAAATTCATATAACTATTCAAGATTGGACTAGGCGCCTGAAGGTGGGATGGAGGGCGACCTCTTCACCTGGCTGGAGAGAATTTTTCTGGAAAATTTTTATTCGTTTTTTTATACCCCTAAGATTACCAGGCACTTTCACACCACTTATACAGATTGTTGCCGGCGTGGTTGTGGCAGTGTGGGTTCCATTATCATATATTTTGGGCCTGCCCCCTACTAAGAGAGTTCTGGTCTAGAGCGCAGTTGACCATTAATCAAATCCCGCAAATGGATATCCCAGATGAATTCTCAGAGTGGATACTTGGCCTTCCTACAATTATTTGGCTACCCTCGCCCCGTAGGAAATTGGCATTAGGTCTCATAGCTGTGGCATTAAAATGTATATCCGCCAGGTGGTTAAGGCCGCTCCCCATCATTCCAAGATTGGGTTGATCGAACTAATAAGGTGTGTGATGTGGAACAGATAACAGTCAGATTACATTTTAAGATGGATAAATTCATGGAAATATGGAGCCCTTGGATAGGATGGGCAGCTAGCCATTCAACTTTAGGAAATAATGGGAATTTAACACAAGAAGATAGTTCATAACGATATGAGATTAATTTTCATGGATAGGAGACTTCCCTAATGATAACAAGGTTTCCTGGGGTTACCTTTTGTTTTTCAGTCATGTATCGGTGAGTATGATCTTGCCCCCCTGGACTGTAAGAATTACAACTTGCTTTTCTCCTTATGTCCGATTCTCACAGATACTTCTATAACCCCCTTCTCTTTCTTTCTTTCCCTTTTTTTTTCTTTAACAACAAAGTGATTTAATATGTTGACGTATAACCTCATTTCATCTGCTCCCCTCATTATATTGGACGTAAGATAATTTTCTGTTATTTGGGTTTTATCTTGAATCTCTCACACGTTATATGGCTCTCTTGGCACTAGGTTTGAGTTTTAAGGTTGACAGTTAAGTTCCTATATGAAGCCAGCTGTTAAACTTCAGAAGGAGATAAGTATGCATTCTAGTGAAATATTAAATAAAACAGTGATCCTAAAGTCTTTAATCTATTATATAAAATAGACAAATTTCTGATGGTATGTCTTCATATGTTTAATTGTAAGGAATTTGATTGATTGAATAAAGCTGATTTTCAAAAAAAAAACAAAAAAAAAACGGGACTGCCATTAAGACTGCCTCCTGCCGCCCCTCAAAGGGGCAGAAAGCGGCTGCAGTTTCACAACAGGCAGTCCTTTTGAGGTAAAGGCAGAGGAGCTTTTAACAAGAACCAAACCTCTCGGCCGCAAAAGGAAATGCAGCAGAAGACACAGGCCTTGGAAGGTGCCCAGTGCCACCCTCTGAAGACCCGGCCCAGGTCCCACCTCGGCTGCCTGAGTTGGACACCACTTCGGTAGTAGGAGGGCATCTGACTCAGTTTTACAACCAGTGGAAATCCGGCACAATGGACAAATGGGTCCTCAGGATTATTCAAGAGGGATACACTTTCAGTTTCGCAAAGACACCTCCAGATCTTCCACACAAGCAACAGCCCAAACTTTCTACCACTCAGTCAGACTTCCTTGCTGCCAAGATGCAGGGCCTTTTGAAAAACAGAGCAGTAGAAGTGGTTCTGCAGGCAAAATGGAACGCAGGCAAAATGGAACACAGGGTTCTACTCCCATTACTTCCTGGTTCCAAAGAAAACAGGCGGCATGTGCCCTATTCTTCATCTAAGGAAGTTGAACAAATATCTAGTCAGAGAAAAAGTCAAGATGATGTCTCTGGGAACTTAGCTGCCACTAATTCATCAGTACGACTGTTTGGCATCCCTAGACATGCAGGACACCTACCAGCATGATCTTCCCTTGTCAATCTTCACCATTCATTACTGCTTGGGTAGTGCCGGAGGCGCGCACCCGCTACGGGAGTTTTTTTTTTTTTTTTTTGGAGTCTGCTCCACGGTGCCGCCGAGAGCTCGACGGCCGCCGCGCCATGCCCGAGGTGGTCGTTAGTGCCGCAGACTCCTCCTCCATCTCAGTTCTGTTCTCCCGCCGTCGAGGCTGCACCTGCTACGCGGTTAGTGACAGTTAGGCCGGATCCAATCCAGACTCCTTCTCGTACTTCTCTCGATCTTCTCTTGACGCCGTCAAAACCCGGTAAGACCGTTCTTTTTATAATTTCTTCTGTGCCGAGAGCTTTTGCTGTTTTATTCTAATTTTTTTTGCATCATGTCAGGTTTGGGGGCAAAATGTAAGTCGAAGGCGGGGCGCGCCCCTATGCGTTGGTGCTCCTGTGGCCGGCATTTTTCCATCATGGATTGGCATGATGTTTGTCTTCGTTGCCTGGGACCCAACCACGATATGGATGCGTGTGATGCCTGTTTCTCCATGGACTGTCGCGTCCTAGAAGTCCGCGCGTTCAAGATCGGCAAGGCCCCGCCGACTTTTGGAGGATGGCGCCGCTCCAGGGATTCCCAGGTAAGGTCTCTAGGCCCTTCCTCTGGGTCCTCTCTCGGGCCTATACAGTCTGTAGAGGAGGAGGCTTCCTCATCTTCTCTTGCCGAAGAGGAAGCTTCTTTTGCGGTGTCGGAGGAACGCCGAGGTGCCCCCCGGGGCCGCGGCGGGGACACCGCCTTGACAGTCACCTCCTCGGAAGTGCAGGCTCCTCCAGTGTCGAGGCCACGCCTGCTGGGCCTGGCATCGGTGGACCCTCGACGCCACTTTCCGGCGCCGTTTCGGATCTGCAGCGCTGGTGATCGAGATGGCTCCATTGGCGGCGCCGTGTTGGCCTTCGGCGGCGCAGGCCCAGTTCAGTCTTCTGGCGGTGCAGGTGGGGTCCGGCACCGATGGCGGTGCGTGGGTCTGGCCGGCACCGTTGGGAGCCAGGCGGGCCTGTATTGCCTGGGGGTCCGGGCTGTCACAGCCAAGCCACCGGAGACACCTGGGGTTGCCAGTATTGTGGTCCAGCTGGTCTCTTCCTCCTCGGAGGCCGATGATTCAGACGTGGACCCGTCCTGGCACCCTGACTCTTCGGAGTCAGGGTCTCCGGTGGCACGAGGTGCTAGGCGGCCCAGCGCACCTATTCCTCTGTCCCCGCTGCCGTCCTCCCCTGAGGCCCCCCAGGCTGGGGGTGGTCTGGGGTCCCTGGAGGCGATGGAGCGGGGGTGGAAGGAGGGGCTCTCCCTCCTGAGGGGGTCGTGGCAGCTACCGACCCTGGTGCTGCTGCACCCCCTCGGGGTGAGATGTCGCTGGGGTCAAGGAAGAGGGCGTTCTCGGAGTCCGAGGGGTCGAGGGGCAGGGTTCCGGCGTCTTGGTTTCTACCTGCCACCCCTCGGGGTGTGGCTCGGAGCCGTAGTGCTGGGCCCCGTCTTTCCCTTTTGGAACCCTCTGGTGGCGTTGCTGTGGGCTGCCCTTCTGGATCCATGCAGTCCCAGGTTCGTCACAGGGGAGGATCCCCTTCTGGGCTCTTCCAGGCTACGCATCCCCAGGGTTCCGTTTTGCGACCTGGTCTGTTGTCCAGGATCCCGCCAGCTTGGGCTCCGTTCCCCGGATTCCAGAGCCCTAGCAGAGGACAGTTGCCTCTCCGTAGGTGCCCTTCTCCCATTCCTCTGCAGCCACCTCCCGCCCTCCCAGGCCATGTCGGTCCCATGGGCCCGTTATCCTGGGAGATGTTCAGAGGTTCTATGCCTTCCTTCATATGTTAGGTACATGAATGAGCCGGTTTTCGCTTCATTCCCACCGCCGCAGGAGTCCTCTGGACACTCAAGCTCTCCATCATCCTCATCTCCCTCCTCTGAGGGAGAGGAACCCACTGCTCATCTCTCCTCCGATGCTGATTTCACCGAATATCAGCGATTCCTTTCGAGGATGGTGAGGGATCTTCGAATATCCTGTTAGGCAAGACAGTACTGAACGGGAGACGCGTGAATTCCTTGGCGAATTCAGTGCCCAGCACTTGGTGGTACTATCCTGGCCTATTCCCTTCCAGGAGGCGTCTATCCGTGCCTGGCAGTCGCCAGCCGCCCTTTCTCCAGCCCCGGCAGACTGCCAGCATAGGTATTGTGCCCCTTCGGAATCCCTAGTTACTATCCTCAACCCACCCTCTGGATTGGCATACCTACAGACTCCCTCCGGGCACCGCCGCCTGGCACACGACCGTCCACCAGACTCTGATTCTCCACAGTTCGACCGGTGGGGGGCAAAGAGTGTTCTCTTCCTCTCGTGCGATGTCTAGCATTGCATCTCATCAGGCCCATCTCGCTGCCTACAGTAGGCATTTGTGGTCAATGCTTTCCCAAATCTTAGCATCAATGCCTGATACGGAGCAAACCAGACAAGCTATTGCCCTCTCTGCTGTAGGCCTGGAGCTGGCAAGACACCAAGCAAGGGCATCTTATGACGCCAATGAGGTGGCTTCCAGGCTTGCAGGGACAGCGATCTGTATTAGACGGACGGCATGGCTTCGTCTATCAAGGTTGTCACCCCTGGCCCGGCGTAGGGTGATTCATTCCGCTTTCCGGTGGACCCGTCTCTTTTTCTCCAGAGCTAGGAGACTTCTGCAGGGGCTCCCTCTGTCTCCCCGTCCTCGGGGGGCATCTCCTAGCTCTTTTCCCCCATAGGCTTGTCTCTTGATTAGCCCAGGCTCTTCCCCTTCTGTTTCTCACCAACAGGAGGCTGGGGGTCTTGCTCCCTCAGGGTTTCTACCCCCCCCTTTTGGGGGGGGGAGCTTGGTACTCACCCAAGCAGTAATGAATGGTGAAGATTGACAAGGGAAGATATGAAAATTACGTAGCTACTGTAATTCTTGATCTTCTCTTGTATCTTTCATGTGGCTCTGGAGTTAGCCACAATCAGTTCGGTGCTGCCCTTTGAACTCCTTGGTGCCACAAGTCTTTGTAAGAAGTGCTTTACTGGTTCTTGTGGCACATCTCAAAAACCTGGCATTCAAGTGTACCTGGCTCAGACGCATTGACCCTAGCGAGCCAATCCAGGCAGACAACATAGGATGCTATCTCCACAGCTTCCAAGTTCCTCACCTCTATGGAGGTGCTACTGAACCTGGAAAAATCGCAGCTTCAGCCCTCCCAACAACTTCTCTTCATAGGAGCCTTTCTGGACACCTCCAGAGCAAGGGCCTTTCTTCCACAGGACAGGAGGAATGACATTCTCCAGATGGCTCACTTCATTAGGGAGAACAACTCAGTTCGAGCTCTCTTGATGCAGTGGATGCTAGGTCTCATGGCATTATCCGTGTTCACACTGCCTCTAGTCCGCCTATACATGAGAACCACACAGTGGATGCTCAGCACTCAGTGGTCTCTGTTGTCGAGGCACAGGTCAGGAAGCATAGGAAAACCAGGAGCAGTTGTAAAATTTGCAACAAGTGATTTATTAACAGTAAAATAAAAATAAAAAATTGTTCAGTAAAACTATTTACAAAGGCAGTATAAACAGAGAAAGTCCATCTGGGTTTCTTCTCAGTTTCCAGTCTCAGTCTCTGTGTTGTTTCTCTTGCAAGAAATTGCAGCTATGTTTTTTATAAGTTTTTGCAACCCTGCTCATTAAGAAAACAGCATGCTTCTCACACAGTGTTCTTGTAAGTTTCCAATGTTCTTGTCAGTTTCAGCAGGCACAGCAAAAAGAATATTGTGACCCAGAACTGACCTCTTGTTTACGTCTTCTGCAAAAGGCTTAAAACGGCATTTCAGGTTTTCCCGTTGAGTTACAAATAATTGTGCAATCAAAATCAATTACATTTCCACAAAAAGATTCAAATATTTTATACTTGCAGTTATGCGGGGGGGGGGGAGACAGAAACAACAAGTGAGGGTAGAGAGATAGCGAGAGGCAGAGAATTGCAAGACCATCGGGGTGATCAAGTCCTAGGTCTCACGAGAAGATTTTGTTGTGCAACCAGACAGAGAAGAGACAGAAAAGGGGGAGAATAGAACAGATCCTTGCATGTAAACTCTTTCTCCAGAACAACTGGGACAGGGTCCTATTCAACCCTGCCGTAGTACAATCATGCACCCACAGTCCTTCCACATCAAGGTAACAGAGCCTCTAATGAGATAACTTGCTTGGTAGACTCAGGAAGACAAGCTTCTGCAAGGTTTACCCTTTGCCCCACTGGAACTCCAGATCACCAGATGCATCTCTGACCAGTTGGGGAGCTCACTGCCAGGACCTCCACACTCATAGACTGTGGAGCCGGGAGGAGTCTCATCTATATATGAATGTCTTGGAGATGAGAGCTGTCCTGTATGCTTTCCGAACCCTGAAGGATGTCCTCTGTCACAAAGTAATCCTCCTTCAGATGGACAACAAGGCTGTGATGTACTACATCAACAAGCAAGGTGGGGCGCACTCTTACCCTCTGTGCAGAGAAGCCATGAGAGCGTGGGAGTGGTGCCTCGAGCACATTGCCCTGATCCAGGGAGTCTACCTGCCGGGAGTCCAGAACTATCTGGCGGATCACCTCAGCAGAATGGAGGTGGATCCACACACACACACGCGCGCGCGCACACACACACACGCACGTGGTCACGCGACCCAAATGTTGTGCAATCACTATTCGAAGAGTGGGGCATTCCAGACCTGGACCTTTATGCATCCCCACTCAACCCCAAACTGCCTCTATTCTGCTCCAGAAATCCAGAACCTGGTGCTTTCTGTCTGGATGCATTCAGACTGTGGTGGACAAGACACTTTCTGTACGCATTTCCTCCTCCTCCATTAATTCAGAGGGTAATGCTCAAGTTGTAGGCATGGGGGGCAGTATGATTCTCATTGCCCCACACTCACTTCGACAGATATGGTTTCCATTAATCAACGGTTTGTTGGAAGTCCCTCCAAGGCAACTGCCCCTACAAATGAACCTCCTAACACAGGGACCTGTGATCCATCCCAACCTGCGATCCCTTCATCTCTATGCCTGGCTCCTGAGGAGATAGAAATGGGTAGGCTTAATGTCTCTCAAAGAATATCAGAAATCCTCTTAGCGGCATGTAAGCCATCTACTACGAAGACTTGCATGGCAATGTGGAAACATTTTTCCATTTGGTGTGCAAAGTCCGCCCTTGATCCCTTTGTTTGCCCACCAAGTAAAGTGTTGGAGTACCTCCTAGACCTGTCAAATGCAGAGCTGCAATACTCAACAGTAAAGGTACACCTCTGCGCGATTTCTGCTTACGAGACAGTACAGAACATGCTGCTGGCTCAGTTGCTGCTAGTCAAGAGATTCCTTAAAGGCATCCTGCACACTAGGCCCCCACTCAGGAGACCTGTGGACGTAAGGGATATCAATGTCGTCCTAGACATGCTCACCCGTAAGCCCTTTGGACCTCTAGCAAGTTGCGACTTGGAAGTTTCTGACCTGGAAGGCAGCCTTCCTAGTAACCATTACCTCACTCACAGGGTCTCTGAAATACATGCCTTGGTCATAGACCCCCCCCACACACACGTTATTTCACAAGGACAAGGTGGTTCTCAGAACTCACCCTGAATTCTTACCCACGGTGGTCTCAGAGTTTCACCTTAACCAGACCTTGGTCCTTCTGACCTATTTTGCCGTTTCAGAATGAAGGGGAATGCACCCTTCAATCCCTGGATGTCAAGAGGGTTTTGCAATTCTACATCGACAGAACAAAAGAGATTTGCAAATCCAAACAACTATTTGTATCGTTCAGCATGACCCGGCTGGGTCAGCCTGTTGCCATCAGAGGCATTTCAGCATGGTTGGTAGCGTGTCTTTGCCATTGCTATTCGATGGCGCAGGTCAAGTTGGAAGGTCGGGTTTATGCCCACTCTACCAGAGCAGTCGTGGCATCCCTGGCAAAGATACGGAATGTGCCCATTGCAGACATTTTTTAACGTTTCCACTTGAAGCTCTCTGCACACTTTTGTGAAGCACTGCGCTCTGGATGTCCATGCCAGACAGCATCCTTCTTTTGGCAGGACAGTCCTTAATGGACTTCTGTCCTAAGTGAGATCCTTTTTCCTACTGCCCTACTTTGGGGGGGGGGATTGATTTCAGCTCTGTACTCTTCTATTAGTGTGAATGAAGGAGTGGTGGAGACTTTTAATCCAGGAAGATATGAAAATTACGTACCTATCATAATTCTTGATCTTCTTGGACAAAGTCTCCACCACCCATTCACATGCCCACCCGCCATCCCCCGAGCTCACTTATCCTGTTTCTGGTCTTCACTGCCTCATTGGCTTAGGCTGTGAAGACATTGTTGGGTTGACCCTTCTTACATGGGTCATGTGGACTATCTTATGTCCAGATTAGGTTAGCTTATGCTGCACATCCTCTGTCAAAAAGGTACTGAGGCGGTTGGAGGGTCGACTCCGATATAGCCTATACGGGCGCGAGCCAGTCTCGCGGTGCCATGCATATGTGGTCCTACCTCTGCGCCAGCCCTCCTGAAGATTTTTGGCTCCTGCTGGGTCCTGGCGCCTCCGGTGTAGTCCCATTAGTGTGAATGAGTAGTGGAGACTTTGTCCAAGGGCAGACACTGTAGAGATATCTAGCTTGCCTTTTAACAGCTGCCATAAGTAGTCACACTCTTGTGAGTGCCAACAGCCTTGCCTTTTAGGGGAGCACATATCTAGCATTCATTTCTTATTCACTCTTTTTTCTACGGGCCTGGTAATGGATATCCCTATCCTTTTTCTGGCCTTGCACTGTTGTACAAGCCCTTCTTTCCTACTTTTTCTCTAAGAAGTGTCTTTCCTGCCTAGCCAGAGCCCCATACCAGGGCTGCTGCCCTTCACCCGCTTTCTGTCTAGGAGGCCTTTAGGCTCTGGCTCCCCCTTTTACCTGCTACCCTTGTGCCTCTTGGGCCCATGCCTCAGTTTTTCTCTAAATTTGTAGTCTGGTTTTATTGTCTTTATGACCTTATAACCTGTATCCTTTTCCTGTCCCTTTGGGCTAGAACTCTAGTCCCTCTTGGTCTTTCTTTCCTGGCAAACAGAACCAAGGAAGCTAAGGGGCAAACATCAGTTACTGGCCAGCCTACAAGTGTCACGTCAGTATGTCTTCTTCATGGACGGTGCCGTCACCGACGTCGGTCTCCTAATCTGTAGGCTGCAGATGACTTTGTTCTGCGGGGTCCTAGTGCCTCTGGTACAGTCCCATAAGTGGGAATGAATGATGCAGATATTCTGGAAGATCAGGAATTATGGTGAGTACATAACTTTCATTTCCCTTACCTCTTTGGGAGTTCCTCCAGGATACTTGTCAGATTCTTCAAATAGTCCCCCAAAGAAAGGGGGGGGTCGTAATTTACCCCCTAGGGGTTGGCCACATGATCCCTTTCCACTTCCTGATTTTATGATCCACCTACGTGCTCCAACATTGTGATTTCTTTATAGGGAGCGTGAGGGGGACCACTCCATTTGATTGAATGGAGCATCTTTTTCAAAGGTGTCTTTTATGGTTTGAAGTCAAGATTTGGTACCGATTGATAAGGTTCAGCTAACAAGAGCCTTATCAGTTGAACCTTGGCATTTGTTTGTACCAAATCCCAATTTAAAATGAGAAAAACACCTTTGAAAAAGATATTTCATTGAAGCGAATGGAGTGCACACCTGTGTTCTCACTATTAAGATGTCACATAATGGTGTGCAGGGGTGGATCACAGAGTCAGGAAGTAGAAAGGGATCATGCAGCCAGACCCTCGGCAAACTACTATCTTTTTCCTTCCTTTGGGGGCTAGTCAAAAAATTGGGCAAGCATCTGGGAGGAGCTTCCAGTGAGGTAAGGGAGCACCCTGTTAATACTTTTCGACACCAAGAAAGGTGCTCTTTAAAGGGGAACAGTCAGCACCAAGAGCGCAACACAATTTGCACTGTGTGTGCAAAAAAACAAACATTTTTTTTCTTACTGTTTACTGCAGTATAGTTGTGCATCAGACTGGTTCTTTTGACCTCCAAGCTGGGATTTTATATAATGAAAAATCCCAGAATTCCCTACACTTGATGTCAGAACAGGGCTGAAGCAGTAGGAGACTTCAGTCATGTGTGTAGTACATGTTAGAATTTTTAAAAGGTCTGATCTTTAGTGTTCTGGTCCCACTCCCCTCCCCAGGCAAAGGCCTTTGACACCGTCCCGCACAGGAGATTGCTAAATAAATTGGGGAGCCTGGGAGTGGGCCCTACAGTGGTAAAGTGGGTTGGGAACTGGCTAAGGGACAGGACTCGGAGAGTGGTGGTAAATGGCATGAAATCTGAGGAGAGGGAGATGACCAGTGGGGTGCCACGGGGGTCAGTGCTGGGGCCAGTCCTATTCAGTGTCTTCATTAGTGACATTGCAGAGCATCTGGAATGAAAGGTGTGCCTCTTTGCTGATGAAACCAAGATCTGCAACAGAGTGGACACAACGGAGGAGGTAGAAAAAATGAAAAAGGACCTAAGCCTTATTAGAGGAGTGGTCGGGTGTCTTGCGGTTGAGTTTCAGTGCCAAAAATTGCAAGATCATGTACCTGGGTCACAGGAATCCAATGGAGGAGTACAGGATGGGTGGTGAACTTCTGGCCACCACAAGTCAGGGGAGAGAGAGAGACTTGGGGGTTGTCATATCTGACGACCTGAAGGTGACCAGTGTGAAAAGGCGGTGGGGAGAGCAAACAGAATGTTGGGGTGCATAGGGAGGGGCATAACAAGCAGGCGGAGAGAGGTGGTGATGCCACTGTACAGATCACTGGTGAGGCCTCTGCTGGAGTACTGTGTGCAGTTCTGGAGACCACATCTCTGGAAGGACATTGACAAAACAGAGACAGTCCAGAGAAGGGCAACAAAGATGGTACATGGACTGCACCAGAAGCCCTACGAGGAACAACTTAAGGACTTTAACATCTGTTCACTGGAGGAAAGAAGGGAGGGGGGAGATACGATAGAGACTTTCAAGTACCTAGGGGAATAAACAGTACAGGTGGAAACCATATTTCAGAGAAAACTCTGCACAAGAACAAGGGGGCATGATAGGCGGAAGGCTCGGGGTAATGTTAGGAAGTACTTTTTCACCGAAAGGGTGGTGGAGCTGTGGAGCAGCCTTCCAACTGAAGTGGTGGGTGTGAAAACAATACAGGAGCTCAAGAGTGCATGGGATAGACATATGGGTACCCTGGAGATGTGCAGAGCAGGAGAGCTGCATATCAAATAGGATCTGGGGCTGCAGCAGTGAGTAAGGAAATGGGCAGACTAGGTGGGCCCTATAGTCCTTATCTGCAGACAGATTCTGTGCTTCTGTGTTTGTAGGTACAGTCATGGGGAGAACAGCATGACTGGCAGACATCCAGTCTCTAATCGGAGCTTATAAAAGCTGTAACATGCACTGCAGGCTATTGAACCTCCCATTCCTTTAAAGGGATACTGTCAACTCCCTTAGGCCTCATATTGTCCCTAGTTCAAAACACACATTTTATGACTCACCACATTCCGTTGACATTGCTGATTTTATGATTCAGATTACTTTTTTCTTTTTAAAACTGGAAAACAGACTGCCAACCAAAGTGGTGTTACTGCACAAAAACATGTTTGTTTACATTCCTTGATCAACTTTCACTGCATCATTCCTGGACCTGGGAACACTCTCGCACAATTTAGCCACTCATGATGCAGTGGGGTGAGAGGCAACTATTGCATCTTGAGTGGCTGCACTGCTTGGGGGTGTTCCGAGTGTGAAGTAAGAGTTGGATCATGGATTTTAAACAAAACAAGATTGGTTATAATTACCCCATTAGCAGCATGTATTTCAGTTCTGCTAAAAACAGAGGCAGATAAAACAACCAACATCAGTGAATTTTAGAGAGGATAAGCCATCATAAAATGTGGGGTTTCAGCCAGAAATAATATGATGCAAAAAGGGTTGACAGTGTCCCTTTAAATGTATAGGTTCACAAAAGGCAGTTCCCATTGCAGATGTCTGTAGAGCTGCAGCATGGAGTAGTTTTCACGTGTTCACCCTGGATTTCAATCCATCAAGGATGCAGGTTGTGAGCTGGTGGTACTAAAGTATTTTGCTCTACATGTGAGTCCTGTTCTCTTACCCACCACCCTTATGTGGGGGATCTTTACTTCTTGCCACTTCTAACAGAGTAGTACTCTGTGAAGGAGCTTGACTCTTAGAAGAATAGGAGATCTTCTTCAAGGATATCTCTTCCATTAGGCCATGCCTTTGGAACTATACCCACGTCAGTGCTAGGATCACACAGAAACTTTTGCTAACCAGGGTCCACTCACGACGTCAAGCGTCAGCGTTTACATAAATGTGGCAGCCCTCTCTCTCCTCAGTTCTTTTCCTAACACTGATTGTGCTCATCGGAACTACATGTGACAGGGTTGAATAAGGCCCTGTCCCATTTGTTATTCAGAAAGAGTTTAAATCCAAGGATTTGTTCTATCTTCTCCTTTTCTGTCTTTTGTCTGTCTGGTTGCACAGCCAAATGTTCTCGTGAGACCTAGGAACTGATCACTCTGATGGTCTCGCGACTCTCCGCCTCTCGCTATCTCTCTGCCTTCACTTGCTGTTTCTGTCTTGATCTTATCTGTGTCAGTTTTCACCATTCATCACTGGTGGGTTCTGGCTTGAGGACAAGGACCCTGTGGGAGTTTTTTTTTTCTTTTTTTTTGCAAGAGGCAGAGCCGACGTCGGGACAGCACCACCCTCGAGGCCGACGCATTGCATGGCACTCGCAGGTTGGCTAGGAACAGACGCCAACTCCTCCTCAGACCCAGTTCTGCTTCTCCCGCCGTCAAGTTGATTTGTACCTTGTGCGGAGTGAATTGAAATTGCATCAGCAGCCTAGTTGATACCTAGTTCTGTACCGCTTCTCTCGGCGCTGTCGAGCTGGTAAGACCATTCCATCTATTTTATTTTCGATGACAACGAGCACTATTTTTGTTTCTTGTTTTCCTGTCTGGTCATGTTTCGCTCAGGAGAGAAGAAGAAATCCTCCAAGGCGGGTCTGCCTCCTATGCGGCGGTGTCCCTGTGGCCAACTTTTTTTCGCCACGGACCAGAATGACCTGCTTGGGCCCAAACCATGACATGGATCATTGTGACACCAGTTTTTCCTTGGACTGTCGAGTGTTAGAACTGCACACGTTTAAAGTCGGATGAGTGGCACTGACTTTCAGTGGACAGGCTCACACCCAGGACGCCAAATACAGGTCTCTTGATCCTTCCTCCTGGTCCCCTCCCAGACCTATACGGTCCGTGGAGAAGGGGGTTTCCGCCTCTTCTTGCCTTGCTTCAGCGGAAACTTCTTCCTCGGTGCAGGAGGCCCTGCCTGATTCCTCCGGGAGTCGGGTGGAAGGCACCATTCTGGCAGTTGCCTCCTCGGAGGCAAAGGCTCCCCCAGCGTCGTGGCCTAGGGTCTCTGGGCCAGGTCCGGCATCTTCCTCGGTGCCGTCTTGGATCCCAGCGCCGCTTGCAGAGCCGGGGATCGGGGCAGCACCTCGGGTGGCATGGAGTCTGCTCCCGGCCTTGTTTGCGGTGCCGGTGATCATCACGGCACTGTGAGTATTGCAGGGCTGGTTCATTGTGCCACTTGCAGAACCGGAGGAGATCGCGGAGTGGTCCGAGTCCGAGCCTCCTCTGATGAGGATGATGACTCAGAGGCGGACCCGGACTGGTTCCCGGATTCCTCTGAGTCCTCCGACTCCGACTCCTCCCCCAGCACTTCCGCTCCAATTCAGCCCCCTTCCTTGGAGTCGGCTGCTACTGTCGGTTCAGGTGTCAGTGGTCCCGACCAGGCCTCGCGTGCTGAGGGTGGCACCAGAGGACATATTGGAGTCAGTGGTTCCCCTTCTCCTTTGGGAGATGTACCCCCTTCTTTGACTGTTCAGGCTGGCCCCACTTTCAGACCGGCCAGAGCGTCTCAATCAGGGGAGGGTGCTCTCTCCATGACCGCCTCTCAAGAGTCTGCCACAGTGATTGATTTACCTAAGCTGATTCTGAAGATGATGTCCCCCTCTGAGTCTGAGGGTTTGAGGGAACAGAATCGGGGGTAGCGCCCTTCCCTGCGCGTCCGTAGGGACCCGGGCAGGAGTCGCAGCGCCAGTCCTGTTTTCTCCTCTGGGGTCTCACGGGGAGGGATCTCATCTTAAGAGGCTTGGGGCCGCCCTTCTTGGCTCACCTTGCAGGGTGGATTATCTCTTAGGGCTCGGTCCTGGCCATTTCAGCTCAGTTGAACGGCTCCCGACTGCTCCGACCGACATATCTTCTCCATCCTTTGGATCTCCTGTTCGGTTCTCCAGCCCTGGCAGAGGTCGCGCTCCTCCTCGGAGCTGTTTAGCCCCACTTACCTTTGCCAACACCTCCCTCGCTCTCCCAGGCCATGTCAGTCATACAGAATCTCTCACCTGGGAGCAGTTTAGGTCCACGGCTATACTCTTCCCTGCCTACGTAAGGTCCATGGATGAGGAGGTGTTCCACCATTCCCCTATGCAGCCAGTGCCTGACTCTTTGGACTCATCTACTCCCTCATCTTCCTCCTCTGAGGGAGAGGATTCCTCTGTCCACCTGTCCCCAGTGGCTGATTTGTCTTGCTATCAGCACTTCCTTGCGAGGTTGGTCGACGAGCTCCACATATCCAATTTAGGAAGTCGCAATCCTGAGCGGACAATGCATGATTTTTAGGCGAATTCAGTGCAGCCAACCTGGTGGTTCCCACCTGGCCCTCCCCCTTCAGGGAGGTGTCATATCGCACCTGGAGAAGTTCCTTAATCCTCTCTCCAGCCCCGCGGGACTGCCGGCGCAGGTATTGCGCACCCCTAGGGTCTCCAGGAGCCTTGGTTCACCCTCTGGGCGTGATGTTACTGGACACATCTTCTGAGCATAGACACCCAAGATGTGACTGACCCCCGGAGTCAGATTCTGCCGAGTTTGACTTTTGGTCGAGGAGTGTTCCTTGGCAAGTCTCTTCATGTCTGTTTCAGCATATCAGGCCCATCATGCTGCCTATAACAGGCACTTATGGTCTCTACTAGGACAGAGTCTAGTATCCTTGCCTGATTCGGAGGCGACCAGACAAGCCATTTCCCTCTCCACGCGGGGCCTGGAGCTTGCCAGGCTCCAAGCAAGGGCATCATATGATGCCAGTGAGGTGGCATCCAGGCTGGCGGAGACAGCGGTCTGCATTAGGCAGACGGCGTGGTTTTATCTTTCCAGGTTATCACCCATATCCGGCGTAGGGTGACTGCCTCCTCATTCTGGGGAACCCACTTTTTCTCCCGCATGGTGAGGCGAGAGCTTCAGGGATGACTTTCCGCTCCTGATCAAAGGAGAACACAACCTCACAAAGACCAGTCTCGGGCCTAACTAGGCCTGGAAGGGTTCCCTCCTGTGGTGTCTCCCCCTCACGAGGCTGAGGGACTTCTGTCCCTCAGGGAGATACCAGGTCCCCTTTGGGGGCTTGGTAATCACCCACCTGTGATGAATGGTGAAGATTGACACAGATAAGATATAGAAATTACATACCTACTGTAATTCTTGATCTTTCTGTGTATCTTCACCATTCATCACTGTTTCCCGCCCACCTTCCCCTCTTAGGCCTCAGTCTCTGGGCGCTACCTCCTCCCTGTTTGTCTCTCCAAACTGTGTTCTGTCAGTAAGTCTGGTACCTCCAACTCTGTTACTTTTGGAGTGCTGAGAGCACTTGGGGAGATAAGCAGGGAGGCAACCCCGTGGTCACCAGGGTTCTCTTTTCTCCCTATGATACCCTCTGGGTCGGAAACCTTGATCTCTCCATGCTTATCTAAGCCCTAAGGGTTCTCCTAAAGTCAGAATAGTGAGGACCTGGTGATCCTTTTCCATTTCTGTTTGAGCACATCCCTAACAGGTTTCCCCCCTGGGATTCCTTTGGCTCTGTATTTCTAATTGGGCTCCCCTCTTCGTCCCTCCTCAGAGAGATGTTGTTAAAAAAACAAACAAAACAAAAAAGGAAGAGTTGGGCTTAATTGTGTCCCTAATTCAGGATGAGTCCTGTCCCTTCTCTTCTATCCCTAGCTTTGCGGGAGGGGGAAGACACATCGCCTCCTGTCTCCCTTGAGGATTCTCCAGAATTGGTGTGCTGCCTCGCCTTTCAACTTAGCCAGCCATCCGCTGCTCTCTCCTCCTACGATTCCTCCTTTTGGAGGATGTGTAAATGACTCAGCAGCATTGCCCTTCTGTGGTCCTCAGGCAGTCCTTCAAGCCCGTGCTGTGGAGTGCGGTGTCTTCTTCCTTCCCCCCTCCCCTCTCCTCTCTTCTTTTCTGGCCTCTCTCTTCTCCCTCCTTGCCCTATACCTCCCTTGCTCGCCCAGAGGTTGGGGCATCCTGTCCCACACTCTTAGGTTCTTATCCTTCTGTCTTCTCACTTGGCTTTATTCCTTCCTTAGTTCTATAACCTTTCCTTTTTCTATCCCTTGGACTCTCTTGCCCCGCCCTCCCTTTCTCTAGACAACTCTCCGGCATGCAGAACTGAGTCTGAGGAGGAATCGGCATCGGTTACTGGCCAACCCGCGAGCACCACACAATGTGTTGGCCTCGAGGGTGGCGCCATCCCAACGTCATCTCCGCCTCTTGCAAAAAAAAAAAAAACTCCCGTGGGATCCTTGTCCTCTGGCCAGAACCCCCCCCAATTATGAAGATACACAGAAAGATCAAGCATTACGGTAGGTACGTAATTTTCATTTCTTCCCCTTGCATATATGTGGTTATAAAAATGTATGTGCATCTTTGTGTGAAACTGTAAGTGATGACTAGGATCCCTTGGTTTAAAGATGTATATAGATATACTGTTGAAATGATTGCAAAAAGTTATTTGGAACTCAAGGGGTTAATCTTGAGATGCAGCAGAAACTTTTGCAGAGCTGTCAGCAGGAGGCCAACTTGGGACACTGTTCTGTTTGCAAGTCTGCTCTGCAAAGAAACTGACAAGAACTCTGATACATTTTGTGAGGGACAGGATGTCTCCTTAATGAGCTCAGGATTGTCAGGCAAAGACTTGTTATAAAAAAGAGCAGCACTAATTTTGCTAGAGAGACTTCTTTGAAACCGGAAAGAAACCCTCAGATGAATAAAACGCTACTTGTGAATTTTACAACTGCTCCTGGTGTTCCTATGCTTCCTGACATGTGCCTCGACACTACTGTGGAAAGACCAGCCAACTAGACATTGTCGTTTTAAGTGAATCATTGAGATCTTTGAGGGTATTTCCTGCAGCAGGTACTACTGTTGGGCTTCCGCCAGAGGGCGCTCCTGTGCATAGTAGCTTTCACTAGCATTGTTTACCATGGGCTGCCCACATCGATGACCTCATCACCCAAGCGACTATAAAGGTGTGGGTGGCCCCAGGCATCCTCAGTTATTTTTCCCCCCGCTTCCAGCTCGCTGCATGCAGTAGCTCCACATCACCATGTGTTTCGACAAGCAATCATTGACGAGAAATCGAACTGGGACTGGTTTTCATCAACCGCTCCCACCCATCTTCGATGAATGTCCGACAACTCAGAGGCTTTGTTTCGCAGATGTCATTGCGGTAGGAAAATCTACTGCTACGATAACCACACTGTTTGTGTCAGGTGCTTACGGGCTTCCCACAACCTTCTTACTTGTAAACTCTGCCAGGAATTGAACCAGGCTTCTAGACGTCGACGTCTCCAAGAGATAGAAACTTATCTCATGAAACAGAAGCTTGTTATTCTGGAGAAGGGCACCCGCCCTAAGGACTCTGTCGATTACCCCCCACAGGCACTCCAACAAACAGAAGCATAAGGCCAAGCAAAAATCTTCATCTTCTGATAGTAAGCATTCGTCGATGGCCACTGTTTCCAGTGATCCGTCACTGATCACCCAACCTAGATCATCTTCTCTGTCGACGACTTTACCTACTTTGTCATTGACGATGTTGTCCGATGCTTTATCGGTGGTGTCCACAGTGCCATATACTGCACCCTCTGGCTCCACATCGACGATAACCTGCCCTTCCTCGGGTAGCATCCCTTCGTCGACGCCTTCTGCCTTTCAGCACTCTGTTGCCTCCTCGCTTCAGTTGCCATCAACTACTACTTTGGGCTATGTCATCAAAGAAAGAGGTTTTTTCCTTAGCAGTCGTACCTAAACTCCAACCACCCTCACAGGTAGCCTCCAATAGGGCACAGCTCCCCTGGACAAGGGGTCCTGATCATTACACCCCAGGCTCTCAGCCTCTTACTCAACCTTGGCCTGCACCCTCACTTATTCCTCTGACTTTTCAGAAAACATCCCTACCTTGCTTGTTGAAAGTTTCCTCCGTCGACGTTGCAACTGTTGTTCAGTCTGTGTTACAGGTAATGCGGAGCATCCAAACACCTCGTAGGGGCAGGACTCAAGATTCTCGCTCCCCTACACCTCCTCCTGTCAAGAGGTTCCACCCAGACAGAGTCCCTCTCTTGGTTCTTCCATACACTTCATGGAAGAGGACTATTACCCTGATTATGAGGATGAACTGGAAGGTTACTTTGATACAGACGATGGTCTTTATCTCTCCCCCCCATCAGCCATCTCCTCTGCAGATGAGGATGCTGCTAGACAAACTGCAGCCTTTCCTCCTAATGACCGTT
This sequence comes from Neoceratodus forsteri, assembly GCA_016271365.2. NCBI lineage: Eukaryota > Metazoa > Chordata > Ceratodontiformes > Ceratodontidae > Neoceratodus > Neoceratodus forsteri. The sequence goes on along the minus strand of JADMNL010000023.1, from coordinate 362,222,635 downwards.
CCTTCCTTGACATGATGGCGCAAATCCAGAAAGCCATGGGTTTCGCCACAACTGAGCAAGATAAACAAAGATGTGATATGGCCAACTGACTGGAACTTCCAGAAGAGCCTGTTGTCCTGGTTCCACCTTTCATTCAGACCTACCAAAATGCGGTACTGTCTGCTTGGCACTGACCTTCCACCATCCCTACAGTTCCCCAGAAGGCTGACCGCCTATACCAATCCCCGATTGACCACCTTTTCTTTTCAGTGGCACTGGAATTGGATTAAGTGGTAATTACTGCTGCTCATGATCGTACCAAGAGGCCTAAACATCTTAGCTCATTACCTCCTGACAAGGAATCATGACACAGTGACTGTATGGGCAAGAAAGTGTACCACGCTGGTACTATGAACTTCCGTATACTCAGCTACATGGGACACACAGTAAAATACCAAAGAACACGGCCATGGACTTGGTTAACAAGCTACTCCCATCACTGGAGAAGGAACAGCTGTTGGCCACCGTCTCCACAGGTACCTCATAGAATTCATACACTTTGATGGCAGATAAGGACCGCTTGGCCCACCTAGTCCAGCGCCTCAGCGCCACCAGGCCGGCCTGTCCCGTTCCATTTTTGTTGTTAATACCTCCCCCCCACTGTGTACTCTTCCCCTGGGTTTTTGTTTCTCAGGTGTATTACTTTGTACTTCTTTGCGTTGAGTCTAAGCTGCCATACTTTTGACCATTCCTCCAACCTTGCCAAGTCCCTTCTCATCCTTTTCACCCCCTACCCCCGTGTATCAACCCTGTTGCAGATCTTTGTGCCGTCTGCAAAGAGGCATGCTTTTCCTTCCAGTCTCTCTGCAATGTCACTTATAAAGGCATTAAAAAGGACCGGATCCAGTACTGAACCCTGCGGTACCCCACTAGTAACCCCCCTTTTTCGAAGTGGACTCAGTTTACTATTACCCTCTGTGTTCTATTGTCCATCCAATTTGTTACCCTGGCTACCACCCTGAGACCCACTCCCAGGCTGGTTAATTTGTTTGTTAATCTTTTGTGTGGGCCTGTGTCAAATGGCCTTGCTAAAATCTAGGTAGGCCATTTCCACAGCCTCTCCCTTGTCTACTACTTTGGTCACCCAGTCAAAGTAATGTATTAGATTCATCTGACATGACCTTCCCACTGTAAATCCATGCTGCCTTGGGTCCTGTGCCCGCTGACCTCTAGGTAGTCAGTTCTTTATTTCAGAAGTGATTCCATCATTTTCCCTACAACTGAGATCATGCTAACAGGTCTGTAGTTTCCTGCCTCTGCTTTGCTCTCACTTTTGTGAATGGGAATCATATCTGCCCTTTTCCAGTCCTTAGGTGTCACACCATCCTCCCATGATTTGTTAAAAAGGGCACTCAGTGGTGTCACTAGTTCTCCCTTTAGTCCTTTTAGAATTCTGGGGTGAATCCCGTCAGGCTCCATTGCTTTGTCCATTTTCAGTTTCAGGAGTTCTTTCAGAACCCTTTGTTCTGTGAAAGGACTGGTATCAACCCCCCTTATCCAGAGTGCTTCTATTGATTGGATTAGGTACCTTCCCCTCCTCCTCTTTCGTGAATACTGAGCAAAAGTATTTGGTGAGTATCCCTGCTTTTTCACTGTCCTTCTCTGCCCACCCACCCTCCCTTTATTAATTCTCACTATCCCTGTCTTGCTGCTCCTTCGCTCCCTAATGTACCTATAAAAGGTTTTATCCCCTTCTTAACAGAGTTGGCCATCTTTTCCTCAGTTTGGGCCTTTGCTATTTTGACTGCCTTCCCTGCTTCCTTCTGCTTTAACTGGTACAGTTCTCTGTCCTGCCCTTTCTCTGTTTCCTTATACTTCCCGAATGCTGTCTTTTTCTCCCTAACCTTCCCTGCCACCTTTTTTTGAGAACCATGGTGTTTTTTCCTTTGTTTTGATTTGTTTACTTGCTTCACACAATGGATTGTTGCCTCTGTGATGGCAGTTTTGATATTTCCCTATTGTTCCTCCACCCCTTCTTCTTGCCTGTTTGCTATCCCTATCCAGGCATCTCTTGCTATTAGAGTACGATGCCGGGGACACCTCAGCCAGAACCTCTTTCATGGGGATTATCCTAAAACGCCATGCTTGGCTACGGGTATCGGGCTTCGCACCCAATGTCCAACATAAAACATTAAGTGCCTCCTTTAATGGTACAGAACTATTTGGATCAGATACCCAGAGTATATTAGATGGCCTCCCAAGCCTCGGGCAGGACCTTGAGGACTATATATGGCACGTACCACTCCTCTCAATGCCCAGGCCAGCAGCGTTACCAGCAGTCCTTCTAATTCCGAAGGACTGGTAGACAAAGGCGCAACTACAAGCAAAGCTCTAGGGGTAGATAGCAGATTCAAACATCCAGAACTACCACCCCTATGACAGAGGGCTCCCGTTCCACCCCCACAGTGGGGACTGGCCAGCCCTCCACCTTCTGATCTGCTGAACCTCTACCACAGCTTCATTTTGCCAGCCTCGGAGGCCGTCAGTGGCTGCTTTGCACTCCACCTAGAGGCCTGGCAGTCTTTCACCTTGGACGAATGGGTCCTTCAAATAATCGGGACAGGACACACTCTAGAGTTTTCCTCTCTTCCTCCAACCCACCCTCCCTGTTCTGTCTTGTATCTAGATGAACACTTACCCATCCTCTGAGAGGAACTCACTGCATTACTTCAAAAACAAGCTATCACATCTGTTCCTCCTCAGGAACACAACAGAGGATTTTATTCCCACTTCTTCCTTGTGCTCAAATGCACAGGAGATTTATGGCTGGTACTGGATTTAAGAAACCGAAATCTGTTCATCCAGTACGAGGTTCAGAATGATCATGCTGGCTACCATCCTCCCCCATTCTACAACAAGGGGACTGACTCTGCGCTCCGGTTATGAAGGATGCCAATCTGCATATCCCTATCCATCCTGCCCACCACTGGTTCCAACTTCGACACCATTTCCAATTTTGGGCACTGCCCTTCGGCCTATCGTCAGCCCCCAAGAGTTTTTACCAAATGCCTCGCGGTAGTGGTAGCTGCACTCTGCAGGCAGGGGCACTTTGTCTTCTCCTACTTGGACAATTGGCTCATCAAAGCCCACTCGAGGGATGCCCTCCTATCCTTCCTCCAAGCCACCCTCTGACTGTTCCACGATTTGGGCATTACCATCAGTTGGCCAAAATCCAGTCCGGTACCCACGCAAAAACTCCAGTATATAGGAGCTGTGTTGGATGCTGCTCTAGGCAGAGCCTCTCTTCCCAGAGGACAGACAGACAAAGCTCATGTCAATGGCCTTACAATTTCAGACCGTCAACCATATCATGGCCAGCCAGCTTCTAAGTCTCCTAGGGCACATGGTAGCCACTATCCCCACTGTGCACCAGGCATGACTTCGCATGCGACCCATCCAGTATGCTCTACACAGTCAATGGAGGCAGAGTTTGGGAAACTTCGCCCTTGTAGAAATCACTCCCGCCCTCCACAATACCCTACAATGGTGGACATGCTGTCACCACCTCAATCAAGGGGTCTCCTTTTAATTCCCTTCTCCAACTCAAGTCTTGACTACTGACGCCTCCACTCAGGGCTGGGGAGACCATCTCGGCCCCTGCTGAACCCAAGGTCAATGGGACTCCACAACAGCCTACCTTCACATCAGTATCCTGGTAAAGAGGGCTATCCAGCTTGCCCTTCAAATGTTTCGCCCCTGCCTAACGCCAGGCCCTGTGTTGCCCCAAACGTACAACACATCCATGGTATATTATCTCAACAAGCAGGGAGGCCCTCTGAGTTTGGGACACTGCTCTAGAACAAAATCTGACTAACAGCCGTTCATCTTCCAGGGAAGCACAACACTCTAGCAGACACTATGTCACCATTCCCAATGCCATGAGTGGACTCTCGATCACACAATCCTACAGACCATTTTTCAGACATAGGGGACTCCACAGGTTGATCTTTTTGCCTCCCCAGAGAATCATCGTCTGCCTATATATTCTGTCATCCTGGACAAAAAGGGACGCTCTATAGATGCTGTGTCCTGTCAGTGGACCGAGCTATTCTTGTATGCTTTCCCCCCATTCACCTAATACTAAGGGTCTTGCTGAAACTACAAACAGAACCAGCCACAGTAATCCTTATTGCCCCATTTTGGCCTCGCCAAGTTTAGTTTCCCCTACTGCAACAACTTGCGGCAGCAGAACTGCTCCCACTCCCAATCCCCAGCACAGGGGAACTCTTCTTCAGTGTGCTTTTTCTGGTGAAACTTTTCTATAAATAAATAACCTAAAATCCCTATATCTTCATGCATGGCTTCTGAAGACATCTTTATAAACCGTCTCAATGTCTCCTCTTCGGTGGCTTGACACTCTTCTGGCATCCCGGAAACCGTTCACTAGACAGACATACAATGCTAAATGGAAAAGATTCGCCCACTGGGCGGCTTCCAAAGACTTAGACCCTTTCTTTTGTCCCTTAATGGACATCCTTGACTACCCAACCTCTCTCACCTCAACAGGCTTAAGCTACTCTTCCATAAAAGTTCACCTTAGTGCTAACTCAGCCTTCCATGAACCTTTGGAAGGCAAACAGACTTCTCAACATCACCCGCTAAAATGGTTTTATGAGGCATGTTACTAAGAACCATACTAAGAACTGAAAGAAGCAAAAGACTGTGAGTCCCATTGTGCTTCTAAACTTACATATAGTAGGTTAAGAGCTTTCCTGATCTCTTGTAGTTAATCAGTCTATTTTTAAAAGTATTTCTGATCCTATCTGTGTCATTCTACCCATTCATCACATGTGGGTAAGTGGCGGAGGTCCGCGACCCGTGAGGCCTCTTTTTTTTTGATGAGCAGAGCCGATGCATTGCATGGCACTCCGCGGGTTAGCCGTTAGCTGTCATTGGCCCCACCTCCCACCACCCTTCTGCCTCCTGCCGTAGAGGTCGCACCTCGTGTGGCGCTCCTGAGAGAAGACTGCATCAGAGCTGAGGCCAAGTTTTGCGTTCGGCCTATCCTGTTGAAAAAAGTACTGTCGGTTCTGTTTCACCTCTTACTCGATGCCGCTGACTGGTAAGACCGTTCCTTTTATTATTTCCAGCGACGTCGAGTCTGTTTTTTGTTTTACCGTTGATCATGTCTGGTACGGGGGGCAAGAAGTCGTTGAAAATGGGGTGGCCTCCTATGTGTCAGTGCCATCGATATTCCGTTACCGAGGAGCATGATCGTTGCCTTGCCTGTCTTGGTCTGCTTCACAACATGGATTTGTGCGACGCCTGCTTTTCCATGGACTGTCGAGTTGTTGAGCTTCACGCGTGGAAGGTCAGACAAGCGCCGCTGACTTTCGGAAAGCAGGCCCACACTCTTAAGGCCAAGACACGGTCTCTCGGCCCTTCCTCTGTGTCCCCTTCTGGTTTTATACAGACTGCGGAGGAGGGGGCTTCTGCCTCTTTGAGCCTTGCCGTGGTGGGGTGCCCCTTCCGCAGTGCAGGAGGTCCAGTCCGTTCCTTTGGGGAGGGGGGGCGAGAGACACCGCTCCAGCAGTCATCCCTTCGGAGGCGAAGGCACTCCTGGTGTCACGTCCTGGGACCCATGGGCCCAGGCTGGCACCGGCCTTGGTGCTATTTTGGGTTTTGGCGTCATGGCGCTGGGGGCCCTGACGGTGCCATGGTTGGCACCAGCTCTGCGCTGTTTACGGCGTTGATAGTGGGGAGGGCACCGCGGGAAGTTCTACAGTGCCTTCTATGGCTGTTTCTAGCTGGCACCGAGATTGGAGATGGTGTTGTTTCCGGCTCCGTTTGCGGCACTGTGGCAAGCGATGGCGCCGTGAGTGGCACCGTTCTTGCTCTCGGTTCCGTCTCCGACACGGCGCCATTCACAGCGCCATGAGAGGGGACGGCGCCTTGTCTGGCACTGATTCTGGCCTCAGCGCCATAGTTGGAGCCATTTCTTTCTCTGGCGCCGTTCACGGTGCCGAGGAGGGAATCGGCACCGACTGTGGCGCCAGGCCTCAAGTTGGCACATCTGTCGGTCCAGGAAGGGGCAGGCATCAGCAGGTGGTCTGGCACTGGACCTCTGTCTCCACCTCTTCGGAGGGGGATTCCGGGTCTGATTCAGACTGGCTACTGGACTCTTCGCAGTCTGCTGACACCTCTGTAGTTTCTTCGGTGGCCCGGACAAAGCCTGCCTCTGAGGAGTGGGCAGTGGTCCCTGATTCTGGGGTCCAGGCGGCCGTGGCTATGCAGCCCGGAGTCAGAGGACCTTCTGCCCCCTTGGCTGGGGTATCCCCTTCCTGTGGTGTGCGGGGATCACCCAACTTTAGGGCCGAGCAGGGCACGTGTGGAAGGGGAAGGTGCTGCACCCAGGGTTGTCTCCTCTGGAATTGCTCGTAGTTGCCAGCTGCCTAGGCTGGTGTTTTTGAGGTGGAGGGCTCTTTTGGAGTCCGGGGGGTCGAGGGGTCTGTGTTCAGTGCAGCGGCCTTACTCTGGGACCCACCCGGACTCTGGGAGGAGCCACAGTGCAGACCCTCATCTTTACTCCTCTGTCTCCTTGAGAGGGCCCTTCTCTTTGGAGGCCAGGGACTGACCTTCTAGACTCACATGGTCCTGGTTGTCTCACAGGGGGATTCTTCAGGGCACGGTCTAGGCAGTTCCAGTGTGGTTGACCAGCAGTCGGCTGTTAGGCTTCCCGGAGCTCCTCCCTCTTTGGGGGCATCCGGTGCACTCTCTTGCCCGCGCAGAGGACATTTCCTCATCTCTTGTGAATCTGGCCCCCTTCCTCTGTCGCCATCTCCTTCTCTCCCTGGTATTTCCGGCCCTAGGGGGCCTTTGACCTGGGAGCTGTTCAGGGATGCGGCTGCTCATTTTCCTACTTGTGTCAGGACACTGGACGAGCGGGTGTTCCACCCTCCCCCTGGGCAGCTGCCCCCTCATCCCCTTCTGTGGGAAATGAACCGTCCGTCCAAATCTCCCCTGCTGCTGATCTATCAGTGCTTCCTCGAGAGGATGTTGGAAGATCATCGCATCACCTCTACCACCCAACACAGTCCTGAGCATGTGCTGCGCGCCTTCCTATGCGAATTCAGTGCAGCCACCCTTGTGGTGCCTGCCTGGCCTGCTCCCTTCTGGGATGTGTCCCTGCGCTTCTGGCAATGTCCCTTCTCTGGTGTCCCAGCCCCCAGGGAACTGAGCCAGAGGTATTGTGCTCCCTCTGGAGTCTCCAGGTCATATGCCTCACCCCCAGTCAGGGTTGACGCAGCTGGACACACCTGATGGGCTTCGTGCCGTTCACTGTGACCGGCAACCAGATCAAGACTCTGCGGATTTTGACTTCTGGGGTAGGAGGACCTTCTACTCGGCATGGATTTTCTAGGAGCGTGGATATGTTGTTCATCTACACTCTTTGGCATTTCCCCTTCCGCTTTAAATCTCACTGGAAGTCTTCAGCTGGCTCCTCCACCCACCCACCCGGTGGCATATACAGCTCAGCCCATGATGCCACATCTTCCTTTCCGCTGGAAGATTCAGGTTGCCTCCCTAGTGCCGCTCTCGCATTTGTAGGCCCTGGCTTTCAAACCTTCGGTTTTACCGAAAATGTGCAATGTCCGTGTTAGCGGTCACAAGTTGCAACCGATCATGGAAGACAAATCTTCCCTAGTTTCGTCTCAGCCTGTGCAGCCAGAAGATGTCGTGTACCGTCCGTAGCGGCGTCGTCTACTGCCTCGGTGTCGGCCATGACACCTCGTCGTGCAGTACATGTTTGGCCTTTGATCCCAACGTCCTCGACGACCGTCTCGCACGCCTGAAACTGGGGAGGCCGGAGAAGAGGAAACCTCTGGTGAAATCCAGGGAGACTTGGTGGGCAGTTTCCATGACTGCGGGATCCGCCGAGCAGTTGGAATGCATGCAAGCATTCGAGGAGCAGGCGGCTCATGCCGCTGAGTCTTCTCGGAGCTTTTTTGTTCCGCTCAACCTGGGCTCCACCTTCTCGGGTTCCTTCCGGGAGTTGTGCCAGTCTCTCCCTACCAAGGGAGAGGCGCCTGCGGGCTCACTCTCCTCTCGATCCCATAAGCGGGAGAAGGATCTGAGTGCGTCTTTGTCTCGATGGAGATGGTCCTGGGAGCGGGAGAGATCTCGGTCCCAGGAACATGCAGTCTCAACTTAGGTCAAGATTGCTTCCTCGGCCGCAGGCTTTTCGGATTTGCCATTAAGCCAGCCGACCGAGGGTTTGGTCGACGATGTGGAAATCGTCATCGACCCTATTGATCCCTTATTGCAGACTCCGGTTGCTGACTCCTTGGAGAGGACTCCGGTCCTTGTTTTCTATGATGAGACCCAGCCTGCTGGAGTCCCCATCGAGGAACCGGTCCTGGACTGTGGGAAGTCACCGGCCCCGCCGGTGTCTCCCGACCGAGTTGGCCTGCCCGATCTCAATCAAGGTCTAGGATCCCCACGACCGACAGGCCGAGGAAGAGCCATAAGCGCTCTAAAAAGAGGCGACGCCATCAGTCATCCTCGGATGAGGAGAGGCTCCGACGGAAACTCTGTCTGCACTACGAGGACCTCGTGGCAGCAGCTAATTTTGTCTGGGCATAAACCTACCACGGCTTCCACCCCAGCAATTACTTGGCTTTCGCCTCCCAGGCCGAAGCAGACTCCTTCGTAGCCAACCAAATCGGTTCCCCAGCCCGCAGAGCCGGCAAGACCACCTGTTTGGCCCAAAACTGTCTCTCCACCTGTTGTGGTGGAACCACTCCCCAAGCAGTCTGTGGGAGGGGCTCCTTCCAAGGCAGATAGACCGGACACTGGGCTTCCCCGGCGATTGTCGGTCACAGTCACCCCAGACTGCCCCCGGCGAGTCAAAGGTGATATGGGCGGTAGGCCATTGTATCTGGATTCCTTGGATTCGGATGTCACCAGTCTTCATTCACATCCAGGTGCTGATGACTTGACCGCTGGCCTAGACACAGAGGAAGGTCCCTCTTCTTTTCAAGGGATCCTCCGCCTCATCTCTGAGTCTACAGGGATGCCCCTGGAGCCAATCCAGAAAAAGGCAGAGTACCCTCTTACGGACATCCTTAAGAGAGGAGATACCCCAACGGAGGCCATTCCTGTGGCCGAGGCCATTGTTGTACCGGCCCTAGAACTTTGGCAACGTTCTGCCTCTTGTCCAGCTCCATCTGCCTGCATGGCATGCAAATACGCGGTGCCCATGGGGTCCTTAGCGGGCTTCACAGAGCACCCTTCAGCCGAGAGCCTAGTGACCGCCTCTTGTGTTCAGGCGTACTGGCAGATCTTACTTCAAGAAACAGCTCTTGCAGTGGGTTACACCATTAGGACTGAAGCCGACAGGCGCCAGGAACCCCACGAACAATTCCAGCTAGCAGTATCCAGCGGGACCACCCCGACGTTGGCCCCCTCTCACGCCGGGCATCACATAAAAGGGGGCGGTCCCCCAGCATCCCCAGTTCTTTTTTCCGCCGTCGACTCACCAGCATCGGCCTCACGGAAGCCTGCTCTAGTCTACGATGCATGAAATCTCCAATTTAAATAAAACTCCACTCCATGTCTGCTTCTTCTACTCCTTCTCCTGATGGACGTCCCTCTAAGTGCGCCTGCGGCAAGCAGATCCCCTTGGCAGACCACACCTCCTTGGGGCCGATCGAGAGACAGGAAACTCCCTTCACGCTCTCCCTCAGGGTCCCCGAGCCCAAAGCGACCCAGGGGCAGACGTTGATCATCGGGAGATGACTCCAGACTGGATACATCAGAGATCTCCAGGTCTCCATCTCTTTTCAGTCCCCCATCACCAGACCCACAAGACCTCCCAAGGTTGCCCCCGGATGTTCCCTCCTTTTCGGAAATCATGAGGCACATCCAGGACAGTATGGGATGGGAGACTGAAGAGCTAGACCCCGAGAGACAATGCCTTGCCTGTTACCTCAGACAGAAAGACCTGAAGCCTGTGGTGGTCCCACCTTTGGTGGACACCTTTACGGACGTTACCAAGGCAGCTTGGAAGCATCCGCATTCCACACCGGCAGTTCCAAAGAAGGCTGACCGCCTTTACAGGGCTTCTATGGAGGACCAGTATTTGGCGCAACAACCCCTGGCCGACTCTCTGGTCATTGCTGCATCTCATGACAGGTCCCAGCGGCCTCAACATTTGAGCACCCAGCCTCCGGACCAGGAATCTAAGCAATTAGATTCCATGAGAAGACGCATGTATGCGGCTGCTACATGCTCTATTAGGTCTTTGAACTATCTGACACACATGGTGCAATTTCAGAATGCCCTCTGGGATCAGGGCCAAGACCTTCTTAAAGATCTACCAGATGGCGAAAAGTAGGAGGAGCTGCTAAACCTCCTCCAAACTGGGTCTGATGTGGGGACTCAGGTTCTCCGAGCCGCTCACGACTCAGCAGACTCAGCAGCCAGGGGAGCAGCTACAGGCATTTGTCTCCGGAGATGCTCGTGGCTGAGGGTCTCCGGATTTACCCCAGACGTCCAGAAGAATCTCCTGGACGTCCCTTATAATGGAGCGGTCCTCTTTGGTGAAGAGTCCGAGAAGGTCACCACCTAATTGCAGGACGCTGGGAAGGCAGTCAGGACTGTACAAGCCATGTATAGTCCAAAATCTGGTTCCTTTCGTAGGAACCAGAATCGTTTTCGCGGCCGCCAACAAAGGCAACAGCAATGTTCCGGCCAGCAACCCAGGGGCAATTTCGGCCGTAAGAATCAAACCAGGTTCCCCTCAGGCCAGGGCCCAAAGCATTCAAAAGCAGCCCAGCCCGCGGGGGACAACACCCCCACAGCATAACCCCTTCCTGGCCCTCGCCCCTCCTCTGGATCAAAGGGTCGAGAAGGTCAGGGGTCACATCTCTCTTCACCTTTCAGGATGAGAGGATCACCTCGGACCGGTGGGTGTTGCAGTTGGTCGAACGAAGCCACTCTGTAGAGTTCCTTGATCACCCACCATCCAGACGTCCCCTACTCTCCCGTCACTCGAGTCAGCATGCTCTGCTTATTCAGCAAGAGATCTTGGCCCTCCTACACAAGGAGGCCATAGAACATGTTCCACTGAACCAGAGAGGAAACGGCTACTATTCCCACTTCTTCCTGGTTCCAAAGAAATCAGGGGATTTGTGCCCAATTTTGGATCTCAGCGATCTCAACAATTTTGTGCTGTACAAGCATTTCCGCGTGGTGACCCTGCCGGGTCTCATTCCCATGCTCAAAGAGGGCACATGGCTGGCGTCGCTGGACATGCAGGACACTTACCTACATCTCCCAGTCGCTCGAGTGCACTGCAGATTTCTGCGCTTCAAGTTTCTGGGACGCCACTACCAGTTCCGAGCCCTCCTCTTCGGACTGTCTTCGGCACCTCGGGTGTTCATGAAGTGTATGGCAGTTGTGGCAGCAGCTCTCAGGAGAAGAGGCCACTACGTTTTTCTGTACCTAGATGACTGGCTCCTCATGGCACCCTCACGGGAGGCCCTGATGTCCGCAATACAGGATACCTGTTCCCTCTTCCTATCGCTGGACATCACCATCAGTCAGGAGAAGTCGTGCCTTGTTCCGTCTCAGAACTTGCACTTTATAGGAGCGGTTCTGAACACAATTCAGGGAAGGGCATTCCTTCCCCAGGACAGGGCGGAATGCATCAGATCCCTCATAAGGGACATAAAGGAAAAGAAGACGGTACCAGTCCGCACCGTCCTTTGCCTGCTCAGACACATGGTGGCTGCCATTGCGACGGGTTCCCCTAGCTCGACTGCATATGCGGGTTACCCAGTGGATACAGAGAGCACAATGGGACCAAAAGCAGGATCATCTGCAGCATCCAGTCCAGATCACGAACGCAGTCATCCGAGACTGGCATTGGTGGCTCGTCCCAGACCATCTCTCGACGGGAGTCCCCTTCACTGCGCCACCTCCTTCAGTGACTCTCTCCACGGATGCCTCTGGGTCCAGATAGGGAGCTCACCTCAACGGGGTCAGGACTCAAGGCTCCTGGACGTCTCTGGAGTCCCATCTTCACATAAATATTCTGGAGATGAGAGCCGTTCTGTACGCCCTACAGGCATTCCAAACGGAGATTCCGCCGGGGTACTCTTCTGGTTCAAACACAATACCGCGGTGATGTACTATCTCAACAAACAAGGAGGCACTCATTCCTACCCCCTTTGCAGGGAGGCTCAGAGGGTTTGGAACTGGGTATTGCAACACGGCGCACATGTTATTGCAGTACATGTTCCCGGTGTGGACAACACTATCGCGGACAGCCTAAGCCCATCACAGGCCAGGGTCCACGAATGGGAACTGCTTCAGGAAGTCGCAGAGGACCTGTTCCACAGATGGGGGACACCAGAATTAGACTTCTTCACGTCCCCATTCAATGCAAAACTGCCCAGTTTCTGCCCGCTAGATCCAGGGCCTAGTGTTTTCTGGCGAGACGCGTTGTCCCTCTCTTGGACGGGCAGGTTCCTCTTACGCTTTCCCACCCTTTCCTTTGATCCAGAGGGTTCTACTGAAGCTCCGCAAAGAGCAAGCGTGCCTTATTCTAGTAGCACCTTTTTGGCCCATGCAGATTTGGTTCCCTCTCTTACATCAGCTGGCCCAGGAACCTCCGGTGCCTCTGCCATTTTGCTGTCACCTTCTATCCCAGGAGACAGGCTCCTTGGTCCATCCGGATCTTCGGTCTCTGAACGTGCATGCCTGGCTCCTAAGGACATAGCAGTCCTGAGATACGGGGTCTCTCAGGAAGTTGCGGACGTTCTGGTGGCAGCCAGAAAACCCTCTACTCACGCTACTTATGCCATGAAGAGGCGTAGATTTTGTATTTGGGCTCAGGCTCGAGCATTTACCCCACTGGAGTGTTCTGTAAGGTCTGTTTTAGACTACCTCCTATCCCTCTATGAGGCAGGAATTGCCTGTTCCTCCATTAAGGTCCATCTGTGCGCTATATCAGTGTATCATTCTCTGATAGGTCACAGGTCTCTAGCTCAACTAGAGGCTTCTCGTGCCTTTTTGTGCAGCATCCTGCACTTGAGACCTTTCATCAAAGACCCGGTTCTACCTTGGGATCTTCCTTTTGTTCTAGAGCAGCTTACGCTGCCTCCTTTTGAATCAGCCGCGGATTGCGAGCTGCGTCTCCTCGCTTGGAGGACGCTCCTTTTAGTTGCTGTTACTTCTGCCAGAAGAGTTTCTGAGCTTCAAACAACATGAAGTCTTGCTATATTATGACAATTGCAGTTTGTCCCACCATTAGAACTGCTCAGGAGGTGAAAGAGTTAACTCCCATTCTAAGAATGGAACTTGAGCCGAGCTCAGTTAGAGAAGCTCTGTCTGGGTTATTTCAAACCTAAACTGTCAGATTCTTTACTCCGCCTCACTGAACAGTCGCTCCGGAGATTTCTCCTACTGCTCGGTTCATTTCTCGGTTTAAACAGTGTTTTCTCGGTTCAAATCAACCGAGAATATTATTATTTTAACCGGAAAACCGCTCGGGTTCAAGCTCTGTCTGTGGTATCGTAAGTAATTTCAGTTTATTTTCTGTGTGGAACTTGTAAATGTTATCGGTTCGGTTTTGAACCGATCAGCTTGTTTTAAAACTTGAATTGAAGGTTTTAGAGTGCGGTTCCCGGTTCTTATCGGTTCTAAAAAAAACTGATTTCATTACGTTTTTTTCCAAGACCCGTGACACGGTTAGGAACCGATAAGGGTGTCTTGCCTGGCACTGCTGTTTAAAAGGGCAAATTTTTGGTTAGGCTGGCATTATGTCTGAAAAACCCAAAAGAAAAACCGGGCCCACTGGGTTTCAACACTGTGATGCCTGTGGGGAAGTCTTTGCCAAGGCTGACCCACACACCATATGTGTATATTGTCTGGGGTTTGACCACCTCAATTCAGACTGCCAGATTTGTAAAAATGTCCCTGCAGCCGCCCTGGATAAGAGAGTTGGCAGGCTCAGGGAACGAGAGGCCAAAAGTCCGCTGACCCGATGGCCAGCCCGGTTCGGTGCCAACCGAATCGAGGGAGTGCCCTCTGACCAGGAGACTTCCTCGGCAACGAAGCTGGCTCGGAGGAGCCAATTCCGTAAAGAAAACAAGAAAATCAGCAGGTGTGGAGCCCAAAATTCCTTCTCCAACTGCTGCAGAGATAGCAAAATCTATTCAGATTGTCCAGTCACTTTCTTCGGTTCCGTCCGAACCGCCACTGTCCGGTAAAAGGTCGGTTCCACCGGTTCAGGAATATGTTGTTGAAGAATTTTATGAACCAGAGGAGGGGGAGGATGATTATGAACAGTATGAATGTGACTTTGAGGGTCTGGGTGTGCCCATTGAACCGGACATCTCCCCAGACAGACCTTAGAATCTCCCCCTTTGCTTTCTGAGTCCCCTCTCACTTTGTTTTACAAAAAGTTGTTGAAACCCTCCAGCTTCCATTGGAGGAAGCTGTGGATGAACAAGAGGAACCTGATTTTGTAGAAATGATGGATATTCCAGAGTCTAGGAGATTGTCTATTCCTTGCATAAATCATTTAGGAAACAGACAATAAAGATTTTAAAACTCCTAATTCTGTGCCTCCTGTGGACAAAAGATGGACAGGAGGTACACTCTGTCAGGTCCTGATACAGAATTCCTTCACAGCAATGCAGTCACGTTGATGTGGTTCAGGCTGCAGCCTGTGATAAAGCTAATATCCTTTGGCTTCACATCCTCCTGACAAGGATTCCAGGAAGATTGATGCCATGGCTAAAAACAATACATGGCAGCGCCCTTGGGACTCAGGCAAGCAAATACATGGCTTATGTAGCAAGGTATCAGAAATCTAGATGGGACACTGTCATGGCCTTGCCAAACAGGGCCTCTGGCCAGCTTGCTAGTGAGCTGGAACAGGTGGCTGCTGATGGCATTGAGGCATCTAAGGTGCAGTTTCATGCTGCTGTGGATTTTAATGATGTATCCTCTAGAGTCGTGGCTACGTCTGTAGCTTTTCGCAGGTTGGCCTGGCTCAGGTGTACTAGCTTGTCACAGGATACCCAGACTAAGGCTATGGATTTTCCTGTGGTTGGAAATTCTCTGTTTGGGGAGCAGACAGAGAATTATATGAAGAAAATGGATGAATATAGGACTACCTATAAGAGTGCTCAGGCTAAGGAGCGGCAAGCCACTCCTCAGAGGCAGGCCCCCAGGGGTAGAGGTAGGCCTTTTCACAGGCCTTTTTACCAAACCCAGGCCTCCTCTGCTTATGCTCAGAGGGGGTTCTTCAGAGGGAGAGGCAGACGGGGTGTGGGCAGGCCTGCTCCCACCCCTCAGCCTAAAGCACCTGCCAAACAGACACCTGATGGGGTGCCCAGGGCCGATTCTCCTTACCTGTAGGGGCAGGTTGGCTTCTTCGTTCAGAACTGGGGGTGTCTAACTTCAGACAAGTGGGTCCTGGAAGTAGTAAGCCAGGGTCTGGTTCTCAGCTTCAAAAAGTTCCCAAAGATGAGAATCAGGTCTTTCCCACCTGCAAACTCTTTAGAGACCTTTACTTTAGAAACAGAAGTCTCAACCCTCCTGGCTCTCAGAGCTGTAGAAAGGGTTTCTCCCCTACACGAGGGCAAGGGACTGTACTCCAGATATTTCCTTCCCCCAAAAAAGACAGGAGAATGGCGGCCCATTTTAGACCTGAGATATCTGAACAAGCACCTTTTGAAACCAAAGTTCAAAATGGTAACTCTGGCAATGATTTTACCCTCTCTAAGGCCAGGGGACTGGCTAGCCTCCTGGACCTCAAGGATGCCTATTTTCACGTCCTAATCAGAAGCTCCCACCGAAAGTACTCAGATTCGAACTGCCCTCAGGTCACTACCAGTTCAGAGCAGTGCCCTTGGCCTCACCTCTGCCCCAAGGGTACTCACAAATGTCTGGCAGTAGCAGTGACTCATTTAAGAAGGCAAAGGATTACTGTCTTTCCCTATCTGGACGACTGGCTCATTGTAGGCCAGCCCCAGAACAGGTAAGATCTCACTGCAAGTTACCCAGCAGCTGCTCTCCTCCTGGGCTTCTTGCTCAATCTTCCAAAATCAGTTCTGGAACCAGTTCAGGTGCTCACCTTCATAGGTGCAGAATTGGACACAAAGCAGGCCAGAGCCTTCCTACCCTTAGAGAGGGTAAGGAACTTGGTGGTTCTGGCTTCCTCCTTCACTCTGCAGGTCTCTCGACCAGCAAGACACTTTTTGCAGCTCCTGGGGCACATGGCTGCGTCCACAGCCGTAGTGCAAGGAGCAAGATTTCAGATGAGGGACATTCAGTTTCACTTGAGAGCCTTTTGGTCTCAGAGAAGAGACCCCTTCCAAGTTGGTCCTAGTGACCCAACCCTGATCCAGGCCCTCCAGTGGTGGCAGGATCAGAGCAATTTAAGACTGGGGTTCCTTCATTCCTCTGTCTCACTCCTTGACCCTCACTACGGATGCTTCCTCCTGGGGTGGGAGCTCACATGGCACCTCTCCACTCAGGGAGTGTGGTCCCTCAGGAATCTCTGCTCCACATCAATTTGCTGGAACTCAGAGCTGTCTTTTAGCACTTCAAGTGTTTTCTGCCTGTTCAGAACAAAGTGGTGCAAGTCAGAACAGACAACACCACAACAATGTGGTACATCAACAGCGGGGGCACTCGGTCTTGGCCTAGCACCGAGGCAATGAAGTGTGGTCTCTGGCCTATTCCCTGAACACTTCCCTCATAGCAGTTCACCTTCCAGGAAAGGACAATGTCCTAGCAGATGCTCTCAGCAGGATTTCCCAGGGCCATCACAGATGGTCTCTGGATCCTCAAGTACTGGGGATAGTTTTTTGCCAGATGGGGCACCCTCAGATAGATCTTTTTCAGCCCCAGACAATCACCAACTTCCACTGTTCTGTTGCAGGCCCCCAGTGTTGGGCTCAATCCCCCTGGATGCCTTACTCCTAGATTGGGAAGGGAAGTTTCTTTATGCCTTCCCCTTCCCTCTCCTATTCAAGGTGCTAGTCAAAATCAGATCCCAGCCTTGCAGGGTGATTCTGATTGCCCCAGATTGGGCCAGGCAGCCCTGGTACCCACTCCTTCTGTCACTAGCAGTCCATCTTCCCCTGTGTCTCCCCAGGAATCACAACCTGTTAACCTGTGCACAGGGGAGAGTTTGGTATCCGAATCTCAAATCCCTCAACCTCAAGGCCTGGCTCTTGAGGAGTTAGAATTGCTGACCTACACCTTTCTCAGGGTGTTCTTGAAATCCTAAAGGCTTCTAGGAAGCCTTCCACTAGGACTACTTACAATTCTAAGTGGAAAAGGTTTTCCATTTGGTGTTCTGGGAAACACATTTCCCCGGAATCTGCTGATTTGCCCATTGTTTTGGACTATATGGTCCACCTTAATTCCTTGGGACTGAGACCAGCTGCCCTGAAAGTACATTTGGCAGCTGTCTCTGCTTTTGTTTCAGCGGGAAAGCCCTCCTCTCTTTCCGCTCACCCTGTATTTTCCAAGTTTTTTAAAGGATTACTTCATTCTAATCCACCTTTTAGGGATCCGGCTCCTGCCTGGGACCTTAATGTTTGCATTGCCCAGTTAATGCAACCTCCTTTTGAACCTCTGTCTTCTGCAGAGCTTAAGTACTTAACTTGGAAAACTGTTTTCCTAGTGGCTATCACTTCTGCCAGGCATACAGTGAGTTGCAAGCCCTGTCAGTAGAAACTGACTTTATTTCTTTCCACAGGGATAAGGTAGTCCTCAGGACTAACAGGAAGTTTTTGCCTAAGGTGGTTTCAGATTTCCATCTTAATCAATCTCCCTTCCAGTGTTTTTCACTGAACATTCCTCCTCTGGCGAGAGGAGATTGCACAGTTTAGATGTTAAGAGGGCCCTTAGTTACTATATAGAACGTACCAAGGGTAACAGGTTTGAATCCCTCCAACTTTTTCTCACTTATGGTGAGGTCGGAAAAGGGAGACCTGCCACTAAGAGATCAATTGCCAGGTGGATTGTCTCTTGTATCCAATTTTGTTATCAGAAACTGGGGAAAGTTCCCCCTTCTGGCCTGAGGGCTCATTCAACCAGAGGTACAGCCGCGTCTCTAGCTGCTGCCAGGGACATCCCTATCTTGGAGATATGTCAAGCAGCTACCTGGAAAACGGTACACACTTTCACCAAGCATTACTCCCTGGATGTCCAGGCCAGGAGAGATGCTCGGTTTGGCACAGCTGTGCTTCAGAGCCTATTCCTAAGTAGGTTCTGTCCCTCCTCCAGGGAGGTACTGCTGTGTAGTCTGCAATTGTCATAATATAGCAAGACTTCATGTTGTTTGAAGAAAAAATTACTCACCTTAGTAATGTTGTTTCTTCTAATGGAGTCTTGCTATATTATGACCTCCCCCCCAGCCTGCCCCTCTCAGAACATCTACTTGGGTATGGGGTGGGCAGCCTAGTGTGGGCACTAGTTATGCCCATTATATGTTTTTCCACCCCTTCTTGGGGTTTTGGGGTGTGATGTTTTTATTTTATGTCATATTATTGCTTATATTATATTATTACTTCTGGTCCCCTGACTTGAGTCTTTGTGTTGGGACCAGGAGTATGTGTTAATAGTCAGGTAGCCAGTTGGCTAGTGTAGGTTACAGCTTCCACACTGACCTTAGTGAGTTTTGCTCGTAAAGATCTGACAGTCTAGGTTTGAAATAACCCAGACAGAGCTTCTCTAACCGAGCTCACACTTCAAGTTCCATTCTTAGAATGGGAGTTAACTCTTTCACCTCCGGAGCAGTTCTAATGGTGGGACAAACTGCAATTGTCATAATATAGCAAGACTCCATTAGAAGAAACAACATTACTAAGGTGAGTAATTTTTTCTTCATGCACTCATGTGCAAGGATCCTTATTTGGTTTTTCACAAGTACAGGGTGTTTTTAAGAACAAATCCTAAGTTCCTTGCCAAGGTGGTCTCGGCTGCCACACTCAGCCGGGATATAGACCTACCGGTGTATTACCCGAATTATGGTAACAGGGGGAAGCCCTGTTGCACACTTTGGATGTGCATAGGTGCCTCAGATATCATCTGACCAGAACCAAAGCCCATCGGTCTTCGGACCAGCTCTTTGTTTCCTACGCACAGAGGATGATCGATGATCCTGATTCCAGTCACTTTCTAGATGACTGGTAAAGTGCATTATGTTTTGTTATCAGAAGTGCAATAAACCCTTACCGGGACTGGTGAAGGGTCACTTTACTAGGGGGTGGCTACCTCCCTTTGCTGAGCTTAAAAATGTCTCCACTTCAGCCATCTGTGCAGCAGCGACCAGGAGCACTGTACACACATTCATCAAGCACTACAGTTTGGATATTGCCTCTAGGCGCACAGCTGGTTTTGGCTTGGCGGTCCTTCAGGAACTTTTGTCCCGAAGCTTGGAGTTTTCCTCCTATCCTCCTCCCGATAACAGCTTGGTCCCTTACTGCTTGGGAATCAGTCCTAATGGTGTAACCTGCTGCAGGAGCTGTTTCTCGAAGTAAGATAGTACAGTTACGCAAGAACTTACTGTAACAGTAGATCTTCGAGAACAGCTCTTGCAGCAGGTAGTTTCCCTCCCACCTTCCCCTCTGGAGGTTGTCTTCTGACCTAGTTTCTAGGCTACAGCGTCTTTTGATGCCTTCTGCAAACCTTCCTTTGGAAGCGGATCCTCGGTCTCCCCTTCAGATGTCATTCTTGGGCCGGGAGTCTCCGGCAGGAGAACTGGGGATGCTGGGGGACCGCCCCCTTTTATGTGATGCCTGACATCGGGGAGGGGCTGACATCGGGGGGTGGTCCCCTGCTGGATATTGCTAGCTAGAATTTATCTGTCTGGTACTGTGCCTGCCGGCTTCAGTCCTAATGGTGTAACCTGCTGCAAGAGCTGTTCTCGAAGATCTACTGTTACAGTAAGTTCTTGCGTAACTGTACTTTCTGCCGACACTGACCGACCTCCTGATAAAGAGTCCAAGCTCTTGGACCATTCAGCCAGGAAAGTCTCTGCAGCTTCCTCCTTGGGCCTTCGTCAGGCAAGTTCAGCTGTCATCATGGCACATTTCTCTCACACCCTTCTGGGGTCGCTAGATGAAGTCCTCCCACATCTCGCTGTGGACATGCAGACCACGGTCAAGCAGGTCCAGGATCAGGGCCGAGCTGTTGCCAAACAGCAGCTCCAGACGACCCTAGACCTTGGGGATTCTTGTGCCCGCTCGATGGCTGCCGCAGTTGCCTCTCATTGCAGGGCTTGGCTGAGGCTCTCCTCCTTCCCAGTGGATACCCAGCACAAAGTAGCTGATGTGCCCTTCCTTGGGACCGACTTGTTCGGCCCAGGAGTGGCCAGTCACCTTCAGCGCATTGAGCAGTCCAATGCCACTTTGGACGCTACCTCTGCCAGGAGTTTTGGGCAAGAACCAGCAGAGGAAAAAGATGAAGCCTTTTCGGCATTCTTCCCCTGAGGCCCAGCAGTCCTCTTTTCAAGGCGGACAGCGTCACCAGCAACAGCAGCAGGCTCACGCTTGGTGCCCTCGGCCCATGCCCAGTCCCAAACAGGCCCGTGAAGGAGGCCGAGGTTCCGGTCCTGGAGCCTCCTCCTCCAAGCCTGCTCAGTCACAGGGCAGGGGCTGCCACCCCTTCTCCCATCATGCCAGTTCTGGGTCCTCCTGTGGGGGGCCGGCTCTGCCACTTTCTTTCGGTCTGGTCCGTTGTCACCACGGACAGGTGGGTTCTGGAAGTGGTCGGTCAGGAACTGCCTCTGGAATTTGAGCAGTACCCTCCATGCCGAGCCCACGCCCCTTGGGAGGAACAAGTATCTGCCCAGACCCAGTCGGCTCTCAGAGACTACATCGCTCAGCTCCTCCTCAAGGAGGCAGGAGCCTCAGTGGCGGATCCTCCAGCAGACCCAGGCTTTGTCTCCAGGTACTTCCTGGTGCCCAAGCGGACGGGGGCTGGTGCCCCATTCTAGATTTGCACGACCTGAATCAATATTTCAGGTCACGCACCTCTCGGATGGTCACTCTGTCCCAGATCATACCATCCCTGGAGTGAAATATGTGGTTCTGTTCACTGGATCTGCAGGACGCATTCTTTCACGTCCCAATCCATCCATCCCATCAGCTGCTTCTCCGCTTCAGGGTCGAAGGGGCCCTGTACTAGTTCCGAGCCATGCCGTTCGGCCTGTCATCGGACTCTCGGGTCTTCACCAAATGCATTGCAGTGGTGGCGGCCCGTCTCGGTGGGGGGGGGGGGAGGATTTATCCTTACCTCGACGATTGGTTCCTAGCAGAATCCACCCATCAGGAAGTGGAGAGGTCCAGGGATCTGGCCCTCCAGACCTGCTTCCGACTCGGCCTCCTGATCAACGAGGCCAAGTCAGAACTAGTGCCGTCTCAGGTGATGGGCTTCATCGGGGCAGAGCTCGACTCTTGTCAAGCCAGAGCTCGGCTCCTGGCGGACAGGGCGGAGGTTCTTTCCTCCTTTGCGTAGTCATTTCTGGTTGGGCACTTGTGCCCTGCCCGGGACTTTCTGCACCTTCTGGGTTACATGGCAGCGTGCACCTCAGTGGTCCATTGGGCCTGGTTGTACATACACCCCCTCCAGTGGGAGCTGGTCGCCCAGTGGACTCAGCGCCACGGTCATTTCGACCAGCTGGTCACTGTAGCCCAGAAGATGTGGGACGCTCTCCAGTGGTGCACCGTTCTAGACCGATTGCAGGAAGGGATCCCGTTTGTCCACCCAAAGCAGATGGTTGTTCTCATGACCGATGCCTCTCTCATGGGCTGGGGAGCCCACATTGGGGATGAAAGGGCCCAAGGGCTCTGGACCCCTGAGGAGTCCCGATGCCACATCAACATGTTGGAGCTCAGAGCAGTCAGACTGACACTGTCAGCTTTCACTCCTCGGCTCCGGGATCAAGTGGTTCA
Source organism: Neoceratodus forsteri (assembly GCA_016271365.2). NCBI lineage: Eukaryota > Metazoa > Chordata > Ceratodontiformes > Ceratodontidae > Neoceratodus > Neoceratodus forsteri. Next base: position 362,200,670 of record JADMNL010000023.1, on the reverse strand, counting down.
AGTCCAGATGGACAATACCATGACCATGTACTACCTCAACAAACAGGGCAGCATGCACTCCCATATGCTGTATGAGGAGGTGCTCCGCATCTGGACCCCTCGTGAGCCGCATGGAGGCAGATCTCCTAGCCATCCATGTGGCAGGAGCCTCAAACCACCTGGTGGATGCTCTCAGCCGCTTAGGCCACACATCCTCATGAGTGGTCTCTCCATTCAGAGGTAGCTTACAGCCTGTTCTCCCGTTGGGGCAAACAGATGGTGGACCTGTTTGGCTCCAGGGAAAACACCAAGCTGAGGCTGTTTCATGCCCCCCCCAGCAGGGCTCACTGCAGGGGGATGCCTTCTTTAGGCCGCGGACCCCAGGCCTCCTCTATACCTTCCCTCGATCCACAAGGTGAGGAGGGACAAGGCGAAGGTGATCCTGGTAGCCCCAGACGGGCCGCGCCAGTTCTAGTATCCAGATCTCCTCAGCCTCAGCTGCAGGCACCCGGAGCAGCTTTGTACACGCCCAGACCTGATCTCTCTTAATCAGGGGAAGGTATTCCATCTGGACCTTCAATCCCTGCACCTCACAGCCTGGTACCTGAGTGGCTAGAGTTCCAGGCTTTGGGTCTTTCCGAAGATGTCTACACCATGGTGGAGGCATCTAGAAAGGAATCGACCAGGAAATGTTATGCCTTCAAATGGAAAAGATTTTCCATTTGGTGTCAGGTCAAGGGCCTGGACCCTCTGTCCTGTCCAGTGGTTAACATTCTCAACTACCTTTAGTCTCTCTTCAAAGAGGGTCTTCAGTCATCGACCCTTAGGGTGCACCTGGCAGCCATCTCTGCTTACCGGGCATGGGCCGGTCAGCCAACGGTGGCACAGGAGACAGTGGTTGGGCGCTTTTTCCAAGGCCTGGATCTCCTATTCCTTCTGGTGCGTGAACCTCCACCTCCATGGGATCTACTGCTGGTACTGGCAAAGCTCATGGGCAAGTCATTCGAACCAGTGCATAAGTGTGCGTTGTCACACTTGTGGATTACGGCCTTCCTGGTGGCTATCACATCTGCCAGGAGGACAGGGGAGCCCCAGGCACTTTTGGTGGACTCCCCTTATCTGTTCTTCCACAGAGACAAGGTTGTCCTGCACCCCCACCTGAAATTCCTTGCGAAGGTGATATCAGAGTTTTACCGTAACCAGGTTTTAACTCTGTCGGTATACTACCCTAATTATACCTCGGAGGCCGAGTACAGGCTCCATACTTTGGACCTGAGATGTGCTCTCTCCTACTATAAGGAGAGGATGGCGGAAATTCGGGGAGAGGTTCGCCAGCTGTTTGTCACCTATGCTGAAGCCACTTCTGGCAGACCTGCAGCAAAACGGAACATTTCAAGGTGGATTACATCGTGCATAGGTCTGTGCTATGAGTTGGCAGGCAAGGAGCCTCCCAGAGGGATAAGAGCTCATTCTACCCGCCATACTGCTGCATTGGTGGCTGCTTCCAGGGACATTCCTATCCAGGAAATCTTCCAGGCTGCTACCTGGAAGTCAGCAAACACCTTCATCACCCATTACCACATCGACCTTGAGTGACACCGAGATGCTGGTTTTGGGGCCTCAGTTCTCCAATCTCTGTTCCCTAAGTAGGTGGTGTGCACCTTGCCTCCCTCCTTCTGGAGAACTGCTAGGAGTCTGCCAAAGAGTGTGGATGAACAACATATCCACGCTCCTAGAACAGCAGGTTACTCACCTGTAACAGTAGTTCTAGGAGTGGTATATATTCATCCACATGGACTCACACTGCCTGGCTTCCAGCAGGCTAAGATCTGGCGTCATGGGGCGGAGCCGAGGTATATACCACCTAGGTGGATGGAAGGAGCCAGCTTGAAGACTTCTGGTGAGATTTAAAGTGGAAGGGGACATGCCAAAGAGTGTGGATGAACAACAAATACCACTCCTAGAACTACTGTTACAGGTGAGTAACCTGTTATTGCTGTCCATTGCTGCACATCTGGGCCACTATGCTTCCTATGATAGGTCTTGTGGTCTAGGCCAGGTCAGCTCTTAGTCTCTTTGCCTGATTCAGAGGTAACCGGACAAGCCATTGCACTCTCTGCTCAGGGCCTCCTTCGATGCCAACGAGGTAGCTTCCAGAGTCGTAGGGACAGCGATCTGCATTAGGCTGATGGCATGGCTGCATCTCTCCCAGTTGTCACCTTTGGCCCGGCGTTGGGTGATTTCCTCCGCGTGCCAGAGAACCCACCTTTTCTCCCGTAGAGTGAGGCGGTGATTGTCAGGGCAACTTCCTTCCCCCTCCAGGGGGTCCCCGTCTCACTCCCCACAGGCCCAGGCCTCACCAGGCCCGTAAAGGTTCTCCCTCCCAGTGTCTCCCTCACTGGGAGCTAAGGGGCTTAGTCCCTTAGGGTCTCTGGGCCCCCTTCAGGGTGGGACTCAGTACTATCATGTGGTGAATGGTAGATTGACACAGATAAGATATGAAAATCACATACCTACTGTAATTCTTGATCTTTCTGTATCTTCACCATTCATCATAAATTCTACCCACCATCCCCTGGGGCCTCAGTCTCTGGGTCCCCCTCCCTCTGTGTACCCTCATTTCTTGCCCCTCCTTTCCATTGGTCAGGAGTGGGGTGACCTTAGGCATGCAGGAGGGGGTTTCTTTCTGCCTTTGTCTGTTGGGGGGGGAGTTGGTGGGGCTGTTCTCATCGCTTTTGGCTTCTACCCCCTTAGGGGTGGGATGCTGGTGACTTCCTCCCCCCCCTCTCTCATATCCCCTTAACCCTTGTCCTTCAGGACTAATCCGTTTTACTTCTGTTAAGAGGTGGGGTTCCCCCCCTCTTATTTTTTTGGTTAGGGGAGAGGACATCCCCTGGTTCCTGGTCCCCCTCCTATTTAATCCACGACCCTAAGACGTTGTTCTGCCGGAGTGCCTCTTGCTCAGAATTCCGTGACTTGGATTTTGCCAGCCTTCTCATATTCTTGCTACTCCTGGGCAGTGAGTCCATCTAAAAGCCAGGGAACAGACCACAAGCCCTGGGTTTGTCCTCTCCCCACCCACTTAATGTTTCCTTCCCTTCCTTCTCTTTTTCCTGTTCCTGAGATTGGGGCTCCTCCCAATCCCCCTAGTTTTCCTCTCTTCCTTGTCTGTCCTCTGTCACTTACTCCTCCTTTTGTTTCTTATATCTTTTCGTTTGCCTGTCCCTTGGACTTCCTTGTCCCACCCTCCCAACACTGTTTCCTACTGTACGGCGACTCAGAACTGGTAGGAGGGCAGGGCTGACTACAGCTAATGGCCAACCCGTGAGCGCCATGCAATGCATTGACTTTGAGGGCAGCACCGTCATGTCGGCTCTGCCCATCCAAAAAAAAAGAGAGCTCCTGAGGGGTCGTGACTTCCAGCCACTTACCCACATGTGATGAATGGTGACGATACACAGAAAGATCAAGAATTACGGTAGGTGCATAATTTTCATTTATCACTAACTATGACTGACAGAGGCAGCATATTCCAAGGTCTGATAATCCTCTGGGAGAAAAATAATATGCTCTGTTACATGTAAAACCTCCCATCCGGAGACCAACTCCCCCATGGGACCTGAACTTCATGCTTGAAAAACTGACTCTTCCTCCCTTTGAGCCAGCGGCCTCTTGCGACCTCCGTTTTTTGGCTTGGAAAACTCTTTTTCTATGACCATTGTCACAAACACACTCAGCAGGTCAGGCCCTCTACTCCCACAGTGCCAACCTCCGAGCGCAATAGTGTGAACAGGTAACAGACAGGGTAACCTTTCTGCCTGCTTTTGGTCAGAATCACCTTTAGTCTCAAGCTCTGGGGGGGATTCAAACTGTGAATCTTATGCTAGTGTACCCAACGTACAGGCTCAGATACGTACCCTCTTCGGGGATTGTGGTACAATCTTTCACCAGGGGCACCAAGCCAGGCTTCCAAAATTAACCCTTAAAACTCTATAAAAGACCTTAGGTATATTCTTACCTTTTCCCAGTTTAGCAACACCATCAAGCTGTTGAACAATTATCAGACTTAACCCTGTATACATCACATGCAAAAAAGAACTGGCAGACACCCATGCAGTCTTTCAAATAATAGTTACTTTACTAAAAGATGATAAAAATATGAAAAAATGTAAACACAGAACAATATATCAAAGAGCTCACAATCACATGAAAGAACAAGGGAAGATTACAAAACAAAAACTCCTACCTCGGTACAGTTAGACTTTTTCTATCTAATGTATTACCTCAATAAGTGTCTTAGTAGATCGGAGAACTCGGAGTCCCAAAATAATCTGTCAAGCTGTTCAGACACAGTATAGTTTAAACTGTCTCTCTCCACACCCATTCTGTGAGTCATCTAGCTCTTCCTTTTAGAATATAAAAAACATGCAAACATGATGTCCTATCAGGAGGTATTTTAAATAAGATGACGTCAGCAAAAACAAATTTCCCAAATTATGAGCCTTTGATCAACCAGTTCCTTTTGAGGATTTACAACCCTGCAATCTGTCACCTAAATGTGAGATAGCTGGCAGGAATCAGCTTGATGATGTCCTGTTTCTGAAGTCATAGCCATGCCGTTCGGCCTATCATTGGCCCCATGGGTCTTCACCAAATGCATTGCAGTGGTGGCGGCCCATCTCGGGTGGGGGGCAGGATTTATCCTTACCTTGACGATTGGCTCTTAGCAGGTTCCACCCAACAGGAGGGCAACCAAAATGGTGCAAGGTCTGCACCAGAAGACATACGAGGAGAGACTAAAGCAGCTTAATATGTATACCCTTGAGGAAAGGAGAGAGGGGGACATGATAGAAACTTTCAAGTATCTCAAGGGAATTAACAAGGTACAAGAGGGTAGTATCTTTCAGAAGAAGAGATGTGCAAGAACAAGGGGGCACAATTTGAAGATAGAGGGGGGACGGCTCAGAGGTAATGTTAGAAAGTATTTTTTCACAGAGAGAGTTGTGGATGCGTGGAACAGCCTTCCTGAGGAGGATGTGGAGTCAGGAACAGTGGGAGAATTCAAGAATGCATGGGACAGGCATAAGACAATTCTAGTGGGGGGCAGGAGGAAGTAAGCTGTTGATTAACTAGAATCTACAGCTTATCCATCAGGTAGGGAAATGGACAGACTGGGTGGGCCAAGTGGTCCTTATCTGCTGTCAAATTCTATGTTTCTATAAAACGTATATTTTAGTTTCCCAGCTTCAGAGCAGCAACAGGTCTTAAAAAGGCCATAAAATGCAATTTCTCAAGGAAGTTAATTACATTACAGAGATCTCCTGGTCAATTATATATCCTGTAGTTTCACTGAAACCTTTGGGGGGGGAGCACAGGCTGTCTTATGTGAGACAATCACATACTATATTTTTATATTACCAATAGCATACAATAATCATAACCAGCTGGCCAAGCTTCACATCTAGGCGCATTTCTGAGCTACAAGCCCTGATGTGTACTGAACCATATCTTATTTTTACATACTAACATACTGAATTGGCAGCAGAATAGGCCTAATGGTCTTTCGTGTCTGCTCGTTTGGTCAGCCCCCACTCTGGGAGCTGACCTTGCTGCCCCCCTCGCCCTCTCTGGCTTCTCCCTTCCCAGTCCTGGATATTCTTGCTGCACTGGATTTTGCTTCCAGAACCCTTCCCCTGTAACTGTCCCATCCCCTCTTGAACCATTCCACCATCTCTGCCTCCACCAGCCCCCTGGGCAGCGCATTCCATGGCTCCACCACCCTCTCAGTGAAGTAGCACCTCCTCCTTTCTCCCCTGAATCTCCCCCCCAGCTTCCACCCATGCCCTCTAGTTGCCCCCCCTTCCTTCAAAGCACCCTGACTGCTCCTCCCCTATTTACCCCCTTCATGTACCTGAAGACCTCTATCATGTCCCCCCGGTTCCTTCTCTCTTCCAATGTGTACATATTTAGCTCTTTGAGCCTCTCCCCATAGGTCCTGTCCCCCCAAGCCCCAAATCATTTTGATTTCCCTCCTCTGGACCCTCTCCAGGAGTTCAGTGTCCCTCTTTAAGTGTGGCCTCCAAAACTGCACGCAGTACTCTAGGTGCGGCCTCACCAAGCAGTTATACAGAGGGAGTACCACTTCCTTCCTTCTGGAGGTGATCCCCCTAGTGATGCACCCAGCATTCTGTTGGCCTTGGCCGCTGCTCCCAAAAGGCTCCGAGTTGTTCATCTTGACATCCTCCACCACCCTAGGTCCCTCTCAGCCATCGAGACTTGTAGCATTCCGCCCCCCAGGGTATACACTTGGCCCGGGTTTCTGGCTCCCAGGTGCAGTACCTTGCATTTCCCTCCATTGAACCTCAGCTTCCACTTTCTAGACTACCTTTCCATAGCCTCCAGGTCCCCCTGTAGGGCCACCCTCCCCTCCTCCCTGTCCACCACTGCCCCCAGTTTTGAGTCATCCGTAAAGAGACTCATCTCACTCCTGATACCCCGTCCTTATGTCAGAGACGTATGCATTGAACAGGAGGGACCCAAGGACCGATCCCTGCGGGACCCCACTAATGACCCTCCATAGGGATGAGACTATTCTGCTAACCTTGACCCTCTGGGTATGGTCCTGGAGCCAATTGCCTATCCATCTGATCATCTGGTTCCCCACACCCATTTTTCCCAGCTTATCCAACAGGCCCCCGTGAGGAACAGAGTCAAATGCCTTGCCGAAGTAAAGAAAGAGGACATCCACCGATCTACCCAGGTCCAAGGTACTTGTCACCCAGTCATAGAACTCCACAAGGTTTTTTCATAAGGATAGGGTCTCTCTGAGAACCAGTCCGACTTTTTTGCCTAAGATCATTTCGGAATATACTTTAAATCAGTCAGTTGATCTACTTGTCTACTTGCCAGTCTTTGACAATCCAGGTGGATTGCTACTACACACCCTGGATGGCACCGCATCCTACAGTACTACACCTCATGAGCAAAATCTACCCCGAAAAGCGACACAACTCTGTGACTTTCGCCCACGCTAGGGAAGGTCTATCTGTTAAACAGACCCTCTCTTACTGGTTAGCTCACTGTATAACCTATTGTTGTAACAAATACAACAAACTGCTACTGGGTGCTGTCCATGCACACTCCACCAGAGCTATGGCTACTACAGCGGCTTGCTTTAACGGGGACATCTCTAATGCCGTGACATGGTCTACGATACATACTTTCACAAAACATTATAATCTGTATTTGCCTCCAGACGCGAACTGCCTTTGGCAGCACTGTCTTACGGGGCCTTCTATACTAAGGTCTCCACCCTTCCTGTCTTACTGCTTGGGAATCATCTCAACAGTATTACCTGCTGCAAGAGATACCCTTGAAGAAGATAATACAGTTTCTTACTTACCGTAACGGTAGATCTTCGAGAGGATCTCTTGCAGGAGGTGCGTTCTCACCCTCATTCCCTCACCTTCTCTAGAAGAGCAAGCTTCCTCAAAAAAAGGGGGGGTACCTCTGTGCGCCTCTGTTTCCCTCAGTCTCGTTCCATGAGCTGAAGCCGGCAGGGGAACTGTGGATGCCTGTGGCCACCCACACCTTTATAGTCGCTCAGGTGATGAGGTCATCAGTGTGGGAGGCCCCTAGGCAAACACCGCTAGTGAAAGCTACTGTGCACAGAAGTGCCCTCTGGTGGAAACCCAACAGTAGTACCTGCTGCAAGAGATCCTCTCGTAGATCTACCATTACGTAAAGTACAAAACTGTACTTTTTAGTGACATTGCTACCTCTGCAAGCCATCGAAACCAACAATGTTGTTCTGATACTGTGAGTGTGGAGAAAAGATTGATATGGACGACACACACAAAGTGTGTGTATGCTGTTTGTGCCTCTCACAATGTCAGGGCTTAAATCATGCAAGCAGATGATGCAGAAGAAAGGCGCTGGAGTAGTTTGTGCTGGAAAAAAATTCTAGCAGCCATGGAAGAAACTGCTGTATCTAGAAAGGCTGACAAGTCGTATCCTGCTCCTGTTGCCAAGCTGCTTATGTCAGCCAGCCTGAGATAGACTCAGTGGTTATAATGGCTGCCCATGACAGATCGAGGGCCCCTAAACACATTATATTCTGTCCTCAGTAAGGAATCCAGGAGGCTAAACATGATGGGCAAGCATACATATGCCTCTGGCTCACTAAGCCTTCGTATTGCAAGCTACCAGGCCCACATGGTAAAGTATCAGAATAGCCTGTGAAAGGCTGCCGGGGCTGCAGCTCACGCTCTTCCTAAAGGAAATGTTAAGAATGAGTTAATTAAAAATTTTACTGCTGGGGCTGAGGTTAGCAGTCGTGATATGCTCAGCATATGATATCTCTTATGCATCTGACAGGGCAGCTGCCACTAGGATTTGCACGAGACCATATTCATGGCTCGGGGTGTACAACTGATGTGCAGTAAATGGTTTTAAATGCCCCTTTTAGAGGCACTAAACTGTTTGGCTAACATGTGGAAGAGGCATTAAAATACCTTCATCTCTAAAATAACTTTAATGTCAGTTGGATCCCTGTATCCCATGCCTGACGAGGATCCATTCGTCAGCCTGCTGTCAGAGGTGGCTGTTAAGCCTACTTTCAGCAAGGCTGGGGTAAGGACAGTGAAGCTTTGCCATGTCCCTTGTCCCCCAGGAGCCCATTCCAAGGCATCAAAGGCAGGTGGAGCTGGCGGCTCCATCATTACGGGCTGAGCACGACTCGAATTGGACTGCCCCACACCACTGTTGCCTCCAGAGATGGTTGTAGGGGGCCATTTCTCCCTTCAGCTGACTCAGTGTGACAAAATTACCACAGACAAATGGGTTGTAGAGAAAATTGTAAAGGGACAAGCTCTGGAGCTTTTAGAGGACTCCACCCCCCCGAGCACCCTCCACTTCTCTCCACTTACCCTGATGGCCATTTATCCCTGCTGATAGAAGTGCAAGCTTTGCTAAACAAATGTGAAGTAGAACCAGTGCCTTCTCATTAGAAGAACAAAGGCTTCTACTCCAGATACGTCCTGTCTCCAAATGAACAGGAGCGCTCAGGCCTGTGTTAGATCTGTGAGACCTAAACTTCTAAATAGAATAAAATACATTCTAGGGACATGGATATGTTGTTCATCCACACTTATTGGCAGGTATCCTTGCCGCTTTAAATCTTGCTGGAAGGTCTTCAAGCTGGCCCTCCCACCCACCCAGGTGATAAAACCTCGGCTCCGCCCCATGAAGCCAGATCTTCCTTACCGCTTGGAAGCTCAGGTTCCTCCTTAACGCTCTATGTATAAGACTGGTTCCTATTTCTTCGGTTCACCCAAAATTACTTTTAAGGTTTTCAAGACTTCGGTCACTTATTTCCCTCACGGCTGCGATGGACAAATCGACTCCCCGTCTCCGGAGGTGCCCATGCGGGCAGAAGATGTCTCGGACGGATCCACACTCCACGTGCGTCTACTGCTTGGGCCTTGGGCACGACCCGCAGGCTTGTGACCTGTGCTCTTCTTTTTCGGCCTATGTCTTGGAAGACCGTGCCGTCCGTCTACAACTTGGGCGACCCGAAAAACGTTATCCTCCGGTAAAGTCGAAGGAGGCCCGGTTGGCGGTTTCCGTGGCGGGCTCAGTGGAACAGCTTGAGCAGATGATCGGCCTCGAGGAGGAGGCTGCGCAGGCCGCTTCTTCGCCTTCCTCGGCCGTGGCCTTTATCCCGCTCTCCTGGGATCCTCCTATTCAGCTTCTTTTAAGGAGCTCTGTCTGTCCCTCTCCACTAAGGGAGAGGGACCAACATCTTCAGGGCCTTCCTCTGGTCCAGAAGAAGGACCACAAGGTAAGTCCCTCTGTCGGCGCTCTTGGGAGGCGGGAGAGTCCCTCTCACCGGTAGTCGAGCCATCGACTTCGTCGATCCTTGGCTTGAGCCACTGGCTTCCGCGGTGTCCCGTCAGGTCAGTTGACGAGACTCCCGTCGCCGCAGTTGAGATTTTTCGACCCGTTGGACGGGCTGTCGCACTGTGAAGCCGAAACCCTCACTCCCCGGTTCCCCCGGCAGTGGTTGAGGTGTCCGTGGACTTGCCCGTGCCTCCGGTTCCGGAGTCCACGGTTGAGCCCTCCGAGCCGAGGGGAGAGCGTGTTTCCCCCGCCCTACCCCCGTACCCTCCTCGGAAAAGCCGAGGTTCGCGATCTCGGACTTCTTCTCGGTCCAGCAGATCCCGCCGTCATAGGCGGTCTCAGTCTCAGCACCGTGGCAAGCGGCGTCGCCGCTCGTCCTCGTCCTCCTCCTCGGATGAGGGGAGGCTTCGACGCAAGTTGCGTCGACGATACGAGGACCTCATGTGGCAACAACTTCTGTCCGGGAGCAAGCCGACGTCGTTGCCTTCCCCGGCTATTAAGGGCTGTCACCAGAGCGGCGAAGCAACCCTCGCCTATGGCGGGTGCCTGCTTCCAGGCCTGTTGCTCGGCAAACGGCTGCCCACCGATTCCGGTGGAACCTCCGCCTTCACAGCCGTTATTTGGGGCTCCGACCAAGAATTCTCGGTCTGCCCAGGGTCTGCCCCATAGGCTGTCTGTCACCCTCACTCCCGATCGCCCTCGGCAGGTGGAGGGTGGCTCAGGCCCAAGGCAGTTCTTTGCGGACTCCTCTGAGTCCAACGACGATTCCGCCCTGTTCTCCAGGCGGGTCGACTTGGAGTCCTCAGGAGGTCAGTCACTGGACGATAGTCCTTCATCCTTCATGGGTTTGCTTAGGCTCATCTCAGAGTCCACCGGGATGCAGCTCGAGCCCGTATCCAAGCGGGCCAAGTATCCCCTCACGGAGATATTGGACTGAGGGGATTCTCCTACGGAGGCCTTTCCGGTGGCCAAGGCCATTGTAGGCCCGGCCTTGGAGCTCTGGCAGCATCCTGCTTCCTGCTCTGCGCCTTCGGCCAGGATGGCAAGGAAGTGTGCGGTCCCTACTGGTTCCCTGTCCGGCTTCTTGGAACACCCCTCAGCTGAGGGGTTGGTTACCGACAGCATCTTCCGGCATGCCGGAAACGCCAGGGACGTAGACAAACCTCCGACAAGGAGTCCAAGAAGTTGGCATCACGCCGGAGCGAAAAGTCTACGCTGCGTCCTCCCTTGGCCTTCGTCAGGCCAGCTCGGCCGTGCTGATGGCACATTTCTCTCACGCCCTGTTAGGCTCCCTGGATGAGGTAGTCCCTCATCTCCCGGCTGACCTGCAGACCACGGTTAAGCAGGTGCGGGACCAGGTCAGGGTAGTGGCCAAGCAGCAACTTCAGACTGCTTTGGACATTGGTGGCTCATGTGCCAGGTCAGCCATGGCCGCAGTGGCTATGCGCCGTCGTGCATGGCTGAGGATATCCACCTTCACAGTGGATACCCAGCACAAGTTGGTGGATGTCCCCTTCCTGGGGACCGACCTCTTCGGCCCTGGAGTGGAAGGTCACCTCCAGAGGATCGAAAAGTCCAATGCCACTCTGGACTCTGTCTCATCCACTCAGAGGGACAAGGGCCGCAGACCGCAACCTAAGCCTTTTCGTCCATCTGCGCCCGTGGCACGTCCGGCCCAGCAGCGTCAGGGCCAGCAGGCTCGAGCTTGGCATCCCAAACCCAAGCCCGCAGCTTCCTCCTCCAGGAAGCAGGGAGGTATAGGCCCAGGTGGTCCCTCGGCCGGTTCCTCCTCCAAGCCTGCTCAGTGACGGGTTGAGGGGTGCCACCCCCAACCTCGTCACCTCACCCCAGGTTCCCCCCCCGTGGGGGGACGGCTTGCCACTTTCTTTCCACCTGGTCCGCTATCACCACAGACCAGTGGGTGTTGGAAGTGGTGGGGAAGGGCCTGCCTCTGGAGATCGAGCAGGCCCCGCCCTTCAGAGCCGTCGCACCCCGAGGGGCCTCGGGGTCCGCAGCCTCACTGTCGGCTCATCGAGCCGACATCGCTCTACTCCTCTAGAAGGAGGTGATCAGAGAGGTGGCGGACCCTCCCTCAGACCCGGGGTTTGTGTCCAGGTACTTCCTGGTTCCAAAACGGATGGGGGGGTTGGCGCCCCATTCTCGACCTGCACGGCCTAAACAAGTTCCTAAGGTCTCGGACCTTCAGGATGGTCACTCTGGCTCAGATAATACCATCCTTGGAACGCGGCATGTGGTTCTGCTCTCTGGACCTGCAGGACACGTTTTTTCACGTCCCTATCTGTCCGTCTCACCAGAGATTCCTTCGCTTTCGAGTGGAAGGATCCTTTTCGAGTTCCGAGCCATGCCCTTCGCCTGTCTCTTGCTCCCAGGGTCTTCACCAAATGCATGGCAGTGGTGACAGCATTCCTGCGGCGCCGAGGGGTTCGGGTGTACCCTTACCTGGACGATTGGCTGATAGCAGCCCCCTCCAGACAGGAGGTGGAGCAGTCCAGAGATCTGGCCCTCCAGGTTTGCTCTCAGGTCGGCCTCCTCATCAACGAGGCCAAGTCAGAACTCGAACCGAAGCAGGTGATTCTCTTCATCGGGGCAGAGCTCGACTCTCTTCGAGCCAGAGCGTGGCTCCCGGCGGACAGGGCCGAGGTTCTTTCCTCCTTTGCCCGATCATTTCTGGTTGGGCAATCGCGCCCTGCCCTGGACTTCCTGCGCCTCCTGGGTCTCATGGCGGCCTGCACCAGCGTGGTCTGGTGGGCCCGCTGGAACATGTGCCCCCTTCAATGGGGTTGGCCAGCCAGTGGTCTCACGCTGTATCCATTGGACCAGCTAGTGACGGTGACCCAGGGGATGTGGAACGCCTCCAGTGGTGGATCGTTCCAGCTCATCTGCAGGAGGGCATCCCGTTTGTCCGCCCCGAGCCGACGGTCTCTCTATCGACCAACGCCTCTCTGATGGGTTGGGGTGCCTTCTGGGGGAGCACAGAGTCCATGGCCTCTGGTCCCCACGGGAGTCCCGATGCCATATCAACCTGCTGGAGCTCCGAGCGGTCCACCTAGCTCTCACCGCCTTCGCTCCATTTCTACGGGGTCAAGTGGTTCAGGTCCAGACAGACAATACCACGACCATGTACTACCTAAACCGCCAGGGCAGGACGCGCTCCATGCCTCTGTGCAAGGAAGCTCTCCGCATTTGGTCACTCGTGAGCAGCCTGGAGGCGGATCTCCTAGCCATTCATGTGGCAGGAGCCTCCAACACCCTGGCCGATGCCCTAAGCCGGATAGGGGCTGAGTCCCACGAGTGGTCTCTCCTGCTGGAGGTAGTACAAGATCTGTTCTCTCATTGGGGCACACCTCAGGTGGATCTGTTTGCCTCCAGGGAGAACGCGAAGCTGAGGCTGTTCCATGCCCGCCCCCCTCAGCAGGGCTCGCTGCAGGGGGATGCCTTCTCGAGGCCGTGGACCCTGGGCCTCTTCTACGCCTTTCCCCCATTTCCCTTGATCCACAAGCTGCTTCTCAAGGCGAGGAGGGACAAGGCACAGGTGATTCTGGTAGCCCCAGACTGGCCCCGCCAATGCTGGTATCCAGATCTCCTCAGCCTCAGCTCCAGGCTCCCGAGGCAGCTTCCAGCTCGCCCGGACCTGCTTTCAGTCAATCAGGGGAAGGTGTTCCATCCGGACCTTCAATCCCTGCACCTGACGGCCTGGTTCCTGAGCGGCTAGAGTTCCAGGCCTTGGATCTTTCCGACAAGGTCCTCAATGTAGTTGAGGGCGTCTGTATGAATCTACTAGAATGCTATGCCTTTCAAATGGAAGAGGTTTTCATTTGGTGTCAGGGCAAGGGCCTGGACCCTTCCTTCTGTTCCTTGGCAAGCATCTTGGACTATTTATGGTCCTTTCTCAGCAAGGGCTTAGGTCGACCACCCTATGGGTGCACCTGATAGCCATCTCTGCTCACCGGGCGAGGCCGGAAGCAGTCGGTGGTGCAGGAGAAGGTGGTCTGGTGCTTTTTCAAAGGCCTTGATCACATTTCCCCTCCGGTGCGAGAACCTCCACCTCCGTGGGATCTACTGCTGGTACTGGCAAAGCTCATGGGCAAGCCATTCGAACCAATGCACAGGTGTGATCTCTCTCACCTGTTGTGGAAGACTGCCTTCTTGGTGGCTATTACGTCAGCCAGAAGGATGGGAGAGCTCCAGGTGCTTTCCTTCGAGTCTCCTTACCTGGTCTTCCACAGGGACAAGGTTGTCCTGCGCCCCCACCCGAAATTCCTTCCGAAGGTGGTGTCGGAGTTTCACCTTAACCAGGTGTTGACTCTGCCAGTGTTCTACCCCAATCACACCTCGGAGGCCGAATATAGGCTCCATACTCTGGACCCTAGAAGGGCGCCTACTATAAGGAGCGCACGGCTGAAATTTGGGGAGAGGTTCGCCAGCTGTTTGTCACCTACGCTGAAGCCGCACCTGGCAGACCTGCAGCCAAGCGGACGATAAGCAGGTGGGTCACCTCCTCCATAGATCTCTGCTATAGGTTGGCGGGCATGGAGCCTCCCAGAAGGATAAGAGCTCATTCTACCCACCATACCGCTGCATCAGTGGCTGCTTCCAGGGACGTCCCTATCCAGGAAATCTGCGGGGCTCCTACCTGGAAGTCAACACACACCTTCATCACCCACTACCACATTGACCTTGAGTCACGCCGGGATGCTGGTTTTGGGGCCTCGGTTCTCCAGTCTCTATTCCCTAAGTAGGGGGTGTGCGCCTTGCCTCCCTCCTCCCGGAGAACTGCTAGGAGTCTGCCAATAAGTGTGGATGAACAACATATCCATGTCCTAAGTACAGGTTACTCACCTGTAACAGGAGTTCTAGGAATGGTATATGTTGTTCATCCACACGACTCTACAACCTCCCAGCTTCGACGCACAACCTGAGCTTCCAGCGGGCCAGATCTGGCGTCATGGGGCGGAACCGAGAGTTTTACCACCCGGGTGGGTGGGAGGAGCCAGCTTGAAGACCTTCCAGCAAGATTTAAAGCAGCAAGGATACCTGCCAATAAGTGTGGATGAACAACATATACCATTCCTAGAACTCCTGTTACAGGTGAGTAACCTGTATTTTTGCATGGTCTCCCTGCAAGCTTTGATTCCCCTGTTACAAACAGGTGACTGGATTTTCTCCCTGGCTATGAAGGATGCATACCTTCATGTCAGGATCAGGCAACATAATGGACAATACCTGAGATTTGTGCTTGAAGGGGAGCATTATCCATTCAGAGTATTGCCCTTTGACTTGTCTTCTGCACCACGGGTCTTCACTAGATGCTTGACAGTGGTGGCAGCAGCCCTTCACGGGGAAGGCCTATGCATCTTCCTGTACTTGGATGATTGGCTTTTAAAAGCCAACTCTTACACAACCAAATCAGGCAATTGTTCAAAGACCTGGTGGTTACAGTGAATGTGCCAGGGTCAGTACTGACTCCTTGCCAAAGGCTGCAGTACATAGATGCAGTCTTGGACACAGAGCAGGGCTATGCATTTCTGCCCCTGGGCAGGCAGAACAACTCACTGCTCAGGCACAGCTGGTGTACAGCGATCATCAAGTCCCAGCCAGAACATTTCTATGTTTCCTGGGACTCATGGTAATGGACATTGTTACTGTGCCATTACACATGTGGATACTGCTGTGGATATTGAGAGTGCAGTGGGATCAGTTGATGGACAGCACGGACAGTAGGTGCTCGTCACATCCCCCTTACGCAGAACACTGATGTGGTGGAGGGACCACTACAATCTCTTAAGGGGCATTCCATTTCTCATACCAACTTCAACTCAGATTTTCACCTCAAGTGCCTCCGGATCTTTGGGGAAACCTGGGCCCGTATCAGACACAAGGTTCTTGGACCCAGGTGGAAACCAAATAGCACATAAATTTCCTGGAGATGAGAGCTGATTTTATACAATTTGCAGACTTTTCAGGAACATATAAGAGCTGTCTTACACAGTCCTTGGATTTTCCAGTAGCAGCTGAATCCAGGTCCTCTGTTAATACAGACATCAATGTCTTGCATTACATAAACAAACAATGGGTGACTCATTCCTATCCCCTGTGTTAGGAAGCAGAGTGTGGTACTGGGTGCTGGAACACAGCCTAGAGCTGTCAGCCATGCATCTCCCAGCTGTCCAAAACGTCTAAGCTGGGCACAGTCCAAAGATGCACAAATAGGAACTCCTGACTTGGTGGTAGACAACTTCTCTGCAAGGTGGGGTCATCCAGAGTTGGACCTTTTTGCATCCCCACACAATGCAAGACTGCGCTTTTTTTTGCTCACTCGCTCCATTGCCTGGAGCTTTTTGTAGAAACATATTCTCTCTCTCTTGCAAAGGGAGGTTGTTGTATTCGTTCCCTCCCATTCCATTAATATATAGAGTGTTACTGAAACTACAGATGGACGTATGAGCCTCATCCTCATTGTACCCCTGTCACCTTGGCAAATATGGTATCTGCTGCTCCAGTAACTAGCAGTGAAGCCTCCAGTGTATCTGTCTCTGTGCAGGGGCCTGTTGTCACAGGACAAGGGGTCTCTGGTTCATCTGGACCTGAAGTCCCTGCATCTGCATGCCTGGCTTCTGAAGACACAGCCACTGAATGGTTAAGTGTGTCATCTAAAGTTGCTGATGTGCTGGCTGTGGCCAGAAAGCCTTCCACCAGACATAGATATTCTTTGAAGTGAAAGCGATTCACTTTGTGGGCTGCTTCCAAACATATGGACCCATTCACCTGTCCGGTAAATGCAGTATTGGTATACTTGCTGTCACTGTCAGACTCTGGTCTGCAGTATTCCTCACTTAGTGTATTTGGCTGCAATAACAGCTTTCCATTCCCCTATTGATGGGTGTACGATTTCCCAACTGGATGTCTCCTGTACATTTTTTCAGAGGTATTCTGCACATAAAATCTCCCATTTGTAATCCAGTCCTGCCGTGGGATCTGAATTATGTTCTTGAAAAACTTGTATAATGGCTCATTTTGAGCCAGTTGTGGCTTACTCTTTCTATCATGAAAAGCATTTTTATTTTTTTTTCAATACAGTCACTTCTGCTCGAAGGATTTCAGAGCTACAGGCTCTTACGTGCGAGCCTCCTTATTTGATTTTCCAGTAAAACAGAGTGCCTTTGCATGCTAATCTTAAGGTTTTGCCAAAGGTGGTGTCTGAGTTTACAGTAAATCAAACATCCACCTTCTTATTTATTTTGCTGAGCATACCAGTCGGGCTGAGGCCTTGTTCCGTACTTTGGACGTACGTAGAATACTAAGATACCGTGAGAATCGCACCAAGAACTGCAGAAGGTCCTCTCAGCTTTTGGTTTAATTTGCCCCAGGGAAAGAAGTCACCCCTGTGTTGAATCAGGGTTTGTCCAAATGGCTAGCACGTTGCATTATGTTGAGCTTTGGGAAATATAAGGAACTTCCTGGTGCAGTTCATGATCACTGTGCCAGGGGAATGGCCACTTGGAGCACTGTCCACACATTTACTAAGGCAAGGATGCTCTCATATATGCAAAGTCCTCACTGAAGGCCTCCATAGTTCCCATCTCTGTGCTACTAAACTCAGAAATTGAAACCGTCTTAATCCAGCTTATACTAGGTGGGGCCAAGTTTCCACAGGTAGGCTGCATCTACAGTTCACTCAAAGTGGCTGCAACGGCCCTCAAAACTCTGACTGAGGCATTAGTCGATGTTCCAGATGGGGAAAGAATATTTCTGGGGGACTTTAACTTATACTGGTTTCAGGATATTCGAGGAGGAGGAGGAGTGAAGAGTGTCCTACATGGGGCTCAACTTGCACAACTTGATAATTTTCCCACCAGGCAGAATACCAGAACTGGTAATCACAATACCCTTGACTGGATTCTAGCCTCGAAGCCTGACAACTTCCAAGTGGTGGGCATATTTGCTGACCCAATAAGTGATCATGCCCGAATTTTTGGAATATGGAAGAACAAACTCCTAACAACCCCCCCCCCCCCAAAATGAACCTTCTAGGCCCAGGATTTCTCTAACTTTGACTTAACATCCTTCCTAAACACACTATCTGGAGTAGACTTGGATCAAATAAGAACACTCCCTCCCCATTGATGAGGCTTCAGATTTTTGTGCAAATAACTTACTCTCTGTAACTAACAAACATGCCCCACTCAAGCAAATCAGAGTCGGAAGGCAACAATCAAACTGGATGTCCGGAGAGCTACTCAAAAAGCTCCTGAAAACATTCAGCCCGGTGCCGCTGAACACCACACCTTGCGCTACGCCAGCGACACAGGTTCGGGATAGGACTTGGGTCGCCGGGGGTCAGATGTGGGGAAGGAGGATTGAGCATCCCAACGGGTGCTCTCCTGCTCCTGGGGTGGGTTACCAGGGTGCTCACAGCACCCATCATGTCTATGCTTGTGGAAGCACGGACAGTAGGGGCACACGGCTCTTTGGGGTGAAGAGGACGCTGTCGGTCCCTTGACAATGGCATGCGCCAGCACGTCATCTCACTGGACCAACGTCCTCTGTGCTGGAGTCATATGGGATCGGGAGAAAATGGGGGGAAATGCAAACACCTCCATCCTCATGAGCACTATGAAACCAGGCAAGGGGAGCCTTGGTAAAACCTGGCAGATGGAGTAGGAGGGGCTACCGAGCCCCTCTGAAGCCAAGGAGCCGGGCCAGTGTAAAAAAAAAATAAAAAAAATAAAAAAAAAATTCTGAAAACCAGAGACAAACCATGGAAATCCTTCAGAATCTCAGACCTCTATCAAGATTGGCAGAAATACAAGGAATTACGGAACATATGCAAACAGGAATTAAAATATTATAAGAGGAATTACATAAAAAATCTACAAGAACAGAACTTAAAGGACCCAAAAAAGTTTTGGTCCCAAATAAACGCTATCCAAAAGGGGTGGTGTGATAGGGTTGAATAGGACCATGTCCCAGTTGTTATGGAGAATCTGAATGCAGGGATCTGTTCTGTTCTGTTCTTTCCTTTCCTCTGTCTGGTTGCGCAGCCAAATTTTCCTGTGAAACCTAGGATTTGATTACCCGACAGTATCGCAGTTCTTTGCCTCTCACTGTCTCTGTCTTCCCTTGCTGTTCTGTCTCCCCTTGCATATCTGCTGGTCTAAAAATATATGCAAATCATTATGTGGAAATGTAGCTGATATTGGGATCCCTTTGTTTAGAAATTATATAGTGTTACTGTTGAAATGTATATACTTATAGCTTAAGATGATTCCCAAAAGCTATTGGGAACTGAAGGGATTAACCTGAGAGCAGTTTTTAAGCCCTTTTCCAGAAGCTGTGGAGAAGGGGCCTCAGTTCTGGGACATTGTATTCTTGCTGCACCTGCATAAAATTGTCAAGAACATTTTAGAAAAAAAAAACAGGACCCCTTGCTAAGAAGGGGAGTTGCAGAGACTTACGAGAGAGCTGCAGTGTTTTGCAAAAGGGACACACACAGATTGAAGGTAAATTCAGATGGATCTTCTCTGTTTATTCTGCCTTTGTAAATAGTTATTCTGAACAATTGTATTTTTTTGTGTTACTGCTAATACTAATAAACACTTCTTGCAAATTCTACAACTGCTCCTGTTTTTTCCTGTGCTTCCTGACCTGTGCCTCGACGACAGATGGTGTCAGCCTAAGTGGGATTTACACCGTGCATACTCTAAGCCAGGAGTTTTGTGCGTGGGTACTGGACCTAGTACCAGGGAAGCATAGAGAAAGGTATGGATTCTGCAGCAGCAAGTCCAGGAGTGGTTACAGGAGAATGGCAGCTAAACTAGCAGAGACTGAAGTCCAAGCTCAGATTGTACAGCCAGCACAAGTTATGGAAAAAGAACATGCAGTGACAAAACCTGAAAGCCTGATGGACATTTGCAAATGGTGGGTTATACAACAAAAAGAGACAGAGAAGAGATGCAGCAACAGGAGCAACAAAGAAAAGAAGAGATGCAGCGCTGGCTTGATGCCTTGCAAGCTATCAAAGCAGAAGGATCTAACAAGGTACAAGCAATTTAAAAGACATTAAACTTATAAAGTTGTGTGTCTCAGATGATATTGAGGCAGACCTGACAACCTTTGAAAGAGTTGCCACAGCCTGCCAAAGCAGCAGTGGACAATCAGACTGGTACCCCACCTGACAGGTAAAGCCCAACTTGCCTACAGCAGTGTGGACACTGCCTTGTCCGAAAACTGTGACCTTGTGAAAAAAAGAAATCCTGAAAAGATGCAACATCTCAGGAGAGACCTACAAGCAAAGATTCTGGTCCCTGAAGTACAGTGCATTCGACAGTCCACCCGAGTCAGAGAGCTCCTTATTAAATAGCTCCAACCAGAAGGCAAAACAGTCCAACAGATCGTCAGTACATTTGCAATGGAGCAATTCATCAACATTCTGCCTACAGATTTGCATCTTTGGGTGAAAGAACATCGACCAGAAAGTGGTGGAGGGGCGCTGCTGAGCAGCTAACGGGAAGCGGCGTTTCTCCAGAGCTCCATGCATACTTTATAATTAATTTTCACTTTTCTACCCCTTATTGCTTTATTGTTCGCCCTGCATGAGCGTTCCCCGAAACGATAGACACTCAGGACTGGCACAATGGGCAAAACTCATGGGAACTCTGCCGCTGCATCCTAGTTTTTTGCTCCTCAAAAATCTGGACAGCCATGAGGGGAACGGCCTAGCGGTAATGAGGAAGAACAACGAGAGGGGGGCTTCCTACTCACCATACAGGCAACTTTGAATCAGTTGGTGCACTCAGTCCAGGACATTGATAAAAAGCTTGATTCCCTGACACCTCGGGTTTCTGCACTTGAGACCAGGATGGAGACATGTGAGTATTCTGTTCAGTGGAATGAGGGTTCTGTATTGAGGGCCTGTGATGCGACAGTGAAATTAATAAAAGAGAATGGGCTACTTTACAGGCGTTTGGAGGCCGTTGAGAACCAAGCCTGTGAGAGAAATCTCCGAATATTGGGACTTTCGGAGCAGGCTGAGGGGGACAACTGCTTAACTTTTATTAATTCTCTCCTGCCCTCTATCCTGGGTTTGGACGAGGAAAACTCCCCGATAGACATAGAGCGTGCCTACCAGATCTCTCCTCGCAGATCATGGACCACGTCTGAGCCTCCCGAGAAATATCCTTGTGATGTGCCAAAATTTTGGGGATCGGGACAGAGTTCTCAGCATTGCCCGTTGTCAGAGAGCACTAAAATACGAGACTGGTAACCTGAGTATGTTCCCGGATTTGTCTTATGCCACCAGACAGCGACGGAGAGCTTTTGATGGGATTCATGGCCGCCTTAGACAACCTTAACATCGCACATCAGCTGCTATTCCCTGCACTTCTGCGATTGCAGTGGAAAGCTAAATCCTACCAGTTTAATGTGCCTGAGGACGTTGGCAAGTTTCTTCAATTGCTGGAGCAGAAATTGGAGCAGGCAGCTAGAGAGGAGGACATTTCTTCTGAGGGAGAGTGAGAGTTGGTTGTGGCTCTAGATGAACAGTGAGTACAGGGGTACAGGCCTTTGTTACTTCAGATACATTGTTGGATTGTATGGACTGCCAAACTTTAAATGTTGGAGACTTTCTGGCTTAGTCTATAGTTTAAATTGGTTACAATATCTGGATGACATATGCCCATACAGTGAAAATATTTGTTCAAATACCATGAAGTCTTTCTATATTAGGACTTATTGCAGTTAGCCACTGCACTTGAACTGCCCCGGAGAGGAAAGAGTTAACTCGAGAGAATCTGGAGTTCTAAAGCACAAGGGCGCTATACCAAAGCTCTGTCTGGGCAATTTCAAATGAAACTGTCAGATTCTTTACTCCGCTTCACTGAACAGTCGCTCCGGAGATCAGCTCCTTCAGCTCGGTTCATTTCTCGGTCAAGCGAGTATTTTCGGTTCATTTGAACCGGCAAAAAGTAATTATTTTACCGCATTTCAGTTAAAGCTCTATCTGGTAAACCGTAAGTACAAAATGTAAAGTCTGTGTGGAAATTTAGTTATCGGTTCGGTTTTGAACCGATCGGTTTGCTTATTTTAACGTTTAAAGTTTTGGGCTTTTGGAGTGCGGTACCGGTTCTTATTGGTTCTAAAAACCTTGATTTTAAATAGGGTTTTTCAAATACCCGATAAACGGTTAGGAACCGATAAGGGTGTCTTGCCTGGCCCGGCCATAAAAGGGGCAAGATTTTTGGTTAGGCTGGCACATTATGTCTGAGAAACCCAAAAGAAAACCGGCCCACTGGTTTCAACACTGTGATGCTGTGGGAAGCCTTTGCCAAGGCTGACCCACACACCACTTGTGTTTATTGTCTGGGGCTGACCACCTCCTGTCAGACTGCCAGGTGTTTAAAATTTCTCTGCAGCCACCCTGAAAAGAGATAGGGCCGGCTCAGGGAACTATTGGCCAAAAGTCCGCCAACCCGGATGGCCAGCCCGGTCCAGTACCCACTGGACCAGAGGGAGTGCCCTCTGACCAGGGCTAGACTTCCTCGGGCCAAAGGATGGTTCAGAGGAACCAGTTTAAAAAGAAAAAAAAAATGAATATGACAGAGAAATCAGTAGGTTTGGAGTCCAAGATTGTCTCTCCAACTGCTGCAGAAGTAGTTAAGCCATACAGATTGTCCAGTCACTGTTTCTAGGTCCTGTCGAACCATCTACAGTTGGTAAAAGGTGGCTCGTTCAGTTCCAGTGGTTCAGGTTTATGATGTTGAGGAATTGTTATGAACCACAGGAGTGGGAGGAGGAAATTTGATCAATACATGTGTGGCTGGTAGGGTCTGGACATGCCCACTTAAGCGGACATTTTCTCCAGACAGACTTTTAGAATCTCCTCCTTTCTGTCTGAGTCCTTTTCTCAGTTTATGTTTTACAAAAGCTTGAGAATCCCCACAGCTTCTTTTAGAGGAGGCTATGGATGAGTAAAGGGAGCCTGATTATGTAGGAATGATGGGCTAGAGGTTGTCTTTCCTTTGCATAAGTCATTTAGGAAGTAAACAACAAAGATTTTATAAGATTCCTCTTTCTGTCCCTCCTGTAAGATAAAAAATGGACAGAACGCTATTTCGTCAGGCTCTGTTACAGACTTCCTCACTGAGCAGTGTAGTCATGTAGGTGTGTACAAGCTGCAGCCTGTGTCAAGGCTAGTTCCCCTGGCCTCACATCCTCCTGAATAGGATTCCAGGAGGATTGATGCCATGACAAGAAAACAGTATATGGCAGCTTCTGTGGGACTCAGACAGGCAAGTTGTATGGCTTATGTGGCTAGATTTCGGAAATCTAGGTGGGACGCAGTATTGCAGTTAGCCAAGCAGGCCCATGGCCAGCTGGCTAGCGGGTTGGAACAGGTGGCTGCTAATGGCACTGAAGCCTCTAAGTTCAAGTTCATACTGCTGTTGGTGTTAATCTTGTTTTCTCTAGGGTCATGACCACTTCTGTAGCTTTCCGTAGGTTGGCATGGCTCAGATGCACTAATCTGTCCCAAGATACTCTGTCAAAGTCTATGGATTTGTTTCTTGTTGTGGTAATTCTGTTTGAGGAACAAACAGAAAGCTATATGAAAAACAGGGATGATTACCTACAAAGTGCCCAGGTAGAGGCTCAGGCTCCTCTGCTTTCGCCAGAGGGGTCTCTTCAGAGGCGAGATAGCGGGCACAAGTAAACCGTCCCCTCCCTTAGCCTAAGACTATTGCCAAGCAGGCACCTGATGGGGTGCCCAGGGCCGATTCTCCTATACCAGTGGGCAGGTTGGTTTTATTTCAGCCAGAATTGGGTGTCCCTAACTCGGACAAGTGGGTTCTGAAGTAATAGGTCTGGTTCTCAGCTTCAAACAGTTTCCAAAGATGAGAACCAGACAGGTCCACCTCAGATCCTTCGAATCCCTTGCTTTGGGAGCAGAGGTTTCTTCTCCTCTGAACTGCAAAGCAGTAGAAGGGTCCTCCCTGCCACTGGGGCAGGGCTGTACTCATGATACTTTCTACCCTATAGAAGGCAGGAGATTGTCGCCCATCTCAGATTTAAGGTACCTGAACAAGCATCTTTTGAAAACAAAGTTAAAAATGTTAACTCTGGCTGAGGCCAGGGACTGGCTAGCTTTCCTGGACCTCAAGGATGCCTATTTTTCATGTTTTGATCAGGCCTTCTCACCGAAAGTACCTCAGGTTACCCTCAGGCCACTACCAGTTCAGGGCAATGCCCTTGACCTTACCTCTGCGCCAAGGTATTGAAATTCTAGCTGTGGTAGTGGCTCTTTCAAAGGCAAGGATTGCTTTGTTTCCTTTCCTGGATGACTGGCTCTTAGTGGGTCAGTCTCCAGATCAAGTAAAATCCCACTTGCAAGTCACCCAGCAGCTTCTCACCTTTCTGGGATTCCTGCTGAATTTACCAAAGTCAGTTCTCGAACCAGTTCAGGTACTAACTTTCATAGGGCAGAGTTGAACACAAAGTTAGCCAGGGCATTTCTCCCTCTGAAAGGGTAGGGCAGTCTCTTTGCCCTGGCATCTTCCATTACTTCCTGCGAGTCTCTTGACCAGCATAGCATTTGCTACAACTACTAGGGCACATGGCTGCTTCCACAGCTGTAGTGCAGGGAGCAAGATTCCAGATGAGGGACATTTAGTTCCATCTGAGGGCCTATTGGTCCCAAAGGAGGATTCCCTTTCCAAATTGGTTCTAGTGACCCAATCCTGATCCTGGTCTTACACTGGTGGCAGGATCAAAGCAATCTAAAACTAGGGTCCTCCTCATTCCCTCACCACGGATGCTCCTGTGTTAGGGTGAGGGCTCGCTAGGCGACCTGTCCACGAGGGAGTGTGGTCTCCCTAGGAATCTCTGCTCCACATCAATTTTTGAACTCAGAGCTGTCTTCTAGCTCTTAGGAGTTTTCAGCTTCTGTCCAGAACAAGGTAGTTCAAGTCAGGACAGACAACACCACAATAATGTGGTACATCAACAGGCAGGGGGCACTCGGTCATCAGCCTTGTGCACGAAGCAATGAAGTGGTGGTCTCTGGCTTACTCCCTGAACACCTCCTGATAGCAGTTCACCTCCCAGGGAAGGACAATGCCCTGGCAGATGCCCTCAGCAGGATTCTCAGGGCCATCACGATTGGGCTCTGAACCTCAGGTGCTGGGTTCAGTCCTCTGCCAGATGGGGCTCATTTTCAGATAGATCTTTCGCAGCCCCAGATAACCACTAACTTTCTCTGTTTTGTTGGGGCCTCAGTGCTGGGATCAGCCCCTGGGCAGCTTTCACTTGGATTGGAAAGGGAAGTTTCTGTACACCTTTCCTCCTTTTTCCTTTCTTTCAGGGTACTAGTAAAAATCAGATCTCAGCCCTGCAAAGCGATTCTGATTGTTCCAAACTGGGCCAGACAGCCCTGGTACCCATTGTCTCTGTCCTCGACAGTCCACTCCTCCTGAGCTTGCCCAGAGTCCACGACTTACTGGCCTTTGCACAAGGGAGAGTGTGGTATCCAACCTCAAATTCCTCCTTCTCAAGGCAGCTCTTGAGGAGTTAGAATTGCTGATTTACACCTTTTCAAGGTGTCACGATATTTTAAAGGCTTCAAGGAAGCTTTTTCACTGGGGCCACTTACAATTCTAAGCGGAACAGGTTTTCAGTCTGATGGCTGAGAAGCAGATTATACCACAGTCTGCTTATCTGCCCATTTTCTGGACTTTTGGTCCATTTTAAATTCCTTAGGTCTTGGGCCAGCTACCTTAAGGGTTCCTCTGGCAGCTGTCTCTGTTTTCTGCAAGCAGGAAGCCTGCTTCCTTTCCTTCTCAACCTGTGTTTTCAAGTTTTTAAGGGTTGCTTCACACCAACCCTCCTTTTTCGGGAACCAGCTCCTGCATGGAGCCTGAATGTTTGCATTGCTCAGTTAATGCAAACCCCTTGGACCTCTGTCCCCAGCAGAGCTCAAGCTTCTCACTTGGAAAATGGTTTTTTCTGGTGGTTTCACTTCTGCCAGACGCAAAAGTGAACTACAGGCCCTGGCAGTGGAAGAAGATTTTTCTCTCCTCACAGGGATAAGACAGTCCCTAGGACTAACACAGGGTTTATCCCTAAGTGGTTTCAGGTTTCCACCTGAACCAACCCATCTCTCTCCCAGGATTTTTCACTGAGCATTCTTCCTCAGGTGAGAGGAGACTGCACAGCTTGGACGTCAAAAGAGCCTTATGCTACTATTTGTAACACACCAAGGGTCACAGGTTGAATCCTCCAACTCTTCCTTACCTAGGAGCGAGGTTGGCAAGGGAACCTGCCACTAAGAGGACAATTGCAAGGTGGATTGTCTCTTGTATCCATTTTGTTATCAAAGACTAGGTAGGAGAGCCCCCTCAGGACTGAGGGCTCACTCCACCAGGTGTACAGCTGCATCTCTAGCGGCTGCTAGAGATATTCCCATTCTGAAATCTGTCGAGCTGTTACTTGGAAGACAGTTCACACTTTTACCAAGTATTATTCCTGGATTTCTGTCCAGGAGATGCTCGTTTTGGCACAGCTGTGCTTCAGAGCCTATTTCCTAAGTAGGTTCTGACCCTCCTCCATGGAGGTACTGCTGTGTAATCTGCAATAAGTCCAATATAGCAAGACTTCATGGTGTTTGAAGAAAAAATTACTCACCTTAGTAATTGCTTTTCTTCTCATGGAGTCTTGCTATATAGGACCACCCCCAACCTGTCCCTCTCAGAACTTCTACTGGGGTGGGGGTGGCAAATTAGTGCAAGCACTGTGTCATGCCATTGTAGTTCTTCCCTTCACCCTCTTTTATTTAGGGTTAGGGAACTAGGGTTTTCTGTGTTGAGTGATTTGTTGGCCCCCTTCCTGGACTTGAGTCTTTGGGGGAAGGGGGGATCCTAATAGTGCTTGTCAGGGGGGAAAACTAATAATACCATTATTCATTCTTATTATTGTTGTTCCTATTGTTGTTTATATTGTTGTTATTACTACTAGTAGGTAGCCATTTGGCTAGTGTAGAGCTTTCCACACAGACTTGTTGCTTAGTGTTAGCTTCAGAAGATCTGACAGTTTCATTTGAAACTGCCCAGATAGAGTTTTGGTATAGCTTAGGAACTCCAGATTCTTCTGAGTTAACTCTTCCTCTCCGGGGCAGTTCAAGTGCAGTGGCTAACTGCAATAAGTCCTAATATAGCAAGACTCCATGAGAAGAAAAGCAATTACTAAGGTGAGTAATTTTTTCTTTTGGCACAATGCCCAGCCTTCAAAGCACAAATAAGAAGGAGACTTTCACTGCATATAACTTTGTATTACTTGTTATCATTTTTATCCCACTACTTTTTTTTTTCTCAAGGTGTAGTGTCTGTTAAGACTACGATGATTGTATAATAAAGGGTTGTATATCGTGAATATTCTGTTTCGTCAGGATGTGGGTGGGTTATTTTAACTCATATCTACGGTGGGGTTGTTATGCCTTTTGGAGCTCTGGTTATAATCTTACATTTGAAATTAGGAGCACCGTCTGACTTTAGAAATAGTCTGACAAGGTGGTGCTTGTGGACTCTTCTATTTAAGCTGCAGGCCCTGGGATTACCTTTTCTTATAGGAACATGTTTCAGTGTTGTATTTCCCCTTGATGTACAAAATGGGGAGGATGCTTTTCATTCTGTGTATCTCTGTAAATGTTGACCTCTGAACTGTAGTGTCATCCTTCTGTGTAAAGCATTGATTTGTGAGTATGCTTACGAAATCAATAAATATATTATACCAAAAAAAAAGTGGCAAAAGGGCTGTTTCTCTGGCAGAAGACTACCAAATGGCCAGACAGACCACGCATCAGCAAGGTAACAGCCAAGCACCAGTAAAACATTATTTTTCCCATTTAAACTCAAAGTCTGATAAGAACTCTGGTGGGGGTAACAAATCTGCCCCCAAAGACTTTATTTGTTATAACTGTAATAAGCTAGGTCATATTGCAAGGAATTGCCGTAAGAAGAGTGACACTGGAGCACATTTGTCCTTGGCAAATTGGGGCAAGTACTTAACAGATGTGAAGTTGGGGATAAGACTGTAAAGGGACTCATTGATTCGGGAAGCAGACAGACCCTAGTGTATGTTGAGGTGCTGGGAAAATACTGCAAAGGGCCAAGGTACTGCTGTCATCTGCATCCATGGAGACACTCAATACTATCCCACCACCCAAGTGACTCTGACCATTAAGGGTGTGTCGCACCAAGTGAAAGTGGGGGTAGTACCTAAATTACCTGTACCCATGATTATTGGAAATGACTGTCCAGGATTTACTGAGTTCTTCTCAGAGGAATTGAACCCTGCAGTTTCAGCATTAGTGGTAACAAGAGCTCAGGCAAAGAAAATCTCAAATGGTGGGGACACTTTTCCTTTCAGTGACTTTGATTCGGACTTGTTTGAGAACAGCTCCAAGATCCAGAAGTCCATAAAAAAGAAGACGTCTGAAACAACAGTGGCAACAAAAGACTGATGGACATAAAGGATTAAAATATGAAAATGTTGAAGCTAAACTGATAACTGCCGGCCCAGTGGCGCTGAGGATTGAGGCACTGGACGCCACATCTCGCACTCCGCCGATGACCCGGGATCGGGAGCGACGTCGGTGGGTCGGCTGGGGGCGGAAGATTGAGCGTGCCAGGTATTGCTGTCTTCCTCCGGGAAGGTTGGGGAGGAACATCCATGAGCGTACTGGTTCCTGGCGGTGGCTAGGGGCTGGTGCAAGTCGTGGGAAACAGATCGGTTCAGGCAAATGTCCAACGTGTGGTACGCTGAAGCATGCACTACACCGTCATTGACTTCCATGCCATGGGTCCGAGGGAGAAACACAGCCCAATCCTCCGGCGTGTGTGAAGGTCTTCCCCTGCAACACTGTACCGATCACTCCTAAGTAGCTCCCTCTGGTTCCGATTCCCCGAGTGGTCTGCGTTGTCGGGATCCGCGATGTGGCCATGGGTAGGACAAAAGGTTGAGGAGGTTGCAGCTCGGGCATGGCAATCAGTGCAGGAGCCACCGGGGTCGAGACTGGATGGAATGGGGAACCATAGGATCACCCCAGCTGAGGAGGTAAGGTGACACAAAGAAATAGAGGGAAAAAAAAAGAAGATAAATTGATAACTGATTGCAATTTTCTTTCAGAGCAAACTAATGATGTTTCTCTCCAGGGTTATTTTAAGCAGCTGGGGGTAAAACCAAAACGGGGTGAACCAATGTTTAAAAAATGTAATGGGTTACTGTACAGAGTTTGGGTGAAACAACAGACAGAACAATTGGTTATACCACAGAAGTACAGAACAAAGTTGTTAGAGAGTACATGATGGTCCTATGGCTGGTCACTCGGAGGGGATCGCACCCTTGCCAGATTGCTGCATAGATTTTACTGGCCTGGAATTCATGAAGATGTTGCTGTCTATTGCAGTTCTTGTGCTGAGTGTCAGAAAGTAGCCCCAGTCACTAGAAAAGACAAGGTGCCCCTGGTGCCCCTTCCCTTGATAGATGTGCCTTTTGAGAGAATTGCAATGGATGTGGTTGGTCCTTTAGACAAACGTAAAAAGGGTAATAGATTTATCCTGGTAGTATGCGACTATGCTACTTGATACCCAGAAGCATTTCCAATGTGTACTGTCACAGCTTCAAAAGTGGCAGCAGATCTTGCAAAAATTTTCAGCAGAGTGGGCATACCTAAAGAAATTATTACTGATCAGGGTAGTAATTTTGGTGCCGCATTACTTAAGGAGCTGTACAGACTACTAGGTATCACTGCCATAAGAACCTCTCCCTGTCGCCCTCAGACAGGCAATCTTGTTGAATGTTTTAACCAAACCCTAAAACGCATGTTAAAAAGGTTTGTAAAAGGGGAAGGGAAAGATTGGGACCATTACTTGCCTTGCCTAATTTTTGCTTACATAGAAGTGCCACAGGCATCAACAGGGTTTTTGCTATTTGAAATGCTGCATGGTAGGCAGCCAAGAGGGCCACCAGATGTAATTTTATCACCTCACACTGGTTATTGTGCTGTGTACCTGGATGATGTCGTGGTGTACAGTCCAGACTGGAAAAGCCACCTTGAACACCTATGAGCAATTATCCAAGCTATCAAAAATGCAGGTCCGACTATTTATCCTACCAAATGTGCATTGGGCATGCAGGAAACCAAATATTTGTGCTATGTGTTTGGAAATGGAGAAATTAAGCCAGAAATTTCTAAAACAGAAGCTGTAGCTAACAGCCCTGTCCCTAAAACAAAGAAACATGTTGGCTCATTTTTAGGGCTGGCTGGTTATTATTGGAGATTTGTTCCCAGCTTTGCTGAATTAGCTACTCCCCTCACTGAACTCACAAAAAACCGACACCCAAATAATGTGAAATGGACCCCAGAGTGTGACGAAGCTGTTCAAACCATTACAGCTGCATTATGTTCAGCTCCCGTTTTAAGAAGCCCAGATTTTGAGAAACCGTTTTTGTTACAATCAGATGCATCAGAGGGTAGGCCTAGGTGCAGTCCTGAGTCAAAATATAGATGGGACGGAACATCTTATTCTGTACATAAGTAGGACGTTGCATGACGGAGAAAAGGTACTCCACCATTGAAAAGGAATGTTTAGCAGCAAAGTGGGTCAAGGAATTACTTAGGTTTTACTTAATATGAGCTGATTTTGTACTTGTAACAGATCACAGTCCTCTCTGTTGGCTTAACCAAATGAAAGATAAAAATTCCAGAATCACAAGGTGGTGCCTGGCACCACAGCCATTCAAATTCAAGGTGATACACAAATGGCAAAGAGAATAGCAATGCTGATTTTCTGTCAAGATATGGATCAGAAACCGAGGGTTCAGAAGGTTGAAAAACAAATGTATGAGTTTAAACGTTGCAGTTTGCAGTGCTGTTATAGAAAAAAGAATACTGCACAGGTGATTAATTTCTGAAAGTTAGAAGCTAATGTTAGTAGAGAATTAATAGAAAGTTTTGGAAACCTGTTTTTTTTTTTTTTTTTAATTTTCTTCTTTATCCTGCAGTTCCGCTGTCGCTTTATCAGCTCTGGTCATGGCCCCTGGGACTTCCACTGCTATCTACTGCCGCCATCCCCAGTTATTCCCGGCTTACCCCCCGGAGAGTGGGGCTGTGGCATTGGTCCCCTTCATCCGTGCCGCGGAACTAGTGTCTGGTCGGGGATGCAGCAATGGCAGCTAATTGAAGCCCCAGGGAGGGCTTCACATAGACAGCGGACCCACCTCCCATCTTTTTCCTGGTTTTCTCGGAGGCGGGGACATGCAGTGATGCCAGCGTCTGCCCTGCTTCCCTGATACCGAGCACCGGTAATGTGAGTGACTCCCAGCCTCCGCCAGGGGTCCTCACTGCACCGGA
The DNA here is from genome assembly GCA_016271365.2 of Neoceratodus forsteri. Classification (NCBI taxonomy): domain Eukaryota; kingdom Metazoa; phylum Chordata; order Ceratodontiformes; family Ceratodontidae; genus Neoceratodus; species Neoceratodus forsteri. The sequence continues at coordinate 362,169,373 of JADMNL010000023.1, read as the reverse complement.
CACTGCCCCACCCTCCCCCCGGAGAAGGAGAGCCGCCCATGGGGCACTCAATCCTTTTCCCCTGACTGGCCCTCCAACGACCCAGGTCCGTTCCCAAACCCGGGTGGCCAGCGCCGCGTCGAAATCCAACTGCTGCGCCGGAGGGCTGGTTGGAAACCTGTTTTATAAAACAGGTTCCCTCTTAAGGAGGGGGTGTATGTGATAGGGTTGAATGGTACCCTGTCCCAGTCATTATAGAGAGTTTGAATGCAGGGATCTGTTTTGTTCTTTCCTTTCCTTGTCTGTCTGGTTGTGCAACCAAATTTTCCTGTGAGAGCTAGGATTTGATCACTCCGACAGTCCTGCAGTTCTTTGCCTTTCACTGTATCTCAGTCTTCCCTTACTGTTCTTTTTCCCCCTTGCATATCTGCTGGTATAAAAATATATGTAAATAATTATGTGCAAATGTAACTGATATTGGGATCCCTTTGTTTAGAAATTATATAGTGTTACTGTTGAAATGTATATAATTATAGACAGTTTGAGATGATTGCAAAAAGCTATTGGAAACTGAAGTGGTTAACCTGAGAGCAGTTTTTAACCCCCCTTCTTAAGCATCATGTTTGTTTCTAAAATGTTCTTGTCAATTTCATGCAGGTGCAGCCAGAATACAATGTCCCAGAACTGAGGCCCCTTCTCCACAGCTTCTGAAAAAGGGCAATAAAAACTGCTCTCAGGTGGAGCAAAACTAATATTATATGCTGACGACACATTATTATACCATAGCTCTAAAGAAATTACTGAAATAAACAAACTGCTCACCAGAGACTTGCACTTACTAGAGGGCTGGCTTCAAACAAATAAAGTAGTTCTTAGTAGCAAAAAGACAAAGGCCATCCTCTTTGGTCCAGAAAGTCTAGGCCCCCAAAGGGCGCACATGCTAATAACTTCCTTTTCAAACGGAACAAAATTGAGATAGTTGATTCCAACCTGGGCATTCGACTTTTCCAGGATATTACTTTTAAGGTCCATATAGAACATCTTGTCAAAACTCTTCACCAGAAAACTGGTCTCCTATACCGTCTAAGCCTCTACATCTCCAAAGAGTCCTGCTTGCGCATTGCCAACTCGGTACTCCTACCTACCCTTGTCTGTGGCTCTCCTGTCCTCCTCTCAGTTAGAAGCTCTGAATTAGAAAAACTAAAATCTTAGTATCGTACCATAGTTTGATTTTCAGCAGGTGCCTCAACCAGGGAACACCACCGTAGAGTACTAGATTCCCTTAAATAGCCCTCACTCAATGGAAGGCTAGATATGCATCCCTATGCCTTGCCTTCAAATTAAAAGGCTCCAAAGCTCCCCCTAACCTTAATGGCCTATTAATTAGCAAATCTGAGAGGCAACCCTTCAGATCCTCCAGTAGAATGCTTCTGCAAGTCAGAACATCAGCAGGCAGTAGGTCCTTTGCTAACTCTTTTCTTGGCCATTTGGAATGCCCTTCCCAATTCTCTACAGGTACTCTCTCTCGGTGGATTTAAGTATGGTCTAAAAGCATATATACTAGTGCGGAATCAGTGTAACTGCTACTGTGGACAGGCCTAAGCACTGCTATACTGCTGGTTTCATAGTATCTTACAAGCTCAGGAGGCAGTCCCTTTTATGAGAGCTCGCCACCCTAGGGTGGTATTGTTTTTATAGAAATTTAATTTCAATGGGACCCATGTGTAGATCTAACTGATGTTTAAATATGTCTATGGTGCTACTCTCAACTGTCGCACATGGAAGTATATTCCATTGGTTGACTACTCACTGTGAGTACCACTGGCTCCTCTTATTAGTTCTACATTGTTCACCTTTTAATTCAATTAAGTTTTAATTCAATGCAAGGAAGTGCAAGATAATGCATATGGGGCACATAAACCCTGGCACAATATATCAGTTGGGGGGAGTGAGGATATAGCACGTACCAAGCAGGAAAGGGATCTTGGGGTTATCATCTCTGATGATCTCAGGGCAGGGAAACAGTGCGACAAGGCAGCAGGTAAAGCAAATAGGTTGCTGGGATGCATAGGCAGGGGCATCACCAGCAGGAAAAGGGAGGTCATAATTCCACTATACAAGACACTAGTGAGGCCCCACCTGGAGTACACTGTACAGTTCTGGAGACCTTACCTACGTAAGGACATAGACAGGATAGAGAAGGTTCAGAGGAGGGCAACAAAGATGGTGCATGGATTGCATCACAAGTCCTATGAGGACAGGTTGAAGGAACTGAACATGTACTCCCTGGAGGAAAGGAGGGAGAGAGGGGATATGATAGAGACATACAAGTATCTTACAGGGAGGAGCAGGGTGCAGGAATGCACTATTTTTAAGCGAAAAAGATGTTCCAGGACTAGAGGGCATGGGATGAAGTTGGAGGGAGGACGATTCAGAGGAAACGTGAGGAAGAATTTCTTCACAGAACGGGTGGTGGACAAGTGGAACACCCTGCCAGAGGAAGTGGTGGGGGCTGAAACAATCACGGGATTTAAGAATGCATGGGATAGACATAAAGGAATTCTGGAGGTCAGGGGTAAGGGGCAACAGACTTCTTGGAAAACATAAACTGAACTTACAAGCTCAAATGGGCAGACTGGGTGGGCCATAGGCCCTTATCTGCCGACACTGTCTATGTATCTATGGTTTCTTGAAGTACCACATGATTAAGTTTATAATTGTATTTTGAGTTGTTATGCCCCAGGTGCATTACTTTGTATTTTTGCACGTTGAACACCATTTTGTTCTTATCTGCTGGTTTGTGACTTAATGCTCTGGCTATTGTCCTTGCAGTCACTGAGACAAAAACTTCAACACTTTTTGTACACTGTTGTAAACTTATATGTAGTCTTATTGTTTCACACAAATGTGTCTCTGTAACCTAACCTGTTTCATTGTAATCCTGTTGAATAATCTCTCTAATTCCAGGTCGCCCCTGAAAAGGGGACTTTCAGAGGCCCAGTGGGTTTACCTGGTCAACAAAATTCAATAAATAAATATTACAGTCTGGATATTGTTTCTCACAGAAGAGCTGGTTTTGGCCTTGCTGTTTTGCAGGGCCTGCTGTCCTGAATCGGACTGCTTCAACCTCCCAGTTAGTTTTGGGACTGCTTGGGTCTCGTTCCAAAGGTGTGGCCTAATGGAAGTGATATCCTCGAATAAAATAGAACAGTTATGTACTTCGTGTAACAGTAGATGTTCAAGAGAATCTCTTCAATTAGGCCTGCCGGCCCCCCTCCTTCCCCTTTTTCTAATTTGTACTGGAATATGGCATCTGATTTCTGCCTTGGGAATTTCCTTGGCTATTATATCCAGCACCTTTGTTTGCCTACTGTGAGAAGTGCTGGTATGATCTCCTGGTCCCCCAAGAAGGGAGGTCCTCTGAGCACAGTCTCCAGCAGGGAACTGAGGGGAGATGGGGCCACCCATGTTTATGTAGATGCTGACGTATGACATCGCTGTGGGAGGTCCCCAGCTAGCAACTGTTTCTGTGTGGTTCTGGTGCTGGCATGGGCATAGTTCCAAAGGTTTGGCCTAATGGAAGAAATTCTCTCGAAGATCTGCTGTTACTATAAGTACATAACTGTTCTTTACTTACCTGTAACGCTTGATCTTTTCATGTTTCATCTCCATAAAGCAATATTCACCCACCCACGTCACCGAGAATCATGGGAATTTACTGTATCTGCATTGCCTGCCTGCCAGCCACTTTAATTTATCAAAGTGTATGGGCTGCAATTAGGCTAGCTTATATTTTTTTCATGATATGTTTAGTGTTTTTTAACTTGTATTATTTTTTATTTTTTCATCAATACTTTTCCTCTTTATATCCCACTGAATGGCTGCTCCTCCCCCCACCACTGACCCATCTGGTTGACTTACAGGTTAACCACCCAGAGTGTGACTAGCCACCTTGGGTCATATGGAGCCCGAGGGATGGTCTGAAGCAGAGTTATTATCTGGTCACTCAGCAGGAAGGTTTATGAATTCAGGCCTCGGTTGGGGTTTAGGAGCAGGGTTGTCACAATATATCTGCAAGGTGTTCCACTGAATATACTCTCATCTTCCAGATTGTTGGTGGGGCTGAGAAGGGGTGCTAGTCAGCATGAAAAAAAAAAAATGAAAGCAGCCACTCAAATCTCTGCTGTGTCTTGTGATTTTTAGAAGATCCACTTGCCGCTATTCACTGTACCCAGTGTTTCGCCCAGTCAGGCTCCATCAGGGGATGGTAGTCTTGTCAGTAGATGTTTGTCAAGAAATCAGTGGTGTATTGTGATTCTGACCAGAATTTTTCAACTGTCACAACAGGCAAGCTGTCCACATTCATAAAGTATCAAATTAGCTTCACTATTTGCCTTAATATTGCAGCCAATCATGAATGCCGATCCTTGGCAGTCACATTGGAACGTTTGCTAGTTTCATGTTGTAGGTTTGACGTTTTGTGCTGTCAAGTAAAATCAGAAGAGGCATGTATTTGAGTGGCTAATTTTCTTGTTTCATGTTATTACTTAAGGTACCTCAATGGGCTGGTTTATGAATTCTGGCCTCTCGATGGAGGGTGTCAAGTAAAAACAGGTTCACCACATGGGGCATCTCAGGCTGTGGTGGGATTTGAACTTAGGTTGTCAGTTCACAATTATGTGCTGTAACCACTGTACTGCACTGTCTTACAGCTCTTCAGAGAGATCTGGTGTGTGGCTGGTAGCTCCTCTGATAGCCAAACTACCAACATCTGTGCAAGGTCACGTCCTAAAGGCTGCAGGAGAAGAGCTGGAGAAGGGACAGCATTTGGGTTCATCTTCACGGAAAGAGCGAGACCGCCAGAAACAGAAAAGGTTTGATCCTTTGCATAACCTTTTGTTGCTGTGTTACCTAGTCAACCCTTTATAACTTTAGTTTTAAAAATAAATTGAAACCAGGAGGCGTAGCATGAAAAGTTAGTGCAGTCCCCATTCTCCTGCTTGAGCTGTAAATAAAAAGGAAAGCTTTTAAAATTTAAAACTGGTAAACCCATAGCCTTGGTGCCCAAGAATGGATTTTCTTTAAGGTTAAGTTCTGATAACACTCTGTATCAATACATGCTGATTTGTGTTAGTTTTATTTATTTGGTCTTTATGAATGGATAGAGTAGGAAAGGTGATAGGTAGCATTTGTTTTACACCTCTAGACACCCTCCTGGTTACCTTTGCGTGTGTCTCCTGTATTATGATAGGAGAACTGCACTGAACCTGAAAGTCATGTTTGCCAGTAGAGTCAGTGTTATAAACACTTTCCATTTATGTTATTGTTCCACCTTTACTGGCTTAATAATAATCTCAGTTGGTGTTTTTGATTTACACTCTGGTGTTAAGAAAGCAGTAAGACATGACGGGGATGTGCATTGTGCTGATTTAACTGCACGCCCAGGGGCGTAGTGAGGCACGAGGCCACTTGCCTTCAATCCCTGAAAATTCAGATCTTACTTTGAGGAAGGCCCTTGCAGCAGGCCACACCAATAGGACTAAGGCGCCAGGACCACACTGAAAACTTCCAGCTTGCAGTCTACCATGGGGGACCACGCACCACTGACGTCAGTCAGCTGATGCCAGCCTAGCTTATATAGGTGGGCAGTCCCTCACAGCTACCTCAGTTCTTTTCATGCCATTGACCCGCGCACATTGGACCTTAATGGATGCCGTGGCTACAGTTGACTGCCATTACCTGCACTTGCGCGCCCCCCCCCATTTTTTTATTTTTTATTTTTAGATTTTTTTACATACCAGTCAAGGAAGAGTGAAGTACAGTGCTGTAATTAAAGTAGCAAACAGCAGTCGTATATAGTCAGCATAATCATATTACCAATGAAGTTGAACCATTAATAGTCAGTTATAGTGTTTCGACTTGTTTTTTAACAAAGTCCATCTCCATGTGATCTTTAAAATCTGAGATCAAGTAAAAACATTTTCTCCCAAATTCTGTTGTCTTGTAGGTATGTCATTTAATTTAAGAATCCTTGGATATTTACTATTAATTTAGAAAGAGCCTGAGTCTAAAGTTTTAATTTTACTCCTCGCCCTTGACCGTCCCTCCCTCTGTTAATTTGTCAGCCACCTTGCCCAAACCAAAGCAATAAGTTAGGGGCAAAAGTTAGGATCCACCAATGAATGGTAGAATACCCACCTCTGCCATTTCAACATGTGAGATGGAATTTTATTTTGAATTTTTGCATTGAAGCTTTCTAATTGGTACAAATCAGATGTGATGGATCGCCATTCTTCAATTGTTGGTATCTGTGTCAACATCTTAAGGAGGGGGGTGTATGTGACAGTGTAGACCCTGTCCCAGTTGTTATGGAGAAAGTGTTTAAATGCAAGGATCTTTCCTTTTCTCTCTCTTCTCTGTCTGGTTGTGCAACCAAATTTTCCTGTGAGACTTCGGACTTGATCAGCCTGACAGGCTCGCAGTTCTTTGCCTGTCTCTCTCTGTTTCTCAGTTTTCTCTTATTGTCTGTTTTTCTCCTTTGCATATCTAGATCTGCTGATTTAAAAATATGTGCAAATCATTGTATGGAAATGTAACTGATATTGGGATCCCTTGTGTTTGGAAAATATATAGTGTTACTGTTGAAATGTATATAATTATATTTTGAGATGATTGCAGAAAGCTATTGTAAACTCTAGAGGTTACTTGAGTGCAAATCTTTCAGCCTTATACAAAAGCTGAAAAAGGGGGCCTCAACTCAAGGAGCACACTGTATTCTAGCAGCTCTTGCCTGTTTACAAAAAACAGGATGCTTGCTAAGAATGGAGGGTTGAAAGGACTTATAAGAGAGCTAAGCTGCAACTGCTGAAGAAGAAAAAGGGACACAGAGACTCAAGGAAAACTGTTTTTTCTCCTTTGTACATTGTTATTCTGAACAAGTTTATTTTTTTATGTTACTGCTGCTGTAAATAAATATTTTTGGTGAATTCTGTAACTGCTTCTGTTTTTCCCTGTGCTTCCTGACTAGTGCCTCAACAACATAGTTCTAAAATGTTACTTGCCAGCAATGTATAAATCAGAAATACGTACTAGGATGACTAGAAAGCCCTGTAGAGATAGAATAGTAACAGAGTTGGCACCAATAGGTTTCAGTGCAGTACTCTTTGAATCTGTTTTGTTGGCTTTGTAACTGTTCTGAATCCCTTTCTCCTCAGCTGTTGCTGCTCTCTGTTTTCATAATGTCTGCCCATTCCATGATATCAGTAACTCCATTCCTGGCAATTCAGATGAGTAGCATGGAATGGTGTAAGTGACATCACAGAATATCTTAGAAATATGGAAAGAAAGAGCAGTTGCTACTGAGGAGAGTGGAATTGTGTAGATGTTGGGACACCCCAAAGCTAGATTATTTTTATAACAAAATAGTCAAAGCATATCAGCATACATAAGAGGCATGGAAAGGAAAATGAGAGGTCAGTTATTTATGTTAAAATAATTTCCTGTTACCTTTTCAGGCCCATGATACCCTTCTTATTTGTGTAAGGCTGTTCCGCCAACTTGTGCCAATCAGTCTGCAGTAGATTTAAGTTATCTGTATGTGAGTTTCAGTAATTTGTTTAAATCTGTGTGTACTAGATTTATTCAGTTGAAACTATCTAGATTCAGTTTACTAGCCTCACCTAGTCCGTCTTCCACAGAGCATGTTGAAGTCTCTGGAATGGTCTTAAAGCTTGGCTTCTCCTACCACTCAGTCATTTTGTCCTCCAAGCCTCTACTACTCTCAGATCTTTTCATGGGCTGAAAGAAATACTGTAGGTCTCCTCCTTTATAGCTCCTGCTTGTGAATCTGGATTTTGCAAAGTTTTTAGGCTTTTTTTTTTTTTTTTAACTTTAATAGAAGTTTATGATTTTCCAGTCTGCCTCTTGAGTGCCCCTCAACTCTGACTCACTGCACTGTCAAATGCAAACATGTGGAACTGAAAAGGAGGCCAGGGTTTAATAGGTGTATGGTTTGCAGGTTTACCACGTCCATCAAGCTATGGCTATGATGCCTGCGTTCACTTTTTGGAATCCTGCTAGTGGTGCCAGCCACGCACCTGCAGGCAGTCGAGGATGGTCAGCTTTGGTTGCTCAAGTGTAGGCCAGGCACTGTGGTAGGGCTGTTTGCCACAGCAGGTTTCACTGCCCAGTTAGAGGCCATGGAGGCCAATAATCCCCAGTCCATCATCGACTTTGTCCTTGATCTGTTACTGGGGAATGAGGAGTGGGTGGTGGATAGTCCTCTTCCTCTTTTTTTTTCTGTATAATATTTTGGCTGGTTTTTGTCATAGAAAAACCCTAAATGTAGCAATTCAACAGTATCCTACCATAATAAAATACTGTACACTTCCATTACCTAACAGTGAGCAGAAAAACGTTTTTAGATAAACTCAAGTAAATAGGTACAGAATGATTCATTCTACATCACTTCATTCTGTATCGATCATTCTTTATTTAATATAGTGCACATTATCGATTGACTCAAGGTGCTTAACAAAGATAGATTCACAAGACAATAAAAATAAATAATAAACATTAAAATTAATAGGTCAGCTAACTAATTAGATAAGGCCTGATTAAACAAAAATGTCTTCAGCTCTTGTTTAAAAGTTCCTAGAGATGAACAAACTCCTACGTGACAAGGGAGGGAGTTCCACAGTGTAGGTGCAACGAAGGAAAAAGCACGAGTGCCAGATGTCTTAAGGCGAACCCCGGGAGTCTCCAGGAAACCCTCGTCAGTGGAGCAGAGGGGACAGACTGAGCGGTGGGGACACGAGATCTTTCAGGTAACCGGGCCCGACCATGCAAGGCTTTATAGGTCAGCAAACCGACCTTGAAGGTGATTCGCCACCTAATTGGTAGCCAGTGCAGAGAGTACAGCACATGTGTAATATGATACAATCTCGGAAGACCAGTCAACAACTTGGCCGCCACATTCTGCGCAATCTGCAAGTGGCGAAGATCAACCCCCGGTAGCCCTAGGTGAGGGGCATTGCAGTAATCCAGCTGCAAAGTCACAAAGGTGTGGACCAGGGATGGCAGATCACTCAGGAGGGGGGAGTGATGGACCAGATGTTTGACCCTGGCAATGTTTCTCGGATGGTAATAAGCACTCTGGTCCACAGCCGACACCTGTAATTTGTCAAGCTGCAGTCCAGAACAACAGTAAGGTTCCACACACCGGTTGTGGTAAGCAACTGGGAGTCTCCAAGCATCAGCTCTGCGACTCTACCAGCTTGCACCTTCACCGCCGAGCAACCAGATTCCACCACTTGTACCCAAGTCTTATGTGGATTCAACTTCAGCCAGTTGGCTTTCATCCAGTCTTTTATCTCAGAAAGGCACTGATTAAACACAGACACCACCTCCTGCTGGTCAGGTGCGAAAGACAGATATAGCTGAGTATCATCTGCATGGCAGTAAAAACTCAGCCCATACCATCTTATGATGTCTCCTAGTGGCAACGTATACACCGGGAACAACATGGGGAACAAAATGGAGCCCTGCGGAATCTCACATGGCAGGGGAGCTAAGGAAAATATCACAGATACCAACCTCTGCATCCTGCCAGTGAGGAAATATTGAAATCAGTTGAGGACTGTACCAGCCAGTCCACAACAAACCCGCAGGCGCTCCAAAAGTACCCCATGGTCCACGGTGTCAAATGCCACAGAGAGATTGAGGAGTATAAGAATGGAATGGACTCCCTTCCTCGATCTCTCACCACCAGGAGATCATTTAGCACCCGAACAAGGGCAGTTTCAGTGCTATGCCACTTCCTGAAACCCGACTGGAGAGGGTCATAGATGTCGTGAGCTAATAAATGGGCCTCCATTTGACAAGCCACCACTTTCTCAATAACCTTACTCACAAAGGGAAGATTAGAGACAGGTTTGTAGTTAGAAAGGCAGTCTGGGTCCAGTGAAGCTTTTTTTTCAAAAGGGGATCTTACCACTGCCTACTTTAAAGGCTCAGGGAAGACCCCTGTCAGCAAGCAGGACCAGACTTTCCTGGCTAGGACCGGGCCGATGACCTCAATGCACGCCACTAGAAGGCGCATTGGTCCCAGATCCAAATCACAGTAGGTTGGCCTCATCTCCAACCTGTATGCTAATAAAAACACAAAAAAATAACATCCATATTGATTCCTTCATTTAGTGTATGTGTATAATTTCCATTAGCACAATATCTGGTCATGAGCCTTTTCTCTACTTATGTATCTGTCTCCCGTTTGTCCTGTAAGGCTCAGCTGACATTCAGACAATGCCTTCCCTTAGCCTTTAAGCTTCCATTGGTGACAGAGCTTCCAAAAACTTTCTCCATTCATTTAGGAACCTTTCCTCCTTAATAATGTACTTTATACGATCCAATGCCAGGGTCTGTAGTCAGGGTCTTCCATTGTTCCACCGTGGGCTGGACACACGAGACCCAAGTATTCTGTATACATTGTGTGGCTGTGGTGAGCATATTCTCACCCACCCTTCCTCTCCCAATCCAAACAGTAGTGAAAGGGGTGAATTAGCTATTTGTATTCCCTCCAGTGTTAGTCAGCTGTTGTGATACTCCACCCCCCCCCCCGAAGGGTTTGAAATTGTTGCAGTTCCAGAAATAATGGTAATACTTTCCTCTCACTCTTTGACATCTCCCACGTATGTGGAGACCAGGGGTTTGAATTTGTGCACCACATTTGGTGGGCAGTATAAGCGATGGAGAAAATTATATCGCGGCTCCTTGTATTTGCTACATATAAGTAAACCCATGTGGGAGCGAAGTACTGTTTTCCAGTTCTCTTCTGTAATTACTAATCTGAGATCCTGTTCCCACTACTATCTCACCTTTCCCGATGGGTCCAGGAAGTATTGTCTATCCTGTCGTGCTGCTCTCCCTATTAAGCCCTTGTTATCCTTTTTTGCCTTATAAATTTCTTGTTCTACTGTCGCTAATCCCGAGGCTCCTGCTGGCTGTCTACCAGAAGTCCAGGTTTGTAAGTATCTAAAGTGATGTGACTGTGGAATACCTATGCTTTTTTTAATTGTCTGCAAATGAGTGTATCCCCTCTCTGGAGTATAGATCCCCAAACATCTAACCCCTCTTTCTGCCCACATATGAAACCCAGGGTCTTCTAGCCCAGGTAGAAATCCCAGGATCTTACCTGTATTAATCTTCACCATTCGTCACTAGAGGGGCTAGCCGGAGGTGCTAGGACACTGCAGGAAGCTTATAGCTTTTTTTAGCTTCCTATGGAGGAGGGATCAACATTGGGGATGGCACCACACTCGAGGCTGACGTATTATGTGGCACTCGCGGGTTGCCCAGTAACCAACGCTGGCCCTTCCACAACCTGAGTTGTTCTTTTCCCGCCATTGAGGTGCATCACCCTGTGGGAGCTCAGCCATTTTGATCCTGTGTAGCCTCCGAAAGTCTGCCAAAAGTTCTGCTGACACCACTACTACTCAGTGCTGTAGACTTTTCAGAAGCCGGTAAAACCATTCTATTATTTATTTATTTTCATTATTTCTGTGGCATCGAGTCTGTTCTGTAGTTATTTATTTTGTTCACTCGATTATGTCTGGTTCAGAGCCTAGTTGGAAGTCTAAGGCGGGGCATGCCCCTGTGGCGAGCCGATGACCATGACAGACAGCCATAGTTGCTGTCTAACTTGCCTGGGTCCATCACATGACATGGACAACTGTGACATCTGCTTCTCCATGGACCGCTGTCTCCCTGAGGTGCACGTGACGAAGGTGGGTCGGGATCCTGCCACCTTTGGAGGGTGGCGTCTGTCCCGGGATGCCAAGGCGAGGACTTTAGGCCCTTCCCCTGGTCTCCCCCAGTACTATACGTACCAAGCGGGAGCAGGCCTCTGCTAGTTCCAGTCTCGCTGAGACAGGAGGCCTGCGTAAGAGGTCAGGTGGATAGTTGGCCTCGGGGGGAGCTGAGCATCGCTCATGGTCCATTGCCTCCTCAGAGGCACAGACCCCCACCCCCAGTGTCATGGTCGCAGCTATACGCTGGGCCCAAGCTGGTGGAGTCCTCAATGCTGCCTACTGGCGCTGCTTCAGCTCCCTGCACCTGCCTTGCTGCCGTTGAGTGAGGCACTGCCGCTGTTGGTGCTGGTTCCCCTTCCAGTGTCGTCCGTGGTACCGGGAGAGGGAGAGTTTTGGGTGTGGCCTCTTTGGTGATCTCCCTGATCTCCTTGGAGCAAGAGGAGGAGGAAGATCAGGATGATCCAGATTGTCTGCATGACTCTTAAGGGTCCTGGCGCTCTCCCATGCCTAGTCGTTTGGCCTCCGGTACAACAGGATCGGACACTACTCTTTTTGGGCCCACCCTTGGGTCAGATTCCTCTGTGTCCTCCAGTGCTGGAAAGGGGGTCGGCGCCATGGGTGGCTTCGGGTTGGAGTCCAGCACTGTGCATCGTGCCGAGTTGGATTCCTGTGCCAACCCCGGGGCCAGGTCAGGTTCCAGCACTGTGCACGATGCAGAGTTGGATTCCGGTGCCGCGGTGGGTTCTAGGATAGATTCTTACACTGTCTCTGATACCAGAGTTATTTTGGAGCCCCTTCTCTTGGGTACTAGGGGCCAACCAAGGAGCAGATCCTTATCTGGGGAGGTGGGCATTGGGAGGTTGAGGCTGGCATTCAGGCACTCTTCCAGGGCAGGTAGCATCTGGCAGGAGCTGCAGTGCGGAGGACCCTTCTCTTCTCACCGGACAAGAAAGGGTCTGCAACAGGTGAGGCCAGGGGCTGTCCGCAGGAGGCAGACCAGCTTCGATTGCCCCAGTGTGGGGTCCTTGCCTATGTGCACCACTTTAGCTGCCCCTGTCTGTTTGGGTGGCCTGCAGTGGGTGAGTTGCACAGACCCCCTGCCCCAAGAGGGGTCCCCTGCGTATTCTCGTACCCCTAGCAGAGATCCTGCTCTGGATCACCAGGCCTCTCCTCCACTGTCAGATCCTCTGACTCCACCCCCTTATCTACCAGGCCTCTGGGGCCCTTCGGGGTCAGTGACCTGGGAGCAGTTCAGAGCATCGGCAGCTGTTTTTCCCCTGGTACCTCAGAGCCCTGGATGAGGTAATTTATAGACCTGAGCTTCCAGCCGCCCGTGAGTCTGAAATAGGCTTCTTGGCCTCCTCCCCTGAGGAAGAGGATCCCTCTGTCCACCTGTCCTCAGACGCTGATGTCACCAGCTATCAGTGATTCCTGTTGAGGATGCTAGGTGAGCTCCACATTTCCCACTTTTCAAGCCACAATCCTTACCATGCGACACATGCTTTCCTTGGGGAGTTAGTGCCGAACACCATGTTATCCCTCCATGGCCTCGTCCTTTCACAGAGGCATTCCATCGGGTCTGGCAGCATCCCTCTGCCCCCTTTCCAGCCCCGAGGTGCTGTTAGCGCAGGTGTTGCACACCCTGGGGGGTCTCCAGGTGCTATGTCCCACTCCTCTTGGGAGTGGAGCTCCTGGATACCCCTTCTGGTCATAGTCTCCCAAGGCACAACCACCCCCCCCAGACTCTGACTCAGCTGAGTTCGACCACTGGGGTAGAAGGGTTTTCTCGGTGGCACACCTCCTTTTGTGCATCTTGGCACACCAGGCTGCCTACGCTAGGCACCTGTGGATGGTGCTGGAGCAACTTTTGGCATCTTTGCCTGACACAGAGGCAACCAGGCAAGCCATTAGACTTTCTGTGCGTGTTCTAGAGCTGGCGAGATACCAGGCAAGGGTGTACTGTGACACTAGTGAGGTAGCTTCCAGGCTGGCAGGAACTGCAGTCTGCATTAGGCATGCGGCCTGTCTTCGCCTTTCCAGGTTCTCACCCCTGGCTTGGCGTAGGGTGATTGCCTCTCCCTTCCAAGGGGCCCATTTCTTCTCCTGTAGGCAAGGCGTGAGTTGTTGGTGCGCCTTCCTTCTCCCAGTCAGTGGGAGTTTCCACCTCACCCTTATCAGTCTTGGGCCTAGCCAGGCCTGGAAGGGGCTCCTTCCTCTGTGTTTTTCCCCCACAGGAGGCTGAGAAAAGATTCAGCCCTCAGAGTGGTGCCAGCGCCACAGTTGTGGTGCTTGGTACTCACCCTCCGGTGATGAACGGTGACGATTAATACAGATAAAATATGAAAATTATATACCTACCAGAAGTCTTGATCCTCCTGTTTGTCTTCACCATTCATCACTGCTTCCCACCTACTATCCCGTCTCGGGCCCCAGTCTCCTGGGCAGTGCCTCCTCCCTGCTTACCTTCTCCCTAATTGAGGCCAGTTGCGGGAATAATTCCACTGGCATCTCTGGGTTCCTTGACTCTTAATCTGAAGCACCAGGGAGCCACCTCTGGGGAGAGGGCAAGTATTTGCTCTTGCCCTCTTTTTTACTAGGGGCTCCTCAAGGCCCCTTACAGCCTTGATGGGGAGACTCTGGGAAGGGCACCATTGGCCAGGAGTTCCTTAGTTTCTTTCCGGGCCCCGTAGCGCCTTCATTCTTCATCTTGGTCACAGGAGCTCCAAAGACCTTATACTTCTTGGAGCCTTAGCTTGCTCCACTTTTCTTCTCTCCTCTGGTAATCCACTCCTGAGTCCCCCTCGGATCCCTGGCCCCATTTAGAGGCTTAAGTCATCCTCCACTGCTTTCAAATTAACCATTGTGGGAGTGGGTCCCAGGGTGGTAGCCTGAGTAAAACATTGGCTGGATAACAGGACACAGAAGGTAATTGTAGAAGGAGTCCATGCTGAAGAAAGAGGGGTTACTAGTGGGGTACCGCAGGGTTCAGTATTGGGTCCAGTCCTTTTTAATGTCTTTATAAGTGACATTGCAGAAGGACTGGAAGGAAAAGTATGCGTCTTTTCAGATGACACAAAGATCTGCAACAGGGTTGATACACAAGGAGGCATGGAAAGGATGAGAAGGGACTTGGCAAGGTTGGAAGAATGTCCAGAAGTATGGCAGCTTGGATTCAGTGCAAAGAAGTGCAAAATAATGCACCTGGGAAACAAAAACCCAGGGGAAGATTACACAGTTTTTTGGTGGGGATGTAGTAACAACAAAAATAGATAGATAAAAACTTTCATTTTTTGGCAGGATAATAACTTTTAGGACCAAAGGCCCTGTTTATCAAAGTTGTCCTGTTTTAAGAATACAGTTTCAAAGAACAAAAACATCATGTAATAATATATTACAGGGACAAATCTTACATATATAACAAACAGTTTCACTACATACATTACAAAAAACATACATAAATACACAATATATCAGAGAAATTCAACAATTTCATCATACTTTAAGTATGCATTTTCCAGACAAATCGAAGGATTGGATGTCTAATAACATACAGGAAAATTATTTTCGTTTTCAATATTTTCGTATTGGAACAAAATGGAAAGGTACCGGGGGGGGGGGGTAATCATATCAGATGAACTTAAGGTTAGCAAGCAATGTGAGAAGGCAGTAGGGAGGGCTGGGGGGATACTGGGATGTATAAGGAGAGGCATCACCAGCAGAAAACAGGAAGTTGTTATCCCTCTGTACAGACATTTGGTGAGACCCCATCTGGAGTACTACATCCAGTTCTGGAGACCCCATCTCTGCAAGGACATAGACAGGATGGAGGCAGTCCAGAGGAGGGCAACTAAAATGGTGCAGCGTCTGCAAGAGAAGCCATATGAGGAGAGACTAAAGGAGCTTAACATGTATACCGTTGAGGAAAGGAAGGGGGGGGGGCATGATAGAAACTTTTAAGTACCTCAGTGGAATCAACAAAGTCCAAGAGGGTAGCATCTTTCAGAAAAAGAGACGTGCAAGAACAAGGAGACACAATTTGAAGATAGAGGGGGGACGGCTCAGGAGCAATGTGAGGAAGTATTTTTTCACAGAGAGGGTGGTGGACGCGTGGAACAGCCTTCCTGAGGAGATTGTGGGATCTAACTCTGAAGGAGAATTCAAGAGTGCATGGGACAGACATAAGGCAATTCTTGTGGGGGTAGGAAAAAATAGGCAGTTAGTTAACTAGGATCTACAGCTTATCCTGTAGGTAGGGAAATGGGCAGACTAGGTGAGCCAAGCGGTCCTTATCTGCCATCAAAGTCTACGTTTCAAACAACATGAAGTCTTGCTGTATTCTGACTATTGTAGTTAGGTCCTGCCTTTCAACTGCCCCGGAGAACAAAGAGTTCACTTTCCATGGCCAGCATGGAACATTCAGCGTGAGCTCGGTTGAAGCCCCTGTCTGCTGCTGTTTAAACTCCAACCGTCAGATTCTTTACTCCGCCTCACTGAACAGTCGCTCCGGAGATTTCTCCTTTGCTCAGTTCAAAAAAGTCGGTTAAAGTGTCGATTTTTCGCTCGGTTTCTACCGAATTTCTGCTACCGAATCTGTCGGTTTAAGTCTCTGTCTGTGGTACCATGAGTACTAGATAGGTTTTACATTTAGTTTCTGTGTGGAACTTGTAAATTTGGGATCGGTTCGGTTTGAACCGATCAGATTGGTCTTAGAAAAGTTTTGAATTTATTAGAGTGTGGTAACCAGTCCGTATCGGTTCTAAAAAAAAAGGATTTAATTATGTTTTTTTCCAAGACCCGTAACAAGGTCAGGAACCGATAGGGGTGTCTTGCCTGGTGGATTGCCGAAAAAAGGGTAAGTTTTAGATAGGACTGGCCATGTCTGAGAAACCCAAGAAAAAAACCAGGCCCACTGGGTTTCAACACTACAGTGTGTGTGAGGAAGCCTTTGCTAAGGCTGATCCCCACACCACCTGTGTTTATTGTCTAGGGTTTGACTAGCTCGATTCAGACTGCCAAATTTGTAAAAGTTTTCCCAAAGCTACCCTGGATAAGAGAGTAGGTAGACTGAGGGAAATGGAGACTGAGAAGTCCGCTGACCCGGATGGCCAGCCCAGTTCGGTTCCGACCGAACCAGAAGGAGTGCCTTCTGACCAGGGCAAAACTTCTTCAGGCAAAAGGAGAGCCAATTCTGAGGAGTCGGTTCCAGTTAAAAGAAAGAGAAGAGAAAAATCATCTGGTTCGGATCCACAAATTCTTTCTCCGACCGCTGATGAAATAGCCAGAGCGATAAGGATAGTTCAGTCGCTAACTTCGGTTCTTGCTGAACCGGCACCATTTGGCAGGGGCTCGGTTCAGTCGGTTCCCCCGGTTCCGGATTATACTTTAGAAGAATTTTATGAACTGGAGGAGGGGAGGAGAGTATGAGAATAATGATGATGATGGTGATTATGAAAGTCTGGATGTGCCTATTGACCCGGACATCTCCCCAGACAGACCTTCAGGTGTTTCTCCTCCTAGGCTTTCTGAGTCCCCTTCCCACTTTACGTTTCACAAGAAAGTGGCTGAAACCCTCCAGCTTCCAATGGAAGAAGCAATGGAGGATCAGGAGGAGCCTGATTTTGTCGAAATGATGGACATCCCAGAGTCCAGGAGACTGTCTAGTCCCCTCCATAAATCTTTTGGAAAACAGACATTTAAAATTCTAAAGACTCCTAACTCCATACCTCCTGTGGACAGACGAATGGACAAGAGGTATACCCTTTCAGGCTGGGACACGGAGTTCCTTTCTCAGCAATGCAGCCATGTTGGGGTAGTGCAGGCTGCTTCCTGTGATAAGGCAAATATTCCCTTGGCATCACACCCCCCAGATGAGGACTCCAGGAGGATTGATGCCATGGCAAAGAAACAGTACATGGCAGCATCTTTGGGACTCACGCAGGCTAACTATATGGCCTACACAGCTAGATACCAGAAGTCTGGGTGGGACACTGTGCTGGCTCTGGCTAAACAGGCCCCTGACCAGCTTGCCAAGGAGCTGGAGCAGGTGGCTGCGGATGGGATTGAGGCATCCAAGGTGCAATTTCATGCTGCTGTGGACTCCAGTGATGTTTCATCTAGAGTCATGGCTACATCTGTGGCCCTTCGGAGGATGGCTTGGCTCAGATGTACTAGCCTATCACAGGATACCCAGGCTAAGGCCATGGATTTCCCTGTCATTGGTAATTCTCTATTTGGGGAGCAGGCAGAGAATTACATGAAAAAGATGGATGAGTACAGGACCACCTACAGGAGTGCCCAGGCCAGAGAAAGGCAAGCCACTCCTCAGAGACAGCACTCCAGGGGCAGGGGCAGGCCCTTTCAAAGGCATTTTTACCAAGCCCAGGCCTCCTCTTCTGTTTATGCTCAGAGGGAGAGGCAGATGGGGAATGAGCAGGCCTGCTTCCACCCCTCAACCTAAAGCCCCTGCCAAGCAGACACCGTGATGGGTCTGCTCGGGCCGATTCTCCACTACCTGTAGGGGGCAGGCTGGCTTACTTTGTCCAGTACTGGAAGTCTCTGACATCAGACAAGTGGGTCCTGGAAGTAGTAAGCCAGGGACTGGTTCTCAGCTTCAAAAAATTTCCCGAGATGAGAACCAGATCCTTTCCACCTGCAAATCCATCAGAGACCCTTGCCCTGGAGGCAGAGGTTTCTTCCCTCCTGGCTCTCAGAGCTGTAGAAAGGGCTCCAACCCTACACAAAGGCAAAGGATTGTACTCCAGGTACTTCCTAACCTCCCCAAAAAAGAGGAGAATGGCGGCCCATCCTGGATCTAAGATATCTGAACAAGCACCTTTTAAAACCAAAGTTCAGAATGGTGACTCTGGGAATAATTCTGCCCTCTCTAAGGCCAGGGGACTAGCCAGCCTCCGTGGGCCTCAAAGATGCCTATTTTCACATTCCCATCAGGTGCTCCCACAGAAAGTACCTCAGGTTCGAGTTGCCCTCAGGCCACTATCAATTCAGAGCAATGCCCTTTGGCCTAACATCAGCCCCAAGGGTGTTCACAAAGTGCCTGGCAGTAGTGATTGCTTTCCTAAGGAGAAAAAGGATCTCCATCTTTCCATACTTGGACGACTGACTCATAGTGGGTCAGTCTCCAGACAAAGTCAAGTCACATCTGCAAATAACTCAGCAAGTGCTCACTTCCTTAGGATTCCTCCTCAACCTTCCAAAGTCAGTTCTCGAGCCAGTACAGCTCCTCACCTTCATAGGGGCAGAGCTGGATACAATAAGGGCAAGAGCTTTCCTTCCCCTGGACAGAGCAAGGACCCTTATGGAACTGGCCTCTTCATTCACCCTTCAGGTGGCTCGACCAGCAAGGCATTTCCTGCAGCTCCTGGGCCACATGGCAGCCTCTACAGCAGTGGTCCAGGGAGCAAGATTTCAGATGAGGGACATTCAGTTCCACTTAAGAGCCTTCTGGTCCCAAAGAAAGGATTCCCGTACCAAACTAGTCCCAGTGACTCGAACCCTGATCCAGGCTTTGCAGTGGTGGCAGGAGCAGGACAATTTGAGACAAGGAGTTCCTTTAGTCACTCAGTCTCATTCAGTGATACTTACCACAGATACCTCTCTGCTGGGCTGGGGAGCCCACCTGGGGGATCTTACCACCCAAGGGCTGTGGTCACCTCAAGAATCTCTGCTTCACATCAGTCTCTTGGAACTCAGAGCAGTGTTTCTGGCACAGCAAGCCTTTTCCAAATCTGTACAGAACAAGGTGGTCCAGATCAGAACAGACAATACCACCACAATGTGGTACCTCAGCAAGCAGGGAGGCACTCGGTCTATGGCCTTGTGCACAGAAGCAATGAAGTTGTGGTCCCTGGCCTATTCCCTGCAAACCTCTCTGATAGCAGTTCACCTCCCAGGGAAGGACAATGTCCTAGCAGATGCTCTCAGCAGGATATCCCAGGGCCATCACAAATGCACCCTAGATCCCCTAGTTTTGAAAGTGATTTTCTCGAGATGGGGCACTCCACAGATAGATCTTTTTGCAGCCCCAGACAGTCACCAACTTCCTCTCTTTTGTTGCAGACCCCCAGTCTTGGTCTCAGTCCCCCGGATGCTCTGAATAGGGAAGGGAGATTTCTGTATGATTTTCCCCCCTTCCCTGTCCTGTTCAAAGTGTTAGTCAGGATCAGGTCTCAACCATGCAAAGTGATTCTGATTGCTCCAGGCTGGGCTAGACAGCCCTGGTACCCACTGTTGCTGTCCTTCCCCTGTCTCTTCCCAGGAATTACAACCTGTTGACATCCTCTTGGGGGAGGATTTGGTATCCAAACCTCAAATCTCTCAATCTCAAGGCCTGGCTCTTGAAGAGTTACAGTTTGCTGATCTGCACCTCTCGCAAGGGGTTCTGGATATCCTTAAGGCTTCTCGAAAGCCTTCCACCAGAAAGACTTACAACTCCAAATGGAAAAGGTTCACTATTTGGTGCTCTAATAAGCATATTTCTCCAGAATCTGCTGGGTTGCCTACAGTCCTGGACTATATGGTTCATCTTAATGGCTTAGGACTTGGCCGACTACACTTAAAGTGCATCTGGCAGCTGTTTCTGCCTTCTTGTCAGTAGGCAAGCCCTCTCCTCTGTCAGCCCATCCTGTGTTTTGTAAGTTCTTCAAGGGATTGCTGCACACCAATCCCCCCTGTAGGGACCCTGCTCCTGCTTGGGACCTTAATGTTTGCATTGCTCAGCTTATGCAACCACCATTTGAGCCTTTGTCCTCTGCAGAGCTTAAGTACTTGACTTGGAAAACTGTGTTTTTGGTAGCCATTACCTCTGCCAGGCGTATCAGTGAATTGCAAGCCCTGTCAGTGGAGCGTGATTTCATCTCTTTCCATAGAGATAGTGGTCCTAAGAACTAACAGGAAGTTTTTACCTAAGGTGGTTTCAGATTTCCACCTTAATCAGTTTGTGTCTCTCCCTGTTTTCTTCACTGACCATTCCTCCTCTGGAGAGAGGAGGCTGCACAGCTTGGATGTTAACAGGACCCTCAGCTACTACATTGAGCGCACCAAGGGTCACAGGTTTGAGTCCCTCCAGTTGTTCCTCACACATGGAGAGGTCGGTAAGGGCAAACCTGCTACTAAGAGATCTGTTGCCAGGTGGATTCTCTTGTATACAATTCTGCTATGAAAAGCTGGGTAGAACCCCATCCTCAGGCCTGAGGGCTCACTCTACTAGAGGTACAGCTGCTTCCCTGGCTGCTGCCAGGGATATTCCTATCTTAGAAATTTGTCAAGCAGCCACCTGGAAAACAGTCCATACATTCACCAAGCATTACTCTCTGGATATCCAGGCTAGGAGTGATGCTCGGTTTGGCACAGCAGTACTTCTGAGCCTATTCCTAGGTAGGTTCTGTCCCTCCTCCATGGAGGTACTGCTTGGTAGTCTGCAGTAGTCAGAAAACAGCAAGACTTCATGTTGTTTGTAGAAAAAATACTCACCTTAGTAATGATGTTTCTTCTAATGGAGTCTTGCTGTATTCTGACACCCCCGCCTCCCCTCTCAGAACCTGGTTTTTGGGATGTGGGTGGGCAGCAGCAGTGTTGGCACCCTAGAGGTGCCCCGTTTTCACCCTCCTTTACTTTGGGCATGTGTTGTGTTTTGTTTTTTGGCTTTCCTGACTCGAGTCTTTGCTTTGAAACCAAAAAACCTTTTTTTAATAAAGTTAGTTGCCAGTTGGCTAGCGTGAGATCTTACTTTGAGTGGGAGCTCTTGCAGCAGGCTATGACATTTAGGAGTATGCCGCAGGCACTAGGACCACACGGTGAAAACTTCTGCCAGCAATACCAGCGGGGGACCGCCCCCGATGAAGGTCAGGGTACAAGAGGGGGCGGACCCAGCTCCACCTCAGTTCTTTCCGCCCGCGTACCCTCGCGTGAGCTGTTGCTGCCTCGCGATTCTCAGCGTGAAAAGAGACTCTACAAGCAAGTTTTTCCGTTTCTTTCAATGGTTTTGTCCGTTTTGCTCCTACAGCGGCCGGCGATAGATTATACCATCTCCATTGTTTGGTCGGGTTTTCCAGCGTTTTGGCGTTTTTAAGCCTTGGTGTTTGTCGCCGTTGGTACCGACATCAGTCCTCTTTCCTCCGCAGGGTTCGATGTCTTCCCGGGCCTCTGTGTCCCTCGAACACCTTAACAAGTGTGAGTGCGGCCGGCAAATTCCCGCTAAAGACGGTCACTGGCGGTGTGTTTTCTGCCTCGGCTCTGACCACGACACCGCTCATTGCGCCGACTGCCAGGCTTTCACCAGCTGGGCCCGCATCCGACGCCTGAAGGCCCTTAAGGCCTACCTCTTGGAAAAAAAGATGGACCTGCACTCGTCGGAGGGAAAGAAGAAAGAAAAGAAAAGGCATAGTAAGGAGCGTAGTCAGTCCGTCCAGGTCTCGCGCCTGGGTCCTCGGGGTCCGAGATTCACCGAAGTTCTTCTCAGGTTAAGGCCGGCCCGTCGGGGAGCAGCCGCCAAGCCGAAGGTGACTCCGGGAAGGGTCATCACCAAGTCTGTGGGGGTACCTGCCTCAGCCCTACCAACCACGGCACCGACGCCACCTGCTAAAGGCGTGTCTCCGGAGGTTAAGGACTCTCCTGCGCCCCCTGGCGTCACCCCGTTGTCGGTCCCTGCACTGACGCCGGTCGAAGGGGCTAAGGACCCAGGGTCGGTCATTGTATTGCCGACATCCCCGTCGCCCAAGTCCTCCTCCCCCCTGGGCCCTCAGGAGAGCTCTCCTTCACGTCCCGCCGCTCCGGAGACTCCTTTCCGGCAGTGGGCGGCTGAGATCTTCTCACAGGATGAGCTTAAACAGCTTTTCTCATTTTGGTGGGGGCAGGTTTACAAGCGAACCTCCCCGTCACCAGCCCAGACACCGGTAGCGGATCCTGCGGGTGAACTGCAGCCAGAGAGCGAGGCCTCACCGCTGGGTCCCAGGCCGATCCTCGCCTCTCCAGGGCTCGTTCCGCTCCTGATCCGAGGACCACCGACGTCGCTCTAAGGTTTCCAGTGACCGACGTTGGTCCCGGTCTCGATCCAGGAGCCCCTCTAGCACTATGCGGGACCGCTTCCGGCATCGGGTCTCCTGACAGACATCGGTCATCGCTCCGTTGTCGGTCCAGGGACTGGAGTCTGTCTTCGGACCGTCGTTGGTCACCTAGTCACCGACGTGAGCGTAGGCATGGTCATGGGGTAGAAGCAGACTATTCCAAGTCGGATAGTCGCTCCTCCTCTTCATCCTCATCCTCTTCATCTTCTCTCAGCCTCAAGCACTCCCCTGAAGAGAAGGACCTGCCTCACTCGCCTCCAGACGATCCTACTTTTATGGACGTCGTGAGGCATAGCCAGGCTTCCAATGAGTGGGACACAGAAGACCTGGACCCAGAACGCCGGAGATTGGCTAAATACCTGAGGCAGAAGGAGCCAAAGCCTTTGGTCATTCCTCCTTTAGTGGATACTTTCCAGGACCTGACTAGATCCACCTGGATGCATCCAGCCTCCATCCCGGTGGTTCCCAAAAAGTCGGATAGGCTCTATAAGGCTCCGAGGGCTGAACCCTTCTTAGCGGAACACCCTCAGGCAGATTCAACTGTGATCACAGCCGCTCGTGACAAGTCTCGACAGCCGAGGCACCTCAGCTCCCAGCCTCCCGACTTGGAGTCCCGATACCTGGATCAGGTGGGCAAAAAAGTTTACACTGCTTCCACCTGTTCCATTCGCTCCCTGAATTTCCTCACGCATGTGGTGCAGTACCAGAATGCGTTGTGGGAACGGGGTCTTGAGCTGACAGAGGCCATGCCAGACTCCGACAAGAAGACAGAGCTCCTGGCCCTTTTACAATCGGGCTCAGATGTAGGCTGTCATGTTCTGAGAGCCTCGTATGACACTGTGGATACGGCAGCCAGGGCGGCCGCCTCTGGGGTATGTCTTCGGTGCCATGCCTGGTTGAGGCTTTCCGGCTTTCACCAGGATCTGCAGTCCGGTATCCGGGACCTGCCGTTCCAGGGTGCCGTTTTGTTTGGGCAGGAGACGGAGGCCTTGATCTCCCGTCTCCAAGAATCGAGTAAGTCGATCTGGTCGGTCCGCCAGATGTACCGTGGCGACAAGCGACGCCTCCATCACCGTCTGCTTTTTCGCAAGTCCTCAGGCAGTCAGGCTTCAGCCCGCGGATCTCAACAAGGGCAGAGAGGTGGCTTCCGCAGAAGATCCGGAAACCAGCAGTCTGGTGGACCTTCCGCCCGTGGGCCCAAGTCCTCCCAGGCCTCTCTCCCTACCCTCGGTTCTGCCCAGTGACTCCCTTCCGCTCCCCCCTTTGGTCAGAAGTCCAGGGGGAGCCGGTTGGGGGTTGCTTCTCCCTTCATTTCAAAGGGTGGAGCTCTAGTACCACAGAACAGTGGGTTTTGGACGTTATTCGGAGAGGTCACACATTGGAGTTCACAGAGTTTCCTCCACACACTCCACCAAAGCTCTCCCGTTATCCTCCTTCTCACATCCCACTATTGGAAGGAGAAATTCAGGACCTACTGCAAAAGAGAGCGATAGAGAGAGTCCCCGGGATCAGCGGGGTCAGGGGTTCTACTCCCACTTTTTTTTCTGGTCCCAAAAAAGACGGGGAACCTTCGTCCCATTCTGGATCTCAGTCCATTAATCTCTTTATAGAGTACAAAAAGTTCAGGATGGTGACTCTTCAAGGTCTCCTCCCTCTGCTGCACCAGGGGGACTGGCTCTGTTCTCTCAACATGCAGGATGCGTACATGCGTATAGGGGTCTTTCCTCCCCACAGGAAGTTTTTGAGGTTCCACTTCTAGGGGGAGCATTTTCAGTTTCAGGTGCTCCCGTTTGGCCTCTCTTCCGCTCCGTGAGTCTTCACCAAATGCCTAGCAGTGGTGGCTGCGGCTCTGAGGCGGTTGGGGCATTATGTATTCCCTTACCTCGATGACTGGCTTCTCACGGCCCGTCAAGGGGCGGCCTCTTACGCTCTCTCGGAGACACCTATACTCTATTCCGAGAGCTGGGGATCACCCTGAACTTAAAAAAGTCATCCCCAGAGCCCAGCCAAAAGCTCGCCTTCATAGGAGCGATCCTGGACTCTATCCAGGGCATGGCCTTTCTCCCACAGAACAGGGGGATTCGCTTGCGAACTTTGCCGGAACGGATCTCCATAGCACCTCGGGTTCCGGCCCAGAACTTCCTCAGCTTATTGGGGCATATGGCGGCGGCCATTCCAGTAACACTTTTGGCCCGCCTCCACATGAGAATCCCACAATGGATGCTCAGGGTGCAGTGGGATCAATGCTACGACGACCTAGACGCTTTAGTCAGGATCTCGGAGCCAGTCAGGAGAACATTGCTTTGGTGGTTAGACCCCAGCAATCTGGAGAAAGGGGTCAGCTTTCGTCCGGAGCCTCCAGGTCAGACTCTGACGCATCGGACCTGGGTTGGGGGGTTCACCTGGGTGTTCATCAAGCGCAGGGGGTTTGGTCACCCGAGGAATGGTCCCTCCACATCAATGTGCTGGAAATGCGAGCGGTCCTCTACGCTCTTCAGGCGTTTCGAGAGGACCTGGTACCCGGCTCTCTTCTAGTTCAGACGGACAACATGGCGGTCATCTTTTATATCAACAAGCAAGGAGGCACCCATTCCTATCCTCTTTGCCGGGAGGCAATGAGAGTCTGGTACTGGGCACTGGAAAAGGGCATTCTTCTGTCGGCTATGCACGTTCCAGGCATCCTAAACAAGCTGGCCGACAACCTCAGCAGGTCGTGGGCCAGAGCGCACGAGTGGGAATTGTTATACTCCATAGCAGATCAGCTCTTCAGAAGGTGGGGCCTTCCCGAGCTGGATCTCTTTGCGTCACCACGCAACGGCAAACTGCCACTGTTTTGCTCGCGAGAGCACGCGCCTGGCGTTTTTTGGCCAGACGTGTTATCCCTTTGCTGGGCAGGGAGGTTTCTTTATGCCTTTCTGCCCTTCCCTCTCATTCAGAGGGTTCTGCTCAAACTACAGGCAGAGGGGGCATGAATGATCCTTGTGGCCCCCAATTGGCCTCGTCAGATTTGGTTCCCACTCCTGCAGCGGTTGTCCCAGGAACCTTCAATCCCGCTGCCCATTTGCTCGCAACTGCTGTCCCAGGACCAGGGGTCTCTGGTTCACCTGGATCTCAGATCTCTGCACCCTCATGCTTGGCTCCTCCAGACGTAGCTAGGAACAGATACGGGGTTTCCCCGGAAGTGGCTGAGGTCTTAGCGTCTGCAAGAAAGCCCTCTACTCGCTCCACTTACGCTTTGAAGTGGAAGCGTTTCTATCTCTGGGCCTTGCCACAGCATTTAGATCCTGTCACCTGCTCTGTGAACTCCACTTTGCAGTATCTCCTCTCCTTGTACAAGAAAGGCCTGAGCTATTCCTCTATCAAGGTGCACATGTGGGCAATTTCAGCCTATCATGCTCTCGTGGGAGAGAGAGCATTGGCACAGTTAGACGTAGCCCGCGCCTTCCTTAGGGGAATTCTACACATGAGGCCTCCCATTAGGGACCCTGTACCACCCTACAACCTCCTTTTTGTGTTGGAGAAACTCACCCTCCCTCCTTTTGAGCCCGCAGCAAGTTGTGAGCTGCGATACCTGTCTTGGAAAGTTTGTTTTCCGGTTGCTGTTACTCCCGCTCGAAGAGTTTCCGAGCTTCAGGCTCTGATGTGTAAAGAGCCCTATTTGGTTTTTCATAGGGAAAGAGTTTCCCTCAGAACTAATCCTAAGTTTCTTCCCAAGGTGGTCTCGGAGTTGACCCTCAACCAGTCGGTTGATCTTCCAGTTTATTTTCCTTCCCCTTCCAATAGAGGAGGCTCTCTCCACATTGGATGTCCACAGGTCCCTGCTGGTATTACCTCAACAGAGCGGTTCAGTACCGTAAATCGGAACAACTCTTAGTGGCTTTTGCACCACATCGCTTGGGTCAACCGGTGTCCAAGCAGACTATCTCTAAATGGATAGTCCATTGCGACTCGTTTTGCTACGAGCATCACAATAAACCCCTGCCCGGCCCGGTTAGGGGTCACTCCACCAGGGGAGTGTCAGCGTCTTTTGGCGCCATGCGAAATGTCGCTATTCAGGACATTTGTGCAGCCGCGACCTGGAACTCTGTGCATACCTTTATCAAGCATTACAGCTTGAATATAGTCTCCAGATGCCGTGCTGGCTTCAGCCTAGCGGTTTTGCAAGGACTCATGTCCTAAGGGCCTCTGGAGTCAGCATATTCCTCCTCCCCGGGATCGGCTACCTCTTTGCTATGGGACTGCTTGGGATTCAGTCCTAAATGTTATAGCCTGCTGCAAGAGCTCCCACTCGAAGTAAGATATTACAGTTACGAAAGAACTTACTGTAACAGTAGATCTTCGAGAGGAGCTCTTGCAGCAGGTGCTGTTTCCCTCCCGCCTTACCCCTCAGAAAGTGCAGGTCTATTTTCTTCCATTTCTAGATGGTAGGCTTCGCCTCCTTCTCTTGTCAGGCCTTCTGCTGGGTACTGGTGGGAGAACTGAGGTGGAGCTGGGTCTGCCCCCTCTTGTACCCTGACCGACAGGGTGGGGCCGGCGTCGGGGGCGGTCCCCCGCTGGTATTGCTGGCAGAAGTTTTCACCGTGTGGTCCTAGTGCCTGCGGCATAAATGTTATAGCCTGCTGCAAGAGCTCCTCTCGAAGATCTACTGTCATGGTAAGTTCTTACGTAACTGTACTTTTTACATTTTCCACACAGAACTTCTAGTGAGTATTGCTCATAAAGATCTGACGGTTGGAGTTTAAACAGCAGCAGACAGGGGCTTCAACCGAGCTTGCGCTGAACGTTCCATGCTGGCCATGGAAAGTTAACTCTTTGTTCTCCGGGGGGGCAGTTGAAAGGCAGCACCTAACTGCAATAGTCAGAATGCAGCAAGACTCCATTAGAAGAAACATTACTAAGGTGAGTATTTTTTCCTTCTTCTGTGTTTCCCTGTGGCTGTGGGCACAAGAGAATTAACATCTTCTCAGGGTCCAGGGGTTCTCCTAATTAGGTGGCCCCCTTCCGGGGTGATCTTGCCCCAGGGTCGGTCCTTTCCCCACCCTTTTTGCAACAGTGGAGAGGGGGTGAGAGCTCCGATGGCCCCATTTCTCTTTCTCAGGTGGAGCAGGAGGGTGGCTCCTTGTGTGGCAGTGGCAGGAATCAGCTATGCCTTGCCCTGCATCCTGTGATGTTTCTCAAGAACTCCTCGAGTCTGTGAGGCTTTTGTCCTCTCTGACTTCCTTCTCTCTTGCCTCTGCCCCCCCCCCATACCGGGGGGGGGACAGAAGTGGGTTCCCCTCTTGGTCCACAAGGAGAGCTTCCCTTCGGGGCCCCCCATTATGGGGTTCAGGTTCTCTCTCTCTCTCGCTCTCCTTCTTTTCTATACTCTCTTTGCTTCCTCCTTGCTCCCCTCCCATCCTCTTAACCCCTCCTTGGCCTGCCTAGTGGTTGGGATTTCCCCTCCCAGATCTCTTAGGGTCCTCCCCTCCTTCTGTGGCTGGCTTATTTATTTTCATTTTATATCCTTTCCTTTTGCTATCCCTTGTACTGCCTTCCCCTCTCTTTCCTCTGTCTCTAATTTTCTCTCCGGTGAGCAGAACTGAGGTGGTGGAGGGGCCAACATCGGTTACTGGTCAACCCGTGAGGTGCCACTGTCACGTTGGCCTCGAGGGCAGCGACATCCCCGACATCTGACCCTATTCATTGGAAACCTAGAAAAAGCATAAATCTATAAGCTTTCAGCAGGGTCCTAGTGCCTCTGGCTATACCCACCACTGATGAATTGTTAACAAATACAGGAAGATTAAGAATTATGGAAGATATGTAATTTTCATTTATGGGCTATTGGGACTAGCAGGGTTTGATCCCCTGCTGCTCTCCTTCTCTTTTTAACTGATTCCCAGGCCTCCAAAACCCAAAGAACCAGCGGGTTTGTGTTCAGTAGTTGCCTATGTGCCCACCTTCCTCCATTTGTCAGGTATGCTGTTACCCATACAGGGCAGCCTTCCTCCTCAAGGTCCACTCAGCTAGCCACCAGCCCCCTGTTTACCCAGTCTTGGATGTAGCGATGCTGTATCACCAGGTAGTATCCTCGGATGTCTGGGAAGCCAAGCCCTCCTTTATTCTTCCCACTCTTTAGTCTCTGTAAACTCATCCTTGGATGCTTCCCTTGCCAGATGAAACTAGTGAACCCTCTCGCTAGTCTTTTAATATCTGCTTTCGTTGGGGCCATGGGCAACATCTGCATTGCATACCGTAGTCTTGGCAAGACATTCATTTTGATTAGATTAATATGCCCCAGCCAGAATATGGGCAAGGCTGTCCATCTGTCCATTTCCATAAGCATGGTGTTAATCAGTGGGCTATAATTGAAGTGGTACAGACTCCCCAGATCTCTTCCTACTTTTATTCCCAGGTACGGTAGTGAATTCCCCCACCACCTTCAACCTCCTTGAATTGTCCCCCCAAATACTGAGTATCTCACTTGTTCAGGTCAACTGATACCCTGAAAAGCAGCAAAGGCTTCAACCACATGTAGTAACGCTGGCATAGAGGTTCTAGTGTTAGTGATAAAGATGAGCAAGTCATCCGCATAGAAGGTGATCTTGTGCTGCTCCCCCCATTCCACTGATATGCCCATCTTCTTGAATCTTAAACTCTAGTGGTTCTATGGCCAGAGCAAATGGGGGGGGGGGAGAGAGAGAACAACCCTGCCACATCCCCAGAAAATTCATAAACTCCTCAGATGGGGCTCCATTAACCAGCACCCTTGCCACTGGTTCCCGGTATAGCATTTGTACCAGCTCCACAAACCCATCTCCCACTCCAAATCACTGAAGTACCTCAAATAGGTATCCCTATTCTGTTCTATTAAAGGCCTTCTCGGCGTCTACGGAAAGCACACATGCACATCCAGGATGCAGAAAGCCCCACTGGATGTCATTTTATAATCTTCTCATATTATGAAAGGGCAGTCGACCCTGTACAAAGCCATTCTCATTGGAATGCACAATCTGAAGTAGTATGTGTTCCAGCCACCTTGCCATTACCTTTGCCATAATCTTGATATCACAATTTAAAAGGTAGATGGGTCTGTATGAAGCACACTCAGAGAGGGGTCCTTTCCCAGCTTCGGTTTAGTGCATATACTAGCCTCATAAGCACGCTTTTGGGAGGCTTCCTTCCCCCCTTGCCGCCTCCATTAGATCCCTTATCGGTTCCACCAAGACCCCTCACAGCTTCTTGTAATATTCTGCCACTAGCCCTTCAGGACCCCCAGCCTTTCCCTGCTTCATCCCTCCAATTGCCTGGAGTATTTCCATGGTGGATACTGGTGCCCCCAGCATTTCCCTCTGTGAGGGTTGGGATGTTAATCCTATCCAGAAAGGCAATGGCCTGTTCTCCCATACCCCTGCATTCTGCCCTGAATAGTTGTTAATAAACTTCCAGAAATGTTGTCTGATCCGGGGATTCACATTTACTAGATGGCCATCTGCATCTTGTACTGCTGTAATATGATTAGAGGTTTTCCTGCCCCCCACAGGTGTAACCAACAGCGGTCCTGGCTTATTCCCCCAACTGAAAAAAAACACTGCCTTGCAAAAAGCAGTCCATTCCTGGCTTCTCCCTTGAGGAGCAGGTTCAGTGCTTCCCTAGCCACCATCAGCTCTCTTCAGCACTTCATTTCCTCCTCCTTCTTTAACTGCTTTATGTTCCAGATCTTCGATTATCCATTCCATTTCCCTTTGTTTGTCTCTGTTCTCCTTTTTAGGGCTGTGGGAGAAGCCTACAGAATTATTGGGATCAGATTGTAGCTCTTAAACAGTTGATCGTGGCACTCCCTATTTGGACATTTGGAAGTATTACTCCACAGCTGCAAAACAGTGCACTCCCCCTCTTATTTATTTAAGAGTTTGACTAGGAAGGCATGCTGAGCGGAGGCTGCTCGATTCCAGATGTATCCTGGGGATGGGAACATCGGGATACATTACAAGCACAGTACATATACAGGAAGAGCAGTACAGTAAGCAGATATACAAGGCAGCTTAAATTACATTTATGATACAGATCCGATATCCCAAGAGGTTACACAGAGGATGGGATATGAGTAATTAGCAGGTGGGTGAAACTCAGAGAATGCTTTACTAGAGACCAAAAAGGAGCCTAGCATACTTATGCAAAATATGCAGGTATTGTGAAGGCCCTAGAAGTCCCAGGAGGATGAGTGGACAGGTACAATGCGGATTGAATGAGCTAGGTACATGTGTGTGGGGGGGGGGGGGTGCCTGAGTAGTTGGTTCAGCTGCTGTCTGTGTGCCGAATTACGGCCGGTAGGGTGTTCCACAGTTTGGACATGCGGGAACTGAAAGCAACTTGTCCTTTGTTGGTGGACATGCGTGGGACAAGAAAGAACCTGGAATCTGAGTTCCTGAGTCCGTACGCCATGGGGGGGCTGGACAGAGAGGGCCGACTGAAGGTAGGAGGGGAGGGAATGCTCCCAGAATGTAGCAGTGACCCTGGCACAGTGAGCCTGTCTGCAATCCTGTTGGGACGCTAGGTCAAGTGACTTATAGAGGATGCAGTGATGTGTCGAGGGTGGATGGTCCAGAGTGAAGCGACAGAAAGAATGGTAGAGGAGATCTAGCCTGGTTAGGGTTGATTTTGTGGCCGTGCTCTAGATTACATCCCCGTAGTCCAATATTGGGAGGATCATTTTCTGAATGATCGCTTTGAGAGCCAGTAAAGCTAGGCAGGCCCTGTTGCGATATACAGCGCCCAGTTTAGGATGTAGTTTTTTGTGCATTGAGTTGATATACACAGAAAAATCTAGGTGTTGGTCAAGCCATACCCAGAGGTATCTGAAAGAGGTGTAGTCCTCCAAGGGGGAACCGTCAGTGGTGTGGAAAGTGGGGGTTGAGGGGAGGCGGGAGAGTCTTTGCCGTGTTCCGAATGTTAGTGAGACAGTTTTCTTTGGGTTGCGGAAAAGCTGGTTTGACCGAAACCAAAGCTGGACAGTACTGAAATCCTCCTGGAGTCTTTCCACAGTAACAGAGGTGGATGGACCCGATGCAAACATTACCGTTTCATCGGTGTACATGTGGATGAGTGAGTGTGTGCTGGCTGAGGGCAGGTCATTTAGAAAAATGGAGAACAGTAATGGGCCAAGGACCGAGTCTTGAGGGACCCCAGAGGTGACAGGGAGAGGGACGGAGGTGCAGGAGCCAATTTTTACTGCTTGAGACCTGCCTGCCAAGTAGGATTGGAACCAGCTGGAGGCTGTACCTGTCAGAATAGCTCGGACTAGTTTGGACAATAGAACGGGGTTGGAGACTGTGTCAAAAGCTTTGGCAAGGTCGATGAAAATAGCTGAGGTGGTGTTCCCTTTTTCCATACCAGTAAGGACAGCATCTGTGAGCCTTAGAAGTGAGGTTATGGTGGAGTGCGACTTCCTAAATCCGGACTGGTATGGTATGAAGAAAGAGGAGGAGTCGAGAAAGGGGGCAGGTTGGGAAAGTGTGAGTTTCTCCTGTAGTTTAGCTAGGATGGGGAGTAGGGATATAGGGTGATAGTTACCCAACGAGGAGGGGTCCCCACCCCTTTAGGGAGTGGGATAACAGTGGCTCGCTTACACTCAGACAGGATTTCAGCAAGTGAGATGGAGGGATTGAGTAGGTCTGCCAGTGGTGTGGCGATGGCAGGGGCCGAAAGGTAAAGCATTTTTGAATCCAGCCCTGAGGGGTATTTACCTTTGGAGGGGTTGAGGGCCTGCAGGGCTTTAAGCACTTCGGTGTGAGTAACCGGGCGAAAGGTGCTTGGAGTCTGCCAAGAAGTGTGGATGAACAACATATCCACACTCCTAGAAGAACAGGTTACTCACCTGTAACAGTAATTCTTGGAGTGGTATATGTTCATCCACACACACACATCCGACCTCCCCGGCTTCGGGTGCACACCCTTGCTTCCAGTGGGCTAAGATCTGGCGTCGTGGGGCGTAGCTAAGGTATATACCACGCGGGTGGGTGGGAGGAGCCAGCTTGAAGACTTCTGGCAAGATTTAAAGTGGAAGGGGACATGCCAAGAAGTGTGAATGAACAACATATACCACTCCTAGAACTACTGTTACAGGTGAGTAACCTGTTCTTCTCTCTCGTCTTGCCTCTTTTGGCGAGAAAGAAATGGAAGGCAGACGTGGGACCACCCCTTTATACTGATGTCGCTTGACAACGGTCACCTGACGTGGGAGCGGTCCTCTGCCAGAGACTGCTAGCTAGAGATGTTTCCATGGGTTCTTGACACCTGGCGGCTTAGTCCTATATGTGAATACCTACTGCAAGAGCCTCTATCGAAGATCTACTGTTACGGTAAGTTCTTACGTAACTGTACTTTTCTGACCCCCACACCCCCCCAAAGTTACCACAGCTAAATAGACAAAAAAAGCTACTTATAGCCCCTTTTGATGAAGGGGAATTACAGACAGAAATAACACATATAAAAGCAGGGAAATGCCCTGGAACAGACAGATTATCAAATGAGTTTTATAAACAGTTTAAAGGGAACGTAATTAGCCTATTGCTGGAGGTGTATAACTCTGTCTGACAGGAAACCAGTTCGGCATCCCTATCCTGGTCCCAAGCCATAATCTCAGTCATACCAAAGCCAGCCAGGGATCCCACCATCTGTTCTTCATATAGGTCTATATCTTTGTTAAATACAGATTATAAAATCCTAACGGGTATGATGGCTAGGAGACTAGAACAGATACTACTAGCCATTGTACACCTAGACCAGACAGGGTTCGTCCCTGGAAGACGAACAATGGATACTATAAGGCAATCAGTAGATATAGTGGAATACCTACAGGAGACGGCCACACCAGCTTAGCTGATGTGTCTGGATGCCGAAAAGGCATTTGATCAGGTCTCCTTGGCCTTCTTACATGGCACCCTGGCTGGCTTCAGTTTCCCTTCTCTTTTTCTGAGTTATATTAAAGAACTGTTCTTCGAGCCTACAGCATACATTAGGGCCAATGGATATATCTCCAGATTATTCAAGCTTGCCCATGGTACAAGGCAGGGCTGCCCTCTGTCCCCTCTTCTTTTCACCATGTACATCAAGCCTTTGGCCCAGATCATTCGAATGAACCCCGAAATCCATGGGCTAAAAGTGGGGGACATAACCCACAAATTGGCTTTATATGCGGATGATGTCCTGCTTTACTTGGCGGAACCAGAAGTGTCATTACCTGAAGTATTTAATCAAATTGAAAAATACTCTGCCCTCTCAGGTTACACCCTGAACTGGACCAAAACGGAGGTTCTGGCATTGGCAGTACAAGTTCCCCAAGTTACTAAGGATACATTCCCAATGAGATGGGACAATAACACCATAAAATATCTGGGAATTTGGTTGGGGAAGAAAAGCCTCAGAGTTATATAGTGCAAATTATCCACCCCTGATTAAGCATATAAGGGCAGATCTGCAGAGGTGGGATACTTTACTCTTCCCTTTTTAATCGAGACTACAGATAATAAAAACGAATGTGCTGCCAAGGCTTTTATATCTTTTTCAGAGTGTTCCCTGTAGAGTACCACAGAGGGAAATGGATAACTGGCAAAGATGGGTAATGTCCTTTCTAGGAGCATGGATATGCTGTTCATCCACACTCTCTGGCATGTCCCTTTCCCCTTTAAATCTGGCTGGAAAGTCTTCAAACTGGCTCCACCCACCCACCTGGGTGGTAAATACCTCGGCTCCGCCCCATGATGCCAGATCTTCCTTTCTGCTGGAAGTTTCAGGTTCCCTCATGCTACTGCAGTTCATAAGCCCTGGATTCTCAACGACGGTTTTCACCGCAGTCGCTTCCTTTAAAACTTATCAGAGTTTACGATTCCGATCCGAGTGCATCGGACATGGAGGACAAGTGGTTCAACCGCATTTCGCCGATGTACCTGCGGACAGAAAATGTCACGCACCGATCCCCACCTCTCATGCGTCTGTTGCTTGGGTTGTCATGCATGACACCACTTCTTACCACCTTGTCTGGCCTTCCATCTCGTGTAATGACCATGCAAGGCGCGCCTAAAACTAGGGAAACCGAACTCACAACCCATCGGTGAAATCGAAGGAGGCCAGGTGGGCGGTTTCCGTGGCCGCGGGATCCGCTGAGCAGCTCGACCAGCTGGCAGCTTTTGAAGAGGAAGCCGCTCAAGCTTTGGCCAGCTGAAGTTTTTTCGTGCCACTTAACCTGGGTTCCACCTTCACTGGGTCCATTCGGGAGATGTGCCAGTCTCTCCCCACCAGGGGTGAGGCGCCCTCGGGCTCACACTCCTTCCACCCTAAGAAACGGGATAAGGACCCTAAATCATCTTCTGCCCGAAGAAGACATTCCTGGGACTGAGAACGGTCTGAATTCCAGGATCTTCACGGTCTCGACCTTGAGTGAGATACGTTTCATCGGCTCCGCCAACCCTGGACCTTCCGTCGGAGCCAAGGCACTAAGGCCGAGGACGTGGCTGAACCGGCCTAGATTTCTCTTGACCCGATCGAGCCGTTATCGCCGACTCCTGTTGATGACTCCTTGGAAAGGACACCTATCCTTTCCTTCCCCAACGAGGAGACCCAGCCCTCGGGTGTCCCGATCGAGGGAAAGGTGCCGGAACCTCGGTTCTCACAGACTCCAGCTTCTCCCGATCGAACCAGCCGACACAGTTGGTCTCGATCGAGGAGTAGGACCCTTCAGTCGAAAAAACTAAGAAAGGTCACAAGCACTCTAGAAACAGGCAGTGCCACCGATCCTCATCCTCATCCTCCTCGGACGAGGAGAGACTTCGACGGAAACTCCGTCGATGTTATGAGGATCTCAAGTGGCAACACCTGATTCTGACCGGTCAGAAGCCAGCTCCTCTGGCACCACCAGCCATTACTTGGCCTCAGCCTCTTAGGCCGACACCAGTCCCTCTGGAACCGAAGATTCCGGTTCCTCCTCCAGCAAGGCTGGTACGCATTCCAGCTCAGCCTGTTTCAGTCTCCCCACCGATTTTGGTGGAACCACCTCCTAAGCAGCCTCAGGGAGGGGCTCCCTTGAAAGAGGATAGGACAGACACCGGCCTTCCCCGTTGTCTGTCCATTACGGTGGTCCCTGATCGTCCTTGGCGTATCGAGGGAGACATAGGCGTTAGACCTTTATATCCCGATTCTTCGGACTCGGATGCCACTGGTCTGCACTCGCATCTGGGGGATGATGTCATCAGTGGCAGGCTTACAGGAAGGTCCTTCCTCCTTTTAGGGCAT
Organism: Neoceratodus forsteri; assembly: GCA_016271365.2. NCBI lineage: Eukaryota > Metazoa > Chordata > Ceratodontiformes > Ceratodontidae > Neoceratodus > Neoceratodus forsteri. The sequence goes on along the minus strand of JADMNL010000023.1, from coordinate 362,133,237 downwards.
CCTCCACCTCATTTCGGAATCGACCGGAATGACCTTGGAGCCCATCCAAAAGAAGGCGGAGTACCCCCTCACGGATATCCTCAAGAGAGGGGATATCCTGACGGAGGCCTTTCCAGTGTCCGATGCCATTGTTGGCCCGCCCCTTGAGCTATGGCAATGCCCTGCCTCTTGCCCAGCTTCATCTGCCTGCATGGCCCACAAGTATATGGTACCCATGGGGTCCCTAGCGGGTTTCACAGAGCATCCCTCGGCCGAGAGCCTTGTGACTGCCTCTGTGTTTAGACGCACGGGTAGCTCAGCTGACACTGACCGCCCTCCGGACAAGGAGTTGAAGTATATGGACCATTCTGCCCGGAAGGTTTATGCGGCCTCATCCTTGGGCCTTCGTCAGGCCAGCTCGGCTGTTATCATGGCACACTTCTCTCATGCCCTTCTGGGGTCACTAGATGGAGTCCTCCCTCATCTCCCAGCGGACACACAGACCACGCATAAGCAGGTCCTTGACCAGGGCCACGCTGTTGCCAAACAGCAACTCCAGATGGCTCTGGATATTGGAGATTCCTGTGCCCGCTCCTTAGCAGCCGTGGTGGCCACTCGCCGCAGGGCCTGGCTGAGGTTATCCTCCTTCCCGGTGGATACTCAGCACAAGTTAGCTGACGTGCCCTTCCTCGGCACTGACCTCTTCGGTCCGGGTGTGGCAGGTCACCTCCAGCATACAGAGCAGTCCAGTGCCACCTTGGATGCTACCTCTGCAAAGGATTCTTCGGGCAAGAACCAGCAGAAGCGCAAGAAGAAGCCCTTTTGGCACTCTTCCACTGCGGTTAGACAGCCCTCCTATCAAGGAGGTCAGCAGCAGCAGGCTCAAGCTTGGCACCCAAGGTCCAAGAAGGGTCCTCAACAGCCCCGTAAAGGAGGCTGAGGTGCCGGTCGAGGAGCCTCCTCCTCCTCTAAGCTTGCTCAGTGACGGGTCAGGGGTTGCCACCTCTACACCCGTCACGCCAGCTCTGGGTCCTCCCACGGGGGGGCCGGCTCTGCCACTTTCTTTCCACCTGGTCTGGTATCACTTCGGACAGGAGGGTTCTGGAAGTGGTCGGCCAGGGACTGCCTCTAGAATTCAAGCAGTACCCTCCCAGCCGAGCCCGCTCCCCTTGGGAGAAAAGAATCTCAGCTCGCACTCAGTCAGCCCTTCGGGACGACTTTGCTCAGCTCCTCCGCAAGGAGGCGATAGCTCCAGTGCCGGATCCTCCTACAGACCCAGGCTTAGTGTCCAGGTACTTCCTGGTGCCCAAACGGACGGGGGGGGGGGGTTGGTGCCCCATCCTAGATCTCCATGACCTGAATCAATATCTCAGGTCTCGCACCTTCCGGATGGTAACTCTGAACCAGATCATATCATCTCTGGAGTGAAACGTGGTTCTGTTCACTGGATCTACAGGACGTGTTCTTTCACGTCCCAATCCATCGGTCCCACCAGCGGTTCTGCTGCTTCAGGGTCGAAGCGACCCTGTACAAGTTCCGATCCATGCTGTCCGGCCTTTCATCGGCCCCTCGGGTCTTCACCAAGTGTATTGCAGTGGTGGCAGCCCATCTTCGGGGTCGAGGAGTTCGGATATACCCCTATCTCGACGACTGGCTCCTGGCTCCTGGCAGGTTCCTCCCTTCAGGAGGTGCAGAGGTCCAGGGATCTGACCCTCTGAACCTGTTCCCAACTAGGCCTCCTGATCAACGAAACCAAGTTGGAACTCGTACCCTCTCAGGTGAAGGGCTTTAAAGGGGCAGAGCTCGACTCTCGCCAAGTCAGAGCTCGGCTCCCTGCGGACAGGGCAGAGGTTCTCTCCTCCTTTGCCCAATTATTTCTGGTTGGGCACTTGTGCCCTGCCTGGGACTTTTTGCGCCTTCAGGGCTACATGGCAGCGTGCACCTCGGTCGTCTGTTGGGCCAAGTGGCACATGCGCCCCTTCAATGGGGGCTGGCCGCCCAGTGGACTCAGCGATTTGGTCACTTCGACCAGCTGATCACTGTAACCCAGAAGATGTGGGACGCTCTCCAATGGTGGACCGTCCCGGACCAATTGCAGGAAGGGATCCCATTTGTCCGCCCCGAGCAGACGGTCGTTCTAACAACCGATGCCTCTCTCATGGGCTGGGGAGCCCACATGGGGACAACAGGGCCCATGGGTTCTAGACCCCCGAGGAGTCCCGATGCCACATCAACCTGTTGGAGCTCAGAGCAGTCAGACTGTCCCTGTCAGTTTTTGTTCCTCAGCTCCGGGGTCAAGTGGTTCAAGTCCAGATGGACAATACCACCACCATGTACTACCTCAGCAAACAGGGCGGCACGCACTCCTGCCTGCTATGTAAGGAGGCGCTCTGAATCTGGACCCTCGTCAGCTGGTTGGAGGCTGATCTCCTTGCCATCCATGTGGCAGGAGTCTCGAACCAACTGGCGGACACTCTCAGCTGCATAGGCCAGACATCCCACGAGTGGTCTGTCCATCCAGAGGTAGCTTACAATCTGTTCTCCATTTGGTTCAAACCGTTGGTGGACCTGTTTGTTTCTAGGGAGAACACCAAGCTGAGCCTGTACCATGCCCGCCCCCCTCAGCAGGGCTCGCTGGAGGGGGATGCCTTCTCGAGGCCGTGGACCCCAGGCCTCCTCTTCGCCTTCCCTTGATCCACAAGGTGCTTCTCAGGGTGAGGAGGGAGAAGGCGAAGGTGATGCTGGTAACCCCAGATTGGCCCCGCCTGTTCTGGTATCCAGATCTCCTCAGCCTCAGCTGCAGGGCCCCAGAGCGGCTTTGTACACGCCTGGACCTGATATTGAACCAGGGGAAGGTATTCCATCTAGATCTTCAATCCCTGCACCTCACAGCCTGGTACCTGAGCGGCTAGAGTTCCAGGCTCTGGGTCTTTCTGAGGGTGTCTACACTGTGGTGGAGGCATCTCATAAGGAATCAACCAGGAAATGTTATGCCTTCAAATGGAAAAGGTTTTCCACTTGGTGTCAGGGTAAGAGTCTGGATCCCTTATCCTGTTCTGTGGCTAACATTCTAGACTACCTTTGGTGTCTCTCCAAAGGGGGCCTACGGTCATCGAGCTTTAGGGTGCACCTGGCAGCCATTTCTGCTTACCGGGCGTGGGCCGGTTAGCCGACATTGGCACAGGAGACAGTGGTCGGGTGCTTTTTCTAAGGCCTTGATCACATATCCCCTCCGGTGCATGAACCTCCACCTCCATGGGATCTCTTGCTGGTTTTGGCAAAGGTCATGGGCAAGCCATTTGAACCCATGCACAAGTGTGAGCTCTCACACTTGTGGAAGACGGCCTTCCTGGTGGCTGTCACGTCAGCCAGAAGGACATAGGACTCCAAGCACTTTCAGTGGACTCCCCTTATCTGGTCTTTCATAGGGACAAAGTTGTCCTGTGCCCCCACCCGAAATTCCTTCTGAAGGTGGTGTTTGAGTTTCACCTTAACCAGGTGTTGACTCTGCCGGTATAGTACCTTAACTACACCTCAGACGCCGAGTACAAGCTCCATACTCTGGACCTTAGATGTGCTCTCTCCTATTATAAGGAGAAGACGGCGAAAATTCAGGGAGAGGTTCGCCAGCTGTTTGTCGCCTACGCTGAAGCCGCTTCTGGCAGGCCTGCAGCTAAACGGACCATTGCGAGATGGATTACATCATGCATAGGTCTGTGCTATGAGTTGGCTGGCAAGGAGCCTCCCAGAGGGATAAGAGCTCATTCTACCCACCATACCGCTGTATCGGTGGCTGCTTCCAGGGACATCCCTATCCAGGAAATCTGTCGGGCTGCTACCTGGAAGTCAGCAAACACCTTCATTACCCACTACCACATCGACCTTGAGTCACGCTGTGATGCTGGTTTTGGGGCCTCGGTTCTGCAATCTGTTTCCTAAATAGGGGGTGTGCGTCTTTCCTCCCTCCTCCCGGAGTACTGCTTGGAGTCTGCCAGAGTGTGTGGGTGAACAACATATCCATGCTCCTAGAAGAACAGGTTACTCACCCGTAACAGTAATTCTAGGAGTGGTATATGTTGTTCATCCACACACACACACACTCCCGACCTCCCCGGCTTTAGGCACACCACCTTGCTTCCAGCAGGCTAAGATCTGGCGTCATGCGGTGGAGCCGAGGTATTTACCACCCGGGTGAGTGGGAGGAGCCTGCTTGAAGACTTTCCGGCGAGATTTAAAGGGGAAAGGGACATGCCAGAGAGTGTGGATGAACAACATATACCACTCCTAAAACTACTGTTACAGGTGAGTAACCTGTTCTTCTGTGGGCTAATAACTGCCCTAGGGTATCAAGGAAATACTTTCTTTCCTAAACAGGAAGGAGGCAGAACATGCCCAAACCTGATGAACTACAGGATTGCTGCACAGAGGAAACTAGCCTTGCTTTGGTCCCATCTTTCATATAAAGCACAATGGCAGCAGAGTGAATTAAGGCATAACACTCAGATGCTACTGACAATGATTTTCAATCCCAACGTGCGACCTTCTGATATGACAAGTACTCAAACTTGTATAGGGTCAGTATGGACTGGGTGGTCTAAGGGGATTAGAAAGGGATATACACGACAACAGATATGGAGGTATACGTGGTGGAGCGGGGACAATGCTTTTGCCCCTGCCAACATATTCCCATGGTATAAGCAACAAGCCAGTAAGGGCTATTGAGCAGCTTGGCAAGTTTTTTGGGGAAATAGCTTAATTCTTTTTAGCACAGCCTGAGAGACGCTGGGTTGGTCAGAGGGACATGATGTTTATTGCTATCAAATAAGAGACTATATAAACAGTAAACTACGTGTTGTGGAACTTGAGGAGGATCTCAGGCCCTATCCGGTGGCCTTTGAGCAAATATGGCGCTCTTCCCATGGTAAAGGTGCAATTACCAAACTATATTGGAACTTTATAGCGGATGAGGCACATAACACACTGATCACACAAAGGAAGTGGGAGCAGGAATTGAACATCAGGCTAAATATACATCAGTGGAAATTAATATACAGAAACAGCTGGAAAACAACATCCTCACCAATTTGGCAGGAGTTTAGCTGGAAGATTAAAAGTAGGTTTTTTCTTACCCCTAGTAGACAAGTCAGAATGGGACCAATACAGAATGCTAGGTGCTGGAGGGGATGCGGGAATGAGGAGGCTGATCAAACACATCTTTTCTGGTCCTGCCCACTTATTGAGAAAGTCTGGTCACAGATACTGAAACACGACAGGTTTGTTTGGTTTAAGTAACACTGTGGGACCGGGAAATATCATATTGGGCCTCATTCCAATTGAAATCAAGGGGAAGGAGGGCCTGTTTATGGGCAGTCTTACAAATAGCAGCCTTGAAGGTCATAACAAAGAAATGGCTACAGAACTATCCCCCTGAGCTACAGGAATGAGTAAGGGTTGCAGACCAAATTCAGGTTATGGAGAGAATAATTGTCCTGTTAAACCATAGAAAGGAATCTTTTAATAATAGATGGAATTGGTGGGAATTGTGTAAAGATAACATAATATGACCCCACCACCCCTTTTCTTACCTCGTCTACTTTGTATAAGGTGGTCTTGTAAAACCCTCAGGAGTGACACAGAATTATTTTATATCGTGTGTTTCTTTATATTGAATGTACTTTGAAACATAATTAGCTGTTTAAAGGTTATATAATGAGTTAAAAACGTGTTTCGATACAGTTTTATATAAGACACATTACATGTATCTGGACAATTGAGTGGTTGGAGCTGTATGTAAATGTGATAAACTATGAATAAAACAAGTATATAAAAAAAAAAAAAGACAACATGGTGGTGGTCTAGCTCAACAAACAGGGAAGCGCACACTCCTACCCCCTCTCCAGGGAAGCAGTAAGAGTGGGGGATTGGGCTACATCCCATCACCTAGTGATCTCAGTGGTCCATGTCCCCAGGGTCCTGAATACCCTGGCCGATGCTCTCAGCTGAACCCAGTCCAGAGAGCTCGAGTGGTCCCTTCTCCAGTCCATAGTTGACAATCTGTTCGTCTTATGGGGAACACCCGAGCTGGACCTCTTCACCTCCCCTACCAACGCAAAACTGCCCAGTTTTTGTTCGGTAGATCCCAAGCCTGGTGTTTTCTGGTGAGACGCGTTGTCCCTTTCCTGGAAGGGGAGATTTGCTCTATGCCTTCCCCCCGTTTCCATTCCTTCAGAGGGTCCTCTTCAAGGTGCAAGCTAATGAGGCAATAATGATCCTGGTGGTGCCACTATGCCCTCGACAGATCTGGTTACCACAGTTGCAGCAACTAGCAGTGGAACCTCTGATCACCTTACCATTGTGCACATACTTGCTGTCCCAGGACAACGGGATCTTGGTCCACCTGAACCTGCGGTCCCACCACCTTACATGCATGTCTTCTGAGGACTTAGGTTCTGCTTTGAGGCTTCTGACGTGGTCGTCGATGTTGTTGTGGTGGCCAGAAAACCTTCCACTGGTTCGACCTATGCCATGAAGTGGAAGTGTTTTTGTCTGTGGGCTATGACTCGTCTCCTTGACCCTTTGGTCTGTCCAGTGAATACCCTCCTTGAATATCTTCTGTTTCTTTCAGACTCTGGCTACTCCTCCATCAAAGTGCATTCGACCGCCATTTCCGCCTATCGCATCCCTGTCCAAGGTAAAACGATGGCACAGTTGATGGTAACCCACACTTTTCTTAGGGGTGTCCTATGTATTAAAGCTTCCATAAGGGACCCTGTCCCCCCCTTGGGATTTGCTGTTCGTTTTGGAGAAGCTGACCTTACCCCCTTTTGAACTGGCCACAGGTTGCGAGCTATATTTTCTCTATTGGAAAACGTTATTTTTAATTGCTATTACTTCTGTAGGATTTCTGAGCTGAGTCCAGGCTTTTATGTGCAAAGAGCCTTATTTGATTCTTCACAAGGACCAGGTGGCCTTGAGAACCAATCCTAAGTTTCTACCCAAAGTGGTGTCTGCGATGACCTTAAATTGGGACATCCAGCTTTCAGTTTATTACTTTACTCATACAAATTGGGGAGAGGCTCTTCTCCATACTCTAGATGTGCACCGCATATTGCGAATTTGTTTGTCCAGAACCAAGGGCCACAGGCGTTCTGACCAATTGTTTGTGTCCTTTGCCCCCAGTATCCTAGTGGCTGCCGTGACTAAACAGACACTATCCAAGTGGCTAGTACATTGTATTTCCTTCTGCTACCTCCAGAAATGCAACAAACCCCTGCCAGGGTCTGTAAGGGGCCATTCCACAAGGGGTGTGGTGATTTCCTTCACCGCACTGAAGAACATGTCGGCATCAGACATTTGTGCGGCAGCCACATGGCACACAGTCCACACCTTCATTCACACTACAGTCTAGACATTGCCTCGAAATGCAGAGCAGGCTTTTGCCTTGCAGTTCTGCAGAGTCTCCTTTCGGAAGGGAATTCCTCCCTTCTCTCCTTGGTTACCATCCACCCAGGAAATGTTTTTTTGTTTTTATTGCTTGGGAATCCATCCTAAATGCTGCAAGAACTGACTGTTGAAGTAAGCTAGTACAGTAACGTTAAGAACTTACCGTAACAGTAGATCTTCAAGAGAAGCTCTTTAGAATGGCCATATTACACCCCCCCCCCTTTCTTTTGGCACAGATATGTTTTCCAGTAGAGTTGCCATTCGCTGTTGTCAGTCCCCTCCCTTCCTCCTCTTCCCCTCTTTAGTAAACTTGCATTTGATTTAAGCACCGAGTCCAGACCATGAGGGAGACTCATAGTCCAGGTACTTTTCTGGACCACAAAGCTCTAGAAGGTCTAGTTAGCAGGCTCACAACTCCAGGGACCCAGTGCAGAAGGCGAGAGGGGGGCTGCGCCATATTAAAATGTCACACGTGGTCACCCCCCCCCCCGGTACCCCTTACCTGTATGGATTGTCTGATCTTCCCTTGTCAGTCTTCACCATTCATTACTGCTTGGGTTAGTGCCGGAGGCACGCACCCGTTACAGGATTTTTTGTTTTCTTTCTTTTGAGTCTGCTCCAGCAAGCGCCCCGCCCCTCGAGAGTGGCCCGCACTCGTCATCGCAGTGGCCGTTAAGTGCTGAGACTCCTCCTCCTCCATCTCAGTTCTGTTTCTCCCGCCATCGAGGCTGCATCTGCTGTGCGATAGTTGAAGTTAGGCCTTCTGCGTCTTTCAAGCCAGACTCCTTCTCGTACTTCTCTCGACGCCATCACCCGGTAAGACCGTTCTGTTTATTTCTACTTTCGACCGCGCCGAGAGCTTTTTGCTATTTTTAGTCTAATTTTTTTCACATCATGTCAGGTTCGGGGGCAAAAACGTAAGTCGAAGGTGGGCCATGCCCCTATGCGTCGGTGCTCCTGTGGCCGGCATTTTTCTGTCATGGATCGGCATGATGTTTGTCTTCGTTGCCTGGGACCCAACCACGATATGGATGCGTGCGACGCCTGTTTCTCCATGGACAGTCGCGTCCTAGAAGTCCGCGCGTTCAAGATTGGCAAGGCCCCGCCGACTTTTGGGCGATGGCGTCGCTCCAGGGATTCCCAGGTAAGGCCTCTAGGCCCTTCCTCCGGATCCCCTCTTGGGCCTATGCGGTCTGTAGAGGAGGAGTCTTCCTCATCTTCTCTTGCTGAAGAGGAAGCTTCTTTTGCGGTGTCGGAGGAACGTCGAGGTCCCTCCCGGGGCCGCGGCGGGGACACCGCCTCGGCAGTCACCCCCTCGGAGGTGCAGTCTCCCCCAATGTTGAGGCCCACGCCTGCTGGGCCCGGCATCGGTGGACCCTCGACGCTGCCTTCTGGTGCCGTTTCAGATCCCGACGCCACTTGCAGCGCCGGTGATAGAGATGGCGCCGATGGCGCCGCCGTTTTGGCCTTCGGCGCCGCGGGCCCAGTTCGCTCTCCTGGCAGTGCCGACTGGGGTCCTGGCGCCAATGGCAGTGCCGTGGGTCTGGCCGGTGCCGTTGGGGAGCCGGGGCCGGGCTTAGCTGACGCGGGGGGTCCAAGTTCGTCCGGCGCCGTTCGCAGCACCGTTTCACCAGGGACCCCTGGGGTTGCTAGTATTGTGGTCCAGCTGATCTCTTCCTCTTTGGAGGCTGATGATTCAGACGTGGACCCGTCCTGGCAACCTGACTCTTCGGAGTTAGGGTCCCTAGTGGCACAAGGTGCTAGGCAGCCCAGCGCACCTATTCCTCTGTCCCCGCTGCCGTCCTCCCCTGGGGCCCCCCAGGCTGGGGGTGGTCTGGGGTCCCTGGGGGGCAATGGAGGGGGGGTGGAGGAGGACTCTCCCTCCTGGGGCTTGTGGCAGCTACCAACCTGGTGCTGCCACCCCTGGGGTGGGAGGTCGCTGGGGTCGAGGAGGAGGCGTTCCTGGAGTCCAAGGGGTCGAGGGGCAGGATTCAGGCGTCTCGGTCTCTGCCTGCCACCCCTCGGGGTGTGGCTCGGAGCCGTAGCGCTGGGCCCCGTCTTTCCCTTTTGGACCCCGGGGTCCCCTCTGGTGGCGTTGCTGTGGGCTGCCCTTCTGGATCCATGCAGTCCCAGGTTTGCCATTGAGGAGGATCCCCTTCTGGGCTCTTCCAGGCTTCTCATCCTCAGGGTTCCGCTTTGCGACTTGGTCTGTTGTCCGGGATCCCGCCAGCTCGGGCTCCGTTCCCCGGATTCCAGAGCCCTAGCAGAGGACAGTTGCCTCTCCGTAGGTGCCCATCTCCCATTCCTCTGCAGCGCCCCGCTCTCCCAGAGCCATGTGCTCCGGTCCGCAGACGTTATCCTGGGAGGCGTTCAGAGGTTCTGCGGCGGCCTTCCCCTCATATGTTAGGTGCATGAATGAGTGGGTTTTTCGCCTATCCCCACCGCCGCAGGAGTCCTCTGGACACTCAAGCTCTCCATCATCCTCGTCTCCCTCCTCTGAGGAAGAGGAACCCACTGCTCATCTCTCCTCCGATGCTGATTTCACTGAGTATCAGCGATTCCTTTCGAGGATGGTGAGGGATCTTCGAATTTCCTATGTTAGGCGAGACAATACTGAACGGAGGACGTGAATTCCTTGGCGAATTCAGTGCCCAGCACTTGGTGGTACTCTCCTGGCCTATTCCCTTCCAGGATGCGTCTATCCGTTCCTGGCAGTCGCCAGCCGCCCTTTCTCCAGCCCCGGCAGACTGCCTACATAGGTATTGTGCCCCTTCGGAATCCCTAGGTACTCTCCCCAACCCACCCTTGGTTTGGCATACCTAGAGACTCCCTCCGGGCGCTGCCGCCTGGCATACGACCGTCCACCGGACTCGGATTCTCCACAGTTTGACCACTGGGGGCGAAGAGTGTTCTCTTCCTCTCGTGCGATGTCTTGCATTGCATGTCATCAGGCCCATCACGCTGCCTACAGTAGGCATTTGTGGTCGATGCTTTCCCAAATCTTAGCTTCAATGCCTGATACGGAGCAAACCAGACAAGCTATTACCCTCTCTGCTATAGGCCTGGAGCTGGCAAGACACCAAGCAAGGGCATCTTATGACGCCAATGAGGTGGCTTCCAGGCTTGCAGGGACAGCGATCTGTATTAGACAGACAGCATGGCTTCGTCTATCAAGGTTGTCACCCCTGGCCCGGCATAGGGTGATTCGCTCCGCTTTCCGGGGGAACCGTCTCTTTTCCTCCAGAGCTAGGAGACTTCTGCAGGGGCTTCCTCAGTCTCTCCATCCTCAGGGGGCACCTCCTAACTCGTCTCCCCCATAGGCTTCTCTCTTGATTAGCCCAGGGTCTTCTCCTTCTGTTCCTCACCAACAGGAGGCTGGGGGTCTTGCTCCCTCAGGGTTTCTACCCCCCTTTTTAGGGGGGGAGCTTGGTACTCACCCAAGCAGTAATGAATGGTGAAGATTGACAAGGGAAGATATGAAAATTACGTACCTACCGTAATTCTTGTATCTTCACCATTCATTACTGATACCCGCCCACCTTCCCCTCAGTGGCCTCTCCCCCTTCCGTCTCGTTCCTCTCCCTCCCTTTGGCCTTTATGCCAAAAAAAAAAAAAATGTATATTTTCCGTTCTTATGGAATGGATCTTTTTTCCCTCAAGGTAAAGAGGAACGAGCAAGGCTGTGTTTCATTTATTCTTTGGGAACTCTTTCTGACTGCCCCTAGAGTACGACCTCTGGGCACCTTAATCATGTTACGCATTTCACAGTTAAGAGACCATACCTGGCTCAGCCTCAAAGAAATTTAGATTCCCCCCTGGCAGGTGTTATTATTCAGCTCATTCTGGCTGGTGCATTGCACTTCTTAGCCTTGAGCGGTTGCTGTTGCCTTGCCTTTAGGGAGTCTGATTGAGTTCCCACTCTGTCCTTTCATACAGAGCTGCCTTTTGTACGGCACATTCCTTCCCCATACACTTCTGTGTTAGCACTTAATAGGGTGCTAAGGGGCATATTCCCCTTCCTAGGTGGGCGCTCTCTTCCGGAACAGATTTTCTGCCCGGGCAGTCTGTGAGCTCTCAGCTAGGATGTAGGGACTTGGCATGTTGAGAGATTAGAGAATCTGCCCTTTATGTCCGATCTGTGCAGGCGGTTCAGTCGAACTCTCTCTCAGTCCCATCAGCAGGGATTCTTGCTTCCTGGTTTTTAGTCTCGAGCTTATAAGCATCTCAACCAATGCCTCTATGGGCACTGTTCTCCCCTCTCAACATGCCTTCTTTTCTTCTTCTTCTTCTTCTTCTTCTTCTGCTTTTCTCTTTCTATCTGTTCCTCCCCTAGAGCCGCCCTGGAAAGGAGGCCCTGCGGTCCCTTAGGGTAGGAATTCTCTCTCCTCTGTCTGTTCTCTACTGGCTTATTCCTTTTTCAGTTTATATCCTTTCCTTTTTCTGTCCCTCGGCTCTCTTGCCTCACTCTCCTTTTTTCCTTATCCTTTGTTTTCGCCTCTCTGGCTACCAGAACTGAGATGGAGGAGGAGTCTGCGGCACCTAACGGCCGCCCCTCGCGCATGACGCAGTGCGTCACTCTCGAGGGCGGCGCCGTTGGAGCCGAACTCAAAAAAACTCGTAGGGTGCGCGTTAATGAATGGTGAAGATACAAGAAGATCAAGAATTATGGTAGGTACGTAATTTCATTTTTCAGTAGCTCCCTCGATCACGGCCTACCTTCTTCTTCCAAGGTTGGTCTCCTCAGGGCATCCCATATTGAGTCCCACCTGGTCTACATCTCCATCGGTCCCCATGACAATGTGGTCATAATAAGTCTAGTTCATGTCATTTTCCCTTGTGCATCATGGCAACCATACTGTGAAATGTCATTAGCCACACAGCGCTTTCTTTCTTTATATCTTCTCTCCCCCCCAATTGCAATACAGTTAGTGTGTGCTTCTTTAGTTATCAATGAAGGCGAGTTCAAAATTAGTTTCCGACCACAAGTTTCACACACAGGATCTGAACCCTATATTGCCATGTGGCGAGACAACCACACCACGCAAAAGAGCAGTCCCAGTCTTTATTGTTGATAAGCTTTTAGTTCCCACTAATTTTCCAGGGAGGATGTCCGCTTTAACACACAATGATGAGCATTTCTGTATATAATCCAATTTGTTGTAAGTTTCAATTCAGCCACTGTCCTCAGCCCTTGTGCTTCTTGTCCCATTCATTCAGGAAGGCCTGGACTTTGTTCAGTTCCCAAAACAAAAATGTATCCCCTTCCTGAAAGACTTTAACAACTGCCTGATAAGTGAAGAAAGATTACATTTTTCTTTCCCTGAGCATATCCGTCACCAGCTTGAACTGTTTTTGTAGCCACATCGAAAAATCCTGTTGCAGAGTTAGCCTTGCCCCTTCAACTTTTACTTCTTTTATACTGCAATAGCCCGCCAATACAGCCTACTTATCTCCAAAGTGATGCAGCCAAAAGATTACTTGTCTCGGCGGCTGTGCTGCCAGTGGGCGCAGTGCCAGGGCCCTGTGTGCTCTCTCTATATTTAGTTTCCTGTTTTTGATGTTCATAACCTAGGAGTTTAATGAGCATAACACCACAGAAGTCCACAATGTTGCGCCCTTCCTTGCCCACTGGGAGCCCTCTCCGTCAAAGATTACTCCGCTAATTGTAATTCTCTTGGTAGTCTAGCAGGTCTTGGAGCTCTTCCAATTCCCAATTCATTTTTTCAGGTACTTGCCTTGTGGCATCTTCCATGTCGGAGACCTGCTGTTCTACCTCTTAGATTCTCTTGTTCTGCTGTATGCAGTGCACGGAGATCTATGTTAGCTTCATCTCCAGCGTTGTTAATTTTGAGTTTGGTCCCACCAACACCTGTTCTGTTACCATTCAGCTCAGAACTCTCATCTCCGCTGCCGAAAATGAAATTGGGCCCATGCCAGCTGCTGCTTCTTGCTGGGAGCAGTTCTTGTTGGCTTTTGCGGCTTGCCACAGTGCTTTTTCTGCCACATTGATCAAAAACTCCTCAATGAGACTGGATTTATTTTTCCCAGCTTGTTGCTAAGAAAATATTTGTAGCTGCAAGATTTAATAACTTTATAATGCCTCGTGGGATGGAGCTCTGGGAAAATGCAACCTGCCTGTTAAGCTGCTTATTAGCACCCCCCATCCCCCTCCTCATAATGATAAAAGTTTCTATGGGTTTGTTGTCCATTCTGAGGATTGAGATGAGTCTCCTCCTAGGCACCAAAGGCACAAGATAATGAAAAGTGTATGCTGGCTGTGGAAGTACAGTTGGTTGAGATACTGTTTGCGTTCTCCCCCCTCCACGGGGCCCTCGAGGTTGGTGTCCCTCCCCCTGAGGAAGTCAGACCACCCGTGGAGCCCATTGATCTGCCCAAGAAGATTCTTTTTAGACAGCCAACAGCTTTGATGCCAGTTAAGTCTTCTGAGATACTGGGCCTGGGTAGTGATGACTATACTGAGAGACTTCAGTGCTGACAGCACCTACACCCAAGTCAGGGGGGACATCGTCGAATGAGATACTGGTCCTTCAGCATACTCGAGTGATCCCTATGTTAATGCAAGTTTGACCAGTGCATGCCACTTCCCTCCGGTAACAAAGCTGACGCTGGCAGAGCCAGTGCCCTGCTCAGAGTCATTGGCATTCGAGATTGCAGTCTTGTTCTTGACATCCCCACTAACATAGTCAGCTGCGATCATCATCCAGATCTTCTTTGGAGGTGTCTCAGTCATCAGGTCACACCGTAGGAACTTCACCGTCGATGAAGCAGGATCCATATGGAAGATTTTCCAGCAGTACCACTGGGGCCACCGATGTCACCTGCCGATGTCACCAACCCTGTAAAGGCATGAGCAGCCCTGCTCCCTCCTTAGTTCTTTCCCGCAATTGACTCTTTTCGTATGGGTCTCCGCTGAAGCTCCAATGCAGTTTTGCGCCATTTTTGCCTACAAATATTCTTCTCCCCTAACTTTCAGAATGTCTTCTAAACAAGAGATTCCTTTACCTTGTTTATGTCGAGTGTTACTCCCTCCACTTCTCTGTTCCATCGCTGCCACTGCGGAAAGAAGATTGCTTCTTCAGATAACCACAGCCTCTGTGTCTGCTGTCTTGGATCTGACCATGATGTCTCGGACTGTGAGGTCTGCCAGAAATTCAACCAGACAACCCATAGGCGATGCAAAAAGGCTTTCAAGGAATTCCTAATGGAGCAACTGGTAGCCAGTTCTGAGCAGGGTCTCCGGGATCCCTCCTTCTGAGTTACCAGTGGGTTCATCAAGCTCCCAGGCCTCGAAGGCCCAAGACAAGTCCTTCGGAAATGTCACAAAAAGACCATGAATGGGACTGCTTTCTCCCCCATCCCGGCAGCACTCCCACTCCCCGACGGCATCTTCATCCTCCGAGGGGGTTACTCCATCGGTTTCACTAACGTCTTCTGCCATCCAGGCCTCAGCTTCTTCCAGGCCCATACCTGCAGTTTTGCCTCCCACTTGTCAAGGAGGCCAGCCATCTACCCTCAGGTCATCGGCCTTCTATCCGTTGACCCTTGGGTCGTCAACACTTGCCCCTCGGTCATGGTCTGACGTTTCCCCAGCCCTAAGACTTCAGGCTCCTCGAGCTCTCAAGTCCTGATGGACGGCTTGTCACACCCTGTGCTGATGACCCCCCCACCTTCGATATATCCTTCTCCTGCCTTCGACTTCATCTCAATTTTGACCCAGATTACTACAGCCCTAGTGCACCAGTTGGGCTCCAACAAGCCGGGGTCCCCGGCACCGTCGATGGTCCCATCATCAATGTCTCTTAGGCCTCCTCAGTCTGCGCTTTGTGGGACACAGTCGATACCTTGCTTTTCGGACCTCAAATTGGAGCAGGTCGACCTTGAAGCATACCATCCGAACCCGAATCTCCCGGAGGAAGAGAAGTAGAAATTTCTTTCCTCAGATAGGTCCACTGCTTCTTCAGTCAGTGAGGGCTGTGTCATACATACTTCCAGGTCCAGTCCTGAAGGTCCTTCCTTTTTTAATTTGATGAAGCAATTGTCTTCAGCAATGGCTTCTACACTGAGGATGAGGATGCCACCTGGCAAGACCTGTTGGACTTCTGGGAGATTCCAGAATCTCCCGCTAAGTTCATTCCTCCCATCCTTCCTGCCCTGAGGAACGCCACTACCTCGGCTTGGCATAGACCAGACATGGTTCCTGCCATTCCCTGCAGGGCAGATAAACTCTGTTATACCCCTGAAGGCCTGCCTCATTATGCTTCCCTACCTGAGACTGATTCCGTGATCATTAAAGCAGCACATGACAGGTCCAAGGTGCCCAAGCACTTTAGCTTCCCGACAGGGAGTACAGGAGTAGACTGACCTCTAGGGCAAGAGGGTTTATGTCTCCTCCACCTTGGGACTTCCGATTGCTAACTATCTTTTGCATATGATCAGGTACCAAAACACCATCAGGAAGAAGGGCAAGGCTGCTGCTGCCCAAGCCCTTTCAGAATGTTCCCAGTAATAGGAGGTTCTCAAATCCTTGCAGACCGCTGAGAATATTAGTAAGCATCTTCTCAGGGCCTTGCATGACATTTCTGACACTGGTGCCAGGGCTGCTACCACAGGCATTTGCCTTTGTAGGCACTCCTGGCTGAGGGTCTCGGGGATTTGCAGCGGATGTCCAACAGAAGGTACTGAATGCCCCCTTTAATGGCTCTTAAATTATTTGAGCCAGATGTCCAGGACATCATCAGTGACTTACAGGCATCTGGTAGTGCTGTCAAGGCTATCCATTCGTTTTACCATACGCAGCCTAGAAGCAGACAATGCCCATCCTTTCAAAAGGTGTCCCACAAGTCTGGAGCAGGCTCATGTCCCCAGGGCAAAAGACAAGCCTCTGCCTTGCCTACCCCCTCCTTCTCAGGCTGTGCCGCAAAGTGACCAAGAGGCGACGGATCAGCCCCTGCTTGACTCTTTGCCAGACCCCCCTTTGGGTCACCAACCAGGAGGTGGTGGTCAGAGGTCAGTTCTCCGTCCAGCTCAGTCAGTGGAAAACCATTGTTTCAGATGCCTGTATTCTTCAAATTATAGAGAGGGGTTCACTTTCTGGAGCTTTCAGAGATGCTTCCAGAGACTCCTCCACTTCACTCCTCCTATCCCCTAGCCCATCTAACGGTTCTCCGGAAGGAGGTACAGTCCCTTCTGCAGAAAAATGCCATCAAGCCAGTGTCCAGCCATCAGAACAGGTGATCTTATCTGTGTCAATCTTCACCACTTATCACTATTTGGGTATAACTCAACGGAGCTAGTACCCCGTGGGAGACTTTTTTTTTTATTTCTATGGGAGGAGTCGACGTCAGGCCGGCATTCTACGTGGTGCTCAAGGGTAGTTAGCCGCTGTCAACTCCGCCCCAGCCCCAGTTCTTTCTCTCCCGCCGTGGAGTGAGGATCCTGCATGAGACCAAGAGAAAATTTGCAGCCCAAGTCTGTCATGTGTATATTGCCTTGGTTCTGACCATCTGCTCGACGTAGCTTCTTCGACTCCAGTAAGATCTTTCCTTTTTGTTAAAAGCGGCGTCGAGTACTGTGTTTTGTTTAATTTTTCATCTGGTCATGTCTCGTCCAGGGGGCAAGAAGGCGTCGAAGGCAGGGCGGTCCCCCATGCATCGGTGCCCCTGTGGCCGCCTTTACTCCGTTACTGACCAGCATGACCGTTGCCTCTCCTGCCTCTGCCCCGGACACGATATGGATAACTGCGATATCTGCTTCTCCATAGACCGCCGTGTCGTTGAGATTCACGTGTGGAAAGTCGGACATGCGCTGCTGACTTTCGGAGGATGTATTCGCAGTCGTGAAGCCAAGGTCAGGACTCTCGGCCCTTCCTCTGGGTCCCCTCCCAGTCCTATATGGCCCACGGAGGAGGGAACCCCTGCTTCATCTAGCCTTGCCACGGCGGGGGTTTCTTCCACAGTGCGGGAGGCCCAGGCTGACCCTCTTGGGGGTCAGTCAGGAGGCACCGTCCTGACAGTTGCTACTTCGGTAGTGAAGGCTCCCTCTGTGTCGCGTTCTGGGTCCCTCGGGACCGGACCGGCACCATCCTCAGTGACGTCCCCTGGTGTCGCTTTCAGTCCCGGCGCCGTCGGCTTGGAGAGTGACGGCGTCGGGCATGTCCTCAGCGCCATCATCGTCCATGATTTTGCTTGCGGTGTCGAGACTTCTGGCGATGTTGCGGTTACTTGTTTGGAGTTTTCTGGGCCTGTTTCTAGTCTTGGCGACGCTGGGATGGGAGCCGGCGCCATCTCTGCCCCCGGTGTCACCCGTGGCGCCAGGGATGGAGTCGGTGCCGCGGTTGGTGTCGATCCTGTCTTCGGCGCTGCTCGCGGCACTGGAGTTGTGTGTGGCACCAGGTTCAGCGCCGGGTCTGCCTTCAGTGTTGCTCTTGGTGCTGGGGTGGCTGGTGGCGCCACTTCAGATTCAGCTCTCGGCAGCGCCGGGGACCAGTGTGGAGCCGTGCTTGGGGTCGCGCCCGACTCCGGTGTCGTTCGCAGCACCGGAGACTGTGTCGGCGCTGGGCGTGGAGCTGTACTGTCCTCTGTTGCTATTGGGGGTTTTGAATCTCAGGGTGCCCAACCTCGGGGCCTGGGAACTGGAGGAGCCTGTAGAGTGGTCTGGCATAGGACCTCGGAGTCTACCTCTTTGGAGGTGGATTCTGGGTCTGATCCTGACTGGCTTCCGGATTTCTCAGGATCTTCAGATCCTTCTATCTCCAGCACGTCGGCCCCCCACTCTCCTCCCTCCTGCAGTTCAGCTTTCACTGGTAGACCTCAGGGTCAGGAGGTCTGACCAGCCAGTGGTGGTCCCTGTGGCTACTGCTGGGCTGCCTGAGGTCTCTGGAGAGGCTGTTGCTTCAGTTGGGGTTCCCCCCTCCTTGACGTGTTTGAACAGTCCAAGTTTTGGGCAGCCCGGGGCACATGAGGAGAGGGAGGGTACAGTTCCCTGGGTGGACCCCCTCTGAGCCTACTCGGGGATGCCAGCTGCCTCGGTTAGTGGCAAAGAGGACGAGGTCCCTCTCTGACTCTGAAGAGTTGAGAGGTAGAGATGTAGCGCAGTGACCTCTTCCTGGGTCTGGGCCAGGTCCTGGAAGGAGCCATAGTGCAGGCCCTTGCCTTTCCCTAATGGAGTCCGGGAGGGGGACTTCTACTTCTGAGGTCAGGGGCTGTCCTTCTGGACTCACACAGTCCCGGTCACCTCATGGGGGGGATTTCTTCCTTTGGGCACAGCTCTGACCATTCCGATCTGGTTGAATGGCTGTTAGCTGCAGCGGCTTTGGGTTCCCCCTCCCTTTGAAGGGTTTCCTGTTGACCTCCCTTCCCTGACAGAGACCGTTCTCCTGTTGCCAGGAGCCTGCCCTCCGAGCCTCTGTCTCCATCCCTGGTAGTCCCAGGTATTTCGGGCCCTCGCGGACCTCTTACTTGGGAGCAATTCAGAGGATCGGCTGCATTCTTTCCCTCCTACCTCCATGCCCTGGACCAGCAGGTTTTTCACCATGCCCCCGTGCAGCCAACCCCTGAACTGGGGAGCTCGTCTTCCTCTTCTTCTCCCTCTACTGAGGGAGAGGAACCATCAGTCCATATATCCCCTGCGTCTGATCTCTTTTCCTATCAGCGCTTCCTTGTGAGGATGTTGGACGAGCTCCACCTGACCCCTGTACCTATAAGCAATCCTGAGCATGTGACTCACGCCTTCTTGTGTGACTTCAGTGCGGCCCACTTGGTGGCTCCCGCCTGGCCGATTCCTTTTCAGGAAGCATTGCATTGGCTCTGGCTTCATCCCTTCTGCACTGTTCCAGCCCCAAAGACCTTAAGCCAGCGGTATTACGCTCCCCCTGGGTCTCCAGGTTCTCTGCCTCACCCCCACTTCAGAGGTGACCTCCCTGGACACCCCCTCAGGGCCTCACACCCTCTATCGTGACCGCCCTCCAGATTCGGACTCTACGGACTCCGATTTCTGGGGGAGACCAGTATTCTACTCGGCAAGGATCTCCCTTTTAATTGCTGCACATCAGGCCCACTTTGCAGCCTATGACAGGTTCTTGTGGTCCAGGCTAGGACAGCTCCTAGCTTCGATGCCTGATTCAGAGGAAGCCAGGCAAGCCATTGCCCTCTCTGTGTGGGGCCTGGAGCTAGCAGGGCACCAAGCAAGGGCATCTTATGATGCCAGTGAGGTAGCTTCCAGAGTGGTAGGGACAGCGATGCCTTTGGTGGACGCCATGGCTTCACCTATCCCTGTTGTCACCCCTGGCCCGGCGTAGGGTGATTTACTCCGCATACCGGAGAACCCACCTCTTCTCCCAGCGAGTGAGACGGTGACTTTCGGGGCTTCCTTCACCCCCACGAGGGGATCCCCATCTCACCCGGACCAGTCTCAGGCCTCTCCAGGCCTGTAAGGGTTCTCTCCTTCAGTGTCTCACCCACTGGAGGCTAAGGGACCTGGTCCTTTAGGGTGTTCTGGGTACCCCCCCTTTTTTCGGGGGTGGGGGCTTGGTACTCACTCAAGTAGTAATGAATGGTGAAGACTGACACAGATAAGATGTGAAAATTTACATACCTACCGTAATTGTTGATCTTTCTGTTTATCTTCACCATTCATCAGTAAATCCTACCCTCCTTCCCCCGGGACCTCAGTCTCTGGACTCCTCCCCTCTCCCTCGTGTGTCTTTCTCCCTCCTTCTCTTCCTAAGTATGCAGGCGGGAGGGGTTGTGCACTACAGAGGTATGCTGCTTACTTTTCTGAGTTTGGAGGAAGCCCCTCCATCCTTTCTCCCTTCAGAGGGGTTTTGGAGTGTGAAAAGGGTCTTCTTCCCCCATTCTATATTTAAGATTTTTTTTGTGACCTCAGTTTGAGGCCACCTTGTTCTTCTAACCTCTGGTTGTTTAAAAAAAAAAAAAAAAAAACCTTGTTAATTGGTGAGAGGGGTAAGAGTTGGGATGCAACCTGAGCCTGCTCTCCTTCTGGGTGGTCTTCTGACCCTCGCTGCAGGTTTTCTTTTGCAGCCGGCTTTCATAGTCCAGGTCTGGACCGTAATACTAAAAAAAAAAAAGTTGTGCATCTCTGTTCTGAGGTTGTGTTGTTTGTTCTTTCCCCCTTCCTTCCTTCCTTCCTCACTTCTTTTCCTTCGCTCTCTTATCCTTCTCCTCCTTCCAGAGATTGGGGCCCCCCTTTCTCTCCCAATTTCCCTTTCTGAGTTTTCAAACAACATGAAGTCTTGCTGTATTCTGACAGTTGCAGTTAGCTCCAGCCTTTCAACTGCCCCGGAGAACATAGGGTTAACTTTTCGATGCATGGCATAGAATGTTCATCTCGAGCTCGGTTGAAGCCTCTGCCTATTATTCGAACTGCAACCGTCCGATTCTTTACTCCGCCTCACTGAACAGTTGCTCCGGAGATTTCTCCTGCTTCTCGGTTCAAAGTCGGTTGAAGTGTCAGTTTTCGGTCGTTTTTTCTTCCGAAATTATTGTTTCCGCCTAGTTGGTTCAAGTCTCTGTCTGTGGTATCGTGAGTACTAGATAGGTTTTGTTCTGTTTTCTGTGTGGAACTTGTAAAGCTGTGGATCGGTTCGGCTGAACCGATCATTTTGAAGTAAAATTTGCAATTTACTTTGGTGTGTGGTTACGGTCCATATCGGTTCTAAAAAAGCGGTTTAATGCGTTTTTTTTCAGTACCCGTATCGGTCAGGAACCAATAGAAGTCTTGCCTGGCGGATTGCGAAAAAGGGTAAGTTTAGTTAGGTTGGCCATGTCTGAGAAACCCAAAGAAAAAACCGGGCTCACTGGGTTTCAACACTGCAGTGTGTGGGGAGGTCTTTGCCAAGGCTGATCCCCACACCACCTGTGTTTATTGTCTGGGGTTTGACCACCTCGATTCAGACTGCCAAATTTGCAAGAATTTTCCCAAATCTACCCTGGAAGAGAGATTAGGTAGACTGAGGGAAAGGGAGGCCGAGAAGTCCGCTGACCCGGATGGCCAGCCCGGTTCAGTTCCAACCGAACCAGAAGGAGTGCCCTCTGACCAGGGCGATTCGTCTTCGGGCCAAAGAAGAGCCAATTCCAAGGAATCGGTTCCGACAAAAAGAAAAAGAAAAGACAAGTCGACCAGTTTGGATCCAGAATCCCATACTCCGACCACCAATAAAATAGCCAGAGCGATTCATATTGTGGAATCGCTCCGATCGGTTCCGACTGAACCGGCACCTTTTGGTAGGGGCTCGGTTCGGTCAGTTCCCCTGGTTTCAGATTATACCCTGGAAGAATTTTATGAATCGGAGTTTGAGGAGGAAGGAGAGTTGGAAGATGATTATGGTGATGGTGAAAGTCTGGATGTGCCTATTGACCCGGACATCTCCCCAGACGGACCTTCAGGTGTTTCTCCTCCTAGGCTTTCTGAGTCCCCTTCACACTACATGTTTTACAGAAAGGTGGCTGATACCCTCCAGCTTCCTGTGGAGCAGGCTGTGGAGGATTAGGAAGAGCCGGACTTTGTAGAGATGATGGACATCCCAGAGTCCAGGAGACTGTCTATTCCCCTCCACAAATCTTTTGGGAAACACACAAAAAATTCTTAAGTCTCCCAATTCCATACCTCCTGTGGACAGAAGAATGGACAAAGAGGTATACTCTTTCAGGCTCAGATAGGGAGTTCCTTTATCAGCAATGCAGCCATGTTGGGGTTGTACAGGCTGCTGCCTGTGATAAGGCAAGCATTCCCTTGGCATCACACCCCCCAGACAAGGACTCCAGGAAGATTGATGCCATGGCAAAGAAGCAGTACATGGCATCATCCTTAGGACTCAGGCAGGCTACTTATATGGCCTGTGCAGCCAGGTACCAGAAGTCCAGGTGGGACACTGTACTGGCGCTGGCTAAACAGGCTTCTCCCCAGCTTGCCAAGGAGTTGGAGGAGGTGGCTGCGGATGGGATTGAGGCATCGAAAGTTCAGTTTCATGCTGCTGCAGACTCCAGTGATGTATCATCAAGAGTCATGGCTACATCTGTGGCTCTTCGGAGAATGGCTTGGCTCAGATGTACTAGCCTCTCTGAGATACCCAGGCTAAGGCCATGGATTTTCCTGTGGTGGGTAATTCTCTGTTTGGGGAGCAGACAAAGAATTACATGAAGAAAATGGATGAATACAGGACCACCCAGGAGGCGCTCAGGCCAAGAAAGGCAAAGCAACTCCTCAAAGGCAGCAGTGCAGGGGCAGGCCTTTCAAGGCCTTTTACCAAGCACAGGCCTCTTCTTCTTTTCACAGAGGGGTTCTTCAGAGGGAGAGGCAGAAGGGGGATGAGCAGGCCTGCATCCACCCCTCAGCCTAAAGCCCCTGCCAAGCAGACACCCTGATGGGTCTGCCCGGGTCAATTCTCCTATCCCAATAGGGGGCAGGCTGGCTTACTTTGTCCAGGACTGGATGTCTCTTACATCAGACAAGTGGGTCCTGGAAGTAGTAAGCCAGGGTCTGCTTCTCCGCTTCAAAAAATTTCCCAAGCTGAGAGCCAGATCTTTTACACCTGCAAATCTCTCAGAAACCCTTGCCCTAGAGGCAGAGATTTGTTCTCTCCTAGCTCTCAGAGCTATAGAGAGAGTACCTACCCTACACTGGAGCAAAGGCTTGTACTCCAGGTACTTCCTAACCCCCAAAAAGACAGGAGAGTGGCGACCCATCCTGGACCTAAGATACGTGAACAAACATCTCTTAAAGCCAAAGTTCAAGATGATAACTCTGGGAATTATCCTTCCCTTTCTTAGGCCAGGGGACTGGCTAGCCTCCCTGGACCTCAAAGATGCCTACTTTCATATTCCCATGAGGTGCTCCCACAGAAAGTACCTCAGGTTCAAGTTGCCCTCAGGCCACTATCAGTTCAGAGCAATGCCCTTTGACCTAACATCAGCCCCAAGGGTCTTCACAAAGTGCCTGGCAGTAGTTGTTGCCTTCCTAAGACAAAAGATTTCCATTTTTCCACACTTGGACGACTGGCTCATAGTAGGCCAGTCTCCAGACCAAGTCAAGTCGTACCTGCAAGTGACCCAGCAAGTGCTCACTTCTTTAGGATTTCTTCTCAACCTACCAAAGTAAGTTCTCGAACCAGTGCAGCTCCTCACCTTCATAGGGGTAGAGCTGGATATGGTAAAAGCAAGAGCCTTCCTGCCCCTGGAAAGGGCAAAGACCCTCATGGAACTGACCTCTTCATTCAGCCTTCAGGTGTCTCGACCAGCAAGGCATTTCCTTCAGCTACTGGGCCACATGGCAGCTTCTGCAGCAGTGGTCCAAGGCATGAATTCAAATGAGGGACATTCAGTTCCACTTAAGAGCTTTTGGTCCCAAGAAAGGATTCCTTACCAAACTAATTCCAGTGACTCGAACTCTAGATCCAAGCCCCTGCAATGGTGGCAGGATCAGGACAGTTTGAGCATGGGGTTCCATTTGTCACTCAGTCTCATTCAGTGGTCCTCACCACAGATGCTTCCCTGCTGGGCTGGGGAGCCCATTTGGGGGAACGTACCACCCAGGGACTGTGGTCACCTCAGGAATCTTTGCTTCACATCAGTCTCTTGGAACTCAGAGCAGTGTTTCTGGTACTGCAAGCTTTTTCCAAATCTGTACAGAACAAGGTGGTCCAGATCAGAACAGACAATACCACCACAATGTGGTACATCAACAAGCAAGGAGGCACTTGGTCTACGGCCTTGTGCACAGAAGCAATGAAGTTGTGGTCCCTGGCCTATTCCCTGCAAACCTCTCTGATAGCAGTTCACCTCCCAGGGAAGGATAATGTCCTAGCAGATGCACTGAGCAGAATATCCCAGGGCCATCATGAATGGGCCCTAGATCCTCTGGTGTTGAAAGTGATTTTCTCAAGATGGGGCACTCCAGCGATGGATCTTTTGCAGCCCCAGACAATCACCAACTTCCTCTTTTTTGTTGCAGACCCCCAGTCTTGGGTTCAGTCCCCCTGGATGCTCTGATCCTGAACTGGGAAGGGAAATTTCTGTATGCTTTCCCCCCTTCCCTCTTCTGTTCAAAGTGCTTGTCAAGATAAGGTCACAACCATGCAAAGTGATTCTGATTGCTCCAGACTGGGCCAGGCAGCCCTGGTATCCCTTGTTGCTGTCCCTTGCAGTCCATCTTCCCCTGTCTCTTCCCAGGAATTACAACCTGTTAACATCCTCTCAGGGGAGGATTTGGTACCCCAATCTTCAGTCTCTCAATCTCAAGGCTTGGCTCTTGAAGAGTTAAGAGTTTACAAATCTGCATCTTTCCCAAGGGAGTCTGGATATCCTTAAGGCTTCTCAAAAGCCTTCCACCAGGAAGACATACAACTCCAAATGGAAAAGATTCAGCATTTGGTGTTCTAAGAAGAATATTTCTCCAGACTCTGCTGAATTGCCTCACGGTTCTGGATTATATGGTCATCTTAATGGCCTGAGCCTCAGACCAGCTACTCTCAAGGTACACTTGGCAGCTGTTTCTGCTTTCCTGTCTGTAGGCAAGTCTTCCTCTCTGTCATCCCATCCTGTATTCTGTAAGTTTTTCAAGGGATTGCTTCACACCAATCACCCCTTTAGGGATCCTGCTCCTGCTTGGGATCTTAATGTTTGCATTGCTCAGCTTATGCAACCCCCTTTTGAGCCTTTGTCCTCAGCAGAGCTTAAGTACTTGACTTGGAAAACTATGTTTTTGGTAGCCATTACTTCTGCCAGACGTATCAGTGAATTGCAAGCCTTGTCAGTGGAATCTAATTTCATCTCTTTTCACAAAGATAAAATGGTCCTTAGAACTAACAGAAAGTTTTTGCCTAAAGTGGTTTCAGATTTCCACCTCAATCAGTCTATGTCTCTCCCTGTTTTCTTCACTGACATTCTTCCTTGGGAGAGAGGAGGCTACACAGTTTGGATGTTAAAAGAGCCCTTAGCTACTACGTAGAGCGTACCAAGGGTCACAGGTTTGAATCCCTCCAGTTGTTCCTCACTTATGGAGAAGTTGGGAAGGGCAAACCTGCCACCAAGAGATCTATTGCCAGGTGGATTGTTTCTTGTATACAATTTTGCTATGAAAAACTGGGTAGAACTCCACCCTCAGGCCTGAGGCTCATTCCACAAGGGTGCTGCTGCCAGGATATCCCTCTCTTAGAAATTTGTCAAACAGCCACCTGGAAAACAGTCCATACTTTTACGCAAGCATTACTCTCAGGATATCAGGCTAGGAGTGATGCTCGGTTTGCAGCCGTACTTCAGAGCCTGTTTCCAAAGTAGGTTCTGTCCCTCCTCCATGGAGTACTGCTGCAGTCTGCAATTGTCAAAATACAGCAAGACTTCATGTTGTTTGAAGAAAAAATTACTCACCATAGTAATTATGTTTCTTATAGTGGAGTCTTCCTGTATTCTGACCCCCCCCCCCCGCCTCCCCTCTCAGAACCTAGATTTTGGGATGTGGGTGGGCAGGTGCAGTGTTGGCACCCTCTTTCTTCTTTGGGTGGAATGTTGTTTCATTTGATTGGTTTTTGGTTTTGGGTTGCCTGACTTGAGTCTTCCTTTGAGAACCAAAAACATTATATTTCTGCCAGTTGGCTAGTTAAAAATTTCACAGTTTCCACACAGAACACCTAGTGAGTTTTTGCTCGTAAAGATCTGACGGTTGCAGTTCGAATAACAGGCAGAGGCTTCAACCGAGCTCGAGATGAACATTCTATGCCATGCATAGAGAAGTTAACCCTATGTTCTCCGGGGCAGTTGAAAGGCTGGAGCTAACTGCAATTGTCAGAATACAGCAAGACTCCACTAGAAGAAACATACAGTAATTACTAAGGTGAGTAATTTTTTCTTCCTTCCTCTGTCACCTCAGTCATTTATTTCCCCTTTTGGTTTATTCTTCTTTTCCTTTTATTTATCCCTTGGGCTCCCTTGCCTCATCCCAACCTCCCTTCCATACACTCTCCAGCGTGCCAGAACTGGGGCTGGGGTGGAGTCGACAACGGCTAACTGTCAACCCTCGAACGCCACATAGGACGCCAGCCTCGAGGGCGGAGCCAGCCCGACATCGACTACTCCCGTAGGAAAAAAAAAGTTTCCATGGGTCCTAGCTCCAGTGAGCTATACGCAGATAGTGATGAATGGTGAAGATACACAGAAAGATCAACAGTTCAAACAACATAAAGTCTTGCTGTACTCAGACATAATGCAGTTAGCCCCAGCACTTGAACTGCCCCAGAGAGGAAAGAGTTAACTCTATGCAGAAGCATAGAACGTTGAGCTTGAGCTCAGTTTTCAAACCTTTGTCTGTGGTACTTCCCATCCATCCAGGTAGAGCCACCGCCTAAGCAGCCGAAGACGGTCCCCCCTCCCAAAGGCCTCCCGCGGCTACAGCCCCCCAAGGATGCTTGTACTGCTCCTGGGCTACCTTGTGTGTTGGTCACCATTAGTCCCGACAGACCCCATAGGGTCAGCAGAGTCTCTGGCGATCAACCACTATTTGATGAATCCTCGGAGTCTGAGGACACCTCCCTACACTCACGTCAGGTAGACACAGTCTGGTGAAGATTTTTCTACTGAGCATGGTCCCAATTCTTTCACAATTCTGCTTCACTTAATCTCTGAATCTACGAGTCTCCAGATGGAGCCTGTCCAGAAACTGGCTAAATACCCCTTAACCGAGATTCTCAACCAGGGTGACTCCCCTGGGGACGTCTTCCCAGTCGCCAAGGCCATTCTTGGCACCGCTCTGCCCGGTCTCCAGGAAGCCAAGTCCTTGCTCTGCAAGAGTCAAGCGTCGATTAAGGGCATCACCTGCAAGGGTACCAGTTCCAACTTGGCCTGGTTGACCAGGAGGGCCAACGGACATGCAGGTCTGGAGGGCCAGATCCCTGGAACACTCCACACTCCTCACTTGCCTCACTGTCGGCATGGATGGCCCCACAAGTGTCACGGTCTACGTTCCCTGTCCAGCTTCACCAAACATCCCTCAGCTGAGGGTCTGGTGGCCGAATCTGTCTTTCGGCATAACAGCAGTGTCAGGGATGTGGATAAGCCTCCCGACAAGGAATCCAAGAAATTGGATCAGATGGCTAAAAAGGTCTATGTGACCTCTTCCTTTGGCAAGCGTGTTCAGCCCTTCTAATGGCACACTTCGCTCATGCCCTCTTAGGCTCCCTTGATGAGGTGCTCCCTCAGCTCCCAGCTGACTCAGACCATGGTCAAGTAGGTGCAGAACCAGGGCCGAGTGGTGGCTAAGCAGCAGCTCGAGACGGCCATGGACATCGTCGACTTTTGCACTTGGTCAGCGGCTGTCGCGGTGGCCATGCACCACAGGGCTTGGCTCAGAATCTCGACCTTCAGGACAGATACCCAGCACAGGTTGACGGATGTCCCATTCCTGGGTGCCAACTTATTCAGGCCGGGGGTAGAAGAACACCTAGCTCACTCTGAGAAGTCCATTTCTATCCTGGACTCTGTCACTTCTACCGAGAGGGATCCTAAGGGCTCCAAGCTTTAAAGGAAGAAGCCCTTTCGGACCCTCTCTACCTCTGTGGCGTAGCTGTCCCAGCCCTCAGCTGGGCAGCAAGCCCAGGCTTAACGTTCTCAACCGAAGTCGGTTGCTTCAGTCAGGAAAAACAATTAGTTGAGGTCCTGCTGCTTCCTCAGCCTGTCCCTCCCACATCTCCAAGCCTGCCAAGTGATGGGATGGGGGGGCAGCTCCACCACTGCCTTTCCACCTGATCCGCTGTTACCATGAACAGGTGGGTCCTCGAGGTGGTCAGTCAGGATCTGCCTCTAGAGTTCATGCCACATCGGAGGACATGATGTCCATCGACATGCTATCACCCCTTCAGAAACACATTGCCAAACTCCTCCAGAAGGAGGTAGTGGTTTCTGTCTCTCGGACCCTCCAGTACAGCCAGGATTTGTCTCCAGATACTTCCTGGTGCCAAAACAGACAGGGGGCTAGAGCCCCATCTTAGATATGCATGACCTGAACAAGTTTTTTAGGTTGTGCACTTTCACAATGATCACTCTGTCTCAGATCCTACCATCTCTGGAGCAGAGCGAATGGTTTTGCCCTCTGCATCTTAAAGACGCTTTTTTTTTCACGTCCCAATCTGTCCATCCCACTGCCAGTTATTCCGGTTCCATGCAGAGGGGATTCTCTACGTGTTCCCAGGCAATGCTCTTTGGCCCATCCTCGGCTCCTAGGGTCTTCACCAAATGCATTTCAGTGGTGGGAGCCTACCTGAGGTACCGAGGGGTCTGGGTGTTCCCCTGCCTGGATGATTGACTTGTAGTGGGTCCCTCCAGGGAGGAGGTGGAGTGTTCCAGGGATCTGGCCCTCCAGACCTGCATGTCCGTTGGCCCTCCTGGTCAATCAGGCCAAGTCAGAACTCATACCCTTGCAGGTGATGCCCTTAATCGACGCTTGACTCTTGCAGAGCCAGGGCTTGGCTTCCTGGAGACCGGGCAGAGGTTTTCTTCTTTTTTGCGCGATCATTTTGGATTGGGCAGTTGTGCCTGCTTGGGACTTACTGCACCTCCTGGGATATGTGGCAGCCTGCACCAGCATGGTCCATTGGGCCCAGTGAAGAATGCGTTCTCTGCAATGGGAGCTTGCCTGCCAATGGTCTCTGCGCCAGGGCCACTTTAACCAGCCAGTCACTGTGACCCAGCTGATGTGATACGCCCTCCAGTGGTGGTTAGTCCTGGAACATGTGCAGGAAGTAATCCCATTTGTCCGCCAAGAGCTGGCCATTTTGTCGTCATCATGACCGATGCCTCCCTAATGGGATGGGGTGCCCACCTGGGGGACAACGGAGTCCACAGACTTTGGACCCCCGAGGAGTCCCAATGCCATATCAACCTACTGGAGCTTCAGGCAGTTCGACTGGTGCTTGAGAGCCTTTGCTCTGCACATTCAGTGTCAGGTCACTCAGGTCCAGATGGACAACACCACAACCATGTACTCCCTCAACAAACAGGGCAAGATGCACTTCCTTCCTCTGTGCAGGGATGTTCTCCTTATCTGGATGCCCATGCTTAGTCTGGATGCCAATCTCCTGGCCATCCATGTGGTCAGTGTCTCCCACCAGCTGGCAGACACTCTCAGTCTTATGGGTGAGGCATCTCACGGGTGGTCTCTCCATCTGAAGGTAGTACACAGCTTGTTCTCCCGATGGGGCACCCCTCTGGTGGACCTGTTTGTCTCCAAGGAGAATGCAAAGCTGAGGCTGTATTGTGCCCACCCCCCCCCCAGCAAGGAACACTGCACGGGGATGCCTTCCTGAGGCCCTGGATCCCGGGTCTCCTCTATGCCTTCCCTCCCTTTCCACTGATCCACAAAGTGCTGATCAAAGCCAGGAGGGACAAGGCGTGGATGATCCTGGTGGCTCCGGACTGGCCCTGCCGTTTCTGGTACCCCAGTTTCCTCAGTAGCAGGCTCCTGTGGCATCTTCCTCTCTGCCCGGACCTGCTTTCTTGCAATCAGGGTGAAGGTACTCCATCCGGACCTACAGTCCCTGCACCACACAACCTGGTTCCTGACAGGCTAGAGTTCCAGGATTTGGGTCTCTTCAACGATGTTCTCCCCGTGGTCAAGGCTTCTCGGAAGGAGTTGACCCGATGCTATGCCTTCAAATGGAAGAGGTTTTCCAATTGGTGCCAAGACAAGGGGCTCGACCCCTTATCTTGCCCGGTGGCTAACATTCTTGACTACCTTTGGTTCCTCTCTTTTCGGCCTTCGGCATATTGGGCGTGGGCTCATATGCTGTTGGTGGCATAGGAGAAGGTGGTCTGGTGCTTTTTCAAAGGCATTGACCACATTTCCCCTCCGGTGCGTGAACCACCACCACCACCACCTTGAGGCTTGCTGCTGGTGTTGGCAAAACTCATGGGCAAGCCATTCGAACTGATGCAGAGGTGTGACATGTCTCACCTGTCATGGAAGACCACCTTCCTGGTGGCTATCACGTCAGCCAGAAGAATCGGTGAGCTCCAGGCACTCTCAATAGAGTCTCCTTACCTGGCCTTCCACAGGGACAACGTTGTCCTTCACCCCAACCCGAAGTTCCTCCCAAAGGTTGTGTCTGAGTTTCATCTTTACCAGGTGTTCAACCTCCCAGTTTATTTCACCAGCCACACCCTGGAGGCAGAGCACAGGCTCCATACTGTGGACCTAAGGCGAGCGCTTGCCCTACTGTAAGGGGCGCATGGCTGGAGTTTTCGTGGAGAGGTTTGCCAGCTATTTGTCATGTATGCTGAAGCCACACCTGGCAGACCAGCAGCTGAGTGAACGATTGGCAGGTGGATAGTGTCCTGCATTGACCTCTGCTATAGGTTGGCAGGTAGGGAGCCTCCTGTAGGGCTACGGGCTCATTCCACCTGTCATACCGCTGCTTCAGTGGCTGCTTTCAGGGACGTCCCTGTCCAGGAAATCTGTAGGGCTGCTACCTGGAAATTGGCACTCCCCTTCATTTCCCACTACTGCATTGACCTAGAGTCTTGCCAGGATGCTGGTTTTGGAGCCTCAGTTCTCCAATCTCTTTTCTCTAAACGGGGTGTTCACCTTGCCCCCTTCTCCTGGAGAACTGCTAGGAGTCTCCCAGAAGTGTGGATAAGTACACCATATCCTAGAAAAACAGGTTATTCACCTGTAGCAATAGATCTTCTTTGAGGAAATCTCTTGCAGCAGGTAATACTTTTGGGTCCTTGCCACAGGGCGCTCTTCTGCATGGCAACTTCTTCCAGCAGTCTTTGCCTAGGGCCCCCCCCCCACACTGTGACCTCATCATTGTGCGACTGTATAAGTGTGGGTGGCCCCAGGCATCCTCAGTTCTTTTTTCCGTCATCTTCAGCTCACATGCAGCAGTTTCCTCTTCCCAGTTTATGCAGTTCTTCATCGCCAAGACATCGACTAGGAACATTGTTTTTTCTCAATGTCATCGATGACATGAGCATTTTTAGATTTACAAACGAGGGTGCACCAAAGGCTTCCTTCTTCGTTGGCGTTGCTACCTACCCCATCAACGATGTTTGTGAATAATGATCATTTACACATCAGCAAGACGTGGAGCAATACTTCTCATCCTTCTCAAGGTTCCTCTTGTCGATGGCCACTGTTACCAGTGCACACTGTTGACGGTGCACCACAAGATGACTTCATCATCGACCACATTTGCACTATCGTCGATGTTTCTTGCAAAGACTCTC
The DNA here is from genome assembly GCA_016271365.2 of Neoceratodus forsteri. Taxonomy (NCBI): domain Eukaryota; kingdom Metazoa; phylum Chordata; order Ceratodontiformes; family Ceratodontidae; genus Neoceratodus; species Neoceratodus forsteri. Next base: position 362,101,567 of record JADMNL010000023.1, on the reverse strand, counting down.
ATTTACACATCAACAGGACGTGGAGCAATACTCCTCATTCTCTTCCAGGTTGCAGTTGTCGATGGCCACTACTACCAGTGTACACCGTCGACAGTGTACCACAAGATGCTTTCATCTTTGATGCCATTTGCACTGTCGCCACAATGCTTGCACTGACACTCATTTCGCATCACCAGGACATGGAGCAATACTCTTGTCCTTCTGGAGTTGCACCCATCGACTGCCACTGCTACCAGTGTACACTACTGATGGTGCCCCACAAAGATTACTTTATCATTGAAGACGATTACACACTCGTCGACGTTACTACTACCTGTGGCACACTGCTTGATGGTGCAGCCTCAGGATAACTTCTTTGCGACACATCTGTCTATCCTGTCGGCAGACCATGTTTGAAATAAAAAATTGCTCTCCTATAGAAGGGGACTAAATCCAGGGAGTCCCCGTTGATGACAGCCTACAGACACTCATCTATAAGTAACAGGGACAGGGAAAAATCCTCCTCATCCTCTTCTGCAAAACACTTGTCAGTGGCACCACTTCAGGTGACACACCATCGAAGAAGCCATGCAAGACACTATCTTCGTCAACTACTTTGCCCACTTTGTCGTCAGTGATGTTGCCTAGGACCCTTTCAGCAGTTTCTGTTGATTTGGAGGTTGATCCTCTGGACTCTCAGTTGACGATTACATGGCCACTGTCAGCCTCGAATGATGGTACCTCCTTTTCGACATTCACCATATTCTGCATTTACGTTGCCATCAACGACAGCTTCAGGTTCTGAGCTTTATCTTTATGATCATTCCTCCTCCTCCTCCTCAACCAGCAACCCATAGGGGCCCAGCTGACCGCTTCAGAGATCCTGGTTTATATACCCCAGGCATATGCAGAGACTTGCACCATCTTCGATTCCTATGATTTCTGATAGACAGGCAAACACTGTCACCATGTTGTCCTTTATAGACATGGCTACTGTCATCCAGACAGTTTTTACAGGTCATGAGAGATACTCAGACCTCTACCCCCAGGGAATCTTCCTATCAGTCACGCTCACCTACTCCCCTCCGAAACATTTTCTGTTTGGATCGGGACCTTCCTCTTAATATAGTGCCTTCTTTTGCGGAGGAGGACAATTTTATGGAGGATGACTATGAAGAAAAATTAGGAGAATATTTTCCTGATGATGCCAGTCCGAGTCCTCTCTCTGAGGCCTCATCCTTGACTTCTGTTCCTGGTGACACTGCTCGCCACACAGCAGCCTCTCCAACGGATGTCTCATCTTTTCATGATCTGATGGCCCAGAGCCAAACAGTGATGGGATTTTCAACCACAGAACAAGACAAGCAATGTAGAGACATGGCAAATTATCTAGAGCTCACAGAGGAGTCTTTAGTTGTGGTACCTTTACTGATTCAGATATACCACAATGCAGTATTGGCTGCCTGGAACCAACCTTCAGTGGTCCTGCCATGCCAAGGAAGGCAGATAGCCTTTACCAAGCTCCAGTGGATCATCCTTACTTTGCAAGCACCCTGGATGCAGAGTCTGTGGTCATTAATGCCGCTCATGATCACACTAAAAAGCCTAGACACATGAGCTCATTACCACCTGACAGACTCGCGCCACATAGACTACCTTGGCAAAAAGGCATACCAAGCGGGAACGATGACTCTTCAGATTCCCAACTATATGGGTCATATGGTTAAATACCAACGTACACTGTGGTCTTCAGCCACAGCTCTTGTTAACAGACTCCCTTCTTTTCCAGAAAGGAGCAATTGTTGGCTACTGTGGCCACTGGTAATTCTATCACACGGGACATCCTTAGATCATGGTATGCCGCCGTGGATACTTCATCTTGGACCTTGGCCACAGATATTACCATCAGGAGACATGCATGGCTCATAGTGTCTGGATTTACCCCAGATGTGCAACATAAGATTATGAATGCACCATTTAATGGCTCAAAATATTTGGTCTTGCCACCCAGACAATTATGGATGACCTCCAGGCGTCTTGTAGACAACTTAGGACAGTCCATGGCCTGTATCACTACCATTTCGGAGCCCTGCCCTTCAGACTTTCATCCACTTAAAGGGTGTTTACCAAGTGCCTAGCAGTGGTGACCACGGCACTTTGGGGACGAAGCCGCTACATCTTTCCATACCTGGACAATTGGCTTATCAAGGCAGACTCTAAGGACTCTCTTCTTTCCTCCCTACAAGCCACTCTAAAATGATTTCAGGTCTTGAGGATTATGGTAAATTGATCCAAGTCCCGCCTGATCCCCAACCAGTGTCTCCGATACATAGGAGCAGTTTTGGACACTGCCGCAGGTCGGGCTTACTTACCAGAGGACAGATGAACCAAATCATGTCCTTGGCCATTCAAGTTCAAGAGGCACAGTATGCATTAGCAAGACAACTGCTAGGCCTTTTATGGCATATGGCAGCAGCCATCTCAATGGTAGCCCATGCAAGACTATGCATGCAGCCTGTCCAGTGGGCACTACAATGTCAGTGGCATCAAAAGTTAGATTCCTTCAAGGCTCGCAGTCGGGTCACTCCAAGCCTCCGAACCGCCCTCAATTAGTGCACATACCATCCCAGCGTCTCTCAGGGTGTCCCCTTCCAGGCCCTACCACCATTCCAAACACTAACTACTAATGCACCCCTCTATGACGAGGATGCACAGCTAGGTCCATGCAAGACTCTGGGACAATGGGACCCAGGCTCCGCCTCGCTCCATATAAATCTACTGGAATGCACAGTATGCATCAGCAAGACAACTGCTAGGCCTTTTAAGGCATATGGCAGCAGCCATCTCAACGGTAGCCCATGCAAGACTATGCATGCAGCTTGTCCAGTGGGCACTATAAAGTCAGTGACATCAAAAGTCAGATTCCTGCGAGGCTCGCACTCTGGTCACTCCAAGCCTCCGAACGGCCCTCAATTAGTGGACATACTGTCCCCACATCTCTCAGGGTGTCCCCTTCCAGTCCCTACCACCATCCCAAACACTAACTACTAATGCATCCCTCGACGACGGGGGCGCACATCAAGGTCCATACAAGACTCAAGGACAATGGGACCCAGGCTGGACTTCTCTCCGTATAAATCTACTGCAAATGAGAGTAGCGCTGCTTGCCCTCCAGGTCCTCTGTCCATACCTGCGCCCCAACCCACTCTTAGTTCAAACAGACACTACTACGGTAGTTTAATATCTCAACAGACAAGGAGGGACCAATCCCTCAGTCTGTGCAAAGGAAACTCCAACAGTGTGGTAAATGGCATTACAACAGGACCTCACCCTAAACAGACGTCCATTTACCAAGATGCAACAACACTTTGGTGGGCTACCTCAGCCGTCACTCTTCTACCCACGAGTGGCCATTACATCACGAGGTCCTTAAACAAATCTTTCAGATGTGGGGAACTCCCCAACTAGATCTGTCTGCTTCCCCAGTGAACCACCACCTGCCCAACTTTTATTCTATTATCTGAACAAAAGAGGACTGTATATAGATGCCCTCTCCCAACTTTGGACAGGACTCTCTTTATATGCCTTCCCTCCCGCCCCCCTCCTACAAAGGACACTGTTAAAGTTGCAGCTGGAGCCGGCCACAATGATCCTCATTGCTCCCCTGTGGCCTTGGCAGATCTGGTTCCCATTACTACAACAACCTACAACTTAAAATGGAAACGTTTTTTCCATATGGGCTGCCTCTTGGTCCATGGACCTCTTTTCACGTCCAGTAACACAAGTCTTGGAATATTTATCCTTGCTCACGTCTACTGACCTGAGCTGTTCCTCCATTCAAGTTCACCTGGCCTCCATCTTGGCCTTTCCCCTACCAATTAAAGGCAAACTGATTTACCAACATCACTTGGCAAAAATGTTTCTCAGGGGAATGTTACATCTTCAACACCTTTCATTTTCTACTGGAAAAATTGACCCTGGCTTTTTTTTTTTTTTAAACCTGTGGCTACCTGCGACTGTATTTATAGTGGCAGTGACTTCTGCCAGACATATTTCTGAACTTCAGCCTCTGATGTACAGAGAACCTTACCTTATTTTCCACAAAGACAGAATTTTCCTACACATCAACCCCTCCTTTTTACCAAAGGTTGCTTCGGAACATACTCTCAATCAATCTATAGAGCTACCTGTTTATTACCCTGTACATTCTAACCTGGGGGAATCAGTTCTATTTATTTATTTATTGATGCATATCGGATAACACCTTAGATGTACACAGGATGCTCAGATACTATACATCGAGAACTAAGCCACTCAGAAAGACACCACAACTCTTTGTATCCTTCGCACAATCTAGAGAAGGGCTCCCTGTTACTAGCAAACCCTTTCCATGTGACTGGCTAACTCCATTATGTTCTAAAAAATACAACAAACCACTACCTGGCCCTATCCTTGCATACTCTCTGAGAGCCATGGCCGTTACAGTTGCTTGCTTCAAAGGAGTGTCCATTACAGGTATATGTAATGCAACCACATGATCCACAATCCATACCTTCATGAAACATAATCTGCATATTGCCTCCCGCAGCCATACAGCCTTCGGTCGTGCGGTGCTACAGGGCCTTCTCTTACAATCTTCCACCCTTTTGGTATTACTGCTTGGGAGTCATCCCAAAGATATTACCTGCTGCAAGAGATTTCTTCGAACAAGATAGTATAGTTACATACTTACTGTAACAGAAGATCTTCAGGAGAATCTCTTGCAGCAGTTGTGTTCCCTCCTTCCCCCATCCTTCCCTAAGAGAGCAAATTCTTTTACATCCACACACAATGTGTATATATATATATATATATCTATATGAGAGGGAGGTTTCTAGGGCACCTCGGTTCATGTATCAGCGAGCTGAAGCCGGCGGGGAACTGTGTGACTGTATAAGTGTGGGCGGCCCCTAGGCAAAGACTACTGGAATAAGCTGCCATGCAGAAGAGCACCCTCTGGCGAGGACCCAAAAGTATTACCTGCTGCAAGAGATTCTCTCGAAGATCTACTATCACAGTAAGTACACAACTATACTTTCTAAGAGTGGTATATGGTGTACATCCACACTGACCCACACTACCTCCTCTGGCAAGTGGCACACCAACTCTTGCTTCCAGCGGGTAAGATCTGGCTCCACAGGGCAGTGCTGAGGGAGTTACCACCCATGCGGTTGGGAGGAGCCAGCTTGAAGATTTCTGGCAAGACTTAAAGTGAAAGGAACACTGACAGAAGTGTGGATGTGTACACCATATACTACTCCTAGACCTACTGTTACAGATGAGTAACCTGTTTTTCTCTGCTTACTCGTTCCAGGGTCTGGGGTTTTCTGGCAAGAATTGTTGTCCCTCTCCTGGAAAGGGAGGTTCCTGTATGCCTTTCCTCCCTTCCTTCTCATTCAGAGTGCTATTTAAACTGCAAGATGGAGGGGGCAACTCTGATGCTCATTGCCCCCTGTGGCTCGCCATATTTTGTCCCCATTGTTGCAGCAGCTAGCACTGAAATCTCCAGTACCTCTGCTATTGTGCTAGGGCCTACGGTCACAGGACCAGGAAACCCTGGTCCATCTGGACCTCAAGTCACTCCATCTTCATGCATGGCTCCTGAAAACAGCCTTTGCTCGGTCTGGAGTGTCACAAAAGGTGGCTGATGGTTGTCAGAAAACCTTCTACCAGAGCCACTTATTCTGTGAAATGGAAGCGGTTTGCATTTTGGGCCACTTCTCCCCAACTGGATTCTTTTACCTTTCTGGTAAATCAGGGTCTGGAGTATTTGCTGTCATTGTCAGTTGCAGGCCTGCAATACTCTTCTATCAAAGTGCACTTGGCTGCTTTTTCAGCTTTCCACCTGCCTATTGATAGTCATATGATTGCTCAGCTGGAGGTGGCCCATAACGTTTTTGAGAGGCATTCTGCACTTGAAGTCTCCCATCCACAATCTAGTCCTGGCTTGGGACCTAAATTTTGTGTTAGAAAAGCTTACTTTGGCTCCTTGTAAGCCAGCTGTGATCTGCAGCCTACACTTTGTCTTGGAAAGCGTTGATCTTCCTGGACATAAAGTCTCCAGCACTCATTCACACTAATGGGATGTACGCCGGGGTCGCTAGGACCCAGCGGGAGCAAACTTTTCACAGGAGGGCCGGCGCCAGAGATGGAGCCGCGAGCCTCTGTTCGTGCGGCAATGACTATCTTGGCGCCAACCCTCCAACCACCTCAGTTCCTTTTTTCCCCACCATCAAGTGTGCGTAAGTAACGATGTTGCTCTCCCACTGGGAGTCAAACTTCAAACTAGTAAGATAGTTGTCAGTTTTTTCTTTTGTAGCATTTTTCGAATAAAGTACCACTTACAAACAATTTATCCTTATTAAAGAAGGAAGTCTCAGCCTACATTGAAGGAGTCGATCATGAGTGGGTCAGGTGTCGGTAGGGAGACTTCATATGAAAGCTGTTCAGTCAGCCGGGCTGGGTCCAGTCCACCACCTTCTCCGGAAAGGTGGTCTGACAATGGACGGTTCAATGCCCGAGAGGGAGGGTGGTCCCCCCAGAAGCATAAAAGAAAACTATCGCATTCTCGGCACCGTTCGGCCTCGAGCTCTTCTTCGGCCCATAGGTCAAGAAAGAGAAGGCATCACTCAAGGTCGCCTTCTGATATGTCTGCACGTCGACGGTCGGTCATTGGGGCCAGTTGCCGGTCTCCTTATTCAGAGTCACCAGCTTCTGTTTCTGGTCACTGACCTCTTCGACATTGGAGTCCTTCCCCGCCTTCTGGTAGGGCTTCCGACGATCAGTTTCATCAGTGGGCCGCTCTTATGGAGCAGTGGGCTTGGAGGTTGGTCCAGCTGCCTGGCCCGGTCACTCCATGGCCCCCGGGTTCCTCAGGAGATTGGACAGGGCGATTGGTCCTTCCTGGTCGCATGGCGCCTTCTCCAGTGCCGTAGACTCCGCACTCAGGTGTCCCCCCCACATGGCTGCAGCGCAGGGGGCCACACCGATGCCTCTATCCCCTGTTATTCTATCATCTTTACCTTCAAGTCCAAATTTTCTGGGCCCTGGGATAGTGTCGGTGCCATTGGCATAGATGGGTTGCTCGGCACCAATTTCGGCATTGACGCACCTGTAAATTGCCGATGCCACTTGTCGGTGTCGTGTGGTTTTCGACGTTGAGTGTCTCACACTCGTATGTTTTTGGCGCCGTTGTTCTTTTCGGCACTGTCTGCTTTGTTGGCGCCTGTGGCTTTCGTGCCATGTCCTTCTTGGTGCCAAAGTTGGGCTCTCTTCAGCTAATCTTCAGGGTTTCTCCTCTATGCATTCTTTTCCTTCATTCTGATTTTCATTCCTTTCCTGTCCATACAGTCCCTCCTGGACTGTCAGGAGATGATATTGAGCCTGACCCAGATCTTAGACTGGGTGATGATGTGGAAGGCGCAGGACCTAATCCTGTTACCGAGCCTATAGTCGAGGACCTGTCTTTTAAGTCTCTGTTACGAAATTTGATTTCCACTCTTTCTACCCAGACTATGGACATCGATCCTGGGAAGCTTTTAAGACTCCAATACCTTCATGTTCCGGATATCCCTATGGATTTAACTCCCCCGGTACAACCCTCCTTTGAGACTTTTGTCTCAAATGGTATGGAATAATCCTGCTCTCGTTCCTTCTGCGGCTAAGTCCATAGATAGGAAGTATGCTGCTCCCAAGGATCGACCTATTTTGTCCTCCCAAGTCTTTGCAGATCCTATTGTAGTCTTGGCAGTGTATGATAAGGTCGTCCTTCCTCGGACTACTACAGCTCGATCCATAAACAAAGAATCTCGTAAGAGAGATACTGTAGGTAAGAGAGTCTTTGCTGCATCCATCCTGGGTATGAGTATCGCCAGTTACCAGGGTTATTTCTCTCAATATGAGTATATCCTGTGGCATTCGCTCAAGCAAATGTTTGAAGCTCTACCGGACTCGGACGCTAACTCAAAGCTTCTTCAAGTCATAACCAGGGGTATCAAGTCCAACAACCAGCAGGTTAAAGCAGCTATGGACGCCTTTGATACTGCCTCTCGAGCGGCGGCGGTGGGTATTTGTACCTCCCGCCATTCCTGGCTGCGCACTTCAGGTTTTACGAATGATGCCCAGCAACAGGTCATGGCGTCACCCTTCGACAGTGTGTATCTCTTCGGCCCTCAGGTGGAACAAGCTCTAGAGGCCACACAAAAGACTAGGTCAGCCATTAAATTGGCTCCCCTCCTCCGCCCCTCTTGGGGATTAAAATGCCAGTTTCATAACCGTCAGTCTTTTCGAGGCAAAGGCAGGGGAGGTTTTAATAAAAACCAAGCCCCCCCAGCCTCAAAAGAAAATGCAACAGAAGGCGCAAGGACCCAAACCACCCAGTGCCACCTTCTGAGTTGCTGGCCCAAGTCCCACCTCAGCTGCCCGAGGGGGACTCCTCCTCAGCGGTGGGAGATCGTCTGATTTTAATTCTACAGTTGGTGGAAGTCCATAACATCGGACAAATGATCCGCGAAGGGTATTTCTCAATCTTTTAGATGACCCCTTCAAATCATCCCCCCAGATGACAGCCCAGGCTATCAGTACTTCAGTCAGAACTTCTCGCCTCCGAGATACAAGGTCTTCTGAACAACAGGGCAGTGGAAGTAGTTCCACTGGATCAGCAGAACACAGGGTTCTACTCCCATTACTTTCTGGTTCCAAAGAAAACCGGGGGCATGTGCCCCATTTTGGGCCTCAGAAAATTAAACAAATTTCTTGCCAAAGAGAAATTCAAGATGATAGCGCTAGGAACCCTGTTACCTTTGCTTCATCAGCACGACTGGTTAGCCTCCCTGGACATGCAGAATGCTTACCAACATATTCCTATTCACCCAAAGCATCACAAATACCTAAGATTCATGGCTTTGGGCCAGCATTATCAGTTCAGAGTCCTGCCCTTTGGGCTATTCTCGGCACGCAAGTTTTTACAAAGCGTTGCTCAGTCCTCGCAGCACATCTCAGAAAAATCAGGATACAAGTGTTCCCATATCTGGACGACTGGCTTCTAGCAAGCCCTTCCAGGCAAGGAACTCTCGACGCAGTTGCCACAGCCTCAGACTTCCTCACATCCATGGGAGTCCTACTAAACCTCAAGAAATCACAGTTGCAGCCCTCCCAGACTCTCCTTTTTATAGGGACTCTTCTGGACACCTCCTGCCAGGGGACGGAAGGAGCAATATCCTACAGATGGCCCAATACATCAGAGGGAACAGCTTGATTCGAGCTATCTCGATGCAATAGATGCTAGGTCTCATGGCATCCTCGGTGTTCACTGTACCCCTAGCATGCCTTCACATGAGAACCTCTCAGTGGATGCTCAGTACCCGGTGGTTCCCCAACCAGTCACCCACAGTCCTTTCTCGTCAAGGTGACAGAACCTCTGAAGAGGTCACTCGCATGGTGGTCGCAAGAGGACAATCTTCTGGAAGGTATCCCTTTGCTCCCCTGGATCATCAGATTTCCATTACCACAGACGCCTCCCTGATGGGGTGGGGAGCTCTCTGCCAGACTCTCCACACTCAAGGTACGTGGACTCAGGACAAGTCCCAGCTTCACATAAATGTCTTAGAAATGAGAGCTGTCCTTTATGCAGTCCAAGCTTTGAAGGACATTCTCTGTCACAAGAACATTCTCCTTCAAACAGTCAACGAAGCAGTGATGTATTACATCAACAAACAGGGTGGTGCTCACTCTTACCCCTTATGTAGGGAAGCGATGAGAGAGTGGGAATGGTGCTTGGAGCACAAGGCTCTTATTCAAGCGGTCTACCTGCCGGGAGTGCAGAACGAACTGGCAGACCATCTCAGCAGAACAGAGACAGATCCTCACGAATGGTCTCGCCACTTAACCGTAGTTCAGTCACTATTCGCAGAGTGGTGAACTCCAGACCTGGACCTTTTTGCATCCCCCACTCAACACAAAACTGCCTCTCTTCTGCTTCAGAAATCCAGGGCCTGGCATTTTCTGTCAGGATGCGTTCAGGCTGCAGTGGATAAAACGATTTCTGTACGCTTTTCCTCTTCCTCTAATTCAGAGGGTACTTCTCAAGTTCGAGTCCCAGGGGGACAAAATGATCCTCATTGCTTCCTTCTGGCCTCGACAAATATGGATTCCATTACTCAACAGTATGTCGGAAACCCCTCCGAAAGCCCTTCCCCTTCAGACGAACCTTCTGACTCAGGGGCCTGTGGTCCATCCCATTCTGAGATCGCGTCACCTTCATGCTTGGCTCCTGAAGAGATAGACGTGAACAGGTTCAATGCCTCTCGCAGAGTTTCAGATATTCTTCTAGCTGCACGCAAGCCAGCCACTAGAAAAAACTTACACAGCCAAATGGAAGTGTTTTTCGCTCTGGTGTGCAAAATCCTCTTTGAATACTTTTTCCTGCCCACCAAATAAAGTTCTGGAGTACCTTTTAGACCTCTCAAATTCAGGTCTGCAATACTCTTCAGTCAAGGTGCACCTTTGTGCCATTTCAGCTTATCATGAGCCAGTACTTTCCTTGTCACTGGCTCAGTTACCCGTGGTTAAGAGGTTTCTTAAGGGTATTCTGCATACCAGACCTCCTATCAGACGTCCAGTTGCAGCCTGGGACATTAATCTGGTGCTACACATGCTCACTCGAAAACCTTTCGAGCCTCTAGCTACCTGCAAGTTGAAATTTCTCACTTGGAAAACTGCCTTCCTGGTGGCCATTATCTTGGCCCGCAGGATCTCTGAGATACATGCCTTGGTCACAGACCCTCCGTATACTGTGTTTCATAAAGACAAGGTAGTTCTTGGGACCCATCCTAAGTTTCTCCCTAAGGTTGTTTTGGAATTCCATCTAAACCAACCTTTGGTCCTTCCTACTTACTTTGCGAACTTCCTAAATGAAGGGGAACGTTCCCTTCATTCGTTGGACGTCAAAAGAGCCTTGCGTTTCTATTTAGATAGAACAAAAGGATTTTGCAAAGCTCAACAACTGTTTGTTTCCTTCAACGAGACCTGGCTGGGTCAACCTGTCGCTATCAGATGCATTTCATCATGGCTGGTGGCATGCCTTCACCACTGTTATTCCATGACGCAGGTTAAGCTAGAGGGCAGAGTGTACGCTCACTCTCCTAGAGTGGTCACGGCATCCCTGGCAGAAATCCGCAGTGTGCCTATTGCAGATATTTGCATTGTGGCTACCTGGAGCTCAGTGCATACTTTCGTCAAACATTATGCCCTGGATGTCCGTGCCAGATGACACATTTCGTTTGGCAGAACCATCTTGAATGGACTCCTGTCCTAAAATTGTGAGCTCTTGGTCTCTCCTGCCACCCTCTCGGGGGATTATTAGCTCTGTACTTTCCCATTAGTGTGAATGAGTGGTGGAGACTTTATGTCCAGGAAGATATGGAAATTACGTACCTACTTTAATTCTTGATCTTCTTGGACGAAGTCTCCACTCATTCACACGCCCACCTACCATCCCCCGAGCTCACCTCTGTTGTTGGTCTTCACTCCCTCAATCTTTAGGCTGTGAAGACTTCTTTATTGACCCTTCTTATACGGGTCTTCCGGACTATCTTATGTCCGCTTTTTGTTAGGCTACCCTTCTAGGTTAGTTACGCTGCACTTCCTCAGAGAAAAAGGGTACTGAGGGGCGGTTGGAGGGTTGGCGCCGAGATAGTCATTGCCGCACGAGCAGAGACTCACGGCGCCACTTCTCACGACTCCATCTCTGGCGCCGGCCCTTCTGTGAAATGTTTGCTCCTGCTGGGTCCTAACACCTCCGGCGTACATCCTATTAGTGTGAATGAGTGGTGGAGAAGATGATCAAGAATCACGGTAGGTACGTAATTTCCATTTTTTTAGTGGCTATTACTTTTTTTTTTTTTTTTTACTTTCATTCTTTATTTGATTTTTAAACTTTGAATAGACAGTACATCAAATCATACAGACATAAAATAGAAATATCGATCACAACTACACATTCACATAACACAGGCACTTTCTCCAATTAATTCAGTACAGTTCATAGCTGAAAGTAGTTCTCCATATAGGGAAGAGGGAGTTTCTACAGAAGGGAAGGGGAGGAAAGAAGAAAAAGCGATGGAAGAAGAGGGACAGAAGCCAGCACATAAAGATGCCCTTTCAAGTACCTATATATGGTACAAATTCTGGCTGCACTGCAGACATATAGGATCCACCTTCTCCAGAGTAACTCAAATTGGGTCTGTTTCTTGTTAAGGGTGGCTGTTAAGGCCTCTACCTTATATATAAAAACCATAACTTTGTGCCAGTGAGTTAAGGTGAGTTCCTTATCAGTGAGCCATTGTTTAGTTATAGCCTTCTGACTCTCAAGGAGGGCATATTGCAGCAACCTTCCCTTATGGGGATCCCTATACTCTCGTGGGAGGTCAAATAAGAAATATAGTGCTACAGTTGATTCTAAATCGGGGTCTAAAATAGATTGTAAGGCTTACCCCAAGTCCCTAAGAAAGGGAGCAAGCCTCTGGCATTCCCACATTATATGATGTAGGGCCGCTGGGGTGAAGCCACATCCCCTCCAGCAGGCTGCCCCTTTGACCTTTTGAAACGTAACTTGGATCACTGGTGTCCTAAAAAATCCAACATGCATTTTCCAGGAGAATATCCTCCATCTGATGGTTAATAGACCCCAGAACAGCCCTCCTGGGCCCATACCCATGTTTCATCAGATATTTGGGAACCTATGTCTCTGGACCATGCTTCTCTTATCGACAAGGTGGTGTCTCCCTTCCATGCAGCAAGAGCTTTGTAGATCTGGCAAATTATATGTATTGCTGGGGCCTTATTTTCTACTGCAGCCCGGAGAATAAACAGAATCCAGGGTGGTGGGGGGCATTCCTCATCCTGGCAAATTTGTAATGTTGTGATGTAATCTCTAATTTGAAAATAACAGAACCTGTCTCTCCAGGGGAGTGCAAAGCTGGTTACCAGGTCCTGAAATGATCTAATCTCCCCTCCCTCTAAAAATTGCTGTATCAGATGAAGCCCCTGCCCCTCCCATCTCTGGAATCCCGCATCCCAGCGGGCCGGGATAAATCCCCTCAGGTAGGGAACCGAGCCAGTGAGGTATCTCCAGATCTTCCTTGTCAATCTTCACCATTCATTACTGTTGGGTGATAGCCGGACGCACACCACTCACAGGCTTTTTTTTTTTTTTTTTTTTGAGGATTAGGCCGCCCCTGGAGTGACACTGTCGTAGAGCACAAGGGGTGGCCGTTAGGCGCCGCAGACTCCTCCTCCATCCCAGTTCTGTTTCTCAAACCGTCGAGGTTGCACCTGCTGCACGAGTCTTGGTACTTTACTGCATCATAGGCCGCTTTCGAAGTTTATTTTGACGCTCCTTCATCCTGGTATTTCTCAACATCGTCGACCGGTAAGACCTTTCCATTATTATTTTTTCTTTCGATGACGCCAAGCCTTTTCTGTGTTTTGCTTAATTATTTAGCATCATGTCTGGTTCGGGGGCAAAGATTACGTCTAACGCGGGCCGTGCCCCTATGCGTCGGTGCCCTTGTGGCCGGCAGTTTTCTGTCATGGATTGTCATAATGTTAGTCTCCAGTGCCTGGGACCCTACCATGATATGGACCATTGCGACGCCTGCTTCTCCATGGACCGCCGTGTTTTAGAAGTCGCGTATTTGCGGTTGGTGACTCCGCCCGACTTCGGAGGACAGCGTCGCCCTAGGGCTTCCCAGGCCAGATCTCTCGACCTTTCCTCCGGGTCCCCTCCTGGGTCTATACGGCCCGGTGAGGAGGAAACCTCCTCCACTTCAAGCCTTGCCGAGGAGGAGGTTTCTTCTTCGGCGCCGGAGGAACAGCGTGATCCCACCCGGGGTCTCGCTGTTGGCACCGTCCCGGCAGTCACCTCCTCAGAGGTGCAGGCTCCCCTGGTGTCGCGGCCCCTGGCTGCGGGGCCCAGCACTGGTGGGCCCTCGTTGCCATCTTTCCTCGCCATGGAGCCTTCCGCTTCTCATGGCGCCGGCGACTCGTTCGGGGCCGTAGGTGGCGCCGTTCTGGGCCTCTGCGTCGTTCGCGGTGCTGGGGCTCTAGCGGCGCTGTCGGTGGTGTCACTCTGGGTCACGGCACCGGCAGCGGTGACGCTCTGGGCCTCGGCGCCGTTCCCGGTGCTGGTGATTCAGGCGGTGCCACTCTGGGCCTCGACTAGGGTGGTGCCGTCGGTGGTGTCGCGCTGGGCCTCGGCACCATTCGCGGTGCCGGGGACTCGTGCTGCGCCATTCGTGGAGCCGCGCTGGATCTTGGTGCCGTTGCGGGAGTCTGGTACTCAGGCAGCACCGTTCGCAGTGCGGCCCAGGAACCAGACACTGCCAGGGGGACGGATGACTCAGTGGACGTGTTGCTCGTCACGGCCTACAGCAATACCAGGCCTGGTGCCACCTTAGGACAGGTTCCTGCTGCGGTTGGTTTGCAGTCTTCCCTTGTCGACCCCTCCTCAGACGGAGACGACTCAGGTGAGGACACAGACCAGCAGCTAGAATCCTCTGGCTCTGAACCTCCTGTAGGCCGCAGGACTAGACGGCCCAGTATTCCTTTCCCGGACTCCCCGGAGCTGGTTAGCCCGGATGGCTCCACAGCTAGGGGTGGCCTGGAGTCATCTGTGGTGGACCCTTCGGAGGTTTGAGAAGGGATTCCCTCTTCTGGTAGGTCCCAGGCAGCCACCATTCCCGGTGCTGCTCAGGTCCTTCTGCAGAGGGAGGAAGACCCTGCTTCAGTAGGCGCCCTTCGGGGCCTTGCTCAGTGGGGACCTCCACCACTGGTTTCGAGGAAGAGGACTGCTTGAGTCCGAAGGATTGAGGGGTAGGCGTCGAGAGCAGCGACGAGCCCCCACCGCCCTGCGGGGTGCGGGGAGGAGTCGTCGTGCTGATCCTCACCTCTCTCTCTGAAGGTCTCTAAAACGCCTTCTAGTGGCAGTTCTGAGGGTTGCCCTTCTGGACTCATGCAATCCCAGGCACGCCACAAGGGGATTCCCCTTCAGGGCTCTTTCCGGAGTCTCCTTTCCTCTCTCCTACGTAACCTGGCATGAGCACAGGGTCCCCAGTTTTGGTGGCATCACTACCTGGATCCCAGAGCTCTGGCAGAGGCCAGGTACGTGCTTTTAGGTGCCCTTCGCCCACCCCTCTGCAACCACCTCCCTCTCTCCCAGGCTATGTGGGGCCCACTGGGCCATTAACTTGGGAGACGTTCAGAGCTACTGCGGCGGCATTACCGTCCTATGTTAGGGCCATGGACGACAGGTCTTTCGCCTGTCCCCCCGCCGCAGCAGTCTTCTGGGCATTCGAGCTCCACTTCCTCCTCGTCTTCCTCAACTGAGGAAGAGGAACTTCCTGTCCACCTTTCCTGTGACGCTGACTTCACTGACTATCAGCGTTTCCTTTCAAGGATGGTCTCAGAGCTTCGTATTTCCTACGTTCATAGAAACAATACCGAGCAGCAGACGCATGCTTTCCTCAGTGAATTCAGCGCCCGCCATTTGGTGGTGCCCTCCTGGCCGATTCCCTTCCAGGAAGCGTCTATCTGCACCTGGCAGTCTCCAGCCACTCCTTCTCCAGCCCCAGGAGACTGCAGAAGTCGGTATTGTGCCCCCCACGAGTCTCTAGGTTCTCTACCTCACCCTCCTTCGGGTTTGACGTCCCTAGATGCTCCTTCTGGGCTTCGCAGCCCAGTGCACGACAGGCCTCCGGACTCAGATTCTACTGAGTTCGACCGGTGGGGATGAAGAGTTTTCTCTTCTGGTCGTGCATTGCTGTGCATTTCCTCCCATCAGGCTCACCATGCTGCTTACAACAGGCATCTGTGGTCGATGCTAGCTCAGGTCTTAGCTTTGCTACCTGACTCAGAGCAGTCTGGACAAGCCATTGCCCTCTCTGCACAGGGTCTGGAGCTCGCAAGGCACCAAGCGATGGCATCCTATGACGTCAACGAGGTGGCATCCAGGCTAGTAGGGACAGCGATCTGCATCAGGCGGACGGCATGGCTTCGTCTCTCCCGACTGTCACCCATGGCCTGGCGTAGGGTGACTGGCTCTGCCTTCCGGGGGACCCGCCTATTTTCCCATAGGGCAAGGAGGCGTCTTCAGGGGCAACCCCCTTCCCACAGCCCCTTGGGCGCCTTCTCCTCCTCACCCACCTTAGACTCTTGTCTGTGGTTGGGGTCTCCCCTCTACTTGTCACCAGTAGGAGGCTGAGGATCTGTTCCCCAGGGTTTTCCCCCGGGAGGGTACTCATCTATCAGGCAATGAATGGTGAACATTGACAACGGAAGATATAAAAATTACGTACCTACCGTATTTCTTGACCTTCTCTTGTATCTTCACCATTCATTACTGAATCCCTTCCACCATCCCCTCAAGGGCCTTCATCTTCGGTGTCTCCCCCTCCCTGCTCGTCCCTCCCTCTTCTCCCTTGGCTGTTAAGCCAAAAAAAAAAAAAATTTTTCATGCTCTCTTTCCGTTCTTCTGAATGGATCTTTCCCTCTGAGAATAGGAGGAACGAGCTTCATTTATCTGTCCTCAGGGAACTCTTTCTGACTGCCCTTAATGGGCATCTCTTGGGTGTCCCCAGCCATTTTTTCTCAATTCACAGTTTAAAGAGACAATCCCTTATGTGGCTCGACTTCTTTTTTCCAGACCACTTCTGGTAGGTCCTAATCCTATTATGTCAGCCTCTACAGGTGTAGTGCTATCCGGCACTCCAGTTTCTTTAAAGAGTGTTCCCTGCCTTGCCTCTAGGGAATCTGATTGAGTTCATGCTGTCTCTATTTGGTATAGGGGTGCCCCCTGCGGCGCCCCCCCCCACCCACTTTCACATGATACTGTGTTATCACTTAACAAGATGCTAGTGGGCTTCTTCCCTCCTGGCTGACAGCTCTTGTTTGGAACAGTGTTTTTCCCTTCTTAATAATTAAAGAGCTCCCGACTGGAGTCTGGAAAAATTGGGTAGGCGGGAGATTAGGGAACCTGCCTTTGGTGTTCATTCAATGCGAGAAGTTCGGTTGACCTTCTCTTTCAATTCCAAAATGGGATCCTTGCTCCCTTGTTTATGGTTCCGAGCTTATAACCCTTAGCTAGTTGCCAACGGCAGTCTTCCCCCCTCCTAGCCTCCCCTATTCTTCTCTCTTTTTACCCTTCTTCTTTCTCCTTTCTATCTGTTCCTCCCTTAGAGCCGCCCCAGAAGTGAGGCCCTTCGGTCCCTTATGGTAGGCATTTCTTCCTTTCCCTTCTATCGTCTATCGGCTTATTCCTTTTTCAGTTTATATCCTTTCCTTTTTCTATCCCTCGGCTCTCTTGCCTCACTCTTTCTTCTAACCCTTTTTCTCGCCTCTCCGGCTAACAGAACTGGGATGGAGGAGGAGTCTCTGGCGCCTAACGGCCCTCGCGCCCACGCGAGCTGCACTCCATAGCGGCGCCGTTTGCGCCAACTCCTCAAAAAAAAAAAAAGCTCCTCTGGCGGGTGCACGCCTCTGGCTATCACCCAACAGTAATGAATGTTGAAGATGCAAGAGAAGATCAAGAATTTCGGTAGGTACGTAATTTTCATTTCCCAAGACTTCTATCCCCTATCACTCCAAACCAGCTATCTAGGGTCACTTCTGTTTATGGACTCACCTCTTCCTCCAGGCACACAACCCACTATCTGTCAGCATTACCACGTGCAGATTACCCAAGACCCCCTCCCTCAGTTCTAGTGTCTTCCACTTGGCAATATACTCTCTGTTAAACCAATATAAAGCTGTTCTACCCTGCGTCATCCTATGATAGACTTTAAAATTGGGTAAGGCCAGGCCACCTCCTGCTCTCAGGATGTGAAGGACTGACAGTTGAACTCTTGGTCTCTGCCAGTTCCATATAAATCGGGAGACCCTTCTATTGAGAGTACAGTGAAAGGAGTCCGTTAATTGGATGAGGAGCATCTGTACCAGGTACAGGAAGTGAGGGAACACCACCATCTTCACCCATGAAATGGATATAGTCTGCCACCTCTCCAGGTCCACCCTAACACTATCCATCAATGGGAAGTAGTTAAGTGCGAATAACTTGTCGCAATCAGGTCCTAGCTGTACCCCCAGATACTTCAGATGTCTTAAGTTCCATCGGAAGGGGTATCACTTCCGGACTGGTTCAGAAGGCTCATAGTTTATCTGTAGTAACTCTGTTTTGGCCATATTAATTTTATAGACGGCTATGCACCCATATTCCTCTAGGGTGCTCCATAGGTGGGGCAGAGCTGTCTCGGGGTCTCCCAGGTGTATTCACAAATCATCGGCATAAAGAGCTAGTTTATGCTGCTCTCCTCCCAATCTTACCCCCTCTACATCTTGTCGTAAGGCTTCCGCCAGGGGCTCCAAGTATGGGGCAAAAAGGAGGGGGGGGAATAAGGGGCACTCCTGCCTAGTGCCCCCTATGCAGAGAAAAAGAGCTTGAGACTCTGCCGTTTATTTTATCGTAGGCTTTGGGCTTATAAATACTATTAATAGCCTTCACATAGGCCTCTGAGAAACCAAAATGTCTCTGGGTTAACCTCAAGAAATTCCATGCTACCCAGTCAAAGGCTTTCTCTGCATCCAAACTCAGGAGCAGGAGGGGAGACCCTAACCGGGCAGCATGGTGCAAAATATACAGGGTTCGCCTGACATTATCCTGGGTCTGCCTGCTTGCGACAGATCCCATCTGATCAAAATCAGTAAGGGAGGGAAGAACTGGTTCCAGCCTGTGTGCTAAGATTTTTGCATATATTTTGTAATCTACATTAAGTACTGATATCGGCCTATGTAATGAACACTGGGTACTATCTTTACCTGGTTTCGGTATGCTAGAAATCATCACATAATTCCAGGTATCCGGAAACTGTTCTACCAGCTGTGTCTCCTTACGTGCCTCCAGTAGGGGGCTCTGTATCTCTTTTTAAAGTATTTACAAAAACTCAGAGGTGTAACCATCAGGACTCGGGGCTTTGCATGACTTTAAGCCCCTCATTGCCAGTTCTACTTCCTGCTGAGTAATGGGGCTGTCCACTCTGAGTCTGACTACTGGACTAAGTGTAAGTAATACCCTCCTGGAGAGGTAGGCCTCCACCTGTGCATTATCCGATGTGGACTCTGGGATATATCATTTTTGGTAATGCTCTCTAAAACTGGATAAAATCTGTTCAGGCGACCGAACCAATCTGCCTGACCCAACATCCCTAACCTGGACTATGGCAGATTGGAGCATCTGCTGTCTCAGCCAATGGGCTAATAATCTGGTTGCCCTAGAGCCTGTTTCACCGTATCTTTGGCGGAGATGCTGCAGTGCCTGCTCAGTCTTAATATCTATTTGTTTTTGAATTTGTTGTTTTATTTTCATTATCTTAGCCTGGGCTGTGTTCTCTCCTTCTGCGTGGAGATCTTCCTGGACATAAGTCTCCACTATTCATTCACACTAATGGGATCAGCACTGGAGGCACTAGGACCCATCGAGAGCAAACTTTTTTCTTGGAAGGTCGGCGCCTGAGACGGCGCAGCGAGGAGCGGCACCGCGAGCCTCAGCTCGTGCGGTAATGAATATCTCAGCATCTACCTTCCAGCCGCCTCAGTTCCTTTTTGCCCCGCCGTCGAGTGCACTTCAGTGATGACGTCGCTCGCCCGCCAGGAGTCAAACTTCAAACTGCAGCATAGTTTTCAGTTTTATTGTTTTGTAGTAATATCTCGAATAAGTATCGCTTAAGTTTATTCTCATTTACAAAGAAGTCTCAGCCTACTTTGACAGAGTCGACCATGAGCGGGTCCGGTGACAGTAGGGAGACTTACGTACATAAACTGTTCAGTCAACCGGGCTGGGTCCGGTCCGACGCCTTCTCCAGACGGGGGTCTGACAACGGTCAGTCCAATGCCCGAGGGGGGCGGCAGTCCCTCGAAAGCACAATAATACACGGTCGCATTCTCGGCACCGTTCGGCCTCGAGCTCTTCTTGGCCCATAGGTCAAAAGAGAAGGCATCACTCGAGGGTCGCCCTCTGATATGTCTGCGCATAGATGGTCAGTTATTGGAGCTAGTTGCGGAACCTCCTTGCGAGCCAGCTTCTGTTTCTGGTAGCCGATGTCTTCGACATCGGAGCCCTACCCCGCCCTCTGGTAGGTCTTCAGATGAGCAGTTTCATCAGTGGGCTGCTCTTATGGAGCAATGAGCTCGGAGGTTGGTCCAGCTGCCTGGCCCAGTCACTCAGGGGCCTTCGGGCTTCTTGGGAGACCAGGTAGGGTGGTTGAGCCTCCCTGGTTGCAAGGCACCGTCTTCGGTGCCGTCGACTCCGCACTTAGGTGTCCCCCCCCCATATGGTTGCGGCACAGGGGGCCACACCGATGCCTCTATCTCCTGCTCCTTTTCCTCCCTTCTCTTCAAATACTGTTTTTTGGAGTCTTGGGGTATTTTCGACGTCCTCGGCGTCGATGGCGCGCTCGGCTCCGTCCTCGGTGCCTGGATCGCCTGTCGGGCGCTATTGAGTTACTTGCGCCATGCGCCTTCTTGCTGACGCTGCTCTTCTGCGCCCACGTGGCACCGCAGTTCCTTCCGCCTCTTGGCACCGCCTTCGCGCCGTGCGGCTTCTTGGTGTCAGATGCCTGGCCGGGCACTGCAGCGCTTTCGCGGGCGCTGGTCCTTAGGGCGCCGTCCGACTTCCTCAGGACTCCTCCTTTAACCCTTTTCCTTCCTCATTTCCATCTGATTTCCACTCCTTTCCTGTCCATGCAGTCCGTCCTGGACTGTCAGGAGATGACATTGAGCCTGACCCAGACCTTAGGCTGGGTGATGAAGTGGAAGAAACAGGATCTATTCCTGCTGCAGAGCCTGTGGTCGAGGACCTGTCTTTTAAGCCTCTGCTGAAAAACTTAATTTCCACCCTTTCTCTCCAAACTACAGACATCGATCCTGGGAAATTGCTAAGACTCCAATATCTCCATGTTCCGAGATACCTACGGATTTGACTCCTCCGGTACAGCCATCCTTTGAGACGCTGTCTCAAATGGTATGGAGTAATCCTGCTCTCATTCCTTCGGTGGCTAAATCCATAGATAGGAAATACTCAGTCCCCAAGGATCGACCCATTCAAACACCATGAAGTCTTGCTATATTATAACAATAGCAGTCAGCCACTGCAGCTGAACTGCCCCGGAGAGGAAGGAGTTAACTCCAGAAGATCTGGAGTTCTACAGCGCGAGGGCGCTGTGCCCAAAGCTCTGTCTGGCAGTTTCAAATGAAACTGTCAGATTCTTTACTCCGCTTCACTGAACAGTCGCTCCGGAGATCAGCTCCTTCAGCTCGGTTCATTCTCGGTTTAAAGAGTAGTTTTCGGTTCATTTGAACCGCAAAAGTTATTATTTTTACCGCATTTCGGTTCTAAAGCTCTATCTGGTAAACCGTAAGTACAAAAATTCAAGTCTGTGTGGAAATTAATTATCGTTCGGTTTTGAACCGATCGCTTGGTTTTTTCTGTCTTTTAAAACTGTACTGTGGGTTTTAGAGTGCGGTCTCGTTCTTATCGGTTCTAAAAACCCAAATTATTACGCTTTTTCAAATACCTGTGACACGGTTAGGAACCGATAAGGGTGTCTTGCCTGGCACTGCCATCAAAAGGGCAAGTTTTTGGTTAGGCTGGCATTATGTCTGAGAAACCCAAAAGAAAACCGGCCCACTGGGTTTCAACACTGTGATGTTCGTGGGGACGCTTTGCAAGGCTGACCCACACACCACTTGTGTCTATTGTCTGGGGCTGACCACCTCCTGTTAAACTGCCAGGTGTGAAAAATTTCCCTGCAGCCACCCTGGAGAAGAGATTGGGCCGCTCAGGAACTAGAGGCTAAGAAGTCCGCTGACCCGATGGCCAGCCCGGTTCAGTACCCACTGGACCTAGAGGGAGTGCCTCTGACCAGGCTAGACTTCCTCGGCAAAGGAAGACTGGCTCAGAGGAACCAGTCCCAAGTAAAAGACAAAGAAATCAGGAGGTTTGGAGTCCAGAATTGTGTCTCCAACTGCTGCAGAGATAGCTAAAGCCATTCAGATTGTCCAGTCACTGTCTCAGGGATCTGTAGAACCACCAACAGTTGGTAAAAGGTTGGTCTGCTCAGTCCCAGTGGTTCAGGATTTTGAAGTTGAGGATTTTATGAACCACAGGAGGGAGGAGGAATTTGATCAATATATGTGTGGCTGGGAGGGTCTGGACGTGCCATCGAACTGGCATTTCTCCAGACAGACCTTTAGAATCTCCCTATTCTGTCTGAGTCCTCTTTCTTTATTTTTACAAAAGGTTGTAGAAACCTCCAGCTTTTTAGAGGAGGCTGTGGATGAGCAAGAGGAGCCTGATTATGTGGAGATGATGGATATTCCAGAGTCTAGGAGGTTGTCTATTCCTTTGCATAAGTCATTTAGGAAGCAAACAACAAAGATTTTAAAAATCCTCATTCTGTCCCTCCTGTAGATAAAAATGGACAGAAGGTATACTTTGTCAGGCTCGGATACAGACTTCCTTATTGAGCAGTGTAGTCATGTAGGTGTGGTACAAGCTGCAGCCTGTGACAAGGCTATTATTCCTCTGGCCTCACATCCTCCTGATAAGGATTCTAGGAAGATTGATGCCATGGCTAAGAAACAGTATATGGCAGCTTCTTTGGGACTCAGGCAGGCAAATTATATGGCTTATGTGGCTAGATATCAGAAATCTAGGTGGGACACAGTATTGTAGTTAGCCAAGCAGGCCCATGGCCAGCTGGCTAGTGAGTTGGAACAGGTGGCTGCTGATGGCATTGAAGCCTCTAAAGTTCAATTTCATACTGCTGTTGATGTTAATGATGTTTCTCTAGGTCATGGCCACTTCTGTAGCTTCCTGTAGGTTGGCATGGCTCAGATGCACTAATCTGTCCCAAGATACTCAGTCAAAGGCTATGGATTTTCCTGTAGGAAATTCTCTGTTTGGGGAGCAAACAGAAAATTATATGAAAAGATGGATGAATACAGAACTACCTACAAAAGTGCTCAGGCTAAGGAGAAGCATGCATGCCACAAAGGCATGCTCCCAGAGGTAGGGGCAGACCTTTTCAGGCCTTTTACCACTTCAAGCCTCCTCTGCTGTCTCGCAGAGGGGTTTCTTCAGAGGCAGGGGAGACGGGCGCTAGTAGACTGCCTCCCTCCCTCAGCCTAAGGCTGTTATACAGGCACTTGATGGGGTGCCCAGGCCGATTCTCCTGTACCAGTGGGGCAGGTTGGCCTATTTCAGCCAGAGCTGGCTGTCCCTAACTTCGGACAGATGGGTTCTGGAGGTATAGGCCAGGGTCTGGTTCTCAGCTTCAAATATTTTCCAAAGATGAGAGCCAGGCATTTCCACCTGCAAGTCCTTCAGAAGCCCTTGCTTTGAAGCAGAGGTTTCTTCTTCTGGTCTGCAAAGCAGTGAAGGGTTCCTCCTTGCCATCAGGGCAGAGGCTTTATTCAAGATACTTTCTTACCCCAAAAGACAGGAGAATGGCGGCCCATTCTGGATTTAAGATACTTGAACAAGCATCTGTTGAAACCAAAGTTCAAAATGTTAACCTGGCAATGATATTGCTTCCCTAAGGCCAGGGACTGGCTAGCTTCCTGGACCTCAAGGATGCCTATTTTCATGTTCTGATCAGGCCTTCCCACCGAAAGTACCTAGGTTCGAACTGCCTCAGGCCACTACCAGTTCAGGGCAATGCCCTTCGGCCTCACTTCTTGCGCCAAGGGTATTCACAAATGTCTCGCTGTAGTAGTGGCTCATTTAAGAAGGCAAGGGGTTGTTGTAGCCTCCTTACCTGGACGACTGGCTCATTGTGGGTCAGTCTCCAGGTCAGGTGAAATCCCACTTACAAGTCACCCAGCAGCTTCTCACTTCTCTGGGATTTCTGCTAAACTTACCAAAGTCAGTTCTGGAACCAGTTCAGGCCCCAACTTTCATAGGCGCAGAATTGAACACAAGGTTAGCCAGGGCCTTCTTCCCCGGAAAGGGTGGACAGACTCATCGCCTGGCATCCTCCTTTACCCTGCGGGTCTCGACCAGCAAGGCATTTCCTGCAACTCCTCGGACACATGGCTGCTTTCCACAGCTGTTGTGCAGGGAGCAAGATTCCAGATGAGGGACATTCAGTTCCATTTGAGGGCCTATTGGTCTCAGAGGAAGGACCCCTTACCAAATTGGTCCCAGTTACTCAACCCTGATCCTGGCCCCACACTGGTGGCAGGATCAAAGCAATCTGAAACAAGGGGTTCCTTCATTCCATTTTCCTCCCTCACCCTCACCACGGATGCCTCCCTGTTAGGGTGGGGGCTCACCTGGGCGACCTTACCACTCAGGGAGTGTGGTCTCTCAGGAATCTCTGCTCCATCAATCTTCTGGAACTCAGAGCTGTCTTTTTTGCTCTTCGATCTTTTCAGATTCTGTCCAGAACAAAGTGGTTCAAGTCAGGACAGACAATACCACCACAATGTGGTACATCATCAAGCAGCAAGCACTCTGTCTTCAGCCTTGTGCACCAAAGCAATGAAGTTATGGTTCTGGCTTATTCCCCAAATTCCTCCTGATAGCGGGTTCATCTCCAGGAAGGACAATGTGTTGGCGGATCACTTCAGCAGAATTTCTCAGGGCCATCACGAATGGGCTCTGAATCCAAAGTACTGGGTCCGTTTTGCCAGTTAGGGGCACCTCAGATAGATCTTTTCGCCGCCCCAGACAACCACCAACTTCCTCTTTTTGCTGCCTTCAGTACTGGGCTCAGTCCTCTGGATGCTCTTTCTGTTGGATTGGAAAGGGAAGTTCTGTATGCTTCCCTTCCTCTCCTTTTCAGGGTACTAGTGAAAATCAGATCTCAACCTTGCAGAGTTATTCTGATTGCCCCAGATTGGGCCAGACAGCCCTGGTACCCTCTGCTCCTGTCCCTGGTAGTTCACCTCCTGCCCTGAGCCTGCCCAGAGTTCACGACTTACTGGCCTGTGCACAGGGAGAGTGTGGTATCCGGACCTCAAGTCCTCCACCTCAAGGCTTGGCTCTTGAGGAGCTAGAATTTGTTGATTTACACCTTTCTCAAGGTGTTATGGATATTTTAAAGGCTTCAAGGAAGCCTTCCACTAGGCCACTTATAATTCTAAGTGGAAGAGGTTTTCCATCTGGTGCTCTGAGAGGCAGATTACCCCAGAATCTGCTGATCTTCCCATTCTTTGGACTATTTGGTCCATCTGAATTCCTTAGGCCTTAGACCAGCTACCCTGAAGGTTCATCTGGCAGCTGTCTCTGCTTTTGTGTCAGCAGGAAGCCTGCCTCCCTTCTTCTCACCCTGTGTTCTCCAAGTTTTTAAAGGGTTACTCACACTAACCTCTTTCGGGAACCAGCTCCCTGGGACCTGAATATTTGCATTGCTCAGTTAATGCAACCTCCTTTGAGCCTCTGTCTTCAGCAGAACTCAAGTATTTAACTTGGAAACGCTTTTTAGTAGCTATCACCTCTGCCAGACGATAAGTGAGTTACAGGCCCTGTCAGTGGAAGAAGATTTTATCTCTTTCCACAGAGATAAGGTAGTCCTTAGGACTAATAGAAAGTTTTTGCCTAAGGTGGTTTCTGATTTCCACCTGAATCAATCTATCCTCCTCTATATTTTCACTGAGCATTCTTCTTCAGGTGAGAGGAGACTGCACAGCTTGGATGTCAAAAGGGCATTAAGTTACTATCTAGAGCGCACCAGAGGTCATAGGTCTGGATCCCTCCAACTGTTTCTTTACCTATGGCGAGGTTGGCAAAGGAAACCTGCCACTAAGAGAACAATTTAAGGTGGATTGTCTCTTGTATCCAATTTTGTTATCAGAAACTGGTGGAGTACCCCCCAGGATTGAGGGCCCACTCACCAGGGGAGAGCTGCGCTCCGCATGGTTGCTAGAGACATTCCTATTCTGAGATTTGTCAAGCTGCTACCTGGAAGACAGTTCACACCTTTACTAAGCATTATTCCTGGATATCCAGTCCAGGAGAGATGCTCGGTTTGGCACAGCTGTGCTTCAGAGCCTATTTCCTAAGTAGGTTCTGACCCTCCTCCATGGAGGTACTGCTGTGTAATCTGCTATTGTTATAATATAGCAAGACTTCATGGTGTTTGAAGAAAAATTACTCACCTTAGTATTGCTTTCTTCTCATGGAGTCTTGTATATTATAACCACCTCCCTCCTGCCCTCTCAGAACTCCTACTTGGGTAGAGGTGGCAAATTGGTGCAAGCACTGTGTCATGCCATTTTAGTTTTCCCTAACCCTTTTTTCCTTTGGGTTAGGATCTAGATTGTTCTTTTAGGTTATTTTTTTTATGCCCCTTCTTGGACTTGAGTCTTGGGGGAAGGGGGTTCATATGTGTCTTGTCAGTGGAAACGAACCATAATACCATCAATCTTTGTTATTATGGTTCTGGGTGTTTCTTTGTTGTTTATATTGTTGTTATTACTACTAGTAGGTAGCCATAGGCTAGTGTAGTTTTTCACACAGACTTTTTCCATTCCTTTGATGTTGGTTTTCAGAAGATCTGACAGTTTCATTTGAAACTGCCAGATAGAGTTTTAGGCACAGCGCCTCAAGCTGTAGAACTCAGATCTTCTGGAGTTAACCCTTCCTCTCCGGGCAGTTCAGCTGCAGTGGCTGACTGCTATTGTTATAATATAGCAAGACTCCATGAGAAGAAAAGCAATTACTAAGGTGAGTAATTTTCTCTTTGTCCCAAGCCTTTATGGATCCTATTGTAGTTTTGCAGAGAATGATAAGGTCGTCCTCCATAAACTACTACAGCTAAACCTATTAACAAAGATCTTGTAAGATAGACACTTTGATGAAGAAGTCTTTTGCTGCTTCCACCCTGGGTATGCACTTGTTGCCAGCTATCAGGGCTATTTCTCTCAATAGGTATATCTCCTTTGGCATTCGCTCAAACAGATGGTTGAAGCTTCACCGGAATCGGATACAAAGTCGGAGCTTCTTCAAACCATTACCAGGGGTATCAAATCCAACAACCAGCAGGTTAAAGCTGCTATGGATGCTTTCGATATATGTTTCCAGAGTGGCGGCGTTAAATACCGTCATTGTCGTTCGGCTGTGTGTACTTCAGGTTTCACGAATGACGTATTAGCAGCAGGTAATGGCGCTGCCTTTGATGGTGTGTATCTCTTCGGCCCTCAAGTAGAACAGGCTCTAGAAGCTACATTAAAAACTAGGTCAGCCATTAGCTGGCTCCGACCTCCCTCCTGTCCCTCCCTCGAGGGAAGCCAATAAACACCAGTTCCATAACTGTCAGTTCTTTTAAGGCAAAGGCAGAGGGAAGTTTTCATAAAACCAAGCCCCCCAGCCTCAAAAGAAAACACAACAGAAGGCGCAAGGACCCAAAGCGCCCAGCGCCACCTTCTGAGTTGTTGGCCCAAGTCCCACCTCAGCTGCCCAAGGTGGACTCTTCCTCAGCAGTGGGAGGTCATCTGACGCACTTCTACAGTCAATGGAAGTCCATAACCTCAGACAAATGGGTCCTCCAGATAATCCGCGAGGGATATTCACTCAATCTTGTGGAGACCCCTCCGGATCGTCCTCCCAAACGACAGCCCAGGCTGTCAACACTCCAGTCAGACCGTCTCACCTCCGAGATTCAGGGCCTTCTGAACAACAGGGCAGTAGAAGTAGTTCTGCTGCATCAACAAAACACAGGGTTCTACTCCCATTACTTTCTGGTTCCAAAAAAAACCGGGCATGTGCCCCATTTTGGATCTCAGAAAGCTAAACAGATTTCTGCCCAAGGAGAAATTCAGGATTTTTTCACTAGGAACCTTGTTACCTTTGCTTCATCAGCACGACTGGCTAACCTCCCTAGACATGCAGGATGCTTATCAGCACATCTCTATTCACCTGAAACATCACAAATTCCTAAGGTTCGTGGCTCTGGGACAGTAGTATCAGTTCAGAGTCCTGCCCTTTGGGCTGTCCTCGGCGCCACGAGTTTTTACAAAGTGTTGTGCAGTTCTCGCAGCGCATCTCAGAAAGATCGGAATTCAAGTGTCCCCTTATCTGGATGACTGGCTTCTGGCAAGTCCTTCCAGGCAGGGAACTCTGGACGCCGTAGCCACGGCATCAAGCTTTCTCACGTCCATGGAAGTCCTGCTAAACCTCAAAAAATCGCAGCTGCAGCCCTCCCAGAGACTCCTTTTTATAGGACACCTCCTGTGCGAAGGCTTTTCTTCCAGAGGACAGGAGGAGCGATATCCTTCAGATGGCCCGTCACATCGGGGAGAGCAACTCTGTTCTGGCTCTCTCGATGCAACAGATGCTAGGTCTCATGACATCCTCCGTGTTCACTGTACCCCTAGCACGCCTTCACATGAGAACTTCTCAGTGGATGCTCAGTACTCAGTGGTCCCCAACCACTCACCTGCAGTCCTTTCTCATCAAGGTGACAGAACCTCTAAGGAGGTCACTCACCTGGTGGTCACAAGAGAACAATCTCCTAGAAGGGTATCCCTTTGCTCCTCTGGATCATCAGATTTCCATTACCACAGACGTGTCCCTGATGGGGTGGGGGGCTCAATATTAGGCTCTCCACACTCAAGGTACGTGGACTCAGGTCAAGTCCCAGCTTCACGTAAATGTCTTGGAAATGAGAGTCGTCCTTTATGCGGTCCGGGCATTGAAGGACATTCTCTGTCACAAGAGCATTTTCCTTCAAATGGACAACAAAGCAGTGATGTATTACATCAACAAACAAGGCGGCGCTCGCTCTTCCCCCTTATGCAGAGAAGCGATGAGAGAGTGGGAATGGTGCTTGCAGAACAAGTCTCTAATTCAAGCGGTCTACCTGCCAGGAGTACAGAACGAACTGGTGGACCACCTCAGCAGAACTGAGACAGATCCTCACGAATGGTCTCTCGACTCAGCCGTAGTTCAGTCAGTATTCGCAGAGTGGGGAACTCCAGACCTGGACCTTTCTGCATCCCCACTCAGTACAAAACTGCCTCTCTTCTGCTCCAGAAATCCAGGGCCTGGCATTTTCTGTCGGGATGCGTTCAGGCTGCAGTGGACAAAATGCTTTCTATTTGCCTTTCCGCCTCTTCCTCTAATTCAGAGGGTACTTCTCAAGTTCGAATCCCAGGGGGACAAAATGATCCTCATTGCTCCATTTTGGCCTCGACAAATGTGGTTTCCACTGCTCAACAGTATGTCAGCAGCTCCGCCGAAACCACTCCCACTTCAGACGAACCTCTTGACTCAATGGCCTGTTGTTCATCCCAACTTGAGGTCGCTTCACCTTCATGCTTGGCTCCTGAAGAGATAGAAGTGAACAGGTTCAATGTCTCTCTCAGGGTTTTGGATATTCTTTTGGCTGTGCGGAAACCAGCCACTAGAAAAACTTACACAGCCAAATGGAAGCATTTTTCGCTCTGGTGTGCAAAATCCTCTTTAAATCCCTTTTCCTGTCCACCAGATAAAATTTTGGAGTACCTCTTAGACCTCTCAAATTCAGGTCTGCAGTACTCTACAGTCAAAGTTCACCTTTGTGCCATTTCAGCTTATTATGAGCTGGTACTTTCCTTGTCACTAGCTCAGTTATCTGTAGTTAAGAAGTTTCTTCAGGGAATTCTGCATACCAGACCTCCTATAAGATGTCCAGTCGCAGCCTGGGACATTACTCTTGTACTAGACATGCTCACTCGAAAGCCTTTCGAACCTCTGGCTACCTGTGAGTTAAAATTTCTCACCTGGAAAACATCCGTCCTGGTGGCCATTACCTCAGCCCGCAGGGTTTCTGAGATACATGCCTCGGTCACAGACCCTCCGTATACTGTGTTCCATAAAGACAAAGTAGTTCTGAGAACCCATCCTAAATTTCTTCCTAAGGTTGTTTCGGAGTTCCATCTAAACCAACCTTTAGTCCTTTCCTCTTACTTTCTGGACTTCCAAATGAAGGAGAACGTTCTCCATTCTCTGGCTGAAGAGAGCTTTACGTTTCTATCTAGATAGAACAAAGGACTTTCGTAAAGCTCAACAACTTTTGTTTCTTTCAGCGAGACCCGGCTGGGTCAGTCTGTCGCTATCAGGTGTATCTCAGCATGGCTAGTGGCATGCCTGCGCCACTGTTATTCCATGGCGCAGGTTAAGCTGGAGGGCAGAGTCTACACTCACTCTACTAGGGCAGTAGCGGCATCTCTGGCAGAAATTCGCAACATTCCCATTGCAGATATTTGCAATGCGGCTACCTGAAGCTCAGTGCATACTTTTGTTAAACACTGTGCCCTGGATGTCCATGCCAGACGACATCTGTCCTTTGGCAGAACCATCCTTAATGGACTTCTGTCCTAAAACTGTGAGCTCTTGGTCTCTCCTGCCGCCCTCTTGGGGGATTATTAGCTCGGTACTCTCCAGTTAGTGTGAATGAGTAGTGGAGACTTGTGTCCAGGAAGATATGGAAATTACGTACCTACTGTAATTCTTGATCTTCTTGGACGAGTCTCCACCACTCATTCACACGCCTACCCCTCTATCCCCAAGCTCACCTTCTGTTGTTGGTCTTTACTCCTCCAATCTTTAGGCTGTGAAGACTTCTTTTGTTGACCCTTTTCTTATAGCTGGTCTTCCGGACTATCCTAAGGTCCGTTTTTGGTTAGGCTATCTCTTCTAGGTTAGTTAGCTGCACCTCCTCGGAAAAAAATGTACTGAAGCGATTGGAAGGTCGACGCTGAGATATTCATTACCGCACGAGCTGAGGCTCACAGTGCCGCTCCTCGCGGCGCCGTCTCAGGCGCCGACCTTCCAGCAAAAAAGTTTGCTCCCAATGGGTCCTAGTGCCTCCGGCGCTGATCCCATTAGTGTGAATGAGTGGTGGAGACTCGTCCAAGAAGATCAAGAATTACGGTAGGTACTGTACGTAATTTCCATTTCCTGCACCTCCTTAAGCTGAGAGTGGAAAGTATACATTAGTATGGCTTGCCTTTTCCTGAAATAGGCAGCAAATTTGATGATCTCCCCCCTCATTTTGGTTTTTTACAGTCTTCCAAAGGGTACCCTTAAATGCATCTTGAGTGTTGTTCTCCCTCACAGTCTACTCCAGCCTAGACTTAGCCGTGTCTGTAAATTATTTTAGGTTTAAAAAATAATGATGACATTTCCATAATGTCTGGCCCTGTTCTGCTCTCCATGCCAGTCTCAGCGTGAGCTGTGCATGGTCCGATAGGACCGAGGGAATATGTTCACGTTCCATTATCTGATACTGATGCTCGCTTAACTTCAGGAAATAATCAATACAGGTGTAGGATACATGTGGGGGAGAATAATGGGTATATTTTATTTGAGTCGAGTGCACTGAGCGCCAAGCTTCCACCCAGCAGGCCCCCCTCACGAACCTTTTGATGAATTTGCTAGTGGGAGTGGGTTGAAATGGCCTTATTCTAGTGGTATCCACCTGTTCCCAGATCTGATTTAGGTCGCCCCCCCACCACCAGGGACCCCCTATGATATTCCATAATCTTCTGGAGCAACCCCCTTGTTGTTACTGTAGATCCAGGTGGGACATAAAGCGACACCAGAGTGATAGATGATCCCCCCAAGTCCCCAGATGCTATAGCCATCCAGCCCTCTGCATCAATATAACTGTCATGCAGCTTGAATGGGGTGCTCCGAGGGATCAAAATAGCCGTGCCCCTTCTCTTCTCCTCTCCATGCATTGAGGTAATTACCTGAGCAAAGCCAAATCTACTCAGCTTAACATGTTTGGCCCTACTCAAGCGTGTCTCCTGCAGGAGTATAAAAGCGGGGTTCTGCCTCCTCAAGGCAGATAGCACCTTATATCATTTAACAGGGTTGTTTAAACCGTTCTGTGATACTATCTGTATAACAGTTTTATCAGCCATATGTGAGCTCAACAATAACAGCTGTTATGCTTTTTCCATCTAGCATTCCTCTTCAGGACCACCCTCCGTGATCTTGTTACGAGGCCCCCCCCCACTACTCATATTTCATAGATTCATTCATTCCCCCAATCCTCCCACTCGTATATCTCATTCATTATAGATTTTGATGTGCCCACATAGAACTCGAACAACATATACAAAACTATGTATGTAACGTACCACAGCTGCAACTGTGCAGCCTAACTGAGGTATACAACAAACGTTGCCATCTTCTCCGGGCTGAAACTATGTACAAACAGACCCGCAAAAAAGGGGAACAAATTAAATCGGCCCCTGAGTCCCTGGAGTAATAAATCCAGGAGTAGAGGAAACGGAGCCCCATTAGGGGTTCGGTCCTCCTGGACCCTAACCAGTGTGGGTTCTGGCCTGGTAACAAGGCCAAAGTATGTCACCTGTCCCTCATGGTATTCCCACCTGAGGGAGGATGGTCTTTCATAGGCCAGCCGAGGAGGTATAAACATCCTCTGCTTGCCTACCAAAACCAGTAGCAACATGGCCCAAAAGCGAGGCCCCCAACCCATATAGTGCATGAGAAGGGGTCCCGGTGTCTCTCCTCCCCCAGGCGAGTAAGTTATTTCAGCTGCGTTCACCCCACTTCTGCATAGAATCTGAGCTGTCCCATGGCTCTCAGTAAATAATAAAAATCCCCTGTTTATCTTATAATATACTGTTCCAGCCTTCCCCGCTCCTCATTTTACCCCTTTCTCACTCTTTCCATTAAATAGGTCACAAGGTCCTCCCAGTGGGGTGCCTCTTCTTATATCTGGCTTAGGTGTGGAGAAGTTGTCAGTGATATACTTTCTGAGGGCATAAGTCTCCGGTTCTAAGTCTTTTCTAAATATGCTCCTCCTGCATCCTCTAAGAAGGGTAATTTAGCACCATTTATAAACTAAACATAGACACGTCAATAGTATCTTGTCCATGCTCTAATCTGGGGTTATAGATGGGAATAAGTAAGAGGCCACCCATCTTCCAGCCCCAGTTCCAAATCGCGACTCCTCCCACCCCCAGCCATGAGCCCAAGACATGTATTAAGCCACTCTAATAGCCACCTGGGACCTGCTAGACAGGACAAGCAGGGCAGTCCCATAGGGATAAAGAAACATAAGCACTCACAAACCCCAAACCATCAGTTCAAGTGTCCCCTCGGTTCTCTCAAAGTTCTTGCTGCAATTGGTGAGTTATCTGGTGTAGTAATCCCTTAATGTCCTGCATAGTACTGGGAGCTGTTCTCTTCCCCAATTTTCTGAAATTACGTGCTGCAGCAGTTTGCCTTTGACTTGATGGGATCGGAGCTTGTCCTACTTGACAGAGTTCGCTGGTAACCTCATGGCCTTTCCCTTTCAGTGCTTGAAACGCCTCTTCCGCTGTGCAGTAAAGCTCTACCGCCAATTCCCACCTAACCCGAAGGCGTGCAGGTTACGATGTTTGGAACTTCACTCCCAGGGATTTAAGCTTATGCAGTGCTGGCACATAGGCCATATGCTGCTGTTGAACTGGCGGGGGGGTAGACCTGATCAAAATAAAGGCGAAAGTCATTATATTCCACCCTTTGTTGTCTCCATGCAGTCCTGAGTACCAGTTCCTTATCTCTGTAACTTGAGAACTTGGCTACGATTGATCTGGGTCGGGCAGTCGGTGAAGTGGGCTTAGCTGAGAGCGCTCTGTGGGCCCTCTCGATTTTAAATGTAAATGTGGGAGATCTAGAACATGCTTGAGCATATCTTGCAGGAACTCTGCCATCTCTCCCACCTCCAAATCCTCCGGGAGTCCATAAATCCTTAAATTCTCTTACCTAGCACGGGCTTTTAGGTCTAGGCATTTGGCTTCCATGCTTTTCTGTTGTCTAGTGAGGGCCTCCACAGCCTGCAAGAGGTGGATAATGTCATCCTCTGCATTTGAGATCCTCCCTCTACAGAAGTAACTCTGGTCTCAAGTTTTGTGAGGTCAGCTGACAGCATGCAGTTTTCAAAGTCAGCTTTGTTTTCATTGTGGAATATGCTTAATTTCTGTCAGGGTATCTCTAATCTCGAGCATGACAGAGATTCTAGTTCTGCCTCTGTGTCTCCTCGCCATGCTGGTTGGGATTCCTGCCATTGTCCGTCGGGTTCATTCGTGGCAATCCGCTTTGCTAAGCGCTTTTCTTCCGTTTTTGGAGCGGGAACATTTTCTTGGTGTGCCCTCATTGCTGGTTTTATGCATTTTTACTGAAAACTGATGAAATTTCAATAGCGTGGGGATGATCCTGTGCCTGCGGGTTGGGGAGCTCCACTATTAGTCCGCCATTGAGTCGGTGACGTCACTGGAAGTCCTAGTTGCTATTACTTCTTCTCAGAGAATTTAGGAGCTTCAGGCTGTAATGTGTGAGCCTCCTTATTTGATTTTTCACAAAGACAGGATGCCTTTGCTTACCAATCTTGGAAGTTCTTACCAAAGGTGGTGTTTGAGTTTACTTTGAATTAAACCATCCACCTGCCAGTTTATTTTCCTGAGCGTACCAGTCCAGGGGAAGCATTGCTCCATACTGTAGATGTACATAGAATACTCTGGTACTGCATACACCAGACAAAGGACTGAAGGAAGTCCTTGCAGCTTTTTGTTTACTTTGCCCCTGGGAAAGAGGACGCTCCTGTTTCTAAACAGTGCTTGTCAAAATGGTTGGCCAACTGTATTACTTTCTGTTATAGGAAGTACAGTATGGAAATCCTTGTGATTGTTCATGGTGACTCGACTAGAGGCATGGCCACTACCATTGCCTTTTCAAAAATGTTTCTGCTGCTGAAATTTGTGCAGCTGCCACCTGGAGTACGGTCCACACCTTCGCTAAACAATACAGTCTGGACATTGCCTGAAGGAAAAGGGCAGGCTTTGGCCTAGCTGTGCTTCGATGCCTACTTTCTTAGGCCTGTAGGCTCCAGCCCCCCTAGGCTGTTTCTCTCCCAGTACTGCTTGGTACTTGTTCCTTTTATGTGGCCTGATAAGAGATATCCTCAAACGAGGCCAGCCCGACGGCACAGTAACGCTTCTGCCTGTGATGCCAGTGCCCTGGGTTCAGGAATGAGCCTGGGCTGTTGGAGGGCCAGCCAGGTGGGGGGAAGGAGGATGGAGTGTCCTGATGATTGCTGTCCTCTGGGGGGTAGGTTGGGACAGTATCCAGCACATGACTTATTTCCTTGCAGAGGCAAGGGGTCTAGCAGCACTGGTGCTGGACAGTCTGGGAGAGCGGAGCAGATGTTGGCAGTCCTACCACAACGTCATTGCATGCTGTACCTTCCAGGGAGTAAAACAGAAAAAGGGACTGCGACCATGCAGGATACAGCCCACCGTAAGTCCTGCACTGTTGCCTGGACTGCTTTTCCCCTGCCTCTGGGTGGCCCTTCCCATAGGGGGTCATCCACAGGGAACTGTGGTAGCAGGTCAGTCTTGGGGGCAGATGACGTAGCTGAACTGTAGGGGCTGGCAGCAGAGTAGCAACAAAAAAAATATATATATCCTCAAAGAAGATATTGGCAGTGTCAGTGGCTCAGTAGGCTGCACACTCTCCTCTGATGCCGGGAGATCAGAGGGCTGTGGGTTCAGTTCCCACATCTGGCACTTGGGTTAATATCCCAGTACTGACACTGTAATGCAGCATGAGAGGGATGCTGCACTTCTGAGGTGCCGTCTTTTGGATGAGACGTTAAACCAAGGTCCCATCTGCCTGGATTGTTGGTAGTTCAGGTGGATGTTAAAGATCCCAAGGCACTTATCAAAAAGAGTAGGGGAATTTCCCTGGTGTCCTGGCCAAATTCCTCTTATTCACTAAAAAAAATACCACCAACAGCTTAATCTGGTTCAAGATCAGTTGGCATTCATCTGTATCCCCCTTCCCTGGGTCGTGCCTGAAAATAGGCAGGATTTGTCTAGTGCACTTACCCGGACAACAAAAACTACAAAAAAAAAAAAACTTACCATAACAGTAGATCTTTGAGAGAATATTTTTCATCAGGTCATGCTGTCCCACCCTCTGTCCTCCTTGGGGTTTAGAGCTCCAAAAGATCTGCCTGCTGCTTCTTACCTTGTCTAGTAGGCAGAGCCCTTGGTTCTCTCCTGGTTCCCTACAGGGAGGTCCTCCGAGCATGATCTCTGGCAGGGAACTGAGGAGGGAAGGGGCTGCCCACATTTATATGGGAGGTGCCGATGTAGAACGTCATTGTGGGCAGTCCCTAGTGAACTGCATGCAAAAAAAGTTTCCATGTGGTCCTAGTGCCTGACAACTATAGTTCTATAGGTGTAGCCTGGTGAAAGAGATTCTCTCGAAGATCTACCATTATGGTAAGTGCGTAACTATTCTTTTCCAGTACACCTGGACTGATGGTTTTTAGTAAGGCTAGAGACTCATTCCAGAGGTGTGACCTGATAATCATTGATGAATATAGAACAGTTACATACTTACTGTAACAGTAGATCTTCAAGATAATCTCTTAAATCAGGTCACGCCTTCCCTTCCTCTGTCTTTCTTGGGGCCACCAAGCAATGTTCTCTGTATCAGTTTCCTCCATTTCTGTTCCTTTTGGCACCCTCTGATGCCTGCTATCCAGTGTGGTGGTCTAATTTCCTGGTTTCCCCTGATCATAGTCCTACAAGCATAATTTCCAGTGGGGAACTAAGGAGAGAGGGGGCCGTCTACATCTTATATGGATCCTGACCTATGACGTCATGGGTGGCCCCTGTCTAACTGCTGGCAAAAGTTTCTGTGTGTTCCTAGCACTAACGTGTTATAGTTCCAAAGGTGACCTGATGGAGATTCTTTCCAAGATCTGCTGTTACGGTAAGTACTTAACTGTTCTTTTTACACGGTTCACCGGGGCTTCCTTATGCCCTTAGGTTTCGTGCGTAAGTACTAGTTAGGTTATGCGGCACCTCCTCGGTAACAAAAAAAAAGTACTGAGGCAGTTAAGGGCTGGTGCAAAGGTAAGCCTGGTGCCCCGAGCCACGCTCATGGTGCTGTGCATGCACACAACTTGCTCAGTGCCGCCCCTCCTGAAAGGCTCCGGTTCCCGCAGGGTCCTAGTGCTTCCAGTTACGACTCAGTAGTGAGAATCAGTGGTTAAGGTATTCCTAGAAAATCAAGAATTATGGTTGAGTACGTGATTTTCATTTTTTCAGATATTTTAAAATCGCTTTTATAGTTAATTATGTAATTATTGATTTACATCATTAAAGATGGCTACCACTCAGAATTTATCCCATTATGAAAAATCTGTTTTGCTGAGGTTCCCTGTTGAATGTGCATGCTAGATTCATAATTCGAATGTATTGAGGTGGTGTTACTATATGTTTGTAACAGTAAGCAGCACAGCACTGTACCAAAATATTAAATTTTTTTCATGGCAGTTGTGACACAGGAGTGGTAACTTTTGAAAACTTCAAAATCCCATATTTTAGTTCAGGAATGAAAGACAACAAAAAGGAAAAAGGGATGTCTTGATATTTTTGCTAGAAAAACTTAGCTGAAAAGACTATATGGTGACTAACAAATACTGCTGCTTTAACTGTATAAATCAGTTTCACTATCTTGTGTAAACTGGTGCAAATGACATTAATTTAATTGTATCCTACCACACTTCCTCTGCTGTGGGTACTGTTGAGACCCTGGCAGCTCTGTATGCTAGGGGTTGTGGGAGATGGACTTTGTTTTGTCATGCCGTGGAACCCATGTTTTCCCAGATCACACCGTGTTTCAAACCGGTTGTCCTATAATGAGCATCCTTCACCACTGGAACCAGAAAAGGCAAGTAGTTAATGCCCACGGCTGACAGGGCTGGTGAATAGGACTCGACCAGTAGCTTCACTTGGGCTGTCACACATAAGGGTCTGTGGGATCAGTGTTTGGTTACTTGGAAGCATCTTATTTTCAAAACCTGTTTTCAGTGTGCTTTAGGTGTTGAATATTTTTCTTTTCCTCCGTGACAGCATGTCCCTGCTGAGCCAGCAGCCGTTTCTGTCACTGGTACTGACGTGTTTAAAGGGGCAGGATGAGCAGAGAGAGGGGCTTCTGACATCCCTCTACAGCCAGGTCCAGCAGGTACATTGTTATATTGTTACATATTACATTATTTCTCTGTATTGCATGATTGTTTTTACTGGAACCCAGGTTAATAATTCTCTGATATCTACAAGTATGTATAATGCAAGACGTGGCAAATTTTATTTCTACTGCGCCCAATTGTTGAGGCTCTGGGCGCCTCACGTTAAAAACAAGTTAGGAGAAAACAATACAGAACACTATAAAAACATATATAAACATACAAATTAAAACAATAATTAGATCTGAGAATAAATAAAATGAAATGCAGCAACAAATAGCTGCAGTTCATCAGTGAAGAAACTTTTGTCTTCTCCTGTACCACACAGCTGTTTTGGTTTTACTGACCAGGTTAAAGAGCAGAGCAGTACACTTTAACTGCTGTTTACTTTAAAAACCCGCACTTACAGAAAAACCAAAATGTGGAGAGTGTGGTAACCAGTTTCCTGCGATGCCTGGCTAAACTGCTTGAGCTTCGCTCTTGTGGGTTAACTGCAATCAAATATCTCTGGTATGTGGAAAACAAACAAAAAACCTTTTTTTACCAACCTAGGTTCTGTTCGCTATCCACATTTCTGCAGTCTTCCACGGAGCATGCTATGTCACTGGAGCAGTCTTTAAGCTTGACCCCTTCTGCCACACAGCTCTGTTGTCCTCCTGCACGCCCAACCCCTTTAAACTCGATCTGTTCCTCCTTCATGGCTTCAGCTAGTAAATTATATTCTGCTAGATCTTCAAGGATATACTGTATCCTCCATTAGGCTACACCTTTGGTACTGTAGCTGTCAGCACTAGGACCACGTGGAAACGTTTGCTAGCCAGAGGTCATGCATGATGACGCACTGTCTACATTTATATAAATGTGAGCGGATCCATCACTCTCAAGTTTTTTCCCACAGTCCGTCATCCTCATGGACCTGCAGAAGGAAATGCTGTCAACCTAGCCATTGTCTTTTATTCATTTAGTTTACTGCAAGTGTTATTTCATCACCTCTGCATGCAGTCAGAATCGAAAGAGCCTTTATTTCAGTATTGTAAGTGTGGAGAGAAATTTACAAAGAAGATAGACAGGCAGGGTCTGCGCGTGCTATTTGGTCCTGTAACACAACGTGAGGACTTGTGACATTTGCCAGAGCTTCAACCAGGCTACAAGGCAATGCCACAAGAAAACTCTAGAAAATGATCTCCTTCTCAAAACTTTGTAAGGCGTGGAGAAGGAACAGGGCCCAAGGTCTGCGTCTTTCTCACCACCACTGGCTAAAAAGTGGCCACCAAAGTTGAAGGATTGGGACAGGAAATGGTCATCACGGCCCTCCTCATCATCCAGCCATAAGCGTAAACATAGATATATAGACAGATCTGCTTCTCCGGTGAGGTCCCAGTCACTGTTGAGACAAGGTAATTCTGCTGCATCATTGCCCGCTCTGGCAGAGGTGACTACAGTACCCCCAAACACACACACACACACACCTGACTGTCAGTGAGACACCAAGGTCGGGGCTTGGCTTAGTCACTGCCATACCTACTATTGGGGACGGTAGGATGCCATTGTCTTTAGGCCGCCTGTCGATAAAAGTAGTCCTGGCCCCTTTACAGGGTGCCATTTACTCTCTGGCTGTGCTGGCATCATTCTCAGAAATGATCAGACGCATCCTGCCTGGACTACCACTGCAGGCAGTTAATCTGCCTATGGGGCTTCCTGCTGCACAGCCCTCGTCGACGGCTCCTACTTGCACATTACATATTTGTCCCTCTCAGTCAGTGCTGGCATCACTGGTACATTCTGTGGTGCCGATCGTCGATAGAGATGTTGACAACAAAGGTGAATATAATCCTGCCCTCGTGACTTTAGAGGAAGATTCAGAGAAGTATGAGGGAGAACAATATGTTGCACCACAGTCTAGTTCTACCCTCTCATCCTACAGTGAGGACTCAGTGGTCTATACCCAGATCCAACTTTTCAAGCCGCTGGGTTCAAGCCGCATTGATACAGCAAATGCAGTCTGCCATGGGCTTTGCTGTGGAAGAGAAGGATTCCACAAAAATAAATCTCATAGAATTTCGTAGGGTCCCTGCCATTGCTCCGTTATAATTCCACCTGTATATCGTGCATTAGAGGATGCTACATCTACTGCATGGTGCAGACCTGCCTCACTGTCTGCAGTTCCTAGAAAGGCAGGTAAGCAGTATCTACCACCATCTGCTAAGCCGTATTATGTTAACCAGTCAGAAGTTGACTCTCTAGTCATCATGGCTGCTTATGATAGGTCTAGAGTGCCTAAACCTGAGTGCTTTGCCTCTTGATAAAGAATCTAGGAGGCTGGATGTGATGGGTAAGCACATGTATGCCTCTGTCTCAATGGGCCTTAGAACTGGAAACTGCCAAGCCCACCTGATAAAATATCAGAACAGCTTGTGGAAAGCTTTGCGTACTATAGCCAAGCTTTGCCTGATGGCGCTGCCAAGAATGAGTTCCTTAAAATATTATCTTCTGGTGCTGAGACTGGCAAACATTTGCTACGTTCAGCTTATGATGTCTCTGATGCTTCTGCAAGGGCTGCCGCTTCTGGCATTTGCATGAGAAGATATTCTTGGCTCAGAGTTTCTGGCTTTGCCACTGATATGCAAACGGCAGTTTTGAATGCCCTGTTTAGAGGGACAGAACAGTTTGGCTATGATGTTGGAGAGGCCCTACGTGGCCTTCAGACCTTAAAAATGAATTGAAGGTCTGTAAAGTTCCTGTATTCCGCTCCTACTAGGGATCATGGGAGTGCTCCTTTTGTCAGCCTGCTGCTGAGGGTGGTCTTGCCTACCGTTAGCAAGGCCGTAGTAAGGGAAGTGGCCCCCTGCCGGGTCACTTCCTCCTGGTGCCCATGCAGAAGTACTAAAGCAGACTGTTCCCGTGGAACTGCCCCCACCTGTTCCGCCTGACACTCTGCCGGCTACAGCTTCACCACCACTGTTACCTCTAGGCGTGGTTGTGGGTGGCAGGATCTCCCTGCATATGAGCCAGTGGTGGGAGATCCCCACAAATGAGTGGGTTCTGGAAATAATTGCAAGAGGGCATGCTCTGGAGCTATTAGAAATCCCTTCAGATTATTCTCCACCTCCTTCCTGTTATCCTTTGGGCCCTTGCCCTTCTGGAAGGAAGAAATTCAGTCACTGTTGCAAAAACATGCTGTAAACCCAATCTTCTTCAAGGATAGTCCTTCCATTAGGACATGCCTTTGGAACTATAGGTCCAGGTCAGCACTAGGGCCACACAGAAAGTTTTGTTAGCATTAGCATCTATATAAATGTGAGCAGCCACATCTCTTTTTAGTGGTTTTCCTGCTGTTGATCATACTCGTCAGACCTGCTGTGGAAACGCCGACCAGCTAGCCATTGTTGTCTATTATTTTATATCTAAGTAATCACTAAATGTTTAGTAATATCGCTACTACAGCATGCCGCTGAAACCGACAATGTTGTTCCAGTACTGTGAGTGCAAGGAAACGATTTACAAGCATGACACACGCATTTGTGTCTGCTGCCTAGGCGCCTCTCACAGCATCAGGACTTGTGAGATCTGCCAGACCTTCAGTCGAGCTATAAGGTGACGGAGAAGAAAGGCGCCGAGGTTCTTATTAGAGAAAACTTTAGCAGTCATGGAAAAAAAAAAAAAACATGGCTAGAAATCAGCGTCTCTAGCACCATCGACCGACTCATGGTCATCTATATCAGAAGACCAAGACTAAGCGGTTGTTGACAGGACACATGCATAAGCATAGGGACAGAAACAAGTCTGCTTTCCCTAGCGAGGCCTAGGTCACCATTACTACTTGCAGGTACTCTGCCTTCTTTGTCATCGTCCGCTCTGGCAGTGGTAAAACCAGCCACCCCCCAAACCATCGACCAGACACCAAGGTTGGTGCTTGGCTCAGGCACTGTCATACCTGCCACGGATGGTATGTCGCTGTCATCAATGGGTCCAGGCCTGTTGCTGACTATAGCGGTTGCATGCCCTGGCAGAGGGATCGACGGGTAGGCAGTAGTGGCATCCTTTATCTCACATGATACAACACATGCTTCCAGGTGTACCTATGAAGTCTGAACTGCCATTGATGGGTGTTTCTGTATGGCTCTGTCGACACCATCAGCGGGAGCAGAGCACATACTTCCCGATCAGTAGCCTCTGGCATCGCCAGCGAGATTTTCAGCTTCTGTTGGCAATGGGATCATCAACGAGGCGGAGTATAATCCAGATCTCATTATGGAGGAGGATTATGAAGAGGAGGATTAGGGTTATGGAGAACAACAAAATGTCCCACGTTCTAACTCCCCTGTATCTTCTTGTAGTGAGGATTTTGTGGTGTACACACCCAGGTCTCCTCTAGAAGACCCTGCCTTCCAGTCTGTGATGCAGCAAATGCAGAATGCCATGGGCTTTGCTGTGGAGGAAGAAGATTCCACTAAAAAGAACCTGATGGAGGTTTTGAAGGTACCATATACTCCTTCCATTATTATTCCTCCAGTTTATCCTGCATTGGAGGATGTCACCTTTGCTGTATGGTACAGGCTTAATTTAATACCAGCTGCACCTAGAAAGACTGACGAGCAGTACCCTGCTCCTCCTGCAAGCTGATTATGCCAGCCAGCCTGAGACAGACTCAGTGGTTATCATAGCTGCCCATGACAGATCTGGGGCACCTAAGCACATGAGTACTCTGCCCTCGATAAGGAATCCAGGACGCTGGATGTTCTGGGCAAGTGTGTGTATACCTCTGCCTTACTAGGCCTTCATATTGCAAACTACTTGGCCCACATGATAAAGTGTTAGAATAGCCTGTGGAAGGCTGCCAAAACTACAGCCAAGGCTTTTCCGGAAGGTGATGCCAAGAATGAGTTAATTGAAACTCTCACTTCTGGTGCTGAGCTTGGCAAACATTTACTTCAGTTAGTGTATGATGTCTTTGTTGCCTGTGCCAGGGCAGTGGTATCTGCATAAGACATTATTCTTGGCTCAGGGTTGCTGGGTTTGCAGCTGATGTACAGGAAACTGATCTTCCTTAAGTCTTCATTTATTCATACTACTGGGTTCAAGCCAGAGGCACTGGGACCCCGCGGAGCTAAAAATCTTCAGGAGGCCTGGCGCTGAGGTAGGACCGCGCATGCATGGCTCTGCGAGGCTGGCTCATGCCATATAGGCTGTCTCGGCGTCAACCCTCCAACTGCCTCAG
Organism: Neoceratodus forsteri; assembly: GCA_016271365.2. Lineage (NCBI taxonomy): Eukaryota > Metazoa > Chordata > Ceratodontiformes > Ceratodontidae > Neoceratodus > Neoceratodus forsteri. The sequence goes on along the minus strand of JADMNL010000023.1, from coordinate 362,058,244 downwards.
TTCCTTTTTTCCCACCATCAAGTGAACTTCAAGTGATGTCGCTCGCCCGCTGGGAGTCAGATCTTCACATCTATACGACAAAAGCATTGCTTCATTTAATTGTAGCTAATTTTATTACTTACTGTAGAGAAAAAAAAGTTTCATTTTTCATCTTCTTCAGCCCTACTGATCAACGAAGTTGGCCATAGACAGTGACGGTAGGGAGTCTCCTTTGGAAGGCTGCCCTGGTAGCTGGTCTGAGTCCAGTCTGCCGCCCTCTCCAGAGGCGGAGTCCGACCATGGACACCTTCTCTGGCTCTCTCCAGTTCCCCAGTGGCCTCTGCACATGGTCACTTGGAATCTTGACACTGGAGCCATTCTCTGTCCTCCTCTGGGGTTCACAGTGGGCAGTTTCACCACTGGGTTGCTCTTATGGAACAGTGGGTACAGTATCTGGCCAATTTGACCCTCCCTGTGGATCCGTTGCCAGGGCCCTTGGGTCTAAGTGTCTGAGGACCGCATATGGAGCCTTTGGCCCAGGCAGAGTGTTTCTTGCTGCTGACCATGCTGCCAGTACTGGTTCCACGTGCCAACCTCTCTCATTCTGTTTCTTTGCAGGGACCAGCACAGGTGGCATCTCCTTACCCTTCTGTCGCCTCTAGGTTGGGTTTGGGTTCTCAGTCTGCACCAGCTCCTCTTCCTAGTCCAACACCGACCTCATCATTTCTGAAGAGGTGGATGAAGATTCATTCTATTGCCTGGACAATAAACTGTCACTTCTGGTATATGTTCCTCAAGAAGGCTTTCCTTCCTGTCTTTGCTCAGGTATATGCAGGCATCCCTGGCTCTGCAGACTTCTGCTCTAGATCCCAGAAAACAGATGTGCCTTCAATGGCTTCATATTCCTAATACCCCAATAAACATTATGCCTCCTGTCCCCCCACCGCCTTTGAGACTCTGAGGCTGTGTGGGCTAGGCCTACGTCTGTTCCATCTGTATGCAAGTCCATAGATCAAAAATATGTCCCTCCTAAAGAGAGACCTATTCTAGCTTCCCAGCCTATTGCGGATGTGTTGGTTATTCTTGCAGAAAATGACAAAGCTGTTTTACCTCAGGAGGTAACAGCATGTCCTATTAATAAGGAATCTTGCAACATCGATACCATGGGAGAAAGGGCTTTTGCAGCTGCCACTTTCAGCATGTGTATAGCCAGCTATCAAGGACACTTCTCCCAGTATGAGTACGTCATCTGGACCTCGCTTAAGTTTCTCGTGGAGAGTCTACCAGAATCTGATTCCAAGCTTAAGATTCTTCAAATCGTCACTTGTAGAAAAGAATGTAATAGCCATCAGTTGAAAGTGGCTGTGGATGCATACAATACTGCTTCCAGAGCTGCCGCTGCTGGAATCTGTATTAGAAGACTTTCCTGGCTGCGGACATCAGGGTTCTCTTGAGATGCCCAGCAGCAGGTTGTGTTTTCCCTTTGATGGTACCTGTCTGTTCGGTGTCAGCGTGGCTCAGAAGGTTATGGGTTCTTGTCCCACACCGGGATTGGACTTGTACCTAAAACACTGGCATCTGAGTTCAGTAGTAGGGGGGTGCTGTATTGCTGGGGTGTGCCATCCTTCGGATGAGACGTTAAACCGAGGTCCCTTCTCCCCATATTGGTGTTGTCCTGGTGGGGTCCAGGTGGAAGTAAAAGAACCCAGGGCACTTTTTTGCAAAGAGTAGGGGACATTCCCAGTATCCTGGCCAACATTCCCCTTCCCATAAACCGGTTCATGCAATTGTCCAGGCAGTGTGTGGGTGTTGATGTGCGTTATGGCCACCACTACACATTCAGTCGCTTCACTACCAGTCTAGCATTGCTTGTAAAGCGCTTTGGGATACACTGTGTATGAAAAGTGCTATATAAATGCTGATGATTCTTCTTCTTTGGTCAGCAGATGGAACGATAACTAGAGGTTTCTCAGAAAATCAGGACTGCCATCAAGACAGCCAGACCGCCTCCTTCAGCCCCTCAGAGGGTTAGGAACCGCCAGTACTTTTGTAGCAGACATACCTTTCATGGGAGAGGCAGAGGAGCCCCAGTCAAGCACCAGTCTCCCCAGCCACAAAAGAAAACACAACAGAAGGCACAGGCCCCAAAAGCTCCCAGTGCTACCCTCTGAGCTCCCGACCCTGGTTCCGCCTCAACTGCCTGAGGTGGACCTCTCCTCTGCAATATGGGAAAGTCTGACTTAGTTCTACAGTCTGTGAAATTCGAGCACCACAGACAGGTGGGTCCTCAGGATTGTTCGAGAGGGCTGCTTGCTCAACTTTTCAGAGACTTCCCTGGACATTCCACTCAAGTGGCAACACACTGTCAGTCGTGCAGTCAGACTTCCTCACCTCGTAGATGGTAGCCCTTCTCAGAAACAGGGCAGTGGAAGTAGTCCCTTGGGCAGAACGCAGCACAGCTTTCTACTCCCATTACTTTCTGGTTCTGAAAAAAGACAAGGACGTTTGCCCCATTTTCGACCTCCAAAAGCCGAACAAGTTCTTGTACCACGAGAAGTTCAAGATGGTCTCACTGGGGACCCTTCTGCCACTTCTCAAACAACAGGGCTGGCTGGCATCCCTGGACATGCAAGATGCCTACCAGCATATTCCAGTACACCCAAACCACTACAAATTCCTTTGCTTTGTGACCTTGGGCCAGCACTACCAAGTTTTGCCCTTTGGGCTGTCTTTGGCACCTCCATTCTTTACAAAGTGCTTTGTGTTTCTCACAGCGCACCTTTGGAACCTCAGCATTCAGATCTTTCCCTACCTAGACGATTGGCTCCTAGCAAGTCCCTCAGGGCAGGGTACAGAGAAGGCAGTGTCCTCCACCTTGTGCCATGCCGGCGACCAGGTCGGCTGGGGGAGGTAAGGATTGAGCGTCCAGAGGACTGCTCTCCTTCCTCGGGGAGTGGGGTTTGTGCTGCGCGCGTCAGCACAACGAGGGGTTCAGCCTGTGCCCAGGATGCTTGGCTGCCTCCGGCAGTGGAGACAGCTGGCGCCCATTGCATGGGCGTGGGCTAGGAGAAAAACAGAGGACAATACAACAGAACCATGCATGTGGCCCGATGGGCGGAGGACATACCCCGGGAGGAGGTTGTAGCCCTGCCAGGTCCGTAGAGGTGGTGATAAATAATATAGTGATTATAAATAAAAAAACAAAAAAACTGTATCCACAGCAGCTCAGTTTTTGACCTCCGTGGGAGCACTGCTGAACCTGGAGAAGTCACAGCTTCAACCTTTGCAGCAGCTCCTCTTCATAGGAGCCCACTTGGACACAACCAAGGTGAGGGCCTTCCTCCCTGAGGAAAGAAGGAATAACATCCTTCGAATGTCACATTTCTTCATGGGGAACAATCCTATGCAGGCTTGCTCCATGCAACGGATGTTAGGCCTTATGATCTCTTTCATCTTCACAGTGCCTCTGGCTTGACTGCACATGAGAACCACTCAGTGGATGCTCAGCACACAGTGGTCCCCAAGAACACATCCTCAGTCCTACCCCATCAAAATGATGGAACCCCTGCATTGGTCACTTGCATGGTGGACACAGTAGGACAATTTTCTTCAAGGTCTCCCCTTTGCCCTGCCAGAATCTCAGATAACCATCGCCACAGATGCATCTCTCCTTGGGTAGGGAGCTCACTGCTAGGCCAGTCACACTCAGGGAGTCTGGACCCACGCAGGGTCTCATTTCCATATTAACGTTCTAGAGATGAGGGCAGTCCTTTACGGCCTCCTAGTCTTGGAAGCTGTCAGTCACAAAGTAATCTTCCTTCAGACGGACAATAAACCAATGATATATTACATCAACAAATGGGGGGAGCACTTCTACCCACTTTGCTAAGAAGCCATGAAGGTATGGGAGTGGTGGGTTTACTGTGGAAAGAGTGCAGCCGCAATAACGAATATCAGATTTGCGCATGTAATTCAGCACATGGCAAAACAGCCTTCATTAAAAAAAAAAAAAAAAACTAAGGTGCCAAACATCGCCACCTGACCAGAGGCTCACAGAATAACATTCGTGTCTGTGTGCTCTGATTATGTTGAAGATGAACACTGCAGGAATGACTCACTGAAACCCTAGAAGTCCTGAGACTGAAAAGACTGGCTCATGACCTCAGAGAAGCTAGGAAGGTGTAGCTCCAAAAGTTTGGAAACCTGGATACCCTCTTGATGATCCCTAATGAGAACCCTGGTGATGTGACTGAGACTTAAAGCCAGAACTGATATACCCCAGGATGTGGCACCCATGGCAGAACAACAACCCTGCATGTGCTATTGGAAAGACAGACATTACATGAAATCTGGAGAGACACTGTAATGCTGAAAACTTCTCTTTATTACGGACTGGTCTGACCTTTCTAGATGTGTCTCAGTTAACAAGTATAAGTCCCCTAATGGTATTGCTTGATATGTATTTCCACAGGAAATACAACACATGCATGTTCCTTGTACTACTCAGAGAAACCAGGGTGTAACTGTTAGAATAAATAACAGTGGCACATTCACATAAATTAAAAAGATAATATTCTCATTTTTAAAAACTGCGAATAGCACAGCATGTAATGAATAGAGCACTTCTTACTAAGTCTGTGTGGCAGCGGGTCAAGATGCGCATCACTGTCTACCTGGCATAGAACCAAAATGAGCATTGCCAGTGCGCTCTGTCTGTAGTTCTAAGATCTGAAAATGAAAAAAAAAGTGAAAATGTGTGATACTGTTTGTACATAAGAGCATATGCATCTTGGCTGTCGGCACAGCCATCCAGTCTCAAACTGATTGAAATGCAGAGCAGATGACTTAAGGGGACACTGTCAACCCTCTTAGGTCTCAAAGTGTCCCTAGTTTAAAAAACATTTTTTATGACTGCCAATATTCAGTAAAGATTGCTGGTGTAGCTGGTAGTTTGATTCTGACTCTTATTTTCTTTAAAAAAGTGAAAAACAGACTGCCCAACATACTGGTGTTATCACACCAAAACAGGTTTGTTTACATCCCTTGAGTAACTCCAAATGCATCTTTCCTGGACTTGGAAACGTCCACAAAACAGTCTAGCCCCTCATGATGCAGTGGGAGTTTAGGAGGCTTCTTTCTCATGAGTGACTGCACTGTTTGGGTTTGTTTCTAATGCTCAGGAAGTATGCAGTAAGAACAGAACCAGGATTGTAAACAAAACAAGGTTTTTTATAAATATACATTGCCATGCATTTCAGTTCTACTAAGCAAGGAGACAAACAAAACAAATGGCAACATCGGTGAATTTTAGAGAGGGTAAGCAATCATAAAATGTGGGGTTTTAACTAGAAATAGTATGATGAAAAACAGGTTAACAGTGTCCCTTTAAGTGAGTGTACCTATGAGCCTGCTGTACATGAGTGAGTTGTTTGTGAGGTAGGACGGCAAGCACCCGCAGTGAAACAGTACCACGCTGTAATGCATCACTTACTTAAGTGAGCCACATGATCAACCCTGTGCTATTAATGGCTGCACTATTTTGTTTTTGCGGTTATTACCAGATATCAGAGTGGTGCCTCGACCACAGTGCTCTGATTCACAGTTTACTTGCAAGGCACTCAGAACGATCTGGCAGACCAACTTGGCAGGATGGAAGTATATCCACATGAGTGGTCGTTGGCACCAGATGTCGTACAGTCTCTCTTCGACGAGTAGGGTAATCCAGACCTGGATCTTTTTGCATCCCCACTCAACACAAAACTGCCTCTATTCTGCTCCAAAAATCCAGAACCTGGCGTTTTCTGTCAGGATGCATTCAGGCTGCAGTGGACAAATCACTTTCTGTACGCATTTCCTCCTCTTCTGTTAGTTCAGCGGGTACTGCTCAACCATTGCACCATTCTGGCCTTGTCAGATTTGGTTTCCCTTGATCAAGAAGTTGTCAGTGGCCTCTCCGAGGCAACTGCCTCCATGAATGGACCTTCTGAAACCGGAATCTCTCATCCATCCCAAACTGCACTCCCTTCATCTCCGTGCCTGGCTCCTGAAGAGATGGAGGTGAGCAGGTTTAAGGTTTCGCAGAGAATCTCAAAAATTCTTCTGACTGCATGTAAACCTTCTACTAGGAAAACTTACACAGCCAGATGGAAGCGATTCTTGGAATGGTGTGCTTAAATCAACATAGATTCATTCCGGTGTCCTCCAGACAAAGTGTTGGAATACTTGCTAGACCTTTCAGGTGCAGGGCTGCAATACTCATCTGTAAAGGTACATCTCTGTGCAGTCTCTGCCTATCATGAGCCAGTCCAGAACATGACCCTGGCTCAACTACCTCTATTCAAAAGATTCCTCAGGGGCATGCTACACGTGAGGCCACTGATCAAGAAGCCAGTTGTCCCATGGGATATTAACCTCGTGCTAGACATGCTCACTTGTAAACCCTTTGAGTCTCTAGCTACATGTGATCTCAAGTTTCTGACCTGGGAAACGGCCTTTCTGGTGCCCATCACGTTTGCTAGTAGGGTTTCTGATATGCATGCTTTGGTCACAGACGCACTGTATGCCGTCTTCCACAAAGACATGGTAGTTCTCTGAACACACCCCAAGTTCTTACCCAAAGTGGTTTTGGAGTTCCACCTGAACCAACCTTCGGTTCTGCCTGCTTATTTTCCTAACTTACAGAGTGAATGGGAACACACCCTTAACTCCCTGCATGTTGAGTCCTTTGGTTCTACATCAATAGAACCAAGGACATCCGTCAATCCAAGCAGCTCTTCGTGTCTGTTAATGCCGCCTGGCTAGGTCAGCCAGTAACCATTAAATGTATTTTGTCTTGGATAGTGGCCTACCTTTGTCACTGCTATTGTATGGCACAGGTCAAGTTGGAGGGTCAAGTTCATGCCCACTCTACCAGAGCAGTTGCAATGTGCTTGACAAGAGATCCACTCTGTTCCCATTGCTGAAATCTGCAAAGTGGCTACTTAAGGTTCAGTACATACTTTCATTAAGCACTATGCTCTGGACATCCATGCTGGACTGTCTACTTCCTTTAGCAGGACAATCCTTAACGGATTTCAGTCCTGAGTGAGCTCCATCTCCTACTGCCCTGCTCGGGGGATTTGTTTCAGCTTGGTACTCTACCCAGCAGTATGAATAAATGGTGAAGACAAAGACCAGGAAGATATAAAAATGATGTACTTACTGTAATTCTTGATCTTCTTGGACAAGTCTTCACCATTTATTCATACATCCACCCACCATCGCCCAAGTTCCCTTATTCTGTTCTTGATCTTCACCTCCCTTGTTTTGGTTTGGGCTGTGAAGACGTTGATCTTACTTCGAGAGGGCTCTTGCAGTAGGTAGTCACCTTGAGGACTGTGCCCCCTGGCATCAGGGCCACACGGAAAGTTTAGCTAGCAGTGTCTGATGGGGGACCGCCCACCTGACGTCACGTGACCGACATCAGCGTGACACTGTATAACTGGACGATCCCCACGCCCACCTTCCGGTTCTTTCCCGTTGACCTGAGCATATCAGACCATGCAGAGATCGTATCTGCAGTTCGACCGCCTTTTTCGGATGAGTATCCATTTTTTGCTGCTTTTCTGTATTTTAAAAAAAAAAAAAAAAAAACTATTTTGTGCATGTCTTTACGGTCTTCCATTGAGTCGCATAAACATAAGTGCATTTCTTGCAGCACACAGCTGCTGCACAAAGACTCTCTCCCTCTGCCTCTTCTGTTTAGGCCCAGAGCACGAGGTTGAGGATTATGAGGCCTGTTCCAGCTTCAACCAGGCCATACGGAAGTGTCACCAGCAAGCCCTTGAAGCCCATCTTCTGAAAAAGAAGCTTGCATCCATGGAGAGAAAGCTGCAAAAATTGAGGAGCGCCTTTTCCTTGCCGACTGACTCCCACAAACATAAGAAGAAGAGGGACAAAGACCAAGAATGGTCCCCCTCTCACCCGCAGCCACCCTTGGGTGAACAGCGGCCCTCTTCCTCCAGGAAGACTCCCGCTACCTCCAAGTGTGCCCCTGCCTTCCCAGGAGCAGCCCTTGGTTCCCCCGCCGCCACTGGTTACGGTGGCCGCGAGCGCCTCGGCCGAGGCTTCCGTTCCCCTTAGATCCGTCTCCACCAGTGGGTCTAAGCAGGCTGGTGGGCCTGATAAGCCGCTCATTGGACCCTCTGATGAATGCACGGCCAAGGTCGATAAGCCGGCCGTCAGGTCCTCTGATGACTGCCCAGCCATCACGCTCACGTCGGGCTCCGGCGCAAGCCCTGATGACGTCCAGCAGAACGAAAGCCAGTTACCGGTCTCTGGACAGCATTCTCAGGTGGGTTCTTCCCACAGAGATACCCCCTCTTCTCCCTTTGTGGAGCTCCCTCCGCCCTCCCCATACCAGCGGGAGCCAGATACAGGGGCCGTCTATTGGGTGCCATAGTTCCTGGTTCACCCCCAGACCTAACGTCGGAGCCTCTGCAGGCCCCTTCCCTGGTTCTTCCACAGGGCTGTCAGCACCATTTCCGGCCTTGTCTCTTGCCGGCCCCATTCTTGATTCTGCTCCTTCGGGCCCATCCAGTCCAAATTTTAGGCCTCAGGGTCTCACATCGGCCCTCACAGCTCCTCTGTCAGTATCTTCTGCCCAGTTACCCATCCTTTCATCAAGTTCCTGGGTACCCTTTGCCAGGCTACCAAACATCAGGCTTCCCGACGTCGGGGTTCGCTCCTTCATACCCTTCGCCGAGTTACCCAGCACTCTGGTTTCACACGCCGGGATACCCGATGATGGAGTACCCTTCTTGGTTCCAACTGGCCTACCAGCCGCATCTGCCCCTCTGCCTCCTTCCCAATCCCAGGTGGGTTTTAGGGCCATTCTCCAATCTTGATGGTCTGAGACCAAATCTCAGCTTGTCTCGGAGCTGGACAGCCGGCACCTGGCGAGAACTCCCTGTTCGCCCAGATCAGACTCCCGGCCTGCTTCCCCACTGGAACCGTGCCAGTCTGTGTCGGGCCTGACGAAAGTTCCTCCATCGGCCTGGACATTGGGTAGTCTTCCTCCTAAGACTCAGGAGGTCTCTTGCCCAGACGGCGGACTTTCAGAATCTAAGTCCAGGTCTTCGTTCTTGGTTTTGGGGTTTGAGACTCCCCCTCTGGAGGAACCTAAATCAAGAGTCCCCCAAATAACCTCTGGAGGACCCTTCTTTCGCAGACCTCCTGAAACAGATTGCGGAAGTCTATGGATGGAAATCTAATGCTCGGAACCCCAAATGTCAGAGACTTTCTGAGCACTTGGACATCCAGGAGACTGCATCTGTCCTCACATCCCAGTTGCTGGAGCCTCACGAGGATTTGGCCTCCACTATATGGATGATTCCTTCCTCCATTCCCGCTGTGACGAAGAAGGCTGATCAGACCTACAGGACTCCTGAGGGGAAGGATCATCTGTGTCCACCCTAAGGCTGACTCGGTAGTAATCACTGTGGCCCATGATAGGTCCACCAAGCCCAGGAAAATGAGCACCTCCCCTCCTGACAGGGAGTCGAGGCAGCTCGATCAGTTTGGAAGAAAGTTTTATTCTTCCTCCACTCTCGCCATGCATGCCCTTAACTGTGTGGCACACATGCTAGTGTATCAGAAGTCGCTGTTCCACCAGTTGGAGCCCGTCATTGAGGCCATGCTGGACTCTGAATCCAAGACTGTATTGGCTGATACTATTAGGTCAGCCAAAGTCGCCTGTCGCCCCTCTCTGAGGGCCACCTATGATGTGGTGGACTCCTCATCCAGGGGCACCACTACGGATGTCTCTCGGGAGATTTTCCTGGCTCAGGCTATCAGGCTTGGCACCTGATGTCAAGGCAGCTATCCAAGATGCCCCCTTCATGGGTTCTGTCCTGTTTGGGGGGGTGATGCCCTGCCCAGGATATTATCAGCCTCCAGGATAAGGGCAAGGGGTTGAGGTCGATTCATACCATGTACCACTCTAGATCATAGGTTGTTCAAGCTACATAGACTTGCGTCCTTAATGTTTGCCCTGTTTTAAACTATAGTTGACGTATTACAATAGTATTTATCCAGTCCGTGTTTGAAGGAACCCATTGAATCACTCATTACTACTTTGTTTGGCAAACTGTTCCATAGCTTAACCCCTCTCTGACTGAACCAGTTTTTCCTCCTCAGGGTTCTCCACTTACCTTGTGTTAATTGCAATTTGTGTGTCCTGGGTTCATCTAGGTAAATGTCCCTAACCCCAAGTCCAAAATCCTGCCTCAAGTGATCATCCTGAAGGGCCCTGTAAATCATGCACATATCTCCACTTATTCTACAGTGTTGTAGTGTGTAAAGACCTAAGTTGTTTAATCTTTCTTGATATGATACATGACCCTCACCTGCAGTTCTCTTTGTGGCCCTATGCTGCACCTCCTCCAATCTTCTAATATCATCTTTTTTATATGGGGACCAGACCTGGACACAATACTCCAGATGGGGCCTCACCAAGGCTCTATACAGGGGCAAGATCACCTTGCTATCTCTACTACTGATGTGCCGTAGTATACAATTTTGTACTTGATTAGCTTTTTTAACAACCGTACAACAGTGTGTACTAAATTTTAAGTCGTTTGTTATTTTCACCCCCAGGTCCCTTTCCTCCATAGTCTGACGTAACTGGGCCTTTCCTATGTTGTACACATTTTTGCTATTCTTACTTCCCAAGTGCATTACCGCACATTTGCTGAGGTTAAGTTCAAGTTTATAATGATCTGTCCACTGGCTTAACAGATCCAGTGTTGCCTGTACTTTAATTTGTTCCTCAGTACTGTTTACTATACCCCCAATCCTGCAGTCATCTGCAAATTTACTTATCCAAATGTTAGGAAAACTACACTTGATTGAGGTAACATATAGATTAAATAAACATGGGCCCAAGACGGAGCCCTGTGGAACTCCACTCGTAACTGCTTTCCAATCTGAAAGAACCCCTCTGGTAGTAACCCTTTGCCTTCTATCATATAGCCATACTTCCACCCATTTAACTATATTAGTTGGTAGCTTTGCGCTGATCAATAATTCCTTATGTGGCAGTTTATCAAATGCCTTGGAAAAATCTAAAAATATGATGCCCATTGCATCCCCCTTGTTCAGGGCCTTGTTAACTTTTTCATAGGAGGTTAACATATTTGTCTGACATGACTTGTTTTTTGTGAAGCCATGTTGGGTTGGGTCAATTAAATTATTTAATGACAAGTGGCATAGAATACAGTTCTTCAGGATTCCCTCAAATAACTTCCCCAGATCCAAGGCCAAACAGCCATTTCATCGCCAGACAAAACAGCGGCATACAGCCAGATGCCAGACCAAGCGCCTGGCACCTTCAGCCGCAGCCACTCATCCAGCCAAAGCTCAGAGTGCCTCAGAGGCAGCTCTCCCCAGCCCTCCCTCCGCCTCTTGACTCGCAGCCCACCCCCCCCTCCTCCTCCTCTTCTGTTGGGGGAGCCAGTGAGCAGAAGGTTAACCAGTCACCTGTCAGGGTGGGCGGCAGTCACCACAGACTCGTGGGTCCTTCAGTTGACAGACAGGGCCACACTCTGGAGTTTCTCGAGAAACCCCCAGACAAGCCTCCAGGGTTGTCTCATTATCTGAAAGTGCACTTTCCCCTCTTAAGTGAAGAAATTGAGGGTCTTCTGCAAAAGGGGGCAATAGAGCCTGTTCCGTCAAACCAGGTAGGAAAAGTGTATTACTCCCACTTGTTCCTAGTCCCAAAAAAGACAGGAGATTTGCATCCCGTCTTGGACCTTGGCGCTCTAAACCTGTACATAGAGTGCAAACGGTTTCGAATGTTGACCCTCCCAGGTCTGCTGCCCCTCCTGCTCAAGGGACAGTGACTCTGTGCCCTGTATATGCAGGAGGCCCATCGCCACTACCTCAGGTTCACCTTTTGGTGCAGGTGCCTGTTGTGACAGGACAAGGGGTCTCTGGTTCACCCAGACCTGAAGTCTGTGCATCTGCATGCATGGCTCCTCAAGACATAGCCAATGCACATTTTGGTATGTCACCTAAAGTTGCTGATTTGCTGATATACTTGTTGTGGCCAGAAAGCATTTCACCAGACACACCTATTTGAAATGGAAGTAGTTCACTTTGTGGCCCTCTTCCAGACATATGGACCCATTCACTGTCTGGTTAATGCAATGCTGGAATACTTACTGTCACTGTCAGACGTTGGTCTACAGTAGTCCTCACTCGAGGTGCATTTGGCAGCTTATATTAACTTGTCATGCCTTTCTTGATGAGTGTATGGTAACCCAACTGGAGATGTCCTGTACATTTTTGAGAGTTATTCTGCACATAAAACCTCCCATTCGTAACCCAGTCCCACCTTGGGACCCGAATTATGTCCTTGAAAAGTATACTTTGGCTCCTTTTTAACCAACTGCGAGTTGTGGCTTACACTTCTGTCTTTGAAAGCATATTTTTAGTTGCAGTTGCTTCTGCTTGAAGGATCTTATGTGTGAGCCTCCTTATGTGATTTTCCACAGAGAGTTTCTTTGCATACAAATCCCAAATTTCTGCCAAAGATAGTGTCTGAGTTTGTTAAATCAAACCACCTTCCTGTTTATTACCCTGAGGATGCCAGTCAGGGTGAGACACTGCTCCATACTTTGGATGTACATAGAATGCCAACATACTGTGTAACTCGCACCAAGGATTACAGAAAGTTCTCTCAGCATTTTGTTTCATTTACCCCTGGAAGAGAGGGCACCCTGCGTCAAAACAGTGTCTGTCCAAATGTCTGGTACATTGTATTACGTTCTGCTATAGAAAGTATAAGGAACTTCCTGATGCAGATCGTGGTCACGCCATAAGGGAATGGCCAGTTCTGTTGCTTGTTTCAGAAATGTTTCTGTGGCTGACATTTGTGCTGCAGCCACATGGAGCACTGTCCATACCTTCACTGGACATTATAGTCTCAACGTTTCTCTCGTAGACAAGCAGCCTTTGGCCTTGCTGATCTTATCTATGTCAATCTTCACATATGGGTAGATGGCCGGAGGCCATGACCCCGCGGGAGCTCTTTTTTTTTTTTGGTAGGCGGAGCCGACGCACCATCGGCGCCACCCTAGAGGCCGATGCATTACATGGTGCTCGTGGGTTGGCCGTTAGGCGCTGTTGACTCCGCCTGCCTGCCAGTTCTTAGTCTCCCGTCATCGAGGTCGCCTCTCGTGGGAAGCTACCAGAGAATTTCATGGTCTAATGCCTACGCACTAAAGTTTTCAACTCTGTCGATCCTTCCTTCTGTGCCGCAGTCCGTCGGCTTCTTCCCTGCCGGTTCTAGTTGCCTTACTCAACGTCGCTGGTAAGACATTTCCAATTATTCTATTCTTGGCGATGTTTTGGTGTTTTTTTTTGTTTTGTTTTTTTCCTTGTAGGTCATGTCTCAGTCAGAGGGCAAGAAGACTTCAAAGATGGGACGGCCCCTCATGCGGCGGTGTCCTTGCGGACGTAAATTTTCCATCACTGACCAGCATGACCGTTGCCTTACATGTGTTGGCCCACATCACGACATGGACTTGTGCGATGCCTGTTTCTCCATGGACCGCCGGGCTATCGAACAACACGCGTGGAAAGTGGAGCGAGCTCCGACGACTTTCGGGGGTCAGGCATGCACTCGGGCCAAGCCACATACTCTCGGCCTTTCCTCCAGGTACCCCTGGTTCTGTACGGACCAAGGAGGAGAGAGCCTCGGCTTCTAGTAACCTGGCGCTGCCGAGGCTCCTTCCGCTGGTGCAGGAGGCCCAGTCCGCTCGCCGGGGGTGGGCGGGAGGCGCCGCCATGTCAGTTGCCCCTTAGGGGTGAAGGCTCCCTGGTGTCGTGGTGTCGGACCCACGGCTCAAGGCCCGGGTCGACACCGTCGCTTGGCACCATTCGCGGCACCGTGGGCCCTGACGGAGCCGTCACGGCACCAGTTGGTCTCTCGGTGCTGTGGCTGCTGCCAGTGCCGTTCGCAGCACCAATACTGCTAGCAGTACCGTGTTAGGCTCTACAGTGTCATCCTTTTCCTCTTCTTGCCTTGGTGCCGTTCGTGGCACAGAGGTTGAGCACGGCGCTGTGTCTGCCTCTGGGCACGGCACCGCGGGGGCTTCAGAATCCGCTGTCTGTGCCATCGGCGCCATCTCTGCCCTCGGTGCCGTTCATGGCGCTGTGGGGGGTTTCTGACCTCGGCACTGTTGGTGCCGCCCCTGCCTGCGGTGCCATGGAGCCGGGCGGCGCCATCCACGATGCCGAGAGCGCTGTCGGTGACGTCGTCACCACCGTCCCTGCCCTTGGCACCGTTCGCGGCACCGTGGAGCCGGACGGCGCTATGACAGGTTCCGACTCCAAGGGCTGCTGCCCGGGCTGGAGCTCTGTCCTCTTCTGATACAGTTTGTGGTGCTGTGGGGGGGGGGCCACTGGCTCAGGCACGGTCTCCATTTCTGGCACCCCGTTTGGCAAGGATGGCAGCAGGCGCCCTCCTACGGTCTGGCACAGGGCCTCGGCCTCTATCTCTTTGGAGGCTGAATCAGACTCTGAGTCAGGCGAGCAGACTGATTCCTTGGAGTTGCCTGCTGGGGTGGGCAGCCCTGTAGTGTCTTCTGCAAACCGGAGTCAGCCCCCTTCTGAGGTGAGGTCGGTGGCTGTCGAGACTGGGGTCAGTGGTGCAGACCACTGTTGCTCTGCAGCCCAGTCTCTGTGGGTTCACTGACCCCTCAGCAGTGGTACCCCCTCGTGTGGTGTGCCTGAATCGCCCGACTTTGGGGCCAATCAGGGCACCCACGGGAGGGGAAGGTACTGTGCCTTGGTTAGCTCCTTCGGGTGCTGACCAGGGCTGTCAGCTACCTAGGCAGGCCCTCTTGAGGAGGAGGGCTCTTTCGGATTCTGAGGGGTCGAGGGCCATGGGGTCTGCGTGGCGACCTTTTTCTGGAGCCCAACCAGGCTCTAGGAGAAGCCACAGTGCAGATATCCACTCTTTCCCCTCGCAGTCTTTGAGGGAGCCCCATTCTTTTGAGGTAGGGGACCGTCCTTCTGGACCTATACGGCCCTGATCGCCTCATAGGGGGATTCTTCTGGGCGCAGCCAAGGCAGTACCGAAATGGTTGTTCAGCTGTCGGCTGTGGAGTCTTCTGGAGCACCTTCTTCTTCTGGTGCTCCTGGTCCGCTCCCTAGCCCAGGCAGAGGTCAGCCGAATTCTCTTCTTGGCTCTGTTCCCATCCCTCTACCACATTCTCCTGCGCTCCCAGGCATCCTTGGTCCTAGCGGGCCATTCTCCTGGGAGCAGTTCAGGGCCGTGGCTGCTCTGTTCCCAGCTTACATCAGGGCAATGAACAGACAATTTTTCAACCTCTCCCCAAGCAGCCACCCTCTGAGCAGTTGGCGTCCTCCAACTCTTCATCCCCCTCTTCTGGGGGAGGGGAGCCTTCTGTCCACATCTCGCCAGCCGCTGATCTCACAGAGTATCAGTGTTTCCTTGTGAGGATGTTGGAGGACTTGCACCTCACCCCTGCCACTTTAAGCAATCTACAGCACTCGGCGCACGCCTTTCTAGGCGATTTCAGTGAGGACACCCTTGTAGTGCCCCCCTGGCCTGCTCCCTTTCGGGAGGCATCGTTGCGTTCCTGGCAGAGGCCCTTTTCTGGAGTTCCTGCCCCTAGGTATCTCTCCCAGCGGTATTTCGCCCCCCCCCCCGAAGTCTCCAGGTTCCATGCCTCATCCGTAGTCTGGATTGACGCAGCTGGACACTCCCAATGGGCGTCGTGCCCTTCACCATGACCGGCCCCCAGATCGAGACTCCTCAGATTTTGACTTCTGGGGTATGAGGGCTTTCTATTCAGCACGGTTGTTGCTTTCTATTTCTGCACATCAGGCCCACTATGCAGCCTATGACAGGTTCTTGTGGTCCAGGCTATGTCAGCTGCTAGCCTCGTTGCCTGACACGGAGCAAACCAGACAAGCCGTTGCAATCTCTCTGCGCGTGGCCTGGAGCTAGCAAGGCATCAAGCGAGGGCATTGTATGATGCCAATGAGGTAGCTACCAGGGTCGTAGGGACAGCTATCTGCACTAGGCAGATGGCATGGCTGCGTCTTCCCTGGTTGTCACCCTTGGCCGGTGTAGGATGATTAACTTTGCTCACCAGAGAACCTATCTATTTTCCCGTGAAGCGAGACGAAAGCGTTGTTGAGACGCTTCCTTCCCCTCCAGGGTCCGTCTCACTCTCCCACACTCTGGCCTCTCCAGGCCCTGAAGGTTCTCCCTCTTAGTGTGTCACCCACTGAGAGCTAAGGACTCTGCCGCCAGGTTAAAGAAAACCCCTCGGGGGCTCGACTAATTACATAGATGACTGGTGAAGATTGACACAGATAAGATATGAAAATTACATACCTACCGTAATTATGATCTTTCTGTGTATCTTCACCATTCATCACAATCCCGCCCTCCATCCCCCTGGGGCCTCAGTCTCTGGGTCCCCCTCCCTCTCTGTGCACAGCCTCGCCGCCCCCCCCTCCTTTCTTTGTCAGGAGTGGGGTTAACAGGGGCACATAGGGGGATAATGTTCTGGGTAGAGTGGTCAGCATGGGGGGCACTCCTTCTCCAGTGCGTTAGCGCCACCCCTGTAGGGTGGGAGTTGGCAGTTGCCCTCCATTCTCTCCTACTCCTTGTTCCTGTCAATCTTATTCTCCTTGTCCTTGGACATATCTTTTATTAAAAAAAAAAAAAAAAACTTTTACGTTTTCACCAAAAATTTTTCCTTGAGAGAGTGACAATTCTCTGTGTCCTGTCCTCCTCCAGAATAGCCGATTCTGCCTATATGGAGTTTTGCCACTGATTCTGTGCCTTGAATTCTGGCAAGAAGCCTTTTACTACTCCTTGCAGTTCCTATACAGTCTGAAGGTGGACCGAGGTCCGGGATGTGATTTAACCTTTCTCCCCTCTCATCCTAATTCCTAGAATCCTTATCCCACCCTACTGTCCTCTTCTATTTCCAGAGATTGGGGCTCCTCCCAGTCCCTTTAGTTTCCGACTTTTTTTTCTGTCCTCTGTCGTTATTTCTCCTTTTAGTTGATACATCTTTTCCTTTTTCTGTCCCTTGGACTTCCTTGTCCCACCCTCCACTCCCTTCCTCTTACCTCTCCGGCGACTCAGAACTGGCAGGCAGGCAGAGTCGACAGCGCCTAACTGTCAACCTGCAAGCGCCATGCAATGCTTTGGCCTCGAGGGCGGTGCCGATGGTGCATCGGCTCCGCCTACCCCCCAAAAAAAAAAGCTTCCGCGGGGTCATGACCTCAGGCCATCTACCCATGTGTGATGAATGATGAAAATGCACCGAAAGATCATAATTTACGGTAGGTATGTAATTTTCATTTCTTCACAGCCTGCTGTCTAGAACCAGACTGTACCAGTCTCCCAGTATAGCTTTTGGGACTGCATGGGACTCATTCCAGCGGTTTGGCCTAATGGAAAGATGTTCTTGAAGAAGATAGAACAGTTACATAATTTAACTGTAGATTTTAGAGAGAATCTCTATTAAGCCATGATGTCCCTCCCTCCTTCCCCATTCTAATCTGTAGGGGAAGATGGCATCCAACTTCTGCCTTGGGAATTTCCATGGCTGTTATATTCAGAGCTTTCTCTCATTTACTATGATGGGTGCTGGTATGATCTCCTGGTTCCCCAAGAAGGGAAATCTTCCGAGCATAATCTCCATCGAGAACTGAGGAAAGATGGGGCCACCCACGTTTATATAGATGTTGACATGTGACGTCATTGTGGGTGGCCCCCAGCTGGCAGAAGTTTCCATGTGATCCTAGCAGTGATGCAGGTGTAGTTCCTAAGGTCTGGCCTTATAGAAAAGATTCTCTCGAAGATCTACCATTACAGTAAGTACATAACTGCTGTCTTCCTCCTCAGCAGAGAAACAAAGGATTCCTTTCCAGATACTTTTTCATCCCAAAATGGACAAGGGATCTGTGTCCTATGTTGTATCTTGGGGATCTCAGCTTCTATACTGAATGTAGAAATTTCGAATGGTATCCTTGGAAGCTCTGCTCGATCTTCGAGAGGGAGCTGTTGCAGCAGGTAACACATATAGGACTATGCCACCAGGCACTAGGACCCCACGGAAAACTTCTAGCTAGCAGTCCAAGGCGGGGGACTGCCCCTGATGCCCTGCCCCGACGTCCCCTATGACAGAAAGGGGGTGGTTCCCCAGCACCACCTCAGTTCTTTTCCTGCCATCGACCTGCTAGTATCGGCTCCCTGGACACCTCTATCGCAGTCAACCGCCGTTTTGCCCCTCTTCCATTCTTTTTGTCATTCTGCTTTAGATTGTCCCCCTTGTACTCTCCATTGTTCACTCTGCTCTTTCACTCCCCTTTCTTGATGCCAGGCGCCTTTACCATTGTGCCTTCTTTGTATCTAAATTCTGGTTTGGATCCCTTTCCTCCTACCTTACATCCCATCTATCCTCTCCTTCATCTTCCTGCTACCCTCTCTGCAATAATTATCCTCATTCCCTCTTTATTCCTTCTAGAAAAACTGTGGTTGTGTAATTTGCTTTCTCATACCACTTTCCTAAACTCTTGTCCTCCCTTCCCTTTCTGCTCTGCCTCTTCGGCTTTCTCCTTGACGTCTCTTCATGACTTTTCTCCCACTTGAAACGGTCCATGACCCTTTTAACTCTTCCCTCTCCCCACACACTTGTTTTACCCTGGTTGTTCTGCTCCCGTTGTCTAGTTTATCTTAATTTATCTACAGTAAGTATCTGTTCTAATGCTTTTCCTTCAGTATATTTGATTATGCTCCTCTGATCTGTTGTATTTGCTGTATATGATTTACCTCATCCCCTTAGCCCCCAGGATGCATCTGGAAATGAGCTGTTAGCAGCACAGTATGTCTTTCCTGGTGAAACCTTTGAAATACATGCATACATACATACATAAATAAATATAAATGATAGCTGTCAAACCCACTCCTGGGGGACAGGTCCACTGAGCTCACCGTGCCCACCCTTAAGTACAGTTCATGATTGAGGGGGGCAGGGATACCCTCCTCATCCTTTACAATGCTCAGAGAAGTCATGACTGCACCTCTAGCCCTGGATAAGGGCACAATACTAGCCTCGAGTCTTGTGACCAAATATGAACCCCTTTCCTTGGCTATTACACACAGGAGGAAGACCCAGACATCACACTGTCTTCGAGGTAGCAGCGTAAAAACCTGATTTAGCCTTCTTCCTACAAGACATGCAATAGCCTGGTTCAAAATCTTTATAGACTCAGGTATTCTCCCTATCCTTCCAGACCCTTTTCTCAATTTGGTTGCTTATGGTGGCCCCACTCTCAATAACAGTTTTCACAAATTATTAATACACCTTCTACAGTCACACATACAATATAAGAACTCTCATGCAGGCAGAATTTCTTTATGAAAACAAAAGTTTTACTAAAATACTTAAATACAAGTAAAAATAAAAAGAGAGTAATAATTTGGGTTACAGTATACAGGAAAAGAAAATGGAAAAATGTACAATGAAACGCACCAAGACTGTTAGCTAATCTACCTGAGGTATGAAGATTTCAAAGTCCAGAGAATTGCTGTTTTGTAAAAATATTGCAGACTTTCTGTAGCAGCCTTTGGTTCTTAAGCAGTCTCTGTGCTGACCGGTGTTCTCTGTATTCAGGAGAGGGTCCAAGAAAAATGGCTGTGAGTGTCTGTGCTGGACAGTTTATATAGAAGACACCCCCCCCCGTCTGTGAATAAAGGCTGGCCCTTCCACTTTAGGCCACCGGGTGTCACTCTTGTGCTTTCCCAAAGTCTTGGCACTTAGAAAAAATGTCAGTGTACTGTGGGAACCTTTTCGGTCACCTGACATTACAATCTCACACAGACCTATTAGAAGGATGTTTCCTGGCACTTAGAAAAAAAATGTCATTGTACTGAGGGAACCTTTTCTGTCACCTTTTCTCTAAGACCATTTCACTTTTGATCTTAAAGGTTTACAGCAGTGGAAATAGCTTCTCTCATCCTGGGATTTTGAACTGGCTTAATTTAATTAGTTATAAGGAAGATCCTGTAAGTTGTATGACTGTACAAGCTGATTTTATTACTTCTGTTTCCCCTTTTGTAGTTAACATTAGAGAAATACTCTTTGATCATGTATCCACAAGCTTTTTGACAACTTGTCAGATTCCTGCAAGCAAGGCTGGCCTTGTAGGTCAGAGAAAGGTTAAACTCCTTTAAAAAAAAAAAAAAAAAATCCAGTCTTTTCTTTATGTGCTTTTGCTAACACTGGCACGTACATATACATAGGATTACATGAAAAACCATATATACGCTGTCCCGGTGGCACTGAGGGTTGAAGCGCTGGACGCACATCTCACGCTATGCCAGTGACCTGAGTTTGAGAATGACCTCAAGTCGTTGGGGTGCCAGCATTGGGAGGTGGGAGGACCGGGATTGAGTGCACTGTCAGGCTGCACTCCTGTCCCCGGGGTGGGTTGTCGACCCTCCCGTAGTCCTGTTCCCCACCAGGTGGTGGTCGGTGCAATAACGTGAGCGGGCAGGTGGTGGCAATGAAAGGGTGGAAGGGGCTGAGCAGGTGTTCAGCGTAAGCGCCACTTCCACTAATAACATACGCCATGTGCCAGGGAGAATGGGGGGGACCGGAGAAAACCCAGAAAAAGCTCTATAACAAAAAATGTATATACAACAGAATAATATCTACAAATAAGGGCTAGCAGTGGGGTAGCTCGACACAAGGGCTAATTGTGGTTGTTCCCTGATGGGGAATTTTTGATGCAGTTCTCCCCCACCTCCATCCAGTGCAGCAGATGGTGGTGGACCTAATCAGATACCAGGGTCAATCACTGGCTAAATACCAGCTCCAGACAGCCTTGAACATGGGTGATTCATGCATCCATGTGGTGGCAGTGTCTGTTTTCCATGTTTTGCAAGGCTTGGCAGCGTTTGTCCAGCTTCACGGCAGACACCCAACGGAAGCTGATTGATGTCACTTTCCAGAGTGCTGACCTCTTTGGCCTTGAGGTGGAAGGGCATCTCACTCAAATTGAGAAGTCCAATGCCACCGTTTGAGTCTGTGATCTCATCCCAGAAGGACCAGAAGAAAAAGCCTAAGAAGCAGGCTTTTCAGTACTGGTCCTTTCAGTCACAGCCTGCCTGGCAGCAGCCCCAGCAGGGGTAGTGGTGCCCCTCCGGCATGAGCCGCCGGTGCCCCTGCAAAAACTGCACGGGTTGAGGGGTGTCATCCCTCCACCTGTCCTGTCTCTGACTTCCCTCCCATTCAGAAGCTGGCTACATCACTTCTTGCCACACTGGTCCTATGTCACAATGGACAAGTGAGTGTTGGGCATAGTGGGAAAAGGATTGTTTTTAGGTTTCGAGGCATTCCTGCCCTACCACCTCCATGCGTCTTGAGAGTCCAGGGTGTCTCATGACACTCTGCCTGCCTTCAGGGAGAACATCGCTCAGCTCCTTGCGAAAAGGGTAGTAGCCTATGTCCCAGATGCCCTGGCCAATCAGGGTTACGAGTCCAGGTACTTCCTGGTCCCAAAACAGATGGTGGGCTGGCACCCCATACTGGATCTACACGATCTCAACCAGTATGTGCAGAAACGCAAGTGGAGCAGAACATGTGGTTTTGCTCCCCTGGACCTCCAGGATGCATTCTTCCACATTCCCATCTGTGGGTCCCACCTCTGGTACCTCTATTTCCAAGAGGAAGGGTCCTGTACAAGTTCCAGGTCATGCCATTCTGCCTCTTGTCATCACCAAGGGTCTTCATCAAATTCATGGCAGTGGTAGTGGCCCACCTGCAGTGCCTTGGGGGCAGTGTGTACCCCTACCTGGACAACCAACTGATAGCTGGTCCATCCAGAGAGGCCATGGCACGATCCACCAGACCTGCCGAGACATGGGCCTGTTGGTCAACCCGGAGAAGTCTGAACTGGTACTTAAGCAGGTGATCAAGTTCATCAGGGTAGACCTAGACTCCCTGCAGACCAGGCACAGGATCTTGCCTCCTTTGCCTGATCATTTCAGGTTGGGATCTTGTGCCCATCCAGGATTTTCTACAGCTGCTGGGGTAAGTGGCATCCTGCACCAGCATGGTCCGACCACTATCTGATACGCCACATTCAGTAGGAGCTGGGCCATCACTGGTCCCAGCGCTTAGGTCACTTTGACTAGCCAGTCAGTGACCCAGCAGATGTGGAATGCCATCCAGCGGTGGCTTGCCCCAGAACATCTGGAGGAAGGAATCAGTTTGTCTGCCAGACCCATTTGTCACACTGACGATGGATGGGTCTCTGATAGGGCGCGGAGTACACCTGTGAGACTAGACAGCTCCACGGGTTTTGGCCACCCGGGGAGTCCTGTCACCGCATAAACCTGCTGGAGCTCTTTGCAGTGCACTTGACTCTGACGAAATTTGCTCCGCTAGTCCAGAATCTGGTTGTTCATGACCAGATGGACAACACCATGACCACGTTTTACCTGAATAGACAGGGTGGCACACACTCCCTTCCTGTTTGTTGGGAGGCATTCTGCACCTGGACCCTTATGTACAGCCTGGGCACCGATGATCTGGTGATTCATGTGATGGGGAGAATAGTCAGCAGACAAACGCTCTCAGCTGCGTAGGAGAGATGTTGGATGAGTGACCTCTGAATCAGGAGGTGAGCCACCCATTCTTCCTGTGGGGCTCACCCTTAATGGACCTGTTTCCATCCTGAGAGAACACCAAACTGAGGATGTTTTGTACCCATCCCCCAGTCTGACACTAATGGGGTATGCCTTCATGAGGCCCTTTACCCTGGCCCTTGTGTATACCTTTTCTCCTTTCCTCTTGATCCACAGAGTACTGGTCAAGGTCAGGTGGGACAAGGTGCAGATGATCCTGATAGCTCCAGACTGGCCAAGGCAGTTTTGGTACCCAGATCTCCTCAGCCTCAACAGCTGGTCTCTGTGACGACTGCCTCTTTGCCCAGACCTGCTGACCAGACTTTGGGGTACGGTCCTACACCTGGACCTTCAGTCCCTGCACCTCACAGCCTGGTTTCTGAGGGGCTAGAGTTTGTCTTTGGGTCTTCCCTGGGATGTCCTGCATGTCATGGAGGCACCCAGAAAGGAGTCAACTCATAGGTGCTTTACTTTTAAATGGAAGAGATTTTTCATTTGTTGCCAGGACAAGGAGCTTGATTCTCTTGCTTGCCCTGTAGCTAGCATCCTGGACTGCATCTGGTCCCTTTGTCAGCTGGAACTGCAAGCAACAACCCTTAAGGTGCACCTGGCAGCTATCTCAGATTACTAGGCATGGACCGGTATGCCAACAGTGACCCAGGAGAAGGTGGTCAGGCACTTTTTCAAGGGCCTTGACCACGTGTTCCCTCTGGTGCGTGATCCACCTCCACTGTGGGACTTACTGCTGGTCCTGAATATGCTCACGGGCAAGCTGTTTGAGTTGATGCGCAGATGTGAAGTATCACACCTGTCATGGAAGACTGCCTTCGTGGTGGCAGTTACATCTGCCAGAAGGATTGGAGAGCTCTAGGCACTCTTGTTGGACTCTGCATATTTGGTCTTCCACAGGGACAAAGTCATCCTTCACCCAAACCCAAAGATCTTACTTCGAGTGTGAGCTCTTGCAGCAGGCTGTAACAATCAGGACTATACCGAAAGTACTAGGACCCTCCAGAAAAACTTCTCTGCCAGCAGTACCAAGCAGGGACCACACCTGACGTCGGCATTGCCCCGATGTCAGCCCTGGTACAAAAGGGTGCGGACCCAGCTCCACCTCAGTTCTTTTCCCGCCACGTTCCGCACACATGAGAAGAAGCCCTATCTACTCAGCTTGCCAGGAAGAGCAAACAAAGTTGTTTTTTCACCCGTTTTTTTTTTGGCGTTTTTCGACGGTTTTTGCAATTATCTTGAAGGATGCTTCACGTCGTCGGTCTCTTCGGAGATCCATCAGAACAAGTGTGACTGCGGACGGCAGATCCCCTCCAAAGACGGGCACAAGCACTGCGCCTTTTGCCTCGGGCCGGACCACGATACCACGGCCTGCTCAGCCTGCCAGGCGTTCACCAGCCAGACCTGGATCCAACGTCTCAAGGCCCTGAAGGCTTTTCTGTTGGAGAAGAAGATGGATCTGCACACTTCAGAGAAGGGGAAGCACAAAGAGAAGACCAGGCGCCACAGGAAAGACCGTAGTAGGTCCCGACACCGGTCCCGGTCGCGTTCCCGCTCGCAGCCCTCACCCAAGAAGGTCCATGTTTCCCCGGGCCCAGGTGAGTATCCGAAGTCATCCCAGGCCAAGGCCGACCCATCGGGGAGAAGCCGGCCAAGCCTAAGGCAGCCCCACTAAGGGTCTCCACCAAGACCTTGGAGGCGACAGCTTCGGCCCCACTTCCCAAGGCACCAGCGCCGCCTGCTAAAGGCACGCCTCCGGAGCCGAAGGACTCTCCGGCACCCCGTCGTCGGTCCCAGCACCAACGCCGGTTGAAGGGGCAAAGGGTTCGGGCACGGCCATGGAAGAGCCAGCGTCAGTCTCCCAAGTCCTCCTCCTCCCCCCTGGGCTCCCAGGAGGGCTCCCCTTCAAGGGCTGATGTCTCGGATACTCCCTTTCCAGGCCGAGCAGCTGAAATTTTTACGAAGGAGGAGCTGCAGGAGTTGTTCTCCTTTTGGTGGGGGCAGGTCCTGAAGCGGACTCCCCCAAAGCCGGCCCAGTCACCGGTACCGGACCCGGTGGGCAAACCACAGCCTGGAGGTGAGCCTTCCCCGAGGAAGTCCCCGGGCGGCGCCTACACCTCCACCAAGGCTCGTTCCGCTCCCGGTTGAAGCCACCGCCCGACGCTCCAAGGACTCTGGAGACCGTCGCCGGTCCAGGTCTTGCACTCTCAGCCCTGCTCGTTCCTCTGGGCAAGAGCGCTTCCGACGTCTTTCCTCCGACAGATGTTGGTCTACGTGCCATCGGCGGTCTCGGGACCGGAGCCGGTCTTCGGACCGACGTTGGCCCCCCAGCTGCCGACGACAGAGGGAGACTGGTCACAAGGAGAGATCAGACTATTCCAGACCCAGTGTTCGGTCCTCCTCTTCCTGTTCTTCATCAGCATCCTCTTCCTGTCTTGGGATTGGGGGATCCCCGGGAGAGAAGGACCAGCCTCGCTCGCCTCCAGACGATCTGACCTTTATGGACGTCATGAGGCATATCCAGGCCTCCACTGAGTGGGAAACGGAGGATCTAGATCTGGAACGCCGAAGGTTGGCCAAATACTTGAGACAAAAGGAGCCGAAACCATTGGTGGTGCCTCCTTTAGTGGATACTTTCCAGGGCCTGACCTGGACTACCTGGAAGCATCCGGCCTCCATGCCGGCTGTTCCCAAGAAATCGGACAGGCTATATAAGGCCCCAAGGGCAGAAGCCTTTTTAGTGGAAGACCCTCAGGCGGACTCTTCGGTCATTATGCCTGCCCACGACAAGTCCAGGCAGCCGGAGCACCTTAGCTCACAGCCTCACGATCCGGAGTCTCGGTATTTGGACCAGGTGGGCAAGAAGGTTTATTCTGCCTCCACCTGCTCCATCCGGTCCCTTAACTTCCTGATGCATATGGTCCAGTACCAGAATGCTCTTTGGGAGAGGGGACAGGAGCTACTGAGAGCCATGCCAGATTCCGAGCAGAGACAGAACTTCTGGACATACTTAAATCGGGCTCTGACATAGGTTCTCATAATCTGAGAGCCTTGTGCGACACTGCAGATATGGGAACCCAGGCGGCCGCTTCAGGGGTCTGCCTTTGGCACCATGCCTGGTTAAGAGTTTCGGACTTTCACCAGGATCTGCAGTCTGGTATCAAGGATCTGCCATTCCAAGGTACCGTATTGTTTGGGCAGGAGACGGAATCTCTAATTTCACGTCTCCAGGAGTCGGGCAAGTCCATCTGGTTGGTCCGCCAAATGTGCCACGATGACCAGTGACTGCAACGGAAATGGACCTTTCATAAGCCCTCAGGTGGTCAAGCCCGTGGTAACCAGCAGAGTCAGAGAGGCAGCTTCCGTAGGAGAGCCAGTAACCAGCAACCTAGAGGTGCTCCTATCCGGGGGCCCAGGTCCTCCCAGGCCTCTCTGCCTACACCCGGCTCAGGCCAATGACTCCCTTCCGCCCTCCCTTCCAACGGAAGACTCCGGGGAGACCATCGGGGGCCACTTCTCCCTTCATCTCAAAGGGTGGAGCTCTATAACTGCGGACCAATGGGTCCTGGATATTATCAGGAGAGGACATACACTAGAGTTCACGGAGTTCCCTTCAAATACTCCACCAAAGTACTCCCGATATCCTCCTTCTCACATCCCACTGATAGAAGGAGAAATTCAGACCCTCTTGCAGAAAAAGGCAATAGAGGTAGTCCCCTTGCATCAACAGGGAAAGGGGTTTTATTCCCGCTTCTTCCTGGTCCCAAAAAAGACGCAGTATCTTTGGCCCATTCTGGACCTCAGCTCTCTCAATCTCTTTATAGACAGGGCCCCGTGTTTTCTGCGATTCAGTGGTTGCAGCAGTGGCCGCAGAAATCAGGGCTGACCGCAGAAATCAGTACTTGCCACAGAAATCAGGAAAACCAGCCATACAGCCACAGAAATGCTAGCTATGTGATCACACAAGGCAAGGGCATAGCTACTGATATGTTAAGTGTGCCATGGCATACATGCTCATTAGAAGAGGAAGCAAACTGATGTCGCCCACTACAAAGTCGCAAAGCTAGTGGCTGCATGGCATCTTGACTTGTGCTGGCTCTTGTTACATAACTCTTTCCAGCCAGTATTGTGGGGGGTGGGGGGACTGATGCAAGAGTATCGGAGCTTGATTAGGTCCATGGCAGTTATGATTTGCTGCTGTGTAGGTGTTGGTAGCTCACCTATGTTAATTTTTCATTGTGAGGCTACTCATGGTCCATGGAAGGAAGAACTGGAAGGTGAGCTGTAGTCAAGAAGTGAGAAGATTCAGAGGTGCCCGTGGAGGTGGAATCAATCTCGGTGTGGTGACAGGTATTGGAGGAGGAGCCGACTGTAGAAACATAGGGCTGGCAGCAGACTGCTTAGAGGACTCTGTCCCCACTGGTGGACATCTAGCACAGTTTTGATTTGTGGGCTGCAGTTCTGCACCTGCAAGTGTGAGAGTAATTTCTTGGCAGATTTGAACCTGCAACTTAAGTGGTGGCATCAAGCTTAATTCTTAAGGAAGGTCAAGTTGCCCAGCTGCAGCAGAGTTGGGGACCAGGGTATACTAGAACTGGAGCAAGCAGGTATGGAGAAAAATTGGAATGGAGAGTTTGATTGCTGCTATACACAAGTAAAATGAGGGTCACTGCCTGAAGAACACCACAACCCCATGAGTTGCGAGAAGAGGACATGCCAACCAAGGTTACTTCAGCTAAATAAGAATGACTTGCTTGCATTTTTTAGTTTGTCCCCCAAAAGAAAAATCAGGAGTCAACAAATCCTACAGACACTGCAAGTTACACCCTCCTTCACTGTTATAGGAAGACAATTCCCACCCCCAATGCACAGATTTGCACACTGCACTCAACATGTTCGTTGGAAGGCAGTTAGGGTATTCCTAGTTTAAAAAAGCAATAATCTAAAAGAACATTGATCAAAATCAGAAAACAAATGGCTTTCAAGTTGGAGTCTCTCTTTATATCTGCTTACTGTAAATATAAACCAGAAGAAATCCAAGCAGGTTTTGCCTTCTGTGCAGTTTTAGCTAAGTGTGTAAGATTATAACCTAGGTGAACAGCAAAGGCCACCAATTTCCAGAAAAAGAACAAATGAGCCTTCAAATTCGGGGTGGGAGGAAAAATTCATTAAAGGAGAACACTGATGCCCATGGCTGTGCCAGGTTTGGGTTATTGCTGTTTAATATTTGTGATAAGAAGATTACATACTGTTAAATGGCCTGTTGTTCCACTTTCAATGTAGTGGAGTGGTTGCATGAAGGCAGTCAAATGGTTAACTAAGACTTAATCCTTTAGAAGGTATGATGTTTAGCCACAATTTATCTGCCGCAGAATCAGCAGTTGTTCTTCCACAGAATGTATGAGGTCTTGCTGCAGAATGTAGGTCCACTTTGCCACAGTAAACACGGGGCCCTGTATAGAGTACAAAAGGTTCAGGATGGTGACCTTTCCGGGTCTACTTCCCCTGCTGCACCAAGGAGACTGGCTCTGCTCCCTAGACATGCAGGATGCATGTATGCATAACGGGGTCTTCCCTTCCCACCGGAAGTTTCTGAGGTTCCACTTCCAAGGGGAGTACTACCAATTCAGAGTTCTAACGTTCGGTGGCTCTAAGGCGTCAGGGGTATTGCGTCTTCCCCTACCTCGACGATTGGCTACTCATGGCCCCGTCCAGGTCAAGCCTGCTTCAGGCTGTCTGAGACACCTATACTCTGTTCCAAGAGCGGGGATCACCCTGAACCTTAAGAAATCATCTCCCGAGCCCAGTCAAAGACTCGTTTTCATTGGAGCAATCCTGGATTCTGTCCAGGGCATGGCCTGTCTACCCCCGGACAGGGGCGATTGCCTGCGGGAGATTGCTGAATGGATATCAGTAACTCCTCAATTCCTGCAAGGAACTTCCTCAGGCTGCTGGGGCACATGGCGGCCATTCTGGTCACTCCTCTGGCCCGCCTCCACATGAGGGTCCCACAATGGATGCTCAAGGTGCAGTGGGACCAGGGTCAGACAATCTAGACTTTCTAGTCAGGATCACCGAGCCAGTCAGGAGAACTTTGCTTTGGTGGATGGACCCCTGAAATTTGGAGAAAGGGGTCCAGTTTCGTCCGGAGCCACCAGGTCAGATCCTTACGACAGTTGCTTCAGATCTGGGATGGGGGCTCAGGTCAGATCCTTACGACAGATGCTTCAGATCTGGGATGGGAGCTCATTCATATCCCCTTTGCAGGGAGGCGATGAGAGTCTGGTACTGGGCTCTGGAACGACACATTCTGCTGTCAGCAGTGCACGTTCCAGGCATCCTAAACAATCTGGCCAACAGCTTAAGCAGGTCTCAATCCAGAGCACATGAGTGGGATCTGCTACAGTCCGTAGCAGATCAGCTTTTCGACAAGTGGGGTCGTCCAGAGCTGGACCTTTTTGCGTCACCACGCAACGCCAGACTGCCAGTTTTTTGTTCACGAGAGCACGCGCCTGGAGTTTTCTGGCCAGACGCATTATCCCTTTGTCGGGCAGGGAGGTTTCTCTACGCCTTCCAGCCCTTCCCTCTCATTCAAAGTGTCTTGCTGAAGTTGCAGGCAGAAGGGGCTCGAATGATTTTAGTAGGCCCCCCCGGTGGATTCAGCAGATTTGGTTCCCACTTCTGCAGCAGTTGTCCAAGGAACCTCCAACTCCGCTGCCCATATGCTCGCAGGTGCTATCCCAGGGACAGGGATTGCTGGTCCATCCGGACCTCCGTTCCTTACATCTACATGCTTGTTTCCTTCAGACGTAGCCCAACAGAGATACGGGGTCTCCCCGGAGGTAGCGGCAGTCCTAGTGTCTGCGAGGAAACCCTCCACCCGCTCTGCCTATCCTATGAAATGGAAGCAGTTTTGTTTATGGGCCTCATCACAGCATTTGGACCCCATCACCTGTCCAGTGAACTCAGCGTTATAGTACCTCCTCTCCTTGTACCAACATGGCCTGAGTTACTTCTCTATTAAGGTGCACATGTGGGCTGTCTCCGCCTATCATGCTCTGATTGGAGACGGGGCTTTAGCTCAGTTAGATGTAGCCTGCACTTTTTTGAGGGGGATTTTGCATGTAAGACCTCCCATTAGGGATCCTGTCCCACCCTGGGACCTCCTTTTTGTGTTGGAGAAGCTTACCCTCCCTTTCTCTGAACCGGCAGCGGATTGTGAACTGCATTTCCTTTCCTGGAAGGTGTGTTTTTTTGGTTGCTGTTACGTCAGCTCAAAGAGTCTCTGAGCTTCAGGCTCTGATGTTTAAAGAGCCGTATTTGGTTTTTCACAGGGAAAGGGTTTCCCTTAGAACAAATCCTAAGTTTCTTCCGAAAGTGGTCTCTGAGTTCACCCTCAACCAGTCGGTTGACCTTCCAGATTATTTCCCTTCCCCTTGTACTAGAGGGGAAACTGTCCTTCACACATTGGATGTCCACAGGACACTGAGGTAGTACCTCAAAAGGACAGCTGCGCACCGTCAGTCTGAGCAACTCTTTGTGGCTTTTGCACCACAATGCTTGGGCAAACCGGTGACCAAGCAGACAATTTCGAAGTGGATCATCCACTGCATATCCTTCTGCTATGAAAAGCACAATAAGCCCCTACCGGGTCCGGTTAGGGGTCACTTCACTAGGGGAGTGTCTGCATCTTTTGCTGCCCTGAGGAATGTCTCCATAAGGGACATATGTGCGGCCGCTACCTGGAACTCGGTGCATACCTTTGTAAAGCATTACAGCTTGGATATCGTCTCCAGACACCGTGCGGGGTTTGGTCTGGCTGTTTTGCAGGGACTTTTGTCCTAGGCCTCTGGAGTTAATATTTTTCCAACTCCCAGGGTCGACTACCTCTTTGGCGTGGGACTGCCTAGTATTCAGTCCTGATTGTTATAGCCTGCTGCAAGAGCTCCCACTCGAAGTAAGATAGTACAGTTGCGTAAGAACTTACCGTAACAGTAGATCTTTGAGAGGAGCTCTTGCAGCAGGCGTTACTATCCCACGTTCCTTCCTCCCTCCTTGAGGTGTGCAGATCTTCATCTAGTGCTTCATCTCCTTCTCTTGTCAGGGCTTGTTAGTGGGCCTTGGGAACTGAGGTGGAGCTGGGTCCGCCCCCTTTTGTACCAGAGCTCACGGTGGGGCAGGGCTGACGTCATGGGGCGGTCCCTGCTTGGCACTGCTGGCTGAGAAGTTTTTCCAGAGGGTCCTAGTGCCTGCGGCATAGTTCTGATTGTTATAGCTTGCTGCAAGAGCTGCTATCGAAGAGCAACTGTTACGGTAAGTTCTTACGTAACTGTACTTTCCTTCCAAAGGTGGTATCAGAGTTTCACCTAAACCAGGTGCTTAACTTACTGGTATACTTCACCAGCCCTTCTTCAGAGGCCGACTGCAGGCTCCATACCCTGGACCTGTGAAGAGCGCTGTCATTTAGAGCCTACGTCCGAAGTTCAGGGACAGGCTCACCTACTGTTTGTCACCTACGCTGAAGCTACACTTGGCAGACTGGCAGCAAAGCAGATGATTGCAAGGTGGATCACATCTTGCATTGACCTCTGCTATAGGTTGGCTGGTCGGGAGCCTCCCGTTGGGACAAGGGCTTATTCCACCAGACTTACCACTGCCTCAGTGGCTGCTTCCAGAGATATACCTGTATAGGAGATCTGATGGGTTGCTACCTGGAGGTCAGCACACATCTTTATTTCCCACTACTGCATCAACCTCGAGTCACACCGGATGCGTGTTTTGGGACTTAAGTTCTCCAATCTCTGTTCACCAAGTTGGGGTGCACGTCTTGCCTCCTTCTCCCTTGAGAACTGCTGGGAGTCTGCCAGAGTGTGGATAAGTGAACCATAACTGGTGGGTAGCCAAAGAATGGAACATGTTACTCCCAGAAATCAGGAAAGCAACAACTATCAATTCATTTAGATACAAATTAAACAAGAATTTAAAGGATACTTGCACTTGTCATTGAATAAAATGTGTTTGGAATAAGTGTGTATGCTGAATTATGTATCTAGATCTGTATTGCATGGTAAAATGTCATTGGAAGGAATTTATACACCTCCTCTGTAACAAAGCAAGACAAATTGACAGGGCTACGGAGTCCTAATAGTTCTATCCTGTTTAAAAATAAAGGTTTATCTATCTATCTATCCTATCCATGCCCCTAGAAGAATAGGTTACTCAAGTGTAATCACAGATCTGACTTCGGGGATATCTCTTGCAGCCGGCCATACTTATGGAACTACCGTAGCCAGGCTCTAGGACCACCCAGAAACATTTCTAGCTAGCAGTCTGTCTGGGGGCTGCCCACACCGACGTCACCCTCTGACGTCGGCCAACCCTATAAGAGTGGGTGGCCCCCCGCTCCCTCCTCAGTTCTTTTCCTGACGTCAACCAACGCACGTCGTATCTGCAGAGACTGCCCCAAGTTTCAGTTGATTTTTTTCACCCTAGTTTTTTTTTTCATTTTTCTTCAGTTCTTTTTGTATGTCAGACCCGTCTTCGTCTTCTGACCGGGCCTTCAGGATGAAGTGTGCTTGTGGGAAGCAGCTTCTTGAGAAGGACGGTCACTCTGCCTTCGTCCACTGCCTCTGGCCTTCTCATGACACCCATGCCTGTGACATCTGCAAAGGCTTCAACCAGGCCACTCAGTGCCATCACCAGCAGGCCCTAGAAGAATTCCACCTGCAGCAGAAGTTCGCCAATATGGAACGGGAGCTGCAGATCAGAAGATCTTTCTCTTTCTTGGCCCTGTCTTCGGGGTCACAACCCTCTTCCTCGGAGAATCAGTGGCATGCACAAGCACCGGATATTTGCAGTCCTCACATAAATTTAAGGCCGCAACAGGAGTGGCCTCTTCTGCCTAATATGCTCTATCATCGAAAGGGTTACCCTTGGCAGCGCCACCTGCCAATCTTTTTTTATCGGGCAGTGGCTCTTTGGAGGCGGGATTCTTCCAGTCCACCTATCCCCTGCTGTTCAGGACCATTCTGGTGGCAGGGCCGCTGTCTGGAGGCTTTGCCGGTTCTTCTCAGTCTGACATGGGTTCAGTGAGTTGAGGGTCTTCTCCAGCACCCCGGTCACCGCCCTGTTTCACACAGACCCTACATCTTCCTCTCCTGCCATCCCTTGGTCACCTTCGCCCGCTTCTGAGGTGCCTGTCCCCAATGTCTGCCTCTGGGTGATGCCGGTTTCTCCTCACCCAGTACTATTGCCAGTCAGGCCTCTCCCTCCTCCGATGCCTGTTTGGCCGCAGTCAGCACCTTCACCAGCTCCTCAATCTGTGCCGGCACCGAGTCTTCCACTGCCGATGCTGCCAGGCTACCCAGTGTCGATGACAGTGGACTTTGTCAGTGCTGACGTCCCTTTGGGATATCATGCATGCACAGCTTCTCCCTCCACAGGACCCGACCCCACATGGGCTTGCGCATCCAGACCTGATGCCCAACCTCCCCAGGGACCCACTCCTTGCCCTACTTTGGCCAGTGACCTATAAGTCTCCTGTTCGCCTGGGAGAAGAGGGAGAATATCACTTGGATCTCCAACCTCGTGATGAGTCCGAGGAGTCTCGTGAGGGAGGGGATGAGGGTCATTCTCTCTCCCCCTCCACAGTTTCTTCTTAAGGGAAAGAGACCCCTAAATACTTACCCGGTCTCCCCCAGATGACCCGTCTTTCTATGGGGTCATACATTAGATTGTCAGCCATGGGGTTCGAAACAGAGGAGCTGGACCCCTCCCATCACCAGCTGTCAACCTAGCACAAGCTGTCGGACTCTTCCCCTCTTGTGGTCCCCTTGTTGTTTGACACATTTGAGGATGCCACAGTGACCACCTGGCATTGCCTGAATCTCATACCAGCCATGCCTTGGAAGGTGGATAAATTATACAGGGTACTCGTGGGTAAGCCCTTCTTTGGGGGAACAGCCGCAGGCATACTCTGTAGTCATTAGCTTAATGCATGGCCACACTAAAAGGTCAAAATACCAGAGTTCCCTCCCCCTTCTGACAGGGAAACCTGGAGGTTGGATCTCTTTAGCAAGCAGGCTTTTGCCTCTGCCACCCTGGCCATCAGGACCGTTAACTGGATGGCTCACATGATCCAGTACCAAGATGTTCTGTGGGATCAAACCATGAAGATGGTCAAATCTTTGCAGGAAGGACTGGCTGGTCAACGGCTCCTCCAGGCTCTCAGGTCTGGGGTGGACGTCAGCTGGCACCTCCTGCGTTTGGCCCACAATGCAGTGGATGCTTCGGCCTGAGCGGCAGAAGTGAACATATACCTTCGCCAACACTCTTGTCTGAGGGTGTTTGGGTTTGCTCAGGATGTTCAGATGTCCATCCTGAATGCTCTATTTAGGAGATATAAATTGTTTGGGGCTGATGTCCAGGATATCCTTACCAACTTGCAAGCCTCAGGACATACCCTAAGTTCAGTACATTTGCTGTAGCATACTGAACAAAAGAGTCCCAACAGGTGACTTTCATCAGGTGACCCATAGACCCCAGCCCACCTCCAAGCCCATCAAATGTAAGGCACCCTCAGCCCTGCCCACCCTCCTTCTCCTCCTCCAGCAGGGACTCTTGAGGAGGAGAAGCAGTACCAGCTAATGCCCCTGCCTCAGCCTAACTCCTTACTCGACCACCCCCACCCAGTGGACCTGGTGGAGGTGGTAGGAGGTCGGTTCTCCCTACAACAAGACAGGTGGGCAGAGATCACAGGTGACAGCTGGATGCTACAGCTCTTAAGCCAGGGCCACACTCTGAAACTCAGAGTGCCCCCCCCCCCCCCCAGAGAGACCCCCAGTCCTTATCTCTTATCCCCCTGCTCATATCCCCATTGTTTAGGAGGAGATCCAGCCCCTGCTCAGGAAAAGAGCGATAGAACCCATGCCAGACATCCAGCAGGGCAGAGGGTTCTACTCCCATTTCTTCCTGGTTCCAAAATGCATGGGTGACCTCCAGCCCATTCTGGACCTTTTCATAGATTCTGTCTGCAGATAAGGACCTATTGGTCCACCTAGTCTGCCCGTCAAATCCCCCTAATGGTGCTACCCAGGCCACTACGGGGGGGGGGGATGTTGTGTATCTCTCTGCATTATCCAAGATACCCATCTGTTTATTCCATGCACGCTTAAAGCCTGTGACTATATTTGTCTCACCTACCTCCACTGGGAGGCTGTTCCAATCGTCCACCACCCTTTCCGTGAATAACTTCCCAATGTTACTCCTGAACCTACCCCCTCAGTTTACTGTGACCTCCAGTCTTAGAACATCTTTTTTTCTGGAAAATACTCTCCTTCACCTTGTTTATTTCCCTGAGATATTGAATGTCTCAGTCATATCCCCCCTCCTCTTCCTGTCCTCCAGGAAGTACAAGTTTAATTCCTTAAGCCTCTCTTCATAGGTCTTCCAATGCAGGCCCTGTGCCATTTGGTTGCCCTCCTCTGCAACGTCTCCACCCTATCCCTGTCCTTTCAAAGATTCGGCCTCCAGAACTACACACCACAGAGAGTTAAATCTTCTCATCCAGTACAAGGTAACCCTACAGCGGCTGCTCCCCCTTCTAAACAAAGGGGATTGGATATGCTCCCTTGACATGCAGGATGCATATCTACATATCAAGATATGTGCCCCACACAGATAGTATCTCAGATTTCAGTTTCAGGACGCACACTTCCAGTTCTGGGCCTTGGTCTTTGGCTTGTCCTCAATTCCTTTGGTGTTTACCAAGTGCCTAGCAGTGGTCGCAGCTGCCCTCAGGAGACAGGGATTCATTGTCTTCCCCTATCTGGACGACTGACTGCTCAAAGCTTTGTCCAGGGACAGTCTTGCCCAAACACCGTACATCTGTTCCAGGACCTAGGAATTACAGCCAACTTGCCCAAGTCCATCTTAACTCCTGATCAGTGACTCCAGTACATTGGGGCAGCTCTGTCCTTCCTTCCCCATGACAGGGTGGACCGTCTCATAGTCCAAGCCAGACTGCTGTTCCACAGCCGCTATGTCTTCATTAGAGTATTTCTTCAGCTCCTGGGCATGATGACAGCGGCCATAGTCACGGTGCCCTTGACCAGATTGCATATGAGGATCCCCAATGGACATTGAGAGTCCAGTGGAACCAACGTACAGATGACCTGTAACAGGAGGTCTTGGTCTCGTTCCCGGTGAAGAGAGATCTTCCTGGACATAAGTCTCCACCACTCATTCACACTAGTGGGGATTGGCGCCGGAGGCACTAAGACCCATCGGGAGCAAACTTTGCTGGAGGTCGGTAGAGGCAGGCGCGCCATGAGACTCCGGCGCCATGGAAAGCAGCTGCTCGGCGGTAATGACCATCTCGGCGAACCTCCAACCGCCCTCAGTTCCTTTTTCCGCCGTCAGTGCGCTTCAGTGGCAGCGTCGCTCGCCTGTGAAGTCAAACTTCAAACTAAGCGCATAGTTTTCAGTTTGTTTTATAACATTATCCGCGATAGTAGTATCGCTTAGTTTATTCTATTTTTAGTAAAATTTTCTAATATTTAAATTTAACTTACTTGAAGAAGTCTCGGCCTACTGGCCGGAGTCGACCATGAGCAGGTCAGGTGACGGTAGGGAGACTTCAGTGAAAGCTGTTCAGTCAGCCGGGCTGGGTCCGGTCAGCCTCCTTCTCCTCAGCGGGGTTCCGACTACGGTCAGTCCGATGCCGGGGATAGGCGGTCCCCGCCGGCATAAAATAAGCGGTCGCATTCCGGCGCCCGTTCGACCTCGAAACTCTTCTTGACCCCACAGTCAAAAGAAGGCATCACTCGGGAGTCGCCCTCTGTGTATGTCTCGCGGCGATGCGACGGTCCGGTTATCGTTGCTAGTTGCCGGTCTCCTTCTTGGGAGTCGCCAGCTTCCGATAATCGTCGTCCTGAGCACCGAGCCCCTCCGCCTATAGGTAGGGCTCCAGATGAGCAGTTTCATCAGTGGGCGCTCTTATGGGCGATGGGCTCGGAGGTTGGTTCTTCTGCCTGGCTCGGTTACCTCGGAGCCCTCGGGCTCCTCCGGCGATCAGGTAGGCGGTTGGACCTTCCTAATCGCGGCCCTTCTTGAGTGCTAGCGACTCCGTTGTAGGTGTTTCCCCCCTCACATGGCTGCGGCGCGAGGGCCTCACCGATGCCTTATCTCCTGGTATTTTTCCTTCTCTTGTTTTCCAGGTTCCCGGGGCTTTTCCGGCGCCTTCTGCAGGGTCTGTGGCCGTGTCGGCGCCGTTTTCAGGGCCGCCGGAGCTTGCGGCGCCGTTGGCGGCGCCGCGTGGTCTCTCGGCGCCGTTGGTGGCGCCGCGTTATCTCGTGGCGCCGCCGGTGGTGCCGTTGGATCGGGCGGCGCCGTTCGCGGCGTCGTCTGCGATGCCGTTGGCGCCGTCCGTGGCGCCGTTGGCAGCGCCGTGCGGCGTCGTCCTTGGCGCGCCGCCCGAGGCGTTCTTGAGGCCGCGTGCCTCTTGACGCCGTCGCCTCCTCGATGCCGTCTTCAGCCCGTTTTGCCGTCTGGCGCGGCAGCCAGGGACTCTCCTTGTTTTCTGCCATTTCCTCCTCTCCTAATTTTCCTCCTTTCCTGTCCAAACAGTCCTTTCTGGACCATCAGGAGATGATGTTGAGCCTGACCCAGACCTTGGTTGGGTGATGAAGTGGAGGAAACAGGATCTTTCTTTGCTACAGAGCCTGTGGTGAGGACCTGTCCTTTAAGTCTCTGTTGAAGAACCTGGGATCCACTCTTTCTCTCAGACTACAGACATCGATCCTGGGAAGATATTAAGACTCCAGTATCTTCATGCTTGGAGATCCCTCGGATTTGACTCCTCGATTCAGCCTTCCTTGAGGCGCTGTCTCAAATGGTATGGAATAACCCTGCTCTTATTCCTCAGTGGCTAAATCCATTGATAAAAGTATTCAGCTCCCAAGGATCGTCCCATTTTGGCATCCCAAGCCTTTGCGGATCTATTGTAGTCCTGGCAGAGAGAATGACAAGGTCGTTCTTCCTCAAACTACTACAGCTCGACCTATTAACAAAAGTCTCGTAAGATTGATACATTAGGTAAGAGAGTCTCTGCCTCCACTCTAAGTATACGTGTTGCCAGTTATCAAGGCTATTTTCTCAGTATGAGTATATCCTGTGGCACTCTATGAAAAGAATGGTTGAAGCTCTTCCAGATTCGGATTCCAAGTCAGAGCTTCTTCTGACCGTTATTAGAGGTATTGGTCAATAACCAACAGGTCAAAGCCGCCATGGATGCTTCGACACTGCTTCTGGCTCAGCAGCGGGATTGTACTCGGCGCCATTCCTGGCTGCGTACTTCTGGCTTCACGAATGATGCTCAGCAGCAGGTGATGGCGCTGCCTCTGATGGCTCCTTTCTTTTGGCCCTCAGGTGGAGCAAGCCTTAGAGGCCACTCAGAAGACTAGATCGGCCATTAAGTTGGCCAGACCTCCGCCTGCCCCTCTCGGGGCATGTGAACAGAGCGTCAGTTTCATGATGTCGTCAGCCCTGTAGAGGCAGAGGCAGGGAAGCTTCCACAAAAGCCAACCTGCCCAACCTCAAAGAAAGAGCGCAGAAGCGCGGGGACCTAAAGCTCCCAGCGCTACCTTATAGTCGTTAGGCCCAAGTTCCATCCACTCTGCCCGAGGTGGAACTTTCTCCTCCGGTGGGAGGTCGTCTGATGTACTTCTACAACCAGTGGAAGTCCATAACCTCAGACAAATGGGTTCTTCGGATAATTCGCGAGGGTTACTCTCTCAATTTCTTGGAACCCCCCCCGAATTGTCCTCCCATACGACAACCCAGGTTGTCGGCCTCTCAGTCAGATCTCCTCACACGGAGATCCAGGGCCTTCTGAACAACAGGGCAATAGAACTGGTGCCCCGCATCAGTGAAACACAGGGTTCTACTCCATTACTTTCTGGTTCCAAAGAAATCTGGGGGATGCGCCCATTCTAGACCTCAGAAAGTTAAACAAATTCCTCCCAGGGAGAAATTCAAGATGATTTCCTAGGTACCCTGTTACCCTTGCTGCATCACCACGACTAGCTGGCTCTCTGGATATGCAGGATGCT
The DNA here is from genome assembly GCA_016271365.2 of Neoceratodus forsteri. NCBI lineage: Eukaryota > Metazoa > Chordata > Ceratodontiformes > Ceratodontidae > Neoceratodus > Neoceratodus forsteri. Next base: position 362,019,421 of record JADMNL010000023.1, on the reverse strand, counting down.
TACCAGCATATCCCCGTCCACCCGACCCACCGCAAATTCCTCAGGTTTGTAGCTTTGGGTCAGCATTATCAGTTCAGAGTCCTGCCCTTTGGGCTATCCTCGGCGCGATGATTTTTACAAAGTGTTGTGCAGTTCTCGGCGCATCTCCAGGAAAATCGGACTCCAGTGTTTCCCTACCTGGGCGATTGGCTTAGCAAGCCCCTTCCGGCCAAGGGACTTTGGAAGCCGTGCAAGCGACTTCGCCTTCTCACGCCCATGGAGTTCTGCTGAATTTGAAAAATCTCAACTGCAACCCTCCCAGAGGCTCCTTTTCATGGGGCGCTTCTAGACACCTCTTCAGCGAAGGCTTTCCTTCCAGAGGACAGAAGACTCGACATCCTTCGTATGGCCGTTACATCAGGAGAACCAATCGGTTACAGCTCTCTCGATGCACACGCATGTTGGGTCTCATAGGCGTCCTCGGTCTTCACTGTCCCTCTGGCCCGACTGCACATGAGAACCACCCAGTGGATGCTCTCCACTCAGTGGTCCCCGACCTCTCACCCCAGTCTTATCCCATCAAGGTGTCGGAGCCCTTGAAGGTCTCTCACCTGGTGGTCTCAAAACAATCTCCTGGAAGGATTCCCTTTGCTCCCCGGATCATCAGATCTCCATCACCACAGATGCATCGCTAATGGGATGGGAGCTCACTGTCTCCCCTCCACACTCAAGGTGTATGGACTCAGTTAAAACTCATCTCCACATAAATGTCCTGGAGATGAGAGCGGTCTCTATGCAATCCGAGCTCTGAAGGATGTCCTTTGTCACAAGAACATTCTCCTTCAAGCGGACAACAAAGCAGTGATGTATTACATCAACAAGCAAAGCGGTGCTCATTCTTATCCCTTTGCAGGGAAGCAATGAGGGTGTGGGAGTGGTGCTTGGAGCACAAGTCTCTGATTCAAGCGGTTTATCTGCCAGGTATACAAAGCGACCTAGCAGATCACCTCAGCAGAGCAGGCAGACCCTCACAGTGGTCTCGATCCAGCCGTAGCTCGGTCCCTGTTCAAAGAGTGGGGACTCCAGACCTGGACCCTTTGCATCCCCACTCAACAGCAAAACTGCTCTCTTCTGCTCCAGAAATCCAGGGCCTGGCATTTTCTGTCAGGATGCGTTCAGGCTGCGGTGGACAAAGCGCTTTCTTCGCCTTTCCACCACTTCCTCTAATCCAGAGAGTACTCCTCAAGTTCGAGTCTCAGGGGACCAAGATGATTCTCATTGCTCCTTCCTGGCCTCGCAACTATGTTTCCTCTACTCAACAGTATGTTGGCAGCCTCTCGAGACCACTTCCTTTGCAAATCAGTCTTCTGACTCAGGGTTCGTTGGTCCATCCCAACCTGAAATCACTTCACCTTCATGCTTGGCTCCTGAAGAGATAGAAGTGAATCGGTTCAACGTCTCGTGGGAGTCTCAGACATCCTTCTGGCTGCTCGGAAGCCAGCCACCAAACTGCAGCTTCCAAATGGAAACGTTTTCTCTCTGGTGTCAAAATCCTCTTGGAATCCCTTTTCCTGTCCTCCTGGCAAGGTTCTGGAGTATCTTTTGGACCTATCAAACTTAGGTCTTCAATACTCCACAGTTAAAGTTCACCTTAGTGCCATCTCAGCTTCCATGAGCCGGTTTCTTCCTTAACTCTGGCTCAGTTACCTATGGTGAAGAGATTTCTTAAGGGGATTCTCCATACCAGACCCCTGTTAAGCGCCCAGTTGCAGCCTGGGACATTAACCTGGTGCTGGACATGCTCACTCGGAAGCCTTTCGAACCCTTAGCTACCTGTGAGCTAAAATTTCTTACCTGGAAGACTGCCTTCCTGGTGGCCATTACCTCAGCCCGCAGGGGTCTCTGAGATACATGCACTGGTTACGGACCCTCCAGTATACTGTATTCCATAAGGACAAGGTAGTTCTCCTTACTCATCCTAAATTTCTTCCCAAGGTTGTGTCAGAATTCCATCTGAACCAACCTCTGGTACTTCCCTTACTTCGCTAATTTCCAAAATGAAGGGGCGAGCTCTTCATTCCTTGGATGTTAAGAGAGCCTTGCGGTTCTATTTAGATAGAACCAAGGATGTTCATAAGACTCAGCAACTGTTCGTTTCTTTCAGCGACACCGGCTGGGTCAACCTGTCGCTATTAGATGTATCTCTTCATGGTTAGTGGCATGCCTTCGTCATTGCTATTCCATGGCTCAAGTTAAATTAGAAGGTAGAGTGTACGCTCACTCTACTAGGCGGTCATGCATCCCTAGCGGAAGTCGCAATGTTCCAATTGCAGATATATGCAACGCCGCTACCTGGAGCTCAGTGCATACTGTTAAGCACTATGCACTGGATGTTCATGCCAGGCGGCATTCCGCATCGGCAGAACTATCTTAATGGGCTTCTATCTTGAGCAGCGTGAGCTCTGGCTTTCCTGCCGCCCTTTTGGGGATTATCAAGCTTGGTACTCTCCACTAGTGTGAATGAGTGGTGAGACTTATGTCAGGAAGATAGGAAAATTACGTACCTACGTAATTCTTGATCTTCCTGGCGAGTCTCCACCACTCATTCTACGCCCACCCTCCATCCCGAGCTCACCGCTGTATTGGTCTTCACTCCCTCAAATCTTTAGGCGTGAGGACTTCTTTGCTGACCCTTCTTACGCGGGTCATACGGACTATCTTATGTCCGTTTTTAATATTGGGTTTCCCTTTTAGATTGAATTCGCTCACTCCTTGGTAAAAGGTACTGGGCGGTTGGAGGTCAGTCGCCGAGATGGTCATTACACGCCGAGGCTGCTCATGGGCGCCAGTAGTCCCGCGGGCGCGCCTCGCTACCGACCCTCCAGCAAAGTTTGCTCCCGATGGGTCTTAGTGCCTCCGGCGCCAATCCCCACTAGTGTGAATGAGTGGTGGAGACTCGTCCAAGAAGATCAAGAATTACGGTAGGTACGTAATTTTCCTTTCTCCTCTAGTGGCTGAAACCCACCAGTCTTCTCAGCAGAGTCCCTTTGATATTCCTTCCCCTCAGCAGATTCTGACAGCAGCAGAGTTGGGCCCCAGCCTTGGCTGTGACTGATGGACCACTTTTCTATCATCTTATTTCCTAACTACCAAAACTTCTGTTACACAACAGTTAATGCTTTTCTCTTTGCTTTGCTTCTTTTCCCCCCTACCCTAGGTTGGCCACCTAGTGTAGCTGTTTACTATCCCTATTAAACTTCCTACTAGTTCTCTCTTTTCATTCTTTTTCTATTTCCATCCATTCAGTCCCTGGAATGATGCCAAACACCCAGAGAGGTGTTGTGTAAAGTGCATTTTGTGTACAAAAAGCATGAAGACTATTTTAAATAGAAATAAATAGTTAATAGCCTTTTTAAATAAAAAGGATTCTGAAGCCACATAAAACAGTAATTTCATGATTAGTACAGTTATAAGAAATATTGAAGATATTTTCATAAATTCACACTATAAACCTGTTGCTGTATAAGGTTCTGTGTATGCAGCTGAACAAAAGAATGTGGTATGCTCTATAGTAGTGCTTAGTCACCGTGGATCAGAGATTTAGAGAGTCACTATCTGTGGATATAAACACTGTACCTTTAACTGAACCAGGAAGTCCCCTGAAACCAAAAACCCTTTGGTTTTGAAACATGTCCAGACATGTAAATAGGAAGGGCTCAGTCAGGTGACCCCACCAAAAGATATAAAAGCTCTTCACTGAGTTCAGTCTTGAGAGTGAAGGAGAGGTGCTACTGTAGACAAGCTGTTGAATGCAGATGAGAAGGGTCTTAGGAGCTCTAAGATCCATTACTGTATTTTGTGAGAAACTACTGATGTTAGGTAGTGATTTTCTTTGCAATTTTTTTTTTTATTTTATTTTTATTTTAGTCTTTGGTAACCGGGTAAGGCCCGCTAGGCACAAGTGCCTGTTTTCAGGGTTACCTGGGAGCACTGGACAGTTAAGTGACTTGCTCAGAGTCTCACAGTATGCAAGTGGAGGGTATGAGAATCAAACTCAAGTCTGGTCTGCTGGATATACCAAGCTCATTCACACCTCATTCCTCTAACCTCTAGGCTATACTGTCAGCCCTCCTTTTTGTTTTCATTTAGTATTTTTCTAACTTTTGAAAAATAAATATCATACCACGGTGTGTTTTAAACCTGTAAATTTGCCTCATCTGAAGTTTATTCCCACATGCTGTGACACTGACCACAGATGCTTCGGGGATGGGCTGAGGAGCTCATTTGGGTCCACACCAAACTCAAGGGATGTGGTCTCCGCTGGAGTCTTCTCTATACATCTATGTTCTGGAGAAGAGGGCAGTGCTTTATGCCCTACAGGCCTTTCAGACTCTGCTGTCCCCGGGCCTTCTGTTGGTGCAGACGGACAATATGATTGTCGTCCACTACATCAACAAACAAGGGAGTACTCACTCGTATCCCCTTTGCAGGGAAGCAGTGAGAGTCTGGTATTGGGCTCTGGACCATGGCTTAGAACTGTCAGATGTCCCTGTTCCAGGTGTCCTAAATTTCCTCTGCAGAAAAGCTAAGCCGGTCAAAGATGCACGAGTAGGAGCTTCTGACCTCAGTCATCGAAGACCTCTTCGACATGGGGTCATCCAGAGTTGGACCTTTTTGCATCCCCTCTCAACGCAGAACTGCCGCATTATTGCTCACTAAATCCAGGGCCTGGTGTTTCCTGACGAGACGTGTTGTGTCTCTCATTGAAAGGGAGGGTCTAGGGATGTGGCTATGTTGTTCTGTCCACACTTCCTGGCATGTCCCTTTCCCCTTTAATTCTTGCCAGAAGGTCTTAAAGCTGGCTCCTCCCACTCATCCAGGTGGTATAATCCTCGGCTCTGCCCCACAACGCCATATCTTTCTTTCCGCTGGAAGATTCAGGTTGCCTCCTCACCGCTCCTATGTTTTGTAGGCCCTGGCCTTGTTTCCTTTGGATTCTCTGAAGATTAAACTCGTTCGAGCTAGCGATTGCGATTTCTGTTTCTTGATCATGGAAGATAAATCTTCGCCCCCCGATGCCATCGGTGTCCGTGCGGACAGAAAATGTCACACACAGACCCGCATACCTCGTGTGTCTACTGTTTGGGTGTCAGGCATGACACTCAGGCCTGCGAGATGTCTCGCTTTTCACCCTAATGTTCTCGACGATCATCTCGCATGTCTTAGGCTGGGTAGGCCTGAAAAACGGAATCCACTGGTGAAATCAAAGGAGGCCTGGTGGGCGGTCTCCGCAGCTGTGGGGTCCACCAAGCAGTTAGAGCAAATGCAGGCCTTCGAGGAAGAGGTGGCACAGGCCACGGAGCTCTCCTCTCAGCCAATTTTTGTTCCACTCAATCTGGGCTCCACCTTCTCGGGCTCCTTTTGGGAGATGTGCCAGTCTCTCCCCACCAAGGGCAAGGGACCATTGGGCTCGCATATCTCCCAGTCCCATAAAAAGGACAAGGAACTGAGAGATTCTTCGTCTTGGCAAAGACGTTCTTGGGATTGTGAGCAATCTTGGTCTCAGGGATCTCTAGTCTCGACTTTAGTAGAGTCTGCTACTTTGGCTGCCGGCTTTTCGGCTCTGCCGACTGGTCAGCCAGTCGAAGTCTCGATCGATGACACACTGTCGATCTGTTGTCTCCCAACGAGGCTGACAACTCACTTACCAGGACTCTGGTCCTGCATCTTCCCGATGAGAATACCAAGCCTGCTGACAGTCCCATTGAGGAACCGGTCCCTGATCCTGGAAAATCACCGGTCTCCCCAGAGCGACCTGGTCGGCCAGTCTGATCGAGGTCGAGGTCTCGAACCCCCTCGACTGATAGGCCGAGGAAGGCGCATAAGCACTCAAAGAAAAGGCGATGCCGACATTCGTCTTCGGCCTCCTTGGATGAGGAGAGGCTTCGACGGAAGCTCCGTCGACACTACGAAGGTCTCGTGGCAACAGCTGATCTTGTCTGGCCAGAAACCAGCTACGGTTTCAACACCGATCATTACTTGGCTTTCATCTTCTAGGCCAAAGCCGGCTCCATCAAAACCAGTTGTCTCGGTTCTTCCGCCCGCGGAGCTGGCAGAACCCTCCCCGGTTCGGCAAAATCGACCTCTCCACCGATAGTGGTGGAGCCGCCACCTAAACAACCCATGGGTGGGGCTTCTTCGAAGGAAGCTCGGACTGTTCCGGGTCTTCCCCACAGAATATCAGTCACCCTCATGCCTGACCACCCCAGGCGCGTGGAGGGGGACCTTGGTGGACGGCCAATTTATCCGGACACATCTGACTCTGACGACTCTGACCTACACTCTCATCAACTGGACAATGAGTCGGTGGGTAGTCTGTTGATGGACGAAGGTCCTTTGTCCTTCTTGGGGATTCACCGCCTCATCTCCGAATCCATGAGGATGCCCCTGGAGCCTGTCCAGAAATGGGCAGAGTACCCTCTTACGGATATCCTTAAGAGAGGGGATACCCCGATGAAAGTCTTCCCAGTGGCCAAGGCCATTGTTGGTCTGGCTTTAGCAGCACCCTGCATCCTGCCCAGCACCGTCTGCCCGGATGGCCCGCAAGTATGCGGTGCCCATTGGGTCCCTCTAGGGGTTCACGGAAACACCCCTCAGTGGAGGAGTTTGGTGTCCGCTTCTGTGTTCAGATGCATAAGCAGCTCTGCAGATACGGATAGACCTTCGGACAAGGGGTCCAAAAAATTGGACTACTCTGCCAGGAAGGGTTATGCTGCCTCTTCCTAGGCCTCCATCAGGCAAGCTTGGCCGTTGTTATGGCACACTTCTCTCATGCCCTGATGGAATCCTTGGATGAGGTTCTCCCGCACCTCCCATGGACCTTCAAACTATGGTCAAGCAGGTCCAGGACCAGGGTCAGGCCATTGCCAAACAGCAACTCCAGACAGCCCTGGACCTCAGGTACTCACGCACCTGTTCGGTGGCAGCTGCAGTTGCCTTGTGCCCCAGGGCTTGGCCGAGACTTTCCACCTTCACGGCAGATACACAACACAGACTCACTGATGTTTCTTTCCTGGGCACTGATCTCTTCGGCCCAGGTGTGGATGGTCACCTTCAGTGGATCGAGCAGTCCAGTGCCACCTTGGACTCATCTACTCCTGCTTAAAAAGGTGCCCCTGGCACCAAGAAACAGCAGAAGTAGTCATTTTCACACCCTGCTCCTGCAGCCAAGCAGCCCTCCTTCCAGGGCAGGCAGCAACAGCAGGCACAGGCTTGGCACCCTCTGCCCAAGTCCGGGCCTCCAGCGGCCCGCAGAGGAAGTCGGGGTTCAGGTGGTTTCCAGTCTGGACCCTCTTCCTCCAAGCCTGCCCAGTGATGGGACAGGGGCTGCCACCCCTATTCCCGTCACACCAGCTCTGGGTTTTCCCACTGGGGGCTGGCTCCACTATTTCTTTCCGCCTGGTCCACTGTTACCACAGACAGATGGGTCTTAGAAGTGGTCGGCCTGGGTCTGCCTCTAGAATTCAAGCAGTACCCTCCCAGCTTAGCCTGTGCCCCATGGAAGGAAAGGGTATCAGTCCACACTCAGTGGGCTCTGAGAGACGACATAGCCAACTCCTCCTCAAGGAGGTAGTGGCCCAAGTAACGGATTCCCCAGTCAACCCAGGGTTCATTTCCAGGTACTTCCTGGTTCTGAAACGGACAGGGGGTTGGCACTCCATTTTAGAGCTGCACGAGCTGAACCGGTTTCTCATGCCTCGCACCTTCAGGATGGTAACTCTGTCCCAGATCATACCATCCCTGGAGCAGAACATGTGTTCTAGGAACGTGGATATGTTGTTCATCCACACTCTTTGGCATGTCCCTTTCTGCTTTAAATTAACCAGAAAGTCTTCAAGCTGGCTCCTCCCACCCACCAGGGTGGTAAATACCTCGGTTCTGCCCCATGACGCCAGAGCTTCCTTTCCGCTGGAAGATTCAGGTTCCCTCGTGCCACTTCTGCAGTTCGTAGGCCCTGGATTCTCAACGACGGTTTTCAGTGCAATCGCTTTCTTTAAAACTCATCCGAGTTTACGATTCCGATCCAAGCGCATCGGACATGGAGGACAAGTCGTCCCACGGATTTCGCCGGTGTCCCTGCGGACAGAAAATGTCATGCACCGATCTCCACCTGTCGTGCGTCTATTGCTTGGGTGTCGTGGATGACACCACTTCTGGCACCATTTGTCTGGCCTTCCATCCCAACGTCCTGGACGACCGCAAGGCGTGCCTAAATCTAGGGAGACCGGAGCTTTGCAACCCACTGGTGAAATGGAAGGAGACCAGGTGGGTGGTTTCCGTGGCCGCGGGATCCGCCGAGCAGCTCGACCAGATGGCGGCTTTTTGAAGACGCTGCCCAAGCTTCGGTGAGCCGAAGTTTTTTCATGCCGCTTAACCTGGGTTCCACCTTCTCTGGGTCCTTTCGGGAGCTGTGCCAGTCTCTTCCCCACCAGGGGTGAGGCGCCCTCGGGCTCGCACTCCTCCCTCCCTAAGAAAAGGGACAAGGACCCTAAATCATCTTCTGGCTGAAGAAGACGTTCCTGGGACCGAGAGCGGTCCGATTCTCAGGATCTTGCTGTCTTAGCCTCGGTCGAGATCGCATCCTCGGCCGCCGGCTTTGCAGATCTTCCGTCAGGCCAGGGCGCCGAGGACATGGCTGAACCGGCCTAGATTTCTCTCGACCCGATAGCCGTTGTCGCCGACTCCTGTCGACAATTCCTTGGAAATGACACCTATCCTTTCCCGACGAGGAGACCCAGCCCTCGGGTATCCCGATCGAGGGAAAGGTGCCGGAACCTCGGTTTTCTCCGACTCTGGCTTCTCCCGACCAACTCCGTCAGTCTCGATCGAGGACTAGGAACCCTTAGGTCGAAAAAACGAAGAACGGTCACAAGCATTCTAGAAAGAGGTGGCGCCACCGATCCTCATCCTCCTCGGACGAGGAGAGACTTCGATGGAAACTCCATCAACATTATGAGGATCTCATGTGGCAACAGCTGATTCTGACCCGGTCAGAAGCCGGCTCCGCCGGCACCACCGGCCATTACTTGGCCTCAGCCTCTTAGGCCAATGCCAATACCTCTGGAACCGAAGATTTCGGTTCCTCCTCCAGTGGGGCCGGTACGCATTCCAGCTCGGCCTGTTTCGGTGTCCCCGCCGATTTTGGTGGAACCACCGCCTAAGCAGCCTCAGGGAGGGGCTCCCTCGAAAGAGGATAGGACAGACACCTGCCTTTCCCATCGTCTGTCCATTACAGTGGTCCCCCCGATTGCCCTCTGCGTATTGAGGGAGACATAGGTGGGAGACCCTTATATCACGATTCTTCGGACTCTGATGCCAGTGGTCTGCACTCACATCCAGGGGATGACGAGTCATCAGTGGCAGCCTTGGAGGAAGGTCCTTCCTACTTTCAGGGCGTCCTCCACCTCATTTCGGAATTGACCGGAATGCCCTTGAAGCCCATCCAAAAGAAGGCGGAGTACCCCCTCACGGATATCCTCAAGTGGGGGATACCCCGACGGAGGTCTTTCCAGTGGCCAAAGCCATTGTTGGCCCGGCCCTTGAGCTATGGCAACGCCCTGCCTCTTGCCCAGCTCCATCTGCCCACAAGGCCCGCAAGTATATGGTACCCATGGGGTCCCTAGCGGGTTTCGCAGAGCACCCCTCGGCCAAGAGTCTTGTGACTGCCTCTGTGTTTAGATGCACAGGTAGCTCAGCTGACACTGACCGCCCCTCCAGACAAGGAGTCTAAGAATATGGACCATTCTGCCCGGAATGTCTGTGCGGCTTCATCCTTGGGCCTTCGTCTGGCCAGCTCGGCTGTAATCATGGCACACATTTCTCATGCTCTCTTGGGGTCACTAGATGAAGTCCTCCCTCATCTCCCAGCGGACATGCAGACCACAGTTAAGCAGGTCCGTGACCAGGGTCGTGCTGTTGCCAGACAGCGGCTCCAGATGGCCCTGGACATTGGAGATTCCTGTGCACGCTCCTTAGCAGCTGTAGTGGCTACTCACCGCAGAGCCTGGCTGAGGTTATCCTCCTTTCCGGTGGATACTCAGCACAAGTTAGCTGATGTGCCCTTCCTTGGCACCGACCTCTTTGGTCCGGGAGTGGCAGGTCACCTCCAGCATACAGAGCAGTCCAATGCCACCTTGAATGCTACCTCTGCTAAGGGTTCTTTGGGCAAGAACCAGCAGAAGCGCAAGAAGAAGCCTTTTCGCTACTCTTCCCCTGCAGTCAGATAGCCCTCCTATCAAGGAGGCCAGCAGCAACAGCAGGCTCAAGCTTGGCGCCCCAGATCCAAGCAGGGTCCTCAACAGCCCCGTAAAGGAGGCCAAGGTGCCGGTCGAGGAGCCTCCTTCTCCTCCAAGCCTGCTCAGTGATGGGTTGGTGGTTGCCACCCCTACACCCGTCACACCAGCTCTGGGTCCTCCTGTGGGGGGCCGGCTCTGCCACTTTCTTTCTGCCTGGTCCGATATCACTTCGGACAGGTGGGTTCTGGAAGTGGTTGGCCAGGGTCTGCCTCTGGAATTCAAGCAGTACCCTCCCAGCCGAGCCCGCGCCCCTCGGGAGGAAAGGATCTCAGTTCGCACTCAGTCGGCCCTTCGGGACGACACTGCCCAACTCCTCCACAAGGAGGCGGTAGCTCCAGTGTCGGATCCTCCTACAGACCTAGGCTTCATGTCCAGGTACTTCCTGGAGCCCAAGCAGACGGGGGGGGGGAGGTTGGCACCCCATCCTAGATCTCCACGACCTGTATCAATGCCTCAGGACTCGCACCTTTCGGATGGAAACTCTGAACCAGATCATATCATCCCTGGAACGAAACATGTGGTTCTGTTCACTGGATCTACAGGATGCATTCTTTCACGTCCCAATCCGTCCATCCCACCAGCGGTTCCTCCACTTCAGAGTTGAAGGGACCCTGTACGAGTTCCAAGCCATGCCGTTCAGCCAGTCTTCAGCCCCTCGGGTCTTCACCAAGTGTATCGCAGTGGCGGCAGCCCATCTTTGGCGTCGGGGGGGTACGAATATACCCCTAACTCGACGACTGGCTCCTGACGGGATCCACCCTTCAAGAGGTGGAGAGGTCCAGGGATCTGGCCTTCCGAACCTGCTCCCATTTAGGCCTCCTGATCAACGAGGCCAAATCGGAACTCGTGCCCTCTCAGGTGATGGGCTTTATCGGGGCAGAGCTAGACTCTCGTCAAGCCAGAGCTTGGCTCCCGGCAGACAGGGCGGAGGGTCTCTCCACCTTTGCCCAATCATTTCTGGTTGGGCACTTGCGCCCTGCCCGGGACTTTCTGCGCCTTCTGGGTTACATGGCGGTGTGCACCTCAGTGGTCCATTGGGCCAGGTGGCACATGCGCTCCCTCCAATGGGAGCTGGCCGCCCAGTGGACTCAGCGTCATGGTCACTTCGACCAGCTGATCACTGTAATTCGGAAGATTTGGGACTCTCTCCAGTAGTGGACCGTCTCGGACTGATTGCAGGGAAGAATCCCGTTTGTCCGCCAAGAGCCAACGGTCATCCTGACGACCGATGCCTCTCTCATGGGCTGGGGAGCCCACATGGAGGACTGCAGGGCCCACGGATTCTGGACCCCCGAGGAGTCCCGATGCCACATCAACCTGTTGGAGCTCAGAGCAGTCAGACTGGCCCTGTCAGCTTTCGCTACTCAGCTCCGGGGTCAAGTGGTTCAAGTCCAGACGGACAATACCACGAACATGCACTACCTCAACAAACAGGGCGGCACGCACTCCTGTCTGCTATGCAAGGAGGCGCTCTGGATCTGGACCCTCGTCAGCCGGTTGGAGGCAGATCTCCTAGCCATTCATGTGGCAGGAGTCTCGAACCAGCTGGCGGATGCTCTCAACCGCATAGGCCAGACATCCCATGAGTGGTCTCTCCATCCAGAGGTAGCTTACAATCTATTCTCCCGTTGGGGCAAACCGTTGGTGGACCTGTTTGCCTCCAAGGAAAACACCAAGCTGAGACTGTACCATGCCCGGCCCCCTCAGCAGGGCTCGCTCCAGGGGGATGCCTTCTCGAGGCCGTGGACCCCAGACCTCCTCTACGCCTTCCTTCCATTTCCCTTGATCCACAAGGTGCTTCTCAAGGTGAGGAGGGAGAAGGTGAAGGTGATTCTGGTAGCCCCAGATTGGCCCCGCCTGTTCTGGTATCCAGATCTCCTCAGCCTCAGCTGCAGGGCCCCGGAGCAGCTTTGTACACGCCTGGACCTGATATCATTGAACCAGGGGAAGGTACTCCATCTGGACCTTCAATCCCTGCACCTCACAGCCTGGTACCTGAGCGGCTAGAGTTCCAGGCTCTGAGTCTTTCCGAGGATGTCTACACTGTGGTGGAGGCATCTCGTAAGGAATCGACCAGGAAATGTTATGCCTTCAAATGGAAAAGGTTTTCCATTTGGTGTCAGGGTAAGAGTCTGGACCCCTTATCCTGCTCTGTGGCTAACATTTTAGACTACCTTTGGTCTCTCTCCACAGGGGGTCTACGGTCAGCAACGCTTAGGGTGCACCTGGCAGCCATTTCAGCATACCGGGCGTGGGCTGGTCAGCCGACATTGGCACAAGAGACAGTGGTCGGGCGTTTTTTTTCAAAGGCCTGGATCACATATCCCCTCCGGTGCGTGAACCTCCACCTCCATGGGATCTGTTGCTGGTTTTGGCAAAGCTCATGGGCAAGCCATTCGAACCCATGCCCAAGTGTGAGCTCTCCCACGTCGTGGAAGATGGCCTTCCTGGTGTCTGTCATGTCTGCCAGAAGGACAGGGGAGCTACAGGCACTTTCGGTGGACTCCCCGTATCTGGTCTTTCACAGGGACAAAGTTGTCCTGCGCCCCCACCCGAAATTCCTTCCGAAGGTGGTGTCAGAGTTTCACCTTAACCAGGTGTTGACTCTGCCGGTATACTACCCTAACTACACCTCGGACGCCGAGTACAGGCTACATACCCTGGACCTGAGACATGCTCTCTCCTACTACAAGGAGAAGATGGCAGAAATTTGAGGAGAGGTTCTTCAGCTGTTTGTCACCTACGCTGAAGCCGCTTCTGGCAGACCTGCAGCCAAACTGACCATTGCAAGATGGATCACATCATGCATAGGTCTGTGCTATGAGTTGGCGGGCAAGGAGCCTCTCAGAGGGTTAAGAGCTCATTTTACCCGCCATACTGCTGCATCGGTGGCTGCTTCCAGGGACATCCCTATCCAGGAAATCTGTCGGGCTGCTACCTGGAAGTCAGCAAACATCTTTATTACCCACTACCACATCGACCTTGAGTCACGCCGGGATGCTGGTTTTGGGGCTGTGGTTCTCCAATCTCTGTTTCCCAAGTAGGGGGTGTGCACCTTGCCTCCCTCCTCCCGGAGAACTGCTTGGAGTCTGCCAAAGAGTGTGGATGAACAACATATCCACACTCCTAGAAGAACAGATTACTCACCTGTAACAGTAGTTCTAGGAGTGGTATATGCTGTTCATCCACGAGCACCACCTTGCTTCCAGCGGGCTAAGATCTGGCGTCATGGGGTGGAGCCGATGTATTTACCACCCGGGTGGGTGGGAGGAGCCAGCTTGAAGACTTTCTGGTTAATTTAAAGGGGAAAGGAACATGCCAGAGCATGTGGATGAGCGACACATACCACTCCTAGAACTACTATTACAGGTGAGTAACCTGTTCTTACTCACCTGTAATAGTAGATCTTCTAGGGAATGGTCTCTTGCAGTAGGTCATTACTTCTGGGAGGTTCCAGCAGAGGGCGCTGTCACATGGCAGCTTCCTTTAGCAGTCTTTTACCAGGGACTGCCCACCCATGATATCATCTCCTTGCTCCCTATATAAATGTGGGCAGTCCCTGGTATCCTCTGTTCATTTTCCCACCATCTTCAGCTCGTAGAGCAGCTAGTTCAATCTTATGTGTAGCAGTCATAGACGAGGATCTGAATTAGATGAATGTCTAAGAAAGAATCTCCAAGCAAGCTTTATTTTGTTCCTGCACTTGGCTGGAAGATTTACAGATTTGATAACTATTGATATTGTGTTAGGTGTCTGAGACCCACACATGACACCACCTCCTGTGCTTTCTGTCAGGATTTTAATTTAGCAACCGTAGATGAAGGTTGCAGCAAATCCGCAATTTACTTGTGGAACAGAGAGTTTTTCTGTTGGAGACCCAGGTGGCTCGTTCGAAGGGCTCCCCCACCTCAGGGTCTCGTTCTTGTCAGAAACAGGAGAAGATGCCCTCCTCACACTCCCTGCCGCGCCGCATGTCGACAGTGACTTCTTCCATATATCCACCGTTGACGGAGTATTCTTTTGTGCCTTCCTCTTTGACTGGAGTGCTTCTCTTGACGGGGCTTGTCCAGGCATTCTGAACAGTTCAAAACACTGATCTTCCTGGACATAGTCTCCACCACTCATTCACACTTATGGGACTACGCCAGAGGCACTAGGACCCAGCAGGAGCAAACTTTTTTGCAGAGGGTCGGCGCCAGAGATGGAGCTGCGAGAAGCAGTGCCGTGAGCATCAGCTCTTGCAGTAATGACTATCTCGGCATCGACCCTCCAACCGCCTCAGTTCCTTTTTTCCCGCCGAGTGCACTTCAGAGACTGTCACTCGCCCTCCGGGAGTCAAACTTCAAACTAGCAACATAGTTTTTAGTTTTATTGTTTTGTAATATTATCTCGAATAAGTACCACTTAGCTTATTCATTCTTATTAAAGAAAAGAAGTCTCCGCCTACATTGACGGAGTCGACCATGAGTGGGTCTGGTGAGGGTAGGGAGACTTCGTATGAAAGCTGTTCAGTCAGCCGGGCTGGGTCCGGTCCGCCACCCTCTCTGGAGGTGGGGTCTGACAACGGACAGTCCAGTGCCCGAGGGGATGGGCGGTCCCCCCAGAAGCATAAAAGTAAACGGTCCCATTCTCGGCACCGTTCGGCCTCGAGCTCTTCTTAAACCCGTAGGTCAAAAAAGATAAGGCATCACTCGAGGTAGCCCCCTGGTATGTCTGCCGTAGATGAATGATTGTGGGGCTAGTTACCAGTCTCCTCCTTAGGAGTTGCCGATTTCTGTTTCCGGTCGCCGATCTCTTCAACATCGGAGCCCTACCCCACCCTCCGGTAGGTCTTCAGATGAGCAGTTTCATCAGTGGGGTGTTCTTATGGAGCAGTGGGCTCGGAAGTTGGTGCAGTTGCCTGGCCCGGTCACTCTGGAGCCTTCAGGTTTTTCGGCGGATCAGTTGGGCCTCCCTAGTCGCACGGCGCCCTCTTCGGTACCGTTGACTCCGCGCTTAGGTGTCTCCCCCCCCCCCATATGGCTGCAGCACAGGGGGCCACACCGATGCCTCTTATCTCCTGGTATTCATCCTTCTTTCTCCTCAGATCCTGTTTTTCGGAGCCTTGGGATGTTTTCGGCGCCTTTGGCGCCGTCCTCGGCGCCGTTGGAGTTATCGACGCCACCCTTGGCACCGTGCGCCTCTTCTGTGCCAAGGACGCTCTTCTCGGCACCATGCACCTCGTCTGCACCATCTTCGGCGTCGTGTGGCTTTTCGGCACCATCCTCAGCGCTGCGCGGCTTTTCGGCATTGTGCAGTTTTTCGGCGCCATGCCCTTCTTCGGCGCTGAGGCCTGTTAGGGCGCCATCCAGTCTTCAGGGCTCCTTTTCTCTGAATCATTTTCCTTCCTCATTTCCTTCTGATTTTCACTCCTTTCCTGTCCATGCAGTCCCTCCTGGGCTGTCAGGAGATGACATTGAGCCTGACCCAGACCTTCGCCTGGGTGATGATGTGGAAGGATCTCATCCTGTAGCAGAGCCTCTGGTCGAAGACCTGTATTTTAAGTCTGTGCTGAAAAATTTGAATTCCACTCTGTCTCTGCAGACTACAGATATCGATCCTGGCAAGCTGTTAAGACTCCAATACCTCCATGTTCCGGACATCCCTATGGATTTGACTCCTCCAGTACAGCCCTCCTTTGAAACACTTTCTCAAATGGTATGGAATAATCCCGCTCTCATTCCATCTGTGGCTACGTCCATAGATAGAAAGTATGCTGTTCCCAAGGATCGACCCATCTTGGCCTCCCAGGCCTTTGCGGTCCCTATTGTGGTCCTGGCGGAGAATGATAAGGCCGTTCTCCCTCAGGCATCTTCAGCCCGGCCTATAAACAAAGAATCTCGCAAGATAGACACCTTAGGTAAGAGAGTCTTTGCTGCCTCTACCATAGGTATGCGTATTGCCAGCTACCAGGGCTGTTTTTCTCAATGTATGTTCTTTGGCATTCGCTCAAACAAATGGTAGAAGCTCTGCCGGAGTCGGACTCTAATTCGAAGCTACTTAAACCATAACCAGGGGTATAGAGTCCAACAACCAACAGAGTAAAGCAGCTATGGACGCTTTAGATACTGCTTCTCGGGTGGCAGCGACAGGCATCTGTACTCGTCTCCACTCCTGGCTGCGTTCTTCAGGTTTCATGAATGATGCCGAGCAACAGGTTATGGCGTTACCCTTCAACAGTATGCATCTCTTTGGTCCTCAAGTAGAGCAAGCTCTGGAGGCCACTCAAAAGACTAGGTCTGCCATAAATTGGCTCGACCTGCTCCCGCCCCTTCTCATGGGGGTGTTAATAAGCATCAATTTCACAACAGTCAGTCCTTTCAAGGCAAAGGCAGGGGAGGTTTTAATAAAAACCAAGCTCCCCAGCCTCAAAAGAAAACGCAACAGAAAGCACAAGGACCCAAAGCACCCAATGCTACATTCTGACTCTCTGGCCCATGTCCCTCCTCAGCTGCCAGAGGGGGACTTTCTCTCAGCGGTGGGGGGTCATCTGACTCAGTTCTACAACCGTTGGAAGACCATAACATCAGACAAATGGGTCCTCCGGATAATCCGTGAGGGATATTCCCTCAATCTTTTAGAGACCCCCTTCAGATCTTTCCCCCCCCCCAAACAACAGCCCAGACTTTCGAGAGTTCAGTCAGAACTTCTCGCCTCCGAGATACAGGGCCTTCTGAACAACTGGGCAGTAGAAATAGTTCCGTTGGATCAATGGAACACAGGGTTCTACTCCCACTACTTTCTTGTTCCAAAGAAAACTGGGGGCATGTGCCCCATCTTAGACCTCAGAAAACGGAACAGATTTCTTCCCAAGGAAAAGTTCAAAATGATGTCACTGAGAACCCTGTTGCCCTTGCTTCAGCAACACGATTGGTTAGCTTCCTTGGCCATGCAGGGTGTTTATCAGCATATCCCTATTCACCCAAAACATCACAAATACCTAAGGTTTGTGGCTTTGGGCCAACATTATCAGTTCAGAGTCCTGCCCTTTGGGCTATCCTCAGCTCCGCGAGTTTTTACAAAGTGTTGTGCAATTTTCGCAGCACACCTCAGAAAGATCGGAATACAAGTGTTCCCATATCTGGACGACTGGCTTCTAGCAAGCCCTTCCAGGCAAGGAACTCTCTACCCCGTAGCCATGGCCTCAGACTTTCCCACTTCCATGGGAGTCCTGCTAGATCTCAAGAAATCGAAGTTGCAGCCCTCCCAGAAGCTCCTTTTCATAGGAACTCTTCTGGACACCTCCTGTGCGAAAACTTTTCTACCAGAGGACAGAAGGAGCGATATCCTACAGATGGCCCGATACATCAGAGAGAACAGCTCGGTTCGAGCTATCTCAATGCAACGGATGCTGGGTCTCATGGCATCCTCGGTGTTCACTGTACCCCTAGCACGCCTCCACATGAGAACCTCTCAGTGGATACTCAGTGGCCCCCGTCTACTCATCCTCAGTCCTTTCTCATCAAAGTGACAGAACCTCTCAGGTGATCGCTCACCTGGTGGTTGCAAGAGGACAGTCTTCTGGAGGGATATCCCTTTTCTCCTCTGGATTATCAGATTTCTGTCACCACAGATGCGTCCCTGTCGGCATGGGGAGCTCACTGTCAGGATCTCCACACTCAAGGTACGTGGACTCGGGTCGAAGCCCAGCTTCACATAAATGTCCTGGAAATGAGAGCCATCCTCTGTGGAGTCCGGGTCTTGAAGGACATTCTTTTTCACAAGAACATTCTCCTTCAGATGGACAACAAGGCAGTGATGTACTACATCAAAAAGCAGGGCGGCACACTCTCTTACCCCTTGTGCAGGGAAGCAATGAGAGTGTGGGAATGGTGCCTAGATCACAAGGCTCTTATTCAAGCGGTCTACCTGCTGGGACTACGGAACGAACTGGCAGACTGTCTCAGCAGAACGTCTCAGCAGAACAGAGACAGACCCTCACGAGTGGTCCCTTGACTTAACCGTAGTTCGGTCGCTATTCGCAGAGTGGGGAGCTCCAGACCTGGACCTTTTTGCATCCCCACTCAACACAGAACTGCTTCTTTTCTGCTCCAGAAATCCAGGGCCTGGCATTTTCTGTCAGGATGCGTTCAGGCTGCAGTGAAAAAAACGCTTTCTATACGCCTTTCCCCCTCTTCCCCTAATCCAGAGGGTACTCCTCAAATTCGAGTCTCAGGGACACAAGATGATTCTCATTGCTCCCTTCTGGCCTCAGCAGATATGGTTTCCATTACTCAACAGTATGGCTGAAACCCCTTCAAAGGCACTTCCCCTTCAGATGAACCTTCTGACCCAGGATCCTCTGGTCCATCCCTATCTGAGGTCGCTTCATGCTTGGCTTCTGAGGAGATGGAGGTGAATAGGTTCAGTGCCTCTCGGAGAATTTCTGGCATTCTTTTGGCTGCGCGAAAGCCAGCAACCAGAAAGACTTACACTGCAAAATGGAAGCGTTTTTCCCTCTGGTGTGCAGGACACTCTTTTGAATCCCTTTTCCTGGCCACCCAACAAAGTTTTAGAGTACCTCTTATACATCTCAAATTCAGGTCTTCAGTACTCTACAATCAGAGTTCACCTTTGTGCCATGTCAGCCTATCATAAGCCATTACTTTCATTATCTTTGGCTCAGTTACCGGTAGTTAAGAGGTTTCTAAAGAGTATTCTGCATACCAGACCTCCTGTCAGACATCCAGTTGTGGTCTGGGACATTAATCTCGTGCTAGACATGCTCACTAGAAAACCTTTTAAGCCACTAGCTACCTGCGAATTGAAATTCCTCACTTGGAAAATGGCCTTCCTGGTGGCCGTCACCTTGGCCCGCAGAGTTTCTGAAATACGTGCTCTGGTAACAGACCCTCCATACACTGTATTTCACAAGGATAAAGTAGTTCTTAGGACCCATCCTAAGTTCCTCCCTAAGGTTGTCTCAGAATTCCATTTAAACCAACCTTTGGTCCTACCTACTTACTTTGCTGATTTCCAGAATGAAAGAGAACGTACCCTTCATTCCTTAGATGTTAAAAGAGCTTTGCGCTTCTATTTAGATAGAACAAAGGAAATTCACAAAGCTCAACAACTGTTTGTCTCCTTCAGCGAGACCCGGCTGGGTCAGTCTGTCGCTATCAGATGCATTTCAGCATGGCTGGTGGCATGCCTTCGCCACTGTTATTCCATGCACAGGTCAAGCTGGAGGGCAGAGTGTATGCTCACTCTACTAGAGCAGTCGCGGCATCCCTGGCGGAAATACGCAACATGCCCATTGCGGACATTTGCAATTCGGCTACTTGGAGCTCAGTGCATACTTTTATTAAGCACTATGCGCTGGACGTCCATGCCTGATGAAACCTTTCGTTTGGCAGGACTATCCTTAACGGACTTCTGCCTTGAATTCGTGAGCTGGTGGATTTTTAGCTCAGTACTCTCCCATGAGTATGAATGAGTGGTGGAAACTTTATGTCCAGGAAGATATGGAAATTACTTACCTACCGTAATTCTTGATCTTCTTGGACGAAGTCTCCACCACTCATTCACATGCCCACCCTCCATCCCCCGAGCTCACCTCTCTGTTTTGGTCTTCACCCCCTCAATGTTTAGACTGTGAAAGACTTCTTTGTTGACCCTTCTTATATGGGTCGTTCGGACTATCTTATGTCCGATTTGTGTTAGACTAGTCTTTCTAGGTTAGTTGCGCTGCATCTCTTCGGGGAAAAAAGGTACTGAGGTGGTTGGAGGGTCGACGCCGAGATAGTCATTACCGCATGAGCTGATGCTCACGGCGCCATCTCTGGTGCCGACCCTCTGCAAAAAAGTTTCCTCCCGCTGGGTCCTAGTGCCTTCGGCGTAGTCCCATAAGTGTGAATGAGTGGTGGAGACTTCGTCCAAGAAGATCAAGAATTACGGTAGGTATGTAATTTCCTTTTCTACCGTCAATGACTGCTTCTGTTCCTTCGTCAACGACCACTGTATTTTCTGCAGCCACAAGCAAAAGGCTGCTCTGTCAAAGGGAGCCCCTTTCCCGTCTATTACTTTTTCTCAATACAGTGCCAATGTTTCTCCTGGCTTGTCGTCAATGACAGGAGTTCATAGGGGCAACCCAACATCGTTTTCTCTACTTCACACCCCTCCACCTTCTTGGGTGCCTTTCTACCAGGGTGCTGGTGATTTTCAGAGAGACCCTGGTCTGTACTTTCCTGGGGCATGTCCAGCTACATCCCACTGGCCGGTACCCTCTCTTACAGCTATTATTTCAAACAGCCAACCTCAGCAGGTGGATATCCCACCGTCTCAGGTGCCCAATATTGAAAAGGATTGTACATACAGTACTACAATCTATGGGCTATATATGAGCCAGTCTCCTTCTCAGACGCCAGTTCATCCTCCCCAGTGTTTTGCCTCTCCTCCACCTAAAAGGCTTCATACTGACCAGGATGTTCCACCCTGGTCTCCCCCACCTCCTCTATTAGAGGATTATTTGTCGGAGGAACCTAACTTGGTGGGGGATGTCCCTGAGAATATTTATGAAGGCGACTTCTCGAATCTTGACCTTCCAGACCTGGATTCTCCATTCTCCTTGGTCTTCTCTCTGGACGAGGATTTGCCAGACCCCTTAGCTGTCTCTCCTCCTGACGACCCCTCTTTCTACAAAATGATGATACAAATCCAGAAAGTGATGTGGTTTTCCACCACAGAACAGGATAAACAACGTAAAGACATGGCTGAACACCTCGGGTTACCTGAGGAACCTGTCATGGTCATTCCTCCATTGATACCTACTTATCAAAACGCCATCCCTGACACATGGTGCCAGCCTTCGGCCATAATGGCTGTTCCACATAAGGCTCACCGGCTGTACCAAGCCCCTTTGGACCATCCATATTTGTCTGCTATTCCTACAGCTGACTCTAGTCATCACGGCCACTCATGATCTCACTAACAAACCTAAACATATGAGCTCTCTGCTTCCGGATAAAGAATCTCTGAGACTAGATTACCTGGGCAAGAAGGTCTTTGCCTCTGGCACCATGAACCTAAGAATCTTAAACTGTATGAGTCACATGGTTAAATACCAGCGCACCTTGGGTGCTTCGGCCGTGGACATCCTTAATAAACTACCTCCTTCTACAGAGAGGGAGCAGTTGCTCCAAATCATGTCAACCATTACTTCAATGTCTAGCCACCTTCTCAGGTCAGGCTATGATGTGGTTGATACTTCCACGCGTTTATCCGCCACTGGTATCGCCTTGTGCCACCAGGCATGCCACCATGCCTGGCTTCGGGAATCTGGCCTGGCACCAGATGTCCAGCATAAAGTAGTCAACACACCTTTCTGTGGCGACAAGCTTTTTGGCCCTGGTACCCAAATTCGTTTGGACGACCTCCAGACCTCTGGGCGTACCCTCTGTACAGTCCAGGGCATATACCATATGCCACGGTCCCAGTCCTCATACTATAATAAGAGAGGTAGCCGTTTCAAGTACTCTAACCGGGGTACTTTTCGAGGACGCAGTCAAACCACGAGGCAATTCAGCTGCCACGCATCCCTACCATGCCTGGCCCTCAGGTGGGGCCGGCAACTCCAGTTCTCAGTGACTCCCTAGGGCTGTCCCCTCTCCTCCTCATCTAAGCCTTGGAGGCAGTAGGGGGGGGCATTTTGCCCTTCACTTGGAGGCTTGGCAACAAATAACGACAGACGCATGGGTACTCCAAATTATTCAAACTGGTCATACACAGGAACTAATGTCTTTACCACCTCCTCTTCCTCCCCGATGCTTCATTATCCTCAGGAATACCCTCCTGTACTCCAGGAGGAACTTATGGCCCTATTAACCAAACAGGCCATTGTTCCGGTTCCGTTTTCTCAAGAACATGGATTTTATTCCCACTTCTTTCTGGTACCCAAGAAAAGAACTGGAGACCTCAGACCAATACTGAATTTGATAAACCTAAATCAGTACATCCAGTACAAGCATTTTCAAATTGTTACCTTAACATCCATCATACCTCTCCTGTAACAGGGAGATTGGATTTGTGCCCTGGATATGAAGGACGCATATCTTCATATCCCTATTCATCCAGCTCATCAAAAATATCTGTGCTTCCACCTGCTTGGCCAAAATTACCAGTTCTGAGCTTTGCCTTTCGGCCTTTTTTTTAGCCTCACGGGTTTTTACCAACTGCTTAGCGGTGGTCGCAGGGGCATTGAGAAAAAAGGGTAATTTCGTCTTCTCCTCTTTAGATGATTGACTGATAAAAGCAGACACCAGGGAACATCTGCTATCCTCCCTCTCAGAGACCCTCCACTTGTTCGACAATCTTGAGATTACGGTAAACTGGCCCAAGTCCAGCCCTCCTCTGACCCAATCGCTCCAGTATATAAGGGCTATACTGGACACAAGCATCGCCAAGGCCTGTCTGCCCCCTGCTTGTCAGGATACCCTGATTGGCCTGGCCCTACAGATTCAGTCACGAAAGATGGTCACTGCCAGACTCGTTGCGCCTCCTAGGGCACATGACAGCGGCCATACAGACCGTGGAATTTGCATGCCTTCAGATGCGTCCCATCCAATGGATCATACAAGATCAATGGTGCCAGAAAACAGGGCAATTCGAAGACGCAATCAGGGTGACCCCAGCCCTCAAGTCTCCTCTCATCTGGTGGACGCTCCACTTCAGTCCTGATCAGGGCATGCCCTTCGCACCTCCCCTCTTCTCCACGTTCTAACAACAGATGCTTCTCTAGAAGGTTGGGAAGCCCATCTCCATCTGTACCGGACTCCAGGCACTTGGCCCTCTGGCCACAGTCACCATCATATCAGTCCTTTTGGTGCTGCATGCCTTCAGTCTTTACTTGACCCCAGGTCACCTACTGATTCAGTCAAACGACGTGACCATAGTCTGGTACCTCAAGAAACAAGGAGGGACGTGCTCTCGCTCGCTTTGCATGGAAGCAATCACAGTGTGGCACGAAGTGACCAAACAACTGATGCTCACAGCCGTACATCTACCAGGCCATCACAGCCGGTTAACGGATCTCTTGAGTCGCCAGTCCTCGGCTCACGAGTGGACACTGCTCGCTTCAGTCCTTCAGGATCTCTTTCATCTCTGGGGCACTCCACAAATAGATCTGTTTGCATCACCAGACAACCACAGGCTCCCCAAATACTTCTCCATTATCCCGAACAAAAAGGGAAGCTCTATAAATGCCCTGTCCCAACCCTCGGCAGGATTCTTCTTATATGCCTTCCCCCCACTCCCTCTCCTTCTCCACATTAATAAAACTACAGATGGAGCCAGCCATGATGATTCTCATAGCTCCCTTGTGGCCTCATCAAGCATGGTTTCCAGTTCTTCAACAGCTGTCGATTGTGGACACTGTTCCATTGCCGTTCAGGCCAGACCTCTTGACGCAAGGCCAAAGTTCTCTCCTGCATCCCAATCTGAAGTCTCTACGTCTTCATGCCTGGCTCGTAAAGAATTCTTCATAAACAGATTACAAGTAGTAAAATTAACACATCTGGGTCAGCACAATAAATTTACTTTAATGATTTCAGTCAAAACACATGAAAACACACATAAAAAAGGCATAGATCTCACCCAATATAAAAATGATACAGGCATAAGCAATACCGTGGTTATCCAAAAGTTTATGGAAAGCAGGTCCATGAAGTGCTTGCAGCAAAAAGTATGATAGAGTGGGCATGCAACTGCATGCAAGACAGCGTCTCTGCAAGGAAAAGGTTAAATGCCCAACGGACCCCAAAAAAGAGCAGGGACTGCAAAATGCATATAAATCCAGCTCCGGAATAGTAACTAGCCGAAATTTAACTGCTGAACCGTGACACATGGAGTAAACGCCAAACAGTCGTGCCACCGCTATGACCCACTTGACCATGAACGAAAACACTTCCGGATACGCTCATATAGTGACCGATAGGCGGTGGTCTTCAGAGTGTATCATACCATGCAGTGTAGCTCCTTTTAAAACCAAGGAGCCAATCAAAATGTAAAGTGACCCAGTGCAACAAAGATTCCAACACCTTATTTAAAAAAACATGCTGACATGCAGTTAGAATTCTCAAGTATCAAAATCATGTTGTTGAGTACAGCAGCTCACAGACACAAAATCATACACTACAAACAATAAAACAATCAATAAATATTTACAGCATATCGTCAATAAATACTGAAATAGATATATCCATACAAAATAATGCACAGTACTTCCACAAAATATCATCATGGCAGACGTGCTTCCCTTACATCCCAACATTATGGTGTATCATCCAAAACTACATAGTAGAAAATACCTATGAAGATGACTTTCAGTATACCACCCAAAAGGGAACAGAGCTGGCAAGTCATGTTCCCAAAATGTGACCAGAGCACGAACAGGTCATGGTCACGAAATTATTTAAAAACACTGATAACTAAAGAGCAGAGCCAGCAAGTCATGCCCTTCCAGTAATCCGAGCACGAGCAAGTCATAATCACTGGATGGTACAAAAATATGCATAAACTGAATTACACAATTTACAAATAACTGTACAGGGGAATGTCCTCGTATAGACCATTCGGACTCAGTGTCCATTTCAAAAATCCAGTACGCCTCTCTCTAACAATCTTGTCCAAAAGTCTCCACCTCTAAGACCAACTTCCACTCTTTCAAGTCCCACAAATCTTAAAGTGGCCGGAGACCCATGTCTATCTTCCAGATAATGACGTGCCATCGCATATTCTATTTTGGCATGCCTGATTGCCCCTTTATGTTCACCAGTAAGAAGTTTCAAAGATCTTTTCGTTTGACCTATGTATGACATGCCACAAGGGCATGTCAACATATAAATGACACCTGGAGAACTGCAATTAATAAATGAATGTTGTATTTTTTGCCAGATCTTGGATGGTGGAAAGATTTCACATCAGATTTATTAGAACAGTGGGTACAGTGGCCACATCTAGAATTCCCCTTCGGAGGTGACGGAAGCCAAGTATTCTGTGCCACATTTTTTTAATAGGAACGTAAGATCTTACTAAATTGTCTTTTAAATTCTGTCCCCTCGTATATGTAATCATAGGTAGTTTTTGTCCAATGTCTTTCAGTCTTAAATCTGATCTGATAACATGCCAATGTTTAGTAATAATGTTCCCAACCTTTGGTGCCAAATGATTATATTCTGTAATAAATATCAGTCTATTATTATTCTCCTTCCTATGTCTCGGTTCCAATAATGAGTCTCTATCCATATTGTCTACCGTGTGTATAGCATCCAGTAGCAATTCAGACCCATTACCTCTGGAAATAAACCGACTAGTGAGGTCCCTTCTTGCCTCCCTGAATGTTTCTTCCGATGAGTATACCCGCTTGGCTCTAATGTACTGCCCCTTCGGAATATTGGCTACCACTGACCTAGGGTGGCAACTGTTGCTCAAAAGGAGTGTGTTCCTGGAAAGAGGCTTTCTGTATAAACTTGTAGTTAGGCCATTTCCTCTTCTCTCAATCAAAATATCCAGAAAGGCAAGATGGTCAGAACTGCTTTCATAGGTAAAATGTAGATGCACACTGGTGTGGTTTATGTAGTCAGTAAAATTATTCAGTTCTGCCTCACTTCTACTCCAGATCATAAGGCAATCGTCGATGTAACGTTTCCATAGTTTGATATGTTTAAAAAAAACATTCTGTTCTTGATCATGAATATTCTTATATCCATTGTTCCATATAGAGTTGGCTAGACTAGTCACGAAAGTCGTACCCGTCACAGTACCTTTTTTTTTAATATAAAAATGACCATTAAACCAGTAGTTTTGCTCCAATACAAACCTTGCCAACTCCATGATGTATTCTGTGATAGGCTTTGTTTAATTTCTTTGGTTTAAACTTTTCTGTATTGCTACTAGCCCCCATGAGGGATATTTAAATATAAACTTTCCGCATCAGTGGTTACTAGTACATCTGTATTCGTTATAACAACATTTTTCAAAATATTTAAAGCATCTTTAGTGTCTTTCGCATATATTGTAGAAGTGGAACGGGCTTCGGGATAAAAAAAAAAATCCACAAATTTCTAAATATTTTTAGTCACCGAGTCATTAGCCGAGACAATAGGTCTCCCGGGGACGGGCTGGATGTTTTTGTGTACCTTCGGTAGTAGATACAGTACTGGTTTTTTTGGATAAGGGATCTTTAAAAAATCTGCTTCTTTACTAGTAATATCTCCCATATTTGATCCCCTATCAATAAGGACATCTGCTTTTGTTTTATTATATCAGTGGGATCCTTCCCAACTTTTTCATAAAACATTTGGTTACTCAATTGACACTGCTTCTATACTGTAATCTTCCAGGCCCCATATCACAACAGCACCCCCTTTGTCAGCTTGTTTAATAACTATGTCATGTTGTTCCTTGAGTTCCTGAATAGCCTTTCTTTCATTTTTAGTAACATTTTGCTTTTGATACTAATATTTATTATTCTTGATTAATTGATGGACATCATTTGTAACCAAATTACAAAAGTTATTTAAAGTATGACTCGAATGGGGAGGATTAAAAGGGGAGGGCTTTCTAAACAAGGTAGTTTCTCTGTTTATATCTGCAGATGTATGAGAAAAATCCACATACATAGAGAAATGATCTTTCAAATATATTTTTCTAAAAAAACGAAAGAGGACTACTTCCACCTAGAAGGGATTTATCCTATTTGTGGGAACAAAATTGAGGCCTTTAGATAGAACCTGTACCTGTGTCTCAGATAATTCGACACTGGAAAGATTTATGACCTCCAATACGGCTTCCTTGTTCTCAGTGATCTCCTCACCCCCCCAGTTCTGTCTCCCTCTGTAGTTCTGTCTTCCTCTGTTGCCTCTTAAGCCTCTCCTTCTACCCCTTCCCTCTTCTAGTTCTCTGTGATCCCGTATACCTAAATCCTGATTTTGCCCTAAAAATGCCTATTGTCATCTGTTCTATGGGCATCATCCAGATCACTGTCTGGCCCAGAAGAAATATTCATTCCATCTTCATTAAAATCAGCTTGACGTCTACTATCCAAAGGTACCCTTGTTCTTGTCCCCCTGCCAAGTATATACAGTTCCAGCTTTATAGTCTCTTTTATCTCTGTTGTACTTTCAGATTCTTTTTTTTTGCTTTTTTAATCATGAGTAACACCAAATCATAACTACATTTATTTAAAATCCTTTCCCAATCATGCCAGTATTCCAAATCTTCCATTCCAAAAGAAGTTTTTTTTTTTAATTGGAAAAAGCTACACAAGAGGTTATGAATTTAGACGTTAAACTAAAAGAGAGATATCCAGCAGCTGAATTTGATACAATTGCACAAAGAACTAATCACAATGTGTCTAAATTTCAAACTGATATGATCTAGTATAAGCAAAAAAAAAGTACAATAGAGATGAGAGGGAGTATAAAGCTGGAACTGCATATACTTGGCAGTGGACAAGAACAAGGGTACCTTTGGATAGTAGACATCAAGCTGATTTTAATGAAGACAGAATGAATATTTCTTCTGGGCCAGACAGTGATCTGGATAATGCCAATAGAACAGATGACAATAGACATTTTTAGGGCAAAATCAGGATTTAGGTATGCTGGATCACAGAGAACTAGAAGAGGGAAGGGGTAGAGGGAGAGGGAAAGGCTCAAGAGGCAACAGAGGGAGACAGAACTGGGGGGGGGGTTGAGGAGATCACCAAGACCAAGGAACCCGTATTAGAGGTCATAAATCTTTCCAGTGTCGAATTATCTGAGACACAGATACAGGTTCTATCTAAAGGCCTCAGTTTTGTTCCCACAAATAGGATGGAAGTAGTCCTCTCTTGTTTTTTAGAAAATTATATTTGAAAGATCATTTCTCTATGTATGTGGATTTTTCCTCATACATCTGCAGATATAAACAGAGAAACTACCTCATTTAGAAAGCCCTCCCCTTTTAATCCTCCCCATTCGAGTCATACTATAAATACCTTTTGTAATTTGGTTACAAATGATGTACATCAATTAATCAAGAATAATAAATATAAGTATCAAAGGCAAAATGTTACTAAAAATGAAAGAAAGGCTATTCAGGAACTCAAGGAACAATACAACGTAGTAATTAAACAAGTCGACAGAGGGGGTGCTGTTGTGGTATGGGGCCTGGAAATTTCAATATAGAAGCAGAGCGTCAATTGAGTAACCAAATGTTTTATGAAAAAGTTGGGAAGGATCCCACTGATACTATAAAACAAAAAGCAGATGCCCTTATTGATAGGGGATTAGGTATGGGAGATATTACTAAGAAGCAGATTTTTTTAAAGAACCCTTATCCCCCAAAAAAAAAAAACAGTACTGTATCTGCTACCGAAGGTACACAAAAGTATCCAGCCAGTCCCTGGGAGACCTATTGTCTCAGCTAATGACTCAATGACTGAAAATATTTTGAAATTTGTGGATTTTTTTTATCCAGAAGCCCGTTCCACTCTTGCAATCATATGTGAAAGACACTAAATATGCTTTAAATATTTTGAAAAATGTTGGTATAATGAATACGGATGTACTAGTAACCACTGATGTGGAAAGTTTATATTCAAATACCCCCATGAGGGAGGGCTAGTAGCAATACAGAAAAGTTTAAACCAAAGAAATAAAACAAAGACTACCACAGAATACATCATAGAGTTGGCAAGGTTCGTATTGGAGCAAAATTATTTCTGGTTTAATGGTCATTTTTATATCCCAAAAAAAGGAACTGCTATGGGTACGACTTTCGCACTCAGTCTAGTCAACCTCTGTATGGAACAATGGGATATAAGAATATTCATGATCAAGAACAGAATGTTTTTTTTAAACATATCAAACTATGGAAACGTTACATCGACAATTGCCTTATGATTTGGATTGGAAGAACTGAACCATTTTACTGACTACATAAACCACACCAGTGTGCATCTACATTTTACCTATGAAAGCAGTTCTGACCATCTTGCCTTTCTGGATATTTTGATTGAGAGAAGAGGAAATGGCCTAACTACAAGTTTATACAGAAAGCCTCTTTCCAGGAACACACTCCTTTTGAGCAACAGTTGCCACCCTAGGTCAGTGGTAGCCAATATTCCGAAGGGGCAGTACATTAGAGCCTAGCGGGTATGCTCATCAGAAGAAACATTCAGGGAGGCAAGAAAGGATCTCACTAGTCAGTTTATTTCCAGAGGATATGGGTCTGAATTGCTTCTGGATGCTATACACACAGTAGACAATATGGATAGATACTCATTGTTGGAACTGAGACATAGGAAGGAGGAGAATAATAGACTGATTTTTGTTACAGAATATAATCAGTTGGCACCAAAGGTTGGGAAAATTATTACTAAACATTGGCCTGTTATCAGATCAGATTTAAGACTGAAAGACATCGAACATAAACTAACCTATGATTACATATACGAGGGGACAGAATTTAAAAGACATGTTAGTAAGATCTTACGTTCCTATTAAAAATGTGGTACAGAATACTTGGCTTCCTTCACCTCTGAAGGGGAATTCTAGATGTGGCCACTGTACCCATTGTTCTGATACATCTGATGTGAAATCTTTCCACCATCCAAGATCTGGGGAAAATACGATATTCAGTCATTTATTAATTGCAGTTCTCCAGGTGTCATCTATATGTTGACATGCCCTTGTGCCATGTCATACATAGGTCAAACGAAAAGATCTTTGAAACTTCGAATTGGTGAACATAAAGGGGCAATCAGGCATGCCAAAA
Source organism: Neoceratodus forsteri (assembly GCA_016271365.2). Taxonomy (NCBI): domain Eukaryota; kingdom Metazoa; phylum Chordata; order Ceratodontiformes; family Ceratodontidae; genus Neoceratodus; species Neoceratodus forsteri. Next base: position 361,989,293 of record JADMNL010000023.1, on the reverse strand, counting down.
TAGAATATGCGATGGCACGTCATTATTTGGAAGACAGACATGGGTCTCCGGCCACTTTAAGATTTGTGGGACTTGAAAGAGTGGAAGTTGGCCTTAGAGGTGGAGACTTTTGGACAAGATTGTTATAGAGAGGCGCGAACTGGATTTTTGAAATGGACACTAGGAGTCCGAATGGTCTAAATGAGGACATTCCCCTGTACAGTTATTTGTAAATTGTGTAATTAAATTTATACATAGTTTTGTACCATCCAGTGATTATGACTTGCTCGTGCTCGGATTACTGGAAGGGCATGACTCGCCAGCTCTGCTCTTTAGTTATTGGTATTTTTAAATAATTTCTTGTGACCATGACCTGTCCGTGCTCTGATCACATTTTGGGAACATGACTTGCCGTCTCTGTTCCCTTTTGGGTGGTATATTGAAAGTCATGTTTATAGGTATTTTCTGCTATGTAGTTTTGGGTGCTACACCATAATGTTGGGATGTAAGGAGAGCACGTTTGCCATAATGACATTTCATGGAAGTATTGTGCATTATTTTGTATGGATATCTCTATTTTGGTATTTATTGACGTTATGCTGTAAATATTTTTTGCTTGTTTTATTGTTTGTAGTGTATGATTTTTGTGTCTGTGAGCTGTTGTACTCAACAACATGATTTTGATACTTGAGAATTCTAACTGCATGTCAGCATGTTTTTAAAATAAGGTGTTGGAATCTTTTTTGTACTGGGTCACTTTAAATTTTGATTGGCTCCTTGGTTTTAAAAGGAGCTACACTGCATGGTATGATACGCTCTGAAGAAGACCGCCTGTCAGTCGCTACATAAGTGTATCCGGAAGTGTTTTCATTCGTGGTCAAGCGGGTCATAGTGGTGGCATGAATGTTTGGCGTTTTCTCCTTGTTTCATGGTTCAGCAGTTAAATTTCGGCTAGTTACTATCCCGGAACTGGATTTATATGCATTTTGCAGTCCCTGCTCTGTTTTGGGGTCGTTGGGCATTTAGCCTTTTCCTTGCCGAGACACTGTCTTGCATGCAGTTGCACACCCACTGTTATACTTTTTGCTGCAAGCACTTCATTGACCTGCTTTTCATAAACTTTTGGATAACCACGGTATTGCTTACGCCTGTATCACTGTTTATATTGGTGAGATCTATGTCTTTTTTATGTGTGTTGTTTTCATGTTTTTTGACTGAAATTATTAAATTTATTGTGCTGACCCCATTGTGTGTAATTCAGTTCCTGGGGTATAGTGCACTTCCTCTGTTTACTTTTGGAGAGCCCCCAACTTCTCACATTTTGGAGAAGCTCTTTTTTCAGATTACAAGTAGTGTCTTAGGTGGCTGATATTCTGCTTGCCGCTCGAAAGCGGGCTACTAGAGATACTTACAATTCTAAATGGAAACGTTTCTCCATTTGGTCTGCCTCTCAATCGCTGGACCCTTATTGCTGCCCTTTCACGAAGGTCCTGGACTATTTGGCCTCCTTGTCATCAGAGGGCCTTAGCTATTCTTCTATCAAAGTCCACTTGGCTGCCTTCCACGAACCATTGGATGGGAGACTTCTGTAGCAACATCATGTAGCCAAGATGTTTTTGAAAGGCGTATTACATCTGAAGCCTTCTATTCGCCGTCCCATTCTCCCATGGGACTTGAATTTCATGACTGAAAAATTAGCAATGGACCCTTTTGAACCAGCTGCCATTTGTACCCTGCTTTTTCCCTCATGGAAAACGCTATTCCTTGTGGCCATCACTTCTGCTCGACGACTCTCCGAGCTTTATGCCGTTTTGTGCAGGGATCCTTATCTTTCATAAGGACAGAGTTGTACTTCGCACTAACCATTCCTTTCTGCCTAAGGTGGTTTCAGAACAAACTTTGAATCAATCCTTGGAGTTACTGGTTTTTTACTCTGAGTACTCCAATCCTGGTGAACATATTTTACATGCTATGGATGTCCATCACATCCTCCGTTACTATACTAATTGGATGAAGTCCTTTCACAAAACCTCACAACTGTTTGTCACCTTTGCTCCAGGTCGTGAGGGCCTTCCAGTTGCTAAACGCACCCTTTCTTGAAGGCTAGCCCATTGCATTACATTTTGTTTACAATAAAATACAATGAGCCATTACCAGGCCATGTCCAAGCCCATTCCACTAGAGCCGTGGCAGCTAACAGCGGCTTGTTTCAAAGGTGCCTTTATTACAGATATATGCAATGCGGCCACCTGGTCTACCATCCATACCTTTACCAGGCAATACAATCTGGATGTTGCCTCGAGACACAGAACTGCTTTCGGCTGAGCCATCCTACAGGGCATCCTTTCATGATAGTCCTCCCACATGGACATAACTGCTGGGTACTCTCCCAGAAGTAATGACCTACTGCAAGAGACCATTCCGTAGAAGATAGTGCAGTTACATAGGAACTTACCGTAACAGTAGATCTTTGAGGAATGGTCTCTTGCAGTAGGTCCGATCCCAGCCCTGTCCCCCTGCCTTCTCTAACAGAGAAATTTCCGATCCAAGGACTTGGGGTTGGGGCTCACTGGCACCTCGATTTCCCTCAGGTCTCACCTTTGCAAGCTGAATCTGGCGGGAAACAGAGGATACCAGGGACCGCCTACGTTTATATAGGGAGTTAGGAGATGATGTCATGGGTGGGCGGTCCCTGGTAAGACTGCTGGAAGAAGCTGACGTGTGACAGCGCCCTCTGCTGGAATCTCCCAGAAGTAATGACATACTGCAAGAGACATTCTTCAAAGATGAACTGTTACATTAAGTTCTTACGTAACTGCACTTTCTAGGAGTGATATATGTTGTTCATCCACACTGACCCACCCGACCTCCCCGGCTGCGCTGCAAAACCTGGCTTCCAGCGGGCTGAGATCTAGCGTCATGGGACAGAGCCGAGGGTTATACCACCCGGGTGGGTGGGAGGAGCCAGCTTTAAGACCTTGCAGCAAGAATTAAAGGGGAAAGGGACATGCCAAGAATTGTGGATGGACAACATATACCACTCCTAGAACTACTGTTACAGATGAGTAACCTGTGTTTTCTGTATGCCTTCCCTCCCTTTCTGCTGCTTCAGAGGGTACTAATCAAGCTTCAGATGGAAGGGGTTACAGTGATCTTCATCACCCTCTGTTGGCCTCATCAGATCTGGTACATTTTACTCCAGCAGCTAGCGGTTGAACCTCCAGTACCTCTTCCTCTGTACACCAGCTTGCTCTCCCAGAACCAGGGCACCCTGTTCCATCTGAACCTCAAGTCTCTGCACCTTCACTCCTGGCTGTTGAGGACATAGCCATGGTCCGGTTTGGGGTGTCAGCTAAAGTGGCTGATGTCCTGGTTGCGGCTAGAATGCCTTTCACCGGAGCCAACTATATATGACATGGAAGCGATTTACGCTATGTGCTGCTTCACGCCAATCCTGTGAATCCTGTCTCTGAGTAGCTGCTGTCCTTTTCAGATGTGGGTCTGGGTTACTCCTCTCTCAAGATGCACATGTCCGCCATCTGTGCCTTCCATGTGCCCATTGGTGGCCGTACGGTGGCACAATTTGAAGTGTCATGTACTTTTTTGAGGCACATTCTTCACCTGAAGCCTCCTATCCACTATTCTGTCCCTCCATCTGACTTGAATTTTGTGTTGGAAAAACTTACTTTGGCTCCTTTTGAGCCTGCCGCGATTTACGAGCTACGTTGTAGTTGCCAGTACTTCTGCTCGAAGGATTTCCGAGCTACAGGTGCTCATGTGTGAGCAACCTTATTTGGTTTTCCACAAAGACATGGTGTCTTTGCGTACTAACCCTATGTTTCTTCCTAAGGTGGTATTTGAATTTACCTTGAATCAATTCATTCACCTGTCTGTTTATTTTCCAGAGTGTGCCAGTCCAGGGGAAGCATTGCTCTGCACTTTAGATGTGCATAGAATTTTGCGTTGCTATACATGCCGTACCAAGAACTGCAGGAAGTCTAAACAATTATTTGTTTCTTTCTCCCCTGGGAAAGAGAGCGCCCCTGTTTCTAAGCAGTGTTTGTCCAAATTGTTGGCCAACTGCATTATGTTCTGTTACAGAAAATACAGCAAGGAACCAACTGAAGATGTTAAGGGCCATTCTTCCGGGGGTGTGGCTACTTCAGCTTCCTGTTTCAGAAACATCTCAGCTGCAGAGATTTGTGCAGTGGCTACATTCTGACCACACCTTTAGCAAGCACTAGTCTGGACATTGCCTGTAGGCGCAGGGCCAATTTTGGCCTAGCCGTTCTACAGGGCCTACTTTCTTAGGCTCTTGGTTCCTACCACCCAGACTGGCTACTCTGTTGTCAGAACTGCTTGGGATTCATTCCATAGTTGTGGCCGGCTACAAGAGATACCCCCGAAGTTAGATAGTACAATTAGGCAAGAACTTACTGTAACAGTAGATCTGAGTGGGGATCTCTTGCAGCAGGCCATGCCATCCTTCCTTCCTACCTCCTGGATCTGGATGCCTTTCTGTAGCCTGTGGTTCCTTTTATGCTTCCATGTTGGCAGGAACCTTTGGTACCTCCTCAGTTTTCCAGCAGGGGACATTTCGCTTTGGTCTGCAGCGGGAGAACTGAGGAGGGAATGGGGGCCACCCACTATTATAGGGTTGACTGACATCAGAGGGTGACGTTGGAGTGGGCGGCCCCCAGATAGACTGCTAGCTAGAAAGGTTTATGGATGGTTGTAGTGCCTGATGGCAGTAGTTCCATGGGTGTGGCCTGCTGCAGTAGATCCCCTCGCAGATCTGCTGTTATGGTAAGTTCTTGCATAACTGTACTTTCCAGGAGTGGTATATGGTTGCATCCACACAACCCACCCGACCTTCCCTGGCAAGTGACACCTGATCCTACTTCCAGCATTCAAGATCTGACATACGGGGAAGAGTTGGGGGATATGTCTGCCTAGGTGGGAGGAGCTTAGCTTAAAGACGTTCCAGCCAATCATCGCATTCCAGTGGAATTGCCAGACTGGATATGAACCATATACCACTCCTAAAATTACAGATCTTAGTTAGTCAGCTCTTGCAGCAGGTAAGAAATACAGGACTGAAGCCAGCAGGCGGCAGGACCCCATGGGAAATCTGGCTAGCAGTCTATGGTGGGGACTACCCCCTGACATCGGCCCGTCCCCGACGTCACGTATAGTATAAATGGAGGGCGATCCCCTGCATCCATCAGTTCTTTTCCCGCGGTCGACTCACGTTCTTCAGCTTCACAGATCACTTCTCCCTAGTTCGACCGCTGTTTTTGCCAAGTTTCTTAGCTGGATTTATTTTCTTTTGAAAAAGTTCGCTTTCTCAGCCAAGATTGCTTCTGTATGTCATCTTCACGGACGTCCTCCATCAAAAGACACCCCATCAAGTGTGCCTACGGCAAACAAATCCCGTCCAAGGACGGGCACTCCACCTGCTTTCTGTACTTAGGCCCCGACCGCGACACCCAGGCCTTCCAGCGTTGCCAGAAGTTTAATAGCAAGCCGTAGATCTGCCACCAGAAGATCCTGCAGGCCTACCTCACTGAGCAACATTTTGCCACCTTGCAGATAAATTCCTCTTCAGGGAGGAGTTCTTCCCACCATAAACCATCTGGGAATCATAAGGAGATGAAGAAGGAGCGATCCCCCTCCAGATCCAAATCTTCAGGCTCCCACTCTGCCTCCATGGGTAGTTCTGACTCTGCCTCCCAGGTGACTCATTCTCCTTCCAGGCTAACGGTTGTTAAGCCCTCCACCCTTGTTCGGGTGTCAGGTGCTCAGGACCGTGGCTCTGGGTCTTCGGGCCCTACCCTGCAGCCACTGAAGGTCCCACCGCCTGATCAGACCTCAGGCCTGCACTCTAACCTTGGTAAAGGTCTGATGTCGGCCCATTCCCGGTCAGCCTCCATCTCTGGCACCGACTCCCGGGACAGGCGTAAGACCTCGGGGCACTCCTCTGGGAGGTCTGCCAAGCCACCATCGGACAAGCATCCGGTGACGCAGCTTTTGTCCGGTTGGGATGCCCACCGACGACAGGCGATCGACCTCACTGCTTCAGCAGTTCAGCCAGCGGCACTGCCGACCCAGTCCCCGATGTCACCAGTCCCCCCTGCCACCGGTGGATGATCAGTCTGGACATAGCCCTCCCAAGGACTGCCGGAGCACGGCCTTGAATCAGGCATCTGCTACCATTGTCGGGCCTACTAACATGGCCCCGATGTCTCCCACAGTTGCCAGACTGTGTACCACAGCGCTGGACCGGCATCAGGTCTGACAACTGACTCCAACCCAAAGCTGAACCTTTCCCAGGTTAAGGACCTTTTTGGCTATTGGTGGGAGACCATCAGGATGGATCTCCTTCCACCAAAAATTCCGAGGATTGAGGACCTCCCTCTGGATACAGGGGCCCCTCCTCCGATAGATCCCAACCCACCTAAGGGCATGAGCCTACCCCACATTTGGGCAAAGACAAGGGCAAGGCTTCTCGCAAGCATTGGTCCAGGAGCCCGAGTTCCTCCGGCTCCCCCGACCGCCATAGGCACAAGCACGATGCAACAGGTCTTGGTCCTCTTCCTCTTCGGTGGACTCAGATCGTTCCTTGGACTCATCCTCCTCTGAACCCTTGTCTATTGGGGACTTGTCCCCTTTAGACCCAAGGGATACTCCGAAATCACCACCAGATGACCCCTCCTTCCTGGAGATCATGCGGCATATCCATACCAATATGGGATGGGAGACGGAGGACTTGGACGCAGAGAGACTCCACTTGGCCAGATACTTGCACCAAAAGGACCCGAAACCGGTGGTCATCCCACGTCACCAAGGTGGCTTGGAAGCGCTCATACCTCAGCTGCAATACCAAAGAAGGCGGACCAACTTTACAGGGCTCCCAAGGAAGAACCTTTCTTGGGAGACCAACCCTTGGCAGACTCTGTAGTCATCTAGGCTGCCCATGATAGATCCCAGAGGCAAATACACCTCGGTACTCAGCCCAGAGATAGAGAATCTAAACAACTAGATTCCATGAGACATAAAGTTTACTCTTCTGCCACCTGTACTATACGGAGTCTAAACTTCCTTACCCATGTGGTACAATTTCAGAATGCCCTTTGGGAACAAGGGATTGACATTGTTAAAGAGATCCCAGACTGTCCACAGAAGGCAAAGTTAGAAAAGCTTTAGCAAACTGGTTTGGACATGGGAACGCATGTCCTCCAGTTGGCCTATGTTTTGGCAGACACGGCAGCATGGGCTGCAGCCACAGGAGTGTGCGTCTGCAGGCATTCATGGCTCCGGGTCTCCAGTTTCGCACAGGATATGCAAATAAACATCCTGGATGCACCTTTCCCTGGTTCTGTACTCTTTGGTGAGGACTCTGAAAAGATCATCACCAAACTGCAGGACTCTGGCAAGGCCATTCGGTCCATGTATTCCATGTATAAATCGAAGCCAAGACCTTTTCGAAAGACTCTCCTTCAAGGGAAAGGGGGACAACAATCTCGCTTTCTGCCTCAGCAGCAACAGTGAGGTGGTTACAGCCATAAGGGCCCCTCCAGAAGCTCCGCAGGGCACGCCTCTCGGACTGCCAAACCAGCTCAAGCTGCTGTCTCCCCCCACCACCACCACAAGCCTGACTCCTTTTTGTACCCACCCCCTCCCATGACCATGACCGGGAGGTGGTCGGAGGCCGCTTTTCTCTCTACACAAGGGGCTGGCGAGAGATCACTTCTGACCAGTGGGTCCTACAAATGATCGACAAGGACGCTCGATAGTTTGTCCAGATGCCACGGAGAGACCTCCCCTCCCTCCCTCCTCCCACTGTTCCCCAGCTCATGTAGGCTCATTCAAGCAAAATTCAGGCTCTTTTGCTCAAAAGAGCCATAGAGCTGGTACCCCCATCTCAGAGGGGCACAGTCTTCTATTCTAATTTTTTCCTTGTGCCCAAAAAGACTGGGGACCTGCGCCCCATCTTGGACCTTAGCGACCTCAACCAGTTTGTGGAATACAAACGGTTCCAGATGGTCACTCTACAGGGATTGCTACCCATGATCCATCGGGGGAATGTCTGGCATCCCTGGACATGCAGGACACCTATCTCCACTTCCTAGTGGCCAAGCCTCACAGGAGGTTTCTCAGGTTCCAGTTCCAAGGGAGGCATTACCAGTTCAGAGGCATCACCCTTGCCTAACTTCAGCCCCAAGGGTTTTACAAGTGCCTGGCGGTGGTGCAGTGGCCCTCCGAAGGAAAGGGCAACTGTGTCTTCCCTTACCTGGATGACTGGCTCTTGATGGCCCCATCCAGGGAGTAGCTGCGGCGAACAGTCCAGGGCACTTGTTCTCTCTTCAGAGTACTGGGTATGACCATCAACGTACCAAAGTCCTTCCAGGTCATCGGAGCGCTGCTCAATGCCACTCGAGGGAAGGCCTTCTTACCACAGGACAGAGTACTTTTGCCCTCGAGGCTTAGCACACCGCATCTCATCCCTGCCAACGGTCCTAGCCAGGATGCTGCTCTGGCTCCTAGGACATATGGCCGCATCCATTGTTATAGTCCCTCTAACCAGACTGCATATGAAGACGACTTAGTGGACTCTGAGAGTCCAATGGGATCAAGGATGGGACGATTTGGACCAACCGGTCTCTATTCCAGAACCGGTTCATCGAGAACTCAGTTGGATGATGGCATCCTCCTCTCTAACAGAGGAAATACCCTTTCAGAGAACAGCTCCGGATCAATTCTTGACATCAGATGCCTCCAGCATCAGTTGGGGGAGCACATCTGGGCATACACAGAGCACCTGGTCTGCGGCCGAGGAGCCTCTCCACATCAGTATTCTGGAGATGAGAGCAGTTCTCTACTCCCTACAAGCTTTGCGTATGGTGCTTCATCCGGGACACCTCCTCATCCAGACAGACATGGCGGTGGTATTTTACCTCAATAAGCAGGGCAGTATTCACTCTTACCCCCTTTGTCGGGAAGCAGTGTGGGTCTGGAACTGGGCCATAACTCACAGCCTAGATATCTCGGCTGGTGGATGACATCCCCCTCTCTTGCAGAGGGGATACCTTTTCAGAGAACAGCTCCAGATCAAGTCTTGACATCAGATGCCTCAGGCATCAGTTGGGGTGCACATCTGGGCGTACACAGGGCACTTCTGTGCCGAGGAGCCTCTCCACATAAATATTCCGGAAATGAGAGCAGTTCTCTATGCCCTACAGGCTTTGAGCATGGTGCTTCCCCCAGGACACCACCTCATCCAGACAGACAACATGGCAGTGGTGTTTTACCTCAACAAGCAAGGTGGCACTCTCTTAACCCCTTTGTCAGGAAGCAAAGTGGGTCTGGAACTGGTCCATATCACACCGCCTAGAGGTTTCAGTGGTTCATGTTCCAGGGGTTCAAAACACCCTGGTCGACGCTCTTGGGACTCGGTCCAGATCGCATGAGTGGGCCCTTCTACAGTCTGTCCTCGAAAACCTCTTTGATAGATAGGGCAGGCCGGAGCTGGATCTCTTTGCATCCCCTATCAATACAAAGTTGCCCAGTTTTTGCCTACTAGATCCAGGGCCTGGAGTTTTCTGGCGAGACACATTGTCCCTCTCCTGGAGAGGGAGGTTCCTTTATGGCTTCCCTCCCTTGCCATTCCTTCAGAAGGTATTTCTCAAGTTGCAAGTGGAAGGAGCAGTGATGATCCTCGTGGCCCTGTTGTGGCCATGACGGATTTGGTATCCACTGCTGCAACAGTTGGCTGTCAAGCCCCTGATTCCCCTGCCACTGAGCACTCATTTGCTGTCCCAGGACGATGTGTCTTTGTTCACCCAAACCTTCGGTCATTGCACCTCCATGTGTGGCTCCTGAGGACCTAGCCAAGTCATGTTTTAGGGTTTCAGACAGGGTTGCCAACGTTCTGGTGACTGCTAGAAAACCCTTCACCAGAGCCATTTACGTCATGAAATAGAAGCGCTTTTGCCTCTGAGCTGCTGCCTGCCATCTTGATCCCTTGGCCTGTCTGGTGAGCTTGGTCCTCAAGTGCCTGTTGCTGCTCTCGGACTCTGGGTTGGGCTTCTCATCCATCAAAGTACATCTGTCTGCCATTTCTGCCTACCATACCCCTGTTCAAGACAGAACTGTGCACAGTTGGATGTAGCCCACACCTTTCTGTGGGGCATTCTACGTATGAAGGCCCCCCCATCAGGGACCCCAACCCTCCTTGGGACTTGCTTTTCATGTTGGAAAAGCTCACCTTACCCCCATTTGAACCAGCCACGGATTGCGAGCTTTGCTTTCTTTCCTGGAATGCATTTTTTAGTTGCCGTTACCTCTGCTCAAAGAATTTCCAAGCTTCAGGCCCTGATGTGTAAGGAACCTTATTTGGTGTTCCACAAGGGCCAGTTGGCCTTGAGGATCAATCCTAAGATCTTCCTTTGTCAATCTTCACTATTCATTACTGTTTGGGTAGTGCCGGAGGCGCACCCGCTATGGAGATTTTTTTTTTTGGAGTCTGCTCCAACGGCACCAGCCACTAGAGCGATGCACTGAGTCATGCGCGAGGGGCGGCCGTTAGGTGCCACAGACTCCTCCTCCATCTCAGTTCTGTTTCTCCTGCCATCGAGGTTGCACCTGCTGCGTGGTTAGAATTCAGTACTAGGCCAAGTTTTCGTTATTAACCGTTCAACTCCTTCTTCCTGTTTTTCTCGATGTTGTCACCGGTAAGACCGTTCTTTTCTTTTCTTTATTCGACGCCGAGAGTTGTGCTTGTTTTGTCTTAATTTTTTCGCATCATGTCAGGTTTGGGGCAAACGTGAAGTCGAAGGGGCCGGGCCCCTATGTGCGCGGGTGTGCTCCTTGGCGGGCATTTTTCCGTCACGGACCGGCATGATGTTTGTCTCCATTGCCTGGGACCCAACCATAATATGGATGCGTGCGACGCCTGTTTCTCGATGGACCGTGCGTCCTGGAAGTCCGCGCGTTCAAGATCGGCAAGGCTCCGCCGACTTTCGGGGGACGGCGCCGCTCCAGGGATTCCCAGGTAAGGTCTCTAGACCCTTCCTCAGGGTCCCCTCTCAGGCCTATACGGTCTGTAGAAGAGGAGGCCTCCTCATCTTCTCTTGCCGAAGAGGAGGCCTCTTTTGCAGTGTCGGAGGAATGCCGAAGTCCCTTCCGGGGCCACGGCGGGGACACCGCCTCGGCAGTCACCTCCTCGGAGGTGCAGACTCCCCCAGTGTCGAGGCCCAGGTCTGCTGGGCCCGGCATCGGTGGACCCCCGACACTGCCTTCTGGCGCTGTTTCAGACCCCGGCACCATTCGCGGTGCCATGGGCCTGTTCGGTTCTTCTAGCAGTGCCGAGTCGGGTCCCGGTGCCGTGAGTCTGGCCGGCACTGTTGGGGAGTCAGGCTGGGTCTCAGCATTGCGGGGGTCCGGGGTCGCCCAGCATCGCTGGCACGGCACTGCAAGAATGCCAAGCCACTGGAGACCCCGGGTGGCCGGTATTGTGGTCCAGCTGGTCTCTTCCTCCTTGGAGGAGGATGATTCAGATGTGGACCTGTCCTGGCACCCTGGCTTTTCGGAGTCAAGGTCTCCAGTGAGACGAGGTGCTAGGCAGCCCAGCACGCCTATTCCTCTGTCTCTGCTGCTGTCCTCCCCTGAGGCCTCCCAGGCTGGGGGTGGTCTAGGGTCCCTGGAGGGGGATGGATTGGAGGTGGAGGGAGGGGCTCTCCCTCCTGGGGGGGGTTGTGGCAGCTGCCGATCACTGTGCTGTTGCACCCCCTCATGGTGGGGGGTCGAGGAGGAGGGCGTTCTCTGAGTCCGGGGGGTCGAGAGACAGGGTTCAAGCACCTCGGTCTTCACCTGCCACCCCACGGGGGGGCGGGTAGGAGCCGTAGCACCGGGCCCCGTCTTTCCCTCTCGAGCCCCAGGGACCCCTCTGGTGGCGTTGCTGTGGGCTGCCCTTCTGGACCCATGCAGACCCAGGTTCGTCACAGGGGAGGATCCCCTACTAGGCTCTTCCAGGCTTCGCATCCCCAGGGTTCCGTTCTGCGACCTGGTTTGTTGTCCGGGATCCCGCCAGCACAGGCTCCGTTCCCCAGATTTCAGAGCCTCAGCAGAGGACAGTTGCCTCGCCGTAGGTGCCCCTCTCCCATTCCTCTGCAGCCACCCTCCTGTCTGCCAGGCCATGTTGGTCCTACGGGCCCGTTATCCTGGGAGACATTCAGAGGCTCTGCGGCGGCCTTCCCCTCATATGTTAGTTACATGCATGAGCGGGTGTTTCGCCTATCCCCACTGCTGCAGTAGTCCTCTGGACATTCGAGCTCTCCATCATCCTCGTCTCCCTCCTCGGAGAGAGAGGAACCCACTGCTCATCTCTCCTCCGATGCTGATTTCACTGAATATCAGCGATTCCTTTCGAGGATGGTGAGGGATCTTCGTATCTCCTTCGTTAGGCGAGACGATACCGAACGGGAGACGTGTGAATTCCTCGGTGAATTCAGTGCCCAGCATTTGGTGGTACTATCCTGGCCTATTCCCTTCCAGGAGGCGTCTGTCCGTTCCTGGCAGTTGCCAGCCGCCCTTTCTCCAGCCCTGGCAGACTGCGAAAGAAGGTATTGTGCCCCATCAGAATCTCTAGGTACTCTCCCCAACCCACCTTCGGGATTGGCATACCTAGAAATTTCCGGGCGCCGCCATTGTCGCACAACCGTCCACCGGACTCAGATTCCCTACAATTTGACCGGGGGGGGTGAAGGGTGTTCTCTTCCTCTCGTGCGATGTTATGCATTGCATCACATCAGGCTCACCATGCTGCCTACAGTAGGCATTTGTGGTCGATGCTTTCCCAAATCTTATCAATGCCTGATATGGAGCAAACTAGACAAGCTATTGCCCTCTCTGCTATAGGCCTGGAGCTGGCAAGACACCAAGCAAGGGCATCTTATAACACCAATCAAGTGGCTTCCAGGCTTACAGGGACAGCAATCTGTATTAGACGGACGGCATGGCTTCGTCTATCAAGGTTGTCACCCCTGGCCCGGCGTAGGGTGATTCACTCCGCTTTCCAGGGGTCCCGTCTCTTTTCCTCCAGAGCTAGGAGACTTCTGCAGGGGCTTCCTCCGTCTCCCCATTCTCGGGGGACACCTCCTAGCTCTCCTCCACCATAGGCTTCTCACTTGATTAGCCCAGGGTCTTCCCCTTCTTTTTCCCACCAACAGGAGACTGGTGGTCTTGCTCCCTCAGGGTTTCTTTATCCGCCGGGGAGAGAGACTTGGTACTCACCCAAGCAGTAACGAATGGTGAAGACTGACATGGGAAGATATGAAAATTATGTACCTACCGTAATTCTTGATCTTCTCTTGTATCTTCGCCATTCATTGCTGATACCCACCCACCTTCCCCTCAGTGGCCTCCTTCTGCAGCGTCTCCCCCTCTCTTCTCATTCCTCTCCTTTCCTTTGGCCTTTATGCCAAAAAAACAAAACAAACTATCCTGGTTTCCGTCTTTCTTGGACGGATCTTTTTTCCTCAAGGTAAAGGGGAACAAGTAGGACTTTTCTCCTATCCTGAGGGAACTCTTTCTGACTGCCCCTAGGGGTGACCTCTGGGCTCCTTAGCCACGATGTTCAGTTCACAGCTGAAGAAACCATCCCTCTTGGCTCGGCCTCAAAATTAAGGTTCCCTCTGGCAGGCATTGTTTAATTGTCAGCTTCTTCTGGTTGGTGCTTCTGCACTTCTTAACCTTGAACTGCTGCCCTTGCCTTGCCTTCAGGCAGTCCAATTGAGTTCCCACTCTATCCTTCATACAAAACTGCCTTTTGTAGGGGCTAACCCTACCCACACACTTTGGTGTTGGCACTTAACAAGGTGCTAAGGGCTATCTCTCTCCCCATAGTTAGGCGCTCTCTTTCGGAATAGTTTTCTGTCTGTGCAGTCTGTAGCTCTCGGCTAGTGTAGGGGTTGGGATGATGAGATTATAGAGAACCTGCCCTTTGTGTTCAATCTATACAAGCGGTTCAGTTGAACCTTTTCTCACTCCTATTGGGAGGGATTCTTGCTCCCCTGGTTTTTGGTTCCAAGCTTATAACCCTCTCAACCAATATATCTATGGGCAGTGTTCTCCCCTCTTAACATCCCTTCTTTCTTCTGTTTCTTCTTACTCCTTTTCTCTTTATCTGTTCCTCCCTTAGAGCCATCCCAGATGGGAGGCCCTGCAGTCCCTTAGGGTAGGTATTTTCCCTCTTCTGTGTGTCCTCTACCGGCTTATTCTTCTTCAGTTTATATCCTTTCCTTTTTCTATCCCTGGGCTCTCTTGCCTCGCTCTTCCACTTTTTTTTCCTTTACCCTTTTTCTTGCCTCTCCGGCTACCAGAACTGAGATGGAGGAGGTCTCCCGGCACCTAGCGGCCCGCCCCTCACGCATATGGCCTGGCGTCGCTCGATAGTAGGTGCCGTTGGAGCTGACTCCAAAAAAATCTCCTGTAACGTGCGCGCCCGCACTACCCAAGCAGTAATGAATGGAGAAGATCAGGAATTACGGTAGGTACGTAATTTTCATTTCTTACCAAAGGTGATATCCCGAGTTGACTCTGAATCATGACATACACCTCCCAGTGTATTATCCCGAACACTCAAACCAGCGGGAGGCTCTTCTCTATACGCTAGATGTTCATCACATTTTGCATTTCTTTTGCTCCAGAATGAGAGAATTTAGACATTCTGACCAGCTTTTTTATTCCTTTGCCCCCAGGATCCAGGGGGCTCCTGTAGCCAAACAGACCCTTTCTAAATGGCTCGTTAACTGCATTTCATTCTTTTACCAGAAGTATGACAAACCCTTGCTGGGTTCAGTGAAGGGTCACACTCCACAAAAGGAGTAGCGGCCTCCCTTGCCGCTCTTAAGGATGTGTCTGCAGCTGACATTTGTGCGGCAGCCACGTGGAATTCTGTTCATACTTTCATCGGACACTACAGTCTCAACATTGCCTCCAGACGCAGAGTGGGCTTTGGTCTTGCAGTTCTGCAGGGACTCTTCCTGAGGGCACTTCCCTCTTCATATTTTTCTGCATCCTCCTCCCGAGACTAGTCTCGGTCTCCTTTACTGCTTGGGACTCGGTCCTATATGTGTTACCTGCTGCAAGAGCTGATCTCAAAGTGAGATAGTAGTTACGTAAGAACTTACCATAACAGTAGATCTTCAAGAGAAACTCTTGCAGCAGATATGGCTTCCTGCCCACCTTCCCCCAAGGGACTCTCTTCTGCACTTGGTTTGCATTAGCAACGTTATGATTGCTCCATGTGGTATTCGCATCGGTTCTCTGTTCCTGATCACCTTTCATCCTTGATACCGTAGTCTCAGGTGGGAGAACTGAAGGACGTCGGGGGTGGGCTGACATCAGGGGGCGGTCCCCGCCATAGGTGCTAGCTAGAAGTTTTCTATGGGGTCCTGCCGCCTGCCGGCTTCAGTCCTATATGTGCTTCCTGCTGCAAGACTTTCTTTCAAAGATCTACTGTTAGAGTAAATTCTTAGTAACTGTACTTTACAGGTGAGTAACCTATTCTTTCTTTACCTAATCTGTGGCCTGCTAACAGCTGTTGGTAAAATGTGAGTTTGCTCTCTGTCTCACAGATAGTCACTAACTGCCGAGAGGATCAGTACCAAGATGACTGCAAAGCCAGGCAGATGATGCATGAAGCTCTGAAGCTGCGACTCAATCTGGTAAGAGGACCGCTGAAAATCGTCCTGTTTGTACTGGGCCACTGATATAGCCAACATATCTGAGGGGGCCACTGGCAATCTTTGCTTGGGTTCTGGGTCACTGACAAAGTCAGCAGAGGGGAACACTGGCAGTTGTCGCTTGGGTGCTAGTCACTGACATAGCCTGGCTGAGGGGGCCAGTGATATTCATCTCCTGAGTTCTGGGGCACTGGCACAGCCAGCTGAGAGGAATGTTGGCAGTGGCTGCTTATGAACTGGGTCACTGACATTAGCCAGCCTAGCTGAGGCAATTGTTGCTTGGGTACTAGATCGTTAACATAGCCAGCTGAGGTGGGGGCTGGCAGTCACCTTTTGGGTACTGAATTACTGACATATCCAACTCGACTGACCACTGGTGATAAGCACTGTGTCACTGGCATAGCTGACTGAGGGGGCTCTTGGCACTTGTAGCTTGGGCATTGTGTTACTGATACAGCCAGCTGAAGGGACCTCTGGCAATTGTTGCTTGGATACTGGATCACTGGCATAGCCATCCTAGTCACACTGTTTTCACTGCAAGTGTATGTTCAGTTTTTCAGTTTACCCTAGCCTGCTGTATGACATGACTGGAGCCTGAAGTTGCACCTTTTGCAGACGTCTGACGACGTTTAATAAAGTCAGACCTAGACCTAGGCAATAGTGCACAGTGTTGTTTTAATTATAACAGGTTTTTTTTCTCACTCATTTAAAACATTTTGCAGGGTTATCTAGAAGAGAGAGAGGTCACTAGTGGGGTGGCACAGGGATCGGTGCTAGATCCAGTCCTTTTCAGTAAGTTCATTAGTGACTTGGGAGAAGGAATCCAGGGCAAGATGAGTCTCTTTGCAGAAGACACTAAGCTCTGTGGCAGGGTAGATGGTGAGGAGGGGGTTAGGGAGATGAAGAGAGACTTGCAAAAGCTAGAGGTGAGATCAGAGGTTTGGCAGATGAAATTTAATACCAGAAAGTGCAAAGTAATGCATCATGCACGTGGGGAACAAGAACCTGGGGACAGAGTACTGGATTGGGGGGGAAGGTTGCTGTGCACAACCTCTGAGGAAAAAGACCTAAGGGTCATCATCTGTGACCCCCTAAATATATCAAACCGGTGTAACCAGGCCTGCGGTAAGGCAAATAGGATGCTGGGGTGTATAGGAAGCTGTATTGACAGCAGAAGAAAAGCATTATTATTACCTCCCCATATATCACTGTTGAGGCCCCTTGTGGAGTACCGCGCCCAGTTCTGTATCCTCACGTAAGCAGGGTTTTAAATAATTATCAGTTTTTTTCTTGGAACTATACTAACTGTACAGAAAGTATTTATATAGATTTTCTAGAAGTGGTGTGTTTGTTAAACACAGTGAGGCAAGAGCGATGCATTTTCACAAAGATTTAGCACTTTTATGAGCAAAACGCTAATCAATTTTTAGAGTTAAATAAATCCCCGGTAAGGAAGGATAAGGACAGGATGCAAACAGTGCAATGTAGGGTGACCATAGGATTTTGGGCCAGCGGAGCAGATCTCACAAAGATCAGCTCAAGGCACTGAACGTGTGCTTGCTGTAGGCCAGATGAGAGAGGGGAGATATGAAACAGACCTTAAAGTTCCTGAAAGAAATTAACATGGTAGACTGTGAGGAACTGTTTAACATGGCTAAAGAATAGTTCACAGAAAGTTAGGATAAGTGACATAATCTCTAGTAGCATCTTTGTAATAAGTGGAGTGCCACAGGGCTCTGTCCTGGGTCCTACTCTTTTCGGTATATTTATCAGGGATTTACATTTAGGTGTTTTAAGTCAGATAAGTAAATTTGCAGACGATACTAAAATTTCAGCAGAAGTAGACACCGAAATAAATATATTAAAAAAAGATCTTCTGATTACTGAAAAATGGGCGAAAGAAAACATGTTTTTTAATACAGACAAATGTTCAGTCATGCACTTAGGGAAAAGAAACCCCAATACCGATTATATCTTATGTGGGAATGAAATTAAGAAAGTATGTTATGAACAAGATTTAGGAGTTATAGTAAATAACAAATTTAGATGGAGTAACCAGTGTAATAAAGTAATCCAAACAGGTAACCGTATTATTACAGCTATCAAAAAATCATTCATAACAAGAAATAAAGAATCTATTATAAAACTATATAAGTCATATATTAGACCTTACACTGATTATGCAATTTTCTTTTGGGCACCATATTTGTAAAAAGATAAAAAAATGATGGAAAGCTTACAAAGAAGAATGACAAAATTAATACCAGAAATAAGACATCTTACATATCAAGAAAGGGTAAAATCATTAGGACTATATAATTTACAGACAAGACGGGATAGAGGTGACTTGTTGTTTAATATTCTAAATGACGAAAATCTTATGAATTTATGTGGAGTAATATTTGGGTAAAGTATATGGCCTGAGATGTAATAACAGGCAAATTCAAATACCATGGGCATTCACTAATAAGCAAAAATTTTATTTTACTGTGAGAGCCACGGGGCTTTGGAATTCCTTACCACAGTGTATAGTTGAGCAGACATCATGCAGCCAGTTTAAATTGGAGTTAGATAGACTATTGCTGGGAAGTTATACTTGATATCCCCCACTTTTGTGGGGAAAGTGGTCTTGATGGGCCTAGAGCCTACTTCCACTTTTATTAACCGAGAGTAATAAGCAAGCTGATTAAGGACACGGGGCATGAGTTGAGGCTGACGGGGATGAGAAAAAATTGTGTTTTACAGAAAGGGTTGTGGAGCCGAGGAATAATGTGCCAGCTGATGTGATGGGCACCAAAACTGTCAATGGTTTTAAACACAGCTAGGACAAAGTAAAGAGCTTAGTAGTTGCTCCGGGTGATAGCAGGGAGCAGGGGGGTAGATAGTGTGGGTTAGAACCCTGTATGGCCAATAGGTCCCGGGTTTGTTAGGTTTTATGGGCAGACTGGATGAACCAGTCTTTCTAGGATCGTGGATATGTTGTTCATCCACACTCTTTGGCATGTCCCCTTCCACTTTAAATCTTGCCGGAAGTCTTCAAGCTGGCTCCTCCCACCCACCCGGGTGGTATAACCCTCGGCTCCGCCCTATGATGCCAGATCTTCCTTTCCGCTGGAAGATTCAGGTTTCCTTCCTCATGCTCACGCATTTCGTAGGCCCTGGCTTCAAAACCTTTGGTTATTCCAAAAATCCATCTAGTTCACATTGACAATTGTGACTACTTACCTTCAGTTATGGAAGATAAGTCTTCCCCCGGATTTCGCCGGTGTCTCTGTGGCCAGAAGGTGTCGCACACCGATCCCCACACCGTGTGCATCCACTGTCTAAGTGTCGACCATGACACCTCAAACTGCGATCTTTGTATATTTTTCATCCTAATGTCCTCAACAACCGTCTCGCACGCCTGAAGTTGGGGATGCCAGAGAAACTGAACCCTCCGGTAAAATCTAAGGAGGCTCGGTGGGGGGTTTCCGCGGCTGCAGGATCCGTTTAGCAATTGGAACGCATGCAAGCATTTGAGGAGGAAGTGGCTTAGGCTGCAGAAACTACTCAGAACTTCTTTGTTCCGCTCAACCTGGGCTCCACCTTCTCGGGTTCTTTCCATGAGTTGTGCCAGTCTCTCCCAACCAAGGGAAAGGGGAAGTATCGATCGACGATGTTGAAATCTTCATCGACCTGATTGACCTATTGTCGCCGACTCCAGTCGACAATTCTCTCAATCGAACTCCAGTTCTCACTTTCCTTGACGAGGAGACCCAGCCTGCTGGGAATCTTGTTGAGGAAGTGGTCCCTGACTCCAGGAAATCACTGGTCCCGCCGGTGTATCCCGGGCGACCGAGTCAGCCTGTCCGATTTCGATCGAGGTCCAGGCCCCCCCCCGACCAAAAGGCTGAGGAAGAGCCACAAGCATTCTAAAAAGAGGCGTCGCCATTGGTCGTCGTCCTTGGATGAGGAGAGACTCCGACAGAAACTGCGGCGCTACAGGATCTCATGTGGCAACAGCTGATTTTGACAGGGCACAAACTGACCCCAGCTTCTACCCCAGCTATTACCTGGCTTTCGCCTCCTAGGCCGAAGACAACTCCTTCGGAGGCGATCAGATCAGTTCCCCACCCGCAGAGCCGGCAAAACCTCCGGCTCGGCTTAAACAGGTCTCTCCACCAATTGTGGAGGAACCACCGCCCAAGCAGGCTGTGGGAAGGGTTCCTTCTAAAGAAGATAGGCCAGACACTGGGCTTCCCCAGCGTCCTTTGGTCACTGTCACCCCGGACCGCCCTCAGTGGTCCAAAGTGACCTGGGTGGTCAATGGTTGTATCAGGATTCCTCGGATTTGGATGTGACCTGCCTGCATTCTCACCCTGGGGATGATGAATCAGTCAGTAGGTTAGAGACTGAGGAAGGTCCTTCGTCCTTTCAGGGCATTCTTCGCCTCATCTCTGAGTCCACAGGGATGCCCCTTGAGCCAATCCAGAAAAAAGCGGAGTACCCTCTCACGGACATCCTCAAGAGAGGGGATACCCCGACGGAGGCTTTTCCTATGTCCGAGGCCATTGTTGGCCCGGCCTTAGAACTCTGGCAGTGCCCTGCCTCTCGTCCAGTACCATACATGGCCTGCAAGTATGCGGTACCCATGGGGTCCATTGCAGGGTTCACAGAGCACCCTTCGGCTGAGAGCCTGGTGACCGCCTCTGTGTTCTAGGCATACTGGCAGTTCTGCCGACACTGACCGACCTCCCAAGAAAGAGTTCAAACTCTTGGATCATTCTGCCAGGAAGTTCTATGCGGCTTCTTCCTTGGGCCTTCGTCAGGCAAGTTCGGCCATCATCATGGCACACTTCTCCCATGCCCTTTTGGGGTCTTTGGATGAAGTCCTCGCACACCTCCTCGCGGACATGCAGACCACAGTCAAGCAGGTCCAGGATCAGGGCTGAGCTGTTGCCTAACAGCAGCATCAGACAGCCCTGGACATTGGGGATTCTTGTGCCCGTTAGATGGCAGTCACAGTTGCCTCTCATCACAGGGCTTGGCTGAGACTCTCCTCCTTCCCGGCGGATACTCAGCACAAACGGGCTGTTGTGCCTTTCCTGGGCACCGATCTTTTCGTCCCAAGTGTGGCTGGTCTTCTCCAGCGTATTAAGCAGTCCAATGCCACCTTGCTGATGCGACTTCTGCCAAAGGTTCTTTGGGCAAGAACCAGCAGAAGAAGAAGAAGCCTTTTCAGCACTCTTCCCCTGCGACTCAGCAGCCTTCCTTTCACGGAGGACAGCAGCAGCAGGCTCAAGCTTGGTGCCCCCGGCTCAAGCCCGGGCCCTCCCTGGCCTGTAAAGGAGGCCGCAGTTCTGACCCTGGATCCTCCTCCTCCAAGCCTGCTCAGTGACGGGGTGGGGACTGCCTCCCCCTCTCCCGTCACGCCAGCTCTGGGTCCTCCAGTGGGGGGCCGGCTCCACCCCTTCTTTTCCGCCTGGTCCGCTGTCACTACGGACAGGTGGATTCTCGAAGTGGTTGGTAAGGGACTGCCTCTGGAAGTCAAGCAGTACCCTCCAAGCCAAACCCACGCCCCCTCTGGAGGAAAGAGTATCCATCCAGACTCAGTCAGCTCTCTGAGACGACATTGCTCAGCTCCTCTTCAAGGAGACAGTAGCTCCAGTCGCGGATCCTCCAGCAGACCCAGGCTTTTTCTCCAAGTACGTCCTGGTGCCGAAGCAGACTGGTGGGCTAGTGCCCCATTCTAGATCTGCATGACCTGAAACAATCTCTCAGGTCACTCACCTTTTCGGATGGTCACTCTGTCCCAGATCACAACATCCTTGGAGTAAAACATGTGGTTCTGTTCACTGGATCTGCAGGACACATTCTTTCACATCCCAATCCATCTGTCTTATCGGCAGTTCCTCTGCTTCAGAGTCGAAGAGACCCTGTATGAGTTCCGAACCATGCCGTTCGGCCTGTCATCGGCCCCACGGGTCTTCAACAAATGCATTGCAGTGGTGGCGGCCCATCTCAGGCGTGGGGGGGGGCAGGATTTAGCCCTACCTCGACAATTGGCTCCTAGCAGGTACCACCCAACAGGAGGTGGAGAGGTTCAGGGACCTGGCCCTGAAGACCTGCTCCCAACTCGGCCTCCTGATCAACGAGGCCAAGTCAGAACTCGTGCCTTCCCAGGTGATGTGCTTAATCGGGGCAGAGCTAGACTCTTGTCAAGCCAGAGCTCAGCTCCCGGCGGACAGGGCAGAGGTTCTCTCCTCCTTTGCCCAGTCATTTCTGGTTGGGCAATTGCGCCCTGCCCGGGACTTTCTGCGTCTTCTGGGTTACATGGTGGCATGCACCTCGGTTGTCCATTGGGTCCAGTTGCACGTGCACCCCCTCCAGTGGGAGCTGGCCACCCAGTGGACTCAGCGCCTTGGTCATTTCGACCAGTTGATCACTGTAACCCAGAAGATGTTGGACGCTCTCCAATGGTGGACCGCCCCAGACCGGTTGCAGGAAGGGATCCCGTTTGTCTGCCCTGAGCCGACAGTCGTCTATACGACCGATGCGCCTCTCTTATGGGGCTGGGGAGTACATGGGGGACAAAAGGGCCCATGGGCTGTGGACCCCCGAAGAGTCCCGATGCCACATCAACCTGTTGGAGCCAAGAGCAGTCAGACTGGCACTGTTGGCTTTCGCTCCTCAGCTCCGGGGTCAAGTGGTTCAAGTCCAGACGGACAATACCATGACCATGTACTACCTCAACAAACAGGGCGACACGCACTCCCCTGTGCTTTGCACAGAGGTGCTGTGCATCTGGACCCTCGTCAGCCATTTGGAGGCAGATCTCCTAGCCATCTGTGTGGCAGGAGCTTCAAACCATCTAGCGGATGCTCTCAGCCGCTTAGGCAAGACGTCCCATGAGTGGTCTCTCCATCCAGAAGTAGCTTACAGCCTGGTCTCCCACTGGGGCAAACCGATGTTGGACTTGTTGGCCTCCAGGAAAAAACACCAAGCTTAGGCTGTTTCATGCCCGCCCCCCTCAGCAAGGCTCACTACAGGGGGATGCCTTTTCGAGGTCATGGACCCCAGGCCTCCTCTGTGCCTTCCATTTCCATTGATCCACAAAGTGCTTCTCAGGGTGAGGAGGAACCAGGCGAAGGTGATCCTGGTAGCCCCAGCCTGGCTGCACCAGTTCTGGTATCCAGATCTCCTCAGCCTCAGCTACAGGCCCCCGAAGTGGCTTCCAGCATGCCTGGACCTGATATCTCTCAATCAGGGAAAGGTATACCATCCGGACCTTCAATCCCTGCACCTCATGGCCTGGTACCTGAGTGGCTAGAGTTCCAGGCTTTGGGTCTTTCCAAGGATGTCTTCACCGTGGTGGAGGCATCCAGAAAGGAATCGACCAGGAAATGTTATGCCTTCAAATGGAAAAGGTTTTCCATTTGGTGTCGGAGCAAGGGCATGGACCCTTTGTCCTGTCCAGTGGCTAACATTCTTGACTACCTTTGGTCTCTCTCCAAAGGGGGTCTGGAGTCATTGACCCTTAGGGTGAACCTGGCAGCCATCTCTGCTTACCAGGTGCAGGACAGTCAACCGACGTTGGTGCAGGAGACAGTGGTTTGGTGCTTTTTCAAGGGCCTGGATCATATATCCCTTCCGGTGCTTGAACCTCCACCTCCGTGGAATCTTCTGCTAGTGTTGGCAAAGTTCATGGGCAAGCCATTCGAACCAATGCACAAGTGTGCCTTGTCACACTTGTGGAAGACGGCCTTCCTGGTGGCTATCACATCTGCCAGAAGGACAGGGGAGCTCCAGGCGCTTTCGGTGGACTCCCCTTATCTGGTCTTCCACAGGGACATGGTTGTTGTACTCCCCCACCCGAAATTCTTCGAAGGTGGTGTGGAGTTTCACCTAACCAGGTGTTAACTCTGCCAGTATACTACCCTAATTACACCTCAGAGGCCGAGTACAGGCTCCATACTTTAGACCCGAGACGTGCTCTCTCCTATTATAAGGACAGAACGGCAGAAATTCGGGGAGAGGTTCGCCAGCTGTTTGTCACCTACACTGAAGCCGCCTCTGTCAGACGTGCAGCAAAATGGACTATTGCAAGGTGGATTACATCTTGCATAAGTCTGTGTTATGAGTTGGTGGGCATGGAGCCTCCCAAAGGGATAAGAGCTCATTCTGCCCGCCATACTGCTGCATCTGTGGCTGCTTCCAGGGACATCCCTATCCAGGAAATCTACCTGGCTGCTACCTGGAAGTCAGAAAACACCTTCATTACCCATTACCACATCGACCTCGAGTCACGCCGGGATGCTGGTTTTGGACCTCAGTTCTCCAGTCTCTGTTTCCCAAGTCAGGGGTGTGCACCTTGCCTATCTCCTCCCGGAGAACTGCTAGGAGTCTGCCAAAGAGTGTGGATAAACAACATATCTGCAGTCCTAGAAAAACAGGTTACTCACCTGTAACAGTAGATCTTCCACAGAATGGACTCTTGCAGTAAGTCATTACTTCTGGGAGTTCCCAGCAGGTGGCGCTATCACATGGCAGCTTCTTCCAGCAGTCTCCACATCAGGAACCACTCACACGACCTCACTTCCTGGGCTGTGCCTATAAAAGTGAGTGGTTTCTGGCAGCCTCCGTTCATTTTCCTGCTGGCTTCAGCTCGCACAGCAGCTAGAACAATCTTCCGCAAGCAGTCTTCGACGAGAACTGAACCTATATGAACATAGCTTGGGGTGTCTGGGCTTAAAACACTGCACCATACTTTGTACTTTGGCCAAGAGCCTTACCGAATGATTTGAAAACATATTATGGAAAAAAATTCCCTGTTGCAAACTCAGGGGGCTCGTTCATACGGCCCCGGAGCCGCTGAGTCATCTTCAAAGAACAAAAAAGAGAAGGGAATACCTTCATTACAAGTCCTGCATGGCCATGATACAATGGTCACTTCTGCTAAACATGTCTCTTCAAGGAGACACTCTTCGTCGATGGGAGACAAACCCTCGTCGATGGCAGGCACTTCATCAAAAGGACATAGGAGATCAACCTCTTCACACAAAGGTAAACACTCTCCGTCGATGGAGCACCATTTCTTCAGCTTCTCCGTCGACAAGGCTACATCCACCGCCGTCAACAGGGATGCCTCCACAGCTTCCTTCAACGAGGCACACTTCCTTGTCGACGGGGATACTCAGAGGACCCTCACCATCGTTGAGACTACCTCTTCCATTGACAAAACACATACCTTTTACTCCATCGTCAATGACACTGCCTCCATCATCGACGGAGCATGCCTTTTGTCATCCTTCGTCGACGAGACACATTTCACTGTCGACGGGGCTTGCTGTCCCTTATCTGTCAGCGACTGGAGATGTTCCATCGTCAGCGGAACATGCCCTTCATCATCCATCATTAACGAGACATATTCCACTGTTGACGAGGCATGCTCTCCCTTATCTGTCATCGACGAGAAGCATTTATTTCCACCGTCAACGGAGCATGCCTTTGGATGGCCATCGTCGACGGGATGCATCCCACCTTCGACAGAGCTTAAGTTTCACCATAAAACAACACATTTAAAGGCATATACTCCATTAGTAGAGACTCTTTAACGATACATCAACTCATCAAGGTCATGAATTTTATTATAATGATGTTTCAAAATATACGCATCATGACTCATCACCACGAAATGGGGGGCCAAGGGCTGCTGAATGTCGTGGCAAACCGGCATCTTTTTCCTGCCTGTACCATGATCACCCATCATTCCACGATAATCACCCTCCACAAAAACACACTGAATCATGCTATCAAGAGGCACAGATTGACCCTCTGCATGATTCAACTCCATATATATGGGGTTCAGACCCCAATTACGTGGACTTACCCTCGTCACAGATACCAAATATAGAACTTATTGTCGATAAAGTTTTACAGTCTCTGGGTTTTGACCAGACATCTGCTCCGCCAATCCAACCTTACCCCCAGACTATATCCCCAACTCCCTTTTGTTCCTTCCTGCTGAACATACAGAGAATTATTATTCAGATGAGTCTCATAATGTTACGGAACTCTCCAAGGATACATATTATGAGGGTTTCCCTGATGGCCGGGGCATAGATTCCACTTATTCCATTTCATCCTCTTGGGACGAGGATGTGCTACGACCTTTTAAGGTTGCTTCTCCACCTGATGACCCATCATTTACTGATATGATGATGCAAATATAAGAAGTCATGGGGTGTTCCACAACGGAACAAGATAAATAAAGATATGGCGGAATATTTGAATTTTCTGGTTGACCCCATACAGGCAATTCCCTCTTTCGTACCGACATTTAAGAATGCGATTGATGAAGCTTGGAGCCATCCTATAGCTGCACACGCCTTACCACGAAAGGCAGACCAGCTTTCTCAAGCTCCATTAGACTGCTAGTATCTATCGAGTACACCCACTGCAGATTCAGTGGTTATTACAGCAGCTGATGATTGCACTAAAACCAAAACATACAAGTATAGTACCCCCTGAAAGGGATTCCAGACATTTTGACCATCTGGGGAAGAAAGTTTTTGGTTTAAGTACCTTGAAAATTCGAATATTGAACTATGTAGGACAAATGCTTAAATATCAGCGCACAATAGGTGCCTCTGCATTGAATGTAATTGACAAATTACCACATCTCCTGAAAAGGAGAAACTAGTATTAATGATCAGTACACTTACATCCCTCTCCAGACACCTCCTGAGGTCAGCCTATAGTATAGCCAACGCTTCGGCCAGAACTTCTGCCACAGGCATTACCTTATGTCAACAGGCATGGCTCAGACTTTCCGGCCTTGCACCTGATATACAATGGACAATGGCGAACGCCCCCTTTTCGAGGGATAACTTATTTGGCCCTGGAGTCCGGACAATATTGGATACTCTACAAGCCTCAGGCAGACAATTAAGAACAGTGCAGAGCCTATACTATAAGTACCATTCTCAGTATAAATACTCAAAACAAGACCGAAAACTACTATAACAAAAGAGGTAATTTTAGAGGCAAGGAACATACAACAAGAGGTGCATCCAATACCTACAGACCTCAACATGGCCGTCCACCCCATGGGATGGATGCCTCTATCTCTCGATAATCTCCAGTGTTCACCCTGGTCTCCTTAATCAGGCCTTGGAGACTTTACGGGGGGCTTCTCTCTGTATTTTATACTGAGGCCTACACATGAGGCTTTTATACATCTAGCCACTATAAACTTATGAAGTTTCTGCCTTATAATACACATGGCGGCATTTTACAGTATGCTGAATGGAATTTTTACTGGAGGTATCATTGTAACAGGTCAATACGACCATCACATTGGGGTATCTCCTAGCCCGTTTAGTGGCGGACCTTTAGTCCCAACCTCAAATTGGGTTTCTACTGATGAAGGGACTTATACATATTATTTATTACATTATGATACTATTGACTGACTTATGACTAATTACATAGAAACATAGAATTTGATGGCAGATAAGGACCGATTGGCCCACCTAGTCTGCCCATTTCCCTACCTGATGGATAAGCTGCAGATTCTAGTTAATCAGCAGCTTACTTCCTCCTACCCCCCTACTAGAATTGCCTTATGCCTGTCCCATGCATTCTTGAATTGACCCACTGTTCCTGACTCGACAACCTCCTCAGGAAGGCTGTTCTATGCATCCACAACCCTCTCTGTGAAAAAAATACTTTCTAACATTACCTCTGAGCCGTCCCCCCTTTATCTTCAAATTGTGCCACCTTGTTCTTGCATATCTCTTCTTGTGAAAGATGCTACCCTCTTGTGCTTTAATTCCCTTGAGATACTTGAAAATTTCTATCATGTCCCCCTTCCTTTCCTCAAGTGTATACATATAAGCTGCTTCAGTCTCTTCTCGTATGTCTTCTAGTGCAGACCCTGCACCATTTGGTTGCCCTCCTCTGAACAGCCTCCACGCTATCTATGTCTTTGTGGAGATGGGGTCTCCAGAATTGCACGCAGTACTCCAGATGGGGTCTCACCAACTCTCTGTACAGAGGAATAACAACTTCCTGTTTTCTGCTGTTGATGCCTCTCCCTATGCATCCCAGTATCCCCCCATACCTTCTTACTGCCTTCTCACATTGCTTGCGCACCTTTAGGTCATCTGATATAATTACTCCTAGGTCTCGTTCAATTTTTGTTGTTGTTATTAACTCACCCCCCATTGTGTAGTCTTCCCCTGGGTTTTTGTTTCCCAGATGCATTACCTTGCACTTCTTTGCATTGAATCTGAGCTGCCACATATTTGACCGTTCCTCCAAACTTGCCAAGTCCCTTTTCATCCTTTCCACCCCACCTTGTGTATCAACCCTGTTGCAGATCTTTGTGTCTTCTGCAAAGAGACATACCTTTCCTTCCAGGTGCTCTCCAATGTCACTTATAAAGACAGTTACCTTCCTTTCTTCACTGTGGACTCTGTTTACTATTACCCTTTGCATCCTGTTGTCCAGTCAGTTTTTTATCCAGGCTACCACCTTGGGACCCACTCCAAGGCTAGCTAACTTGTATATTAATCTTTTGTGTGAGACTGTGTCAAATGCCTTGCTACAATCTAGGTAGCCAAATTCACAGCCCCTCCCTAGTCTACTGCTTTGGTCACCCAGTCAAAGAGCTCTATTAGGTTCGTCTGACATGACCTTCCTGCTGTGAAACCATGCTGCTTTGAGTCCTGTACCCCACTGGCCTCTAGGTACTCAACAATTCTTTCCTTCAGAAGTGATTCCATCATTTTCCCTACCACTGAGGTCAGAGTAGCTGGTCTGTAGTTTCCAGCCTCTGCCCTGCTCCCACTTTTGTGAAGTGGAATCACATTTGCCCTCCTCCAGTCCTCAGGTACCACCCCATCCTCCCATGATTTTTTAAAGAGAGTAGTCAGTGATGTTGCTAGTTCTACCCTTAGTTCTTTTAAAATTCTTGGGTGAATCCCATCAGCCCCCATTGCTTTGTCCACCCTCAGTTTCAAGGGTTCTTTCAAAACCGTTTCTTCTGTGAATGGTATCGACCCCCTATTCAGAGTTTCTCTCTTGTTTGGTTTAGGTATCCCACCCTTCCGTTGTGAATACTGAGCAGAAATATTCATTCAGTATCCTTGCTTTTTCATTGTCACCCTCTGCCCACATTCCCTCCCCTTTATTAAGTCTCTGTATCCCTCCCTTGGTCTTTCTTCGCTCCCTAATGTACCTATAAAAGGTTTTATCCCCCTTCTTAACAGAGTTGACTGTCTTTTCCTCAGTTTGTGCCTTTGCTATTCTGACTGCGTTCCCTGCCTCCTTCTGTTTTAACTGATAAAGTTCTCTGTCCTGCTCCTTCTGTGTTTCTTTATAGTTCCTGAATGCTATCCCTTTCTCCTTAACCTTCCCTTCCACATCTTTTGAGAACCCATAGTGTTTTTTTTTCCTTCGTTTTGTTTTGTTGATTTACTTCATACAAAGTCTTGTTGCTGCCGCGATGGCTGTTTTGATTATTCCCCATTGTTCCTCCACCCCTCCTCCTTGCCTGTTTGCTAGTGCTTTTCTGAGGCACTGTCTCATTTTCCCAAAGTCAGCCTTCCTAAAGTCCAGTACTCTTGTTTATGTATGGCTTGACTCTATGGCTGTGTTTATTGTGAACCACACTGTGTGGTGGTCATTTGTTCCCAGATGGCTACCCACTTCTAAATCTGAGATCCTTTCTTCTTCCCCATTTGAGAGTACCAGGTCTAAGATTGCTCCCTCCTGAGTGGGTTCCAATACTAGCTGTCTGAGGCATGCCCCCTGTAGGGCATCAAGAATGACCCTGCTCTTGGATGTGCCTGCAGCAAAGGTACTCCAGTTAACATCTGGCATATTCAGGTCCCCCAACAACAATATCTCCCCTTTTTCTGCCATTTTAAGAATGCCTTCTAACATTTCCTTGTCCATTTCCTCCCCCTGAGATGAGGGTCTGTACACAACCCCCATGCGGATTGTGGTGCCATTTCCTGTCTCCAGGGTGACCCATAGTGACTCATTAACTTCCTGTTTACTCTTTAGTTCTGTTGCTTTAATCCCTTCCCTTATATAGAGAGCTACTCCTCCCCCTCTTTTACCCACCCTGTCCCTCCTGTAGACTGTGCATCCTGGTATGTTGACATCCCAGTCATGATTCTCTGTGTACCATGTTTCAGTGACTGCCACAATATCCAGGCATCCCTCTTCCATCAAAGCCACTAGTTCAGGGAGCTTGTTACACAGACTACGGGCATTGGTGCTCATCACTTTCCATTTTTTTTTTTTTTTTTAATAGCCTTACTCATTTTAGCCCCATCCCTATCCTTACTGCCTTTTTCTGCATTTACCCTTGTTGTGCTCCCTACTGACTTCTCTACCTTGGTGTTTACCTCTCTAACTACTGTGTTTTGTGGAGGGGGGCTGGGATTTCTCTGCTCCTTTTCAGTGCCTCCCCCCTTGGCTAGTTTAAATGCTAGACAATTAAACATTTAAACCTATCACCTAGGATCCTAGTCTCTTTCCCCCCCCCCACCCCAGACAGATGCAGACCATCGTGCCAGTATAGGCCTGTATCTCTCCAGGTGGCTCCCCAGTCCCCAATGAAGCCAAAAACCTTGAGCTCCACACCAGTTTTTTAACCATTCATTGAATCCCATGGTGCGGAATACCCTAGCATCATCCTTGCCATAGACAGGCAGGACCTCCGAGAAAGTTACCGTACATGCTACATGTCTAAGGCCACTCCCCAACTCTACAAACTCCTTTTGCACTGCTCTGATCCCATTCACAGCCAGGTCATTTGTCCCTAGGT
This sequence comes from Neoceratodus forsteri, assembly GCA_016271365.2. Lineage (NCBI taxonomy): Eukaryota > Metazoa > Chordata > Ceratodontiformes > Ceratodontidae > Neoceratodus > Neoceratodus forsteri. The sequence continues at coordinate 361,958,747 of JADMNL010000023.1, read as the reverse complement.
GGACAATGACATCCACCTCCTTCCCTCGTGTAGCTGCTCACGCAATCCTGAAAATTCGCTTCCTGTCCCTCCGAGCCGTGGCGCTAGGCAGGCAGCTCACCTCCCTATCCCCTTCCTCCCCCACTTCTACCTCCCTAATGATAGAGTCCCCCACCAGGAAGTGTTTCCTTCCCCTGTGGGGTCTCATGCCACCCTCCTATGGGTCTCCTTTGTGGAGGTTCCCAGCATCCTCTGCAGGTGCCTCCATAGAGGAACCACTCTTTGCCAGAACAGCATATGAGTTGTGGAGAGGTACAACTGGAGGGATTCACCTCTGTTCCACCACCCTCTCCCTCCCTGAGCCCACCTTGGTCCAACTGCTCCTCTTTCTTGGCAACCTCTGAGGTAGTGGTGGTGGCCCTGGTGGTTCCTAGGTGGGGGAAGAGGTTTCACAAATCCTAGCCAAGTCAGCCTGGAGACGGCAACCTCCTCCCTCAGACCAGAGAGGTACCTGCAAACAGGGTGGCATCGCAGCCTCCAGAATGTCTCCCGGTACACTGCTGCCCCACAGCCATTGCACTGCACCACTCCCATCTTGACTTATTTTGTGTCCCTTCTCCTGTTGCTTTGTATGCTTACTGTCTCCTCCCTCTATATATTTTTACACTTACTTTCCTACTGTCTATATGCCCTTACAACTCTCGCCCTACCTGTTCTGGGACAGGAATTTCCTGTAGTCTTCAGTAGTCTCCTCCTTCCGTGCTTGGATTCACACCTCCAGCAGCCGGGGGGGGGGGAGTTATTTTTTAGGTTCCTTCAAGGTTGATGAAACTAATGTCTCAGTGATCCTTCCCTTCCTACTGCCACACAGGAAGTTCCTGTTGTCAGTCAAATCCAGTGGCTATAAAAGTAGAACTGGCTTAGGGTGGGAGGGTGAGGAGTGGGAAGGAGGGCAATTAGTAAAACAGCTGTAGTTCGATTGCTGTTTCTTGCTCTGAAAGCAAAGTTCTCTATCAAAAACAGCAGGAAGCTAAAATTGGAGACACCTGCCTTTGTACTCCTAAGCCACGCCCCTAATTAGATTTGCCCTCTGCCCCGACTCAGTAAATTAAGCTGATATAGACCCCTTCCTCAGAGAAACACACGACTTTCTTCTTCTTTTTTTTTTTTTTTACTTAAATGAGAAACCCTTCTTCTAATAAAGTATCTATTTGTTTAATCCAAACAGGCACTGACTCCTGCTGAGATAGAAGTGAGCCCACCTTGGTTCAAGATGATATCTCTAGGTACCCTTCTACCTTTGATTCATCAACACGATTGGCTAGCCTCCCTGGACATGCAGGATGCCTACCAACACATTCTTATACACCCAAAGCACCACAAATACCTGAGGTTTGTAGCATTGGGTCAACATTATCAGTTCAGAGTCCTGCCCTTTGGGCTGTCCTCAGCACCGTGAGTTTTTACAAAGTGTTGCACAATTCTCGCGGCACATCTCAGGAAAATCAGAATTAAAGTGTTTCCATACCTGGACGACTGACTTCTGACAAGCCCTTCCAGGCAGGGAACTCTAGAGGCTGTAGCCAAAGCATCAGACTTCCTCACGTCCATGGGAGTCCTGTTGAATCGCAATAAATCGTAGTTGCAGCCCTCCCAGAAACTCCTTTTCATAGGAACTCTCCTGGATATCTCCTGTGCGAAAGCTTTTCTTCCAGAGGACAGAAGGAGAGATATCCTACAGATGGACCGTTACATCAGAAAAAACAGCTCGGTTTGAGCTATCTCGATGCAACGAATGCTGGGTGTCATAGCATCCTTGGTGTTCACCGTACCTCTAGCTTGTCTCCACATGAGAACCTCTCAGTGGATGCTCAGTACTCAGTGGTTCCCAACCACTCACCCTCAGTCCTTTCCCATCAAGGTGACAGAACCTCTAAAGAGATCACTCACCTGGTGGTCACAGGAGAACAACCTTCCAGAAGGGTATCCTTTTGCTTCTCTGGATCATCAGATCTCCATTACCACCGACGCATCCATGATGAGGTGGGGAGCTCATTGCCAGAAGCGCCACACCCAAAGTACGTGGACTCAGGACGAGTCCCAGCTCCACATAAACATCCTGGAAATGAGAGACGTCCTCTATGCGGTCCGGGCCTTGAAGAATATACTCTGTCACAAGAACATTCTCCTTCAAACGGACAACAAAGCAGTGATGTATTACATCAACAAATGGCGGTGCACACTCTTACCCATTATGCAGGGAAGCTATGAGAGTGTGGGAATGGTGCCTGGAGCACAAGGCTCTAATCCACACATTTTACCTACCAGGCATGCAGAACGAACTGGCAGACCGTCTCAGCAGAATGGAGACAGATCCTCATGAGTGGTCTCTCGACTTAACCATGTCTCAGTCACTTTTCAAAGAGTGGGGAACTCCAGACCTGGACCTTTTTTGCATCCCCACTCAACGCAAAACTGCCTCTCTCCTGCTCCAGAAATCCAGAACATGGCACTTTCTGTCAGGACACATTCAGGCTGCAGTGGACAAAACGCTTTCTATACGCCTTTCCTCCTCTTCCTCTAATTCAGAGGGTGCTTCTCAAATTCAAATCTTAGGGAGATAGAATGATTCTCATTGCTCCCTTCTGGCCTCAACAGATATGGTTCCTGCTGCTCAACAATCTGTTGGTAACCCTCCGAAGGCACTTCTCCTACTGACAAACCTTCTGACCCAGGAGCCTGTGGTCCATCTCAATCTGAAGGCGCTTCACCTTCACGCTTGGCTCCTGAAGAGATAGAGGTGAATAGGTTCAGTGTTTCCCATAGGGTTTCAGATATTCTCTTGGCTGCGTGTAAACCAGCCACTAGAAAAATCTGCACACAGCCAAATGGAAGTGTTTCTCTCTCTGGTGTGCAAAATCCTCTTTGAACCCCTTTTCCTGCCCACCAAATAAAGTCTTGGAGTACCTTTTGGACCTTTCAAATTCAGGCCTACAGTACTCTACTGTCAAAGTTCATCTCTGTGCCATTTCAGCTTATCATGAGCCAGTACTTTCCTTGTCTCTGGCTCAGTTGCCTGTAGTTAAGAGGTTTCTTAAGGGCATTCTGCATACCAGACCTCCTAGCAGACGCGCAGTTGCAGCCTGGGACATTAACCTTGTGCTAGGCAAGCTCACTCGGAAAACTTTCAAGCCTCTAGCTACCTGCGAGTTAAAGTTCCTCACTTGGAAAACGGCCTTCCTGGTGGCCATCACTTCGGCCTGTAGCATTTCTGAAATTCATGCTCTAGTCACAGACTACACTGTATTTCAGAAGGACAAAGTAGTTCTTAGGACTCACCCCAAGTTGTCTCAGAATTTCGTCTAAACCAACCTTTAGTCCTACCTACCTACTTCGCTAACTTCCAGAATGAAGGTGAACAAACTCTTCATTCTCTAGATGTAAAGAGAGCCCTGCGATTCTATCTCGATAGAACAAAAGAAATTTGCAAAGCTCAACAACTGTTTGTTTCTTTTAGTGAGACCTGGCTGGGTCAACCTGTTGCTATGAAGTGCATTTCAGCGTGACTGGTAGCATGTCTCCACCACTGCTATTCTATGGCGCAAGTCAAGCTGGAAGGTAGAGTGTACGCTTACTCTGCTAGAGCAGTCGCGGCATCTCTAGCGGAAATCCTCAACGTGCCCATTGCAGATATTTGCAGTGCGGCTACATGGAGCTCAGTGCATACTTTTGTTAAGCACTACGCTTTGGATGTCCATGCCAGACAACATCTGTCGTTTGGCAGGACTTTCCTCAACAGACTTCTGTCCTGAATTGTGTGCTCTTAGTTTCTCCTGCCGCCTGTCTCAGGGGATTATTAGCTCTGTACTCTCCCATCAGTGTGAATGAGTGGTGGAGACTTTATGTCCAGGAAGATATGGAAATTACGTACCTACCGTAATTCTTGATCTTCTTGGACAAAGTCTCCACTACTCATTCACACACCCACTTCCATCCCCTGAGCTCACTTATTTGTTTGGTCTTCACTCCCTCAATGGCTGGGCTATGAAGACTTCACTGTTGACCCTTCTTACATGGGTCATTTGGGCTGTCTTATGTCCATTTTTAGCTTAGTCCTTCTAGGTTAGTTACGCTGCACCTCCTCGGGGGGGGGAGGTACTGCGGCAGTTGGAGGGTCATCGCCGAGATAGTCTTTATCGCACAAGCCGGGGCTCGTGGTGCCGCTTCTCCGCGGCTCCATCTCTGGCACCTGCCCTCTTGCAGAAGTTTGTTTCTGCTGGGTCCTAGCGCCGCCAGTTTAGTTCCCATCAGTGTGAATGAGTGGTGGAGACTTCGTCCAAGAAGATCAAGAATTACGGTAGGTACATAATTTCCATTTTCTTGCTCTGAAAGCAGAGTTCTCCTCTATCAGAAACAGCAGGAAGCTGTAATTGGAGACACCTGCTTTTGTACTCCTAAACTCCTAAGTCACACCCCCAATTAGATTCACCCTCTGCTCCTGACTCAGTAAATTAAGCTGATCCAGCCCCCTTACTCAGAGAAACACACAGTGACTTTCTTCTTTTTTTACTTAAATGAGACCCCCTTCTTCTAATAAAGTATCTGTTTGCTTAATCCAAACAGGCACTGACTCCTGCTGAGATAGAAGTGATATACTACTATCCTTATTCAGGGTGGCCAGACATCCAGGCCTGCGACAAGAATATAATTCTACATCTCTAATGCTTCCTAGACCTTTACTTCTAAACTAATCAAGACTGGATCTTATCTTGGTCCTCCCCAACTGGAAATAACTGCTTGGAAATCTCCCAGAAGTAATGACTTACTGCAAGAGACCATTCCGTGGAAGATGGTTCAGTTACGTAAGACCTTACCATAACAGTAGATCTTCTAGGAATGTCTCTTGTAGTAGGTAGTTTCCCACCTGCCATCTGTAACAGGGAAAACACAAATAGGGTTGGGATACTCTGGTGCCTTGGTACCCCCTCGGTCCCTCGCGAGCTGAAACTGGCTGGGACGGAGGCTGCCAGGAACCACCCACTTTTATAGGCACAGCCCAGGAAGTGAGGTTGTGTGGGTGGTTCCTGGTGTGAAGACTGCTGGAAGAAGCTGCCGTGTGATAGCTCCACCTGCTGGAAACTCTTATAAGTAATGGCTTACTGCAAGAGACATTCCTAGAAGATCTACTGTTACGGTAAGGTCTTACATAACTGAACTTTCTAGGAGTGGTATATGTTGTTCATCCACACAAACCCACCCGACATCCCCAGCTGCGGATGCACAAACCTGGCTTCCAGCGGGCTAAGATCTGGCGTCATGGGGTGGAGACGAGGATTATACCACCCAGGTGGGTGGGAGGAGCCAGCTTGAAGACTTCCGGCAAGATTTAAGGTGGAAGGGGACATGCCAGAAAGTGTGGATGAGCAACGTATACCACTCCTAGAACTACCGCTACAAGTGAGTAACCTGTTTTGATGTGGATGGCCTATCCCCTTCCTCCCTAATGAGTGAACTTCTTGTCAGCGTGTAAAAACTGTGCAGATTGTCTCATGCTTCTCTCAAGTCGTAACTGCTTTGGTTTGCCCTCTGTGTGCCATCACTCTTTAACTTCCAAAACACATCACAGTACTGCCAGACAGCTGACTTCAGCCCACTCATCATGTTTCTGTGTTTTGGGGTTTGGTTTGATTTTGTTGTACTCTCCTCTTTCTGTTTGACTTCTACAGGTAGGCGGGATGTTTGATACAGTCCAGCGCAGTACGCAGCAGACTACAGAATGGGCGGTGCTTCTTCTTGACATCATCAGCAGCGGAACTGTTGACATGCAGTCCAACAAGTAAAGTTCCCAGTAATAGCTAATAATGCTGTTTTCAAGCCTTACATGATAATGAGGGGATTCTTGTCACAACACTGCTAGATACACAGTACTGTCCAGACAGGGCATGTTAGGTACCGGTACAGCCAGAACGAGGCATGGCTGGGACCCAGAACAGGGTGCGCTGAAGACCTGACGCACAGCCTAGACAGGCTTACCACAGACTTGGCACAGCCTGAACCAGGCATGTCTAAGAACAAATAGAGTCAGAACAGTGTGCCAGAGACGCCACACAATTTGGGCAGAACAGCCAGAATGCTGTGTCTCAAAGTCAAGGCACAGACAAGGCAGTGTGCACCATTCCCGTTTTGGACATACAGAAAACTAGTTGATGTGGTTGAAGTCAATTTTTTTTTGTCCCTCCTGCCCCCCCCCCCCACACTCCCCGGTTGTGAAGCACTAGCCTTGATGATGGTGGGAGACAAACATGCCAGGAAGAAGAACCTGGACGGAAAGGATGAAATTAAAGCTAATGGAAAGGTTAGCTGCGTGTTTGTGTGTGATGTAATTTACTGAGTTGGCCCGTTGGCAGGGGAGGAAAGGATTGAGCATCTGGTGGACTGTTCTCCTTTCCTCTCCTGGGTGGGTGGGCTGGGTTTTCCCATTCGTGGCGGCTCCTGGTGGAGACTGAGAGCATTACACCAGCAGGGAACATACGTGGGGAGAGGTGACAGCAGACGTATGCGGGTGCCCTACGTCCGTGCCTCGAGGGGTGTGGAGAAGAAGCAAAAATCCCAGACCATAGGAGGATGATGGCACCTCAAGGAGTTGGCCCACACACCCACCACTGGACCCTGCGTGACCAGCTCTCCCAGGTCTCTCCCCACTCCTGAGCTTCCACCAACTAGATTCTAGAAAGGGCACCAGGTGGCAGAAGGTGGCCCCGCCTCGGGGCTGCAGAGCCAGGGGGTTGGTCGAAGGGGCTCTGTGGAGTAGGAGGGTCCCAGTACCTGATTCCCAGGTTAAGGGGGCCTCGGGCAGGGTGATGAAGGAGCCAACTGATGGAGGTCTCCTGAGGGAGTTCCTATGATCTGGTGACCAGAAGGGAAAAGAACTAAAGAAAAAAAAAAATCTTACTGAAATAACCTTCTCTGTCTTCTGTTTCAGTGAATTGTTCACCACGGTCCTGGACATGCTGAGCGTGCTCATCAATGGGACACTGGCAGCAGACATGTCCAGTATATCTCAGGGCAGCATGGAAGAGAACAAGAGGGGATACATGAACCTGGTGAAGAAACTCAGGGTGAGGGGATCTAACATCCTAACCTGTGCCAGTAGTAGTTGCTGTAGGCAGTGATGTATGGTGGTCTATCAGTGACCGGATGCTTCAGCTATTAGTGAACATTCAGGCCTTTTTCAATACAAGTCACTACAGGAAATTATCTAGGAGCAGTGGCTTTTGGGGAGCTCACAGTTACTTCAGTCCCAGCATCTCCCAGCAGTAATCACTGTAGATAATATTGTAGAAGCAGTGGCTTTAACGGGCTCACAGTTACTCCAGTACCAGTCCATCCCAGCAGGAGTCACTGTAGGTAGTGGTATATGAGCACTGACTGTGAGGGAGTTCATAGCTATTGCAGTCCCAGCCTCTCCCAGCAGGAGTCTCTGAAGTAGTACTGACTCAGAGGGGGGGGCACGCTCACAGCTACTGCGGGCTCAGCCTCTCCTAACAGGAGTTACTGTCAGTTGTGGTGTAAGAGAACTGGCCCTATGGGCAGCTCACAGCTACTGTAGTCTCAGAAATATAAAAACACAAGCAATGACTGCAAAACAAGACTGATGGTTCATCCATTCTGCCCATATTATCCTGTGATGCCCCAAGATCTACTATATCTGTGGGGTCTTCGCTTACACTGTTCCCCCTTGTGTTACCGCTGCCAACTTCCGGCTGAGTAGCTAATATCACCATGACTCTATCCCATCATTGTTTGAGGTAATTTATGATTTTGGCACCCACCACCTCTGCTGGCAGACCATGCCATGGCTCAGTCACTCTTTCTGTAAAATTATACTTCCTCACATCCTTGTAAACCTCTCCGCCCCTTAACTTCCACTTGTGACCCCTTGTCCTATCTTCTGTGTTCCTGGTAAATAGCTCCTCACAGTCCACCTTGTTAATTCCTTGCAGGAGCTCGAAGGTCTCTGTCATATCCCTCCTTTCTTCTCTGGTTTTGAGTGAATCCATGTTCAGTGCCTTTAGCCGATCCTCATAGGATCTGCCCTCCTAGCCCTGAATCACTTCAGCATTCTACATTTCATTAGCCTGTCCCTGTTCTTTTTCAGGTGGGGACTCCAGCACTGGGCACAGTACTCCAGTTGTGGCCTTACCAGCGACCTATACACTGGTAACAGTATCTCCTGCCTTCTACTGTCAAACCCTCTCCCGATGCACCCCAGCATCCTGTTAACCTGTATGAAGACCTTGTTACACTGGCTGGTGTGTTTGAGAGTCACTAAAGGTCCCTTTCCTCTCATGTTATGACCAGCTTACCCTCACCCCCAAATCCAGTACTCTCTGGGATTTTTGTTCCCTAAATGCATAACTTTTCATTTCTTGGCATTCGATTTCAGGTGCCAGACTTTGGACCAGTTTCCCTCCTTTGTTGGTGTCTCTGCAATTCCTTATTCCCTCCACATTGTCAACCCTATGGCAGGTTAGTGTCCTCTGCAAATACACGACCTGCCCTGGATTCCCTCTCCTGTGTTGCTGATGAACGTATTGAAGAGGACAAGGCCCAGAACAGATCCTTGTGGTACTCCACTGGTGATCTCTCTTTCCTTTGATCTGACCCTATTCACCAAAGCTTTGCTGCCTCCCTCCAACGTACTCCCTACAAACCTTACAGTTTCTTTAGCTGTTCCCAGATGTCCCATCTTCATCAGCCTTCGACATGGTACCAAGTCGAATGCCTTGCTGAAGTCGACATAGAGTAAACCTGCAGCATGGCCCTTTTCAACTACCTTGGTTACCCAGTCATAGAATACTATGAGGTTGGTCTGACTAGACCTCTCTGTCACTAATTCGTGCTGCGTACAATCCAGAGGTCCATTTTTCTCTAGGTATTTCACTAGATCTTCCAGGAACCAGTCTTACTGTTGATTCCCACTAGTGGGTCTGAGCCAAAGGTGCTGAGACTCAGCAGGAGCCAGAACTTTTCAGAGGGTTGGTGCTGATGCAAACAGCGCACATGCGTGATGCCACCAGTGAGCGCACGTGGCCGTTGGTTTACGTTGGCGCCAGTCGCCAACCGCTCAGTTCCTTTTATCTGTGCCATGGATTGTGCAGCAGAGTCTTATTGCTCACCTGCTGGGAGTCAGAACTTCACATGCTTAAAACAATGTTGTGTTCTTTCAGTTTTAGAGTTTAAAGCTGGAGATTGGTATTTTTGTGTCAATTAATTGTATTTTGTCACAAAATTTATTCAGTTTTTCTCAGCCCTATCGAGTATCAACTGTCAAAAGCCATAGAGAGCGGTTGGGAGCCTGAAGAGGCAAGCTGTTCCAGCAGCTGGGCAGTGTCTGATCCACTGTCCCCGTCAGGGAAGGGTTCTGACTATAAGCGGTCCATTGCCGTGGAGGAATGACGGTCCTCTCACAGGCAAAAAAAGAAGCGGTCACGCACGCACGCTTTGTGTTAGGGTCCAGACACTACTCTGGCTCAGCTTCTTTTTTTCCCGCCAGAAGGGAAAGAAATGGCACTGGTCATGGTCACCCTCTTTGAGGTCTGCCTTGGGATGTTCTTTTTTCTCAGAGTCGGAGGCCCTCACTGTCACCTTCATTGTCACCAAGAGCTTCTGGTTCTGGGAGATCAGAGTCCTGGGCCTGGAGCCCACCTCTGTCTGTAAGTGGGGATTCCGGTGAGCATTTCCACCACTATGCAGTTCTTAGCAGTGGGTGCAGCATCTGGTCCGTGCGGCACCGCTAGTGGACCTGGCCCCCTGGCCCTTCGGGGCTGGAGGAACTGGTACCGCTGGCAATGCTGTCGGGTAAGGTAGTGTGTTCGTGTTGGGAAACAGCCCCAGGGTCCATGCTGGGGGTGATACCGCCATCTGTCCCATGAGCTGCCCCCATCCCGTACAGGAATGGGTCTGGCCACACTGCCATTGCCGGTCACTTCACTGGTAGCTGGGTCATCTACGCTGGTTCTGGTATCTGTTCTGGTGCCAAGTTTAGGCTCTTCAGATACTGGCCCAGCACCATGTTAGGCACTGATTCTGGTGCCACCCTCAGCGCCAGAGACCTTCCCAGTGCCGGATTTGGTTCCAGTTTCGGCATCGCCTCTGGTGATGGCCCCTCGTCTTTCGGGGCCAGTGTCTCCAGTGTTGCTGCACCCACGTGCTGGATTGTCAGGCCTGCAACCCCAAGGATATGGAGCGAGATGAGTCTAACCCAGACCTCACCATTTCAGAAGATGGCGACAATGACTTTATAGCCCAGATACATCAGACCTGGTTACTGTGTCTGTGCCTCAGGAGGATCTTTTGTTGCAGGCTCTGCTCAGAAATAGTCATTCAGCATTAAATTTTGAGCCAACAGCCATTGACCAGGGTAAGTCTCTCTGGCTGGAGATCCTGAATTTTTCAAATATACCAGTCAGTTTAGTTACTCCTATCCCTCCCACATTCAGTATCATGTCTGCTGTGGTCTGGAGCAGACCCGCTTCGGTAGTAGTTGTCCCCAAGCAGGCTGATAAGAAATGCACTGACCCTAAGGATAAACCAGTGTATGTCACTCAACCCACAGCTGATGCTATTTTCATTCTCACCGAGAATAAGGCTGTTATCCCTAAGGAAGTCTCTGCGCATTCCATTAACCTGAGTCGCGCAGGATAGACACCATGGGTAAGTGAGCTTATGCTTCGGCTACCCTGGGGATGAGGATTGCCAGTTAAATCGGGGAGGGGGGTGGACGTCTCCTACCTTGATTTCAGCAAAGCCGTCGACACGGTCCCACATAGGCTGGTTAACAAGATGGGTAATCTGAGCATGGGAGACGAGGTGGTAAACTGGGTTAGGAACTGGCTAACGGACAAGAGACAGAGGGTGGTGGTAAATGGAGTACAAGCTGGGGAGAGGAGGGTGACCAGTGGAGTACCTCAGGGATCAGTCCTTGGACCAGTTCTGTTCAGTGTCTTCATCAGTGACATTGCAGAAGGGTTGGAAGGAAAGGCCTGCCTGTTTGCAGATGACACAAAGATCTGTAACAGGGTGGATACTCCTGAAAGGGTGGAGAAAATGAGGAGGGACCTGGGGATGCTTGAGAAATGGTTTGCAGAATGGCAATTGAGGTTTAATTAAAAAAAGTGCAAAATGATGCACCTGGGACACAGTAACCTTGGGGAGAGCTACGTTTGTGGCGGGGGAGTTTGATGGTCACCAAAGAGGAACTGGAGCTGGGGGTGGTTACTATTTCGGATGACCTGATAATGACAAAGCAAAGTACAAAGGCAGCAGGTAGGGCCAGTGGCATGCGGGGGTGCAAAGGCAGGGGTATCACCAGCAAAAGGTCTGAGATAATGATGCCATTATACAAAACCCTGGTCAGGCCTCACATGGAGTACTGTGTGCAGTTCTGGAGGCCGCACCTTTGAAAGAACATTAACAGTCTGGAGGCAGTTCAGAGAAGGGTGACTAAGATGGTACAGGGCTTGCACCACAAGACATATGAGGAGAGAGATTAAGGGACTTCAATATGTAGTCACTGGAGGAGAGAAGGGAGAAAGAGGGGACATGATAGAAACATTTAGCTACATCAGGGGCATAAACAGGGTGCAAGGGCATAATCTTCCAGTACAGGAGGAGTACAAGAACTAGAGGGCATGACATGAAATTAGAAGGTGGCAGGCTGAGAGAATGTGAGGAAATTTTTCTTCACGGAGAGGGTGGTGGATGCATGGAATGGTCTGCCACAAAAGGTGGTGGACTCGAGCACTGTGGTTGGATTTAAACATGCATGGGACAGGCATAGGGGAACCATAGAGGTTAAGCAGGGTGAGAGTCAAAAGCTGTAATCAAGTACAGGAATTATGAGCAGACTGGATGGGCCTAGCGGTCCTTACCTGCCGACAGTTTCTATGATCCTACTTCGAGAGGGCTCTTGCAGTAAGTAATCACTTTGAGGACTGCGCCCCTGGCATCAGGACCACACGGAAACTTTATTTTTTTAATTATTTATTTATTGAGATTTTGGATTACACCAGTGAGCGGTTGCTCATTTATAGGTTCCACGTCAGTTACAAGGACAAAAGGTACAGTGTCGAAGGGTGTGGGTAGACAGGGTGCAATAAACAGGCAGACCATTCACTGAAGTGCATAAAAAATGCTGGAAGTGTTTATCATTTTATTTCTCAGAACAAAAATAATAAACTAAACTAATGAAAGGACAAATTTGCAGCATAACAGTACTCTTAACATCCCAAGTACTGCCCACAGAGTGGATCCCTAGAGCCTTCTAGGTCCACCTCTCACTGTTGTTTCCTACCAGACCAATGTCTGGCACAGGTCCTCTCTCTAGGCTGGACTGCACTAATGTGCTCAGTGGAGAGCTTTATATATTCTTTGGTAGGGTCACCTGACTTGCCCCCTTAACTCTTTTACACAAGAAAAACTATCTGGGTTAATCTATACATCAAACGGTGACCCATCACACATTTTACCATCATATTTCCCATTGTTTATATGCAAGATCACATCCAAATCAGTTATGAAAGGGCCACAATACCCTAAACTATGTGTAATTATACACCTCTATACACTGGCTCCCTCCTTAATCACTTTTGAGTGACAGGGAGAGTTGTATATAGAGGGGACTGCAGAGGGCGCTGCTCCCCTAAGTAGGATGCTGACTCGTTTACTGGAAGCCAAGTAAGCCAGGTAAGCAAGGCTCTGTTTAGTTTTCTATCTGGCTGTGTTATTTTGTTAACAACCTCTGCTACCTTTTAGTCTTTTGAGTTCACTAAAAGTTTGTACGGTATCCCTATACTGTAAAACAAAAGAAAACAAGGATGGGGCTTGCTTTCAAACCCTTTTTAAACCCCTAGTTTTATTTCTATAGTACTAGAAGTAACCAGTGTCTTTTGGTACCTCCTTATAACAAAGAAAAACAAATGGTCTTATAATGAGTTCCAACACCTGTAAAGTGTAGCCCTGTAAATGCCTAACTGGGCTCTGGGTAGCAGGGGATATAAAGTAACATCATTTAGAGACTTTAGTCTCTTTTCTTTAATTAGTTTCTTTTGCAACCCTCTCTATTTTATTCTGAGGGTTGCCAAACTTAAAACAGCATACTGCTTCAAAGGGATGTTCCTGTCTCTTTAATTTGTGACTTTCATTTTCCAGCATAGCAGCAGTTTGCACAAGAACTAATCTGCTGCTTTGTTTTGGGTTTAGGAACATTCTAGTAGCTCCTGTTTTATTTTATTACGTTTTAAGAACACCACTGTCCCTTCCACAGAAGTGCTTGCTTCTTTTGTTTACTTTCATAATGTAGCCCTCTGTTATCAAAAATTCTCTTCAGCACAACCTACAGTACAGCAGACCCCTTTCTACTGTTAAAGTAAATATCCAGGACACCTTTTCCACTGTCCACAGCATATGCATTTCAGTGCTTTGTTAACATGCATTCAGCTGTTATGTTATACTAGGATTTGTAATACTAGCCCCATTTCTCTTAGGGGGCTTTTAACTTTATTTTATGCCTGAAGACACAAAGCATTTACCATGTTTAGGTGCAACTGCCATATTACCCTATAAAGGTGTATTTTTCTTCTCTGACCTCTGTATGGGACTTTGTGGATGAAATGAAGACTAAGTAACAGCATAAGGTGCAGTAGGAAAGTAAAGAAGATAGTATAGTACTGTCCTAGGAGGCCTAGCTAGGACAGTAGAATAATAACAGTATAAGTATAAAAGGTACTATTGTGCAACAGAAGTTTTTGTACAATAAATAAGAAGAAAATGGAGATAGCAAAGTGTCCAGCAGTCCGGGGGGTGGGGGTTGGGGGTTAGCCACATACAGCAATATGTAGTACACGTTTTAGACAGTTGCTATAAGAAACAGTAATACAGATATACATTTTTTAGACAGTTACTATAAGGTACACACATAAGCATCATAGGCGGCAAGTAATTTGCCTGAGTCATAGTTAGGACACCCTGCTGGGTTGCGGGAGAGCAGAGGATAGTAGAAGGAGAGTGCTGGGGTGCCAGAGGGTGGAAGTGGGATGGGGGGGTTATACAGATTGGGTGAGGTAGAGGCGGCACAGGTTGAGAGTTAAGGTGGTGACCTGAAGTGCTAAGGACTGGACACATCAGACAAATAAGTTTGACATGAGACAAAGTGCTACAGGGTGCTTGATGCAAAGGAGGGGTGTTAATGGTAGCAGCCACAGTTGCTGGTTGTAATAAGGTGCTGTCGAAGTTTGCACTTGAATGAGCCAGTAGTTTTAGCACCAGACATGTCAGGTGGTAAGGCATTGGTCCAGTGAGGAACACTGTAGCAGAAGGCACGTTGTGCCAAGGCAGTCCGGCATCTAGGAATTTTGGAGATCTGAGTGGTGGAGTTTCTAGTGAGAGACGGGAGCTTGAGTGCAGGGTTAAGAGGTTCTGGACCCCTACTGGTAGTAGATTGGGAGAGCATTTCTTGGCAAGGAGGCAAGATTGATATCTTACTGTTTCTTTAAGTAGGAGCCAGCCCTCCTGTGAGTAGAGATCACAGGTATGCGTGAGTCTTGCAGCACCTGTGAGAAGGCGACATGCATTATTAAGCGCGATGGAGATGCATTGTAGGGCGGTGTTGGTTGGCAATGCATAGATAGCCAATCTGTACTCAACAGGGGAGACTGTTGAGCTGTTGTTGGCCAGATTAAGTGCCTCATAGGTTAAACAGTGCTTGTGGCAGTAAAGAATCCCTATTCTTGTATTGATAGCCTTTGCAGTGTTATCTATATGTTGGACATATGACATTGTGGAGTCAACTGTGATGCCCAGGTACCTGAAATGCTGGACATGCTCCAAGGTGTCTCCGCTTTTATTCTTGATAGCAAGGGGTAATGCTTTGAACTTGCTTTGGGTGCTGGAGTACATCATTGTCTTTGTTTTTTTGCAGCTCATGACTAGCCTGTGCTCCTTAAACTATTTATCTGTGGATGAGAATCTCCTTTGGAGTTCTATTGCTAGTTGATCAGGATGGGGGTTGCCAGGGAAGATGACCGCATCGTTTGCATACAGGAGCGTCCAGATCAGGCAGGAGGCTGGCAGTTGGTTTAGGAAAAGACTAAATAGTAGGGGCCCCACAATTGAGCCCTGTGCGACCCTGGAGCAGACAGGTCTGCTATCAGAGGTTGTATCTTCTAGCCTGACCTTTTGGGAGCAGTTGTGAAAGTAGCTGTTGAACCAACATACGGATTCAGGAGAGAGCCCAATAGCAGACAGCTGTTCCACAAGGAGCTCATGGTGCACCATATCAAATGCTTTTGATAGGTCGATAAATGTTGCCCTTACCAGAAGACCTTGGTAGAGAGAGAGTTGTGGATGTAACCTGTAAATTCAAGTAAGGCTGTGATGGTACTGTGACCTGGCCGATAGCCATGTTGTTCAGGATAGAGGAATTTGTACTGGTTCAGATGCTCGATAAGCTGATCTGCTACAATCCGCTGTAGAGCTTTTTTTTTGGGGGGGGGGGTTATGGAGATAGGTCTGCAGTTGTGTAGAGTTCAGTCACCACCTTTGTGCACTAGGGTTACTGATGCTGATTTCCATCACTGTGGGAACTCGGAGTGGCAAAGGGGAGAGGTTGGTAATTTTAGTGTGAGGGCCGAGGACTTTCTCCAGTGCCATGATGACAAACTTAAGATCCAGGGTATCTCCGCTGTGTCTTGATTTCCCCAGCCCAGCACCTTCATGAGGTACTTTCTGGCTTCAGCTTCTGAGACTACCATGAAGCAGAAGAGCGGTCGGTTAGAAGGCAGTTGCTGGGCTGTGTGTTAGGGTCAGCCGGGATTAAGGGATTAAAGTAGTCTGCAGGCAGTACACTGCTGAGGTCCGTAAACGCATCGTTAAGTGCGTTGACAATGCACAGTTGGCCCAGGGATGGTGCGCCATCAACCATGAGCATTGTTGGGGCATTTTTGGGTTCCATAGAAACAGAATTTGACGGCAGGTAAGGACCGCTTGGCCCACCCAGTCTGCCCATTTCCCTAGCTAATGGATAAGCTGCAGATCCTAGTTAACCAACAGCCTACTTCTTCCTACCCCCACCCCCCTAGAATTGCCTTATGACTGTCCCATGCATTCTTGAATTCCACCACTGTTTTTGACTCCACAACCTCCTCAGGAAGGCTGTTCCATGCATCCACAACCCTCTCCTTGAAAAAATACTTCCTCACATTACCTCTGAGCCGTCCCCCCTCTATCTTCAGATTGTGCCCCCTTGTTCTTGCACACCTATTTTTCTGAAAGATGCTACCGTCTTGGACTTTGTTGATTCCCTTGAGGTACTTGAAAGTTTGTATCATGTCCCCCCTCTCCCTCCTTTCCTCAAGGTTATACATATTAAGCTCCTTAAGTCCCTTTTCATATGTCTTCTGGTGCAGACACTGCACCATTTTAGTTGCCCTCCTCTGGACTGCCTCCATCCTGTCTGTCTTTGTGGAGAGTGGGTCTCCAGAACTGCACACAGTATTCCAGATGGAGTCTCACTAGCTGTCTTTATAGAGGGATAACAACTTCCTGTTTTCTGCTGGTGATGCCTCTCCCTGTGCATCCCAGTATCCCCCAGCCCTCCTTATTGCCCTCTCACATTGCTTGCCCACCTTTAGATCATCTGATATGACTACCGCCAGGTCCCTTTCCATTTTTGTTGTTGTTAGTATCTCACCCCCCATTGTGTACTCTTCCACTGGGTTTTTGTTTCCCAGGTGCATTACTTTGCACTTCTTAGCATTGAATCTAAGCTGCCATACATTTGACCATTCCTCCAACCTTGCCAAGTCCCTTCTAATCCTTTCCACCCCACCCTGTGTATCAACTCTGTTGCAGATCCTTGTGTCGTCTGCAAAGAGACATACTTTTCCTTCCAGTCCCTCTGCAATGTTGCTTATAAAGACATTAAAGAGGATCAGTCCTAGTACTGAACCCTGCAGTACCCCACTAATAACCCCCCTTTCTTTAGAGTGGACTCCGTTCACTATTACCCTCTGTGTCCTGTTCTCTAGCCAGTTCTTTACCCAGGCTACCATCTTGGGACCCACTCACAGGCTGGCTATTTTGTATGTTAATCTTTTGTGTGGGACTGTATCAAATGCCTTGCTAAAGTCTAGGTAGGCCATGTCCACAACCCCTCCCTGATCTACTATTTTGGTCACCCAGTCAAAGAAATCTATTAGATTCGTCTGGCATGAACTTCCCACTGTGAATTCATGCTGCCTTAGGTCCTGTGCCACTCTGGCCTCTAGGTACTCAACAGTTCTTTCCTTCAGAAGTGATTCAGTCATTTCCCCAATCACTGAAGTTAAACTAACAGGTCTGTAGTTTCCTACTTCTGCCCTGTTCCCACTTTTGTGAAGTGGAATAACATCTGCCCTCCTCCAGTCCTCGGGTACCACCCGCTCCTCCCATGATTTGTTAAAGAGGGTAGTCAGTGGTGTCACTAGTTCTTCCCTTCGTTCTTTTAGAATTCTGGGATGAATCCCATCAGGCCCCATTGCTTTGTCCACCTTCAGTTTTAAGAGTGCTTTCAGAACCCTTTCTTCTGTGAATGGGCTGCTATCACACTATATAGTGGGCAGTCCCCACGCCCACCTTTCAGTTCTTTCCCGCCGTAGACCTGCGCAGATCAGATCTCACGAAGAGAGCGCTTCAGTTGAACGCCTTTTCGGATGAGTATTCCTCCAAAAATTTCCTTAATCTTCCTGGACATAAAGTCTCGTTCACACTGATGGGAGTACACCGGGGGCGCTAGGACCCAGTGGGAGGCAAACTTTTTCATGAGGGCCGGCGCCAACAAGGAGTCATAAGGAAGCAGCACCGCAAACCAGGCTTATGCGGTATACACTGTCTTGGCATCGACCCTCCAACTGCCTCACTTCTTTTTTTCCCCCCGTTGAGTGCGCTTCAGTGACAACATCGCTCGCCTGCCAGGAGTCAAATTTCAAACTAGCAGTTTAGTTTTCAGTTTTATTATTTTGTATTTTATTACGATAAGTACCAATTATGTTTAATACATTTCTTACTTGTACAAGAAAGAAGTCTTCAGCCCTCCATTGACGGAGTAGACCATGAGTGGGGTAGGTGACAGTAGGGAGACTTCGTATGAAAACTGTTCAGTCAGCCAGGCCGGGTCTGGTCCGCCACCCTCTCTGGAGGTGGGTCTGACAACGGACGGTCCAGTGCGCGGGGGGAGATGGGCGGTCCCCTTGAATGCATAAAAAGAAACGGTCCCATTCTCGGTACCATTCAACCTCAAGTTCTTCTTTGACCCACCGGTTGAAGAAGAAATGGCATCACTCAAGGTCGCCCTCTGGTATGTCTGCACGTAGACAGTCAGTTGTTAGGGTTAGGAGCCGGTCTCCACTTCTTTCGGAGTCACCGGTTTCTGTCTCTGGTAGCCGGACTCTTCGACACTGGAGCTCCTCTCCGCCTATTGGAGGGGCTTCCGATGGGCAGTTTCACCATTGGGCCGCTCTTATGGAGCAGTGGGCTTGGAGGTTGTCCCGACTGCCCAAACCAGCCAGTCTGTCGCCAGGGCCTTCAGGCCTGTCTGTTTCAGATCAGCAGACAGGGCAGTTAGGACTTCCTAGTCGCACGGCACAGGGGTCCACACCGATGCCTTTATCTCCTTCCATTTTCGTCTTTTACCTTCAAATCACAGTTCAGACGTCTGCTATGGTGCCGTCGATTGCGGTGCTGACTTCTCCAGTGCCGAGATCCTTTGCGGCGCCGCAGGTGGTGTTGGCGCCATCTGCGGCACCACATACCCTGTTGTCACTGTCCTCTGTGCTGGGGTTGGTGTCTGCACCATGTGAGGTGCCGCCGCTCAGTCAGCCTAGGGTGACATCACGCCATGTGCGGTGTCGCTGGCCCCTGTCTATGGGATGCTATTTCTGTGTCGGCGCTATCTCGGTACTCTGCGCCAATCTTCCTGGACTGTCTCCATCACTCATTCACACTAGTGGGATAGCACTGGAGGCACTAGGACCAAGTGGGAGCCAACATTTTCAGAAGGGTCGGTGCCGAGATAGGACCACACATGCGCGGCACCGTGAGACTAGTTCACACCTGTGTAGGCTATCTCGGCGTCGATCCTCCAACCGCCTCAGTACCTTTTCAACGGAGGAGGTGCAGTGTAACTAATGAAAGTAACTTATCCTGACTTTCTGGGCTGAGAGGGCCCAGATGGCCCTTGAAAGAAGGGTCAAAGAACAATGTCTTCATAGCCTGAACCATAAGACCATGAAGACCAGGAAAGAAAACAAGTGAACCCAGGGGATGGTGGGTGGGCGTGTGAATGAGTGATGGAGACTGTCCAAGAAGATCAATAATTATGGTAAGTACGTACTGTAATTTCCATATCTTCCTGGACTGTCTCCATCACTGATTCACACTAGTGGGAGAGTACTGAGCTAAAACCAACAACCCTGAGTAGGGTGGTAGGAGATGGGGTTCACTCAGAAAGGACGGCCAAGGACTGTCCTGCTAATAAAAACAGCTGTCTTGGAAAGAGCATCTGGAACATAGTGCTTATAAGCACTCGAGTTGTAACTCACCACTTTGCAGATGACTGCAATGGACACAAAATGAAACTGCCAGGAAGCCGCAACCACTCTGGGAGAGCGGCGAGAACCCGGCCTCACAGTTTGGTCTAGGACCAAAATTAATAGTGTCAAAGACATGTACTAATCTAACATAAAAGGACCTCAGGAACTGAAAGAGCTGGAGGTAAAGTCTACTGGTTCAGGGTAGACTGAATAGCGCAGATGGAAACCCCCACTACCAAGTATGGTTGACCTGCGAACAACATGGTCCTGGAGTACTTGAACCCCTTACTTGGTGAGCAAAAGAAGGTTTAGGTGGGGCTAGCCCATCAAGGAGAATGGTTTCCACTTAGTCACTGAAACCTTCCTGATGGAAGGCCAAAGCACAACTTAGGAGCCTCTTGTGGTGGTTTAGTGGA
This sequence comes from Neoceratodus forsteri, assembly GCA_016271365.2. Classification (NCBI taxonomy): domain Eukaryota; kingdom Metazoa; phylum Chordata; order Ceratodontiformes; family Ceratodontidae; genus Neoceratodus; species Neoceratodus forsteri. Next base: position 361,938,724 of record JADMNL010000023.1, on the reverse strand, counting down.
ACCAGATCCTACCCACTTCATATTCCAAAAAGGAATTATCCTGCCCCTGTGTGTACAACTGTAGTAGCAGTCTCTGAACTCTGGGAAGAGAGGGAAAGTATACAGGAGGATGTGTCCACTGCGGGAAAACATTCCGAAAGGAAAAAGGGCTGGATTTCTAAGGCAAATAGAGGCAGACGTGCGTCGAGGAGGAGACAGCAGGACCAAGTTAGGGCTAACCCATTCGTTGAAAGTGACTGAACAGCGGCAGAAGTGACTCAATGTGGTGAGGCACCACTCACTCTGGCCTTCCTAAAGGGAATAGGAAAGGACTCTAGTTTGCTTGCTGAAAAACAAGCATCACAGCTCCGTCATGCACTCAGAGAGGATAACTTTGTGAGCGACTGGCACAGAACCAGTGTGCAGGAACCGAAGGTGTGAATATTTGAGAAGCCATCTCAGAAAAAAGACCTACTTGACCTACGGTCAAGAAAAGAGCATGTCGTCTGTTTAGTTGAAACAAGCAAGGAAGTAGGTACCTGAGTTCCGACTCGCTGGAGAGTCTCTTTTTTTTTTTTGTTTTGTTTCAATTGTTTAACCAGGAGTAGCGCACTAAGCTGAAAGCCTGTTTACAGGTGTGACCTAGGAGCACAGGGACGTCAAGTGACTTGCTCAGGGTCACACAGTATGCAAGTGGAGGCTGTGGGATTCAAACCCAGGTCTCCAGATTTGCAGCTCAGAGCCTTAGACCACTGCACTATACTGCCTCTGTTGCTGCGAGGCTCTGATCAAGAGAAGAAAGCCTGATTAAAAAAAGATGGACACTACAGGCGGATCTTCGGCTGGGTGGTGATGCTGATGCCGATTCTGCCCTGGGGTAGGGATCAGTCCTCCTGCAGAGTCTGTTTTTCTGCTTTTCCTTTAAGTGTCTGCTTGAGAATTTAAATTCTACTCTTTCTCTCCAGTCCATGGAAATCGATCCTGGGAAGCTTCTGCGTCTCCATTATCTACATGTTCCGGAAATCCCTATGGATTTAACCCCTCCAGTACAGCCCTCTTTCGAGACTCTTTCCCAGATGGTGTGGAAGAATCCAGCACTTATTCCTTCTATGGCCAGGTCCATAGATAGGAAATTGCCCCTCCCAAGGATCACCCCATCTTGGCCTCACAAGCCTTTGCTGATGCCATTGTGGTCCTGGCAGAGAATGATAAGGCTGTCCTACCTCAGGAATCTACAGCCCATCCTATAAACAAAGAATCTTGCAAGATAGACACCTTGGGTAAGAGAGTCTTTGCTGCCTCAACCATGGGCATGCATTGCACAGCTACCAGGGCTATTTTCTCAATATGAGTTTGTTCTTTGGCATTCACTCAAAGCAATTGTAGAAGCTCTGCCCGAGTCGGAGGTTAACTTAGAGCTACTACAGACCATAACTAGAGGTATCAAGTCCAATAACCAACAAATTAAAGCTGCAATAGATAATTTCGATGCTGCTTCCTGGGCGGCGGTGACTGGCATTTGCACCAGTCGCCACTCCTGGCTGCGTACTTCGGGCTTTACGAATGACACCCAACAGAAAGTCATGACCTTACCTTTCCATGGTATGTATCTAACATATTAACATACTAAAATGCCAGCAGAATAGGTCTAATGGTGTGTTGAGTCTGCTGATTTTCAGCACCCGCACTGAGGGCCGATTTTGGTGTCTCTCTCCTTCGGGTTATACTGTCCCCAGTCCCAGATGTTCCACCTGTATTGGGCCTGGTCAGATTTACCCTCCCCCATACCTGTCCCATCTCCTCTTAAACCCGTCCACAGTCTTCACCTCTACCAGCTCCCTGGGCAGTGCATTCCATGGCTCCACCACCCTTTCAGTGAAATAATATCTCCTCCTCTCCCCTCTGAGCCTGCCCCCTTCCAGCTTACACCCGTGACCTCTCGTTACCCCACTCTCCTTCCTTTGGAGCACCCCGACTGTGCCTCCCTTATTGATCCCTTTCATGTACTTAAAGATCTCTGTCATGTCCCCCCTGTCCCTCCTCTCCTCCAGGGTGTACATGTCGAGCTCCTTGAGCTTCTCCTCATTGGTTCTCTCTCCCAGGCCCCAGATCATTTTGGTTGCACTCCTTTTGGACCCTGTCTAGAAGTGTAATGTCCCTCTTTAAATGTGGTCTCCAAAACTGCACACAGTACTCGAGGTGTGGCCTAACCAAGCAGTTGTACAGTGGAAGGATCACTTCCGCCTGTCTGGAGGTAATCCCCCTGGCGATGCATCCCAGCATCCTTTTTGCCCTTGCCGCTACCCTCCTACAGGTCTCTGAGTTGTTCATTTTGACATGTACCACTACCCCCAGGTCCCTGTCACTCTCTGTGACTTGAATCATGTCTCCTCCCAGGGAGGTGCTTCACACCTGTATACTGGCAAAAAAATCACTACTTGGGTCCTCCCTCCTGAAGCAGCCACCTTCCAGGTCCCAAGAGGCAGGGACCTCTCGCCCAAAGATCATTCCACCACAGAGCCCCCACTTGGTACAACTCCCTCCCCACTCATATCACAAACATCCCCAAAATCGGCCCCTTCAAAATCGCCCTCCGAAACCACCTCACTGACACTCAGAGCTGTAAATGTCCCTGACTGGCCCATACCTAGAGCTCAGCCTGACCCAATTTACAAATAACGTCCTTCTGGACTGCCTTCTCCCCCAGCAACCACCCCTTCCCCTCCAAGGTATCGCTCCCTAGAACCCCTAGAGATACCTTCTTATTTATATACTAGACTAATTGTAACTAATTGAAGCCTTTGTACACCTTTGTATTACTGAAATTGCTTTGTGTGTTCTTTTATTGTATCTCACCTGTAGTGTTCTCCATTGTTGTACTCCACCACCAATTGTTGTCTACCCTCCCTGCGACAAGGTGCCTTTGTATACAAGTCTTTGACTCAAAGGTTGTAAATCCGAATTATGAAATAAATAAATAAAAATACCCCAGGCCAGGATTTCTGAATCCCAGGTGCAGAACCTTGCACTTCCCCACATTGAATTTTAGTTTCCATTTTCCTGACTACCTTTCCAGAGCCTCCAGGTCCTCCTGCAAGGCCACCCTCCCCTCCTCCTCCTCCACTACACCCAGCTTTGAGTCCTCTGCAAAGAGACTCATCTCACTCCTAATCCCCTTCCTGATGTCTGAGACATAGGCGTTGAACAAGAGTGGCCCCTGCACTGACCCCTGGGGAACTCCACTAGTAATCCACCTTGGGGATGATGCTGACCCTCCAGCCACCATCTTCTGAATACGGTCAGAGAGCCAATTTCCTATCCATCTTAACAACTGTCTTCCTACCCCCATTTCCTTCAGATTAGCCAGCAGGCCACTGTGGGGTACCGAATCAAACGCTGTGCTAAAGTCCAGAAAGAGGACGTCCACTGGCCTACCCTGGTCCAGGGCCTTCGTCACCCAGTCCTAGAACTCAACAAAATTTGGCATGATCTTCCCATGACAAAGCCATGCTGCGTATCGTCCAAGTACCCAGTTTGCTCCAGTAACCCCCCCCCCAAGCCTTTCCTGGACAATACACTCCATCACCTTGCCGACCACCAATGTCAGGCTAACGGGCCTGTAATTTCCCACCTCCTCTCTTGATTCCCCGTGATCGTATCACCTATCGCACACCTCCAGTCTTGGGGCAGCCACCAAGTCCTCACAGAGATGTTGAAAGCTGTGCTAGAGGGACTGCCTGGACATCCGCCAGTTCCCTCAGCACCCTGGGGTGTACTTCATCTGGCCCAGGTGCTGTCTCTGTCCAAAGGGACCTGAGGGCTTCCCTTACTCTCTTTACCAGGATTTCAGCCTCCACGTCCTCCCCCTTTTCTTCCTGCACTGCTGGCCCCCCACTTGTCTGGTGGTCAGTCCCTTTTCCCCAGACCCGTCAGGGCCCCTGGTCTCTACTGGTCCCACCTCTTCCACTGGTTTGCCTCTGCTCCCCTCACAAGACATAGCCCCTCCATCCCCCCCCCCCGCAGTAAAAACTGAGGCAGAGTACTCATTTAGGACTTCTGCCTGTTCCCCAGCCTCATGTGCCCAACCATCCCATATCCTTATCTTGCTGCTCTGCCCCCTTACTTTCCTTTTTTCCCCCTATGTATCTAAAGAACCCCTTGTCCCCCCTCCGGATCCCACTGGCCAAGGACTGCCCCTTTTTTGCCTTAGCTGCTCTCACCACCCTGGTGACTCTCTTGGCTGTCAGCTCATACTCCTCCTGATACCTTTCACCCCTTGAGCACTTGAAGTGCCTATAGGCCACCTTCTTTTCCCTCACCACTTCCTGTCCCTCCCGGGTCCACCAGCAGGGTTTTCTGGCCTTACTGAACTTACAGGTTTCCCTTGCGCAGGATCTGGTAACCTCCTGTATTCCCCTCCTAATGATCCCCCACCTGCTGTCATCACCCATATCCGGCCTTGTCCTATCCAGACAATCTTTAAGGATCCTTCCCATCTCCCTGAAGTCTGCCCCCCTAAAGTCGGTTACTACCGTCCTTGTTAGGCTTTCCTTCCCCGGCCCCCCAAAGGTCCAGGAACAACCAGACTGTGGCGTGATCACTCCCTGCCAACGGGTCCCTCACCTTTATACCCCTAATCTGATCACTGTCCGCCAGGACCACATCCAGTGTCCGGGCCTCCCTAGTTGGCTCACCTGCCTGTTGTGTCAGAAACACATCCTGGAAGACATCCAGCAGCCTCTGCTCTCTGGCCACTGGTGACATCATAGTCCCCCAGTCTGTTCCTGGCATGTTGTAGTCCCCATTACCACTATCCTTCCCTTTCCCAATCTACAGTATCCCTCGAGATTTGCCACCACACTTTCTTCCAGGACCTCCGCCAGTGCTGGTGGTCTGTATACCACTTCAACCTTTACTCTCTTACCCCCCTGGTTCAGCAAGTTGACCCAAATAGCCTCCACATTCCTTTCTGCCTCCTCTGCCCCTCCAATACCCATGCCATTTCTGACCAATCATGCTACACCACTACCCCCTTCCCTCTCCCTTATCTTTTCTGAACATAGTATAGCCCTCCAGATTTAGCTCCCACTCATGCCCTTGAGTGGCCCAGGCCTCAGTGACTGCTACCACATCTACCTCCCCCTCAACTAGCATCACCTGGAGCTCAGGCATTTTGTTTCCTAAACTCCTAGCATTTATCAGGACCACTCTCCACCCCTTTTCCCTCCTGTCCTTTCTCCTCCTTAAGCTCCCATTTCTCAGCTCCTGCACCCTGCCTGGTGACCCATTTCCATATCTCCCTAGCCCCCTAGAGGATTGGAGACCATGTCCCTCATTTATCATACCTGCTGGCACTGCCCTTTTTTGATCCCCTCTCCTTTCACAAGTTTAAACCCCACCTTTCGCTGAAGGACCCATCTAGTTTGAGCTTAAGGATTTCCTTCCCCTCCAAATTAAGGTGGAGCCTGTCCCTAGCGTACAGCCCCTTATCTTCCTAGGTCTCTTCCCCAGTCCCCCACCAGGTCATACCCCAATTCCCTACACCACTCCCTAAGCCTCTGATTTATCTCCCTAATCATCGTCTTGTTTCCCCACTAGCCCTTGGCACTGGTTGGATTTCTGAAAAGGATATCTTACAGCCTATGGAAAGGCATACCCTGGCCAACTCCTTGCCTGAATTTCTAGTTCACTATTACCATTTATGTAATTTGTCCCCAAGTGCACTAGAATGTCTGGGGTCCCCTCGCATTCCCTTGCCAGTGAATACAATTCATGTTTGGCCTTGTGCACCATCAGGCCTGCGTGACATTTGGTTCTGATCAGACAGGTTTTACCCTCCCCCTGCCCCTCCGATCATGGAGTCCCCGAATAGCAGTACTCTAACCTTCCCCTTGCCTCCCTGCTCATCCCTCAGGTTTCCCTTTCTTCAATGCCCCTTCACATCCCTTTGTCCTGGTTCTCCCCCCCAACCAGCTTCTTGCACCTCCCACAATCTGGGTGTTGAAGGTAGCCCCTTCACTATTGTCCCTGGTCACTTCTACCCATGTCATGGCCTTCTTTATCCCCCCACCTGAGTATCTTTCTCTGTATCTCTTTCCCAACTACTACATTCGTCCTATCCATTTGCCTACTTGTCTTTGTGCTCGCCATCATCCTATTTACGTCCTTCGCCTTCCTGCCTGTCATGCTCCACTGTTCCATATCATCAGCCGCCTCCTCCTCCTTGTTCCCCTGGTTCTCCTTTTTCTTCTTCCGCCCGCCAACCCCTCTTCCCCACATCCTGTCCAGGTCCGCCTCTATTGTGCCCTTACCTCTTGCCCCCTTCACCCTTTCTATCCGTCCCTACCCCAGCTTCACCAGCAGCAGCATCATCCTCCTCCTCCTCCCCCCCACACTCCCCTCTTCTACCAATGGGCGTAGAGGGTTAAAACAATTTGTGAGCCATAGCCCATCCCCCAGTGCCCTCCCTGTCCCTACCGCCCCTCTCAGTTTCCTTTGAACACTCCCAGTCTCTTGCCTACTGCTGTGGAAATATCCACCTTTTGGGCCCCACCTGCCAGGGTCCCCTAGAGCCCCCTGTGTACCCCCTTCCCTCCTCCCCTAGTATGAGTACCTCTCTTCACTCCTTCCCCAGCTTGGGAGGCCCCAGCACCTAGTGCTTTCATGTAGGTGACCGTTTGCCTCCTACTTCTCAACTCTCTCCCCCCCCCCCCAGCACCCCCAGCTGCCTTGGATTCCCTCTACCTCCTCCTTAGCTGTGCCAGCTGGTAGCACACTGGGCATCCCCCAAACTTCCAAGCCCAGTCCAGTATCATGGCCGCACCACACCCTGTGCACCCAGCCACCCACCCAAACATACCTGCTGTAGTGATATGCAGCCCCTTCTCCATCATCACAGCAGTCTTTTCTAGGCCAAATTGTCAACTCAGTGGCTCTACAGTTTCTCGAGCTACCAGTACCTATACCTAGGCAATCTCTTCTCCCCCCATACAGCATGCAGACTTTTAAACTTTTAACAGTTGAGTGGCTGAACCTTTCCCCACCTGACTATTAGCCTTAAGAGTTGGCTCATAGGGGAAGTTTGCAGCTCCCTAAGCTCCTCCCTCCCAGCCTTTAAACCCAACCCCCAGTGGCTCTTCCATATTTAAGAAAGGCTAATACATTTTTTCCCAGAAAGATTTTAAGGAGTTAGCCGAATTTAAAACACAACAGCAAAACTTACAAAAACATGACAAAGATAAGTTAACTCTCCAGAACCTCAACACATCTTCAAAATTCCACTGCTACCTCTGCCCACAGCAAGAGGTAGCAGTGGAACTGTTTGGGCCTCAGGTGGAACAAGCACTAGAGGCCACACAGAAGACTAGGTTTGCCATTAAGACAGCTATACCTCCGCCCACTCCCCTCTTGAGGAGGTGGGAACAAGCATCAGTTTCACAACTGTCAGTCCTTTTGTGGCAAAGGCAGAGGAGGCTTTAACAGAAACCAAACCCCTCAGCCGCAAAAGAAAACGCAGCAGAAAAACGCCCAGTGCCACCTTCTGAGTTTCCGGCCAAGGTCCCACCTCAGCTGCCCAAGGAGGACTCTTCCTCGACAGTGGGAGGGCATCTGACTCAGTTCTATGATCAGTGGAAATCTATAACATCAGACAAATGGGTCCTCTGGATAATCCGCAAGGCGTACTCTGTCGGACACCCCTCCAGATCATCCTCCCAAGCGACAGCCCAGGCTGTCTGCGGCACAGTCAGACCTTCTTGCTTCCGAGGTACAAGGCCTTCTGAACAACAGGGCAGTAGAAGTAGTTCTGCTGGATCAACGAAACACAGGTTTCTACTCCCATTACTTTCTGGTTCCAAAGAAAACTGGCAGCATGCGCCCTATTCTGGATCTCAGAAAGAAACAAATTTCTGCACAAGGAAAAGTTCAAGATGATATCACTCTGTACCCTGCTGCCTTTGATTCATCAGCATGATTGGCTAGCCTCCCTGGACATGCAGGACGCCTACCAGCACATTTGTGGCATTGGGTCAACACTATCAGTTCAGAGTCCTGCCCTTTGGGCGGTCCTCGGCGCCTCAAGTTTTTACAAAGTGCTGTGCAGTTCTCGCAGCGTATCTAAGGAAAATCTGAGTCCAACTGTTCCCATATCTTGATGACTGGCTTCAAACAAGCCCCTCCAGGCAAGAGACTGTGGAGGCCGTGGGCACGGCTCCAGACTTCCTCACATCCATGAGAGTCCTGCTGAACCTCAAAAAGTCACAGTTGCAGCCCTCCCAGAAGCTTTTTTTCATAGGAACCCTTGAACCCTTCACCCTTCCTGTGTGAAAGCTTTTCTTCCGGAGGACAAAAGGAGCGATAATATACAGATGGCCCGCTTCATCAGAGAACACAGCTGAGTGCGAGCTCTCTCGATGCAACGAATGCTGGGTCTCATGGCATCCTCGGTGTTCACTGTACCTTTGGCTCATCTCCACATGAGGACCTCTCAGTGAATGCTCAGTACTCAGTGGTCCCCAGCCACTCGGCCTTAGTCCTTTCTCATCAAGGCAACAGAACCTCTGAAGAGGTCACTCACCATGTGGTCTCAGGAGGAAAAGCTTCTGGAAGGATATCCCTTCGCCCCCATGGATCATCAGATCTCCATTACCACGGATGCATCCCTGATGGTTTGGGGAGTTCACTGCCAGGATTTCCACACCCAGGGCACGTGGACTCAGGATGAGTCTCAACTTCACATAAACACCCTGGAAATGAGAGCCATCCTCTATGCAGTCTAGGCTTTGAAGGACATACTTTGTCACAAGAATGTTCTCCTTCAAATGGACAACAAGGCAGTGATGTATCTTCCTGGACATAAGTCTCCACCACTCATTCACACTATTGGGATCTGCGCCGGAGGCACTAGGACCCATCGGGAGCAAACTTTTTGCTGGGGAGTCGACGCCAGAGATGGCGCCGTGAGGAACGGCGCCGCGAGCCCCAGCTCGCACGGTAATGACTATCTTGGCGTCAACTCCCCAACCGCCTCAGTTCCTTTTTTCCCGCCGTCGAAAGTGCGCTTCAGTGATGACGTCGCTCGCCTGTCGAGTCAAACTTCAAACTAGCAGCATAGTTTTCAGTTTTATTATTTTGTAGTATTATCTCGATACAGTATCGCTTAAGTTATTCTTATTTTAAATAAAAGCGATAAAGAATCTCAGCCTACACTGGCCGGAGTCGACCATGAGCAGGTCAGGTGGCCGGTAGGGAGACTTCATATGAAAACTGTTCAGTCAGTCGGGCTGGGTCGGTCCGCGCCTTCTCCGGAAGGGGGTCGACAGCAGCAGTCAGTCCAATGCCCGGGATGGGCAGTCAGCGAAGCATAAAGCCAAACGGTCGCATTCTCGGCACCGTTCGGCCTCAAGCTCTTCTTCAGCCCGCAGGTCTAAAAAGAGAAGGCATCACTCGAGGTCGCCCTCTGATACGTCTGCGCGTAGACGTTCGGTTATCGGGGCTAGTTGTCGCCCCTCCTTCGGAGTCGCCAACAGCGCTTCTGGTAGCAGACGTCTTCGACATCAGAGTCCTACCCCGGCCGCAGGTAGGTCTTCAGATGAGCAGTTTCATCAGTGGGCCGCTCTTATGGAGCAATGGGCTCGGAAGTTGGTTTGGCTACCTGGCTCGGTCATTCGTGGGCCTTCGGGCTCTCTGGGCGACCAGGTAGGGCGGTTGGACTTTCCTGGTCGCGCGGCACCTTCTTCGGTGCCATCTACTCCGTGCTTAGGTGTCCACCTCCCTCACATGGCTTGGCGCGGGGGCCACACCGATGCCCTTATCTCCTGCTCTTTTCCTTCAAAACCTGTTTTCGGTTTCTGGGAGTGCCTTGACGCCATGTGGCTTCGCAGCGCCATCCTCGGCTAAGCCAGCAGCGCCACACATCTTAGCGTCGCCCTGCAGCGCCGTCTGCGGCTTCCGGCGTCACCAGTGGCGCCATGTGGCTTCTCGGCGCGTACAGGGGTTCCTCGGCATCGTTTGGTGCTGCCGCGCCTCGCGCCAGGGGCTCTCGAGACTTCCTTTTGTCTCTTTCCTCCTTCCTCTTCTGGCTTTCATCCCTTTCGTCCATACAGTCCCTCCTGGACTGTCAGGAGATGACGTTGAGCCTGACCCAGACCTTCGCTGGGCGATGAGGTGGACGAAGCAGGATCTTTTACTGCTGCAGAGCCTGTGGTCGAGGTCCTGTCTTTTAAGTCTCTGCTGAAGAATATGATTTCCACACTTTCTCTCCAGACTACAGACATCGATCCTGGGAAATTGTGAAGACTCCAATACCTTCACGCCTCGGAGATCCCTACGGATTTGACTCCTCCGATTCAGCCTTCCTTCGAGATGCTGTCTCAAATGGTATGGAATAATCCTGCTCTCTTTTCATCGGTGGCTAAATCCATTGATAGAAAATATTCAGCCCCCAAGGATCGTCCCATTTTGGCATCCCAAGCCTTTGCGGATCCTATTGTAGTCCTGGCAGAGAATAAGGTCGTCCTTCCTCACACCACTACAGCTCGACCTATTAACAAGGAATCTCGTAAGATAGACACTTTAGGTAAGAGAGTCTTTGCTGCTTCTACCCTAAGTATGCGTATTGCCAGTTACCAAGGCTATTTTTTCTCAAGTACAGTATATCCTGTGGCACTCTCTCAAGCAAATGGTTGAAGCTCTTCCAGAGTCGGATTCAAAACCAGAGCTTCTTCAAACCATTACCAGGGGTATTGAATCTAACAACCAACAGGTTAAAGCAGCCATGGACGCTTTCGACTCTGCTTCCCGTTCAGCAGCTGCTGGTATTTGCACCCACCGCCATTCCTGGCTGCGCACTTCAGGCTTCACCAATGATGCGCAACAACAGGTAATGGCATTGCCCTTTGATGGTGCATATCTTTTTGGTCCTCAGGTCGAGCAAGCTCTAGAAGCTACACAAAAGACTAGGTCAGCCATTAAGTTGGCTAGACCCCCTCCTGCCCCCTCTCGAGGGCATGCCAGTAAACGTCAGTTTCATAACCGTCAGTCCTTTCGAGGCAGAGGAAGTTTCCATAAGAACCAACCTCAAAAGAAGGCGCAACAGAAAGCGAGGGGCCCAAAGCCCCAGCGCTACCTTATGAATTGCTGGCCCAAGTCCCACCTCAACTGCCGAGGTGGACTTTTCCTCTCGGTGGGAGGTCGGCTGATGCACTTCTACAGCCAGTGAAGTCCATAACCTCAGACAAATGGGTCCTTCGGATAATCCGCGAGGGGTACTCACTCAATTTTGTGGAAACCCCTCCGGATTGTCCTCCCAAACGACAGCCCAGGCTGTCTGCCTTTCAGTCAGACCTTCTCACCGCCGAGATTCAGGGCCTTCTAAACAACAGGGCAGTAGAACTTGTGCCGCTGCATCAACGAAACACGGGGTTCTGCTCTCATTACTTTCTGGTTCCAAAGAAGTCTGGGGGAATGCACCCCATTCTAGATCTCAGAAAGCTAAACAAATTTCTCCCCAAGGAGAAATTCAAAATGATTTCTCTAGGAACCCTGTTACCCTTGCTTCATCAGCACGACTGGTTAGCCTCCCTAGACATGCAGGATGCTTACCAGCACATTCCCATTCACCCAAGGCATCACAGATTCCTGATGTTTGTGGCTCTGGGACAACATTATCAGTTCAGAGTCCTGCCTTTTGGGCTATCCTTGGTGCCGCAAGTTTTTAAAAAGTGTTGTGCAGTTCTCGCAGCGCACCTCAGAAAACTCAGAATACAGGTGTTCCCTTATCTGGACGATTGGCTTCTGGCAAGTCCTTCCAGGCAAGGGACTCTGGATGCCGTGAGACGGCCTCTTGCCTCTTCATCTATGGGAGTCCTGCTAAACCTTAAGAAATCGCAGCTGCAGCCCTCCCAGAGGCTCCTTTTCATAGGGACCCTTCTGGACACATCCTGTGCGAAGGCTTTTCTCCCAGAGGACAGAAGGAACGATATCCTTCAGATGGCCCGTTACATCGGAGAGAACAGGTCAGTTACAGTGCTCTCGATGCAACGGATGCTGGGCCTCATGGCATCCTCAGTGTTCACTGTACCTGTGGCCTGTCTGCACATGAGAACCACCCAGTGGATGCTCAGTACTCAGTGGTCTCCAACCACTCACCTGCAGTCCTGTCTCATCAAGGTGACAGAACCATTAAGGAGGTCTCTCACCTAGTGGTCTCAAGAGGACAATCTCCTGCAAGGATACCCTTTTGCCCCTCTGGACCATCAGATCTCCATTACCACAGACCCTTCACTAATGGGGTGGGGAGCTCACTGTCAGGCTCTCCACACTCAGGGTGTGTGGACTCAACTCGAGTCCCAGCTTCACATAAATGTCCTAGAAATGAGAGCCGCCCTTTATCGGTCCGAGCTTTGAAGGACATTCTCTGTCCAAGAATATTCTTCTCCAAGCGGACAACAAAGCAGTGATGTATTACATCAACAGGCAGGCGGTGCTCATTCTCACCCCTTATGCAGAGAAGCGATGAGGTCTGGGAATGGTGCTTGGAGCACAAGGCTCTAATTCAAACAATCTACCCAGGTGTACAGAACGACTTGGCAGACCATCTCAACAGAACAGACAGATCCTCACGAGTGGTCTCTCGACTCAACCATAGTTCAGGCACTATTCGAAGAGAGGGAACTCCGGTCCTGGACTTTTGCATCCCCACTCAAGCAAAACTGCCTCTCTTCTGCTCCAGAAGTCAGGGCCTGGCATTTTTGTCAGGATCGTTCAGGCTGCGGTGGACAAAAGCGCTCTTCATACTTCACCTCTTCCTCTAATTCAGAGTACTCCTCAAGTTCGAGTCTCAGGGAGACAAGATGATTCTCATTGCTCCTTTCAGCCTCGACAACTGGTGTTTCCACTCTCAACAGTATGTTGGCAGTTCCTCCGAGACTACTTCCCTGCAGATGAACCTTTTAACTCAGGGACGGTGGTCCATCCCAATCTGAGTCTCTTCACCTTCACGCTTGGCTCTGAAGAGGGTAGAAGTAATCGGTTCAATGTCTCGAAGAGTTTCTGATATCCTTCTGGCTGCGCGAAGCCAGCCACTCGAGAAAACTTACGGCTAAGTGGGCGTTTTTCCTCTGGTGTGCAAAGTCCTCTTTGAATCCTTTTCCTGCTCTCCAGATAAAGTTTGAGTACCTTTTGGACCTCTCAAATTCAGGTCTCCAGTACTCTACAAGTTAAGGTTCACCTTAGTGCCATTTCAGCGTATCATGAGCAGTTTTTCTCTTTCACTGGCTCAGTTACCTATGGTTAAGAGATTTCTTAAGGGCATTCTGCACACCAGACCCCCTACAAGACGTCCTGTTGCAGCCTGGGACATTAATCTTGTGCTAGACATGCTCACTTGGAAACCTTTTGAGCCTCTAGCTATCTGTGAACTAAAGATCTTACTTCGAGACACAGCTCTTGCAGCAGGTTACACCATTAGAACTGAAGCCGGCAGGCGTCAGGACCCCACGGAAAAATTCTAGCTAGCTATCTTCAGCGGGGACCGGCCCCGACGTCGGTCCTGCCTCCGGCGTCAGGCGTGGTACAAAAGGCGATCATGATTCCCCAGTTCTTTCCTAGGTCGACTTGCATTGTCGATTCGCCGGTTCCAGTCTGGCGCGGCGGCGTGGTTCAAACTTTCCTCCGGGAAATTATTTTTCTTCAAGCAAGATTGTTGCTGATGTCCTCTCCGACCTCGGTCATCCCTCAAGTCGTGCTGGAAACAGATCCTTCAAGGACCCCCACGGCCTGTGAGGTGCCTGGGCCCAGACCACGATACCGGGCCTGTTCGTGCCAGGGCTTTAACAGCCGAACAAGGATCCGGACGTCAGAAGGCCCTCCAGGCTTTTTGTTGGAGGAAAACTGAAGACCATGTCCTCAAGGGGAATCCTCGTCCAAATCCCACAAGCCGCGGAGAAAAGAAGGGAAGGCCCCTTCCAGGTCCCGTCCAGGGCTTAGTCCCGCAGCTCAGTTCTCGGTCCGACGCTCTCCTTCCAGGGCCAGCTCTCAGCCTCCCCTGGCTGCGGTAGAAAGCCTTCTTCTTCTCAGGCCAAGTCCGCCAGGCCGCCGTGGAATCCTCCTCTTCTTCCAAGGCCTTGGCAAGTCTGAGAGCACCACCACCATCATCATAAGTCGGTTCGCTCTTTGGCTCCGACGTCCGGTGCGTCTTCTGTGCCTCCTGCAAAACTTTGGAGCTCACACCGTTGAAAGAGACCTGTGGACCCTGGCGGCCCGGCCGTGATCGTGGCCGTCCGTCATTCCTCCCTGGAGCCGTCGTCGGCGGACGGCGTCGTCGTGGCAACCACCAGCGGACACGGTTGGGGACCGCGTCCGTTCACGCTGAAGAGGGCTCCCATGCCTCCGACCGGCGTCGGTCAGGAGGCGTTGACTAGGGAGGACTTAACGCAGCCTGAGGACCAGGCAGGCGACTCCGGCCTCGCCGAAACTCCCAGAGCCCCTTCGCCCTTACCCGAGGCCCCTGTGGAGCCGACGCTGGGATCCGACGACCGCCCACCGGCGCCTGGGCCGTCGTCGGGACTTTCTATAGCGTAAGTGAAGGATCTCTTCACTTACTGGTGGGACACCATGAAAAGGGACATGGCCCCCACCGCTCCTCCTCCTTCCACCCCTCCTCCTCCGGTAGCCCCCTTCGGGTCGGCAGGCCGCCATCCCGGAGCCTGGATCCTCTCGCAGGGGAAGATCAGAAAAACGGAGACCTCCATCCAAATCCTCTTCTGGATCACCCAGCCCCAAGAGATCCAGGAGACACCGACGTTCGCTGTCGACGGAGGACACGGGATCAGTCTACTCTTCCTCTAGATCCCCATCTCCTCTCTCCATCCCTTCTCCGGACCCACGTGAGACACCGAGATCTCCTCTGGATGACCCCTCGTTCATGGATATTATGCGACATATCCAGGAGAACATGGGATGGGATGCAGAAGAACTAGACCCCGAAGGTTCGCCTTGCCAAATATCTTGGCAGAAGGACCCCAAGCCTGTGGTGGTACCACCCTTGGTGGACACTTTTGTGGACGTCACCAAGGCAGTGTGGAAGCGTCCACATTCGCTCCCGGCGGTGCCGAAGAAAGCTGATCGTCTGTACAAGGCTCCTAAGGACGACCAGTACCTGACACAGCAGCCTCAGGCCGACTCTCTGGTCATCACAGCCTCACATGACCGGTCACAGAGGCCGCAACATTTGAGCACCCTGCCACCGGACCCAGAGTCCAAACAGTTGGGCCGCACTGGGCAGGCCGCATGACGCTTCCGCTACCTGCGCCCGTCAGATCTTGAACTACCTGACCCACATGGTTCAATTCCAGAGCGCTTTGTGGGAACAGGGTCTGGAGGTGGCTGAAAAGCTGCCGAAGGTGAGCAGAAGGAGGAGATGCTCCAGCTCCTCCGTGCAGGTTCAGGCGTGGGGACGAGAAGTGCTTCGAGCCGCGTGACGACTCCAGCGGACTCATCGCCCGAGCAGCAGCTTCTGGCGTATGCCTCCGGAGACACTCCTGTTTACGTGTCTCGGCTTTTGCCTCCGGATGTCCAGAAAACATTATGGACGCCCGGCTCGAGGGAGAAGTTTTATTTGGCAATCCTTCCGAGAAGATCATTACCAAACTTCAAGAGGGCGGGAAGGCGGTAAGGTCGGTTCAAGCCATGTACCCGGCCAAGCTTAGTTCCTTCGTAGGAACCAAAGCCGTTTACAATGAGGCGGACACAGAGAGGCAGCCCGCTCCGCTACACATCAGAGGGATCCGGTTTTCGTAGAACCCAGGGAAAACAGCCCACAGCCAAGGTCAGCGTTCCCCTAGGCCGACCCAGCCAGCGGGCCCATCTGCCGCCACAGCCTGACTCCTTTCCGGCCCCCGCCCCTCAGGATCAACGGGAAATCATGGTCGGTGGTCGCATTGCGAACTTCCTGCCGGGATGGCAGGCCATTACCACCGACAGGTGGGTTCTGCAGTTGGTCAGTCTAGGCCACTTTATAGAATTCGCAGAAAAGCCACCCTCGAGGCCTCCTTTGCTCTCCCGGTATCCGGGTCAGCACAAAAATTTGATCTGGCAAGAGGTACTCGCGCTCCTAAGAAAAGGAGCGATAGAGTATGTCCCGGAGAACCAGAGAGGACGAGGATATTATTCCCACTTCTTCCTGGTTCCCAAGAAATCAGGGGACCTCTGTCCGATTCTGACCTCAGCGACCTCAATGTGTCGGTCGCCTCACAAAAGATTCCACATGGTGACTCTTCCGGCCTTATTCCCATGCTGAAACAAAGCCTTTTTAGCGTCTCTAGACATGCAGGACGACACCTGCATATCCCCATAGCTCACGCGCAAGACCAGAGGTTCCTGCGCTTCGAGTTTCGACCACCACTTTCAGTTCCGAGCTCTTCCGCTCGGTCTGTCATCCGCACCAAGGGTCTTTACCAAGTGCATGGCAGTCGTGGCAGCATCTCTGAGGAGACAGGGCCACTATGTGTTCCCGTACCTCGGACGACTGGCTTCTCATGGCCGCCTCCAGAGCGTTGTTACTCATGGTTCAGAGCACCCAGGACTTGTTCCAATCTCTGGGCATTCTCATAAATTACGAGAAGTCTCTCCTGGTACCGTCGCAGAAACTGCAGTTTATAGGCGCAGTCCTGGACACTGTTCAGGGAAGAGCTTTTCTTCCGGACGACAGAGCAGAGCGCATCAGATCCCTCATAAGGGATTTGTCGTTGAACAAGATCGTACCTGCCAGGTCGGTCCTTCGCTTGCTCGGACACATGGCTGCGGCCATTCCTACTGTCCCTTTCACAAGGCTCCACATGCGGGTAACCCAGTGGACGCTCAAGGTACAATGGGACCAAAGGCAAGACCACTTGCAGCATCCGGTCAGGATCACGAACTCAGTCATCCAAGACTGGCAGTGGTGGCTAGTCCCCGGGTCGCTCTCCAAGGCGTCCCATTTGTAGCACCGTCTCCGGAGGTAACCCTCACCACGGACGCCTCAGGTCTTGGGTGGGGGGCACACTTGGATGGGGTAAAGTCCCAGGGTACGTGGACCCCGTTGGAAGCTCATCTCCATATCAGTGTCCTAGAGATGAGGGCGGTTCTCTATGCCCTGCAGGCCTTTCAGTCAGTAATCTCACCGTGTACTCTCCTGCTCAGACAGACAACACGGCGGTGATGTATTACCTCAACAAACAAGGAGGCGCACACTCTTACCCCTTTTGCAGGGAGGCCATGAGGGTGTGGGATTGGGTAGTCGGACATGGCGCAAATCTGATCACTGTGCGTGTTCCCGGGGTGGACAACACAATTGCAGACGGCCTGAGTCGATCCCAGGCCAGAGTCCACGAGTGGGAACTTCTTCAAGAGATAGCAGAGGATCTGTTTCTTCGTTGGGGAATTCCAGAACTAGACTTGTTCGCATCCCCATCCAACGCAAAACTGCCCAATTTTTGCTCACTAGATCCAGGGCCTGGTGTTTTCTGGCGAGACGCGTTATCCCTCTCCTGGGCGAACAGATTCCTCTACGCTTTCCCTCCCTTCCCGTTGATCCAGAGAGTTCTTCTCAAACTGCGCAGGGAGCACGCACTCATGATCCTGGTGGCCCCGTTCTGGCCCAGACAGATCTGGTTCCCTTTGTTGGTGCAACTATCTTGGGAACACCCGCTCCCGTTGCCGCTCAGCTCCCACCTCCTGTCTCAGGAGAAAGGTTCATTAGTCCATCCGGACCTACGCTCTCTGAACCTGCATGCTTGGCTCCTAGAGACATAGCCATCTTGCGTCACGGGGTCTCGCAAGAGGTTGCAGAGGTTCTTTCTGCAGCCAGAAAGCCGGCAACGCATGCGACGTACGCCATGAAATGGCGCCGTTTTTGTTTATGGTCACGAGCTCGTGATCTATCCCCTTTAGGTTGTCCTGTGGGAGTAGTTTTGGATTACCTCCTCTCCCTTTTTCATTCAGGCCTAGCCTACTCCTCTATTAAGGTGCACCTCTGTGCCATTTCTGCCTATCACCTCCCGGTGGGTCATCGTACAGTAGCTCAATTGGACGCCTCTCGGGAATTTCTTAGGGGAGTGTTACACCTTAGGCCTCCCATTAGGGACCCTGTGCCCCCATGGATCTGCTCTTTGTCCTGGAACAGCTCCGCTCCCCCTTTTGAACCTGCCGCAGTTACGTAGCTATGTTTTCTGTCGGAAACGTTATTTTTAGTTGCTGTTACTTCAGCGAGAAGAATTTCTGAGCTTCACGCTTATGTGCAAAGAGCCTTATTTAGTTTTCCACCGGGACAGAGTATCCCTGAGGACGAATCCTAAGTTTTTACCTAAGGTGGTCTCTTCACTCTCTCTAAACCAGGACATTGACCTTCCGGTCTACTTCCCGAGTTATTCAAATAGAGGAGAGGCTTTGCTCCACACCCTGGATGTTCACCACAGCCTGAGGTATTACCTCAACAGAACTAAGCCCTCTCGTAGTTCTGAACAGCTTTTTGTTTCCTTCTCTGAGAGAATGATGGGCCAATCAGTATTCAAACAGTCTCTGTTTCGCTGGCTTGTCCAGTGTATTTCCTACTGTTATGATATAAAACAAAAGCCCCTCCCGGGCTCGGTCCGGGGTCATTCTACTAGGGGTGTGGCCACATCCTTTGCAGCCCTCAGAAACGTCTCCACCTCTGCTATTTGTGCTGCAGCCACTTGGAGCTCTGTGCATACCTTTATCAGGCATTATAGCCTGGACATCGCCTCTAGGCGAAGGGCTGGGTTCGGCCTTACGGTGCTACAGGGTCTCCTGTCCTAGGTTCAGGACCTGGAATGTACTTCCTATTTTCCTCCTCCCGGAATTTCTGGCAGCGTTACTGCTTGGGAATCAGTCCTAATGGTGTAACCTGCTGCAAGAGCTGTGTCTCGAAGTAAGATAGTACAGTTACTTAAGAACTTACCGTAACAGTAGATCTTCGAGAACAGCTCTTGCAGCAGGTACCGTCCCGCCCACCTTCCCCCTTGGAGGAGGCATGGCTCAGTCTTCCTGAGCAGGGATTTATATCTTTCGGTCTTCTAACGGCGAATCCTCGGTCTCCCATTTCGATGTCAGCCTGCGGCCGGAAGTCTCCGGCGGGAAAACTGGGGAATCTGGCGGGACCGCCCCCTTTTGTACCACGCCTGACGTCGTAGGCGGGACAGACGTCGGGGGCAGTCCCCGCTGAAGATAGCTAGCTAGAATTTTTCCGTGAGGTCCTGACGCCTGCCGGCTTCAGTTCTAATGGTATAACCTGCTACAAGAGCTGTTCTCAAAGATCTACTGTTACGGTAAGTTCTTACGTAACTGTACTGTCCTCACCTGGAAGACTACCTTCCTAGTGACCATTACCTCAGCCCGTAGGGTCTCTGAGATACATGCCCTGGTCACAGACCCTCCGTATACTGTGTTCCATAAGGACAAAGTAGTCCTTCATACTCATCCTAAATTTCTTCCTAAGGTTGTGTCAGATTTTCATCTTAACCAACCTTTGGTCCTTCCCTCTTATTTTGCGGACTTCCAAAATGAAGGGGAACGCTCTCTTCATTCTCTGGATGTTAAGAGGGCCTTCATTTCTACTTAGATAGAACCAAGGATTTTCTAAAGCCCAGCAACTGTTCATTTCCTTCAGTGAGGCCCGACTGGGTCAACCTGTCGCTATTAGATGTATCTCAGCATAGCTAGTGGCGCCTTCGTCACTGCTATTCCATGGCGCAGGTTAAGTTGGAGGGTAGAGTTTACGCTCACTCTACCAGAGCGGTAGCGGCATCCCTAGCGGAAATCCGCAACATGCCCATTGCAGACATCTGCAATGCAGCCACCTGGAGCTCAGTGCATACTTTCATTAAGCATTATGCACTCGATGTCCATGCCAGACGACATTCTTCTTTTGGCAGAGCCATCCTAATGGACTTCTGTCTTAAGAAATGTGAGCTCTTGGTTTCTCCTGCCACCCTCTCGGGGGATTATTAACAGCACTCTCCCAATAGTGTGAATGAGTGGTGGAGACTTATGTCCAGGAAGACATGAAAGTGCGACCTACCGTAATTCTTGATCTTCTTGGACGAGTCTCCACCACTCATTCACACGCCCACTCTCCATCCCCCGAGCTCACCTTCTTGTTGGTCTTCACTCCCTCACATCTTTAGGCCTTGAAGACTTCTTTGTTGACCCTTCTTACACGGGTCGTCCGGACTATCTTATGTCCGGTTTTTAGGTTAGGCTACCCTTCTAGGTTAATTCGCTGCTGCACCTCCTTGATAAAAAAGGTACTGAGGCGGTTGGGGGTCGGCCGCCAAGATGAGTCATTACCACGAGACTGGGGCTCGTGGGCGCCGCTCCTGTGGCGCCATCTCTGGCGTCGACTCCCCAGCAAAAAGTTTGCTCCCGATGGGTCCTAGCACCTCCGGCGCAGATCCCAATAGTGTGAATGAGTGGTGGAGACTCGTCCAAGAAGATCAAGAATTACAGTAGGTACGTAATTTTCATATTTATTACATCAACAAACAGGGGCGGTGCACACTCTTACCCATTATGCAGGGAAGCAGTGAGAGCGTGGGAATGGAGTCTGGAGCACAAGGCTCTGATTCGGGCAGTTTATCTGCCAGAGTACAAAACGAGCTGGCAGACCATCTCAGCAGAAGGGAGTCCGATTCTCACAAGTGGTCTCTCGACTTAGGCGTCGTTCAGTCACTCTTCGAAGAGTGGGAAACTCCAGACCTGGACCTTTTTTGGTCCCCACTCAACGCAACTGCCTCTGTTCTGCTCCAGAAATCCAGGACCTGGCTTTTTTTGTCAGGATGCGTTCAGGCTGCTGTGGACAAAACGCTTTCTGTACACATTTCCTCCTCTTCCCCTGATTCAGAGAGTAGTGATCAAACTGGAGGCACGGGGGGCAGAATGATTCTCATTGCCCTGTTCTGGCATCGTCAGATCTGGTTTCCCCTAGTCAGCAGACTATCCGAAACCGCTTCCCACAATCCTTCTTTTTTTTTGTTTTGTTAATTCTACTTACTCACCTTGACGCTCCAGTGCTTCCCTCTCCTTCGGGCTCCAGTGTGCTCCGCGACTCACTGGCCATCCTCTGGGCTCACCTCGATCCTCACATAGCAGTTGA
Organism: Neoceratodus forsteri; assembly: GCA_016271365.2. Lineage (NCBI taxonomy): Eukaryota > Metazoa > Chordata > Ceratodontiformes > Ceratodontidae > Neoceratodus > Neoceratodus forsteri. The sequence continues at coordinate 361,917,597 of JADMNL010000023.1, read as the reverse complement.
CTCCTGGGGGGTATCCCGGTGTATCTCTTAACCGGGCGGGTCCCTCTCCTCCGAGGGGGAAGGCACTGGGATGGGGCTTACCCAGCGCACTATTGATTAGGTCCCCTGGAAGCGCTGCTGAGGTAGAGGAGGTCCGTGGAGGTTCTGGTGCTGTCGCAGAGCAGGCGAGCCATCATCCGGCGAACACATGGAGCCATTTTCCGTTTTCCTGGTGTTCCCCACCTTGCACTGCTTTGAACAGTGCCCCCAGTCTCCACTGGGAGCCGCTGTTGAGAGAGGCAACCCAGTCCCCCCACCCCCGAAGAGGAGAGCAGCCTCCTAGATGCTCAATCCTCTTCATCCCTGACGACTTCCAGCGCCCCGAGTCCATTCCCCAAACCCGGTTGTTGGGTGGTCTTCGAGGTGCATCCACGCTCAACCCCGCGCCACCGGGCTGGCAGACAAACCTTCTGACCCAGGGCCCTGTAGTCCATCCCAAACTGAGGTCCCTTCACCTCCAAGCTTGACTCCTGAGGAGATAGAGGTGAATAGGTTTAATGTTTCTCGTAGGGTTTCTGATATTCTTTTGGCTTCACGCAAGCCAGTCACCAGAAAGACCTACACAGCTAAATGGAAGCTTTTCTCTATCTGGTGTGCAGAATCCTCTTGGAATCCTTTTTCCTGCCCACTGAATAAAGTGTTGGAGTATCTCTTAGATCTCTGAGACACAGGTCTGCAATACTCCACAGTCAGAGTTCATCTTTGTGCAATTTCAGCATATCATGAGCCAATACTTTCCATGTCACTGGCTCAGCTGCCTGTAGTTAAGAGGTTTCTTAAAGGGATTCTGCTTACCAAACCTCCTGTTGGACATCCAGTTGCAGCCTGGGACATTAACCTTGCGCTAGACATGCTCACTCGTAAACCTTTCGAGCCTCTAGCTACATGCGAGTTGAAATTCCTCACTTGGAAGACGGCCTTCCTAGTGGCCATTACTTCTGCTCGTAGGGTATCTGAAATACACGCCTTGGTCACAGACCCCCGCCGGTATGCTGTATTTCACAAGGGCAAAGTAGTTCTTAGGACTCCTCCTAAGTTCCTGCCTAAGGTTGTCTCAGAATTCCATCTGAGTCAGCCTTTAGTCCTTCCTACCTACTTTGCAAACTTCCAGAATGAAGGAGAGCGTATCCTTCATTCCCTAGATGTAACGAGCTCTGGTCAGAGCCAAAACATCTGCAGGGTCTGACCTGATAAGGAATAAATTTAGTGTGCATGACCCATGCTACTAGATGTGTTCAGACCTGCTGCTGGCTGCGACACCCTCTGGGCTGCAGCTGTGGTGCTGTCAGGTTCATGTCAAGGTGTAAAGTAAACAGCAGCACTTCCGAGCTGTTTGGCACACTGCTAGCAAGGCAGGCAAAGCAAGCAGTACCAACTAATAACAGGCTTCACCTTCCCATTGCCCCCCCCCACCACTCACCTGCGGAGCTACAAAACCAAGACCTTGTCCAGCTGACAAGAGAAAATTCCCCATCAGTGACATGCAAGTTGCCTGCTCCCTGCTGCACGTATTCAGTCTGTCTCCACAGAAACACAAGACAGCCAGTGAGTAAACCAGCTTGTGTGGTGTATGGCAGCTGAGACATCGCGAGACTTGGGGAAAGGGGATGGACCGAGCCTAGTGAGCAGTCCCATAGGCGGTCCTATAGCAATATATAGTATGTATGTGCTATTCATTTTTTACATCAAATCCTGGTCTCCACATGGCAGTTATCGTTCATACTCTGATCACTTTTGTGACTTCCACAGCTTATTACCAGTTCAATATTTCTTAAGGTTGTGACTGTTTCTTCCCCTGAATAGCCTTTGCCCATAACTGTAATGAGCATTTTTTTAAATTGAGAATTCCAGTAAGTAGCAGTTCCAGGGATAATACGAAGCTACTACTGGATGCCTGATCTTCCTATGTTGATAACATCTGCATGCCTCCCCAATTATTGAACGATGTGGATTGACCTGAGAGACTATGGTTAGGATGTGCATTTCAACTGCGTGAGAAACTTCAGTTTTCTATGTTCAGTTTCACTTGTCTTCTCGTCTTCAGAAAACCCTCCAAACTTTCATCCTTCTTTACCCACTCAACATTTCTTCTCATGATGCAGTATTTTATGCTTCCACGACCACATACAGTGCTGCTCCCCCTTTGGAGACTCCATTTCAGTACCCACCCCTCAATTTTATGATGTTATGATGAAATAACTCCTCTCCTTTACAATGATCTAGTCTCAAAAGACTTTTTCTACCAAAGTACAGCAAATTGGAGTAGCATCTTTGAAGCAATACGTCTGTGTGTGCTGCAATTAACATCAGAGACAGCAACCCCGTTTCACATTTAACGTGAGCTTTTTTAAAAGACCAGAAAATAATTCAGATTTTCAGTATTTTCTGATCATATATTTTAGAATTATTATACTGTTAATCCGAACTCTGGATAATTGCCTGCATAAGGACGTTCAATAAAAATGAACAAACAATGAAAAATATGCGCAAACCTTATGAGCGTTCAGCACTGAATAAAACCATAACGCATTTAAATTTCGTCCTGAGCACATTTTTCGAATGCCGATAATTGAGGCATTCTATATTTATTCTAAAATAATTAACCGATTAAGCCAGTCACTGCTACTAATAGATTGCATAATATCAGTTCCTTCTGGCAGTTTTTTTCAAAACTTCTGTTTTGCCTGGCTAACTGTGACAATTTTTTTTCAGAACAAAATGCCGCAGATATAGGCTATTAATACAGAGCCATCAGTTCACTGAAGGTGTTTACCTAAATAACAGCAGAAATTGAAAGGGGTTGGGGAAACAGACCTTTGAGCTGGTGTTTCTGCTTGTGGTAGACGTTTCAGCTAACGGCATGTGTCGTCTACTACTGTATGGGGTAGGGCTGATTAAAGCTATTTATATTGCAACATTAATTTTCTTTCTTTGTTTTTATTATTCCACTAAATATGCAGAAACAATAGAGGACCTGGCACGTATAGTCTGAAATTGTACAATAGCATGTCTGTGTTAAAAGCAATCCAAAATGTTAGATTTCAAGATCCGTTTATGTTTTGGATGGCTGCTTTAAATATAAGACTGCAAACTGCTCGGTTTCATTTTCTACTGGAAAATCAGACTGAGCAGTAATCTTACTGTGCGATCATCTGCACTTCTCAAGGACTGCCTCGAGCAGATCGCTGACTTCATTTATTTTTTCACTAAGTTCCTTCAGGTAAAGTGTTAAAGTTGTTGGCTAATTCTGTGTATTGTTGCAGATTGATTTTACCTTGCAGCTCTGGGATGGTCATCGAACACTGACTGGCAACATAACATAGGGAGGGTTCAGTTCTGAGTAATAACACTTGTTTTTAGGCTAGTGAGTGAATTAAGTTTTGCGGGACATTTGCAAGTGCCCGAATTAGTACGGTCGTGTCATTTTAATATGCATATGTGGGGAAGGGACAGAAATGGCAGGGATGCAGAAATTAAAAAAAAAAAAAAAAACGCCCATAAGAAAAAAAACGCCCACTGTGATATAATGCAGTGCTGCAATCCATAGGGACAACATGGGCAGATTGCTTCTTGGAGGAGGGTCAGGCGGAGGAAAAACAGTTCCACGGACGGAATACATGACGTAGGTCCTTTTCTGAAGCAAAACGTCTGCAGGCTCCACCCACTGCAGACGTAAAAACGGTATGCCACAAACCTTGGTCTAATATGTCAGCCTCTAGTTAGAGGGACAAATCCACAGTTACAACCGGTTACAGGTAAACACAAATATTCTACCACATGATAGCAGCACAGCAGAAAGGCCCAGTCCACCAAGGGTATTTCTGGGGTCTAAAAAGATCAGACGTTTGAGCCCCCAACTCCTCCTGCCCACTGAACAAAAATAAAACACTAATATGTGGCCAGTTTTAGGATTTGGGAGTCTTTCACGCTGGACTAATGAACAAAGATTCAGAGCTACAGCCACTAATGTCCACCCTAGTGATACCCCTGCAATACACGGAAGCCAATATTTCACAAGGCGCCCTTGTTCAGCAAGTTGTAACAGTTACTCTTCTTTTACCGCTACTGTTAAACACACTCAGCAATTTAGTTCGGCAGTTGTCAAAAATATATTTTGATTCAATGTATAAAGACAATAAGTTACTGTATCTGAGAATGTTCTAATGATGTGTACTGTACACGACATACTGTAGTGTGTAATATACTGTTCATGGGGGTACTGTAGCCCATCAGTTACCTCTGCTGGTGCCTTCTTCTAAGCAAACCATTAAGATCACCTGCAGCACACACACATGCATACCCCATTACCCTGACTTAAACCCCACTTGCTGAATTAGTAAAATACCAACAGAATAAGTACTGTCTCTGTGATCGACAGGTGTCATTGTTGCTATACCAAACAAACTCGTGTGCACACCTCACTAGGATGAATTGTCAGTAGTGTTCAGCCGCTTCACCAGGAAGCTAGGTTCCCAGCTACTTCAATGAAACTTAGCCACAGCCAGCAGTTAGAACAGGGGTACTGTACTACTGACTGTAACCACCCTGGCTGTAAGACTGAGTCTTTATAGGAACCCCAAAGTAACTAAGACTAGTGTTTTCTGGAACCGCCCCCCACATCACTGACGGTTTGTACTACTCATTTTCTCCATAAACAGAGAATGTTTGCCGCATGGTCTCCTACAAAACACCACGCTCATGTGTCATGCAGTGAATTGGCCTTTTTCGCCCCCGACCCATCCTCTGTAATTCTGTACCCTTCAGTCCTGCACAGTTACCAAAATCAAGAAAAGATCACATTAACAGCAAGAGTAATTGCATTTCACTTCAGAAGCTGCATGCAACCCAATTTATTTCTTCTCTTGCACTGCGTACTTTGAAAGTTGCTTTCACTGCGTCTGACTGGTACAAATCACACAAAAACGAGTATGCAGCATCGTGACTCTCACCAAGAACAAGCCTAACGTTTCTGCCTTGAGCCTCAGTGCACCCAGTTTTAATGCAGCATGTGGGGTTCCTGTGGACATTCCCTACACTGTGGACATTCCGTGCCTCTGACCTCACAGAATCCGATGCTGTTGCTTCACTCGGGATTTACAAAGTTACTGCCGCCTAGCGCAGCACAACACCCTACATGCAGCAGCAAGAAGTTTTGGAAACCCCTCAACCCGCTGTTACTTCTCCTGCGAGCATCTCCTTAGCTGCAGCCAGCCCAGGTGTTGCAGATTTATTTAAATGAATTTAAACCCCGACTCAGACACGCAAGTCTTCACAATTTTGTAAAGTTACTTTTTCCCGTACCAGCTCTGACAGTGAGCACAATCCGCCTAAGGCAATGACAAGTTTCTCAGCCTCATTATCCCTTCCATCATCCCCCTGGCAACCTTCTCAGTTGGCGGTGTATTGATGAAATAAAACTTACTTTTCTCTGGCCTGGCTGTCGGACGGTACGCTGTTACTCTTGCCTTTGGCGTACATGCTTACAGAGAGCTCCGATTGTCACGCACCTGTCAACCCATCACAGCCTCCCGGGAACAACCCGTCACCATGGTGACGCACAGAGCGCTCGTCTTCGATTGGGCATTGCGCGCTTAAGCACCGCCTTTTTGCCCTGGTAACAGATTTGATAGACAGGTTTCCCCAGCTATCTCAGAGCGTGCGACGATGGCGTACACCCCCCCTTCCCTACAGTTTTTCCTTCCTCTGTGCAAGGGGGAGTTTGAAACCGATCTAGAAGGATTTAAACAACTGGCTGTTCCATCAGCAAAGCTGCACCCCTGCAGATGCGAGTGTGCAGGGAGAGAAGTAAATCACGGCCTGGAATTCGAAACGAGAGCGAGTTAGAGTTGTGAGCTCGGGTTGTATCGTTCGGTATACTTTGTGAGGTACCTGTACGACGTGGAGAAAAAGTTAGAGAAGTCTGCAGAAGAGGCTTGGGAAGAACATTAAAAAAGTAACATATACAGGCATGACTCCGTTTAAATTTCAAATATACTTCCCAAGCTCTGTTGTTCCCTGTTTATTACTGAGTACAGTACGTGAAATAAATTCTCTGGGAAAAAAAAAAAAAACGCCCACTGTGATATAGTGCAGTGCTACAGTCCATAGGGACAACATGGGCGGATTGCACGGACGGAAAACATGACATAGGTCCTTTTCTGATGTAAAACGTCTGCAGGCTCTGCCCGCTGCAGACGTAAAAAGAGCTTTGCGGTTCTGTCTGGATAGAACAAAGGAAATTTGCAAGGCTCAACAACTGTTTGTTTCCTTCAGCATGACCCGGCTGGGTCAACCTGTTGCTATCAGGTGCATTTCAGCATGGCCGGTGGCATGCCTTTGCCATTGCTATTCCATGGCACAGGTCAAGCTGGAAGGCAGAGTGTACGCTCACTCTACCAAAGCAGTTGCGGCATCTCTGGCTGAAATTCGTAAGGTCCCCATTGCAAATATTTGCAATGCAGCTACCTGGAGCTCCATGCATACTTTTGTTAAGCACTATGCCTTGGGTGTGCATGCCAGATAACATCAGTCATTTGGCAGGACAATCCTTAATGGACTTCTGTCCTAAAACGTGAGCTCCTCTCTCTCCTGCCGCCCATCTCAGGGGATTATTCAGCTCAGTACTCTCCCATCAGTGTGAATGAGTGGTAGAGACTTTATGTCCAGGAAGATATGGAAATTACGTACCTACCGTAATTTTTGATCTTCTTGGATGAAGTCTCCACCACTCATTCACACTCCCACCCACCATCCCCCGAGCTTACTTCTGTTTCTATTCTTCACTCCCTCAATGGCTGAACTGTGAAGACTTTGTTTTTGACCTTTCTTACATGGGTCATTCGGACCATCTTATGTCCAATTTTTAGGTAGCCCTGTAGGTTAGTTGTGCTACACCTCCTCGGGGGGGGGGGATACTGAGGCGGTTGGAGGGTCAGCGCCGAGATATTCTACACCACACGAGCCTGGCTCGCGGTACCGCATCCTCGCAACTCCATCTCAGCGCCAGCCCTCATGAAAAGTTTGGCTCCCGCTGGGTCCTAGTGCCTCTGGCATACTCCCATCAGTGTAAACGAGTGGTGGAGTCTTCATCCAAGAAGATCAAGAATTATGGTAGGTACATAATTTCCATATCTCTAGTGTTATCGTTGATTTTCTTCTCCCTGGTCCTTTCCCTGCCGTGGCTTCCTCACTCTGGTGGCCTTGTCTTTCTGCCTTGGATCTGTGCCTTCCTCCGGGGACTCTTCTAGGCCACACAGCTTCTTGATCTTCTTGGACATAGTCTCCACCATTTATTCACACTAATGGGACTATGCCAGAGGTGCTAGGACCCAAGCGGGAGCCAAAAACCTTCAGGAGTGCCAGCACCGAGGTAGAGCCGCGCAGAAGTGGCGCCGCGAGACCGGCTCGCGCTGTATAGGCTACCTTGACATCGACCTTCCAACCGCCTCAGTCCCTTTTTTCCCCGCCGTCTTGTGCACTTCACTGACAAAGTTGCTCGCCTGCCAGGGGTCAAATCTTCACGTCTATGTGACAGCAGCCTTAGTCATTCAGTTTTGTAGTGTTTATTTAGTTAAAAAAAAAAAAAGTTTTAATTTTTTTTTTCGCAAGAACACAGAAGTCCTCTTCAGCCCATCTTCGACAGAGTCGACGGACCATGAATGGGGCCGGTGATGGTAGGGAGACTTCATATGAAAGCTGGGCTGGGTCTGGTCCACCGCCCTCGACGGAGGAGGGGTCTGACTATGGGCAGTCTGCTGCTTGGGGGGAAGGCGGTCCTCCCGAAAGCACAAAAAGAAGTGGTCCCGTTCTCAGTCATCGTCGAGAACTCATCTCCGCTCAACCTCGAGCTCTTATTTGTCCCACCGGTCGAAGAAGAAACGATATTGCTCGAGGTCGCCCTCTGGTATGTCTGCATGTCGATCATCAGTAACTGAACAGAAGGGTGACTCCAACTCCATCGAGGTCACCTGCAGCCTCTTTTCCTAGTGGCCAGCATCCTCGACTCTGTAGTCCCTCCATGCCCCCTGGGGGGGGTCCTCCTGTGAGCAATTTCATCATTGGGCCGCTGTTTTGGAACAGTTTTGGTTCGGTGGTTGTCCCTACTTTCCGAGCCTGCGGAGTTGACCCTGGGGCCTTTGGGCCTAGGGGCTTTGAACCCATGGGCAGGGCGGTTGGGTCTTCCTAGTTGTGTGGCACCTTCTTCGGTGCCGTTGACGCCGCGCTCTTGTGATTTTCCCCTCATATAGCTGTGGTGCAGGGGCCATCACAGATACCATTTTCTCCTACTCATGTTTTCAGATCTTCATCCTTGGGTGCACTGAGAGTTGGGTTGGGGTCTCCAGGTGCTCGCGCGATGCAGGTTGTGGTGCCACCTTTGACTCCAGTCTCAGCGGCGCCAGTGCAGTTTTCAGAGCTGGCGCTGCTTCAGGTGCCAGGATTCTCGATAATAATTCGAGGAGCATCTCCTCTTGCTCTCTTTCCTCCTTTTCCTTTATATACCATCCCTTCTGGGCTTGTAGGAGATGATATTGAGCCTGATCCTGATCTGCGATTAGGAGTTGACTTTGAAGAGTCATCTCGGAATGGGAATTAAGCCCTCTACTTCAGCAGAGCTTCTGGTTGAGGACCTGTCCTTTAAGTCTCTTCTGAAGAATATGAATTCCACCCTCTCTCTCCAGACTTTGGAGGTTGATCCAGGGAATTTGTTGCGCCTTCAGTATCTGCTTGTCCCGGAGATCCCTGTGGAATTGACTCCTCCAGTACAGCCCTCTTTCGAGACTCTCACAAATGGTGTGGGACAATCCGGCACTTATTCCTTCCATGGCTAAGTCCATAGACAGGAAGTACGCTCCCCCTAAGGATCAACCAATCCTGGCCTGTCAAGCTTTTGCTGACACCATGGTGGTCTTGGCAGAAAATGACAAAGCCATTTTCCCTTATGAGTCTACGGCTCTTCCAGTAAACAAAGAATCTCATAAGATTGATACGTTGGGGAAGCGAGTCTTCGCCGCCGCTACCCTAGGTATGTGTATTGCTAGCTACCAGGACTATTTCTCACAACATGAGTATACCCCCCGGAATTCGCTAAAAGCCACTGTGGAGACTCTTCTGGAGTCGGACATTACCTCAGAACTTCTCCAAACTATCACTAGAGGTATTAAGTCCAATAGTCAGCAACTTACGGCTGCTATGAATGCCTTTGACGCTGCTTCTAGAGCAGCAGCAGCTGGGATATGCACCCGACGCCACTCGTGGTTCCGAACCTCGGGGTTCAGAAATGATGCTCAGCAAAGAGTCATGAATTTACTGATGGGGCTTATATGTTTGACCCACAGGTAGAGCAGGCACTCGAGGCCACACAGAAAACTAGGATGGCTATCAAAACTGCCAGACCGGCCCCTGCTGCCCCTCAACGGGGTGGGAACCACCGGCAGTTTCATAACCATCAGTCCTTTCGTGGCGGGGGGGGGAACCTCAACAAAAACTAAGCCCCACAGCCACAAAAGAAAATGCAGCAGAAGGCACAGGGCCCGAGAATGCCTAGTGCCACCCTCTGAAATTCCGGCCCTGGTCCCTCCTCAGCTGTCCGAGGGGGACTCTTCTTTGGCAGCAGGGGGGCCGTCTGACTCAGTTTTACAATCAGTGGAAGTCAGTCACTTCAGACAGATGGGGTCTCAGGATTATTTGCGAGGGTTATTCTCTGAATTTTTCAGATACCCCTTCAGATCATCCACCCAAATGACAGCCCAGGCTGTCAGTTACTCAGTCAGACCTCCTTGCTTTCAAGATTCAAGGCCTTTTGAACAACAGGGCAGTAGACATAGTTCCGCAGGAGCGGTGGAAGACAGATTTCTACTCCTGCTACTTCCTATTTCCAAAGAAAACATGCAGTATGCACCTTATTCTAGACCTAAGGAAGTTAAACAAGATTCTCTTCAACGAAAAATTCAAGATGATATCACTCAGTATGCTTCTACCTCTGATTCATCGAAACAATTGGCTGGCCTCCCTGGACATGCAGGATGCCTACCAACATGTTCCCATGCACCCAAGCCACCACACGTATCTTCAGTTTGTAGCCTTGGGTCGGCACTGTCAGTTCAGAGTACTGCCCTTTGGGCTGTCCTCGGCGCCGCAAGTTTTTACAAAGTGCTTTGCATTTCTCGCAGTGCACCTAAGGAAACTTTGAATTCAAGTCTTCCCATATCTGGACGACTGGCTCCTAGCAAGCTGCTCCAGACAAGGGACACAGGAAGCAGTGGACACAGCTTCCAGGTTCCTCACAACTGTGGGAGTTCTGTTGAATCTGGAAAAATCGCAGCTACAGCCCTCCCAGCAACTCCTCTTCGTAGGAGCCCTCCTGGATACCTCCAGTGCAAGGGCCTTCCTCCCAGAGGACAGGAAGAATGATATCCTCCTGATGGCTCACTTCATCAGAGAGAATGACTCCGTCCGAGCTCTCTCGATGCAGCGGATGCTGGGTCTCATTGTGTCATCAGTCTTCACGGTGCCCTTGGCTCGTCTTCACATGAGGACCACTCAGTGGATGCTCAGTACTCAGTGGTCCCAGACCATACATCCCCAGTCCTTTCACATCCAGGTGACGGAACCTCCAAAACTATCACTCACCTTTTGGACTCAAGAGTACAACCTACTAAAAGGCTTTCCCTTTGCCCCACTGGAGATGCAGATCACCATCACCACAGACTCATCTCTTCTCGGATGGGGCGCTCACTGTCAAGATCTTCACTCCCAAGGTCTGTGAAGTCGGAGCGAGTCTCAACTCCACATAAATGTCCTGGAAATGAGAGCTGTCCTGTATGCAGTCTGAGCCCTGCAGGACATCCTCTGTTGCAAAATAATTGTCCTTCAGACAGACAGACAAAGCGGTAATGTACTACATCAACAAGCAGGGCAGGGCGCACTAATCACCTGTACAGGAAAGCGATGAGAGTGTGGGGATGATGCCTAGAGCACAAAGCCCTGATCCAGGCAATCTACCTGCCTGGAGTCCAGAACGATCTAGTGAATCACCTCAGCAAATGGAGGTGGATCCTTATGAGTGGTCTCTCAACGTAAACATTGTGCAGTCGCCCTTCAAAGAGCACGTCGTCCCGGACCTTTTTGCATCCCCACTTAATGTAAAACTGCCTCTATTCTGCTCCAGAAATCCAGAACATGGCATTTTCTGACTTTTGGTTCTGCCTTGCGGGAAATGGCTGCCTAGAGATTGAGCTCCCGTCTCCCCCGGGTTAAGAAATCATTCCGATCGAGCAACATACAAGTTATCCGAGTGAATTTCACTGTAGTAATATTATCTGAGCTCACAGGTAGCACAGACGGGTGAAACCGACCCCTACACAGTGCACCATGGAGGATTTAGCGGACTGCTCTGACACAGAGGCCTCTCAGACCTTGGAACCATGCATCTTCCTCCCACGTGATTCTAAAAGGGGGCCTGGTAAAAACACTTGCAAGCAAGGAGCAGCAAAAACTAAAACAGCTAGACTAGCCCTAATTTATCAGGAGCTCCTGACGTTCAGAGCAGAAATCAAGGAGCTGTACGGAGAGCTCCATCGGGATGTTGTACAACTAGAGCAGCGTATGGATGACCAAGAGCGGTTGGGAACCACTACTGAAAACAGAGTGGATGACTTGGAGCAGGCCCTTCAGCAAATTAGAAACACCCAAGAGCAGATCATAGACAGGATTGCTCAGAAAATCGCTCATGGTGCAAAAATATTGAAATCTGTGGCCCCCCCAGAGAACTTGGAGGGGTCTAACATTAAAGAATTCGTTGAGGCCCTGCTCCACACTGCTCTGGAGTTGCCCCCTGATTTTGATCCGCACTTAGAAAGAGTACACCATGCACTAGCACCAAAACCTACCTCCTCTAAGGCCCCTCCACGGTCAGTGATTCTCCAATTCAACAGCTTCTCTATTAAAGAACAGATCTTCCTAACGGCCTGGAAACATCAGAAAGTTTTCTATGGCCAAACTCTCATCTGTTTTGACCACGACTATGCTCTCAAAACCATGCGGCTCAGAAGAGCGTATATCCCTCTGCTACCAGTTCTTAAAAGTGGCAGGCTGTAAATTTACAACACCATACCCCTCCCGCCTGGTAGTACAGCTGCCTTCAGGGAAGAAAGAGTTTGCTATGGCACAGGAGGCAAGAGAAGAACTCTCTAAAATGGGTCTACAGTTGCCAGACCGGAGTTCAGGCCCTCAAAACTCAGAACAGCGCCCAGCCAGATGGCAAACAGTGCCTGAGGGACAACGAGGAAATCACCAGAACCTGGCTGCAGTTAAGACTGTCCTTGCTGCTTATCAGAGAGATTCTGGAGTCAAAGACACCTGAAGAATATCACTCTGCACTTGCCCAGACATTATTCAGGTTGGTGGGAGTATAGTATGGGGAAGGGCATATACCCTTGAATGGGGTTAATGGGGCATTGCAACACGCAGACCTGACTCTAGGCCTGAGGTGGATCCTCTCATTTTGGTCTAGGGTGGAGTAGAGCTCCTACCCTCCCCTCCGGATCGGTTGAGGCTCTTGTTTATTACTATCTAAAGCTAATCTATGATTATACTAAATATATGATCTACCTAATTTCAAAATGGAGGGAAATGGCAAAGATAGTCTGTTTCATTAGATAAATACAGAAGATGTAGGGCTTCAGGTTTCACCCATTTTCTTAACTGCATTCAAGTTTGTTATTGTTTGACTTGGGGGAGGGAGAGCAATATTGTTTTGGGCTGCTAGATGCCAACGCGAGGCTTTTCCTCGATTTTCCTTTTTGTCCTCTTTCAGTTTTTCCTGTATTTTTGGGAACAGCAAGCTGTATCCCAGGAGGCCCCGGCCATGTTTGGTAAGGGACCACCTCCGTAGTTAGGGAAGGTTTCCACCTACTGTGGGATTCACTCTTTGAATCCGCGGGGTCGAAGGTATCTATCCCCACATTTGGAAGTCCCTAAGTTTAAGAGATATAAATTGTTGCATCCTATTATAGCTGGATTTCAATTGTTTGATACCATGAGGATGTATCTAGAACTGGAGTTGATTTCTTATTTTTTATTGTTAATTTCATGCACTCAGTGGTTAGAGTGTAGTTTGAAAGAAGTTCAGTTTTTTATGAGGTACAGTTGGTTAAACGCCAGGAATAATACAGTTTTGATCTGGGACAGTCTTCAATGGACATCTAAAAATAATTATGCGTTTTATCTACAATGTGCAGAAGGTTTGGGGTGGACTTCCACTCCTGGTGTCTGGTTCCTCAAGCTCTGCCAGCTGTTGAGGGGACGGAGGGAAGCAACTATTATTAATGCTATAACTATTATTTTTTTACAATGCAGACAGACTTGGCAAACATAGTCTTGATGAGCATAAATGGTATGAATCATCCAATAAAGAGAGCTAGGGTCCAGCAGTATTTACATCGACTAAAAGTGTATCTGCAGTCATATAGGCCCATCTCGGTCTTAAATAGTGACTACAAGTTTTTCATGTCGATCTGGTCAAATCGGTTGCAGACCAGGGATCGACAAATTTTAAAATCTCATGCTAGTCCAGGACAAGTGGCCTTGACAAAAATGGTAGTCCTCGAGTTCCGAGTGGTAGTCCAGTACATTTCAATTGAAATATTAAACCGACTTAACAGAAATAAGTTAAATGGTGTGGCTGTGTGGCAGGGCTTATATGTTGTACTATTATTTCATAGGATGGATGGAGATGTAGAAGAACTTCATAAATCAGGAAAAACAATATTTTCATATATTTTTTGTTAATACAGGCCAGGGTAGTACAGGCCGGCGGACACTAAGACACCCCAGGCAGAAGTCTGTATTAGAAGAGATTGGAGAAATGATACAGAATTAGTTAAGGACAAGCCAAAACCAGTTAGGCCGTTGGTTGAGAAGAACATGAAATGGTGATTAAGGGCTAGGCCAGGAAGAAGATGATGGGGCACTGGGAGCAGGAGTACTAGCATCAAGAAGATCATCAGAAGCAGCTAAACCAGAAGATAATGTATCAGCAGCAACAGCATGCCCACGAACATGTCGAGTGCCTGGACCAGAGAGCAGCCAGTGGTTAATTGCTGGATCCGGATCAAAGTCATGCAGTTCAGGACCTTCTACTGCTATCTGCAGGAGAGACTGTAGTGAATCATCAGCCAGCCTTGTCCTGATTTTTGTTTTGATTAGGTTCTGAACAGAAAAACTCTCTCACATTTTGCAGTCGATACACTCATTGCCATGAGTATTTCAACTAAGTCAAGAATGTGTATAATCTGGGTGTTTTTCTTTTAGTAATCTGGTATATACCTGCAAATAGGTTTTTCAATGGCAGATTTCAATATTGTTTTAAATGCAGCATACTCTGACTTTATATGTTCCTGCTGCTCCTCCGTAAAAAGTGAAAATATTCTGCCAGGTTTGCAAGTTCAGAGGTCCCAAACACACGCTAGTTGGTCTCTTGGCAGATCAAACTGCTTAAAATCTAAGCAGTTGAACCATTTGAGAGCACCTCTGAGAAATTTTTAAATCTGTTGTCAATATACATTATGCTGCATCTATTAAAGTCTGCAGTTGTCCATCTGTCACAAAATTGATTTCTGGGCAGTTGCCTCTGAATGGGAAATGAACAGTCTTCTCCTCCCTCTCTTTGTCACAACATATTCCATACATTTCTGTTCTGGTTTGTAATGGCTGAGGAAAGCTGCCATGTATTGCCCTGGCATGGTTTTCAGTTCCATAAGCTGGAGTAGGCAGGTCTCAACAAGCTGTGGAACTTCCAGTATTACTATGTCATCTCGTTGAAACTGCAGTGACAGGTTTTTAGTATTGGCAGGAAATCTTGCAGTATATGGATAGCTTTTACAAACTGCACTCTGTGTTTCTTTTAAGAGGCTCTGTTTTGAACTTTCACCACCACCAGCAGTCAAAGATGCATGTAGGTGTTGTACAACAGTGGGTAGGTTAACCTGAACTGCATGTACGAGCGTGACCTACTGGCAAGCCATCTCACTTGTTTAATTGCAGTAAAGTGCCAGATCAGTATCCATCACGTTAGCAATTTCTTGGAGCTCTCTCATTTTTGGGACTATAGTGATAAAATTTAAATATTCCCTTGAGGTACTTTCCAGCTTTGATACAAATGGATTTTTTTAACATGAGAACTGCCAGCTCTAGCTTATGGCAGCATGATGCATCTCAATTATTTCAGGACGGCAGTGTTCCACCAACTTTGCTATGGTTCCTCCTCTTTCGCCCATCATGACACTGGCCCCATCAAAATTTGCTGAAATAAGAAGCGGTCCTGGATTGTTAACATTTTGTAGATTACTGAGAGGAAGATTTACTGACTCAATGCAGTTGATATTGCATGGAATACACCTTCTGCATGTGCATGTTCCAGTGGCACAGCTTGGATAAGCAATGTATGCACCTGTTTTGAATTAGGTTCAACAAACCTTAAGAAAACATTTCCCACTCAGTTATACTGTAATCAGTACTGCCGTCAGCAAGAACTGTCACATACTTAACATTAGCAGAGTCTGCATCGGGTTCTGGATATCACTGCTGAAATAGCACTGCAAAAGTCCCTGGCTCGCTTATCGTTAGTATAATTAGAACCTAGCTTAATGCCATTTTTTTCCTGTAATTCACAGAGCCACTCCATGTCTGAGAAAGGGCGAAGATTTTTGGCTATGGAATACGCTGTGTTAAACAGGCGTCTCATCTTTGCTTTTGTGGCCTCTTCCAACTGTGCAAAGGCTTGGTAAAGTGGTGACTCACTAATCTCACAACATACTGCTCGTTGGCCACTTTCCAGAATATGTTGATTCTGGCTAGCACATGTGGATTGGATTTTCATGTGCACGTAGTGACTCAATAAAGTTGTTAGAGCCTGTGGCAAAGACATTTGTTTTTGAAAATGCTGGAGTTGCAATACTGGGATACCTTTCATAGTGTGCAGTACATAAGCCCCTTTTTATCATCGTATCTCAACCATTTATAAGTGGACAGCCAATGACACTGAAATAGTCTGGCCCTTTTCTCTTGGTCATATTTCTTGTCTTTACTACTCCCAACTGCCACCTCATTATCAAGCAGTAAACTACGTTTCTTAGCAAGTGACACAGGGCTTTTTGAGATAAGGCTACTAGGCTTCTCTGTTTACATCAAGTACCTGGTCAGCAATTATATCAGAACCACAGATGCAGATTCAGTTTCATGACTTTTATCTGTGGAAGTAGTACCAGACTGTGTTTGTCTCGTAAAAGATGGTGCTGCTGCTGACCAGAGAGACAAGAGACTTTGTTGTTTGGCTTTGTTCGTCTGCATATTGTCCATATAAATTTGGTGGTCACTTTTTTTTTAAAGACTAATGGAACCAATAATAATAAACTTATTTTAAACACTGGTGTCTGTGTGTCCTTTTTCACTGGTGGGCTCATGGGTTGGGTTTTCTTTCTATACACTGCAAGTTGTCTTGTCCTGTAACAAGTCAGGCAGCTGGCTGCAGAACACTCTCCACACAGTCACTCACGCTCCTCTCCCAGCACAGCCCAAGCCCACCCCCAGTTAGGCTCCCTTATTTTACTATTACTTACACTTGTATTATATATATTTTTTACTATATTTCTCTTTTTGTTTCTTGGGTGCTTCAAGCCAAAACCAACCAACTGGCTGCAGGACACTGGGTCCTTCACTCCTTTTCAAAAATCTCTCCCAACAGCCGACCAAGCCCATTGCATAGCCCCACCACACACAGTTTGAGTTATAGGCTTATTTCTTACTATCTTTTTTTTTTTACTAACTTTCTCAAGTCAGTCCTTTCCTTCGCCCTCCTCTCTCCAAGCTCCTCCTTCACTCCTTTACACAATCTCTATATCTCGCTCTCCTCTCCCAACAACCCACCAGCCTCTTCCCTTATTTTCTTTCTTTTTTTTGCTTTCTTTTTATTATTTTATTTTTTCTTTGTTTATGCAGCTAGTAGTCAAATAAACTGCTGTTTTACTAGTGGGCACTGGGCAACACAAAGCTCCCTCCCACAGCAGTAGTCCCCTGCCCTTGCTTTCTTCCTTTTTATTTTCTGTAGTCAGTGACACTTACGCTGCTGCTAGTTCTCAGTTGTCACAGCGGCAGACAGTACCAGACAGTCCCCCTCCCAAGTTTCTGTTTTGTTTCCTTTTCTCCTTGTTTCAATTATTTTTTAGTTGTTTAACCAGGTATAGCACACTAAGCTAAGTGACCTGGGAGCACAAGGAGGTTAAGTGACTTGCTCAGGCAGTATGCAAGTGGAAGCTGGGGATTCAAACCCAGGTCTGGTCTGCTGGATGTCACCAGATTTGCAGCTCAGAGCCTTAGACCACTGCACTATACTGCCTACTTAATTTATTTTATAAGCGCCTTGGTTTGCTTTCACCCTGTTATGCCCAACCTAACCCTTCTCAATATTTTATTTACCCTGCCTGCACACTCCTTATTTACTCAGATTAGTCTCTTCTTCATTAATTTTGGCAAAACTGGCATGGCTTGCTTGTCTGCTGCACTAATGCACTTGTGTGCAGTCAACAGTGCTCAGCCATGTTGCCCCCACTCCTTAGTCCTCCTAGCTCCTGCCTTCCCTCCTCCCCGCTCTTCACTCTCACCAACCCTCCCTCCTTAATTCAGTTTTAAATTTGTTTTCCCGAGTAGTCAAGTCCACTCCACACACACAAAGAACTCGCAGTCCCCACTCCCCGATATCCACAACAACGGACTGTTTAATTTGTGTATCCTCTAGTATCCTCCAACAGACAGTGAATGAGGGCTCTACATCAATGCCGTCTTTACTCGTCTCCACTCTCGCCAAATCACCGCAGACGCCAATGGGCATTCTTTGTATCACTTACAGTTCAAGATTGTCTTCCTCATTTGGCCCCACGCCTGCCAGTCCGACAGCTTGCTCCTCCTCCGTTTTCCTCCGACGAGACGCTGCTCGCGCTCGCTCCTGATGCCACTTCCGTAGGCTTCCATAGGCTGAGGCAAGCTCATACACTCACCGCTCGTTCCTGACCAGTAGGTGCACAGCCGGAGCAGTGAGCACCCTACTGGTGGAAGGTAGAACTGCAGCAAAGATTTTTAAATCAGTGCTAGCCCGTGGACAGGTGGCACAACAGAAAGTGCTTGTCCCTGCACTGTATCTGGTAGCCCGGGACGTCGGGCAATAGGATTTGTCGAACCCTGTTGCAGACTATCCTGCCTGGCCTGATTCATGTGGACTAGCCTGGATTTCTCCGGATGAGACAAACTGCTGATAAAGTTCAAAGAACAGTTCATATAATGGACTGTCTTACTAGATCAAGGTTGCCCTCCACATTGGTTAGCCTAGACGCATATAAGGCCTTCGACAGGATCTCTTGGAGATTCCTGTGGAGGGTCTTGGCAACCTTTGGCTTCCTGAAAGATTTTATAGACTGATTGGAGAGAATTTATTTTTCCCCAAAGATCTATATTAAGATCAATGCAGTTATTTATTCTCTTATCCCTCTCGAGAGAGAGGCACCCGTCAGAGATGTCCCCTCTCCCCACTCCTCTTTGATGTTTATATTGCACCTCTTGCTATGGCCATTAGAAATTCAGTAAGGGTTTCAAGAGTACATATAGGAAATCAAACTTGGAAATTAGCTTTATATGCAGACAATATCATACTTTCTGTGATCCTTCCAGAAACTTCCCTTCTGGCTATTTGGAGCTCACTGGATCACTTTGCCAGAGTCTCTGGGTATAAGATAAACCTTACTAAAACTAAGGTACTTACTTTCCATTTCTCCCCTTCCCCAAACTTAAAAGCTCAGTTACCCCTTAGATGGAATAAGACCAAAATAAAGTACCTAGGTATACAACTCCCACAACAGATTTCTATACTGGAGGCAGTATAGCGCAGTGGTCTAAGGCTCTGAGCTGCAAATCTGGTAACATCCAGCAGACCAGACCTGGGTTTGAATCCCACAGCTTCCATTTGCATACTGTGTGACCCTGAGCAAGTCACTTAACCTCCTTGTGCTCCCAGGTCGCTCCTGTAAAAAAGCTTTCAGCTTAGTGTGCCATACCTGGTTAAACAACTAAATAAAAAAAATAAATAAAAAAATCTTACTCTACTTAATTATGAACCCCTTACCCAACAAATTGAACAGGATCTACACCGCTGGGCCCAGATGCATTTGCTGCTATATTCTAAAATAGATTTAATTCGCATGAAAATCTTACCTCGTCTCCTATATCTATTTCAGAATTCCCCTCCCAGATATATTTTATTTCTTGGAATAGATCCCTCCTTGCCAGGTTCGTCTGGGCTGGTGAAAGGCCAAGAGTAAAATGGTCAGTACTGCAGCTTCCTTGAGGGGGTTGAATCTACCTGCTCTACAGAAATACACCCAAGCTACAGTCTTAGCTACAATATTTAATTGGAGCAATCCAAACTATGACCTTCCTTGGAAGGTTTTGGAATTAGCCCTCAATCGGCTTCGGGACATCTCAGGTGTACTGTCTTCTACCAAGTCTCCCTTTAAAAGAAACCCTTCATACTACATAGGGGCACAGTCTAATCTAATGGTCTGGTGTAGCCTCAGAAACTACCCTGTATTGGGACCATTTTTATCCTATTTGGATTCTCTTAGCTCGGTAGTTATGCCCCTTTCTCAACAAGAGAAACAGACCCTGATAGACTGGGCTAGTAGAGGTCCTTCTTCAATTTATAGATTTATAGATTTGGAGGGAGTTATTCTTTTCACGAAATTACAGGAGACCTACAGACTTCCACCAAGAGATCGTATGATGTATACACGTCTCCAGGAATCTATAGGACAGATGGTTAGGAGCCAACGCTCCTTGCCTAAGCCCTCCCCTTTGCTTTTGCACCTGGCAGTGACCACTAGAGAGGGGCAAATTTCACTCCATTTCATTGGGTTACTTTATAAAGGTCTTCAGGAACTGTCTAGAGGTTCAACTAAGGGGATATTAGAGGCATGGAATAGAGAGCTCCCCCTGCCAGTACATGTAGATGATTGGGGAAAATATACTAAACAATCTCTGGGTCTCTTGAATGTTCCCTACTGGAGAGAATTTGCATGGAAGACAAGGAACAGGTTTTTTTCCATACTCCAGCAAAACTGTCTTAAGTTTGTTGCTGCAGTATCTGGCAATTGCCGGAGGGGATGCGGGGAACAGTATGCAGGCCATACTCATATTTTCTGGTCTTGCCCAAGACCGAGAGGTTTCTGGCATGATATTTCAATAGCTCTGGCAGATCTGGTGAGAGAGAAAGCAGATCTTCCTGGACATAAAGTCTCCACCACTCATTCAAACTGATGGGATCTACACTGGAGGCGCTAGGACCGAGCAGGAGCAAACTTTTTTTTTTGCAAGAGGGTAGGCGCCAGAGATGGAGCCGTGAGGAGCGGCGCCACGAGTCTCAACTCGTGCGGCAATGACTGTCTTGGCGTCGACCCTTCAACTGCCTGAGTTCCTTTTTTCCCACCGTCGAGTGTGCTGCAGTGACGACGACGCTTGCCCACCGGGAGTCAAACTTCAAACTAGCAGCTTAGTTTTCAGTGTATTATTTTGTAGTATTTTTTGAATAGTTACCGCTTACTGTAATTTATTCGTATTAAAGAGAGAAGTCTCAGCCTACATTGATGAAGTCGACTATGAGCGGGTCAGGTGACGGTAGGGAGATTTCGTATGAAAACTGTTCAGTCAGCCAGGCTGGGTCCAGCTCGCCGCCCTCTCCGGGGGGGGGGGGTCTGACAAGAGACGGTCCAGTGTCCGAGAGGAGGGGCGGTCTCCCTGGAGGCATAACAGAAAACTGTTGCATTCTCTGCACTGTTCAGACTCAAGCGCTTCTTTGGCCCACAGGTCAAAAAAGAGAAGGCATCGCTCGAGGTCGCCCTCTGGTATGTCTGCGCATCAACAGTCGGTCATTGGGGTCAGTTGCCAGTCTCCTCCTCCGGAGTTGCCGGTTTCTGTTTCTGGTCACCGACCTCTTTGACATCAGAGCCCTTCCCCGCCTTCTGGTAGGGCTTCAGATGAGCAGTTTCATCAGTGGACCACTGTGATGGAGCAGTGGGCTCGGAGGTTGGTCCAGCTGCCTGGCCCGGTCACTGAGGAGCACTCGGACCCTTCGGTGGATCAGGTAGGGCGGTTGGGCCTCCCTAGTCGCGCGGCGCCACCTTCGGTGCCGTTGACTTCATGCTCAGGTGTCCCCCCCACATGGCTGTGCCACAGGGGGCCACACCAATGCCTCTATCTCCTGGCATTCTTCCTCCTCAAATCCTAGTTTTCAGAGCCCTGTTTTGGTTTCAGCGCCGTTGGCATCGGGTCACTGCGCACAGTCCTCAGCACGGATGTGTCTGTCAGCACCGTCCTCTGCGCCGTTGGGATTGTCTGCACCATCCTTTGTGCCGTGCGGCATTTCGGTGCCGTCCTCGGCACCATGCGGCTTTTCAGCGCCATACACTGCGCTGGTTCAGGCGGCGCCGTGCTCTTCGATGCCGAGGCTTGGTATGATGTCTTCCAGTCTTCAGGGCTTCTCGACTCCGAACCCTTTTCCTTCCTTTTTTCCTTCTGATTTTCACTCCTTTCCTGTCCATACAGTCCCTCTTGGGCTGTCAGGAGATATTGAGCCTGACCCAGACCTTAGGCTGGGTGATGACGAGGAAGGAACAGGATCTAATCCTATTGCAGAGCCTGTGGTCGAGGACCTGTCCTTTAAGTCTCTGCTGAAAAATTTGAATTCCACTCTTTCTCTCCAGACTACAGATATCGATCCTGGGAAGCTATTAAGGCTCCAATACCTTCATGTCCCAGAGATCCCTATGGATTTAACTCCCCCAGTACAGCCTTCCTTTGAGACGCTTTCTCAAATAGTATGGATTAATCCCGCTCTCATTCCTTCTGTGGCTAAATCCATAGATAGAAAGTATGCTGCTCCCAAGGATCGACCCATTTTGGCCTCCCAAGCCTTTGCGGACTCTATTTTAGTCTTGGCAGAGAATAAGGTCGTCCTCCCTCAGGCTACTACAGCCCAACCTATAAACAAAGACTCTCGTAAGATAGATACTTTAGGTAAGAGAGAGTCTTTGCTGCATCCACCATGGGTATGCATATTGCCAGCTACCGGGGCTATTTCTCTCAGTATGAGTATGTTCTTTGACATTCACTCAAACAAATGGTAGAAGCTCTACCGGAGTCAGACGCTAATTCAGAGCTTCTTCAAACCATAAGCCGGGGTATCGAGTCCAACAACCAGCAGGTTAAAGCAGCTATGGACGCTTTTGATACTGCCTCCCAAGCGGCTGCGGTGGGCATTTGTACTCGCCGTCACTCCTGGCTGCGCACTTCATACTTCACAAATGATGCCCAGCAACAGGTCATGGCATTCCCCTTCAATGGTGTGTATCTCTTTGGTCCTCAAGTAGAACAAGCTCTAGCGGCCACACAAAAGACTAGGTCTGCCATTAAATTGGCTCAACCTGCTCCCGCCCCTTCTCGGGGGGGTGTTAATAAGCGCCAGTTTCACAACAGTCAGTCCTTTCGAGGCAAAGGCAGGGGAGGTTTTAATAAAAACCAAGCCCTCCAGCCTCAAAAATGCAACAAGCACAAGGCCCCGGCGCCCAGTGCGCCTTCTGAGTTCTGGCCCAAGTCCCACCTCAGCTGCCGAGGGGACTGTTCCTCAGCGGTGGGAGGTCATCTGACTCAATTTTACAACTGATGGAAGTCCATAACATCAGACAAATGGGTCCTCCGGATAATCCTCGAGGGGTATTCCCTCAATCTTTCACAGACCCCTCCGGATTGTCCACCCAAACGACAGCCCAGGCTGTCAGTACTTCAGTCAGAACTTCTCGCTTCCAAGATACAAGGCCTACTGAACAACAGGGCAGTAGAAATTGTTCCACTGGATCAACGGAACACAGGGTTCTGCTCTCATTACTTTCTAGTTCCAAAGAAAACAGGGGGCATGCACCCCATTTTGGACCTCGGAAAATTGAACAAATTTCTTCCCAAGGAGAAGCTCAAAATGATATTGCTAGGAACCCTGTTACTTATGCTTCATCAACATGACTGGCTAGCCTCCCTGGACATGCAGGATGCTTACCAACATATTTCTATTTACCCAAAGCATCACAAATACCTAGGGTTCGTGGCTTTGGGCAAGCATTATCAGTTCAGAGTCCTACCCTTTGGGCTATCCTCAGCGCCGCGAGTTTTTACAAAGTGTTGTGCAGTTCTCACAGCGCATCTCAGAAAGATTGGAATACAAGTGTTCCCATATCTGGACGACTGGCTTCTAGCAAGTCCTTTGGGCAAGGGACACTCGATGCCGTAACCACGGCCTCAGACTTTCTCACTTCCATGGGAGTTCTGCTAAATCTCAAGAAATCGTAGTTGCAGCCCTCCCAGAAGCTCCTTTTTATAGAAACTCTTCTGGACACCTTGTGTGCAAAAGCTTTTCTACCAGAGGACAGACGAAGCGATATCCTACAGATGGCCTGATACATCAGAGAGAACAGCTCTGTTCAAGCTATCTCTGTGCAATGGATGCTGGGTCTCATGGCATCCTCTGTGTGTTTACTGTACCCCTTAGCATGCCTTCACATGAGAACCTCTCAACTGATGCTCAGTACTCGGTGGTCCCCAACCACTCACCTTCAGTCCTTTTTCATCAAGGTGTCGGAACCTCTGAAGAGGTTACTCACCTGGTGGTCGTAAGAGGACAACCTTCTGGAAGGGTTACCCTTTGCTCCCCTGGATCATTAGATTTCCATTACCACGAACCCATCCCTGATGGGGTGGGGAGCTCACTGTTAAAATCTCTACACCCTAGGTACGTGGACTCAAGACGAGTCCCAGCTTCACATAAATGTCCTAGAAATGAGGGTCATCCTTAATCCAGTCCAGGCTTTGAAGAATATTCTCTGTCACAAGAACATTCTCCTTCAAACGGACAACAAAGCAGTGATGTATTACATCAACAAGCAGGGAGGTGCATATTCTTACCCTTTATGCAGGGATGCGATGAGAGCAGTGGAATGGTGTTTAGAACAATAGGCTCTAATCCAGTTGGTCTACCTGCCGGGAGTGCAGAACGGAGACAGATCCTCACGAATGGTCCCTCGACTCAACCGTAGTTCAGTCACTATTCGCAGAGTGGGGAACTCCAGACCTGGACCTTTTTGTGTCCCCACTCAACACAAAACTGCCTCTCTTCTGCTCCAGAAATTCAGGGCCTGGCATTTTCTGTCAGGATGTGTTCAGGCTGCGGTGGACAAGACGCTTTCTATATGCCTTTCCTCCTCTTCCTCTAATTCAGAGGGTACTTCTCAAGTTCGAGTCCCAAGGGGACAAAATGCTCCTCATTGCTCCCTTCTGGCCTCGACAGATATGGTTTCCGTTACTCGACAGTATGTTGGAAACCCCTCCGAAAGTGCTTACCCTTCAGATGAACCTTCTGACTCAGGGGCTTGTGGTCCATCCCAATCTGGGGTCGCTTCACCTTCACGCTTGGCTCCTGAAGAGATAGAAGTGAACAGGTTCAGTGTCTCTCGCAGAGTTTCAGATATTCTTTTGGCTGTGTGCAAGCCAGCCACTAGAAAAACTTACACAGCCAAATGGAAGCGTTTTTCTCTCTGATGTGCAAAATCCTTTTTGAATCCTTTTTCCTGCCCACCAAATAAAGTTCTAGAGTTCCTTTTAGACCTCTCAAATTCAGGTCTACAATACTCCATCGTCAGAGTTCACCTTTGTGCCATTTCAGCCTACCATGAGCCAGTACTTTTCCTGTCACTGGCTCAATTACCAGTAGTTAAGAAGTTTCTTAAGGGTATTCTGCATACCAGACCTCCTATCAGACGTCCAGCTGCAGCCTGGGACGTTAATCTTGTACTAGACATGTTCACTTGAAGGCCTTTCGAGCCTGTAGCTACCTGTGAGCTGAAATCTCTCACTTTTAAAATGGCCTTCCTGGTGGCCATTACCTCGGCCCGCAGGGTCTCTGAAATACATGCCTTGGTCACAAACCCTCCTCTTGCTGTGTTTCATATGGACAAAGTTGTTCTTAGGACCCATCCTAAGTTTCTCCCTAAGGTTGTTTTAGAATTCCATTTAAACCAACCTTTAGTCCTACCTACTTACTTTACGAACTTCCAAAATGAAGGAGAGCATACCCTTCATTCTTTAGATGTCAAAAGAGCTCTGCGTTTCTATTTAGATAGAACAAAACAAATTCGCAAAGCTCAACAACTGTTTGTTTCCTTCAGCGAGACCCGGTCAGCCTGTCGCTATCGGATGCATTTCAGCATGGCTGGTGACATGCCTTCACCACTCTTATTCCATGGCGCAGGTTAAGCTGGAGGGCAGAGTGTACACTCACTCTGCTAGAGCAGTCGCGGCATCCCTGGCAGAAATCCGCAACGTGCCCATTGCAGACAATTACAATGCAGCTACCTGGAGCTCATTGCATACTTTTGTCAAACACTGTACCCTGGATGTCCACGCCAGGTGACATCTTTCGTTTGTCAGGACTATCCTTAATGGACTTCTATCCTAAATTTGTGAGCTCTTGGTCTCTCCTGCCGCCCTCTCTGGGTATTATTAGCTCGGTACTCTCCCATCAGTGTGAATGAGTGGTGGAGACTATGTCCTGGAAGATTTGGAAATTACGTACCTACTGTAATTCTTGATCTTCTTAGACGAAGTCTCCACCACTCGATCCTACATCCTATCATCCACGAGCTCACTCTGTTTGTCTTCACTCCCTCGATCTTTAGTCTGTGAAGACTTCTTTGTTGACCCTTCTTATACGGATCTTATGTCCGGTTTTTGTTAGGCTATCGTTCTAGGTTAGTTATGCTGCACCTCCTCGGGGGGGGAAGTACTGAGGCGGTTGGAGGGTTGATGCCGAGATAGTCATTGCCGCATGAGCCGAGGCTCACGGTGCCGCCACTCGCGGCTCCATCTCTGGCGCTGACCCTCTTGCAAAAAAAACTTTGCTTCTGCTTGGTCCTAGTGCCTCCGGCGTAGATCCCATTAGTGTGAATGAGTGGTGGAGACTTCGTCCAAGAAGATCAAGAATTACGGTAGGTACGTAATTTCCATTTCTGACCCCAGAATGGTGCTTCTGTCTGTCCTACCTGAGAACCTCTGTATTTCGAAAGGTTCCTTGTTGTTCACCTACATTTTAGCAGCCAAAAAGGTTATTACTAAACGTTGGGGCAGAGAGATCCCTCTACACTTCAGGACTGGCATGGGGTGCTTGGTGAGAGATATATTTATTTAGAAAATGGCAACAATATTTTATACCGCCCACCTTGTTGGCTATTATTGCTTACATATATATATATATATATATATATATATATGTATATATATTAGACTGATTGCTAGGTCGGCAAATAGGATGGAACCATTTTAATTAAGATGAAGAAAATGGATGTTTTATATTTCTCCCCTGGATCCCACCTTTGTCCCTTGAATTTAATTGATTTTATGTATCAGACAGAAAACATGACAAGTTGTGTTGCCTGTATGAATCATATATTTTTATATATATATATATATATGTGTATGTATATATGTGTGTGTGTGTGTGTGTATATATGTGTGTGTATATATATATATATATATATATATATTGCTGCTTTGTTTCTTTCATTAGGAACCATGGACACTATATAGTTTTAATCCTTCTAATGCTCTATATTGGGCACTGTTCACTAACTCAATATATTATTAGAAAATGGCAAAGAAAAAATCTTAAAACCTGATTGGCTGAGAACCTTTGTAAGGTGGGCATCTATTTTTCAATAGATGGCCCTCTTAAAAACGAGCACCAACTTCGTACACCAGTAACAAACTAGTATCTTTGTGCCACAAAATTCACAACCGAGTCGCCATTTTTTTCTACTTTACCGGCTGACCAACTGAAGACCTCCCTTCCATTAGAAGTCCCCTTCCCCTGCTACGAGTAGACAAACCATAAAAATATAAAAATAAAACATCAAAAAGAGCAAATCAGTCCTTTCGATAGAGCACAGACCTTTACAGAACAGCAGACAGCTCTGTGGCTCCCACCCCCTTAAATGCTAGCCGACGCAGTATTGAAGCAAGCCGGGAAAGACTCCATGCATCTGGGGAGCCAAATTCAAAAAAGTCCTTCTTCCACTCTTCACCCCACCTTTGCCTCACAGCGCACATACTGTCCATGGTATTACTTACCTCATCCTGCATGCTGAAGTTACCATGCAGGCTGTTCCTCTGTTTGTTTTTTGTTTTGTTTTTTTGAACCGCGCCCATCTTGTTGTGGTCACGACTCCCAACGGCTGATTCCTCCCCAACTCTCAAAACGACCGTACCAGCTGATTCCTTGTCCGCTCTGCAAACGAACAGTACTGCTGATTCCTTGCTCGCTCTCCAAACCAGCAGTACCAGGCTCCACATGCTAAATCCTCACATCATTTTACTACATGGCCTTGAACCCATCAATACTTTACATACAGGGCTACAAGTCCTGTAAACCAATGGGGCAGTTCTATACCTCATTCAAGCAAAATGTCATAGATAACATCGCCCTCTAGTGGCACACATGCCACAGTACGGGAACTACTTTACAAAAATATATTTTAATTTTTTCTAAACATTCATTAAACAATTTTAAAACTTTTTTTTTCTGTTCTTCCAAAAATATTACTTATGGGTCATTTTCTAAGCACAGTAATACCCTCCAGGGTGGGCATTATTGGGAAATACTGGTCCTTCCAGGTCTGTGGCGTTGGGCCTCATTACACTCCTGGGCGGTCCGGTATTTCTCAGTAATGCCCACCCTGGAGGAAACTATTGCTTACTTACCTTAATTTTAACAATTTTTATCCTGGGAAGATGTATAAAGAAGATGATTTATTTCTGTATAGGATATCCTATCTGACAGGGTAGTTCTCAGAACTCACCCTAAGTTTCTCCCCAAAGTAGTCTCGGAATTCCATCTGAATCAGCCCTTGGTTCTTCCGACCTACTTCAAGAACTTCCAGAATGAGGGAAAGCGTACCCTACATTCTCTGGATGTTAAAAGGGTTTTGTGGTTCTACATAGAACTAAAGAGATCCACAAGTCAAAGCATGTCTCATTCAGCATGGTCCAGCTGGGTCAGCCTGTCGCCTTCAGGTGTATTTCGGCGTGGCAGGTGGGGCATGTCTTCGCCACTGCTATTCCATGGCACAGGTTAAGCTGGAAGGCATGGTATATGCCCATTCTACCAGAGCAGTTACAACATCTCTGGCAGAAATATAGAACGTGCCCATTGCAGACATCTGCAGTGCAGCTACCTGGAGCTCCGTGCAAACTTTTGTGAAGCACTACGCTTTGGATGTCCATGCCAGACAGCATCAATCCTTTGGCAGTACAGTTCTTCATGGACTCCTGTCCTAAGTGTGCTCCTCTCTCTCCTGCTGCCCTTTTCAGGGGGGATTATTTTAGCTCAGTACTCTCCCGTTAGTGTGAATGAGTGGTGGAGACTTTATGTCCAGGAAGATATGAAATTACATACCTACCATAATTCTTGATCTTCTTGGACAAAGTCTCCACCACTCATTCACACGCCCACCCTCCATCCCTCGACGGCTGGGCTGTAAAGACTCTGTGGTGTTGACCCTTCTTATATGGGTCATTTGAACTGTCTTGTGTCCGACATAGGTTAAATTCACTAGGTTAGTTTACGCTGCACCTCCTCGGTAAAAAAGGTACTGAGGCATTTGGAGTGTTGATGCAAAGGTAACCTATACGGTGTGAGCCGGTCTTGTGGCACCGCTTCTGAGCGGCTCTACCTCCATGCCGGCGCTCCTGAAGATTTTAGGCTCCTGCTCAGGTCCTAGCACCTCTGGCATAGTCCCATTAGTGTGAATGAGTAGTGGAGACTTCGTCCAAGAAGAACAGGAATTACCATAGGTACGTAATTTTAATTTTTTTCATCCAGCTCAGTAATGGGGAATGACAGTTTGTATATACTGCCATCAATACAGGCTGTAGGCTTTTGTATTTCAAATCGGTAGTTTCTTTTTAAGCACAAAGTATTTTAGCCTGAAAGTTCATCCCCACTTGTTAAACTTTTCCTTTTTCCTTGTATTTGCACATACTGTCCTGTGCTACCATTCAAACAACATGAAGTCTTGCTGTATTCTGACAAATTGCAGTGAGGTCCAACCTTCGAACTGCCCCGGAGATGAAAAAGTTAACTTTCCATGCCAGGCATGGAGCGCTGAGCTCGAGCTCGGTTGAGACTCTGTCTGTTGCTGTTTGAACTCAAACCGTCAGATTCTTTACTCCGCCTCACTGAACAGTCGCTCCGGAGATTTCTCCTTTGCTCGGTTCAATTTGTCGGTTAAAGTACAGTTTTTCTCTGTTTTCGACTGAATTTAAACCACAACCTATCGGTTCAGTCTCTGTCTGTGGTATTCGTGAGTACTAGATGGGTTTATTTTTATTATTCTGTGTGGAACTTGTAAACGTGGGATCGGTTCGGTTTGAACCGATCAGGTTGTTTAAAAGTCTTTATTTCTACTTTTAGAGCGTGGTTACCGGTTCTTATCGGTTCTAAAAAAAAAACGGATTTATTACGTTTTTTTCCACGACCCGTAACACGGTCAGGAACCGATAATGGTGTCTTGCCTCGCGGATTGCTGAAAAAAGGGTAAGTTTTTGGTTAGGACTGGCCATATCTGAGAAACCCAAAAGAAAAAAGTGGGCCCACTGGGTTTCAACACTGTAGTGTGTGTGGGGAAGTCTTTGCTAAGGCTGATCCCCACACCACTTGTGTTTGTCTGGGGTTTGACCACCTCGATTCAGACTGCCTGATTTGTAAAAATTTTCCTGCAGCTACCCTAGAAAAAGAGTTGGTAGGCTCAGGGAAAGGGAGGCCAAAAAGTCCGCTGACCCGGATGGCCAGCCTGGTTCGGTTCCAACCCGAACCAGAAAGATACCCTCTGACCAGGCGAAACTTCTTCGGGCAAAGGAGAACAGATTCCGAGAATCGGTTCGTTAAGAGAACAAGAAGGGATAAATCAGCGGTGTGGATCCAAAATTTTCTTCTCCAACCGCTGATGACATAGCCAAAGCGATAGTTCAGTCGCTATCCCTGGTTCACCTAACCGCACTCACCAGGAAGGTACTGTCTGACTGTCTCCACCGGGTTCTGGATTATGATTTAGAGGAATTTTATGAACCGGAGGAGGAGGAAGGAGAGTATGAGGAAAGTCTGGATGTGCCCATTAACCCGGACATCTCCCCAGACAGACCTTCAAGAGTGTCTCCTCCTAGGCTTTCCGAGTCCCCCTTCCATTTCATGTTTTACAAGAAAGTGGCTGAAACCCTTCAGCTTCCTATGGAAGAAGCTGTGGATTGAAATGATGGATATCCCAGAGTCCAGGAAGCTGTCTATTCCCCTTCATAAGTCTTTTGGGAAACAGACAATGAAAATTTTAAAGACTCCTAATTCCATACCTCCTGTGGATAAGAGAATGGACAAGAGGTATACTCTGTCAGGCTCAGATACGGAGTTCCTTATCCAGCAATGCAGCCATGTTGGGGTAGTGCAGGCTGAAGCCTGTGATAAGGCTAATATACCCTTGGCCTTCACACCCTCCAGATAAGGACTCCAGGAGGATTGATGCCATGGCAAAGAAACAGTACATGGCGGCATCCTTGGGACTCAGGCAGGCCAACTATATGGCCTTTATAGCTAGATATCAGAAATCTAGATGGGACACTGTAATGGCTTTAGCTAAACAGGTCCCTGGCCAGCTTGCCAAGGAGCTGGAGCAGGTGGCTGCTGATGGTATTGAGGCATCCAAGGTGCAATTCCATGTTGCAGTGGACTCCAGTGATGTTTTATCTAGAGTCATGGCTACATCGTCAGTGTCAGTGGCTCAGTAGGTAGCACACTTGCCTCTGAGGCCGGGAGATCAGAGGGCCGTGGGTTCAGTTCCCACATCTGGCACGTGGGTTAATATCCCAGTACTGACACTGTAGTGCAGCATGAGAGGGGTGCTGCACTTCTGAGGTGCCGTCTTTCGGATGAGACGTTAAACTGAGGTCCCATCTGCCTGGATTGGTGGTAGTTCAGGTGGATGTTAAAGATCCCATGGCACTTATCGAAAAGAGTATGGGAATTTCCCCGGTGTCCTAGCCAAATTTCCCTCATTCACTAAAAATACCACCAACAGCTTAATCTGGTTCAAGGTCAGTTGGCATTCATCTGTATCCCCCTCCTCCGGGTCGTGCCTGAAAATAGGCAGGATTTGTCTAGTGCACTTACCCGGTCAACAAAAACTAAATAAATAAAATAACATCTGTGGCCCTTCGTAGGATGGCTTGGCTCAGATGTACTAGCCTGTCTCAGGATACCCAGACTAAGGCCATGGATTTTCCTGTTGTGGGTAATTCTCTGTTTGGGGAGCAAACAGAGAACTGCATGAAGAAAATGGATGAATACAGGACCACCTATAGGAGTTCTCAGGCCAAGGAAAGGCAAGCCACTCCTCAGAGGCAGCAACCCAGGGGCAGGCCTTTTCATAGGCCTTTCTACCAAGCCCAGACCTCCTCTTCTGCTTATGCTCATAGGGGGTTCTTTAGAGGGAGAGGCAGGCGGGGTACAAGCAGGCCTGCTTCACCCCTCAGCCTAAAGCCCCTGCCAAACAGGCACCCGATGGGTTTGCCAGGGCGATTCTCCACTACCTGTAGGGGCAGGCTGGCTTACTTTGTCCAGGACTGGATGTCTTTAACATCAGACAAATGGGTCCTGGAAGTAGTAAGCCAGGGACAGTTCTCAACTTCAAAAATTTCCAAAGATGAGAACCAGATCCTTTCCACCTGCAAATCCTTCAGAGGCACTTGCCCTGGAGGCAGAGGTCTCTTCTCTCTTGGCTCTCAGAGCGATAGAAAGGGTTCCACCCCTACACAAAGGGAAAGGATTATACTCCAGGTACTTCCTCACCCCCAAAAAGACAGGAGAATGGCGGCCCATCCTGGATCTCAGATATATAAACAAGCACCTTTTAAAGCCAAAGTTCAAAATGGTGACTCTGGGAATAATTTTACCCTCTCTAAGGCCAGGGGACTGGCTAGTCTCCCTGGACCTCAAGGGTGCCTATTTTCATATTCTTATCAGAAGCTCCCATCAAAAATACCTCAGGTTCGAGCTGCCCTTCAGTCACTTACCAATTCAGAGCAATGCCTCGGCCTAACCTCTGCCTCCTAAGGGTGTCTACAAAATGCCTGGCAGTAGTAGTTGCCTTCCTAAGAAGGAAAAGGATTTCATCTTCCCATATCTGGACGACTGGCTCATAGTAGGCCAGTCCCCAGACAAGTCAAATTACACCTACAGATAACTCAGCAACTGCTCACTTCCCTAGGTTTCCTTCTGAATCTTTCAAAGTCAGTTCTAGAGCCTGTACAGCTCCTCACCTTCATAGGCGCAGAGCTAGATACAGTAAAGGCAAAAGCCTTCCTTCCCCTGGACAGGGCAAGGACCCTTATTTCACTGGTCTCTGCATTCACCCTCCAGGTGTCTCGACCAGCAAGGCATTTTCTGCAGCTTCTGGGGCACATGGCTGCTTCTACGGCAGTGGTGCAGGGAGCAAGATTTCAGATGAGGGACATTCAGTTCCACTTGAGAGCCTTTTGGTCTCAGAAAAAGGATCCTCTGACCAAACAGATTCCAGTGACTCGAACCCTGATCCAGGCTTTGCAGTGGTGGCAGGATCAGGACAATCTAAGACAGGGAGTTCCTTTTCTCACTCAGTCTCACTCTTTAATTCTTACTACAGATGCCTCCCTCTTGGGGTGGGGAGCCCACTTGGGAGACCTGACCACCCAAGGGTTGTGATCTCCTCAGGAATCTCTGCTTCACATCAATCTATTAGAACTCAGAGCAGTGTTTCTAGCACTTCAGGCTTTTTCCAAGTCTGTTCAGAACAAAGTAGTACAGATCAGGACAGACAATACCACCACAATGTGGTATATCAACAAGCAAGGGGGCACTCGGTCTACGACCTTGTGCACAGAAGCAATGAAGTTATGGTCTCTGGCCTATTCCCTGAACACCTCTCTTACAGCAGTACTCCTCCCAGGCAAGGACAATGTCCTGGCAGATGCTCTCAGCAGGATATCTCAGGGCCATCACGAATGGTCACTGGATCCCCTGGTTTTGAAGGTGATCTTCTCCAGATGGGGCACTCCACAGATAGATCTTTTTGCAGCCCCAAACAATCACCAACTTCC
The DNA here is from genome assembly GCA_016271365.2 of Neoceratodus forsteri. Lineage (NCBI taxonomy): Eukaryota > Metazoa > Chordata > Ceratodontiformes > Ceratodontidae > Neoceratodus > Neoceratodus forsteri. Next base: position 361,884,243 of record JADMNL010000023.1, on the reverse strand, counting down.
CCTCTTTTGCTGCAGGCCCCCAGTGTTGGGTTCAGTCCCCCTGAATGCCCTAGTTCTCAATTGGGAAGGGAAGTTCCTATATGCTTCCCCACCCTTCCCTCTCCTGTTCAAGGTGTTAGTCAAAATCAGGTCTCAACCCTGCAAGGTGATTCTGATTGCTCCAGACTGGGCCAGACAGCCCTGGTACCCTCTCCTGCTGTCCTTAGCAGTACACCTTTCCCTGTTTCTTCCCAGGAATTACAACCTGTTAACCTGTGCTCAGGGGAGGGTTTGGTATCCGAATCTCAAATCTCTCAATCTCAAGGCCTGGCTCTTGAAGAGTTAGAGTTTGCTGATTTACACCTTTCTAAAGGTGTTATAGATATCCTAAAGGCTTCTCGGAAGCCTTCCACCAGAAGCACTTACAACTCCAAATGGAAAACATTCTCCATATGGTGCTCTGGAAAGCATATTTCTCCAGAGTCTGCTGGCCTGCCCACAGTCCTTGACTATATGGTTCGTCTTAATAGCTTGGGACTCAGACCAGCTACACTAAGAGTGCATCTGGCAGCTGTCTCTGCTTTTCTTTCAGCAGGTAAGCCTTCTTCCCTTTCAGCTCATCCTGTATTCTCTAAGTTTTTCAAGGGATTGCTTCATACCAATCTGCCATTCAGGGACCCTGCCCCTGTTTGGGACCTTAATGTTTGCATAGCTCAGCTTATGCAACCCCCTTTTGAGCCTTTGTCCTCAGCAGAGCTTAAGTACTTCACTTGAAAAACTGTTTTCTTGGTGGCCATCACTTCTGCCAGGCGCATAAGCAAGATACTAGCCCTATCAGTGGAGCCTGATTTTATCTCTTTCCATAGAGATAAGGTGGTCCTCAGGACTAACAGGAAGTTTTTACCTAAGGTGGTTTCAGACTTCCACCTTAACCAGTCTATGTCTCTTCCTGTTTTCTTCACTGACCATTCCTCCTCTGGTGAGAGGAGGCTGCACAGTTTGGATGTGAAAAGGGCCCTTAGCTACTACATAGAGTGTACCAAGGGTCATAGGTTTGACTCCCTCCAACTGTTCCTCACTTGTGGTGAGGTTGGTAAGGGAAAACCTGCCACTAAAAGATCCATTGCCAGGTGGATTGTCTCTTGCATTCAATTTTGCTATGAAAAACTAGGCAAGATTCCACCTTCAGGCCTGAGGGCTCACTCTACCAGAGGTACAGCTGCTTCCCTGGCTGCTGCGGGATATTCCTATCTTGAGATATGTCAAGCAGCTACCTGGAAAACAGTTCACACTTTCACCAAGCATTACTCTCTGGATATCCAGGCTAGAAGTGATGCTCGGTTTGCACAACAGTGCTTCAGAGCCTATTTCCTAGGTAGGTTATGTCCTCCTCCATGGAGGTACTGCTTGGTAGTCTGCAATTTGTCAGAATACAGCAAGACTTCATGTTGTTTGAAGAAAAATTACTCACCTTAGTAATGTTGTTTCTTCTAATGGAGTCTTGCTGTATTCTGACCTCCCCCTGCCTTCCCCTCTCAGAACCTTTGTTTTGGGATGTGGGTGGGCAGTAGCAGGGTTGGCACTCAAGAGGTGCCCCACCTTTTATTTATCACCCCTTTACTTTGGGTGAGTGGGTGTTGTGTTTGTTTCATTTTTTGGGTTTCCTGACTTGAGTCTTTGTTTTGAAACCAAAAAATCTGTATATTATATTTAATAGCCAGTTAGCTAGTGTAGGTTTACAGCTTCCACACAGGACTCTCAGTGAGTTTAGCTCGTAAAGATCTGACGGTTTGAGTTCAAACAGCAACAGACAGAGTCTCAACCGAGCTCGAGCTCAGCGTTCCATGCCTGGCATGGAAAGTTAACTCTTTCATCTCCAGGGCAGTTCGAAGGTTGGACCTCACTGCAGTTTGTCAGAATACAGCAAGACTCCATTAGAAGAAACAACATTACTAATGTGAGTAATTTTTTTATTCTTGTATAATTGCACAACTTTTTTAAGTTCTCAGTGCAAATAGATGTAATGAGTTTCTTACTGAAGTGAGCTTTGAGTCAGAAAAAATGTTACCCGACATTTTCTGCAGTCCGGTCTTTTCATGGTTCAGTTGCCTGCATCCTCGATACATGCTGCCATTGCACCACGTGGAGGAAAGCAAATTACCCTTTCCATGAGCATGTCGTACAATAGATCAAGTAACAGACTATTGTTTGGTTTTTTGTTTTTTTTTTCATATATGCTTAATTTCTTTTTTCTTTTCTCCCCTTCCCCCAAGGCCACGGTGTACACATGCGTGTGCGTACATGCCTGGATCCGGTGGCCCCTTCTGCCCCTCCCCTGACTAGTATCGCTGCTCCGTACTGCCTGTGCGCCCGCTAGCCCTCCACACGGTGGGAGCAGGACTATGGACGAGTGGGCAGCCACCCTTTCAGGGGAGTGCAAGCTCAGTCCCCTGCAGCCCCCACAAAAGCTGGCTCCTGGCGACTCAAAATCATTCCTGAACTCTGGTCACCGGCGTAGCGCAAGGTAAGACACCAGCGCCTCAGCTCTCTGTGCCACCAGGCCAGTGACTATCGAGTATCTTACAGAAATCTATGGGGATCTCGACTGGCCCCAGGGCCCTACCCTCCTTTAAGGCTTTGAGTGCTCGGTTTAATTCCCTTTTAGTGAGCGGGTCGTCAAGTCTAGCTATTGTTTCTGTGTCAAGGGTGGGCATTGCTGCACTATCAAAAAATTCCTGAATTGTTGAGTGGTCGGGGAGACCTCTGAGGTGTATAGAGAATTATAAAAGGCACCAACAGCACTTCCAGTGAAGCGGTGTCACTGACCAACTCCTCCAGTGAATTGCAGATCAGGCCCATGGTTCTCTCCCCTTCTCGGTGGTGCAGCTGCAAAGTGAGGTACTTACTCCCCCTGTCCCCATCAAAGTGTGCCCCTGCCTGTGTGAGGAGGATAGAGCACTCTATCCGGGCACTGCTCAGTGTGTTAAAATGCCATTTTAAATTTTGAACCATCCTATATAGTGACTGTGTGGGCCTACGCATGTGAGCTTCCTCGCAAGCCGTTAGTTTGGTGTGGAGCTGGTTTAGCTCCTGATCAGCAGTTTATTTTATGCCGGGCAGAGTATGCTATGGCCTGACCCCTGACGTAGGCTTTTAGGGCCTTCCACCTACAACTATATGATGTATAACCCCGTTTATTATAATGTAAAGATTCGCCTATGTTGTTGGCCATAAAGTCAACAAATTTACTGACCCTGAGGAGCAGGGGGTCCAAACACCAAACTCTAGCTGGTGGGGGAGAGCCTGGCGTGGTGATAGCTATAGCAAGGGAAGCATGGTCAGAAAGTAAGATGGGACAGTACACCGTCGACTGGAGGGAGGGTAGGAGAGAAGTGCTGATTAGTAATCTGGATAGATGAGCATAGGATTGCTGAGAGTGAGAATAAAAACTATAATCTCGGCCGGTTGGGTTGAGGTGGCGCCACATGTCCACCAACCTGAGTGTTTATTCAACCTCGCCTAGGGCTCTAGCATTTTTGGAAGTGGGAATCTGAGTCAAGTTAGACCTGTCCAGGATAGTATCTGAGATGCAGTTATAATCTCTGCCCAAGATCCAGGACCCGGGAGAGTGGCCATGTCCACTGCCAACTTCTGAAAAAATCTGGGGTCCTCCACATATGGGGCGTATACTTACCCTAGGGAAATAGCTCCCATGCTCGCCAGCTCTGTCCTCACCAGTACGTATCTACCTGTGGTATCGACCACCTGCCCACAGTTCTTAACGTGGATTCCCCTGGGAAACTAAACATTGGCTTCTCTAGCCTTTGAAAAGTTCGACAGTACCAAAGTCCCGCCAATAGAATCCCCCATATTTTGAGCCTCCGCAGTGCACACGAGTCTCCTGCAAGAGCACTGCATGCAACTTAGACCACTTATCCTCTGTCAGAATATGCTTCCTTTTAACCACTGACTAAGCTGTTAACATTCCATGTAGCTATTTTTATAGGACTAGCCATTGTCAAACTGCAACAATGACCACTTAAACACATAATTTAAAAACCAGGAGGATACAACTCCAACCCCTGGGCACCTTCTCAGAACATTACTGAGTGTAAAGTTCCAGCATGAAAAACAATTTCCCCTTGTATATCTCTCACTCCCTCCTCCACCACCCTCCATTTAGCAGGTTTTACTATCCAAAAATAATGCAACTTCCCAAACGTACAAACTTTCCCGTCTCTCTCCCCAGAGTAATGAACCCTTGTGATACATTCCTTGCAAACTAGTGGCAGTAAGTAAGTACAGCACTTGACCTATGAACATGAACCATCTAAATATTACGATGGGCACATATTAGTGAAAACTTCAATATGAACAATGCCCAAATGACAGGTCTTAGAATAAAGAAGCTGGAGAGGGAGCTGACCCACAAGATCACCGTCTCCCCCTCACCCCACTCAATAGAGCGGGGCTAGGCATACTAAGTGAAACATATAATGTCATTAAGCATGTGTTGATATCAATCTAGTTACAACAGTAATTGTTTGAAAAACGGAACAAAGCGTTGTAGGTCAACAGGCTGAATAGTTGAGTGTGTGGCTTCAAGTCATAGTGGCTCCCCCCCTCCAATGTAGGGGGTCCAGTATGCATTTTAAAAAGCAATATAAAAAGGAGGGTAAGGGCCCCCCCCCCCCCGTGCCTTAAATGCAATGCTCAGCAAAGGTAATAAAAAGGCATTTGTGAACAATCCCAAATGGGTGGGGCGCAGTCTCTGACCGTCTCGCCCACCAACCCAGCTGGTACCCATGTCCCCAGACATAGTCGGGGCAGCTAAGAAGTGAGGATCTGCATTGTTTGAATCCAGAGGGAACACCTGCCATGGTATGTCCTAAAGAAAATGCGTACTTGGTGTCCGGAGTGTTGATACAGTGGTGCTTTGCGCTCCATCTCTCCATGTGCTCCAGATCAGGTTGAAACTCCAATTTTCTACTCTGCATTCAAGAATATGATAAGGAATATGCTGCACCTCCAGACCTAAGTCACAGCACTGCAGAAGAGGCGGCTGCAGCGGTTGCAGTATCTCATTGCCTGCCCTCATCCAGGCTTGGGGAGATGGTATACCGCCCGGAAAACAGAAATGCGAGCTGGGCCGCATGCTCAGAGATCAGCTGAACCATAGGGGTGAGTGTGAGAATTCAAGGTCTACATAGCCTGTGTAGATTAGTGCAGCCCACCCCCCACCCAAGGGCTACCAGAAGCTCACTATCTACTCCCCTTACTGTTCCCCGCTCTAGGACCTCCATGTGTCAATGCTCCTTTTTCTATAGGGCCCCTCTCTGGGTGAATGAACTACCACGGCTATTACCTCTGAAATGTGGCTAGGACCATGCAAGTCCTCTCTCCGATCAGCGCTCCTCACTCAGTCCACCTGTGACTGTGACTAACCTAACCCCCAACCTGTGATCCCTCACAGCTACCCCATTTCTGTAGCTCACCTACTGAGTAGCCTCACTGCATATAAAGATCAATTCCATGTACTTTTTTCTCTCTTTTCTGTAAATTATTATGACTCTGGGTCTGTTGTAATACCCGCTGAAGCTGTAACTTGCCTATTGTATAGGTGATGTTCTGTTTGTTTGCTATGTATGTGAATTTCTGACGTGGAGCCTTTGCAAAGGAGTGCTTGACTCAAAGATTTGTAATTCCGATCTCTTCAATAAATAAATAAAAGAAATATAACAGGAGAACTTCTCTTTTGCTGGCATCAGTAGGGTAAGGTGAGGAGCACCCCTTGGTAGACTTAGACCCATTTGTTACCCATCTCTCTGCCTCTTAATGGCAGGAGAAAATCTTAGGCCTACCTGAGCGGTTGACACAAAGCTTGGCCGGAGTACATGAAGGAAAAGGACCAGCCCAAGGAATGCAGCTTTGCCTTAACGGGGTTGAACTTCTGCCTTCTGAGCTGTATCTCCCGGCTGTAGTCCTGAAAGCTATGCACTTTGTTATTATTCACAGAGATGAGCCCATGACTTTTTGTGAATTTTAGGATGGCCTCCTTATCAGTATACCGCAGATATTTTATGAGACAGTGTGTCGGGTGGTGTCCTGGTTTCGGCAGGGGTCTGACTCTTGAGTCCGCTCAACCTCATGCAGCAGGGCATCTGGTTGCAGTTTTAGATGCTCCACAAGCCACTTGTACAGTCCTCTCTCCGGGTTTCATCCCTCAGCCCCTTCAAGAAATCCCACAATTCACAGGTTGGACCTTCGCAATCAATTTTCTTGATCATCTGTCTTAGCAACCAGATACACCAATTGTTCCTTTAATCAGTTGTGATCAAAGGTAACTGTACCCAAGGAGTCTTCCAGGCTGCTGACCCACTGCTCCAGCTCTATGATGCAGGTTGTATGGGAGGTCAAGGTTTCTGATAAGCCAGTCACCACACTTTGCAGGTGTGAGATTTGTGCAGTTATATTGGTGAAGCTGGCTTTCATTTCTGACTGCATATTAGCCAGTGTGGCTCGGACACCAGCAAGAGGGTGCTCTAGTTCAGACATGTTGTGCTCTGAGTCCCCAGCTGTGTGGGCTTGAGATCTAGTGTGGGCCTCTGGCCCGAGAAGACTTTCTTTAGATGATTCTGCCATCTCAAAGGTCAGCTTAATCTGTTTGTTTTTTTAATTGCTCATTGCCATCGACCTTCAATATCTATACCCAGCAAAAATTTCTCTTTCGTACACCATGGACATGCTATTTGGATGATTTTTACAATGTGCCCAGAGGAACTCAGCTGGCACACGTCCACCATGCTGTTGAGTTAGCCACGCCCCCCCCTTTCCAGATGCCGCTTATGGCACTAGGAGAGGAAAGGTCTGTGGAACTAATGGTTAATTGGAGATCTTCTGGATTTTTGTCCCCTGAGCAGTCGGATGACCCGGAGGATGGGGAGTAGCCAGGATGATCCCAACTGGTGTCCGGGCTCCAGTGAGGAAAGAGACCTGTCAAGGCCTAGTCCCAGGCCTTTGGCTTCCGCATCATCCTCCCTGGGTGCTTCTCTGTCTGGTGGCGCCTCGGTGCCTATTTCAGCATGGTGCTGAGTCAGGTACCGGCACTGCTGTTGGTGTTGGGTCAGATTCCGGCACCAAATCCAACTTCGGTATCTTTCACGGTGCTAAGGGAGTTTCATTGCCGCTTGTGGCACCGGCTCCCCCTTAGTTCAGGTTCTGTGGCTGGTGCTGTCCTTGGGGCCTAGTCCAAGGGCTATATCCCATTCTGGTGAGGCTGGGGCTGGTAGGTCCCAGTCGACACCGCACTCCACACCCAGAGCTGCTGGTAGCTCTGGCAGGAGTCAGAGTGTTGACTCTGTTCCTGTGGCATCCCCGGAACCATCTGGACTTGTGGTAGGTAGGGATAAAGACCACCCTGTGGGACCTCTACAGCTCCAGTCTCCCCACCTGGGGGTTCCCTGGACTGCCCCTCTACAGTTGGGCTTTCACAGATGGACGAGTTGCTCAAGCCCTTCCCTTGGGCTAGGTCCCTTGTATGCTGTCATAGCCCTGGCAGAAGACCTAGCCAAGTCTGCCACGACCCTCCTCCTCATGCTTTGCCTACCCCATCTGCTGTCCCAGCCATTTCAGGTTTTGTGGGACCGTTGACCTGGGCACAGTTTAGGGCTTCGGTGAGTGCCTTCCCAGCTTACCTGAAGGCACGGTACCAGCTATTTTCCAGCCTCAGACCTCAGCACCGCTGTCCCCTGAATCCAGCTCCTTTTCATCTTTGTCTTCCTCCTCTGAGGAAGAGGACTCTTCCCTTCTCCGACACTGAGTACACTTGTTACCAGCAATTCCTTTTAGAGATGTGAGGGAGCTGTGACTGTCCCATTTCTCTGGCTGTTATCCCACACGTCTGACGTCCTGCCTTGGGGAGTATAGTCATGACTATACAGTCATACCTCCATTGCCCAGGCCTTTTGTGGAGGCATCAAGAGATGTCTGGCTCCGTCCCTGTTGCCCCTGTCCAGCCCTGAGGGATGTCCAGTGCAGGTATTGTGCACCCATGGGGTCTCCAGGAGCCATACCACGCCTCACTTCTGGGGTCCAGGTCCTGGGCACTCCCTCTGGGTATAGGCGCCCAGTGTATGACCATCCCCCAGAGTCAGACTCAGCCGAGTTTGATGCTTGGTGTTGAAGAGCCTTTTCGTCAGCCCGCACCATGTTGTGCATATCTGCACACCAAGTGCAACAGGCGTCCTATGGCAGACATGTGTGGGCGATGCTGGGACAGCTCCATGCATCCTTGCTGGACTGTGAGCAAACCAGCCAAGCCATACACTTTTCTGTGCAGGGCCTGGAGCTGACAAGACACTAAGCAAGGGTGTCCTGTGATGTCAGTGAGGTAGCCTTTGGGTTAATGGAACTACAGTCAGCATTAGGCAGGTGGCGTGGCTGCATCTCTATAGGTTGTCCTTTGACCTGGTGTGGCATAGGGTGATTGCCTCATGCTTCCAGGGGGCACACTTCTTCTCCCGAAGGACGAGACATGAGCTGGCGGGGTGCACTCCTGCTCCCAGGCCACAGGAGCCTCCACATTCCCCTAACCAGTCTCAGGCCTCACTAGACCCATAAGAGGGCCACCCCCTGGCCTTTTCTGTGTTCCTCCCCCACAGAAGGCTGAGAAGCAACCATTTCTCTCAGGGCTGGCCAACACCGCCCTTGGTGGTAAGCTTGGCACTCAGACCCATCAGTAATGAAAGATGAAGATTGATTTTTGGAAGATATAAAAATTACGTACTCACCTTAATGCTTGATCTTTCAGAATATCGTCATCATTCATTACTGCAACCAATCCACCTTCCCCTACAATGACCAGGCTTCTGGGCAGTCTTTTTCTCTTCTTCTTACCTTTGCCTCCCTTGTTAGGCTTTCCATTACAAAAAATAAAAAAGAGGGAGGCATGTAGGGGGCATACCACTTTGGTGGACTTCGTTCCTTCCTTTGTTGTGGCCCTCAAAAAAAAAAAAAAAACCTGGGGGAGAAAAGATTGAGATTCATAGTGGTCCTTTTATCCCCTTATCCTTTCTAGCACCTTCTCCTCATTGTTGGAGGGGAGAACCTCATAACGGTTCTTCTTATCCCCTATTCTCTCTAGTCTCTGCCCCTCATTGTTTAACAACAACAACAAAAAAAAAAGAAAGAAACAGGGTGTATAAATAACCTTTATGCCCCTTTTGGAGAGGTCTGTAGTTTTGTTTGCTGTTGGATAACTTCCCTTTCATTCTATTTTTCCCTGGGGGGGGGGGTGGAGTTTGCAGAAGAGCAGGCGTGGTAAGGGCCCAGGAGACCTATTTGGAGTTGCAACCCAAGCTCCTTTACCTGGTACAGCTTTCTTTTCCCTTGCAGTACACCTGCACTTTCCTTCCAGGTAGTCTGCTACATTTCTCTTTCTCTTAATCCCCTCTCTCTGGGGTAATCTTCAGTAACAGAAGGGGTACATATGGTTGGGGAATTGTACAATTTCTGAGGTTTCCTTTAATTGGCATTGGTCCTTCTAGTGTGGACCCCCTTCTCTGTTGTCTTTCTCCTCTTGGGGGTTACTCCACTACTTCTTGAGCTCCTAGCTGTGTTCTCCTTGACGTGAAAACCTTGGCTAGCAGTGCATTTCATAGGCACTGGCTCTGCAATAGCAGGGCTTTCAGTAATTTCTTCCCATATTGAATTTTGGTCCCTGAGCCTGACCCTCTGTAGTTCCCAGCGCTATCTCAAGACCGCATGGTGAAAAACAGCACTATAAATAAGTGTGTTGCGAGTCAGTACAAAACCGAGCAGTCCAAAATAGCACTAGATTGGATATGCTATCTCCAAAACCACATGGCGCTGTTATGACCGTGCATATTTGCTGTCACGGTCTTGACTAGACACTGTAGTTCTCATACCTGCAGATGGAGAACCCTTACTGGCAACACAATTTCAGGGCTCACAGTTTTACTACTGTTTCTGAGTCTTCAGGAAAGTGCATCCTTTCTCTGGAATTTACCCCATCTTTTGCTGGTCTTGTGGAATTTTGCGGACCTTGGACTTTGCTTGAGAGTAGTTTAGTCTGCAGGAGAGCATAAGCAATGTTTCCCTGCAGTTGAGAGTAAGCCAAGTCTTCTGATAGCACTGTTCTCCTGCTGGGAGCTCGGTGTCCCCACTGCGCTCTTTGTATAAGCAATAATACCCAACAAAGTGGGTGGTATTGTGCTATACCAGACGACCCAGGGGTGTAATGAGGCCTGACACCACAGGTGGAAGGGCCTTATAGTCCCAGGAAGGTCTGATATAGCACAATACCACCCACCCTGCAGGGCATTACTGCGCTTAGAAAATGGGCATATGTGTAAATTTTAATTGAGTAATGAAATAAGAATGACAATCAGTTTAAAAACAAATACTAGAAAAAAAATTTCTTTTTGGAAAAAGTAGTCCCTCCATTTGTGTGCTGTTCCATTTGTGTTGCCTCCTCCCCCCCACACACACACACACACCCACGTGCAAGTTAGCAATGCTGTACTATTTATGCAGGCGATAACTGTTCCTGTCAGGAGACTGATCTTATGCCGGTAGCTTGTTTACAGCTTCTGAGTGTGTGTGAGTTGATTGGCATCAGGGATGTGTGTGTGAGGGAGCTGTCCATTACCAAACATCTGCAGGGAGAGAGCACTTTTTATAAACAAGTATGACGTTTTGTGTACTCAGACAGCTGAGTCACCTCCTAAGTGGGAGGAAATAATGACGGCTTTTTGAAATCGAAAGTTCTATGGGCATAGTGGTACTAATGTGGTAATGGAGCAGGCTGGGCTGGCACTTTTTTTTTTTTTTTTTTAACCGGGCTCTGCTGAAAAATAAATGTATGCCTGACCATGACTTTCAGCCAATAAGGATGCTTTATTTTTCAAGCCTATTTTCTAATTTCTCTCTCTCTTCTCTCTCCCCCTCCCCCCCAAAGTTGTACTGGTCATCCTTCAGCCTGCTACCAAGACTCTCCCTTCCAGCCTCTCTTTTCTCTCTCCTATGACAGATGAATTTTATTGATCTTGTCTGTGTCAGTCTTCACCATTCATCACTGGTGGATTCTGACCCGGAGAGCAGGACCCCGCCAGAGCATTTTCTTTTTTTTGTAAAAGGGGAGGAGTAAGTGCCATGGGCGGCACCACCCTCGAGACTGATGCACTGCGTGGCACTCGTGGGTTGCCCAGTAACTTACGCTGACTACTCCTCCATCCTAGTTCTGTTTCTCCCGCCATTGAGTGAACACAACCTTGGGAAGAGTGTTTTTTGGTACTGTGACATTGGGTCTAGTCTGTTGAACCATCTCCACCGTCCTAGTTCTGCAGGAGCCATTGCGTCGTCAACTCCGGTAAGATCTTTCCTTATTTTTCTTTGGCGCAGAGACCCTTTTTTCTGTATTATTATTTTTCCGTCTGATCATGTCTCATCCCAGGAACATGAACAATAAATCTAAGGCGGCCAGCCCCTGATGCAACAGAGTCCCAGAGGCCGGCTTTATTCCATCTCGGACCAGCATGATTGTTGCCTGACCTGCCTGGGCCCTAATCACAATGTGGACCATTGTGACACCTGTTTTTCCATGGAACGCAGAGTACTGGAACACCACGCATTTAAAGTTGACCATACGCCGCCGACTTCCAGAGGACAGGCGCACACTAGGGACGCCAAGTGCAGGTCCCTTGACCCTTCCTCCGGGTCCCCTGCTGGCTCTATATGGGCCGTGGAGGAGGGGGCTTCCACTCTTTCTAGCCTTGTCACAGCGGAGGCCCCTCTCACAGTGCCAGTGGCCCTGTCTGATTCCTCCAGGGTTCAGGACGGAGACACTGCTCTTCCCTTGTCAGTCTTCACCATTCATTATTGCTGGGTGTAAGCCAGATATGCACACCTGCTACGGAGGTTGTTTTTTTTTTGAGGAGGGAGTCTGTAGCCAGGCGCTGCCCGGGCGACACACTGCATGGTATAGGGGCAGCCGTTAGGCACCTCCTCCATCCCGGTTCTGTTTCTCCCGCCATTGAGGCCACGCCTGCTGCGTGAGTTCGGAAGAAGTTGCTATGCTGCTCCTTCATCTCTGTTCTTATAGATACATAGATACATAGACAGTGTCGGCAGGTAAGGGCCTATGGCCCACCCAGTCTGCCCATTTGAGCTTGTCAGTTCAGTTTATGTTTTCCTAGAAGTCTGTTGCCCCTTACCCCTGACCTCCAGAATTCCTTTACGTCTATCCCATGCATTCTTAAATCCCGTGATTGTTTCAGCCCCCACCACTTCCTCTGGCAGGGTGTTCCACTTGTTCACCACCCGTTCTGTGAAGAAATTCTTCCTCATGTTTCCTCTGAATTGTCCTTCCTCCGACTTCAACCCATGCCTTCTAGTCCTGGAACATCTTTTTCACTTAAAAATAGTGTATTCCTGCACCCTGTTCCTCCCTGTGATATACTTGTATGTCTCTATCATATCCCCTCTCTCCCTCCTCTCCTCCAGGGAGTACATGTTCAGTTCCTTCAACCTGTCTTCATAGGACTTGTGATGCAATCCATGCACCATCTTTGTCGCCCTCCTCTGAACCTTCTCTACCCTGTCTATGTCCTTACGTAGGTATGGTCTCCAGAACTGTACACTGTACTCCAGGTGGGGCCTCACTAGTGTCTTGTATAGCGGAATTATGACCTCTCCTTTTCCTGCTGGTGATGCTCCCTGCCTATACATCCCAGCAACCTATTTGCTTTTACCTGCTGTCTTGTCGCACTGTTTCCTACCTTGAAGTCATCAGAGATGATAACCCCAAGATCCCTTTCCTGCTTGGCATGCTATATCCTCACCCCCAACTGATATATTGTGCCAGGGTTTTGTGCCCCATATGCATTATCTTGCACTTCTTTGCATTGAATTTCAACTGCCAAACCCCTGACCATTCTTCAAGTTTCTGCAGGTCCTTCTCATTCTGTCTACACCCTCTGGTGTGTCTACTCTGTTACAGAGCTTTGTGTCATCAGCGAACAGTGAAATTCTGCCTTCTAGGTCCTGTGCAATGTCACTGATGAAGATGTTGAATAGGACCGGTCCCAGCACTGATCCCTGTGGTACCCCACTGGTCACTCTTCCCTCTGTGGAGTGACAGCCATTTACCATCACCCTCTGTGTCCTGCCACCCAGCCAGTTACCTACCCACCACACTACTGCTCTGCCCACACCCATATTCCCCAGTTTGTGTAATAGTCTTCTATGTGGCACAGTGTCAAAGGCCTTGCTGAAGTCCAGATAGGCCATGTCCACTGTCCTCCCCTGATCCAACTCCTAGTCACCCAGTTCAAAAATCTTCAACGAGGTTGGTCTGACATGACCTCCCCTGGTGAAACCATGCTGCCTTGGGTCCTGTAGTCCATTGACAACCAGATGTTCCACCAATCTCTCCTTCAGTAGTGCTTCCATGATCTTCCCCACTACCGAGGTGAGGCTGACTGGTCTGTAGTTCCCTGCTTCCTCTTTGTTCCCACTTTTGTATAAGGGGACTACATCTGCTGTCCTCCAGTCTTTGGGTACCTCCCCTGTTTCCAGTGATCGGCTAAACAGGATAGCCAGAGGTTCAGCCACCAACTCTTAGTTCTTTAAGGACCCTGGGGTGCACCCCATCTGGCCCCATTGCTTTATCAACTCTTATTACTTCCAGTTCCTTCAGGACCCTTTCTCGTGTAAAGGGACTTGTGTCCATTTCTGCACCATTCTCACCCCTTGTACTCCCTTCAGACCCATTACCCTCCTCTTCCTCAGTAAAGACTGAGCAGAAATACCTGTTCAATATGTCAGCTTTACTGTTGTCATCCTCCATGTGGCCTCCATCCTCCCCCTTCAGTCTCACTATCCCTCCCTTTGCCTTTCTTTTTCACTTATGTACCTGTAAAGGTTTGTCCCTCTACCCACTGATTTTGCAATGTGTTCTTCTGTCTGAGCTTTGGCTTCCTTACTGACCTCCCTAGCTTCTCCTGGTACTTCTCCCTATCCCTTCTGCCTGTGTCTTTTTGTATTGCCTGAATGCAGTCTTTTGGCTTTCACTTTCTTTGCTACCTCTTTGGAAAACATAATGGTCTCCTCTTCCTTTTCCTTTTGCTAACCTGCTTAATGCATAATTCTGTTGTTCTTGTAATCCCCATTTTAAATACTGCCCACTGTTCCTCAACCCTGATTCCTGTCCCATTCCCTTAATGCCTCTTTCAAGTATCTCCCATTTTCCCAAAGTCTGCCCCTAAAATCCAGGATACGTGTTTTTGTGTGGATTGGTTCTGCTCTTTCTGTGATTTCAAACCACAATGACTGGTGGTCACTGTTCCCCAGGTGCTCCCCCACTGTTACCCCCATCGTACTGTCCCTGTTTGTGAGCACAAGGTCCAGTATTGCCTTCTGCCGAGTTGGTTCCATGACCAGTTGTTGAGGAAGGCACCTGAAGGAGTCCACGATAAATCTGCTCCTAGTTGATGCTGCTGCTGGGATGCTCCAGTCCCGTCTGGAATATTGAAGTCTCCAACCAGTACTACCTCACCCTTGTCTGCCATCCTTGGATGGCTAGCATCAACTCCCTATCTGTTTCTTCCTCCTGGGCTGGTGGTCTATAGACCACACCTGTGCGTTGGCTGTCCCCAATTTCCTTTCCAGCTTAACCCACAGTATCTCTCCCCCATTTTGTTCCTCCTGGATCTCTGTGGCCCTTATGTCATTTTTCACATACAGTGCCACTCCTCCTCCCTTCCTGCCTGCTCTGTCTCTTCTGAATATGTTGTAGCCAGGTATGGCCATCTCCCAGTCGTGGTTATCATTACACCAGGTTTCTTCATCCTGACGCTGTTGAGCCCGGTAATACTGTTCTTTTTATGTATATTTAGACAGCGCCAGAATCTTGCTGTTTTTGTGAATTTGTTCGCATCATGTCCGATTTGGGAGCCAAGCGGAAATCCAAGGCGGGCCATGCCCCTATGCGTCAGTACCCCTGTGGCTGGCAGTTCTCCGTTACGGATCGACATGATGTTTGCCTTCGGTGCCTGGGACCCAACCATGATATGGATCACTGTGATGCCTGTTTTTCCATGGACCACCGTGTACTGGAAATCTGCCCGTTCAAGATCGGCAGAGCTCCGCCGACTTTTGAAGGAAGTTGCCGCCCACAGGCTTCCCAGGCCAGATCTCTTGACCCTTCCTCCAGGTCCCCTCCCAGGTCTATACAGCCTGGCGAGGAGGAGGTCTTCTCCACTTCTAGCCTTGCTGAAGAGGAGGTTTCTTCTTCGGTGCTGCAGGAGTGGTGCGTTTCCTCCTGGGGTCGCATAGCTGGCCCCGTCCCGGCAGTCACTTCCGCGGAGATGCAGGCTCCCTCAGTGTCGCGGGGCCCGGAACTGGCAGACCCTCAATGCTGCCGAGCGGTGACGCTCTATATTCTGCCACTGTCTGCATTGCCGGGGACTCAGGTGGCACCGTTGGTGGCTCTGCTTTGGGTTCCGGCGCAGTCCACATTGCTAGGGACTCGAGCGACACCGTTGGTAACTTCGCAGCCTACGTTGGCGCCGTTCCTGGTGCCATCGCCAGGGACATTTCGGGGTTGCGTCTCTGGAGGTCACTCTGCTCACCTCCTCTTCGGAGAAGGATAAATCAGAGGTGGACCTGGATTGGCAACCCGATTCTTCAGAATCGTAACTCTCTATAGGCCAGGGTGTCAGGTGGCCCAGTGTTCCTCTTCCTTAGTCCCAGGAGCAGGTTCGCTCTGGGGCTCACTGTCAAAGCCGAGAAGTGCCAGGTGGCCATGGAAGAAGTGGCATACCTCGGGCATGTGGTAGGCCGGGGAGAGCTCCATCCTAACTAAATAAAGATAGAGGTTGTCCAGGCATGGCCCAGACCAGAAACCCAAAAGCAGGTCAGGAGCTTTCTAGGGACAGCAGGATACTACAGAACATGTACCCAATTACAGTGCCCTGGCTGCTCCCTTATCTGAACTGACAAAGAAAAAGATGCCAAAGAAAATTACCTGGGGCCAAGCCTGCGAGGAAGCCTTTACCAGACTAAAGGAGGCACTGTGCAGTGCTCCTGTTTTGACAAGTCCTTACTATAGCAAAACCTTTATAGTTCAGACGGACACCTCAGACGTGGGTATTGAAGCAGTACTGAGCCAGATGTCCAGCCAAGGGACAGATCACCCAGTAGTGTACCTGAGCAGGAAGCTACTTCCCAGGGAGCAAACGTACTCCACGGTGGAAAAAGAATGTCTTACCATAATGTGGGCCCTAAGGAAGCTAGAGCCATACTCATATGGGCAGCATTTTGTGGTGCAGACTGACCACAACCCCCTGGTTTGGCTGATACAGATGGGGAAAAACAATGGCAGACTACTAAGATGGAGTCTTGCTTACAAGGGTATGATCTAAAAATCGTACATAGGGCTGGAGGAAAGAATCAGAACTCAGATGGGCTGTCTAGGGTCTATGAGGAGTGCACTGATTTGGGAAACTCATTCCATGTAGGGGGATAGAACCCCCCCCCCCAAAAAAATTCAGTCTTGGTGGGGAGGAATTGTGACGTAGACAGCCAGTTCTGAGTGCTGTATGATTTTTTTTTTTATATATAAAATGTATTACTGACTGTCACTGCTGAAAATCTGATGCCCTTAGAATGACCTCGCTCATCTCCCCCCCCCAGTTTCAGCTGAAAGATGCAAGCCTGAGAAAATGCTGACACAGAATGTGTATCACACACACTCAGTTTTTAGAGACAATGTGTTACATGTAAGGCTTTAATCAAGGATCCTGTTTGTCTGAGTTTATTACAGCCATAGTTGCTATATCATATCCATTTTATGACGTTGGTGAGGAACCTAGGTTGTTACAGAGAGGTGCAAGGTTGTAAATGCTCCTGTGAAGCCTGTGTGAGGGACGATGCAGCATGGATCAAAGAGATGCCATTTGAAACGAGTCATGCTGAGGATTGCAAAATTAATACTGAAAAGACATCCTGTTTTTTTTTTTTTTTGTGTAAGATATTTTTTATATATAATCTGACAGAAGAGGAGCTAGGTGATCTCACACAAAAGGGGGTTGGCCAATATAGTATGCTTAAAGGAATATTCTGTTTTACTACACAGAGACACACTTTTACCTAGACTCTGACTAAGAAAACATCTTTGGAGCACTTGTAAACAGGTAGTTAGAAAAAGATTCAAATCTAAGTACTGTAAGTAGGAATTTGCACTGTTTAAACCTTGTTCTTTTAAAAGAGTTGTATGTCTTGTGATATAAGAATTCTGTATTTTGTGTTTTACAGATTTTTAACTATTTTGGTAAAATTCTTTTTAGAACTTATTTGGTCTGTCTTTGACTTTCTTTTAGTTGTAAGAAAAGTATATGGTTATTGAAGATACTAAACATAGGCTTGAGTGATGGTACCAAACTGGAAAGAGAAATGTTTTAAATCTGAGGTTTTTATTAAAGTTTTTAAGGGTTCATCTCAGTATACCTGGTTAGGTGCCCGTAGGCAAAGATATCTGGCCCCCCCGAAGACAGAAATATCTGAGCCTGTGCATTGGGTACGCTAGCAAGAGGTTCACAGTTTGAATCCCTCCAAGACTTGAGACCAAAGGTTGATCCAAACTCACAAAACAGACAAGAGGGTTACCTTGTTCTGTTAAACTGTTCACAAGACTGCGCTCGGAGGTTGGCACTTTGGGAGTAGAGAGCCTGACCTGCTGAGTGGGTTTGTGACAATGGGTACCCTCTGTTTTCTTCCCTTAAGCCAACCAGATATCCAATTTATGATATTACTATTTAGTTGGTAAGATGCAAGAGCTTCAACAAGCTCAGTATGTGGGAGCCTGTCAAAAGCCTTGGCAAAATCCAAGGCTTATACTTTCTGCTGGTTTGGGGCCTCTTCCTGATTACTATGGGCAATTTCAACCTATTTTGCCGTCTTCTTTCTTAGGGCACACATATAAGACGACGTAGACTGTTTCTGAGTGGGGTTATCTTCCCACGTTTCTTTTATCACATCCAGTGGGTCTCTTGGCTGCCTACCATACAGCATTTCAAATGGTGAAAACCCTATTGATGCCTGTGGCACTTCTATGTAAACAGAAAGTAGGTAAGGCAAGTACTGGTCCCAATCTTTCCCTTCCCCCTTTTACAAACCTTTTTAACATGCGTTTTAGGGTTTGGTTAAAATGCTCAACAAGGCTGTTTGTGTGAGGGCGATAGGGGGAGGTTCTTATGGCAGTGAAACCTAGTAATCTGTACAGCTCTTTCAGTAATACAGCACCAAAATTACTACCCTGATCAGTAATAATTTCTTTAGGTATGCCCACTTTGCTGAAAAGTTTTACAAGCTCTGCTGCCTCTTTTGAAACTGTAACAGTATGCATTGGAGCTGCTTCTGGGTATCAAAAGTAGCATAGTCGCATGCTACCAGGATAAATCTATTAACCCTTTTTACTTTTGTCTAAAAGACCAACCACATCCATTGCAGTACTCTCAAAAGGCACATCTATCAACGGTAGGGGCACCTTGTCTTTTCTATTGACTGGGGCTACTTTCTGACACTCAGAACAGGAATTACAATAGGTAGCAATATCTTCATGAATTCCAGGCCAGTAAAATCTATACAGCAATCTGGCAAGGGTGCAATCCCTCCCTAAGTGACCAGCCATAGGACTGTCATGTGCTCTTTGTAACAACTGTGTTCTATACTTCTGTGGTATAACCAATTGCTCTGTCTGTTCCTGTGTCTGAGGTTTAACCCAAACTTTGTACAGTAACCCATTACATTTTTTAAACATTGGTTCACCCTGTTTTGGTTTCAGCCCCAGTTGTTTAAAATAGCCCTGGAGAGAAACATCGTTAGCTTGTTCTGAAACAAAATCACAATCCGTGATCAGTTTAGTTTCAGCATTTTCAAATGTTAACCCCTTATGTCCATCAGTCATGTGTTGCCACAGTTTCATCGGGCATCATCTTTCTTTCCTGGATTTCCAGATCTTGGAGCTGTGCTCAAACAAGTCCGAATCAAAGTCACTGAAAGGAAAAGTGTCACCACAGTTTGAGACTTTTCTTTGTCTGAGCTCTTGTTACCACTGCTGCTGAAACTGCAGGGATCAGTTCCTCTGCGATTAACTCATTCACTCCACAGGCGATCTTTGAGAGGTCCACCACTCGTGTCCTGTATACTCCTAGAACTGCATCCTGGGTCTTTCTAAGCAAAATAAAGCTATAATCAGCATGCCACAAACAAATGCGAATACCTTATGAACTGTACAAGTGGCAAAGTTGTTCAGCACAAAATTATCTTTCCATTGGTACTATGTAATTAATTATAAGCAATTTCTTTTTTTTTTCTATACTAGTTGAAATGGCAAAAGTGTTTTTTTTTTTTTTTTGCAATAAAAAAGGCAACATAAACCATTTTTGGTAGGAACATACATAACATATCAACACCAAATGAAACATCCATACATTAGATGTAGGTACAAAAGTAATTACTAAAAATAAATTTTTCTAATATAAAACATGTATTTTTTCCCATTTTATTCTAGGTGCTTAGGTGATGCTTGAGGGACAAATGTCAGCCATAGACACCATGCCATAAACAAATGCGAATAACTCCTAAAGTATATGTGATCCACACGAAGTATGAGTAGCAAAGTTGTTCAACACAAAATTATCTTTCAGACAGTGCTATGGAATCAATTCTAATCAATTTGGTTCACAAGTAATACAAAGTAATAGTGTTGATGACCTGATAAGTGTCCGGGACAAACAGAAAGTCTAGCTGCTGGCTGAAGTTGTTGGAGACGGGATGATTTGGCTGCCAACTACAGATGTTTCCTGGAGGCAGTGAGTTATTTAGTAAATCCTGGACAGTCATTTCCAATAATCATGGGTACAGGTAACTTAGGTACTACCGCCACTTTCATTTGGTGTGACACACCTTTACTGGTCAGAGTCACTTGGGTGGTGGGATAGTATTGAGTGTGTCTGTGGACGCAGATGACACCAGTACCTGGTTCCTTTGCACAGTGTTTCCCAGCACTTGAACGTGCATTGGGGTTTGTCTGCTTCCCAGATCAGTGAGTCCCTTTACAGTCTTATCCCCCACCTTCACATCTGTTAAGTACTTGCCCCAATTTGCCAAGGACAAATCTGCTCCAGTGTCGCTCTTCTTGTGGCAATTTCTTGCAGTATAACCTGGCTTATTACAGTTATAGCAAATAACATCTTTGGGCACAGATTTGTTAACCCCCAGAGTTCTTATCAGACTTGGAGTTTAAATGTGGAAAAATAGTGTCTTACCAGTGCTTGGCTGTTACCTCGCTGCTGTGGTGTCTGTCTGGCCATTTGGAAGTCTTAGGGCAAAGATCAGCCTTTTCCCCACTTTCTGGTCGGTATTCCTTTACCCAAAGCTGCACATCTGTAGGCAGGATGTTGATGAATTGCTCTATGGCAAATGTGTCGATGATCTGTGGGACTGTTTTCCCTTTGGTTGGAGCCAGTTTATCAGGAGTTCTCAGAGTTGGGTGAAGGCTTCTCGAGGATTGTTGACGGAGTTGTACCTCAGAGATCGAAATCTCAGCCTGTAGGTCTCTCCTGAGATGTCATACCTTTTCAGGATTTCGCTTTTCACCAGATCATAGTTTTATGACTGTGCAGTGTCCATATTGCTGTAGGCAAGTTGGGCTTTCCCTGTCGGGTAGGGTACCAGTCTGATTGTCCATTGCTGCTTTTGGCAGGCTGGGGCAACTCTTTCTAAAGTTGTCAGGTATGCCTTGATATCATCCGAGGGACACGACTTTGTAAGTTTAATGGCTTTTAAGTTGCTTGTGGTTTATTGCTTGTCTGGATCTGTGCCAGATCCTCTGCCTTTGATAGCTTGCAAGGCATCCAGCCATTGCTGATCCTGTCGCTGCATCTGATCTTATCTCATCTCTTCTGTTCTCTGTTTCTCCGTCTCTTTTTGTTGTATAGCCCACCATTTGAAAAAGGCAGTTAGGATTTCAGGTTCTGTTACTGCCTGTTATTTTTCAGTAACTTGTGCTGGCTGTACAATCGCAGCTTGGACTTCCGTCACTGCTAGTTTGGCTGCCATTCTCCTGGTAACCACCCCTGGACTTTCTGCTGCAGAATCCATACCTTTCTCTGCTTCCCTGGAAATAGGTCCAGAACCAGTGCACAAAACTCCTGGCTTAGAGTATGCACAGCATAATCCCACTTAGGCTGACACCATCTGTCGTCAAGGCACAGGTCAAGAAGCATAGAAAAAAACCAGGAGCATTAAGTCCTTGCAACCCCCCCTTCTTAACAAGCATCCTGTTTTTTTCTAAAATGTTCTTGTAAATTTCAGGCTGGTGCAGCTAGAACAAAATGTTCTAGACCTTTGGCCTCTTCTACACAGCTTCTGAAAAAGGGCTTAAAAACTGCTCTCAGGTTAACCCTTTCAGTTCCCAGTAGCTTTTTGCAGTCATCCCAAACTATAATTATATACATTTCAACAGTAACACTATATAATTTCTAAACAAAGGGATCCCGATGGCAGTTACATTTCCACATAATGAGTTACATATATTTTATACCAGCAGATGTGCAAGGGAAGAAGAGACAGTGAGAGGCAAATAATTGCAAGACTGCCAGGGTGATCAAATCCTAGGTCTCACAGGAAAATTTGCTTGCACAACCAGACAGATGAGGTAGGAAAGGAAAGAACAGAACAGATCCCTGCATTCAAACTCTCCACAACAGCTGGGACAGGGTCCTATTCAACCCTGCCACAACATGGAGCACATGGCTGGAGTTCCAGGGCAGGCTTGCCAGCTGTTTGTCACATACACCAAAGCCAAACTTGTCAGACTGGCAGCAAAGCAGACGATTGCCTGGTGGATTACATCCTGCATTGACCTCTGCTGTAGGTTTGCTGGTATGGAGCCTTCCGTAGGACTTAAGGCTCATTCCACCAGACATGCCGCTGCCCTGGTGGCTGCCTCCTTGTCCAGAAGATCTGCATGGCTGCTACCTGGAAGTCAGTGCACACCTTCACTTCCCACTACCTCATCAACTGGGAGTCATGCTGGGATGCAGGTCTGGAACATCGGTTCTCCAATCTTAGTTCGCCAAGTAGGGGTGTGTGCCTTGCCCCCTTCTCCCGAAAACTGCTAGGAATCTGCCAGTGTGTAGTTAAGTGAACTGTATCCGTGCCCTTAGAAGAATAAGTTACTCACCTGTAACCCAAATCCACATTCATTCGGCATCCCCTGGCAAGTGGCACACTGATTCTTCTTCCAGCATGCAAGATCTGACGTCTTGAGGTGGAGTTGGGGAATATATCTCTCAGGTTCCAAGGTAACTGCCAGAGTACAGATGTGAACCCTATACCAGTCCTGGAATTACAGTTACAGGTGAGTAACCTAGTCTTCGATTCCCTCACTTTTTTGTGGAGTATGTTGCTATTGCTGAAAATGTGTTTAGTTGGATCTGTATTGTTTATATGTGTTTCTGTCTCTGCCTTCTGCAGAAAGAGCTTGGGGACCGTCAGTCAGAGAGTCTAGATAAAGTACGTCAGCTGTTACCCCTCCACAAGCAGACACGGGACGTCATCACCTGTGAACCTCAGGGATCCCTAATTGATACCAAAGGCAACAAGATCGCTGGCTTTGACTCCATTTTTAAGAAGGAGGTGAGTGAGCTTCAGTGGGAGATGGAGCACTTGTTGTAAAGAACACCAAAACCTGCTTGTTGGCTTGTGTATTGATCCTTAAAATATTCATAAACGGCTGACCTAGTGGCTTGGCTGTAGCACTGCTAAACCATTACGCTGATGATCTTTGTTGGAGAATGGACTCTAGTTGTTGGGGGTTGGCTGGGGGGGGGGGATTGAGCATTTAAGGGACTGCTGTCCTCTCCTGGGTTGGTAGGGCTAGCTGCTCCACTATAAGACCCCGATCAGGTGGAGGCCTTAAGGTGGTACAGCCTCAGTGACTCAGATATGCGGGGCTGCTTTTCACTTCCACACAACATTCGTCTGCCCCAACAGTTGGGGAGGTAGAGGGAGACAATGGAGAAGCGAGGCAGGCATCATGAAGCTGTGCCTGCCTGTCTCCAGGCTGCCCCATCATTCGGGAACTCTGCTAATTTCTGGGACCCCCCCCCCCGTCTGCCACTTGGGGCAGTCTGTGGAAGAACTTTGAGCTATGTGGAAAAATAATATTCATAAATATATATTTAACCAGACTTACAGCTTCTTACTGATTAGTTTGCTCACCATACAGGATCTGGGTTTGTTCCTCTGTCCCAGTTGAGACCTTTGGCAGCCAAAAGTATATTCCAGAGAAGCATGAGGGCATGATGACAGCTTACCAGCAATGTAGTGGGTTTGCATAGCACATTTTGGGGGTACGTGTTGATATTCCAGGAAGGGCTTACTCCATGCTTGCTAGGGTGCCCAAGAACCTCCAAAGTTGATCTGATCACTCCTGCTGTTCTGTGGGTGGGCTGCAAAGGAAGTGTTACTAGAGATGCCTTGGAATAGTAAAGATACTTTCATGGGGTTGTGTGTGCTCACAGTTTCTGAAATAAATGTTCCATCCCCCTCCCCCCAATATGACCAGAATGAGTAATTCCACAGGTGTGTACAGAATGCCAGTAGCAGAAGCTAATTTGTAATATATGTGAAAAGGAGTCATCATTTGATATGACAAATTAGGATTATATATAATTGTGTAAAGAAAAGTGCATTGTTTAGCACAACAGCTTTGCAAATCACTGTAACACAAGCCCTGGTATTTCTTAGCAGTACAGAAAGGTTACTCTACTAACATTACAGTCTCCGGGGGCCCAGGCGAGTCCTGGACACTCCCCCTTTGACACAGTATGCTCACATTAGCTGGAAATGATGTACACCGACGTGCGGTATCCTGGTCAGCTTCACCCGACAGAGGCAATAACCCAATGCTTCTACACCCGACGCCAGTACTCCTGACAGGGTAAGGTAGCGGATGTGACAGAATGCTACCTTAACCCGTGTGATGCGCTAGGAAGGACGGTTGGATGGATGGGGTTGCTGGCCGAGCTTCCCTGGTGATGTGGAGGGGAATACCACTGGTAGCTCAGCCAGCATACTTAGAGTGACCCGAGTTCTGGTCCGGTCACTGCATTTTTACACACTGCACCCCCAGTAATTAATAGCATTTTAATCCAGGGTCCGCTTCCCTCAGAGTTGGATATTTTGATTACGGGGTGCGAGAGCTAAAAGCCTCCGCATTTAACACTTAAATTAAGTGACATGCCCGAAACTTCGTATGTCGGGCATGTCATTCATTCGGTATTGTATTCGGTTATTTACTCTGTATGCTAAGCGGCGGGATACCAAGTTTCAGGATAGCATAGTATATCCTCGACACCCTGTGATCCCATAATATGAACATGCGAAATTGCCAGCAGATACATGCCGTATGGTCTATCTAGTCTGCTCGAGTGTGCAGCACTTCAGTCTATTAGACTGCAGCTGCCCCACCCTCCCATTAATTCTTCCCTCCCCCAACTGCCCCCGGTATGTACTTTCCCCTTGAATTTGTCCCACCCCCTCTTGAAGCACCCCACAGTCTGCACTGATACGAGTTGCTCAGGCAGTGCATGCCACCCTGTTACCACTCTTTCAAAAAACTAGTGCCTCCTCCTTTCCCTCCTGAATCTGCCCCCCTTTAACTTCAGGGAGTGCCCTCTAGTATCTCTTCCATTCTGGAGAGTTAACCCACCCCAGAAGCCTACTCTGTTCATCCCCTTCAGGTACTTGAAGGTCTCTATCACGTCCCCTCTCTCTCTTTGATCTTCCAGGGTATACATGTTGAGCTGTTTTAGTCTTTCCTCATAAGTTCTATCCCCCAAACCCTGGATCATCTTTGTTGCTCTTCGCTGCACTACCTCCAGTAGTCTTGATATCCCTTTTCAAGTACGGGTGCCAGAACTGCATGCAGTACTCCAAGTGAGGCCTCACCAGGAATCTGTACAGGGGCAATATGATTTCACTACATCTGGATGTAATCCCACTTGCTATGCACCCTAGTATCCTGTTAGCCTTAGCCGCTGCCTACCCACACTGGGCTGAGTGGTTTAGATCTTACTTCGAGAGGGCTCTTGCAGTAGGTAATTACATATAGGACTGACGCCGGCAGGTGGTAGGACCCCATGGAAAAATTTCTAGCTAGCGGTCCTGGCGAGGAGCCCCCCCATCAGGTGACCAGCGTCCAGGGAAACGTGTCGGGGTATAAAGGGGTGGTCCCGGACGCCCGCTTCAAGTTCTTTCCCGCTGTTAGCTCGTGCAGCACCTCGCGGAAAAGTTTGTGCTTCGTCAGTCCTTCCTTCGTCATTTTTTTTACCGAAAAAACTTTATTTTTTGACTAACGTCAGTGTATGTCATCCCTACCCTCCGAACACAAGGTAGAAATGCGATTAGTGCGGTAGCCTAACTACCGCTGCGGGCGGCCACTCCCTGTGCCTGTTCTGCCTAGGCCCTGATTATCCGTTAGAAGTGCTAGCATTGCCTCAGCTTTAACGCGGCTACCCGAAAAAGGCGGCAGCAATCCCTGGAAGCCCATATTCTTAAGAAGAAAATGAGCTGTATGGAGAAGGAGCTTAAAAAACTGAGGCAGGCGTCCACTTCCCCCGAAGGCCATCGAAAGAAGGAGGACAAGGAGAGGCACCGGGACAAAGGCTCCTCCACCGTGTCTCCCTCAGGAGTCGCGGGCATGCAGGTAACATCCCCTTCAGGGGATCGCTCCTCGACGGCCGCCTCGGAGGTTTCTGAGGCGTCGGCCCGCCCGTCTGGCTCGCGCTCTGGCCTTGCAGGTGCCTCCGGGCAGTTGGAGGCCTCTGCCCCTGGTTCAGCCGCAGGCTCACAGCCTACCATCATGGGCGACTCCAGTAAGCCGGGCGTCTGCTCCTCTGACGTCCGCCTGGAGAGGGCTGGTAAGACGTCTGACCCTCTGGGGCGACACGCGGCTTCTTCCCCACTGGACCAGGCCGACCTCTCTTCTCGACCTGTCTCTGGTGATGGCTCTCGTAAGTCGGACGTCAGCTCTTCCGGCGCCCGCCGAGAGCTCGCCTCGCCTCACGTAACTGCGTCTGACATCCGGCCGAAGTGAGGCGGGCGACTGACCCCCAACGTCCGTCGCTCCCGGTTCACCGCAGCCGCTGCCGCCTGGGGAGCCAAGTCCCCCCAACCTAAACCTGAAGCTGGGGATTTTTTGCCTCAGTCAGTCCTTCCTCCATCTGGAGTGCCGGACCCGCGTCGGATCCCCGGACGCCGGCTCCGACGCTGGCCCCTCCGGCGTCAGGGCCTCCGCCGTCGGCCCTGACGTCGGTCTTACCGACTCAGGGAGATCTTCTGCTTCCATCGAGCCCTCAACCCTCCGGGCTCTCCGCCTCGGACCCGCCCATGAGGTTCCGCTGCGCCGTCTGCTCAGGCAGGCCCCCGGTATCCTCTCTCTTATTTGGCAGTGTACCTGGAAACGCCGTATCCGCACCACAGTACCCGGCCCGCAGTACTCGACGCCTCAATACCCACAGCCGGGTTTGGGATACGCTCCATATGGGTATAACCTGTATTCTTATCCCCTGCCTCCTTCTCCTACACCACCCTCACGGTTGCCGGTGGACCTGTAGGAGACTCTGGCCTCCTGGTGGGCTGAGGCCAAGGTTCAGCTCACCAAAGAGGTGGAGAGCCGCCTTCTGGCGATAGTGCCGTCCCAGGTTCCCGTACGCCCCAGGCAGCATACTCCCTCACCACCTCCGGACTCCAGGGTTCTTCCATCTGGATCCAGAGAGGGGCAGGACACGCATCCCCGGGGACTCCCCAAGGAACCCATTCCTCCCCCGGGTCGGGAAAGGGAGTCTTACTCTTCTTCATCCTCCTCTTCACTCTTGGACTCCTCGGACTCTTCCGACGTCTGCTCTGAGAGAGACGACGAGCCTCGCTCTCTGTTGAAGCCCCGACCAAGGACTCCTCCGAAGTCTCCTCTGGAGGATCCTTCTTTTATGGAGTTGCTTAGAAAAATCCAGGAGGTTCATCAGTGGCGCTCTTTGGAACCAGATCCTCAGCGTCTGAAACTCGCTGAACATCTGGATCTGCCCGTGACAGCTCCTACATTAGTGCCACCCTGGATAGAGCCTCATGCCGACCTTGTTACCACGATATGGAAACAGCCGTCGGCCTTAGTCCCACTTCCCAGGAAGTCGAACAGGCTATATCAGGCTCCAGAGGGTGTTGATTTCCTGGATTCTCACCCTTGTGCCGACTTGGTCGTGATTAGCGCCACTCACAGCTGGTTGGCGAACCCAGAACATCGTAGCTTGTCACCTCCTGATAAGGAATCTCACCTTCTGGACCAGTACGGGAGAGATTTATGCTTCCTCCACACTGGGAATTAGGGTCCTGAACTATGTCGGCCACATGGGGGACTACCAGAAGGCCATCCTTACTAAGGTGGAAGCCAAGCTGGACTCCTTGCCTGACTTCCAAGTCAAATAGGAGTTGGCTGATCTTGTCCGCTCTGCTCGTTCGGCCAGTCGCCACATGCTATGTGCGACATAAGGCGCAGTGGACACTGCTGGGTGGAGCTCAGCTTTCGCCGTAGGCCTATGGCGTCATGCTTGGCTCTGCGTGTCAGGTCTGGTCCTGGAGGTGCAATCTGCTATCCAGAAAGCACCTTTCCGGGGGTCGGTGCTTTTCGGGGGTGATGTCAAGGACATCATTACTGATTTGCAAGAGAAGGGGATGGCTCTGAAATCAGTTGATTCCATGTACCATCCCCATCAGCAGCAGCGCCGTCCCTTTCGCAGACGGAATCGGCCAAAGGCGAAACCCCAGGGAAGGCGGACCACAAAACGTTGGGCCCCCGCGGCTGCTAAGGCCCCCCGCCCAAAAAAGCAGCGGGTGCTTCAGCTGCGGCGCTGCCCCACACCACCTGACTCCTTTCCTCTCCCACTGCCTCCGGACTCCCCGGAGGAACCAGTAGGAGGGAGGTTTTCCCTCCACCTTCTGGGATGGGAGAGGATAACCATGGATTCTTGGGTGCTCCAGCTCATAGCAGGAGGACACTCCATAGAGTTTCTTCAAAAACCACCCCGCCGCCCCGCTCTGAATTTGTCGTATTCACAGGAACACCTTCCTTTGGTCCAGAAGGAAATCTCAGCTCTTCTGCTGAAGCAAGCAATAGAGCCCGTCCCCCTTCATCTTCAGGGGACGGGTTACTATTCCCATTTCTTCCTGGTCCCAAAGAAGACAGGAGATCTCAGTTCCCTGAATCTTTATGTAGAGTACAAAAGGTTCAAGATGCTCTCTCTGCAGAGCCTTATGCCCCTCCTCCGGCCGGGTCAGTGGCTTTGTGCCCTGGATATGCAGGATGCTTATCTGCACATTCCCATTTGCCCATCTCATCGCAAATACCTTCATTTTGTGTTCCAGGGGGGCCACTACCAGTTCAAGGCACTCCTGTTTGGTCTATCCTCGGCCCCCTAAGTATTTACCAAATGCCTGGCAGTGGTGGTGGCCCACCTGCGTACCAAGGGAGCACAGGTTTTCCCTTACCTGGACGACTGGCTCCTGGCGGCCTCGTCCAGGGAGGAACTCCTGCGATTCCTGTCCCTTACCCAGCAGGTTTTTTCCTGCCTGGGTATTACCATCAACCATTCCAAGTCTCATCTGGACCCTTCCCAGAGGCTACAGTTTATTGGGGCAATCCTTGATACGACCATGGGCAAGGCCTACCTGCCTCCGGACAGGGCGGCCTCCCTTCAGACCCAGATAAGTCTGTTATCCGACCACAGGATGGTCTCGGCGAGGTCAGTCCTTCGCCTTCTCGGGCTTATGGTGGCTGCTATCCTGACGGTCCCTCACGCTCGACTCCACATGAGGATCTCTCAGTGGACTCTACATTCTCAGTGGGATCAACTATTGGACGACCTAGATCACTCCGTTCTGATCTCATTGCCGATGATTCGAGACTTACAATGGTGGATGGTTCAAGAGAACCTGTTTCGGGGAGGTTCCTTTCTTTCATCCTCCCCCCTCCCAGACTCTAACCACAGACTCCTGAGGCGAAGGTTGGGGAGCCCATCTAGGCCCTCATCGGACCCAGGGCTCCTGGTCCAGGTTAGAACAAGCTCTCCACATCAATGTGCTCGAGCTTCGGACAGCGTTGTACGCTCTCCAAGCCCTTCACCAATACATCTTTCCTGGCCACCTCACCGTCCAGACGGGCAACATGTGCGTAGTGTGGTACATCAACAAGCAGGGAGGAACTCTGTCCTGCCCTCCATGCAGGGAGGCAATGAGGGTTTGGGATTTGGCAACACAACACGTCCTTCACCTCACGGCGATTCACGTTCCAGGAGTCGACAACACCCTGGCAGACAAGCTAAGTCGCTCTTCTGCTCTGACTCATGAGTGGGAACTAGACCAAGGGGTCCTAAACAGTATCTTCCAACTTTGGGGAACACCACAGGTTGACCTGTTCGCATCCCCCCCAAAACGCAAAGCTTCCCACCTTCTGCTCGCTCATTCCAGAGCGAGGCGCTTTCTGGAGCGACGCTCTGTCTCTAGACTGGAAGGACAGATTTGTCTAAGCCTTTCCCCCAGTTCCTCTTATCCCACAAGACTTGCAGAAACTAGCTTCAGAAGGAGCGAGAATGATTCTGATCACTCCTTTCTGGCCCAGGCAAATCTAGTTCTCTCTCTCCTACAACAATATTCAGAGGATCCTTCTCTTCCTCTATCTCGAGGTTTGTTGACCCAGGATCAGGGGACCCTGGTCCATCCAGGCCTCAGATCCCTTCAGCTGCATGCATGGCTCCTGCAGATCTAGCCCAATCCCGTTTTGGTGTGTCTCCCAAAGTGGCGGAGATTTTAGTGGAGACCAGAAAACCCTCCACCAGATCCACTTGTGCCATGAAGTGGAAAAGATTCACTATTTGGGCCGCTTCCAAGAACGTGGAACCTTTCTCCGGTTCAGCGGGACTTCTGCTGGAGTATCTACGTCATCTGTTCGACCTGGGTCTCAGCCATTCCTCTTTGAAGGTACACATGGCGGCCATCTCGGCCTATCATGTTCCCTTCGCAAACAAGGCTTTTGCTCAACTGGAGGTCTCCAAGACCTTTCTCAGAGGGGTTCTCCATCTGAGGCCCCCCATCCGTACTCCTGCCGCCCTTGAGACTTGAATTTTGTTCTCGAGAAACTTACCCTTCCTCCCTTCGAACCTGCAGCTTCTGCAGATTTGAAGTTTCTTTTGTGGAAGACGCTCTTCTTGGTGGCCATTACTTCAGCTCGAAGAATCTCCGAGCTCCAGGCCCTGATGTGTAAAATCCCCTACTTGATTTTTCACAAGGAACGAGTTGTTCTTCGCATGAATCCTAAGTTTCTACCTAAAGTAGTAGCAGAGTCTACCTTAAATCAGTCCATAGAGCTACCTGCCTTTTTTACACAGTACTCTAATCAAGGGGAATATTTACTCCATACTATGGATGTTCACTGGATTCTGAGATACTACACCAACAGGATGAAGGATCTCAGAAAGACTGATCAGGTGTTCGTCTCTTTTGCTCCCAAAAGGGAAGGCAATGCGGTTTTCAAGGAATGCCTGTCTAAGTGGTTGGCTCATTGCATCACTTTCTGTTATGACAAATACCACAAGACCCTCCCAGGTCAAGTCAGAGGCCACTTCACTAGAGGAGTAGCTGCCTCTGCAGCTTGTTTCAAGAATGTGTCAGCAGCAGACTTATGTGCTGCCGCCACCTGGACTTCTGTCCATACCTTTACGAAGCATTACAGTTTGGATATTGCCTCTCGCCACAGAGCAGGCTTCGGGCTGGCTGTTTTTCAAGGCCTCCTGTCTTGAGACTTGCATGGCTAGAACTACTTCTTGGAGTAGTTTTCCTCCTCCCGGTGCCTTTTTTTTGTTCCAGACTGCTTGGGAGTCAGTCCTATATGTAATTACCTACTGCAAGAGCCCTCTCAGTAAGATAGTACAGTGCGTGAAACTTACCGTAACAGTAGATCTTCGAGAGAGAGCTCTTCTGATAGCTCTACTCCCCTCCATCCCCCTAGGCTTTTTCATCTCCTTTTCCATATAGAGAATATCCGCTCCTCTCTCGTCCGGCCTCTTTTCGGCCTGTGGCGGGAAAGAACTTGAAGGCAGGCGTCCAGGACCGCCCCTTTATACCAACATCTCCTGACGCCAGTCACCTGATGTGTGGGCGGTCCCTTGCCAGGGACTGCTAGCTAGAAATTTTTCTGTGGGGTCCTGCCGCCGGCTGGCGTCGGGTCCTATATGTAATTACCTACTGCAAGAGCCTCTCTCGAAGATCTACTGTTACGGTAAGTTCTTACGTAACTGTACTTTCCTCGTGGTAGAACAATACTCATCAGTCTTTCATCGGTCCCTAAGTTTTTCGAACTTTTTGACCTAATTTCTCTGTTTTTCATCTTTATTCACGATTCGCTGTGTATGTCATCCCCGACGCCCTCCGAATCACATAAGAATAAGTGCGACTCGTGTGGTTCCCAGCTTCCACACAAGGACCGCCACTCCTTGTGCCTTTTCTGTCTAGGCCCAGACCACCCTGTGGAGAAGTGGCAGCACTGCCAGAAATTTAACTCCGCTACCCACAAAAGAAAGCAGCAGTCCATGGAAGCCCATATCCTAAAGAAGAAAATGGCCTCCATGGAGAAAGAGCTAAAGAAACTAAGGCAGTTGTCCACTTCCCCCAAAGACCACAAGAAGAAACGCGACAAGGAGAAGCACCAGGAGCAGGAACCAGCTTCCACAGCAGCTGTGACTCTGGTCGGAGTCACGGCACTTAAGGTAACGTCCCCTCCAGGGAATAGCTCCACGACGGCCATCTTGGTGGTTACCAAGAAGGCGTCACCTCTCCCGTCTGGCTCGCACTTGGGCCCTTTGGGAGCCTCCGGGGCAAAGGAGGACTTCGCTCACATGAAGGCTGCTTCTACGATGCGGCCTTCGGGTCAGAGCAGATCCAGTAAATCGGATGTCGGTCCCACTGACGCCTGCCTGGACAAGGCTGCTAAGCCGCTTACCCCTTCGGGGAAGCGCCCAGCCAAAACTCCGCCCAACAAGGCCTCCTCTCCTGCAGGGCCTTCCTCAGGCAAAGAGTCTGATAAGTCGGATGCCGGCTCTTCCGACGCACTCCCGGATTCGGACGATAAGTCGGACGCTGGTTCCACCGACGCTCTCCTGACCAAGAAGCCTGCGCTGAACCCCGCAGAACAGTCCAACACCCCAGGCTTTCCGCAGTGCTCCTGGTTGCCCTCTGAGATCCCCACGTCTCCGCAATTGACCCCCGAGGATCATAATCCTTCTTCCCCATTCATCACTGAGGATACTGGGACGCTGCCGTCTGGGAACCCTCCTTCTGGACCAGATCCCCTGATGCCGAACCCTCAGATGCTGGCCTACCCGACGCCATCTGGCATCCCCTTACCTGGCAATAGGCCTATCCTTCCGTCGGGTCCTTTGGACCCCATCGAAGGTACACCCACTCCTGGCCGACTCCCACAGGGCCAGCGTTACAATCGCCTGGCCCGCCAGCAGTGCCTCTGCCAGTTTCCTCTGCTCCATCAGAGCCCTTGGCACCCGACACAGCAATATCCAGTGCCGCAATACCCAACTGTGCAGTATCCGGCGCCCCAGTACCTGACACTGCAATATCCAGTGCCACAGTATCCGACGCCGGGCTACCTGCCATCGGGTTATGGATACTCCTACTGGTATCCCCCCTCCTCCTCCACCTTCGCCACCCATTCCCCAGCCGCCGGCGGATCTGAAGGAGACTTTGGCCTCCCAGTGGACTGAGGCCAAGGCTTAGCTCACTCGTGAGGTCGAGAGTCATGTACTGATGCCGGACCCTATACAGGATCCCCTGCGTTGGAGTCGGGAGACTCCCTCCCCCTTCCTGGCACCAGAAGGGCCCTCTGGCACCCGAGGAGGGGAAGATACGCGCCCAGGAACTCCCCACAGGGACCGTCCCTCCTACTTGTAGGGAGAAGTCTTCCTCCTCTTCATCAGATACGTCTGACTCGGACTCGGAGACGGGACGCTCTGATCCCGAAGACAAGCCACTTACTCCAGAACGCCCTCGGCCGAGGACTCCTCCGACATCCCCTCCGGAGGACCCCTCCTTTCCGGAGTTCTTGAGGAGAATCCAGGAGGTCCATCAGTGGCAATCAGTGGAGCCAGACCCACAGCATAAGAAATAAGCTGCTCATCTGGATCTGCCCAAAACCACTCCTACACTGATTCCACCCTGGATAGAGCCTCACACGGATCTTGTTTCCACCATTTGGAAGCAACCGTCTGTGCTAGCCCCCCTTCCGAGGAAGGCGGATAGGCTATATCAGGCACCTGAGGTTGTAGACTTCCTTAGCCTCCACCCCAAGGCAGATTCGGTCGTCCTCAGCACCGCTTACGGCTGGTCTGTGAATCCCAAGCACCTCAGCTTGTCTCCGTCTGATGAGGAATCACGGCTTCTGGACCAATATGGGAAGAAGATTTATTCCTCTTCTACCCTTGGTATTAGTGCCCTGAACTATGTGGCAGATAGGGGGGATTTTCAGAAGACCATCCTTAGTCAGGTGGAATCTGAATTGGACTCCCTTCCTGAGTCGCAGACTAAGCAGGAAGTGGCAGATCTTGTCCGTTCTGCTCGTTCGGCCAGTCGGCACATGCTTCATGCCACTTACAACGCAGTGGACACAGCTGGAAGGAGCTCAACCTTTGCCGTAGGCCTACGGCGTCACGCCTGGCTCCACGTGTCAGGTTTGGTCCCTGAAGTGCAATCCGCTATCCAGGATGCTCCCTTCAGGGGTTTGGTGCTGTACGAGGGTGATGTCAAGGACATCATTACCGAAATGCAGGAAAAGGGCACTACACTAAAGTATGTCAACTCTATGTACATGCCCCTCCAAGGTAGCAACATCTTTCATAGAAAAGCATGAGACAACCCGGGCCAACAAGACGTCGTGGCCCCCGAAACCAAGACCCCCAAAAAGCAAAAACCGTGGGAGCCTCAGCTGCTGTGCTGCCCCACACCTCCTGACTCCCTGCCTCTCGAGGTTCCAGAGGAACCGGTAGGGGGGAGATTCTCCTCCCATCTGCCGGGTTGGGAGAGGATAACATCAGGCGCTTGGGTGCTCCAGTTGATATCAGCAGGACACTCAATAGAGTTTCTGCAGAAATCACCCCGAAGACCATCCCCCTCAGTTGTCTTACTCCCCACAACATCTTTCTCTGGTCCTAGAGGAAATCATCTCCCTTCTCTCAAAGTCGGCGATAGAACCAGTCCCACTCATCTCTGGGGAACAGGTTACTATCCCATTTCTTCCTAGTTCCAAAGAAAATGGCAGATCTGAGGCCTTTCCTGGACCTCAGCTCCCCGAACATGTTCGTGGAGTACAAACGCTTCAGAATGCTCTCCTTGCAGAGCCTTCTGCCTCTGCTTCAGCAGGGACAGTGGCTATGTGCTCTGGACATGCAGGATGCCTACCTGTGTATCCCCATATGCCCTTCCCTCCGCATATTCCTTCATTTTTGCTTTTAGGGGGACCACTACCAATTCAAGGTCCTCCCATTTGGTCTTTCCTCAGTCCTCCCGAGTGTTTACCAGATGCCTGTCGGTGGTAGCGGTCCACCTGCATACCCAGGGAGTCCAGGTATTCCTGTACCTGGACGACTGGCTCCTGGTGGCCTTGTCCAGGGAGGAACTCCTGTATTCCCTTTCCCTTACCCTGCAGGTTTTCACCAGCCTGGGTATCGCCATCAACCAGGCCAAGTCCCATTTGGTCCCTTGCCAATGTCTCCAGTTTATAGGGGTGATTCTGGACACGACCACCGGCAGAGCCTTTTTGCCTCCGGACAGGGTGGACAACCTTCAGACTCAGGCCCGTCTTCTGTCTGGTCGCAGGAGGGTCAGAACCAGATCAGTCCTTCACCTCATTGGGCTAATGGCGGCTGCCATTCCGACAGTCCCACTCACTCAGCTTCATATGAGGATCTCTCAGTGGACGATTCGGTCACAATGGGACCAGACTTTGGACAATCTAGACCAAGAGGTACTAGTTTCTGATCCCATGATCAGGGACTTGCATTGGTGGATGGTTCAGGAGAACCTTTGCCTGGGAGTTTGCTTCAACATCGAACCCCCCCTCCCAGACGTTGACGACAGATGCATCAGAAGAATGCTGGGGTGCCCATCTAGGGTCTCACAGGACTCTGGGCAGCTGGTCCAGGTTCGAACAAAATCTGCACATAAATGTGCTCGAACTGAGAGCAGTCCTTTATGCCCGTTAAGCTCTACACTACCTCATCCTCCCAGGTCATCTCCTCATACAATCAGACAACATGTGCATAGTCTGGTATCTCAACAAGCAGGGAGGAACACGTTCCTACCCCCTTTGCCTGGAAGCGATGAGAATCTGACACAGGGCAACTCAGCATCATCTTCACTTGACTGTGATTCACGTTCCAGGAGTGGAAAACAATGGCGGATCAAATCAGTCAGTCCATAGCCAGATCCCATGAATGGAAGTTGGATCAAGAAGTCATAAACTACATCTTTCAGCGATGAGAAACACCTCAGATAGACCTCTTCGCTTATCCCCAGAATGCAAAACTTCCTGCCTTCTGCTCGCTCGCTCCAGGGTGAGACATTTTTTGGTGGGAGACACTGTCTCTCGCTTGGAGGGACAGATTTGTTTATGCCTTCCCTCCCGTTCCCTTAATTCCGAGGGTCCTGAATAAACTCAGATCGGAGGGAGCTCGAATGATTCTTATTGCTCCCTTCTGGCCCAGGCAACTTTGGTTCTCTCTTCTGCAATAGTTTTTTAGAGGAACCTCCAATTCCTTTTCCTCTTCCTGTGTCACAATAATTGTTGACCCAGGATTAGGGGACCCTTGTTCATCCAGGTCTCGGATCCCTTCATTTACATGCATGGCTCCTGCAGACTTAGCACAAAGCTGCTTCAGAGTTTCTCCACTCGTAGCCGACATCTTGGTAGAGGCCAGAAAGCCTTCCATCATGTCCACCTATACTATAAAGTGGAAATGACTTTCTATTTGGGCTAACTCGAAAGAATTCAAACCTTTCTCATGCCCAGTCAATAAAGTCCTGGACTACATGCATCACCTCTTCCGATCTGGGTCTCAGCCATTCCTCATTAAAGGTCCACATGGCTGTTATTTCAGCCTACCATATTCCCTTCAGAGACGGTACTTTTGCCCAGTTGGAAGTCTCCAAAACCTTCCTCAGAGGGGTTCTCCATTTGAGACCCCCATCCGCATTCCTGCCCCTCCTTGGGACTTGAATTTCATTCTGGAGAAGCTTATCCTGCCCCCCTTCCGACCCGGCTGCTACAGTAGATTTAAAGTTCCTTTCTTGGAAGACACTTTTCCTAGTGGCCATTACTTCTGCACGGCGCATTTCCGAGCTCCAGGCCTTGATATGCAAAATCCCATACTGATTTTCCACAAGGAACGTATGGCTGTACACACCAACCCTAAGTTTCTCCCTAAGGTGGTGGCTGAATCTATGCTGAATCAATCCATCGAGCTACCCACTTTCTTTACGCAACACTCCAATCAAGGGGAATACCTCTTGCATACCTTGGATGTTCACAGAATACTGAGATACTACACCACTCGTACTAAGGCTCTCCAGAAAACTGATCAGCTTTTTGTCTGTCTTGCTTACAAAGGAGAAGGCAATGCTGTTTCTAAGCAATGCCTATCAAAATGGTTGGCTCAGAGGAACCAGTAGGGGGGAGATTCTCCTCCCATCTGCAGGGTTGGGAGAGGATAACATCAGACGCTTGGGTGCTCCAGTTGATATCAGCAGGACACTCAATAGAGTTTCTGCAGAAAACCACCCCTAAGACCCCCCCCCAGTTGTCTTACTCCCCGCAACATCTTCCCCTGGTCCTAGTGGAAATCATCTCCCTTCTGTTGAAGGCAGCGATAGAACCAGATCTTATCTGTGTCAGCCTTCACCATTCATCACAGATGGGGTACTGGCCAGAGATCAGGACCCTGCGGGAGCTTTTTTTTTTTTTTTTTTTTTTTAAAGGGTAGGCGGAGCCGACACAGCATCGGCGCCGCCCTCGAGGCCGACGTACTGCGCTGGCCGCTCGAGGGTTGGCCGTTAGGCTGTGTCGACTCCGCCTGCCTACCAGTTCTTCTCCCGCCATCGAGGTCGCCTCGTGGGAAGCTTGTCTCCAGTTTTTAGGCCTTCAGCCTGTTTGAAATCGACGTTCAGTCCGTCGGTCGTCTACCGATTCTGGGTTCTGCCTCCACTCGACGTCGCCGGTAAGATCTTTCCTTTTATTTGAAATTCTGCGGCGTCGAGTCTGTTTGTGGTGTTTTTCTCTGTGGGTCATGCCTCGATTGGGAGGGCAAAAAGTTTTCAAAGCGAATTACGGCCCCATGCGTCGGTGCCGATGCGGTAGTTTTCCATCACCGACCAGCACGACCGGTGTCTTGCGTGTCTTGGGTGTCTTGGCCCGCTTCACGACATGGACTCGTATGACGCCTGCTTCTCCATGGACCGCCGGGTCCTCGAACAGCGCACGTTGAAAGTGGGGCGAGCTCTGCCGACTTTAGGGGGTAGGGTTCGCACTCGTCGGGCCAAGCCGCGCTCTCTCGGCCCTTCCTCCGGGTCCCCTCCCGGTTCTATACAGACTGAGGAGGAGGGAGCCTCGGCTACTTGTAGCCTGGCCATTGCCGAGGCTCCTCCCGCGGCACAGGAGGCCCATCTCACTTCCTCCCGGGAGCGGGCGGGAGGTGCCGCCACAGCAATCACCCCTTCGGGGGTGAAGGCTCCCCTGGTGTCACTCCCGCGGCTCGGAAGGCCTGGGTCGCGGTGCCGTGGGACAAGATCAGCGTCCTCTTTGCCATGTCTCGTGGCGCCGAGGTTGAGCACGCAGCGCCGTGCCTTTGGACTGTCTGCACTGTGGGCCTTCGACTCCAGCTGTCAGGCGCCATCACACTCTCGGTGCCTTTCGCGATGCTGAGGGCGGTCGGTACACCATGTTCGGGTCTGCCCTCGGGGCCATCAGCACGCTTCGATCCTCAGTGGCCTTCGCGCGGCACCATGAGACCCAGCCGGTGTCGTCGGCGCCAAGGTGGCTGCTGTCGGCGCCATCCCTGTCCCTGATACCGCCCCCGGTGCTGGTGGACTTGATGGCACTGCGTCTGGCCCTGGCTCTGGACCTTTGGCTCGAGCTGCCCTGGTGCCTCCTGCAGGTCCCGCCCGCGGGGTTGCGGAGGTCACGGGTGCCATCTCGGCCACAGTTCTGGCTGCCGGGCCCGCTGGCAAGGTTGTTTCTGCCCGCCCTCCTTCTGTTTGGCTCAGAGCTTCGGGCTCTACCTCTTCAGAGTCGGAGTCGAGCTCAGAGTCAAACGTGCAGTCACACCCTGAGGAGAGTCAGGTGGCCCCCGAGACTAGGGTCAGTGGTGCGAGCCACCATTGCTCTGCAACCTGGCCTTGGGGGTTTCATCGACCCCTCGGTGGTGGTACCCCCTCCAGTGGTGTGTCTTGATCACCCCAACTTTGGGGCCATCGAGAAGCCTCACAGGAGGGAGGTACTGTTCCTGGGTCTCCCCTTCGGGGGCTGCGCAGAGATGCCAGCTACCTAGGCTGGCCCTCTCAAGGAGGAGGACTCTCTCGGACTCTAAGGGGTCAACGGGTGTGGGGTCGGCACGTCGTCCTTTCTCTGGGGTCCACTCGGGCCCTGGACGGAGCCGAAGTGTGGATCTCCACCCTTCCCCCTCGGGTTCCTTGAGGGAGTCCCATTCTTCTGAGGCAGGGGACCGTCCTTCTGGACTTTACGGCCCGGTCTCACCTCACTGGGGGATTCTTCTAAAGAGCAGCCAAGGCAGTACCAACGTGGTTGTACAGCTGTCTGCTGTGGAGTCTTCCGGGGCACCCTCCTTGAGTGCTCATGGTCGCTCCCTAGCCCTGGCGAGATCAGCCGATCTACTTTCGGCTCTGCCCCTATCCCTCTGCCACATTCTCCTGCGCTCCCAGGCATTCTTGGTCCTAGTGGCCCTCTCACCTGGGAGCAGTTCAGAGTGGTGGCTGCCCGGTTCCCTGCCTATGTTAGGGCTATGGACAGCCAGGTTTTTCAACCTCCCCGAGCAGCCACCCTCGGAACATATGGTGACCTCCAGCTCCTCATCCCCCTCTTCTGGGGGAGAGGAACCTTCTGTCCACATCTCTCCGGCTGCTGATCTCTCAGAGTATCGGCGCTTCCTTGTGAGGATGTTGGAGGACTTGCACCTTTCACCCTCTACTGTTAGCAATCCTGAGCATGCGGCGCACGCCTTTCTAGGCGATTTTGGCGAGGCCACCCTTGTGGTGCCGACCTGGCCTGCTCCCTTTCGGGAGGTGTCCTTGCGTTTCTGGCAGAGGCCCTTCTCCGGGGTTCTATGCCTCATCCGCAGTCTGGCTTGATGCATCTGGACACTCCTGATGGGCTTCGCGCCCTCCACTGTGACCGGCTCCCGGATCAAGACTCCTCGGATTTTGATTTTTGGGGGAGGAGGACCTTCTACTCGGCATGGTTGCTCCTTTCTATTTCTGCTCACCAGGCCCACGATGCAGCCTACAGCAGGTTCTTGTGGTCCAGGCTAGGTCAGGTCCTAGCTTCTTTGCCTGACTCAGAGCAAACCAGACAAGCCATCGCGCTCTCTGCACGTGGCCTGGAGCTAGCAAGGCACCAAGCGAGGGCATCTTACAACGCCAACGAGGTAGCTACCAGGGTCGTAGGGACAGTGTTCTGCACTAGGAGATCGGCGTGGCTACGTCTTTCACGGTTGTCACCCTTGGCCCGGCGTAGGGTGATTTGCTCCGCCCATCAGGGAATCTACCTTTTCTCCCGTAGAGCGAGACGGCGCTTGTTGGGGCAGCTCCCTTCCCCCTCCGGGGGGGGAACCCGTCTCCCTCTCCCTACTCTCGGGCCTCCCCAGGCCCTGAAGGTTCCACCCTTAGTGTGTCACCCACTGAGGGCTAAGGGACTCTGTCCCTTAGGGTGTAAAGAAACAACCCCCTTCGGGGGGGCTTTTGTACTCACCCATCTGTGATGAATGGTGAAGATTGACACAGATAAGATATGAAAATTACATGCCTACCGTAATTCTGATCTTTCTGTATCTTCACCATTCATCACAACCCCACCATCCCCCCTGGGGCCTCAGTCTCTGGTCCCTCCTCTCTGTGGCTCCCCTCTTCTCTTTGGGCCGGGGTAAAGTAGGGACACACAGGGGTATTCTCCTTTAAAGGGTACAGCTCGAGCGGCACTCCTTCTCTACTGCATGTTTCCACCCCGATGGGGTGGGAGTTGGTTGTTGCCCTCCTCCTGTTCTCCTTCTGGTTTCCATCCAACTGTCTTAAAAAAAAAAAAAAAAAACTTTTTCACCAAACATTTTCCTGAGAGAGTACTAAATCCCTGTACCCTGTCCTTCTTCCAGAATAGCCGACTCTGCTTCTGGGGTATTTGCCAGTTATTCTGTGCCTTGAATTCTGGCAGAGAGCTTTGCTACTCCTTGCAGTTCCTATACAATCTGGTGACGGACAAGGGTCTTGGATACCTCAATACCTCTCATTCTCTCCTAAATTGTCTCCCTCCTCCCTACCCTCCCTTCTTCCGCTTCCAGAGATTGGAGCCCTACTCAATCTCCTTAGTCTTATCTCTTCTTTGCTGTCCTCTCAGTAATTATTTCTCATTTTAGTTCAGTTATCCTTTCCTTTTTCTGTCCCTTGGACTCTCTTGTCCCACCCTCCATCCCTTCTTCTTACCTCTCCGGCGACTCAGAACTGGTAGGCAGGCGGAGTCGACACAGCCTAACGGCCAACCCTCGAGCGCCGCGCAGTACGTCGGCCTAGAGGGCGGCGCCGATGCTGTGTCGGCTCCGCCTACCCTTTTAAAAAAAAAAAAAACTCCCGCGGGGTCCTGATCTCCAGCCAGTACCCCATCTGTGATGAATGGTGAAGATACACAGAAAGATCAGAATTACGGTAGGTACATAATTTTAATTTCCCACTCATCTCTGGGGAACAGGTTACTATTCCCATTTCTTCCTAGTTCCAAAGAAAATGGGAGATCAGAGGCCTATCCTGGACCTCAGCTCCCTGAACGTGTTCGTGGAGTACAAACACTTCAGAATGCTGTCCTTGCAGAGCCTTCTACCCCTTCTTCAGCAGGGACAGTGGCTATGCTCTCTGGACATGCAGGATGCCTACCTGCATATCCCCATATAACCCTTTCCACAACAAATTCCTTCATTTTTGCTTTCAGGGGGACCACTACCAATTCATAGCCCTCCCATTTGGTCTTTCCTAAAGTGATGCTGAGAACAAATGGGAAATTCCTCCCCAAGGTGGTTTCTGATTTTTTTTTTTACTTAAACCAGTCCATTACATTGCTAGTTTTCTTCACTGAACATACTAGTTCAGGTGAGCGTAGACTCCATAGTCTGGATGTCAAAAGGGCATTAAGCTACTACGTGACCCACACTTGGGATCATAGGCATGACAAACAGCAGCTATTCCTTACCTAAGAGGATGTAGGTAAGGGCACCCCAGCTTCTAAGAGGTCAGTCTCTCGCTGGATAGTCCAGTGTATTTAGTTTTGCTATTCGAAAGTTGTCAAGAAACCCCCAGCAGGGCTGAGGGCTCATTCAACCAGGGGCACAGCTGCTACTATAGCAGCATCCAGAGATATTCCTCTAGTGGAAAGAGGCAGCAATCCTGCAGAGCCTCTTTCCTAAGTAGGTTCTCTGCCCACCTCCAAAGGTACTGCTTTGAAGTCTGCAGAGAGTTAGGAATATAGAAGAATATCTGGGGTTAGAAGACAAAATTACTCACCTAGTGTTCTTCTATATTCATAACTCTCCCACCCTGCCTCCCCTTCCAGAACCAGAGCCTCTATACTCCTGACCAAGTTTTCTAATGGAAAGCCCCAAACATTGGCTTGCATATTTTTTAACCCTAGTGGGAAACATTTAATTCCCTTTTTCCAGGTGATTCTGGCATTCAGGGGGTTTAGGATTACAGTAATATTAAGGGTGTTTCTTGCTGTCATGGCCAGATTAGTTGTGTTACATTAGATAAGTATATTAGATAGTCTTCATATAGGTTGCCTTGTAGGCTCCTTAGAAATCTGATACGTTAATGGAACGTTGCTGCTGATATGGGCAGCAGTTTGAATATGTGGCACGAGCCAACAATAGTTCTATCATTAGCATAAAGTTCCGTTATCTCGGGGCAGCTCTGCTTGGGAGGCTGACTGCGGAGAGTTTGGAGTATAGAAGAATACCATGGAAGAAACAAGATTACTAAAGTGAGTAATTTTTTCTTACTGGGCTATGCTAGTCGGAGGAAGAGCCCTCTTGTTCTGGATAGCCTCAATGTGGAGAAGGTATTTCATAGGGTCACCTGGTCCTTCTTGTGGAGGTCCTGAAACATTTGGGCTTCACTCTGGGTCTGGCCGATATGATCTTCCAGGAATCAGTCTTTTTTTTTTTTTTAATTCAGGTACTTGAAAGGGATAAATAATGTTGATAAGGAAAGTCTATTTAAGCTGAGTGACAACCATATCACGAGGGGGCACAGTCTTAAGCTGGAGGGTGGGAGGTTTAGGAGGGATGTCAGAAAGCACTTCTTCACAGAAAGGGTGGTGGACCCTTGGAATGCGCTGCCGGAAAAGGTAATCTCGTTAAAGACAGTGAGCAGCTTTAAGAAAGGCTGGGATAGGCATAGGGGGGAGATAAGAATCATGGGTAGGGAGGAGTGGGGAGGGAGGGCAGGGACATTAGCTCAAGCTGTGGACCCTGCAGTACGAGCAGACTTGATAGACCAAATGGCCTTCTTCTGCCGGCTTTTTCATATGTCCGTATAAGTATAGCTTTTTATAGTCTCTTTTTTGTAGATTTTGTCCCGCATCTCCACCCCACCCCTGGGACCCCACATGCACACCAGAAGCCAGCTCGGCCCCCTCTGCCCACCTATACTGCCGCCCTCACCCACCTACATTACCCTACCAGACCTCCACCCGGTGGGGACGGGACTACGGGAGAGGTGACAACCCACCCCTGGGAGAGGAGAGCAGC
This sequence comes from Neoceratodus forsteri, assembly GCA_016271365.2. Lineage (NCBI taxonomy): Eukaryota > Metazoa > Chordata > Ceratodontiformes > Ceratodontidae > Neoceratodus > Neoceratodus forsteri. The sequence goes on along the minus strand of JADMNL010000023.1, from coordinate 361,841,050 downwards.
CCGAAGGCTCGCTCAATCCCACTCCCCCTCCCCCAGCTGGCACCCTGATGACCCGAGGTCATTTCTGAATCCGGGTCGCCGGCATAGCGCAAGGCAAGGCGTCCAGCGACTCAACCCTCAGTGCCTCTGGGCCGGCTAGGAATCAGTCTTTACCATTGATTCCTACTAGTGGGTGTGATCGGAGGCGTTAGGCCCCTGCGACAGCCAGAACAGGGCTGGTGCCAAGGTTTGCTGTATGCATGTTTGGCTCCAAGAGAATGCGCTCATGGACACAGGCTTACCTCGGCATCAACCCTCAACTGCCTCAGTTCCTTTCTCCCTGCCATCCTGTGCGCATTAGTGACAATGTTGCTTGTCCGCTAAGAGTCAGAACTTCACATCTTTACGACACCGTGTTCAGTTCTTATCATTTTGATTTTTAAAAGTAGAGTTTATTTTTGTCAGTTTAGTGTATTTGTCACAAGTATATTTTTCTGTTATTTCTCTCATCCGTGCTGAGCATCAACTGTCTAAGGCTGTGGAGTACAGTAGGGAGCCTGTAGAGGCAGGCTGCCCTGGCAGCGGGACTGTGTCTGGTCCATTTTCCCCATTGGGGAAGGGTTCTGACCGTGGTTGATCTAGTGCCTGGGAGGAAGGACGGTCCTTCCAGAAGCACAAAAAGGGCCAATCCCTGTTGGAGTCCTGGGCACCACCTGACTTCTTCCTCTTTCCATTGGAAGGGTAAGAAATGAGACCTGTCGAAGTCGCCCCCTGTGAGGTCTGTTGCAAGATCTCCCATCTCGGGGTGGGATGAGGGGCTTGAGGCCCTTTCCATCACCTTAGGTGTCGCTGAGGGCCTCTGGTCCCGAGAGGTAGGAGTCTCAGGCCCAGCGTGATCTGGGACTCTGACAGGCAATTCCACCATTGGACAGCTCTTAAGGAGCAATGCAGTGTTGGACCCATATGCCTACCCCTGTGGATCCATTCCCTGCCACTTTCAGGTCGGTGGAACTGGAGCCGCAGGTGGGGCCGTCAGGCCAGGCAGAGTGTTTAGCTTCAGCAACAGCTTTTGGGTCCTTGCCGGTGATCATGCCACTGATATCTGTTCCACTGTCCCAATTAGGGAGGGTGCCAGCCACGTTGCCATTGCTGGTCACTTCAGTGCCAGCTGAGTCATCAGCGCAGGGCCTGGCACTGGATTAAGGCCCTTCAGGGCCCGGCTCTGTGCCGTGGTTCTCCTTGTGCTGGATTTGGTTCCGTGCCAACCTTGGCAGTGGACTCTCGTCCTTTGGGGCTGGTGTCTTTGGTGTTGCCACGTTCTGAATGGGGGGCCTGCATCCCACACCCCTCTGTAACTTTCCTTCTGGGGTGAGTGTGGAGGGAGATGAGTCTGACCCTGACCTCATCATTTCAGAAAGCGGCGACAGTGACTCTTCAGCCGAGACACTTCTGACCCGGTTTGTGTATCTGTGCTTCAGGAGGGTCTTACTTTCCCAGATTTGCTCAGAAGTATGCACTTGGCTCTTAATTTTAAGCCTACAGCCATTGGCCGAGGTAAACATTTTCGACTGGAGTTTCTTAATGTTTCCAATATAGCGGTCAATTTAGATCTTCTTTGAGGATACTTCTTCTAATAGGCCACACTTTTTGGAACTATACCCTCGTCAGTGCTAGGACCTCACGGAAACGTTTGCTAGCCGGGGGCCACGCATTATGACATTATGCATCAGCATCTATATAAACAAACTTTTTCATCGCCCCTGCATGCCACCGAAACTGATTATTTTTTTGTTTCAGTACAGTAAGTGCAGAGGTGAAATTTACAAAGAGGATACACACTTAGTTTATGTATGCTGTTTGGGACTGTCTCACATCATGAGTACTTGAGAGATCTGCCAGGGCTTCAACCAATCAATAAAGCAACGCCATAGGAAAGCTCTAGAAAATGTCCTTCTCCAAAAAGCATTAGCAGCCATGGCAGAGGAACAAGGCCCAAAATCAATGTCTGTCAAGATGTGTTCACTGAACTTGAAGGACCAGGGCAGGGAAAGGTTATCATCATGGCCGTCATCATCTTCAGGCCACAAACATAAGCACAAAGACAAAAAGAAGTCTGCTTCCAAGGTGAGGTCCTGGTCACGGTTGAGATAAGGTAATCCTACTGTGTCATTGCCCACTCCAGCGGCATTGATGACAGCCACCCCCCCTTCCCCGGACCATCGCTGAGACATCAAGGTCAGGTTCAAACAACATGAAGTCTTGCTGTATTCTGATATATGCAGTTAGGTCCTGCCCTTCAACTGCCCCGGAGAACAGAGAGTTAAACTTTCCATGACCAGCATGGAATGTTCACCACGAGCTCGGTTGAAGCCCCTGTTTGCTGCTGTTTAAACTGCAACCGTTAGATTCTTTACTCCCCCTCACTGAACAGTCGTTCCGGAGATTTCTCTTGCTGCTCGGTTCAAAAAGTTGGTTGAAGTGTTGGTTTTCGGTCGGTTTCTACCAAATTGCTGTTACTGCTTAGTCGGTTCAATTCTCTGTCTGTGGTACTGTGAGTACTAGATAGGTTTTTTGTTCTGTTTCTGTGTGGAACTTGTAAATTTTGGGTCGGTTCGGCTGAACCGATCAGTTTGAGGAAAAAAAAAAAAAAAAAAACTTGTGCTCACTTTAGAGTGTGGTAACTGGTCCGTATCGGTTCTAAAAAAAAAAAAAACAGATTTAATTACGTTTTTTTCCCCCCCAAGACCTGAAAAAAGGGTACGTTTTTGGTTAGGATTGGCCATGTCTGAGAAACCCAAGAAAAAAAATGGGCCCACTGGGTTTCAACACTGCAGTGTGTGTGGGGAAGTCTTTGCCAAGGCTGATCCCAACACCACCTGTGATTAGTGTCTGGGGTTTGACCACCTTGATTCAGACTGCCAAATTTGCAAGAATTTTCCCAAATCTACCCTGGAAAAGAGATTAAGTAGACTGAGGGAAAGGGAGGCCGAGAAGTCCGCTGAGCCGGATGGCCAACCTGGTTCGGTTCCGACCGAACCAGAAGGAGTGCCCTCTGACCAGGGCTATACTTCGGGCAAAAGGAGAGACGATTCTGAGGAACTGGTTCCGGTAAAAAGAAAAGACAAATCAACCGGTTTGGACCCAGAATTTCATACTCCGACTGCCGATGAGATAGCCAAGGTGATAAGGATTGTGCAATCGCTTAGTTTGGTTCTGACCAAACCGGCACCATCTGGCAGGGGCTCAGTTTGGTCGGTTCCCCCAGTTCCCGATTATACTTTGGAAGAATTTTATGAACCGGAGGAGGAGGAGGAGGAGGAGGGAGAGTATGAGGATGATCATGGTGATGGTGAAAGTCTGGATATGCCTATTGAGCCGGACATCTCCCCAGACAGACCTTCAGGTGTTTCTCCTCCTAGGCTTTCTGAGTCCCCTTCACTCTACATGTTTTACAAAAAAGTGGCTGAGACCATCCAGCTTCCTGTGGAGGAAGCAGTAGAGGATCAGGAGGAGCCTGATTTTGTTGAGATGATGGACATCCCAGAGTCCAGGAGACTGTCTGTTCCCCTCCACAAATCCTTCGGGAAACAGACACATAAAATTCTTAAGTCTCCTAATTCTATACCTCCTGTGGACAGACGAATGGACAAGAGGTACACTCTCTCAGGCTCAGACATGGAGTTCCTTTTTTAGCAATGTAGCCATGTTGGGGTTGTGCGGGCTGCTACCTGTGATAAGGCAAACATTCCCTTGGCATCACACCGCCAGACAAGGACTCCAGAAAGATTGATGCCATGGCAAAGAAATAATACATGGCAGGATCTTTGGGTCTCAGGCAGGCTAACTATATGGCCTATACAGCCAGATACCAGAAGTCCAGGTGGGACACTGTCCTGGCTCTGGCTAAACAGGCCCCTGACCAGCTTGCCAAGGAGCTGGAACAGGTGGTTGCAGATGGGATTGAGGCATCGAAAGTACAATTTCATGCTGCTGTAGACTCCAATGATGTATCGTCAAGAGTAATGGCTACATCTGTGGCTCTTCAGAGGATGGCTTGGCTCAGATGTACTAGCCTCTCACAGGATACCCAGGCTAAGGCCATTGATCTTCCTGTAATTGGTAATTTTCTGTTTGGGGAGCAGAGAGAATTACATGAAGAAGATGGATGAGTACAGGACCACTTACAGGAGTGCTCAGGCCAAAGAAGGGCAAGCAACTCCTCAAAGGCAGCAGTCCAGGGGCAGGGGCAGGCCTTTCCAAAGGCCTTTTTACCAAGCTCAGACCTCCTCTTCTTCCTTTTCGCAGAGGGGGTTCTTTAGAGGGAGAGGCAGAAGGGGGATGAGCAGGCCTGCATCCACCCCTCAGCCTAAAGCCCCTGCCAAGCAGACACCCTGATGGGTCTGCCGGGTCGATTCTCCCATACAAGTAGGGGGCAGGCTGGCTTACTTTGTCCAGGACTGGAAGTCTCTTGCATCAGACAAGTGGGTCCTGGAAGTAGTAAGCCAGGGACTGGTTCTCGGCTTCAAAAAAGTTTCCCAAGATGAGAGCCAGATCTTTTCCACTTGCAAATCTCTCAGAGACCCTTGCCCTAGAGGCAGAGGTTTTTTCTCTCCTAGCTCTCAGGGCTATAGATAACGTTCCCACCCTACACATGGGCAAAGGATTGTACTCCAGGTACTTCCTAACCCCCAAAAAGACAGGAGAATGGCGGCCCATCCTGGACCCAAGATATCTGAACAAACTTCTTTTGAAGCCAAAGTTCAAAATGGTAACTCTGGGAATTATCCTTCCATCTCTAAGGCCAAGGGACTGGCTAGCCTCCCTAGACCTCAAAGATGCCTACTTTCACATTCCCATTAGGTACTCCCACAGAAAGTACCTCAGGTTCGAGTTGTCCTCAGGCCACTATCAGTTCAGAGCAATGCCCTTTGGCCTAACATCAGCCCCAAGGGTTTTCACAAAGTGCCTGGCAGTAGTAGTTGCTTTCCTAAGAAGAAAAAAGATCTCCATCTTCCCATACTTGGACGACTGGCTCATAGTAGGTCAGTCTCCAGACCAAGTCAAGTCACATCTGCAAGTGACCCAGCAAGTGCTGACTTCCTTAGGATTCCTTCTCAACCTTCAAAAGTCAGTTCTCGAACCAGTACAGCTCCTCACCTTCATAGGCGCAGAACTGGAAACAGTAAAGGCAAGAGCCTTCCTTCCCCTGGAAAGGGCAAGGACCCTTATGGAACTGGCCTCTTCATTCACCCTTCAGGTGTCTCGACCATCAAGGCATTTCCTTCAGCTACTGGGCCATATGGCAGCTTCCACAGCAGTGGTCCAGGGAGCAAGATTCCAAATGAGGGACATTCAGTTCCATTTATGAGCCTTTTGGTCCCAAAGAAAGGATTCCCTTACCAAACTAATCCCAGTGACTCGAACCCTGATCCAAGCCTTGCAGTGGTGGCAGGATCAGGACAATTTGAGACAAGGGGTTCCATTTGTCACTCAGTCTCATTCAGTGATACTCACCACAGATGCTTCCCTGCTGGGCTCGGGAGCCCATTTGGGGGATCTTACCACCCAAGGACTGTGGTCACCTGAGGAATCTCTGCTTCACATCAGTCTCTCGGAACTCAGAGGAGTGTTTGTGGCACTGCAAGCTTTTTCCAAATCTGTACAGAACAAGGTGGTTCAGGTCAGAACAGACAACACCACCATGTGGTACATCAAGACGCAAGGAAGCACTTGGTCTGCGGCCTTGTGCACAGAAGCAATGAAGTTGTGGTTCCTGGCTTATTCCCTGCAAACCTCTCTGGTAGCAGTTCACCTCCCAGGGAAGGACAATGTCCTAGCAGATGCACTGAGCAGAATATCCCAGGACTATCACGAATGGGCCCTAGATCCTCTAGTTTTGAAAGTGATTTTCTCGAGATGGGGCACACCAGAGATAGATCTTTTTGCAGCCCCAGCCAATCACCAACTTCCTTTCTTTTGTTGCAGACCCCCAGTCTTGGGCTCAGTCCCCGTGGATGCTCTGATTCTGAACTGGGAAGGGAAATTTCTGTATGCTCCCCCCTCCGCTCTTGTTCAAAGTTTTAGTCAAGATAAGGTCACAACCATGCAAAGTGATTCTGATTGCTCCAGACTGGGCCAGGCAGCCATGGTATCCCTTGTTGCTGTCCCTAGCAGTCCATCTTCCCCTGTCTCTTCCCAGGAATTACAGCCTGTTAACATCCTCTCAGGGGAGGATTTGATACCCAAATCTTCAATCTCAAAGCTTGGCTCTTGAGGAGTTAGAGTTTGCAGATCTGCATCTTTCCCAAGGGGTTCTGGATATCCTTAAGGCTTCTCGAAAGCCTTCCACCAGGAAGACTTACAACTCCAAATGGAAAATATTCAGCATTTGGTGTTCTAAGAAGAATATTTCTCCAGACTCTGCTGAATTGCCTACGGTTCTGGATTATATGGTCCATCTTAATGGCCTAGGCCTCAGACCAGCTACCCTTAAAGTACACTTGGCAGCTGTTTCTGCTTTCTTATCAGTAGGCAAGTCTTCCTCTCTATCATCCCATCCTGTATTTTGTAAGTTTTTCAAGGGATTGCTTCACACCAATCCCCTCTTTAGGGATCCTGCTCCTGCTTGGGACCTTAATGTTTGCATTGCTCAGCTTATGCAACCTCCCTTTGAGCCTTTATCCTCAGCAGAGCTTAAGTACTTGACTTGGAAAACTGTGTTTTTGGTAGCCATTACTTCTGCCAGACATATCAGTGAATTGCAAGCCCATACAGTGGAATCTGATTTCATCTCTTTTCACAGAGATAAAGTGGTCCTTAGAACTAACAGAAAGTTCTTACCTAAAGTGGTTTCAGATTTCCACCTCAACCAGTCTTTATCGCTCCCTGTTTTCTTCACTGACCATTCCTCCTCGGGAGAGAAGAGGCTACACAGCTTGGACGTTAAAAGAGCCCTTAGCTACTACATAGAGCGCACCAAGTGTCACAGGTTTGAATCCCTCCAGTTGTTCCTTACTTATGGAGAAGTTGGTAAAGCCAAACCTGCCACTGAGAGCTCTATTGCCAGGTGGATTGTTTCTTGTATACAATTCTGCTTTGAAAAACTGGGTAAAACTCCACCCTCAGGCCTGAGGGCTCATTCCACTAGAGGTACAGCTGCTTCCCTGGCTGCTGCCAGTGATATTCCTCTCTTAGAAATTTGTCAAGCAGCCACCTGGAAAACAGTCCATACTTTCACCAGGCATTACTCTCTGGATATCCAGGCTAGGAGTGATGCTCGGTTTGGCACAGCAGTACTTCATAGCCTGTTTCCAAAGTAGGTTCTGTCCCTCCTCTATGGAGGTACTGTTTGGTAGTCTGCATATGTCAGAATACAGCAAGACTTCATGTTGTTTGAAGAAAAAATTACTCACCTTAGTAATGTTTCCTCTAATGGAGTCTTGCTGTATTCTGACCTCCCCCCCGCCTCCCCTCTCAGAACCTAGATTTTGGGATGTGGGTGGGAAGGAACAGTGTTGGCACCCTAGGGGTGTCCTTTTTACACCCTCTTTTTTGTTTGTGTGAGAGGTTGTGTTTTGGATGTTTCATTTTTGGGTTTCCTGACTTGTCTTCCTTTGAAACCAAAAAACTCTTTTTATATATTTGCCAGTTGGCTAGTAAGAAGTTTACAGTTTCCACACAGAACACCTAGTGAGTCTTTGTTCGTAAAGATCTGACAGTTGCAGTTTAAACAGCAGCAGACAGGGGCTTCAGCCGAGCTTGTGGTGAACATTCCATGCTGGTCATGGAAAGTTTAACTCTTTGTTCTCCGGGGCAGTTGAAAGGCAGGACCTAACTGCATATGTCAGAATACAGCAAGACTCCATTAGAAGAAACGACGTTACTAAGGTGAGTAATTTTTTTCATTTGGCTTAGGCACTGCTGTACATGCTATGGATCGTACAATGCCATCATCGATACAGATAGTCATGGCCCCTGGTCTGGTCAGGGTTTCATCAGTCCTCAAGCTGTGCTGGCATAGTTTTTCAGAGGTGATACAGTGCATTCTGCCTGGCTTACCTATGCTTGCAGTTGTCCCATTATCTGAGCCAATAGGCACTCTGAACCGATTGACAGTTGTTTCCGACACACAGCATATTCCTCCTTCTCAGTCGCTGCCATTATTTCTGGTACCTTCAGCAGCTCCCGTCATCAATAGAGATGCTGACAATGTATGAAATGTAATCCTGACCTCATGGTATTAGAGGAGGATTGTGAAGGAAAACAGCATGTAGAACCACATTTTAGTTCTGCTCTCTCACCCTGCAATGAGGACTCAGTGGTATATACTCCAACAATTTCTGGAGGTTCCTTGCACACCCACCATTATAATTCCACTTGTTGATCCTGCATTAGAGGATGCTACCTTTGCTGCATGGTACAGGCCTAACTCAATGCCTGCAGTACCCAGAAAGACTAATGTGCATTATCCACCCCTGTCTGCTGAGTCTTACTATGCCAGCCTGACAGAAACGAAGTAGTCATCATGGCTGCTCATGATAGGTCCAAGGCACCTAAGTGCATGAGTACGTTGCCTCCTGGCAAGAATGGGCAAGCGTACATAGAAACACAGAATTTGACGGCAGATAAGGACCGCTTGGCCCACCTAGTCTGCCCACTTCCCTACCTAACAGATAAGCTGCAGATCCTAGTTAACCAACAGCCTGCTTCCTTCCTACTACATATGCCTCTGCCTCACTGGGCCTTAGAATTGCAAATTATCAGGCCCATGTGATAAAATACCAGAGGAATTACTGTGGAAAGCTGCCAAGGCTGCAGCCCAGGCTTTGCCTGAGGGTTCTACCAAGAATGAGTTAATTAAAACTTTAACTTCTGGGGCTGAGGTTGACAAACATTTGCTACGGTCAGCCTAGAACGTCTCTGATGCATCAGCCAGAGCTGCTGCTTCAGGCATATGTATGAGAGATTATTCTTCACTCAAAGTTGCTGGTTTTGCTAATGACATCCTGCAAGCAGTTTTATGTACCCCATTTAGAGGGGCAAAACTATTATGATGTTGAAAATGTGTGCAGGGGCCTTCAAACATCCAAAATGACCCTCAAGTCTGTCAAGTCCCTTCATCCCACCCCTCCTAAGGGACATGGGAGAAGATCTTTTCATCAGCCTGTTACCAGAGGTGGTTGAGCCTACCATCAACAAGGCCAGTGTAGTGGAGGGTGGCCCTTTGCCAGGCCCCCCTCCTCCCAGGTGCCCCTTCAAAAGCATCTAAAGCAATCATTGCTGGTGGCTGTGCCCCCACAGGTTCTGCATGACTGTCTTCAGACTACACCCCCACCTGTACTGTTACCTCCAGGGATGGTTTTTTTTTTTGGGGGGGGGCAGAATCTCCTTGCACTTAAATCAATGGTGGGATATTACAATGGACATAGAATTTGACGGCAGATAAGGACCGCTTGGCCCACCTAGTCTTCCCATTTCCCTACCTAATGGATAAGCTGCAGATCCTAGTTAACCAACAGCCTACTTCCTCCTACCTCCCCTCCCCAACACTAGAATTGCCTTATGTCTGTCCCATGCATTCTTGAATTCCCCAGTGTTATAGAAACATAGAATTTGACAGCAGATAAGGACTGCTTGGTCCACCCAGTCTAATAGAAACGTAGAAACTGTCTACCCATTGGGTCCCAGAGATAATACCAAAGTGGCATGCTCTGGAGGTGCTGGAAACCCCTCCAGATCATCCTCCACCTCCTTCCTGTCATCCTCTGCACCATTTGTCCCTTATGAAGGAATGGATATGGTACACTAGTCACACTTTGGCATTCTTCCTTCCAATTTAATTCCAGTAGGAATGTCTTCAAGCCTGGCTTCTCCCACCCACTCAAGTTGTATAGTTCTTGCCTGTGCCCCGTGGAGTCAGATCTTCCTTTCTGCTGTCAGAGTCGGGTCTCCTCCTTCGCAGCTGTCTGTGCGCGGCATGGGCCCATCTTTTTGCATCTCCAGGCTAATTTGGTTTTCTTCTGATTTTTCTAATTTTTTTTTTTTAAACTTTTATGCTTATTGGTTTACAATAGACATATAGTTATAAAATCATCTGGTAACAGTACATAAGGATGCAGCATAAAGGAAGTATCACAGGAGGCCGCTGCCCCTTTTAATACACGCATTGCAAAGAAATACTTCGTACTTGTTCAATTTGATATATCTTTAGGAGGCTTCCAATAACAACTTAATCGGTAAATAATTCCTTGTTTATAATGCTGTTATTTAAGCCCATGAGCTGCATGGTATGTTAGATCGATTTATATGTCCATATGGTTTACAAAAACCTTCTCCCCTCCAGAGGGAGAGAGAAAAAAGAAAAACCATGCATGATCAAGTTAGGTATCTTATAGATCTCACCCACTGTAAATGTCTTTACGCACATACGAAGAAGCCAGCAGAAGAAGGCCATTTGGTCTATCAAGTCTGCTCGTATTGCAGGGTCCACAGCTTGAGCTAATGTCCCTGCCCTCCCCTCCCCACTCCTCCCATCCTCTCTACTCATGATTCTTACCTTCCTCCATGCCAATCCCAGCCTCTCTTAAAGCTGCCCACTGTCTTCAACGAGATGACCTCTTCCAGCAGCGCATTCCAAGTGTCCACCACCCTCTCTCTGAAGAAGTGCTTCCTCACCTCCCTCCTAAACCTCCCACCCTCCAGCTTAAGACTGTGCCCCCTTGTGATATGGTTGCCACTAAGCTTAAAGAGACTCTCTTTATCAACCTTATTTATCTCTTTCAAGTACTTGAATGTCCCAATCATGTCCCCTCTCTCTCTCCTGTCTTCCGAGGAGTACATGTTCAGTGCCCTTAACCTCTCCTCATATGCCTTGACCTGCTGACCGGCTATCACTCTTTGTAGCCCTCCTCTGTACCTTGTCCAGCAGGTTGATGTCCTTTTTGAGGTGTGGGCATCAGTACTGAACTCCATACTCTAGATGCGGCCTTACCAGTGACCTGTACAAGGGCAGTATAACCTCCTGTCTCCTGCTACTGATCCCCCTAGCTATGCATCCCAGTATCTTGTTCGCCTTTGCTGCTGCTTTCTTTCACTGCATGGAGTGCTTTAGGTCACTAGTGATCATCACTCTCAGGTCCTCTGATGCAGATACTCGGACTCCACCCAGGTAATACTCTGTTCTGGGATTCTTGACTCCAATATGCATAACTTCGCATTTCTTGGCATTGAAGCCAAGCTGCCAGATCCTGGACCACCTCCCCAGCTTTTTCAGTTCTTCTTGTAGGTCCTGTATCCCTTCAGCTGTGTCCACTCTCCCACAGAGCTTGGTGTCATCTGTAAATAGGCACATTTTGCCTTTAAAGCCATCCCCAATGTCATTGATGAAGACATTGAACAACACCGGCCCCAGCACAGAGCCCTGTGGGACCCCACTAGTTACCTCTGTGGTGCCAGATAACTCTCCCCCCCCACCACCACCCTCCGGGTTCTGTCCCTCAGCCAGTTTTTCACCCATCTGACCATCCTTTCCCCAGCTCCAAGATCCACCAACTTCCGGATCAAACTTTTGTGGGGCACAGAGTCAAAGGGATTGCTGAATTCAAGATAGAGGATATCTACTGCTTGGCCCCTGTCTACTGTCTTGGTGACAGTCAAAGAAGTCAATCAGATTTGTTTGACTTGATCCCCCCCCAATATGAACCCATGTTGCCTCTCATCCTATAGATCATGTTCCTCTGGATATTCCACCAGCCTTTCCTTTAGTATGGTCTCCATGAGCTTTCCCACAGTGGAGGTCAGATTGACTGGTATGTAATTCCCTGGATCATCCTTGGGACCACTTTTATGAAGGGGGCACTACATGTGCTGTTCTCCAGTCCTGTGGTACCATGCCTGACTCTAGTGAACTAATAAATAGGTCTTAGTGGCCCTGCCAGCTCCTTAGCCAGTTCCTTTAGTACTCTTGGATGTACTCTGTCTGGGCCTGGTACTTTGTTCACCGTCAATGTCAGCAGCCCCTCCCTCACTCTATCCTCATCTATCATTACATCTGTGTCCCCTCCCCCCACTCCTCTTTTCCCTCCTGAAGGCACTGGTCCATCCTTCTCCCTGGTGAAAACAGAACAGAAGTATTCATTTAGTATCTCTGCTTTTCCCTCATTATCCTCCACCTACTCCACACCTTTTTAAGCCTAACAATCCCTTCTTTCTTGTCCCTTTTCTTGCTTATATAGTGAAAGAAAGCCTTCTTTCCCCTTCTTAATTCCTTCAACTATTTGAAGCTCCTTCTGTGCCTTTGCTCACCATACTTACTTACTTGCCTCACTAGCCAACCTTAGGTAATTTTCCCTATCCACCTCTCTCTTGGTCTTCCTGAATTTTCTATAGGCCAGCCTTTTTTCCTTTACTGCCTTGGCAACTGCAGAAGTGAACCAGCTGGGCGCTTTGGCCCTTGTGTTCTTCTCTCTGAGCCTAACGCACTCCTACCACCCTCTCTTGAACTGCCTGAATCACTGGCAATTATAACTTGTTACTAGCTGAAATAGTTATAAAAGTATTATTTAGAGGCTATACTTCCCCCTTAATCCCAGTCTACAGCATAAAACGAATAACTTTTCCATAACTCAGCTTGAGCATAGATCAACACAGTATCAGAAAATAGTACTGCAGAATGTCTTATTATTCTAATTTAGAAAATGGCAACAATCAATTCTTAAAACTGATTGGCTGAGACAGGCTCCAAGCTGGGCATTTATTTTTCAATAGATGCCCAGCTAAAAGTAAGATCCAGTCCAAGTGCCTGTTCACAGGGTAACATTCTCCAATGGTCCATTTTCTAAGCGCAATAATACCCTCCAGGGTGGGCATTATTGGGAAATAGCGGACCTTCCAGGGGCTATAAGGCCCTCCACCTGTGGCATCAGGCCTCATTACGCCCCTGGGCAGTCCGGTATTTCCCAGTAATGCCCTCCCTGTCAGGTATTATTACTTATTTATTTAAAAGTTTTACCAGGAAGATACACTTAGCAATAGTGCTCGATTCCAGGTGCGTCCTGGGGGAAGGGGGCAGAGGGAACAGAATATACATAAGGCAGTAAACATCCATTAATTAGCAATAAACAAGGGTAATAAAGTACATACTGTACTCAACAGGAAACTAGTATACAGACAGCATATAACCGGAGCAGTTTTACACCAATTTAGAGCAAAAACAGGAGCACTGGTAAAAGTAAATCATGAAATAATGCAAATAATACAGAAAGCAGCAGGTAAAGTGACCATAGGAGACTGGAAGCCCTAAACTGACTGACTGCTGCTTTAAGATTAAAAATAGACACACATTACCCACAGGCACAAGATGACATGAAATGGGAATTGACAAGAGAGCTGAAGTGCTTAGTCTGGGGCATATGTCTGATGGCAGATGGGAGGGAGTTCCACAGTTTGGGCATCTGGTATCTGAAGGATGCTTGACCACTAGAGGTGGTCATCCACGGGACTACCAAGGTGCGTGTGTCATAGTTCCTAAGGGAGTGGACAGAAGGGGAAGGAATAGCCAACACATTTGAGAGATAGGTGGGCAAGGTCAAGGACCAGTATTTGGCAGTGAGTTTAGCGCAGTGGGACAGGCAGCGGTCGTGGAGTGAGGTAAAGGAGAGGGACCTGTAGAGCGTGCAGTGGTGAGTGGAGGGCGGACTATCCAGTGCGCAGTGGCAGAAAGAGAGGAAGAGAGAGGGTCCAGTCTAGCTAATATGGACTTGGGAGCGGCACTGTAGACTATGTCGCCATAGTCAAAAATAGGGAGTATCATTTTCTGTACCAGTGTACGGCGATCTGGTGGCAGTATGCAACCACACATCCGAGAGAGGGTGCCCAATTTAGGGTGTAGTTTTTTGTGTATGGCATCAACATGTACAGAAAAGTCAAGATGCTAGTCGAGCCATACCCCGAGGTATCTGAAGGAGGAGCAGGCCTCCAGAGTAATCCCATCTAGGGTGTGGAAGGAGGGGGTAGGTGGGAGCCTAGAGAGTCTCTGTCTTGGGCTGAAGGTCAAGGAGACAGACTTCTTGGCATTAAAAAAAAGCTGGTTGGCATGGAACCAGAGCTGAACATCGTTGAAATCCTGCTGTAGTCTGGATTCAACGTCAACTCTTGACAGGCCAGACATTTATAAGACTGTGTCGTCTGCGTACATTTGGATGGATGAGTGAGGGCAGGCGGAGGGCAGATCATTTAGGAAAATGGAGAATAGTAGCGGTCCCAGGACTAAGCCTTGGGGACCCCAGAGGTAACTGGGAGGGGAGGTGAACTGGTACTTCCACTTTTTACCGCCTGGGAGCAGCTGACCAGGTAGGAGCGGAACCAGCTAGTGACCAGGGTAGAGTGTCCGGCCCGGGAGAGTTTTTCAAGTAGGAGGGCATGGTCACGTGATGCAGGGTGTCTGGTAGCTGCTTTTCCTCTGAGCTCCCGTCTACCACCCCAATTAATCGATATTTACTCGATTTAAAACGCATGTACCAACAACTTTTTACCACTTCAAGTGCCTCTAACTGCTGTGATTGCCATCAAGCTAAGTTATCTACTAAAAACAAGTTTAATCGCTGAGGAGACGATGGAATCGAAATGAAGCTGGCTGGGGTTAAACACACTACCACAACTCCAGGAGAAAACGCCAAGAAAGCCAGAAGCACTAATACTAACCAGCCTACAAAGCAAGTGTCACCTGCTTCTCAGAGCAATCAGCTTACAGAGGACCGTTTTCTCAGGAACTACTCCCATTCAAAGACGCTACAGGAGATTTCTGAAGTTAAGATAATTAGAAGTGACTTTACTGCTCTGTCACGGAGGGTGGGCGATATGGAGGCAAGGGCATCCTCTCTGAAAATTGCAGGGCCGAGGTCGACCCAGAAATAGTTAGGCTGAGGCAACAAGTTCATAAGCTGCAGCTGAAGACTTAGAGGGCAGGAGTAGAAGGAATAACATCTTAATCCTGGGTCTGCCCGAGTCGGAAGAAGGGGGAGATACCATACGTTTTGTGCAGCAGCTACTCAACAAAATCATAGGTCCCCTCCCTTCAACAGCAATATCATATTGAAAGAGCACACCGTTCATTAAAACCGAGACCTCCACCTGATGCCCCCCGACCGATCATTATTAAATTCTTAAATTTTATTGAGAAGCAGCACGTACTGACCAAAGTAAAGGAGCTGGAATCAATTCAATGGGAGAGGAGCAGAATTCGAATCACCCAAGACCTCCTGTACGAAATCCGACAAAAAAGATCAGCTTTTCACCCCATAGTCAAGAGACTGATCGCAGCCGGAATTAAATTTAGGATGAGCTACCCTGCCAAGTTAAAAATGTTGCTGGATGGAGCCTGGCAGGTGTATGACAGCCCAGACCAAGCATTACCTGAGCTCATGAAGAAGCTCCCGAATCTGTTTAAGGAGGACTGATCTGAACTGTCTACCAACTTAATTTTGTTAAAATAATTGTTTTACTTCTTCTTCCTTTTCTTTTTTTATTTTAAATCGTCGGTTGATGATCGACCCGAATAGGATATCTCTTAATCCCTTTAGAAGATGGAGCCTACCTTTTGCTGCCTCTGAGTCGGATGTTCGGGCATGAGGGTGATGGGGATGGGGTAGTAGGCCTCGAGGCCTAAAAGGCCTGCTTGAAATCGCGGTGCCTGTAGTTCCACCAGGTGCAGGGGTAGAGGAACTCAAGGGGAGGGGGTGGTTTCTGGGGACACCTTCGAGATCGGACCTCTTGGTCGTCAGATTAAATCTCTGCCGGAAACTTCTGGCTGAGGGATTCTAACATGGGCGCAGGGGAATCGGTGGGTAGAACCCGATTTCTTTTTTGACATTGTAGTTAACGCACGCAATTAAGGGCTTCGGGCGCTAGTCTGTCAATGCTTCCCAGATGTCCGAGTAACCAGGAAGAGAAGGCCTGTGGCAGAGGTGAGGTAAGATGTAAAAGAACTCTTTCTAAGTTGATATTGGAGTCTGGTTTAACGCCGCCAGCGTAGGGTAGGGAGGTATTGCTGTAGTGTTCGGATGATAGTGGGGGAGCTTGAGAGGGAGCTAAGCACTAGGGGATTCCGTCTCATGGTCTAGGTGGGGAGTTTAGGGTACTCAGGACCGAATCAGATGGGGTGGCTGTCTTAATTCATCACTGGTTTGGGAACAAGTTAGAAGCTATCTATGGCTCTAACCACGCTTATGGGCTCAACTGGTCTCGCTTGCTGGCCAGAGTACCCTTGGGGATTCTAGTTCCATTCTACATTAGGACGTCTCCTGGTCCTGAACTAATTGGGGAACTATTGTAAATAGTTTGGGGATGTGTAAGGAGGGGGGTTCGGGTAAGGTTAAAGGGAGAGGGTGGGGTGGGGACATGATTTCCATTACTCAAGTCGTTTTCCCCAGCCTGTTCTCACTTGGGGATTCGAGTGTGGGATATGGAGTTACATGTATAGGGTCAGTTTCTCTTATGTGTTGTATATCGGGGGTTTACCAGGGTAGATATTGGGAGGGTGGGTGGAAGGTGCCACCATGTAGAGGGTTGGCTTATAATGCCAGGGGTATCTGTGGTTTGTTATATCTTTATACTTTGAGGTTCAGTGGCTTTGGGGCATATTAAGTGCGCTTCCTGGAACGTCAGGGGTATCAGAGAGGTTTCTAAAAAGAGGCAGATTTTATTAAACTGTTCTCTTAGAGGAGTGGACATTTTATTTGTACAAGAAACACACATTCTAATTTCTGAAGATAAACTATTAAAATGCCAAGGGTTTTCTCAGGTTTTTACTGCTGAAGGTTCTAAAAACAGCAGGGGTGTGGCTATAATGATCAAGCGTAATGTTCCATTTGTTCTTGAGAAATGTATTCAAGACCCAGAAGGTAGATTTGTCTTAGCCAAAGGATTGCTCAACAATCAGGAGATGGTTTTAGGGGCCATATATGGTCCAGTTGGTGGTGACCCTAATTTCCTTATGCAACTCTGTTAGATTAAGTGAATTTCTTCCAACTGTATTCGTCTTAGGTGGGGATTGGAACATCACTCCTACGCAGGCCCTTGATAGGACCTTCAGGACCATTAAGTCTCCTACAACTGCACAACTGGCCCTTCAAGACTTTTGTAATCTGCTGGGCCTGAGTGACCCATGGAGAACTCTGAATCCATCTAATCGGAGTTATACATATTATTCGTCCATACATAAGTCTTGGTCCAGATTAGACTATTTCCTGGTGAGCACTGCGCTCTTGGTTAATATTTCCTTGACTGTATTGAACCGATTGTTATCTCGGACCATGCTATGGTATGGATAAGATTCTCTCCCAATCCCCCCGGTCAAAGAGATACCTCTTGGAAGCTCAATACGCAGCTTCTAAAGGATGAAAGTACTATTTCTCACCTTAAAGATCTGATTTCCCTTTTTTGAAATTAATCAAGGTTCAGTTTCAGGAAGACTTAGTTTGGTGTGCATTCAAGTGCTTCCTCGAGGCGAACTCATTAAAATAACCCGCTCAAAGGAAGAGGTCGAGAGAGAGAGTTAATTTCTTGGCTAACATGATTAAACGGGTGGAAAGGACTACCTCCTCCTCTAACTCTCAGGTGGATTTAGAGAGGCTATGCAAGCTCAGGAACGAATATGAAGACCTGATTAGAGATAAGGCAGAATATGCTATTCTAAAGTCTAAAACACGTTACCTTGACCAGGAGAGAAGCCGGAGGTTACTAGCTCTTAGATTAAGAGAGCGGAAAGGTCCAGGTTAATCCCTGCTTTAAGGGCGAGTGACGGATCAATTAAAACTACACCTAGGGAGATAGTGAAGGTTTTTGAAGATTTTTATAAAGATTTATATTGCGGTAAGGATTCCTCAACATCTGTGGCAGACACACAATCATTTCTGGACGGAATACCTCTTCCTAAACTCCACTCACACCAAGGAGATCTGCTTTCTTCTCCTATCAGTCTGAAAGAGGTTGAGGAGGTTATTCAAAACTTACCCATTGATAAAGCCCCTGGACCTGATGGCCTTTCTCCAAATTTCTACAAAACTTTTTGTAAGGAGCTTGCCCCGACCCTCCTCAAGTTGTTTAATCACATTTTCTCTTCTGAATCATTAGATCCTACCCTATTGGAGCTACCATTATTTTAATCCTAAAGCGGATAAACCCAGTCTGGACCCAGCCAGTTATAGACCCATTTCATTACTTAATTATGATATTAAAATCTTAACCAAAATTCTTTCTTTAAGGATCAAGCAGGTTTGGCAGGTTTTATTAAGTGACGAGCAGGTAGGCTTTGTTCAGGGAGATCGCTGTGGATCATATACGACGTTGGGTCACATTTTCCGTGCGGCCCAGGAGTCCCAGCTGCCCATGGCCCTAGTTGCTCTAGGCATGCAGAGAAGCCTTGATCGGGTTAGTTGGGAGTTCCTGTGGGCCCTCTATACAAAATGGTTTCCCAGATAAATTTATTAGTTGGATAAAGGCGGTATATAGCGTCCTTCGAGAAGGTATATTGTAATGGGGTGTTCTCGTCTACTACTACATTCGGTACCTGCCAGGGATGCCCCTTATCCCCTTACCTATTTAATTTGTATTTGGAACCCCTTTTGCTTCATATTAAAGCCTCACCTAAGATTTCAGGCTGTGTTGTGTCCCACCGAACTCTGTCCCTGTCAGCCTTTGCAGATGACATCCTGTTGCACCTGGCCAATCCTGAGACTTCCTTAGTGGAGGTTCTGCAGATAGTTAACTCTTTTGGTAGAGTAGCCAATTACAGATTGAACCTATCCAAGTCAGTGATATTTCCACTCAATTCACTCCAACTCCAAGATAATGTTTCCCAGTTTGGGATGAAATGGGCCCCGAATCATCTCAAATATCTAGGCATTTATTTGGCCAGAAAGAGATGATTAAGAAGCTCAATCTGGAAGATTTACTGGATAGAATCCAAAAAGATCTTAACAGGTGGGACAGCCTTCCCTTAGCTATAGGAGGGCGTATTAATATCATCAAAATGAACATATTGCCACGCATTTTCTATCCCCTGAACCTCCTAAATGTCTGGCTTCCTAAATCCTTCTTTCAAAGAATTCATTCAATAACAAACAGATTTATTTGGGGTGCCAAACAACCTAGACAAGCTTTCATGAAATTATGCTTACCCAAGGATATGGGAGGCCTCCGGCTGCCTAATTTTGAGTTTTACTACTGGGCCAGTCACCTAGCTAAACTAGGTAGGTGGATCAGTCCTCCGAATGAGGATTATATACCCACATGGCTGGAGCTGGAGCTCAAGCAAATGGAGAGAATAACATCTTGCCCATCATATTTTCTACTACAGCTCTTCTTCCCTACCGGAGACCCTCAGGGACTCAGTGATAGGGGTATCTGTTAGAGTTTTAATCCAATATGGGAACTGCTCTAAAATTCCGTTTACCAAGGATCTAGCCCAACCAATAATCCTCATCCCGAACATTAAAATAGGTGGGCATAAGATACCGCATAACTGGCTTCCACAAATACAAGACTGTTTGGTGGAGGACCTTTATTTACAAGAATCCCTTGGTTCTTCTGATGATATATTGGCAAAATGGGAATTGCCTCCCCAAAGTATTTTTAAGATTTACCAACTAAGGCACTTGATTGGGAAAAATTTGGGGCTGGTGAAATCACCCTCTCAAGTTAAGCCTTTCTTGGAGCAACTTAAATCTTGTGTCAGTAACTCCCATAGGGTAGCTAAGTTATATAATTATTTGCTGTCTAAAAAGTTTCCTGAGCCTCTGGCTGGTTCTAAAATATGGCCTCTCTTACCTCAGACCCTGCTTCCCCGGACTCAAATTTGGAAGATGTGTACCAATTCACCACTCTGGATAGGAATAGACTTATCAATTCTATATTTTAAACAATATGTACTGCTCACCACGAAATGGTAAGATTGGGTATAGCTAAATCTGATAAATGTACCAGATGTATGGCATAGATGTGGGGAATCTACGCATATATTCTGGTCCTGTGTCAAAGTTGCCCGTTGTGGCACTCAATCAAATAACTTAGACCCAATTCTCGGTCTGGGAGATTTATTCTGAGTTGAAGTTTGTATTTGGGTCTATACTGAACATTAATTGTAAAGAAAGGAAATTTCACATGGCCATAATCTCGATGGCAGTCAAAAGGCTAGTACTTAGACACTGGCTAGACCAAGTAATCCTCACTTATGATGAATGGTTGGAAGAAATCTCTAGATGTTTTAAGATGGAAAGACTAATTGCCAGTTCCAGACATACTATGTCAGCTTTTCAGAGAAAGTGGGGCAGGTTGTATGCGCTGTATCTACATTGACCCCTGTCTGAGATACCCTGACGAATCTACTCTGAGAGACCCCTATTTGATATTGTTTGTTTAAATTCTTCAATGCTATATCCCTATGCATATCCCCATGTTCCTCAGGTTGTACCTGAGGTGGAAAGTGGCACCTTCCTGGGGGGGGAAGGGGGGGGTAGACCGGGGACTTTGATACTGGTTCTTACCAATTTCTGTGAACAGGCCTTAGTATGTTTTGTATGGTTATAGAGCTGGTATGTTGTATCTGATGTTGTGTTTTTTCTGTGTAAAATCAATAAAGCTTTAAATTTCAAAAGTAGGAGGGCATGGGAGACTGTGTCCGAAAGCCTTTGCTAGATCGACAAAAATGGCTGCAGTGATAAGGCCTTTGTCCATACCATCGAGGATGTTATCAGTGAGCCTGAGGAGCGAGGTGGTAGTAGAGTGCAATTTCCTGAATCCAGACTGGTAGGGTGAGAAGAAGGAAAAGAAGTTAAGAAGGGTGGAGGGTTGAGAGAGGACTATGTGTTCTTGTAGCTTGGCCATAATAGGTAGGAGGGAGATAGGCCGGTAGTTGCCAGGGACTGAGGTATCACCACCCCCTATGGAGTGGGATAACTGTTGCATGCTTTCAGTCCTTGAGGATGGATCCTAAGATGAAAGAGAGATTTAGTAGGTCAGACAAGCGGGCAGCGATATCAGGGGCAGCCATGTGTAGCATCCTAGAGTCCAGACCAGAGGGGCGTTTACCTTTGTGAGAATTTAGGGAGAGCAAGGCATGATAGACTTCGGGAGAGGTCACTTGCTGAAAAAAGAAGGGGGGAGTAGAGGGAGGAGGAGATTGGGCAGGGAGGTCAGGAGGGATGGGGTTGGGCTGGGAGGGGAGTGGAGAGCAGTGTAGAGGTGCAGCTTGTAAATGAGGCATTGAATTCAGAGGCAACTGCTTCCGGGTCATTTATGGCAGCCCCACCTATATTTAGAGCCAGGTTGGGAGGGAGGGGGAAAAAGGGATTTTACCGCCTTCCAGAATTTTGTTGGGCAATTTATATTTGCCTGGAAGGAGGCTTTGAAGTAATTTGATTTGGCAAGTCTGATTTGTGTAGTACAGCTTTTACGAAGGGTGCGGTATATATTTTGGTGATCGGGAGAGCCGTAGGCCTTGAAATATTTCCATGCCTGGTCTCTAGCTTTGGTAGGGGACAGGATGTCTGGGGTGATCTAGGGCAAGTGAGCGCCCCCTCACCTGTGTGCGTCTGAGCAGAGCATTGCGATCCCAAGCAGCTAGGAATCTGAGCTTGAAATAGTTCCAAGCTACATCGATAGAGATGGCTTTTGGAATAAAGGACCAGTCAGTGGATGTAAGGTCTGTTAGGAAGGAAGCTAGATCCAGGGATTTGTATGAGCGTGTAAGAATAGTATGGGGGGGGGCTTTCAGCCTGAAAATTTTATGGCTAGAGTACATCATATAGTGATCACTGAGAGAGTCTGGTAGGATGCCCGAGGCTATAACGGGGTTCTGGTGTGATGTCAGGGACCAGTTAAGGAGGGAGTGATTCAGCGATTTACGGTTTAGCCTTGTGGGTCAGAGAGCAGCTGGGCCAAATTTAGAGCAGCTACTTGATTCCGAAGCTTTGAATTGCCACTGGCAAGCCAGTTTACATTAAAATCCCCCAGTATATGAATCTCGCCCCCAGTGGCCAGGGATTTCAGGGTGCCCAAGAAGTCCAAGATGGTAGCTAAGGAGGAGTCAGGGGGGCAGTATGATCCAGCTATGAAGATGGGGGTGGTATAAGGGAGGGAGAGCTTGTTCACCATGGCCTTGATTGACTGCGGAGTCGTAGGTATATTGACTTGGGTATACTGGAGGGAGGTCGAGATGTACATTGCTATGCCCCCACCCTTTTTTCTGCCAGGGTGGTCTTGGTGGATAATGGAGTACCCCAGGATGGAGAATTTGGGGTCTTTGTTGTGGAGCTTGAGCCAGGTTTCTGAAATAAACAATGTCAGGCCTCAGGGAATATACCGTTTGCTGGAGTGAAGTTATTTTGTGCAAGAGGCTGCAGATATTTAGGTGCATTAGCTTGAGCCCCCGGGGGAGTACTAGTGGGGTATTGGTAGTCCTGGGGTTAGGTTCAGTATCCCCAACAAGTAGAAGGAGCAAGGTAACGAAGAGATTGGCAAAAGGGATGGCTCGCTGGAGCTTGCGTGGTGTGGGTAAAGGCAAGGACGCAACAGGAGTTGGGCTACTCCTGCTAGAGTTCAGGGCTAGGAGACCTAAATGAAAGGAGGGTGGTAGTATAGAGTGGCTAATCTGCCAGTTGCAGGATTGAGGCAGGGGGTATGTTTGTGTGTAGGGTAGCCAGTGCTGCAGTAATCACTGCCTCGACAAAGGGCACCAAATTGTCTGACTCTATTGATGGATGGATGGGGGGGGGTAGTGAGGCAAGGGGTAAGAGAGAAACGAATAGAGAGATGTGAAGAAGTAGCATGGCGGAAGTTAGGGGAGTGCACAGCTAATAGGGATTACATGTCATCACCCTCTAGTGGTGGAAAGATATAGCTTGTTAATTGGAGAATCGACTGATGGGTTATTTTTCCCACGTGACCTAATAGATCCCCACAGGGTAAGTACATTCTTCTGTGACGAGACCCCTCATTAGGTCCACAAAACAATGTCTTAGAAGGTCAGTTTTAGTCGAAAGACAGCCGGATACCTGTCCATTCACTGATTAATTCGGGTTTCATCATCCTCGATGGCATCCTGATCTGATTGATCAGAAATGGTTCTGAGCCTTGCTGGTAAAGCATGATCTTACCTCGAGAGGGCCTTTGCAGTATGTAATTACATATAGGACTGACGTCGGCAGGTGGCAGGACCCCACAGAAAAATTTCTAGCTAGCAGTCCCTGGCGAGGGAATGCCCCACGTCAAGTGACCGGCGTCGGGAGACATCAGTATAAAGGGGCAGTCCCTGACGCCCGCCTTCCAGTTCTTTTCTGCCGTTAGCTCATGCAGCGCCTCGTGGAAAAGTTTGTTGCTTCGTCAGCCTCCCTTCGTCGGTTTTTACCAAATAATTCTGATTTTTTTTTCGACATTCGTCAGGTCATCATCAGTGTATGTCGTCCTCTACACCCTCTGAGCACAAAAATAAGTGCGACTCATGCGGCGCCCAACTCCCGCACAAGGATGGCCATTCCCTGTGCCTGTTCTGTCTAGGCCTCGATCACCTGGTCGAGAACTGCCAGCACTGCCTCAGCTTCAACGCGGCTACCCGGAAAAGGCGGCAGCAATCCCTGGAAGCCCACATCTTGAAGAAAAAGATGAGTTCGATGGAGAAGGAACTCAAAAAACTGAGGCAGGCATCCACTTCCCCTGAAGGCCATCAGAAGAAGAAAGACAAGGAGAGGTACAGGAACAAGGGCTCCTCCACTGCGTCTCCCTCAGGAGTCACCAGGACTCGGGTAATGTCCCCTCTGAGACCGGCTCCTCAATAGCCGCCTCAGAGGTTTCCGGTGTCGGCCTGCCCGTTTGGCTTTCAGCATCGGGCCTTTTAGGCGCCCAGACGGTGGAGCCTCCGTCCCGGTTGACACGTATCTTCGCGGCCTACTGGCGTGGCGACTCCGGTAAGCTGGGCGTCGGCTCCTCCCGTCCGTGGAAAGCCAGTAAGGCATCACGAGCCTTGGTGGCGTGCGCGCCTCTCCCGCCAGACCAGACCGATCCTTCCTTTTGGTCTGCCTGCAGTGAAGGCTCCCATAAGTCAGACGCCAGCTCCTCCGGTGCCCGCCGGGAGCTCACTGTAAAACCGCACGTCGGTTCGTCCGACGTCCGGTCGGCGAAAGAACCGACGACCGACCTACCCACGTCCGTCGTCCCCGGTTCTCCGCAGCCTTCGCTGCCATCTGGGGACCCCCGAGTCCCCCCAGCCCGACCCCAGGGAATTTTTCCCTCCATCCCTGGGCGACGCTGGGGTTCCTCCTCCGTCGGACCATCCTCCTATAGGTGCACCAGATCAGACATCTGCTCCCTGGATGCTGGCTCCGACGCCAGTACCTCCGATGCCGGTTTTACCGACTCCGGCCGACATCCCACTTCTGGATGTCGCCCCACCTCCAGGCCCTCCAACCTGGATCCGCCCGTGTGGCCGCTGGCCGGGCCGGCAGCTCCTCCGGCTCCCAGATACGCTCCATCCTATCTGACGCGGGTGTATCCAGGACCACAGTGTCCGGCGCCACAGTACCCAATGCCGGTCTTTCCGACACCACAGTACCCAACACCACAATACCAGACGCCGGGTTTTGGATACTCTCCATATGGGTACAACCCATATCTTTATCCCCCTCCTCCTCCACCACCCACACAGCCGCCGGTGGACTTGCAGGAGACTCTGGCCTCCTGGTGGGCTAAGGCCAAGGCTCAACTCACCAGGGAGGTGGAGAGCCGCCTACCGATGATGGTGCCATCTCAGGTTCCCGTACGTCCGTGGTGGCACACACTCTCACCCCCTTCGGACTCCAGGGCTCTCCCATCTGGGTCCAGAGAGGGGCAGGATACGCTTCCTCAGGTGCTTCCCAAGGGGTCCGTTCCTCATCCGGGTTGGAAAAGGGAGTCTTTTTCCTCTTCCTCCTCACCCTCTGACTCCTCAGATTCCTCCAACGGTTGCTCCGAAAGGGACAACGAGCCACGCTCTCCATCGAAGCCCAGGCCAAGGACTCCTCCAAAGTCTCCTCCGGAGGATCCTTCTTTTACGGAGTTGCTATGAAAAATCCAGGAGGTTCATCAGTGGCACTCTTTGGAACCAGACCCTCAGCAGTTGAAACTCGCCGAGCATCGGGAGCTGCCCGTGACATCTCCTATTTTGGTGCCACCCTGGACAGAGCCTCACACCGACCTTGTTACCACCATCTGGAAGCAGCCGTCTGCTCTAGTCCCACTTCCGCGGAAGTCAAATAGGCTATACCAGGCTCCCGGGGGTGTGTTTTTTTTTTTTTTAGATTCTCACCCTCGTGCTGACTCGGTCATGATTAACGCCGCTCACGGCCGGTCGGCTAACCCAAAACATCTCAGCTCGTCGCCACCTGACAAAGAATCACGCCTACTGGACCAGTATGGAAAGAAGATATTTGCTTCCTCCATGCTGGGGATTAGGGCCCTGAACTATGTCGGTCATATGGTGGACTACCAGAAGGCCATTCTTACTCAGGTGGAAACCAAACTGGACTCTCTGTCGGACTCTCAGGTCAAGCAGGAGTTGGCCGATCTTGTCCGCTCTGCAAGTTCGGCCAGTCGACACATGCTTTGTGCGACCTACGATGCAGTGGACACTGCTGGACAGAGCTTAGATTTTGCCATAGGCCTACGTCGTCATGCTTGGCTCCGTGTGTCAGGGTTGGTCCTGTAAGTGCAGTCTGCTATCCAGGAAGCACCCTTCCGGGGTTCGGTGCTTTTCGGTGGCGATGTCAAGGACATTATCACCGATTTGCAGGAGAAGGGATGGCTGCTGAAGTCTGTTGACTCCAATATGCCGCCCCCCACCAGCCGCGGCTGTAGTCCCTTTCATGAATTTAAGATACATTGGCGAAACCCCAGGAAGAAGCGGGCCACAAGCGTCGGGCCCCACAGCTGCTAAGTCCCCACCCAAAAGCAGAGGGTGCTTCAGCTGCGCACTGCCCCACCACCTGACTCCTCTCCTCTCCCACAGCCTCTGGACTCCCTGGAGGAACCAGTAGGAGGGAGGTTTTCCCTCCACCTTCTGGGATGAGAGGGGATAACATCAGATTCTTGGGTGCTCCAGCTGATCGCAGAAGGACACTCGATAGAGTTTCTACAGAAATCACCTCGCCACCCCCCCCCCCCCAAGTCGTCATATTCATGGGAACATCTTCTCTTGGTCCAGGAGGAGACTTCAGCTCTGCTACTGAAAGAAGCAATAGAACCCGTCCCCCTTCATCTTCAAGGGACGGGTTACTATTCCCATTTCTGCCTGGTCCCAAAGAAGACAGGAGATCTTGGACCTATTCTAGATCTCAGTTCCCTGAATCCTTTTGTGGAATACAAAAGGTTCAGAATGCTCTCGTTGCAGTCCAACTAGTCTCACATCCAGTGGTGAAGTTAATGGAGTTCCTCCTGTTAGTAAACTGAGCACCACCAGCATAGCTACTAGACCATCCATAGCGCCCCCTCCCCGACTGCCCCCTCTTCAAGTTCCAGACAGTCTCCTATAAACAGGTGGAGGACCTGCTCCTCTCGCTGGACACCAGAAAGAGCGCTGGTGCCGATTCCCTTGAGCCCTTCTTCTCAAAAGCAGGTTCTTGTTATTTGGCAGCTCCAATTGCCCAGCTCTTTAACAGCTCATTATCCCAAGGGGAATTGCCGTCCTGTTGGAAAACCATGCACAGTATCCCCCTGTTCAAGTCAGGAGACCCCACTGACTTGAACAACTATAGACCTATTTTGTTGCTTCCTGTTTTATCCAAGCTGCTTGAAAAAAATTGCAAACTCTTAATTAAGGGAGTACTTGGATCATGAGAAAATCCTCAATTCAGTACAGTCAGGTTTCAGACCCAAGCACAGTACCATGTCTGCTCTTGCCAAAGTATCAGATGACTGGTTAAAAGCCCTGGACAGTAAACGGCACATCTATGCACGCCTCCGTGTCCTCAGCAAAGCATTTGATACAGTTGATCATTCCATACTTCTTGATTCCCTGAGTAGCATCGGTCTAACCTCTGCTGCAGTAAAGTGGTTCCGCTGCTACCTCACAAATCGTAAACAGCAAATTAAAGCCCAAGGAGAATTCTCTCCACTAATATTACTGCCCCGAGGCGTTCAGCAAAGTTCCATTTTGGGATCTGTCCTCTTCGCCCTTTACATCAACCGTATCAACTCTGGCATGGTTGCTGGAAATGTTCATCTCTTCGCAAATGAGATGGTCCTCTACATGACCAACCCCTCCTTGGACATTGCGTATAAGGAGTTACAGCAGGATTTTACCCTCCTCCAGCACAACCTGCTGAATTTAAAGCTCTTATTAAATGCAAAAAAAAAACAAAAGCTATGATTATCTCTCCATCCCACAATACAGGGATACCTGTGACCCCACAGATTATTACCCTCCTTAATGAACCACTAGAGCTAGTGGATAAATATGCAAATCTGGGATTCTGGTTGGATAACAAACTCACCTTCGGTGTAAATCTAACCAAGTTAACAAAAAAGCTAAGGCAGCGCCTTGGTATTTTCTACCGCATAAGATGTCTACTCACCCTTGAAGCTAGAAAGTGGCTGGTTCAAATAACCTTTTTTTCCCTGATCGACTACGCCAACTTCCTATACAGCCATTGCACCCAGTACGTGTTCCTAAAGCTGGATACACTCTGTCATCGCGCATGGAGATTTGTTCTCGACTTGCCCTTGCAGACTCATCACTGGCCATTGTACCAAGCATTAGATTGGCCATCCCTCTCCACGAGGAGACAAACAAATGCTCTCATGTGGCTATTCCAGGCTTTGTCCAACAAACTACCACCCTATATCTATGACCTGTTTGAACGTTCAAAGGGTGCGTACGGACTAAGGAACTCCTCCTTTGTACTCCTTAAGCTACCACGAACAAGGACATCTTGTCTCAACTGCCATTAGCTTCTTTTTTACCAGCGCTTTGGAATAACATGCAGAAATTACTTAAAATCTCCCTGCGGGGGCACTAATGAGCACTTGAAGTGTACAGACGTGCCTAGACCTCGCTCCATCTTGCCGAGATAAAATATTGTAAAAAAAAAAACTTTGAAAGTGCCTGTAAAGTCAGTTTATTCTGCAATAAGATCGTGTGAGAAGTTGGTATGGAGGAATTTTTGACGTCAGGAGCGGGTAAAAGTCAGAGGGCAGTCAGTAAATCCACGAAGAAGAATGCGGCCTGTTCTCAAGGTGAAAGCCATCAAGTAGTTTCTCTGTCTGCCGCAGAAGTGAGCACACTGGGCCGGGAGCTGACAGGCCAAGTTTTAGCAGCACTGGAACCCCGACTATTTAAGCTTGAGACCGGAATCTATGATCAGCTGCAGGAAGTGTTGACCCAGCAGGCGGCACAGGGATCTAGAATTACAGAGGCGGAGGACCAAATCTCTCGATTGGAGGATGAGTTGCTGGGGGTGCCAGCGCAGATTCTAGCGCTGCAAAGAGAGCTGAAGGATATGAAAGAAGCAGATGATTACCAAGAAAATTACCATAGAAGATTAAATTTGCATTTACGTGGCTTGCCAGAAGGGATGGAGGGGGGTGATGTCTTGGGTTTCTGCTCGGAGACCCTGCCTAAGCTGTTGGGCCTAACACCCAAGAATGGGAAGTTGAAGCTGGAGCGGGCGCATCGGGCGGTTATGCCCAGACCCCCTGCAGGACAACCACCCTGCCAAATTATCGTGAGGTTTCACTAGTACCAGGATCGGGAGATGATGCTAAAAGCCTACAGAGAGAAAAAGCAGCTTTTACTGCTGGATCGTCATTTATATCTGTCTTAGGATTGTTCAGCACGACTTCTGAACCAGCGTAAGAAATTTAATGAATCCATGGCTATCCTGCGCTCACTTAAAATAGAGAACTTCTTAATATATCCAGCCATTCTTAAAGTCAAATATGAGGGTGCTACACATTCATTCGTGGATGCTGAGAAAGCAGTGAAGTTTGCGGAGGACTTGCGTAAACAGGCAGGATGAAGTGTGAAATGTAACTCCTCAGAGGCTAAGATTGGTACTGGACTGAACATTCGATATGGAAGGCATTTTTGATTTATTTCCGAGGGTGCGACTTGGATGGACTCTCCTCCCGCTCTCCGGTCTACAGAGGTGCAGGGCATACGTGGTGGGACTGTTAGAAAACACGGACATAGGCATATAATATCTGATGTATAACAAGTATGAATATGGATGGGGGAGGATTCGGGTAGGGAGGGGGAGGGATGGTGATGAGGGGGGGACCATATGGGAATCTATTTCTCTCCATAGTCCTGTCTCATGATGTATCAGGGGGAGCACATTGGTAGGAGAGCATGAAGCCCTCGAAGGGCTGAATCAAGGACATGTTGGGGGAGCTTGCTCTGTGCATTTAAAATAAAATATCAAGAGAGTGGGGGTAAGGTTGGGAGATATGAGAGGCAAACTACTCTATGCTGGATGAATGGTGGGTCTGAATTGGAGGTTGTTGGGCACTAAGATACATATCTTGGGGGGGCGGGGGACTGGGCACAGCTGCAGTGAGGGAGGTTTTGACACTTATGCAGAGTTGGCGGATAGTGTCAGCAATAGGGTCATGGGGAATGTCCTTTGACTCTGGGAAAGGGAAGCAAAAGAGACAACGTTTCTGTAGAGGAAACAAGGGGGAAAGGGAATTGGTTATTTTGTTGGTTGAGGTTTGGGAGGGCATGTTCGCCCACTTGGTTAGTAGTGGGACTTTTTCTATAGTCCGATTAGTTTTGTTGTTTCATTATTGTTGCACACAAAGTTATATAGATGCCGTACTGGGGTGCCTCAATTGTTGTTGAGGGATATTCTCTGTAATAAGAGGCTACAAGATCTTTGGGCCATAGAGGAGTGGGGAGATTTAATGAGTATTGGAGGGAGCTACCTGAACATAACCTACTTTTTTTTTTTAATAATGGCTAATACACAAGGCTTGAATGTATGCTCTTGGAATGTTAGAGGGATAGCGACCGCAGTCAAACGAACTAGTCTCCTTACAGTGCTGCGGAGACAGAATATTCATGTAGCTTTGCTACAGGAAACGCACCTCACTGCGAAAGAGCATGGGAAATTGGCAAGGGGATGGGTGGGAAATTGCTTTGCAGCGTCATTTAAAGCTCATAAAAGGGGTGTCGCTGTCCTTCTGCATAAACATCTTCCTTTTCAGGTGAAACGTCTTGTTAAAGATCAGATGGGAGGGCGATCTATATTTATGGTAGGGGAATTATGGGGGGAACAGGTTACATTTGGTTCGATATATGCCCCAACAGTGTTTGATGCCTCCTTCTATGTGAATCTCCTGGCACTCATGATTAAAGAGCAGTTCCCAGGCCTACTTCTAGGGGGTGACCTGAATTGTACCCTGGACCCTGTAATGGATCACTTGCAGAAAAAGGGCCGACAGCATGGAGCGATCCGTCAATGGCGAAGAGAGATGGTAGATCTTGGGATGGTGGATGGATGGCAGGAATATAATCCTGGTGCAAGAGAATACACATTTTACTCAAATCCGCATGGCACTTGGTCTCGGATTGATTGTCTTCTTTCCACAAGTGTGGCATGGAAGGGTGAAGGAGGTTAAACATAGCCCAATCCATATCTCAGACCATGCCATGTTGATCCTCCCACTGGAAATGAATAGGCAGAGAGAGGGTCTGCCTCCGTGGAAGCTTCCGGTTTATTTACTGGGGAACAAAAATGTTTGAGTATCTTAGGGATCAGTGGGAACAGTATATTACAGCAAATATCAACACTCCGACTAGTAAGGCAATTATATGGGAAGCTGGAAAAGCATATATGAGAGGGATGATTATACAATATGTAGCCAGAGTTAAAAAACAGAAGCAACAACAGAGACAGGAATTGGGTGCTAGAGTAAGAGGCTTGGAGAGGAGAGCAGCAAGTGGGGAGGAGGATGTGGTTCGGGGAGGGGAACTGAGAGCCACCAGAGAAGCACTGAACACGTTGCTCAGTGGAGAGGCCAGAACGGCTTGGACATTCAGTAAAAGGAAATTGTATGAATGGGGAAATAGACCAGGACCAGTTGATGGTTAGATTAATGAAGGGGGGAAATGGCAACCCATATTGCAGCTATTAAGGATAAAGGGGGAGTGTTGTGTAAATCTTCTCAGCAGATAAGGGATTGTTTTAAAGTTTTTTATGAAGCACTATATAAAAAGGAGGGAGGAGCCGGGAATGGGGAGGCATTTTTGAGGGAGCTGAAATTACCTAAATTGACGAGGGAGCAAATAGATTTGCTAAATACCCCTATCGTTATATCGGAGGTCCTTGGGGCTATACAGAAACTCAAGAATGGGAAAGCTAGCGGGCCGGATGGATATCCAGTAGAATATTACAAATGTTTAGCAGGGCAGTTAGCTGGACCATTATGTGATGTTCTCCAACAGACAAGGGGAGACCTTGAGGTTGCCGGATACGTTCTCCGGGGCAGTGATCTGTTTGATCCCTAAAGCAGGGAAGGATTTACAGGAGTGTGCTTCTTTCCGTCCCATTTCGCTCCTGAATTGTGACTCCAAGATCTTTACGAAGGTGTGGGCGGGGCGTTTGGAGATGGTTCTTACGGACGTGGTTCACCCAGACCAGACAGAGATTATTAAGGGATGTTCCTCCTATCATAACATGCGAAGACTTTTGAGTGTGATTTGGGGGGCAGAAAATTGGAAGGAGAACACCTGTGTTATTTCAATGGATGCTGAAAAAGCATTTGATAGGGTGGAATGGGACCACTTATTTGAGGTATTGGCCCGGTTTGGTCTGCGGGATACTTTTATGGAATGGGTGCATGCGCTATACAGATCCCTCATGGGGTATTAGTAAATGGGGCCCTTTCTGGGAGTTTTGACCTAAGTAGAGGCACAAGGCAGGATGCCCGCTCTTGCTATTGTTCGTGATTAGCGGTAGAGCCTTTGGCAATTGCCATCAGGGAAATGGGGATATTCAGGGGGTAAGGGGTTCTTCGGGAGAATGACATAAACTGGTAATGTATGCAGACAATATGTTGCTGTCTATTACAGAGCCTGAGAGATCTATGCCCCCCCCTTTTGCAACTCGTAGGGACGTTTGCATTTTTTTCGGGTTATAAACGTAATGTAGACAAATCTGCAATTATGAGGATTTCTAAATTGGTAGGTGTGGATCAGAGCTGGGGATTTAAAAAGGTGGGGGGGGGGTTACATATTTAGGGATTGGAGTAGGTAGGTCCCTGGGGTCTCTATATAGCTTAAACTATGGTAGATTTCTGAAGACAATAGGAATGGATTTGAAGAGGTGGTCCTCCCTACCAATCTCATGGCTGGGAAGGATAAACTTAATTAAAATGAATATTCTCCCCAGGCTGGTATATTTATTACAGATGCTACATGTGGGAATGGCTAGGAAGGATATCAAAAAAAAAAAAATGGAAGGAACATTTTCAGTTTTTATCTGGAGGGGAAAGCAGCCTAGAGTCAGTTTACAGCAACTCAAAATGGCTACGGAGAAAGGAGGTCTGAGCTTCCCTAACATTGAGCTATATTATCTTGCTGCTCAATTGAGGTATATAAGTGACTGGGTACATATACCTCCAGCGGCGCGGTGGGTGAATCTGGAACAGAGGGGATGCGAGGCCAGGTTATCAGCCTATTTGGAAAGTAACGGGAAGGGAAGTTCGGAATCTGTTAGTGGAACAAACCCTGAACAGTTGGAGTAGAATAAAGAAACGAAGGGGTGTGAAGGGAGTAGATACATATCTGGTTTCAGTAGCCAGGAACCCAAATTTCCTACCAGGTTGGGAAGACCCTGGTTTTAGGAGGTGGGAGGCAGGAGAGATAAGGAGACTAGAAGACCTTAATAGTGGGAAGTGACTTAGTATGTTCCCAGAATTACAAAATAAAGTTGGAAAAAGGACATATGTTTAGATATTTTCAAGTGAGAGCATATATAATAAATTTAGAGAGAGATGGACCGGAGATAGGAGAGCTGAGAAGAATGGAGACAATAATTCAGTCTGTTAGGATAGGCCCCAAGGGATTCATAGGGAAAGTGGTGCGGAATACTAGACAAGGGCTGCCAGACTTGACTACTAAAACTCGGAGACTCTGGGAACGAGATCTGAGTGTGCAGATCTGGGATCAGAGTTGGCTCCAGCTAATGGCTATGCACAGGGCACTTCTAATTTGTAATAGATTCCAGGAAGCATTTTTCAGATTTTTGCATAGAATATGCAGACCTCCAGCTGTGGTACACAAATTTCATCTGGCTATCTCACCTTGGTGTGGGAGGGAGGGAGATTGGCACCTTTTTGCACTGTTTCTGGGCATGTATATTGCAGCTATTCTGGAAATCAGTTGTGCTGGAAATAAGCAGGATGTGGGGTAGGACAGTCTCACTCACACATGTGGTATGTCTGTGGTGGAGGTGGATGAAGAAGGAGATTGGCACCCTCTTCCAAGATGGGTCAGAGTGCTATTGATTTTAGCCAGGCACAGTATACAGAACACTTGGGTGTCTTGTGTGACCCCCACAGTAAGAGGATGGCGAATGTTTGCCCTGCATACCCTGGGGTTGGAGCGGCTATCCTTTTTGGTGAAAGACAGGCTGGACCAGTTTGTTAGGGAATGGGCTCCCTTCCTGACAGACTTGTCCCAACAAGAGAATATGGCCTTATGAGGTGGTATAGATATCTAGGTATATAAAATGTGTGGGAAGGATTTGGGGGACCTCGGAGTGGGCATCTTATCCTTTTTGGATAAGGAATTGATTTAAGAGGTTTTAGAGCTGTTCGATACATAGTATGGGAGTACGCGTTCCCATGTATGAGGGCGTGGATATAAAACTCAAGACTCTAACTTGATATGTGCAGAATTGTGGGAATGTGGTTGCTTTACTTGATTACAAATGAACCTCTGTACAGAATTGACTATGTGTGCACAAAAGTTGAATACAATTCTTTTTATGCAAAATAAAAATCTCCCTGCTGCCCAGTCATTTTATATTTAGGGGGCTGCTCTACAGAGGCCTGAAAATGGCGTGTGATTGTTTCAGGTAAAGCCTTACCCCGTCATCTGAGTCCCTTAACCTGTGTAATCCTGGGCCGCCTATTTCCTGTGTCGACCAGCCATCTCCCCCCTCTCATCAATTAGCTTTGCAGGGGGTCTCATCCTTTTAGGCTGCCCTATTTTTCCTCTCTACTATGTGTCTGATACTCTTTCTTCCCACTACCCTTCTCTATGTCCCTCCTTCCTCTCCTCACTTGTACTCTATAAGCTACAACCTGTATACACTGCACTTTAAATGCCTATATTTGCACTTGCTTTACATGTCTGATTCATCCAAGTACTGAGTTTGTATATTGTAACTGCCTGTACCGATGTCTACTTTTGTATGAAGTGGTGTTTACTGTAAGCAAAAGTGTCCTCTGTGTCCAGGACCATCTTGAAAGTGAACTTGCTCAATGATGTAATTTGCCTGGTTAAATAAAGTTTGATTGAAAGAAAAACTGATTGAGCACCTGGAGACATATGGGCTGCAGGACCACCAGCATCAGGGCTTCACAGGGTGGCGGGGGGGAGGTCACGTCAAACAAATCTCATAGATTTCTTTGACTGGGTAACTAAAGAAGTGGATCAGGGGAGAACAACGGATGTGGCCCATCTGGACTTTAGTAAGGCCATTGACACTGTACCACACAGGAGGATGATAAAGAAACTTAGCATCCTGGGGGTGGGGGGAGAAGATGATGAGCTGGGTGTCAGACTGGTTGACAGACAGGAGGCAGGGGGTGGTGGTAACCGGCAATCACTCAGAGGAGGGGAGCGTGACCAATGCAGTACCTACCCACAGGGATCAGTACTGGACTCTGTCCTCTTCAGTGTCTTCATAAGTGACATTGCTGAAACACTGGAGGGGAAGGTGAGTCTTTTTGCAGATGACACAAAAATCTGCAACGAGGTGGACACTCTGGGGGTGAATGGTCTAGGGAGTGGCAGCTGGGTTTTGGTGCCAAAAAGTGCAGAGTCATGCTCCTGATGCTGGCAAATCCAGGAGCTGTGTATAAGATTGGGGGGGTACTTAAATTTACCAAACAAGAGAGGGATCTTGGAGTTATCCTATCTGATGATCTCAGGGTGACAAGTCAGTAGGCAAGGCAAGCCAGATGCTGGGGTGCATAGGGAGGAAGATCTCTAGAAGGAGAAGAGAGGTGACGCTTTCTCTGTACTGTTCACTGGTGATACCCCACCTGTAGTACTGTGTCCATTTCTGGAGGCAGCACCTCCGTAGTGGCATCGACAGGGTGGAGGTTGTGTGAGAAACCATACAAGTGAGCCGGCTCAGTGGCACAGAAGGCTGATGCGCTGGATGCTTTACTTTACACCACGCCAATGACCCGGGTTCGGGAATAGACTCGGATCATCGGGGAGCAGGTACGGGGGGATGGGAGCAGGATTGAGCAGCCGGAAGGCAGCTCTCCTCTCCTGGGGTGGTTGCCATCTCCCATAGTCCTGCTGCCACCTGGTGGTGGTCTGGAGATTGGCATAGGCGGAGGGGGCGTCACGTAGTGGGAGGGCACATTGAGACACGACATCCGTGTGCCTCCACATGTGCACGTGCGGCCAAGGTATGGGTATGATTTATGGGGAGAAAACACTACAAAATATATATGGGAAAAGAAACCATATAAGGGGAGGCTGCGGGAGCTCAGCATGTACTCCATGGAGGAGAGAAGTGTGGGAGGAGACATGATTGAGAACTATAAGTACCTCATGGGGGTGATCAGTGTGCTGGAAGGGAGTTTCTTTCAAAAGAGGAGTACCACCAGAACATGGGGTATGCTGTGAAGTCTGAGGGGGGAGTTTAAGGGTGAAGGATGCTTTGAACAGCCTGCCAGAAAAGGTGGTAAGGACAAAGACACTGGAGAGCTTCAAACATGTGTAGGATAGGCACATGAGTATAATAAGTAGAGGTAAGGGAGGAGGGAAGGACACCTGTGACCAGGTAGAGTACAGGGTGTAGTTTTAGGCAGTGAAAACAAGACAGACTAGATAGACCTACCACTCCTTTTCTTCTGACACATTCCATGTTCCATTGTAGTGAGTTGATAATTTTAATCGATGCATGTATGTGAAGTGTCCTGTGCCTTTTGGATAGGGTGCTCTATAAATAAAATACTTAGTTTCAGATATTTTTCCCCTTTTCACAGTTTCTTCGTTTGTCATTCTCTCTAACCCCTTCCCCCTCCATCACACTCCCTATCTTACTGGCTTCTGTTTGGATTTGCACTAGGGTTTACAAGTCTCGACCAAGCAGAAGATCTCACCCTGGGATCTATTTGAAGGCCTGAAACACTCTGCACCACTCTCCTGGGGCTGGTTTGGCACCATCCGTGTTGATCGCAGAGTCTCCAAATTTGAGGAGCAGCAGCGGTTGCTACTGTATCATACACACTTGAAGCCAAAACCCCGCAGTTACTACCTGGAACCACTGCCCCTCCCACCCGAGGAGGAGGAGCCGCCAACCCCTGTTGCTGCCGAGCCAGAGAAGAAAACAGCAGAGCCTGTGAAGGTGGATAAAACGGGAACTACCACCACCTCTACTGAAGCCGGGAAGAAGAAAAGCAAAGCAAAGAAGCGCAACCACTCAACAAGCAAAACAGAGGTAAGACCAACATTATGTTGATGCAACAAAGTTGTAGAGTCCACCAAGACTGAGGTAGTCATCACTGAACAGTAGGGGCCCTCAAGCCCTAGTAAGGTTGATATCAAAGAACTGTATGGGTCAGTGAGATCAAAGTAAGGAAAATCTCGCTGAACTGAGGGTTTAGTGAGGCTAAGAGTATTTCTTGTGGTTGTATTTTGAATGGTTTCTGCCGGAATATCCAACTACAAAGAGACTGGGACAGTGAGAGGGCCCTTGTCTTAAAGTGGCTTGGCAGTGAAATTGTCATTAATGTTCGTTACCTCTTTAACAATAAACACTTATGATCCTGTTCATTGGGATCCTATATGTTTTATTTTATTTATTGAAACATTTCACCAGGAAAGGCACAATAACAAGTTGCTCGTCTCACGGTGTGTCCTGGGGGAAAGGGTAGTGGAAATACATACATGCATAAAGCAGCAAACATTATTACAACCATATTGGCAGCGGTGAACAGCAAATAACAGAAAGAACATGTTAAGTGCAGCATATGAGTACAGTTGTTTAGAGGTCACAATGGACAGGTCAAGTGCATTACATTAGGATAACACCCTAAATTCATGTTGATGGTACCAGATGGCCCGAAAGGAAGGGGTGGATAGGGAGTAATCAGAGGTGGAAAGGTAGTGAGGCTGGGAGGGGAGCAGATGAATAGGAATCAAGGTTATAGATGTATTGATAGTTGTAGATTGATAGGAACCTAAAGTCATAGTTATAGATAACATGAAGGAATGGCCAGGTAGGAATCACTGCAGGGAAAGAAAATATTGGAGCTAGAAGGGAGCTGTAATTCAGAATAACTACTAAATATATTGGTAGAGGTTGGAGAGCAGGTCAGGAATGACAGGTAGGTTAATTGCAGGTACAATTCACAGAGAGGAAATTATGTAGGGCTGAAGTTATAGAGGAGGGGAGGAGGAGTGGCGAATCTGGTGAGGAAGTGAATTCCACAGTTTTGGGAAGCGACACGAGAAAGCAGCCTGGCCTACAGTGGTAGACCGGCGAGGGACAACCAAGGAACAGGAGTCGTAAGATCTAAGTGAGTGGGCAGAGGGAGGGAGGACTGATAGAGAGGAAGTGAGATAGGATGGGAGTGATCCAAACCAGAATTTAGAAACAAATTTAGCACAATGATGGAGGCATCTATTTTCTAGTGAGGGAAATGCCAGGGAGTGGTAGAGTTGACAGTGGTGGGCGAGAGGAGGAAAGTACAGAGTGAAGCAACAGAAGGAGTTGAAGAGGGTAATCCAGTCTGGCGAAGGAGGGTATCTGGATATGTGAGTCGCAGTCTGCTCTCCTGGACTTGTTAAAGCTTATTAATCAGGATTCCTGCTCTCTTGGTTGTCGGTGGGGAGGTGAGGGTTTTAGTTTGTTAATGTATGTTCAAGTTTATTGCAGGAAAACTCCATTGAGCAAGCTCATTCACAAGGAGGTCCTGTGACATAAACACTTAAAGTACAAACACAGATAGGTAATAACAGTATATACATGAAATGCACGTTACATGATACGGGCTGGATATACATACAAGGGTACCACATAGGGTGACCACAGGTGGTAAACATTGATATGAGACAGGGAAGCGACTTACAGGTTGCATACTGATAAATGAAACATAACTGGTGTGTGCAATACATATATTTTGGCAGCTAGAACAAACAACAGACTACAACTGATATGGGGGGGGGAGGAGTGATTTGATAGAGTAGCAGTGGAGCATAAGCATAGATAAAGCCAGGAGTAGAAGGGGAAGGGAAAGCAGTTAATATGACACATCAATTATACCTTACCAGTGGATAAATATGGCACACATGGGGAAGGAAGAGACTTAATGACAGCTACAGGTGTCTTTTATTTTGGCTGAACTTAGCGATTTGTAGAAGTTTATTGAAACTGCGCTAGTTAGTTTCAAGCACGGTTTTAATTGGTTCCAAATGGAGGGAAGGGCATATGCAATAACACGTTTACTAAAGGAAGTCCGCGTCCTTGGTATGTCAAGCATAATAAAGTCAGATTTTCTTAGCAGTATGCACTATGTGAGATACTAATAAGGGAAGAGATAGCTTGGCAATTTCTGCAGGAGCAGTGTAAGAGTCCATAGCCCAGCATGGAGCAGGCGTCTAGTAGTAAGGATGTCCAACCAACAGCTGCATATAAGTCACAGTGGTGCGAGCAGTGAGGGAGTTGGTAATGAACCGTAGCATGCGGTGATAAAGGATGTCAGTTTACTTAGATTTGCAAAGTGGTGGAGGAATAGATTACATCGCCATAGTCGAGTAGGGGGAGAAAAGTGGCCTGTACAAGCTTGTTTCGAGTTTCAAGGGGAAAGGGCCTATTTCTGTAGAAGAAACCTAACCTTGCTTTTAACCTTCTAGAGACATCTTCGACGTGGTCATTGAAAGATAATTTATTGTCGATCCAGATACCCAGATATTTAAATTTGGTTACAACTTCCAGAGGCTCGTTTAGCGTGGTAACAATGAAGTCTTGGGCAAGGGTATTGGGGGGCCTGTGACAGCACTGCGGGAAAATATCATCGCTTTAGTCTTCTTAGCATTGAGCAGAAGCTTTGCCTTTATTAGATTATGCTCAAGTTGTGCAAAGTCCGCTTGAAGCACTCCCTTAACTTCAGATAACGATGAGCCAGAAGTATACAACACAGTATCATCTGCAAAAAAGTGCAGATTGGACGTAGATATGTTAGCATCTAAGTCATTAATGTACAAAGAAAACAAGATAGGGCCTAAGATGGATCCTTGGGGGACTCCTCTTGCAACTGGCAAGGCGGCAGAAAAAAGCCTTCTGCCTTTACTTTTGGAATCTTCCAGTTAGGTAGCTAGAGAACCACTGGGTGGTATGGTATGGCACCCAACTTTGCAAGGCAATTGACTAATAGTTTGATCAACAGTATCAAAAGCTTTGCTGAGGTCCAAAAGACTGCACCAGTTACCTTCTTAGCATCTATAGCAGATATCCAGTCATTGGTTACTTTTGCTAGTGCAGTGATTGTGCTATGATTAGCCGGAAGCCAGATTGAGCTGGGTTAATGAGAGAGAAGGTTTCAAGTGAGATTTTAACTGAATATGGATCAGTTTTCGAGAACTTTAGAAAGGATAGGCAATATGGAGATAGGCCTATAGTTGTTTACATCGCATGGGTCACCAGATTTAAATAGAGGGAGGATATGTGCTGATTTCCAGCAGGACGGCACAGTAGCAGATGTAATGGAAAGATTGAAGATGTGGAGAATTGGGGCAGTGAGATGGGCGTAGCCTGACCTTAAGAAAAAGGGTTCCAAGCCATCGTCCCATGCGCTTTTTTTGGTGTCTAAGTTAAGAAGAGAATCTTCTACTACTTTATAAGTTATCTCGCGCAGTTGGAAGGGGCTAGGTGCAGGACTAGATGTAGGGGGAGAGGTATGCTGGCTCACCGCAGCACCAGCATAAGGTGATGAGTCAAAAGCTAATCCAGCTGTGGCAAAGTGGGAGTTAAGTTCCTCCAGGATTAGGGACTTGTTTTCCACAGTCTTGCCACTTGCAACTATCTTTGTTGGGACAGAGGGGGCCATGGGCTGTCCTTCTATAGCTTTGATAGTCTTCCATATTTTATGAGGGTTATCTTTAGCCTGTTCGAGAGTAGAAATATAATAGTTAGCTTTAGCAGAGGAAAGTTTTTTCACACAGTTATTCCTGGCTGTTCTAAAGGCCTGCCAATCCGAAGATTCTTTGGAATGTCTAACTTTAGCCCAGAGCTTATCTCGAGCTATAAGGGCTGCCTTGAGATCCGAGGTGAACCAGGGGTTGGCATTGTTCCGTACCCTTACTTTGATGAAAGGGGCATGCTTATTTATTATTGTAGTGAGTTTGTCATTAAGGATGTAAGCTGCCTTGTTGACATCTTTGGCTAGGTAGAGATCTTGCCATCTGATCATGCTCAGGTCAGATAGGAAGTTTACTGCACTGAATTTGCAAAGGATCTTTTGTTATAAAGATGGGTTCGCCGGGCCTTAATTTGAGATCTTATGCAAGCAACAATTCCATGATCGCTCATGTCGTTGTGAAACACTGCCGAATTAGATATTTTGTGTGGATGGGTGGTTAGTACCACATCTAGAATTGAACTGTTAGCAGTATTTAGAGTGTTGTTCCTAGTGGGTTCACTGATTAATTGCCCAAGACCTAGCTCGTCACAAAGGGATTTGAGGCCGTGTGATTTACGTGACAGCCAGTCCATATTTAGATCTCCTAGAAATATTGTTTCAGTTTTTGCATCTACGAACATGGATTTCAAAAGATTAAGGACTTCATCACCACCAGACGGGGGTCTATAGCCACCTAGGATAGTGATACATTCCGAGGAGGGGAGATGAAGGCTCAGCGAAACTAACTCAAATTCCTTGGCTAGAGATTTGCAACTAATATTGGTGACCAAGTACTTAGATTTGGTGTAGATAACTACACCCCCGCCTCTAGACTCTCTATCTGCTCTAAATAAATTGTAGCCCTGCAGTGATATTTGTTGATCAGTGTTCGTCTTTTTTAACCACGACTCAGTAATTATGATAAGGTCAGGGTTAACGTGTGCAGCCCAGGCTTGCAGCTGTACAAGTTTTTTAGGCAGGCTTAAAATGTTGACCATCATCATTTTGAGACCTGTGGCTTCAGCAAAATCGATAGGCGAGGTAAGTTGTGTGGGGGGGGCAGGGTTGAGCTCCACATTTCCTGAGCAGAGAAGAAGCAAATATAACTTTCTTTAAGGAGCTTATAAGAATGGAGACTGCTTTTTATTTCTTGCAGCAACCCATATTGTGCTGCGCAAGAGGCGGCACCACTGTAATGACAGTTGATCGTGATCAATGTAAGTGCTTGAGTAGACATAGGTGAGGACAGTAGCAAGGGGGTGCAGGCTAACCGGGGGGAATAGGCTAAAAGGGGAGAGGAGAATGACATAGTGTCTGCACGGTAGATCGTTATAACATTAGGTATTGATAAGGTACATTGGAGAACTGAATTGCATTGAGGTACTTCAAATTGCACTGTATTGCTGAAAACTCTGCACCTTAGGAGCAATAAAAACACAATAAGGAGAGCCATGGTCCCAGACTGAGTGGTCTCGTGATTTGTATTAGTGCAATATTTTCTAGGCAAGTAATTTGCCCACCTAGGTACTCACTTAAAACTTAGATGAGAAAATACAGCAGAAAGGGGAGCAAGGAGAGCAGGAGCAGTTTAGTTAGTGGTGGGGCTCAGGAGATATTCACACAGGGCAGTCTTATTGGCCACACTCAGATACCAATCATAGGTTGGCAGCAGTCGAAACTAGGCCAATGAAGCAGTAATATGATATAGGAGGCGGATCATGAGTGTATTTAAAGGAGGCCTGGGAGAGGGGGGTGGTAGGGGTGGGAGAAAATTTCAGGTCAGAGCGAAAGCTGAGAAGTCAGAATTAAGAAGGGAACACTGTAACAGGCTATAGAGAAGGTGCCCCAATCAGAGCAAAGCAGGCAAGCGGGCGTACCAATCACAATCCCACTATGGCAGTGCAGCACCAATCAAGGGTGCCCAGGTGTGCTGACTCTCTGCAGAGGATTCTATCGGTATCTATCGGTATGACAGCGCAGCGTAGGTAATAATAGGGTGCTCAGCGTCTATCTGACTTAAGTCTGAAGGGTGGATGGCAGACACTGAGGGCTTCCTGTTTTCAGCTGCAGAGCTGTCGCACAGGAAGTTCTAAGGAAGTTGTCAGCCTGTTGAGTGAAGCTTAGGGGAACCTCAACTACAACCACCCCTTGTAGAAGCACCGGGAAAGAAGTAGAATGATAATGCAGGCCATATTGTATATTGTTAATGTATGTGTAGTTTAGGGATTGCTGTCTTAGTGTATGTTTGTACTTTGTGTGATTGTATTTAAAGGACTTTGCAGGCTGGGGACTGTGTAGTCTGGCAGGATGTGTCTGGGAAGGTCTGATGCCCTGGGGTGGGCTAGGATAGTGTATGGGGCATCCCAGCTGCTCGATCTGCGGCCTTTTTCCAACCTCCCAGTTTCCGCCACTACAGTAAGGCGCTGTCAGGAGGTCGAGATTGAGGAACTGCAGTGATCAATCCGGGGGGTGGGGGTGCTGCCCCGTGCAGTGTGGTAGGGGGCAGAATTGAGGTTAGGTACAGAAGGCACCCTGAAATTAGATGGGTACAAGGGGGAGGCCAAATATGTTTAGTACCTGAAATAAAAAAAGAATCCCGGACTCAAAAAACGGAATAAAAGGACTGCTTCACCAATGTCTGAAGGTGCTTTATTTTATTGTAAGTGCCTTATGCCGAGCCCTGACGCGTTTCGGAATCAATTTCCTTTCTCAAAGGGTCTAATGTGACACTAAAGCCACTGCCTTATATACCATACAATTGATGACATCATTAAACAGCGTCAATTAAAAAGTGCAACCAATTATTCATTAAACAAACCATTAAAATTAAAGTGCAAGTGTATAGTGCCACCCAGTAATTAAAAATAGTATATATATAAATATAATAAATAAACTCCTAATCTATCCTTTAATTATTTTGTTATAGAAACCTGTATATGCATTTGGATGGAAAAACTGCCCAGGTAGTAGAATCAGTTGAGATAAGACCAAAAATTCCAGTGTACTCCACTTGTTATTATACTGCTGATACCATCTAAAGAAAAAGAAAAACATTTTTTTTAAATTAAGAATAAAATTTTGTTAAAATTCT
This sequence comes from Neoceratodus forsteri, assembly GCA_016271365.2. Taxonomy (NCBI): domain Eukaryota; kingdom Metazoa; phylum Chordata; order Ceratodontiformes; family Ceratodontidae; genus Neoceratodus; species Neoceratodus forsteri. Next base: position 361,797,585 of record JADMNL010000023.1, on the reverse strand, counting down.
ATAAACATACAAACTCTACATTATTACTTAATGCTACCACCAAATTTCTAATAATATATTATAAATACACAAGACATACATAACATATTTAAGCTGTCCAACTTTATTAAGTTCTAAATGCAGATAAGGGAATGGGGGGAGGGGAGAAGGGGAGGAAAGGGGAAAGAACTTTTTTTTCTTCCTTTTAAGGAAAGGAATTCGTTCGAATCTTTCATTCAGACTTGGTGTTGTATATTCATTCAGGGTATATATCTAAAATCCTTCCCTTTCTAAAATGTAGATCTTACTTCGAGAGGGCTCTTGCAGTAGGTAATTACATATAGGACTGACGCCGGCGCTGGGCAGGACCCCATAGAAAAATTTTCTAGCTAGCAGTCCCTGGCGTGGGACCGCCCCCTCGTCAGGTGACCGGCGTCATCGCAGTATAAAGGCGGTCCCAGGCGCCCGCCTTCCAATTCTTCCGCCGTTAACTCAGTAGCACCTCGTAGTTAAGTTCGTTGCAGTTCTGTCTCTTCGTCAGTTTTTCCGAGAAAGCTACAGGTTTTTCTGTTCGATCGTCAGGTGAACGTCGTTTTATGTTGTCCCCCTCTAAAAACAAGTGCGATTTGTGCAGCGCCTAACTGCCACACAAGGACGGTCACTCCCTCTGCCTAGGCCCTGACCACGCGGTGGATCACTGTCCGCACTACCTCCGGTTCAACGCGGCAACCCGCAAGCGACACCAGCAGTCCCTCGAAGCCCATCTCCTGAAGAAAAAGATGTCTGCGTTGGAGAAAGAGCTGAGCAAGTTAAGGCAGGCGTCGACTTCTCCGGAAGGGCATAAAAAGAAGGACAAGGATAGGCACCGGGAGAAGGCCTCCTCTTCCGTGACTCCGGCCGGGGTCACGGGTGAGGTAACTTCCCCTCCGGGGGATCCTCCGACGGCAGGCTCCAAGGGTTTGGAGGAGGCGTCAGCCCGCCCTTCAGGCTCGAGTCCGGGCCTGTCGGGTGTCTCCAGGCCAAAGGAGACTCTAGCCCCCAGTACGGTCACATCCTCGGCCTACTGGTGCGGGCGCCTCCCATAAGCCGGGCGTCGGCTCCTCCGACATCCGCCGGGAGAAGGCCCCTAAGTCGCTCGACCCTTCGGGGCGGCGCCGGGCTGTCTCTCCCTCCGACCGGGCCTCTCTTCTTCCTCGGCTCGTCTCGGACTTGAGAGCACCAAAGTCGGACGCCGGCTCCTCCGACGTCCGCCGGGTTTCGACCCATAAGTCACACGTCGGCTCCTCCGACGTGCGCCGGGTCCTAGAGCCTACGTCGGAACCACCCTCTTCCGTTGTGCCAGGCTCTCCGCAGCCTTCGCTGCCGTCACGGGAGCCCCAGTCCCCCTTGCCTGACTCAGGGGATTTCTCACCACCTTCCCCAGATGAGACTAGGGATCCTGGGCTGCCGTCAGATCCCCCCATTGAGAACCTGGATCTGACGCCGGTTCCCCCAACCCCGGCGCCACCTCCGCCGACACCAGCCCCGCTGTCGCCGGACCCTACACCAGCCTCTCCGACGCCAGCAGGGGATTTTCTCCCTCCTCTGGACCCTCCACCCCAGGGGCCTTTTCCGGCTGATCCGCCCCTGGAGTGCCCGGCTGGGCCGTCTGCTCCGGCAGCTCCTCCAGCGCCTTGGTACCCGCCGTCATACCCGACACCGGTCTTCCCGGGTCACAGTACCCACGCCACCGTACCCGGCGCCCGAATCCTCGGCTCCACAGTACCCGATGCCTCACTACCCGTCTCCGACTTATCCGCAGGCGGGTCTTGGAGTCACTCCATACGGATACCCTCCGTTTCACTATCCCCCTCCTCCTTCACACGCCCCACAGGCCGCGGTGGATTGCAGGAGACTCTTGCCTCCTGGTGGGCTGAGGCCAAGGCTCAGCTCACCAGAGAAATCAAAGGCTGTCTTACGACAGTGCCTCCACGGTTCCGTACGCCCTAGACAGCTTTCCCTCCCTCCTCGGGTTCCAGAGAGGGGCAGGACACGCGTTCTGGGACTCTTCCCACGGAACACGTTCCTCCCCCTAGACAGGTGAGGGAGTCTTTTTCTGCCTCAGATTCTTCCTCTGTGGTCCTCTCGGACTCCTCGGAAGCCTCCGCGGGAGTTTCCGATAAAGACGACGAGCTACGTTCTCCGTCCAAACCCCGGCCGAGGACTCCTCCGAGGTCCCCTCCGGAGGATACTTCTTTCACGGAGTTACTTAAGAAGATCCAGGAGGTCCATCAGTGGCAGTCCTCAGATCCAGATCCTCAGCGGGTGAAACTCGCCGAACATCTGGATTTGCCACTTACGGCCCCTACTTTAGTGCCAGCCTGGATCGAGTCTCACGCCCACCTTGTTTCCACTATTTGGAAACAACCATCGGCTTTAGCGCCACTTCCTAGGAAGTCAAACAGGCTATACCAGGCTCCAGAGGGTGTAGACTTTTTAGATTCTCACCCCCGTGCCAACTCGGTCGTGATCAGCGCCGCACATCCTAAACACTTGAGCTCGTCTCCCCCGGATAAGGAATCTCGCCTTCTGGATCAGTTTAGAAAGAAGATTTACGCTTCCTCCACACTGGGTATAAGGGCCCTGAACTATGTAGCTCACATGGGGGATTACCAGAAGGCCGTCCTTAGCCAGGCGGAATCCAAGATCGACTCCTTACCGGACTCCCAACTCAAGCAGGAGTTGGTCGATCTAGTCCGCTCTGCTCGTTCGGCCAGCTGTCACGTGCTAAGGATGACATACGATGCAGTGGACACCGCTGGACAGAGCTCTGCGTTTGCCGTTAGCCTTCGGCGCCACGCATGGCTTCGTGTGTCAGGTCTGGTCCCGGAGGTGCAATCCGCCATTCAAGAGGCACCTTTCAGGGTTCCGTGCTTTTCGGCGGTGATGTCAAGGACATCATCACTGACTTAGCTGGGAAAGGGCGCCCCTAAATCGTGATTCACTGTACCGTCCCCATCCTCCGCAGCGCCGTCCCTTTTGCAGACGCAGCCGGCTTCAAGCGAAACCCCAGGGAAAGCGGGCCACTAAACGCCGGGCCCCCGCAGCTGCCAGGGCCCCTCCGGCCAAAAAAGCGACGAGCACTCCAGCTGCGGCGCTGCCTCACACCACCTGACTCCTCCCCTCTCCCACCGCCTCTGTAGGAGGGAGGTTTTCCCTCCACCTCCCGGAGTGGAAGAGGATAACTTCGGATTCATGGGTGCTTCAAATCATCGCAGAGGGACACTCCATAGAGTTTCTGCAGAAACCTCCACGTCACCCCCCTCTGAATTCCGCTTGTTCAAGGGAGCATCTTTCTCTGGTCAAGGAAGAAATCTCAGCTCTTCTTACAAAACGGGCTATAGAACCCATTCCTCCTCACCTCTACAGAACAGGGTACTATTCCCACTTCTTCCTTGTACCTAAGAAGACGGGAGATCTCAGACCGATTCTCGATCTCAGCTCCTTGAACCTGTTTGTGGAATACAAAAGGTTCAGGATGCTCTCCTTCAATCCCTTCTGCCCCTACTTGGCCGGGCCAATGGCTTTGCAGACTGGATATGCAGGATGCATACCTGCACATCCCCATTCGCCTTTCGAACCTAGTACCTCAGATTTGCTGCTCCAGGGGTCCATTACCAATTCCGCACCTCCATTTGCCTTTCTCGCTCCTCGAGTTCTTTACCAAATGCCTGGCGGTGGTAGTGGCCCTGCGTTCTTTAGGGAGTTCGGGTTTTCCCTACCTGGACGATTGGCTCCTAATGACTCCGTCCAGGAGGAACTCCTGCATTTCCTCTCCCTCACCCGGCAGGTTTTTACCAACCTGGGTATTACCATCAACCTCTCCAAGTCTCTTCTGGAGCCTTCTCAGAGGCTCCAGTTTATTGGGGCGATTCTGAACACAACTTTGTGCAAAGCTTTTCTGCCTCCGGACCGGGGAGTTTCCCTCCAGTCACAGATTTCCCTCCTACTGAACTTCAGGAGGGTCCCAGAGAGGTCAGTGCTCCGTCTACTGGGGCTCATGGCGGCTGCCATCCCGACGATCCCACGAGCACGTCTCCACATGAGAATATCTCAGTGGACTCTTCGATCTCAGTGGGACCAACGAGTAGACGACCTAATCTTCCGATCCTGATCTCCTTGCCGATAGTCAGAGACTTAAAGTGGTGGATGGTACAAGAGAACCTCTTCCGGGGGTTCCCTTCTTTCATCCTCCCCCCAATCAGACCTTAACCACGGACGCTTCCGGCAAAGGTTGGGGGGCCCATCTTGGTCCTCATCGAACTCAAGGACTTTGGTCGAAATTGGAGGTAGCTCTCCACATCAGTGTTCTCGAGCTCCGAGCGGTGCTTTATGCACTCCAAGCCCTTCATCAATACATCCTTCCCGGTCACCTAGCCATCCAAACGGACAACATGTGCGTAGTGTGGTACATCAACAAGCAGGGAGGAACTCGATCCTACCCGCTGTGCAGGGAAGCGATGAGGGTCTGGGAGTGGGCCACCCTCCACAACCTTCACCTCACGGCAATCCACGTTCCGGGAGTAGACAGTGTCCTAGCAGACAGGCTAAGTCGCTCGTCAGCGCTTCCACACGAGTGGGAATTAGACAGAATTGTCCTAAACAGCATTTTTCAGGCTTGGGGGACTCCTCAAATAGACCTGTGCGCCTCCTCCCAAAATGCAAAACTTCCAATTTTTTGCTCGCTTGCTCCAGAGCGAGGAGCTTTCTGGAGAGATGCTCTGTCTCTAAGCTGGAAGGACAGATTCGTCTATGCTTTTCCCCCAATTCCACTGGTCCCGCGTGTGTTACAGAAACTGGCTCTAGAAGGAGCAAAAATGATTCTAATTGCTCCTTTCTGGCCCAGGCAAATTTGGTTCTCTCTTCTACAAAATACTCAGAGGTTCCTCCTCTTCCTCTTCCCTTATCTCCGGGATTGCTGACTCAGGATCAGGGGACCCTGGTCCATCCGGGACTCAAGTCCCTTCAACTTAATGCATGGCTCCTTCATACCTAGTTCAATCTCGCTTTGGAGTATCCCCTAAGGTAGCCGAGATTTTGGTAGAGGCCAGAAAGCCCTCCACTAGGTCCACTTATGCCATGAAATGGAAGAGATTTTCCATCTGGGCCACGTCCAGGAACAAGGAACCCTTTTCCTGCCCCGTAACCACTTTGCTGGATTACATGCATCATCTCTTCGACCTGGGTCTCAGTCACTCCTCTCTGAAGGTCCACATGGCAGCTATCTCTACCTACCACGTACCTTTCGCTGATAAGGCCTTTGCCCAGCTAGAGGTATCCAAAACCTTCCTTAGAGGGGTCCTTCATCTCAGACCCCCGATCCGTACCCCAGCTCCACCTTGGGACTTAAATTTTGTCCTTGAGAAAATTACTCTTCCCCCCTTCGAGCCTGCGGCTTCTGCAGACTTGAAGTTTTTATAAAGTGGAAGGCGCTCTTCTTAGTGGCCATTACTTCAGCTACTTAGAATTTCCAGAGCTTCAGGCCCTTGTGCAAAATCCCTTACTTGATCTTCCACGAAGAACGAGTAGCTCTCCGCACAAATCCTAAGTTTCTCCCGAAGGTGGTAGCTGCATCTACTTTGAATCAGTCTATCGAATTACCTGCCTTTTTCATGCAGTACTCCAATCATGGAGAATACTTGCTTCACACCATGGATGTTCACAGGATTCTGAGATATTATACCAATAGGACGAAAGATCTCAGAAAGACTGATGAGTTGTTTGTCTCTTTCGCTCACAAAAGAGAAAGCAATGCTGTTTCCAAGCAATGCCTGTCAAAGTGGTTGGCTCATTGTATCACTTTCTGTTATGACAAGTATAACAAGACCCTACCGGGTCAAGTCAGAGGTCACTCCACTCGTGGAGTTGCTGCCTCTGTGGCTTGTTTCAAGAATGTGTCTGCGGCAGACATTTGTGCTGCCGCTACTTGGACTTCCGTCCATACCTTCACTAAACATTACAGTTTGGACATTGCCTCTCGTCGTAGAGCAGGCTTCGGGTTAGCGGTCTTGCAAGGCCTCCTTCCTTGAGGGTTGCAAGCTTTCCTACTACTTATCTGAGTAGTTCCTCCTCCTGGTGCCTTTCTTATTGGTTCCAGACTGCTTGGGATTCTGTCCTATATGTAATTACCTACTGCAAGAGCCCTCTCGAAGTAAGATAGTACAGTTACGTAAGAACTTACCGTAACAGTAGATCTTCGAGAGAGGCTCTTGCAGTAGGTAATACCTTCCCGCCCGCCATCCCCATAGGCTTTTTCAGCTCCTTTTTCCATTGAGGGAAATATCTGCTTCTCTCTTGTCCGGGCCTGTGGCAGGAAAGAACTGGAAGACGGGCGTCTGGGACCGCCCCTTTTTACCGACGTCGTATGACGCCGGTCACCTGACGAGGGGGTGGTCCCACGCCAGGGGCTGCTGGCTAGAAAATTTTTCCATGGGGTCCTGCCGCCGGCCGACGTCAGTCCTATATGTAATTGCCTACTGCAAGAGCCTCTCTCGAAGATCTACTGTTACGGTAAGTTCTTACGTAACTGTACTTTCTCAAAATCACCTTCTCTTGGATTTTTGTATACCTTTTCAATCCCTTGAAACAAAAAAGTATGTTTATTCTCATCCTTACTTCCTATAATATGTAATGCTGTAGCATAACTTGGATCCTTGTGTTTAATGGCTCTCACATGTTCTGCTATTCTTTGTTTAACTGTCTTTTTGTTTTTCGTATATAAAATGCTTTACATGTACAAGTAGCCATATATATTACTCCACTGGTGTCACAAGTTATTAGTTCTCGAATCTGATACTTTTTTTGATTAACATTAAAACATGTAAATTCTTTATTAGGTTGTATATTAGAGCACATACTACATTTCCCACATCTAAAACAGCCTATACTTGGTTTAAGCCAAGTTTCTTTTGTAGACAGTGTTTGCCTACTATGTACCAGATGATCTTTAAGATTGTTTGGTCTTCTATGTGTCATCCTTGGTGGTCTATCATGATATACACCGAGATGTGGATCTCCTTTTAGAATATTCCAGTTAGATCTAATAATATTTGAAACCTTGTGTGAATGTATAGAGTATGTGCTCACAAAATTCAAGATCTGATCTGTGTCTTGTTGTTTAGGTCTCTGTATCAGAGTCTCTTCTCTTCCCATACCTGCCACCTCTTTATATGCCTGCTGAATATTTTGGTTAGAATATCCTCTTTCTAGAAATCTTATTTCTGGATCTGTAGCTGCTTTTTCAAAATCTCTATCCTCACTACAGTTTCTCCTAATCCGGAGAAATTGTTATTCATACATGCATCCACCATGACCCCTAGGTCTTTTTGCCCTATTGAGGCCTCCAGCGCCTCCCCTCCCAGGGTGTACCTGTGTTTAGAGTTTCCCCAAGCAAGATGCAACACCTTGCACTTGGTGATATTGAAATTTAGTTTCCAGCTTTCCAGGGTGTCCAGGTCCCCTTGCAGGGCCAACCTCCCCTCTTCTCCCTCAACTACTGCTCCCATCTTGGAGTCATCCGCGAAGAGACTCATTTCACACCTATACCCTCCCTGATGTCCGATATGTATGCATTAAACAGGATCGGACCCAGGACTGAGCCTCTCGGGTACCCCACTACCAACCTCTCTAGGGTTCGAGAGCTCCCCACAGACCACTACTCTCTGGGTGCGTCCAGCTAGCCAGTTTTCAATCCATCTGACCATCAAAGGGCCTACTCCTAACTCCATCAGTTTCTCCACCAAACCATTGTAGGGAACAGAGTCAAACGCCTTGCTTAAGTCCAAGAATAATACATCCACAGGCTTTCCCCTGTCCAGTTCTGATGTTAGCACTTCGGAGAACTCCACAAGATTGGTTTGACATAATCTACCTGGCATAAACCCATGTTGCCGACTATCCAGACCTCCCACCTCCTCCAAGTACACCTCCAATCGTTCCTTTAGTATACTCTCCATTAATTTTCCCACCACCGAGGTCAAACTGATGGGTCTATAGTTACCTGGTACTTCCCTCGACCTCCCCTTTACGGATTGGCACCACATGTGCCTCTCGCCAATCCCTAGGTACCCTCCCTGTCTTAAGTGACCTGTTGAAGAGCTCTGCCAGGGGTGCAGCCAGTATGTCCGCCAATTCCCGTAGTACCCTCGGATGAATGCCATCCGGCCCAGGAGATTTGCCTTTCTGTAGGGCCTTGAGGGCTAACCACACCCTTTTGGCGGAGATAGCATCATCCGTTCCCTCCACCTTACTGGCCTTTTTATCCTTATCCAGATATGACACCCCTGGGGTACCTCTCCCTCCCTCTTGCTCCATTTCTGTTGCTCCCCTGATCCCACTCACTGCTGCTTCTATCCCTTAGTGCCTTGCTTTGTAGATATCCCATCCCCTCCCTAGTGAACACAGAGGCAAAGTACTCGTTAAATACCTCTGCCTGGTCCCTGCTCTTCCACCCACCCTCCTCCTGATCTCAATCTGCTGAGATGGCCCTTAGTTTTTCTCCGTCCCCAATGTACTGGAAGAACCCTTTTCCCCTCCATGTATCCCCTGTGTCAGCCGCTGCTCTTTACTGGACTTTGCTCCCCTCACCATCCGGTGACTTTTCTAGATGCAAGATGGTACATTTCCTTATCCCTATCCCTCTTGTTGTTTTATATTTTTTGTAGGCCGAATTCTTTTCTCTGACCGCTACCTGTACCTCACTGGACCACCAGCATGGTTTATGTGACCTTGCTCCCTTACGTTTCAACTTAGCGCAGATCCTGACTGCCTCATGAAGTCCCGTTTATGACCTCCCATCTTCTTTCCACACTTGTCATTGATGTAATCCCTTCAAGTGATCCTTGAGAATATTTCCGTGCCCACAAAGTCTCCCCCTGAAGTCCACTGCCAGTGTCCTAAATCTCATCCCCTCCCCCATGCTTATTTGAAACCAGACAGTATTGTGGTGGCTCCCAGTCAGGGGTCCTGTACAACCAGGTCCTTACAGATCCCCATCTGCCAGAACCACGTCCAGGACATGCCCCTCCTTGTGGGCTCCATCACATGCTGTGTTAAGATCACATCCTGGAAGCGTCCAGCAGCCTCTGCTCCTTGGCCACCTTAGAGGACATGGTTCCCCAGTTTGTACCTGGCATATGAAGGTCCCCCATCAACACCACTCCTTCCCCTTTTGGTCCACACTGGGCAATGATGTCCAGCAAACCATCCTCTAGAACATCACTCATCCCGGGGGGCCTGTATACTACACCCAGCTTGACCTTATCTCCTGCTGGGGATCGTAAGGTGACCCATAAGGCCTCCACGTTTCCCTCTGCCTCTTCTACCCTAGCAATTTCTGTCATCTCTAATGAACATAGCCACTCCACCCCCTCTGCCCTCCTTTCTATCCTTCCTAAGCATAGTGTACGTACCCCCGCACGTTTAGGTCCCAGTCATGGTTTTTGTTGGCCCAAGTCTCCGTGACCGCCACCACATCCACCCCCCCCGGACAGCATGGCCTGGAACTCTGGCAACTTGTTTCCCAAGCTCCTGGCATTTACTAACAGCAACCCCACTCCTTATCCTGATCCTCTTTGTGAACCCCACCCAGATTCCTTATACTTCCATCCTCCTCTGCTCCTCCTGAAACCTCCACCCCCAGTCTGTTTCCCCCTCCCCTTGGACTTGAAGGCTACTCCCCTCATCTGGAGGAGGGCCTGGTCAGCCCCTCCTTATCCCTTCCCCGCTCTGACAAGTTTAAACCCCACCTTTCTTGAATGTAGTCAGCCATCCCCTGTTTAAGGACTTACTTCCCTAATGGGGCAAGATGAAGCCTGTCCTTGGCATATAGTCCCTTATCCTCCCAAACTCCTTTCCAGTTCCTTAACACCCCCAACCCACTCTCTTCACCCCACTTCCTGAGCCAGTCATTAACCTCTGTGAGCTTCATTTTTTTTCTCCACTGAGGCCTTTGGTACTGACAATATCTCCGAAAAAGAAATGTTGCATCCATTATCCCGACAGACTCTGGCAAGTTCTTGGAACCTTGCTTGGATTTCCAAAACGCTATTTCCCTCTAGATCGTTAGTTCCCAAATGCACCAGGAAATTTGGTTTCCCTCCACAATCCCTAACCATTTCATACACCATGAACTTTGCTCTGTGCACTGTCAGCCCAGAGGTACTCACTACCTTCACCTGGCTATGGCATCCACCCCTGTCCTTCCCACTGGATACCCTAATCATCGAGTCTCCCAATAACAGAACCTTAACATCGCCATCATCCTTATGGTTACCTCACTATGCCCTCTCAGCCCCCATCCCCCTTTATTCTGATCTCAATTCCATGGGAGTCTTCCTGCCTTATTAGAGACCCCCTTTCTGTCCCCCTCGTTATTTTACCCACTTAACTCAAGCCCCCTCTGAATAGGTGTCCCCTTTAACCCTCTCTTATCCGAGCCATTTATCCTGGCCCTGATGGTTTCCCTTCCCCCACACCGCCATCCTCCCCCCTTGTAATAGTACCCCTGCCTCCAGAAGCTCTCTGTGGGTGCCCTTTAGCTAGGGCCCCATCCTTGGTACTGACCCCCCTGCTGAAGGTAGGCTCTTCTCCCACCTCCTTGCCTCCCAGTTTCTCTCCAGTCATGCTCGCCTCCCTCATGTCTGCAAAATGTTGCATCTCCCCCATTTGCTTAACATTTATGTTTCCCCTTCTCCCTCTGGGGCTATTTCTATCCTTTCCATTGCCGGTCTGTGATGCCCTATGGGTATCCGACTCCCTCCTTACGGCCTCTGTATAAGTTTCTTCATTTCCACCAACCCCTTCCTCCCCCTCTAGTGTCTGTTCAAAGAGAAATTTGAGATGATATCGCTAGGAACACTCCTACCTCTTGATTCATGAAAACAACTGGCTGACATCTCTGGACATGCAAGATGCCTACCAACATGTCCCAGTGCACCCAAGCCACCACAAGTACCTTCGCTTTGTGGTTCTGGGACGGCACTACCAATTCAGAGTTCTGCCCTTTGGGCTGTCTTCGGCACCACAAGTCTTTACAAAGTGTTTTGCAGTACTTGCGGTGCATTTCAGAAAACTCGGAATTCAAGTGTTCCCGTACCTGGATGATTGGCTCCTAGTGAGCTCCTCCAGACAAGGGACACAGGAAGCAGTTTCCACGGCTGGCAAGTACCTCACATCTGTGGGAGTTCTCCTGAACCTGGGAAAATCGCAGCTTCAACCCTCCCAACAACTTCTCTTCATAGGAGCTCTCCTGGCCACCTCCAGGGCAAGAGCCTTCCTCCTAGAAGACAGGAGAAATGACATTGTCAAGATGGCTTGCCTCATCAGGGAGAACAACTCTGTTCGGACTCTCTCGATGCAGCGGTTGCTGGGTCTCATGGTGTCGTTTGTGTTCACAGTGCCCCTGGCCCACTTGCACATGAGAACCACACAATGGATGCTCAGCACTCAGTGGTCCCAGACTACTCATGCGCAATCCTTCCTTATCAAGGTGATGGAGCCTCTAAAGAAGTCACTCACCTGGTGGACTCAGGAGGACAACCTTCTCCAAGGTTTTCCCTTTGCCCCACTGGAAACACGCAGATCACCATCACTACGGATGCATCTCTGACCGGTTGGGGAGCTCACTGTCAGGATCTCCACACCCAGGGCCTGTGGAGCCAGGACCAGTCCCAGCTGCACATAAATGTCCTGGTGATGACAGTTGTCCTGTATGCTGTCCGAGCCCTGAAGGATGTCCCGTGTCACAAAGTAATCCTCCTTCACACTGACAACAAAGCGGTGATGTAGTACATCAACAAACAGGGTGGAACACACTCTTACTCTCTGTGCAGAGAAGCCATGAGAGTGTGGGAATGGTGCCTCGAGAGCAAAACCCTGATACAGGTGGTCTACCTGCCAGGAATCCAGAATGATCTGGCGGATTGTTTCAGCAGAACGGAGGCGGATCCATACGAATGGTCTCTCGACTCAAATGTTGTGCAATCACTATTCGAAGAGTGGGGCACTCTGGACCTGGACCTTTTTGCGTCCCCACTCAACGCAAAACTGCCTCTGTTCTGCTCCAGAAATCCAGAACCTGGCGCTTTCTGTCAGGATGCATTCAGACTGCGGGCAACAAAATGCTTTCTGTACACATTTCCTTCTCTTCCCTTATTTCAGCGGGTGCTGCTCAAGTTAGAGGCACAGAGGAGAAGCATGATTTTTATTACCCCGTGCTGGCCTCGTCAGATATGGTTTCCGTTAATCAACAGATTATTGGAGGTTCCACCGAGACAACTTCCACCCAGGGTCCGGTGGTCCATCCCAACCTGCAGTCTCTTCATCTCCATGCCTGGCTCCTGAGCAGATAGAAGTGCGTTGGTTCATCGTCTCTCGGAGAATCTCAGGCATCCTCCTAACAGCATGCAAGTCATCTGCTGAGAAGACCTACATGTCAAAGTGGAAACGATTTTCCATTTGGTGTGCAATGTCCACCCTGGACCCCTTTGCTTGCTCACCAAACAGGGTGGGTACCTTCTGGTCTGTTGAACGCATGATTGCAATACTCTACAGTGAAGGTGCACCTTTGTTTAATTTCAGCCTACCACGAACCTATCCACAATATGTCGGTGGCTGTTACCCTTTGTTAAGTGATTCCTTAAAGGTATCCTGCACACTAGACCAACAGTCAGGAGACCGGTGGGCGCTTGGGATACCAACCTTGTGCTAGACATGCTCACCTGTAAGCCATTTGCGCCTCTAGCAACCTGAGACTTGAAGTGTCTGACCTGGAAGGCTGCCTTCCTTGTGGCCATTACCTCTGCTCGCAGGGTGTCTGAAATACATGCCCTGGTCACAGACCCCCACCCCGGTACAGATTCCACCTGAACCAGCCCCTGGTCCTTCTGACCTACTTTGCAAATCTTCAGAAGGAAGGGGCGCATACGTTACATTCTCTCTATATTAAAAGGGTCGGTCTTATGATTCTACATCGACAAAATGAAAGAGATCCGTAAATCCAAGCAACTCTTTGTCTCATTCAGCATGGCTCGGCTGGGTCAACCTGTTGCCATCAGATGCCTTTCAGCATGGCTGGTAGCATGTCTCCACCATTGCTGTTCAGCGGTGTAGGTCAAGTTGGAAGGTAGGGTGTATGCCCTCTTTACCAGAGCAGTCGCGGCATCTCTGGCAGAGATTCAGAATGTGCCCATTGCAGACATCTGCAGTGCAGCCACTTGGAGCTCTGTGCACACTTTTGTGAAGCACTACACCCTGGATGTCCATGCCAGACAAAATCCTTTGTTTTGCAGGACAGTCCTCAATGGACTTCTGTCCTGAGTGAGCTCTTTTTCTCCTTCCGCCCTTCTCTGGGGATTTTTACGTCGGTACTCTCTCACTAGTGTGAATGAGTGGTAGAGACGTTATGTCCGTGAAGATATGAAAATTGCTTACCTACCATAATTCTTGATCTTCTTGGATGAAGTTTCCACCACTCATTCACAAGCCCACCCACCATCCCCCGAGCTCATTTATCCTGTTTTTGATCTTCACTGCCTTGTTGTCTGAGCTGTGAAGACACTGTTGAGTTGACCCTTCTTACACAGGTCATACGGACTATCTTATGTCTGAGATAGGTTAGTTTTCTAGGTTACTTTATGCTTCACCTCTTCGGTAAAAAAGTTACTGAGGTGGTTGGAGGTTCAACGCTGAGATAGTCTACATGGCGCGAGCCAGCTGTACATGCGCAGTCCTATCTTGGCACCAGCCCTCCTGAAGATTTTTGGCTCCCGATGGGTCCTAGCGCCTCCAGTGTAGTCCCACTAGTGTGAATGAGTGGTGGAGACTTCGTCCAAGAAGATCAAGAATTACGGTAGATACGTAATTTTCATTTTCTGCATGTTGCCTTCTCCAACGTCCTCCTTCGACCGGCAGCTCTGCATGTATCCCTGTGGCAAACATATCCTGTCCAGGGATGGGCACTCTGCTTGCTGTGCATAGCCCCCGACCACGACACCCAGGCCTGCCAGCATTGCCAAAAGTTCAATAGCAGGATGAGGATCTGCCATCGGAAGACTCTTCAGGCTTTCCTCACAGAGCAACGTTTGGCCACCATGCAGAGAGATTCCTCTTCGGGGGGAGGGGTTCTTCCCACCACAGATCTTCAGAGAAGCACAAGGAGAAGCTGAAGGAAAGAGAAAAGGAGATATCTCCCTTCAGCCTGGCGGTTCTGCAGGGACTCCTCTCCTGAGGGCATTCCCTTCTTGGCTTTTCTCTGCATCCTCCACCCGAAATTAGCGTGAGTCTCCTTTACTGCTTGGGACTCAGTCCCACATGTGTTTACCTGCTGCAAGAGCTGACTCTCGAAGTAAGATAGTACAGTTACATAAGAACTTACCGTAATAGATCTTTGAAAAGTTATTTATTTGAATTGGCCTATACCGATATTTAAGCTCCTGCTACGATGATGATTTTAGAAATATGCATCTGTTTTATACAATTTTATCTTGTCTTGTTATGTTTATGTAAAAAGCTATGATCAATTTTGGAATAGCGTTCTACAAATAAAGTTTGGTTTGGTACTGCTACAGTAAGTTCTTACATAACTGTACTTTCCTCCTCCCATTCGTCAGGCCGACACTGATGTCAGTTCTATAGTGCACACTGGCTTAGCTCCTCCAGCATTTCAGAGGACTCTAGCCAGGGCTCTTCTCCCTCAGGGTCACACCACTCGGAGCTTAGAGGTCATCCTTCCTCCCCTGATAGCAGGGACACTCCTAGGTCGGCCTCCTAACGATCCGTTATTTATGCATGTCATGAGGCACATCCAGGCCTCTAATGGATGGGGAACTGAGAACCTGGATCCTGAAAGGTGGAGATTAGCAAAATACATGAGGCAGAAGGAACCCAAGCCTTTAATGGTTCCTCCTTTGGTGGATAATTTCCGGGATTTAACGAGGGTCACCTGGAAGCACCCATTCTCCACCTCGGCCATCTCTAAAAAAATCGGATCAGCTATACGGGTCGGCTATAGAGAAACCATTCCTGGCTGAGCACCCTACTGCTGATTTGATGGTGATCACCGTGACCCATGACAGGTCCAAGAGGCCTAAGCATTTAGCAATCAGCCTCCTGACCAGGAATCCAGAACCATTGACCAACTGTGCAAGAAGGTATATTCCTCCTCTACTCGCTCCATTTGGTCCCTTAACTTCCTCAGCCAACATGGTTCAGTACCAAAACGCCCAGTGGGATAAGGGAGTAGAAATTATTTCAGGTCCTTCCAGACTCAGCTCAAAAAACTGAGCTTCTGGACCTTCTTAAATCTGGGTCAGATGTGGGCATCCATGTTTTGCGTGCCACATATGACACTGCAGACACAGCCGCCAGAGCAGCCGCCACAGGCATCTGCCTCCAGTACTACGCATGACTCAGGGTGTCTGGATCCACCCAGGACCTGCATGCTGGCTTCAAGGACCTCCCTTACTATAGTTCGGTTCTTTTTGGAGATGAAGCTGAAAAGTTGATCACCCATCTCCAGGATTTGGGCAAAGCCATCTGGTCTGTACAAAAGATGTATGAAATGAACCAGAGGCCATTCAAAAAGTAGCCTTTATGTAAACACTCGGGTCAGCGCCCAGAAACCAGCCTCAGCAGAAAGGGGGCTTCAAACATAAGGCAACCTCCCAGACCCCGGGAGGTTCCACTTCTAGAGCCACTCACGACCCCCCCAGTCACCCTGCCCACCCCTGGAGTCGCACAGTGATTCCTTGCCCGATCCTCCTCCTCCAGCAGAGTTTGTGGGGGAAGCGGTAGGGGGTCACTTCGCCCTCTATCTCAAGGGATGGAGCAAGATCACAACTGACTTGTGGGTCCTCCAATTAATAGACAGAGGACATACTTTGGAGTTTCTGGAGAGGCCACCAGAAAACTCACCAGTGTCGTCCTATTATCTTCCTCCTCACATCTCCCTCATTGAAGGGGAAATCCATGCCTTATTACAAAAGAGAGTCATAGAGCTAGTCCCCCCCGGACCAAAGGGGAAAGGGACTTTATTCCCACTTTTTCCTCATTCCCAGAAAGACTGGGGACCTTTGTCCCAACCTGGATCTCAGTTCCCTGGACAACTACATTGAATACAGGAGGTGCAGGATAGTCACTCTACCAGGGCTAATCCCCCTCCTGCACCAGGGAGACTAGCTCTTTTGTCTAGATATGCAGGATGCGTACTTGCACATTCTAGTGTTCCCGCCCCATAGAAGGTACCTGTGTTTCCTCTTCCAGGGTGACACTACCAGTTTCAAGCTCTACCATTCGGCCTATACTCCACTCCCAGAGTCTTTACCAAGTGCCTGCTGGTGGTGGCTGCAGCCCTCAGAAGACAAGGCCATTACATCTTTCCCTACCTAGACAACTGGCTTTCAACAGCTCCCACAAGCGGTCAGCTGCTTCGTACTCTTGGAGAAACCTTTACCCTCTTCCGAGAATTGGGGATCACCCTGAATCTTCCGAAGTCATCCCTGTGGCCCAGCCAGAAACTCCAGTTCATTGGCGCGATCCTCAACACAGTGCAGGGCAAGGCCTTTCTCCCCAAGGACAGGGTGGATCGCCTGCGAGGACAGGCCTGAATGTTTTTTTACTGCCCCCCCATTTCCCGGCTCGAGACTACTTAAGGCTCCTCGGCCATATGATAGCGGACATACAGGCCATTCCTATGGCTCGCCACCACATGAGTCCCACAGTGCATGCTCAAGGTGTAATGGGCAAATGATCAGATGACCTTGAACAGAGGGTTCTAATCTCAGATCCAGATTGATGGACCCCGACAACCTGCCTAAAAGGGTCCTCTTCCAACAGGAGCCCCCTAGGTGAGTTTTGATGACTGACACCTCGGGACTTGGTTGGGGTGCTCATCTTAAGGACAGGCAGACCCTGGGCTCCTGGTCCCCAGACGAGCAGTCCCTGCAAATCGATGTCCAGGAGATGAGTGTTCTGAACAACTTGCTAGCGTTTCAGACTGATCTCCTCTCCTCATCCAAATGGACATGTCTGAGGTGTTTTACATCAACAAACAAGGAAGGATGCATTCCTACCCCCTCTGCAGGAGGCAGTGAGGGTCTGGTATTGGGCTCTGGAACACCACTTAGAAGTCACTGCTGTTCATGCTCCAGACGTCCAAAATGTCTTGGCTGACAGCCTAAGCAGGTCTTCGACCAAGGCCCACGAGTGGGAGCTCCTACAGTCAGTGGCAGAGCAGTTGTTAGTCAGGTGGGGTCACCAGAGCTGGACCTCTTTGCATTCCCACACAGTGCTAAAATGCCCAGTTTCTACTCACTAGATCCAGGGCTTGGAGTTTTCTGGCGAGGCGCATTGTCCCTCTGTTAGACAGGGAGGTTTCTTTACGCCTTCCCTCCCTTTCCCATTCTTCAGAGGGTACTTTTCAAACTTCAGGCGGAAGGAGCAGAGATGATTCTCATCACTCCCTTCTGGCCTCATCAGATTTGGTTCCCTCTGCTCCAGCAGCTAGCCTCGGAACCCTCGATTCCTCTACCTCTGAGCTCGCACTTGCTATCCCAGGACCAGGACACACTAGTCCATCCAGATCTCAAGTCTCTGCATCTGCACGCTTGGCTCCTGCAGACCTAGCAGTCACCGGGTATGGGGTTTCTTCCAGAGTGACTGACGTCCTAGTGGCGGCAGGAATGCTGCCAGTGTCGGTGGCTCAACAGGTAGCGTACTCGCCTCTGAGGCAGGGAGATCAGAAGGCTGTGTGTTCTATCCCCACACCTGGCACTTGGGTTAAATCCCAGTACTGACACTGTAGTGCAGCATGAGGGAGGTGCTGCACTCCTGAGGTGCCATCTTTCAGATGAGACACTAAACTGAGGTCCCATCTGCCTGTTCTGGTTGTAGTTCAGGTGGATGTTAAAGATCCTGTGGCAGTCCTCTAAAAGATTAGGGGAATTTCCCCATTGCTCTGGCCAAATTTCCCCCCATTCACTAAAAATACCACCAACAGCTTAATCTGGTTTGAGGTCAGTTGGCAGTCATCTGCATCCCCTCCCCTGGGTTGTGCCTGAAAATAGGCAAAATTTGTCTAGTGCTCTTACCTGGTCAACAGAAACAAAATAAATAAAGCCCTCCACTAGATCCACCAATGCCATGAAGTGGAGGAGGTTCTGTTTGAGGGCAGCTGCCCATCACCTCGATCCCTTCTCCTGCACAGTAAACTCCATCCTTGAGTATCTCCTCTCTCTCTCTTTGACACAGGCCTGAGCTACTCATCTATCAAAGTGCATCTCTCTGCCATCTCTGTGTACCATGCACTGGTAGACGGTAAACCCCTTACTTAGCTGGATTTGTCCCATACCTTCTTATGGGCATTTTAAATATGAGAACTCCCATCTGGAACCCTGTTCCTCCATGGGACCTCCTCTTTATATTAGAGAAACGTATGCTCCCCCCTTTTGAGCCAGCAGTGGATTGCGAGATACACTTTCTCTCATGGAAAGCATTCATCTTCCTGGACATAGTCTCCACCACTCATTCACACTAATGGGAGTTTGCCGGAGGCGCTGGGACCCAGCAGGAGCAAACTTTTTTAAGAGGGATGGCACCTGAGATGGCACCTCGAGGAAGCGGCACCACAAGCCCCGGCTCATGCGGTAATGACTATCTCGGCATCGACCCTCCAACTGCCTCAGTTCCTTTTTTCCCCACCGTCGAGTGCGCTTCAGTGATGATGTCTCTCGCCCGCCGGGAGTTAAACTTCACTAGCAGCAATAGTTCAGTTTATTGTTTTGTAGAATTATTTCAAATCAGTACGGGTTATATATTTTAATTATACAACAGAAGTCTTCAGCCCTCCATCGACGGAGTCGATCATGAGCAGGTCAGGTGACAGCAGGGAGACTTTGTATGAAAGCTGTTCAGTCAGCCGGGTCGGGTCCAGTCGGCCGCCCTCCCCCGAGGGGGGGGGTTTGACCACGGACGATCCAATGCTATGGGGGGATGGGCGGTCCCCCCGACAGCATAAAAGGAAACGGTCCCATTCACTGAGCCATTCAGCCTCGAGTTCTTCTTCGACACAGAGATCGAAGAAGAAACGGCATCACTCGAGGTCACCCTCTGGTATGTCTGCGCATAGATGGTTGGTTATCAGGGCCAGCTGCCGGTCTCCAGCTCTTTCAGAGTCATCTGTCTCTGGTAGCTAACCTTCTCGACACCAGAGCCCCTCCCCGTCTATTGGAGGAGCTTCTGAGGAGCAGTTTCACCAGTGGGCTGCTCTTATGGAGCAGTGGGCTCGGAGGTTGGTCCAGCTGCCCGGGCCAGTCAGTCCAATGCCAGGGCCTTTGGGCCATTCGGTTTCAGAGGGACGGGTAGGGTGGGTTGACCTTCCTAGTCATGCAGTACCTTCGGTGCCGTCAACTCCGCGCTCAGGTGTTTATCCCCGTCACATGGCTGCGGTGCAGGGGTCCGCATCGATGCCTCTATCTCCTGCCATTTTTTTCCTCCTTTACCTCAAATCGCAGTTTTCAAACCCGTGGGACTCTCTCGGCACCATTTGCAGTGCTGCAGGCTCTTTCTGCAGCGTCTGCAGCACCGCGGGCTCTGTCAGAATTGTGTGTGGCACCGGGGGATCTATTGGTGCCATGTGTGGTGCCAGGGGCTCTGTCGGTGCCATCCGCGGCGCCACAGGTTCTGTCAGTGCCATGTGCTGCGCCGCTTAGGCTAGCGCCTTCCTCCTTGTTCTTGGTGCCGTTTTCCTCTACGGCGCCGGGGACTGGTATGGCGCCAGCCGCTTTTCAGGGCTTCTTGACTCCGATTCTTTCTTCTTCTGTTTCTCCTCCTGATTTTCACTCCTTTCCTGTCTATACAGTCCCCCCGGACTGTCAGGAAATGATTTTGAGCCTGACCCATATCTTTGCCTGGGTGATGATGTTGATGTCCTGCCCTGGGAGCAGGGGTCAATCCTTCTGCAGAGCCTGTGGTTGAAGACCTTTCCTTTAAGTCTCTGCTCAAAAATTTAAATTCTACTCTTTCTCTCCAGACTACAGAAATCGATCCTGGGAAGCTTTTGCAACTCCAGTATCTTATACCCCGGAGATCCCTTTGGATTTAACCCCTCCGGTACAGCCCTCTTTTAAGACTGTCTCTCAGAAGGTGTGGAAGAATCCAGCTCTCATTCCTTCCATGGCCAAGTCCATAGATAGGAAGTACACCCCTCCCAAGGATCACCCCACTTTGGCCTCACAAGCCTTTGCTGATGCCATTGTAGTCTTGGCAGAGAATGATAAGGCTGTCCTTCTTCAAGGATCTACAGCCCGACCAGTGAACAAAGAATCTCACAAGATAGACACCTTGGGTAAGAGAGTCTTTGCTGCTTCATCCTTGGGTATGCGCTCTGCCGGTTACCAGGGCTACTTTTCTCAATATAAGTATGTACTTTGGCATTCCCTCAAATGGTAGAAGCTCTGTCTGAATCAGAAGTTGGCTCAGAGCTACTCCAGTCCATAACTAGGGGTATCAAATCCAATAACCAACAGGTTAAAGCTGCAATGGACGCCTATGATACCACCTCCCAGGCGGCGGCAGCTGGCATCTGCACTCGATGCCACTCTTGGCTACGTACTTCGGGCCTCACGAATGACGCCCAGCAGCAAATCATGGCTTTACCTTTTGACGGTATGTATCTCTTTGGGCATCAGCTGGAGCAAGCTCTAGAGGCCACGCAGAAGACTAGGTCTGCCATTAAGACTGCTAGACCTGTGCCCGCCCCCTCCCGAGGGGGTGCAAGCAAGCGCCAGTTTCACAACCATCAGTCCCTTCGGGGCAGAGGAGGTTTTAACAAAAACCACAACTCTCAGCCACAAAAGAAAGTGCAGCAGAAGGCGCAAGGGCCCAAAACGCCCAGTGCCACCTTCTGAGTTTCTGGCCCAGGTTCCACCTCAGCTGTCTGAGGGGGACTCCTCCTCAGCGGTGGGAGGATGTCTGACTCAGTTCTACAATCAGTGGAAATCTGGAACATCAGACAAATGGGTCCTCCGGATAATCCGCAAGGGGTACTCTCTCAATCTTTCAGAAACTCCTCTGGATCCTCCTCTCAAGCGACAGCCCAGACTGTCGGCAGTACAGTCTGACCTTCTTGCTTCCGAGGTACAAGGCCTTCTGAACAACAGGGCAGTAGAAATAGTTCTGCTGGATCAATGAAACACAGGTTTCTACTCCCATTACTTTCTATTTCCGAAGAAAACCAGTGGCATGCGCCCCATTCTGTATCTCAGAAAATTAAACAGGCTCCTTCACAAGAAGTTCAAGATGATATCACTAGGTACCCTGCTACCTTTGCTTCATCAACACAATTAGCTAGCCTCCCTGGACATGCAGGATGCCTACCAACACATTCTCATACACCCAAAGCACCACAAATAGCTAAGGTTCGTGGCATTGGGTCAACACTATCAGTTCAGAGTCCTGCCCTTGGGCTATCCTCGGCGCCCCCACATTTTTACAAAGTATTGTGCAGTTCTCACGATGCACCTCAGGAAAACCCGAATACAAGTGTTTCCATATCTGGACGACTGGCTCCTAGCAAGTCCCTCCAGGCAAAAGACTCTGGAGGCCGTGACCACGGTCTCAGACTTTCTCAACGTCCATGGGAGTCCTGCTGAATCTCAACAAGTCGCAGCTGCAGCCCTCCCAGAAGCTTCTCTTCATAGGAACCCTTCTTGACACCTCCTGTGCGAAGGCTTTTCTTCCAGAGGACAGAAGGAGCGATATCTTACAGATGGCCCGATACATCAGAGAACACAGCTCGGTTCGAGCTATCTCGATGCAGTGGATGCTGGGCCTCATGGCATCCTCGGTGTTCACTGTGCCCTTGGCTCGTCTCCACATGAGAACCTCTCAGTGGATGCTCAGTACTCAGTGCTCCCCAACCACTCATCCTCAGTCCTTTCTCATCAGGGTGACGGAACCTCTGAAGAAGAGGTCACACGTCTGGTGGTCACAGAAGGACAATCTTCTGGAAGGATATCCCTTTGCCCCTCTGGATCATCAGATCTCCATTACCACGGATGCATCCCTGATGGGTTGTGGAGCCCACTGTCAGGATCTCCACACCCCAGGGTACATGGACTCAGGACGAGTCCCAACTTCACATAAACGTCCTGGAAATGAGAGCCATCCTCTATGCAGTCCGAGCCTTGAAGGACATACTCTGTCACAAGAACATTCTCCTTCAAACGGACAACAAAGCAATGATGTACTACATCAACAAACAGGGCGACGCACACTCTTACCCATTATGCAGGGAAGCAGTGAGTGTGTGGGAGTGGTGCCTGGAACACAAGTTTCTGATTCAGGTGGTTTACCTGACAGGAGTACAAAATGAACTGGCAGACCGCCTCAGCAGAACGGAGACAGATCTTCACGAGTGGTCTCTCGACTTAACAGTCGTTCAGTCACTCTTCAAAAAGTGGGGAACTCCAGACCTGGACCTTTTTGTGTCCCCACTCAACGCAGAACTGCCTCTCTTCTGCTCCAGAAATCCAGGACCTGGCATTTTCGTCAGGATGCGTTCAGGCTGCGGTGGACAAGATGCTTTCTATACGCCTTTCCTCCTCTTCCCCTAATTCAGAGGGTACTTCTCAAATTGGAGTCTCAGGGGGGCAGAATGATTCTCGTTGCCCCCTTCTGTCCTCTACAGATATGGTTTCCGCTACTCAACAGTCTATCGGAAACACCCCACCCCAAAGACTCTTCCCTTTCAGACAAACCTTCTGACCCAGGGTCCCGTGGTCCATCCCAACCTGAGGTCGCTTCACCTTCTCACTTGACTCCTGAAGAGAGAGAGAGGTGGATAGGTTCAGTGTTTCTCATAGAGTTTCAGCTATTTCTTTTGGCTGCATATAAGCCGACCACTAGAAAAACCTACACAGCCAAATGGAAGTGTTTCTCTATCTGGTGTGCAAAATCCTCTTGGAACCCTTTTTCCTGCCCACCGAATAAAGTCTTGGAGTACCTTTTAGACCTCTCAAATACAGGTCTGCAGTACTTCAGTCAAAGTTCATCTTTGTGCCATTTCGGCACATCACGAGCCAGTACTTTCCATGTCACTGGCTCAGTTGCCTGTGGTTAAGAAGTTTCTTAGGGGTATTCTGCATACTAGACCTACTATCAGACATCTAGTCATAGCATGGGACATTAACCTTGTGCTAGACATGCTCACTCGTAAACCTTTCGAGCCTCTAGCTACTTGCGACTTGAAGTTCCTCACTTGGAAAACGGTCTTTCTGGTGGCCATTACTTCGGCCTGTAGAGTTTCTGAGATGCATACACTGGTCACAGACCCCCCATACACTGTATTTCAGAAGGACAAAGTAGTTATTAGGACTCATTCTAAGTTTCTCCCTAAGGTTGTCTCAGAATTCCATCTAAACCAACCTTTAGTCCTTCCTACCTACTTTGCGAACTTCTAGAATGAAGGGGAGCAGGGCTTGACAAATTTTAAAATTAGGTACTTGTCCACGGACAAGTGGCTTGTCCAAAAGTAGTTGTCCCAGTGCTTGAGTTGGTAGTCCCGGTATAAGATGGCATATTTTTAATGGAAAGTATCAAACTACAGAAAACCCAATGGATTTATTGTAGTAGTTATTTAGTGTTGAAATAGACAATAAGGAGAATAAATAATATGATTTTATTTTTGTCAGCTGCATGGCGAGGCTGCGAGCATAGACAGAATTAGCATTAGCAGCGAGGAATTGACAGCAAGTGTGGTTGCAGCAGCAGCACAGAGTGCCAGCCTGCAGCACAGTGAGAACATCATTACAGCAGAGTAGCACACAGTACAGCATCAGCATCGGGAAAAGTTACAGGAAGCCTGAGCTTGCTCCAGCCGGAGCATCATATTCAGTCATGTCGTCATCAAGACTAGTGACAGCCTCCGGGACATTTTCGCGTGAATCAGCAGAACTAGTAGTTGAACTAGCATGACCATGATGACCATGAATGTGGTGTGTGCCAGGACCAGATAGTAGCCAGTGGTTGATAGCTTGATCCGGATCAAAGCTGTCTAATGCAGGGCCTTCAACTGCTATATGCAGAAGTGACTGGAGCGTGTCATCAGCCAAACTTGTTCTTATTTTTGTTTTATAAGATTCTGAGTGGAGAATACTCTCTCATTTAGCAGTAGAACACACTCATAGCCAGTAACATTTCTATTAGGTCAAGGATGTGAGCAAGCTGGGCAGGTTTCTCTCGTAGTAGTCGTGAATACACTTGCAGATATGGCTTGTCAACTGCAGACTTAAGCATTGCTTTTAATGCACAGTACTCCCTTTTTATACTGGTTACATGATCTTCAGAAAAAAAGTTGTGAAAGTAGTCTAATAAATTACTTAAATCAGTTGTGCCAAATTGTGCAAGTTCTTCTCGTGACAGATCAAAATTTTTGAAATCCAAGGAACTGAACCATTTCAGAGGTTCTTCCGAGAAATTCTGAAAACGCTGATCAATGTAAGATACTGCTGCATCTATTAAACTGTGCAGCTGTGTATCAGTTGTAAAATTTACTTCTGGGCAGTTCCTTT
Organism: Neoceratodus forsteri; assembly: GCA_016271365.2. Classification (NCBI taxonomy): domain Eukaryota; kingdom Metazoa; phylum Chordata; order Ceratodontiformes; family Ceratodontidae; genus Neoceratodus; species Neoceratodus forsteri. The sequence goes on along the minus strand of JADMNL010000023.1, from coordinate 361,773,001 downwards.
TGAAAGTAAAAGGAACAATCTTGTCCTCACTGCCACGTTTTGAAATGAGGTAGTTCATGCATTTCTCTGCAGGATTATATTGGTTCAGAAATGATGTCATAAACTTTCCTGGTCTTGTTTTTAGCTCAGTCAACTGAAGTAAGCATGTCTCAACGAGTTGGGGGACTTCTAATATTAGTAGGTCATCCTTCTGAAATTCAAGTGATAAATTTTTCAATATTGACAGAAAATCTTGAAGAATAAACAGTGATTTTACAAACTGTACTGCGTGCGCATCTCTTAGAAGTGCCTTTGCTTTGGCCCCATCATCACCAGCAGAGTTTGACACATGTTCAAGATGCTGAATTACTGTAGGCAGGTTGACTTGAACAGCATGAACTGAACGCGTCTTACTTGCAAGCCAACGCACTTGCTTTATTGCACTGAAATGAGCCAACTCGGTGTGTATGACATCTGCTATTTCCTGCAGTTCCCTAAGTTTCTTGGGGCTGTAGTGGTAAAATTTAAAAATTCCTTTCAAGGTGTTTTCTACTTTTTGAACAAAGGGATTTTTTTTCATGATGTCGAGAACTGCTAACTCCAGTTTGTGGGCTACGCAATGCATGGGTATTACAGTGGGGACATGTTCTCGGATTTTTGCTATGGTGCCACCTGTATGGCCCATCATCACACTGGCACCATCAAAGTTGGCACATACGAGAACTGGTCCAGGTCTGCTCACATCGTTAAGGTCCGCTAAAGAAAGATCAACAGACTCAAGTGCAGAGGTTATTGCTTTAAAAACTCCATCTGCGTGAGAATGTTCAAGAGGTACAGCTTTAATTAACACAGTTGTAACTTTTTTCTGCCATCAACCAAGCGAAGGAAGACATTTTCCCACTCTACAATGCTTGCATCTGTACTGCCATCTGCAAAACGATGTAATTTTGTATTTTTATAGTCTGGATCTGTGTTGTAGACATGACAGCTGATATTGCGTTACAGAAATCTCTGGCCCGTTTACCATTTGCGTAATTGCTGCGAGTTTAACCCCATTTTTCTTGCAATGTGCAAAAGCCACTCCATATCTGAGAAAGGCGTAAATTTTTAGCCAAGGAATATGCAGTGTTAAATAAATGCCTCATTTTATTTTTGGTGACTTCCTCCATCTGAGAAAATGCATGATATATTGCAGTTTCAGATATATTAAAATCGACTGCATGTTGACCAGTTTATGACTATGCTGGTTTGCCCAAATTATATGTGGATTCGATTTCTCATGGGCTGTCACGGACTCAATTCTGAAATTATTTGAACCAGTAGCAAACACGTTAGGTTTTTTGAATAACAGGAGTCATAAAGTGGGATATTTCTCACAGGCAGAGCAGTACATGGCGTATTTTTGGTCATCATACCTTAACCAGGTAAACTGAGTTTAGCCAGTGATGCTGAAATGTTCGAGCCCTTTTTCAACATCATATTTTTATCTTTGCTTCTTTCTCAGTGTTTATTTCCTCATCATCTAAAATGAAAGGTCACTTTACCTGTACTGAACCAGAATGTGATGGCACTGAACTGCTGCTACTGTTATGCTCACTTGTTTCAGAAACTGAGTGCGGTCAAGTTAGACTGATGCGCCTGTTATGTCTACAAACACAGACCCAGACCGAGAACCTTAGTCGTTTTTCCTGACTACTAGTAGGGCCAGGGGGCTGGTTGGGGCTGGCTTTCAGACTGTGAAGAAGGCTCAGGGTCAGGCTCTTTACTTTTTGTTTCGATGAAGAAGATTTTCCCTGTCAAAGGAAAATAGAGTAGCTTCTTTGGCTTATTTTGTTGCATTATTTAACTGTCTTCTATGATGCAATTGTAAATAAACTAATAAAGATTGTTGTGTTATTGTACAATAAAATTCTATTTTGTGTTATCTTTGTGTGTGTTGTGTTACTGTAATTTTTACCTTAAGCTGTTGTGCTTATGCAGCACTACAAGAGGGCAGGACAGAGGTGGGTAGGGTGGGAGGGGCTGAGTCCAGAGCAGACAGATGCTAGCAGGAATTGCTTTTTCCTTCTCAGGGCAGGTTCGGTCCTCACGCCACACAAACAAACACTTCCACCAGTGTAGCTAGTACTGGTAGGTTTGTTTTATTTTTGGTGTCCCCAAAATGCCTTTTTCCTTCTCAGGTCAGGTTTGGCCTCACAGCCACACACACATACCTCCACCAAAGTACTAGCTAGGGTTTATTATTTTCTTCTGTGTAGTGTCACTGTCCTTTTCACACAAAAATGTTTTCCTTTCCCCTTCCTATAGGTGGGTGAGTGGGAGGGCTGGGTCCAGAGCCGGACGGAGTACTAGCAGGAAATTGCTTTTTCTAGGGACATGGATATGTTGTTCATCCACACTGTCAGGCAGGTTCCTTGCAGCTTTAAATCTTGCCGGAAGGTCTTCAAGCTGGCTCCTCCCACCCACCCGGATGGTAAAACTCTCGGCTCCGCCCCATGACGCCAGATCTTCCTTACTGCTTGGAAGCTCAGGTTCCCTCCTTAACGCTCTGCGTATAAGACTGGTTCCTAATTCTTGAATTTGAAATTAAAAGTTTTTGCTAAAAGACTTGGTCTTCTCTCCCTCGCGACTGACGATGGACGTCGACTCCGGTTTCGGAGATGCCCTGCGGGCAGAAAGATGTCTCAGACGGATCCGCACTCCGACGCGGTTACTGCTTGGGCCTTGAGCACGACCCGCCGGGCCTGCGACCTGTGCTCTTCGCGCACGACCTCGATGCAGAGACCATGCTGCCCGTTTACAACTGGGCGTCGAAGAATTTCCTCGGTTAAGTCAAAAGGCCCGTGCGGCGGTGTCAGCGGCGGCAGCATTTCGGCGTATCAGCTCGAGCAGATGATGGCCCTCGAAGGAGAGGCGTGAGCCACTTCTACCTCGGCTGCGGCATTTGTCGCTATCTCTCGCTGCCTCTTATTCGGCTTCTTTTAAGGAGCTTTGTCTGACCCTCTCGACAAAAGTGAGGTCCAACTTCTTCTGGACCGTTTCTGGGTCAAAAGAAGAAGTAAGTCTCACCGTCGGCGCTTTTGGGGCGGAAAGATCCCTCTCCCTAGTTGTCGGCCGTCGACTTGATGCGACCCTTGGCTCGGCCACTGGTTTCCGCGGTGTCCCCGTCAGGCCAGTTGGACGAGACTCCCGTCGGCAGGTGAAATTTTCTCGACCGTTGAATGAGTTAGTCGGCTAAACCGAGAATCCCCTCTCCCGGTTCCCCGATGGGGAGTTGAGGATCCCGTCGGCTGATCTGTGCCTCGGTTCCGGGCCTCGGTGGAATCGTCCAAACCCGAAGTGCCGATTCCCAGCGACACCTCCCGCACCGTCCTTGGCCTAGCGAGGTTCTCGGTCTCGGGCGTCTTGAGCGGTCCAGATCCCGCCGTCATAGGCAGTCTCGGTCTCGACACCAGCGGCAGCGCGCCGCCGCTCATCCTCTTCCTCCTCCTCGGACGAGGAGGCTTCGGCGCAAGTTGCGTCGGGTATGAGAACTCATGTGGCAACAGCTCCTTCTGACCGAGGAATAAGCCGGCGCGCCGTGTCTTCCCGGTGATTAAATGGCGCTGTCACGGGCGGCCCGAAACAACCCCTCATTTTGCTTGAGGAGACTGTTCCCAGGCCGTTTGTTGGTAATTCCAGCTGCCCACCGATTTGGTGGAACCTCCGCCTCCACAGCCGTTGGTTGGGGCTCGACCAAAAATTCTCGGTGGGCTCAGGGACTGCCCATAGGCTGTCTGTCACCCTCACTCCCGATAGACCTCGGCAGGTGGAGGGTGGCTCAGACCGAGGCAGCTCTTTGAGGACTCTTCGAGTCCGAGGATGATTCCTCCTTTTCTCCAGCGAATGGACTTGGAGTCCTCAGGAGGACAGTCGGTGGGCGATAGCCCTTCGTCCTTCCTAGGATTGCTTGGCTCATCCGGGTCCACGGGATGAAACTCGAACCCATTTCTAAATGGGCCAGGTATCCTCCCCGAGATTCTGGACCGAGATTCCCCACGGAGGCCTTTCGGTGGCCGAGGCCATGGTGGGTCGGCCTTGGAGCTCTGGCAGCGCCCTGCTTCCTGTCCTGCGCCTTGGCCAGGATGGCCAGAAGTATCGGTCCACCGGTTCCCTGTCCGTTTTTTCGGAACACCCCTCGGCTGAGGGGTTGGTTACCGACAGCGTTTTCTGGTGTGCCGGGAACGCTAGGGATGTGGACAAACCTCCCGACAAGGAGTCCAAGAAATTGGACTATGCCGGGTGAAAAGTCTATGCTGCGTGTCCTCTCGGCCTTCGCCAGGCCAGTTCGGCCGTCCTCATGGCACATTTTTCCTCATGCCCTGTTGGGCTCCCTGGATGAGGTGGTCCCTCATCTTTCCACGGATCTGCAGACTACAGTCAGGCAGGTGCGGGACCAGGGCAGGGCAGTGGCCAAACAGCAGCTCAGACTGCTTTAGACATTGGGGACTCGTGCCAGGTCTGTGGCGGCCGCAGTGGCTATGCGTCGTCCGGACTTGGCTGAGGATATCACCTTTGCCCGGATACCCAGCACAAGTTGGCGGATGTTCCTTTTTGGGGACTGACCTCTTGGCCCTGGGGTGGAAGGTCACCTGCAGAGGATCGAGAGGTCAGTGCTACATGGACTCTCTCTTCCACTCAGAAGGACAAGGCCGCAGAACCACAGCCTAAGCCCTTTCGTCCTTCTGCGCCCATGACGTCCGGCCCAGCAACGTCAGGGCCAGCAGGCTCGGGCTAGCATCCCAAACCCAAGCCCAGGGCTTCCTCCAACAGGAAGCAGGGAGGTAAAGGCCGGAGGTCCCTCCTCCAAGCCTGCCCAGTGAGCAGGCTGAGGTGTCGCCCCTAACCACGTCACCTCACCCTGAAGTTCCCCTGTGGGGGCCCATCTACGGCTTCCCTTTCCGCCCGGTCCGTTATTACCACGGACGGGTGGGTACTGGAGGTGGTGGGAAAAGGCCTGCCTCTAGAATTCGAGCAGGCCCCGCCCTTCAGAGCCGTCGCACCTCGGGGGGCCTCGGGGTCCGCAGCCTCGATGAGCCGACATCGCTCTCCTCCTCCAAAAGGAGGTGATCAGGGAGGTGGCGGACCCTCCCTCAGACCCAGGGTTTGTGTCCAGGTACTTCCTGGTTCCGAAACGGACGGGGGGCTGGCGCCCCATTCTCGACCTACACGACCTGAACAAGTTCCTAAGGTCTCGAACCTTCAGGATGGTCACTCTGGCTCAGATAATACCATCCCTGGAACCGCAGTGATGGTTCTGCTCTCTGGACCTGCAGGACAGCGTTCTTTCACATCCTATACCGTCCGTCACGCCGGAGATTCCTTCGCTTTCGAGGAGGATCCCTCTTGATTCTGAGCCATGCCCTTCGCCTGTCTCCAGCTCAAGGGTCTTCACCAAATGCATTGCAGTGGTGACAGCTTTCTCTCTTGGCGCCCGAGGTCCGGTGTACCCTTACCTGGACGGTGGCTGATAGCAGCCCCCCAGACAGGAGGTGGGCGGTCAGAGATCTGGCCCTCCAGGTTTGCTCTCAAGTCGGCCTTCTCATCAACGAGGCCAAGTCGGAACTCGAGCCGAAGCAGGTGATTCTGTTTATTGGGGCAGAGCTCGACTCTCTTCGAGCCAGAGCACGGCTCCCGGCGGACAGGGCCGAGGTTCTTACCTCCTTTGCCCAATCATTTCTGGTTGGGCAATCGCACCCTGCCCAGGACTTCCTGCGCCTCCTGGGTCTCATGGCGGCCTGTACCAGCGTGGTCCGTTGGGCACGCTGGCACATGCGCCCCCTTCAGTGGGGACTGGCCAGCCAGTGGTCCAGCAGCTGCGATCCATTGGACCAGCTAGTGATGGTGACAGGAGATGTGGACGCGCTCCGGTGGTGGACCGTTCCATCTCATCTGCAGGAGGGCATCCCGTTTGTCCGCCCGGGCCGACGGTCTCTCGTCGACTGATGCCTCTCTGATGGGTTGGGGTGCCCATCTGGGGAACACAGGCGCCGGCCTCTGGTCCCAGCGGGGAGTCCCGATGCCACATCAACCTGCTGGAGCTCGGCGGTCTGCCTAGCTCTCACCGCCTTTGCTCCGTTTCTCCGAGGTCAAGTGGTCCGAGTCAGGCCGGACAATACCCGACCATGTGCTACCTAAACTGCCAGGGCAGGAATGGCGTTCCAATGCTTCTATGCAAAGGCTCTCCGCATTTGGTCACTGCGTCGCAAGCCTGGAGGCGAATCTCCTAGCCATTCATGGGCAGGGCCTCCAACACCTGGCCGATGCCTGAGCGGATAGGGGCTGCATCTCACAGTGATCTCTCCTGCCGAGGTAGTACAAGATCTGTTCTCCTATTGGGACACACCTCAGGTGGACCTGTTTGCCTCCAGGGAGAGGCAGCGCTGAGGCTGTTTCATGCCGCCCCTCAGCAGGGGCTCGCTGCAGGGGATGCCTTCTCGAGTGGACCCCGGGCCTCTTCTACGCCTTCCCCCCATTTCCCTTGATTCACAAGGTGCTACTCAAAGCAAGGAGGGACAAGGCGCAGGTGATTCTGATAGCCCCAGACTGGCCCTGCAAGTTCTGGTACCCAGATCTCCTCAGCCTCAGCTCTAGGCTCCCGAGGCAGCTTCCAGCTCGCCCGGACCTGCTCTCAGTCAATCAGGGGAAGGTGTTCCATCCGGACCTTCAATCACTGTACCTGACGGCCTGGTTCCTGGCTGAAGTTCCAGGCCTTGGGTCTTTCCGGCAAGGTCCTCAATGTAGTTGGGCGTCCATGGTCGACCAAAAATGCTATGCCTTCAAATGGAAGATTTTCCATTTGGTGTCAGAGCAAGGAGCTTGGACCCTTCCTCCTGTCCTTTGGCAAGCATCTTGGACTATTTATGGTCCTTTCTAGTCAAGGGCTTGGGTGGGCGACCCTAAGGTGCACCTGGCAGCCATCGCTGCTTACTGGGCGGGCCGGGGAGCAGTCGGTGGTGCAGGAGAGAGTGGTCTGGCGCTTTTTCAAAGGCCTTGATCACATTTCCTCAGTGAGAGAACCTCCACCTCCGTGGATTTACTGCTGGTACTGGCAAAGCTCATGGGCAAGCCATTGAACCAATGCACAGGTGTGAACTCTCTCACCTGTGCGTGGAAAACCGCCTTCTTGGTGGCTGTCATGTCAGCCAGAGGATGGGAGAACTCCAGGCGCTCATTGAGTCTCCTTACCTGGTCTTCCACAGGGACAGGGTTGTCCTGCGCCCCACCAGAAATTCCTTCCGAAGGTGGTGTCGAGTTTCACCTTAACCAGGTGTTGACTCTGCAGTGTTCTACCCCAATCACACCTCGGAGGCCGAATACAGGCTCCATGCTTGGACCCTAGAAGGGCGCTCACTTATTATAAGGAGCGCACACGGCTGAAATCGGGAGAGGTTCGCCAGCTGTTTGTCACCTACGCTGAAGCCGCACCTGGCAGACCTGCAGCCAGCGGACGATAAGCAGGTGGGTCACCTCCTGCATAGATCTCTGCTACAAGTTGGCGGGCATGGAGCCTCCCAGAGGGATAAGAGCTCATTCTACCCGTCATACTGCTGCATCAGTAGTGGCTGCTTCCAGGGACGTCCCTATCCAGGAAATCTGCAGGGCTGCTACCTGGAAGTCAGCACACACCTTTATTACCCATTACCACATCGACCTTGAGTCACGCCGGGATGCTGGTTTTGGGGCCTCAGTTCTCCAGTCTTTATTCCCTAAGTAGGGGTGTCGCCTGCCTCCCTCCTCCCAGAGAACTGCTAGAGTCTGCCAGACAGTGTGGATGAACAACATATCCATGTCCTAGAAATACAGGTTACTCACCTGTAACAGGAGTTCTAGGAATGGTATATGTTGTTCATCCACACGACTCACCCGACCTCCCCGGCTTCGACGCACAACCTGAGCTTCCAGCGGGCCAGATCTGGCGTCATGGGGCGGAGCCGAGAGAGTTACCACCTGGGTGGGTGGGAGGAGCCAGCTTGAAGACCTTCCGGCAAGATTTAAAGCGGCAAGGAACCTGCCAGACAGTGTGGATGAACAACATATACCATTCCTAGAACTCCTGTTACAGGTGAGTAACCTGTATTTCCCTTCTCAGGGCAGGTTCAGTCTCACAGCCACACACAAACAAACACTTCCACCAGTGTAGCTAGTACTGGTAGGTTTATTTTATTTTTTCGGTGTCCCCAAAAATGCCTTTTCCCTTCTCAGGTCAGGTTTGGCCTCACAGCCGCACACACATACACCTCCACCAAAAGTACTAGCTAGGGTTTATTATTTTCTTCTGTGTAGTGTCACTGTCACTTTTCACACAAAAAATGTTTTTCCCTTTCCCCTTCCTATAGTATATTTTTAAGAAAGAAGTCCGCAGTTGTTCCCAAATTCCTGTACCTTCTCATCTCAGGGCAGGTTTGGTCTCACTCACAGCCCACTGCCACACACACCTCCACCAAGTACTTGGTAGGACAAACAAAGTACTAGCTAATAAGTTTATTTAAGGTAGCTATCTTTTTTTTTTTTTTTTTTGGGTATCAATCTCTTTTTATACTGCGACTGTTTACTTTATTAAGTATTCAGTTCTTTCCCTTCCACAATTTCCTCTACTCTACTCTACCCTTAGGCTCTCAGGGCAGGTTCGGTGGTCTTGCAGGAGGCACACATTATCAGTCAGGGCCAAGTCCCTGATCTCTGCTCTCTCAGGGAAGGCAGGCTTGTCTCACAAACACACACACACCCCAACCCTTATCACACGATTATTATTGAAATGTTTAGTAATTCCACAACTTAAATTCAACACACAATCACTTCCCCCACTTAGTCTCATGTTTTTTTGCCTTTTTTGTTTATTTAAGAGCTGTGTATCCTTTTATTTTTCTTCACTTCACATGAGTCCACACAAGTCCAAACAACACACACAGCTCCCTGAATTCAGTGTGCAGTGTTTTTGCTTAGTTCTCCCTTCTTTTTTATATATATATATAATCAGCAGATTGTTTTATCAGACTTTCCACTCTAAGCAAACTCTCTCCTCACACATCCCCCTCCCCCCAAACTACAGATCCTCCTACTCTCCTGCTCCAAAATTCCCAATATATATTTGTATTATATTCTAACTTCTCTCTCCTATTACTGATTTGCTAGTGACTCGCGGCAATCAGCCCCAAATACACAGTTTGACTGTGCTCCAAACAGAAACGATGTGCTCTCTGCCTCTCTCCGAGCAGCGAAATGGCGCGTTTGCCAACGTGCACGGAGCTAGTGCTACTGCCACTCTGAGAGCTCCAGTCCAACCCCTAACGCGATCACCAATAGCCAGGACTGACAGGACTGTACCATCAGCTATAGGCTGCCTAGCCTGTCAGTCTGGCTATTTTGACCAGTTACGAGCGCGTTTCTTCTTGGCGCCGCCCTCGCGCCTCCCCAAGTGTCTGCTGGTGCCCGATTGCACAGTTAATTCGGGAGTCAGGACATGGGGTGGCTGGTGCGGCCTGCGCGGCAGGTGCTGCCGTGATTCAACAATACGCGCAAAGTAAAGATCATCTAGTGGCCAGCGAGAGAAAAGCAGGTAAAAACCTGCAAATTTTAAACTGCAGCATGGTAGTCCGTGGGACAAGCAGAACTCTGGCATCTGCTTGTTCCTACATAAAAAATGGTAGTCCGGGACGTCGGGCTATAGGATTTGTCAAGCCCTGAAGGGGAGCATATACTCCATTCACTGGATGTTAAGAGTGTGCTGCTGTTCTATCTAGATAGAACAAAAGAAATCCACAAGGCTCAACAACTTTTTATTTCCTTCAGCAAGACCCGGCTGTGTCAGCCTGTCGCTATCAGATGCATTTCAGCATGGCTGGTGGCATGCCTTCGCCACTGCTATTCTAGGGCACAGGTCAAGCTGGAAGGCAGAATATACGCTCACTCTGCCAGAGCAGTTGCAGCATCTGTGGCGGAAAACCGTAACATGCCCATTGCCGATATTTGCAATGTGGCTACTTAGAGCTCCGTGCATACTTTTGTTAAGCACTACGCCTTGGATGTCCATGCCAGACGACATCTGTTGTTTGGCAGGACCACCCTTAATGAACTTCTCTCCTAAGCACATGAGCCCTTTATCTCCTGCTGCCCGTCTCGGGGTATTATTTAGCTCAGTACTCTCCCATTAGTGTGAATGAGTGGTGGAGACTTTTTGTCCAGGAAGATAGAGAAATTACGTACCTTCTGTAATTCTTGATCTTCTTGGAGGAAGTCTCCACCTCTCATTCATACACCCCCCCACCATCCCCCGAGCTCACTTCTCTATTTATGTTCTTCACTCCCTCAATGGCTGGGCTGTGAAGACTTTATTGTTGACCCTTCGTACACAGGTCATATCTTATGTCCGATTTTTAGGCTAGTCCTTCTAGGTTAATTACGCTGCACCTCCTTGGGGGGGGGGTACTGAGGCAGTTGGAGGGTCGACACTGAGATAGTCAGTACCACACGAGCCAGGGCTCGTTGTGCTGCTTCCTCATGGCTCCATCTCAGGCGCCGTCCCTCTTGAAGAAGTTTGCTCCAGCTGGGTCCTAGCGCCTCTGGCGAACTCCCATTAGTCTGAATGAGTGGTGGAGACTTCGTCCAAGAAGATCAAGAATTACGGTAGGTTCGTAATTTCCATTTTTTAATGCAGTTACTTCTGCTCAGAGGATTTCCGAACTCCATGCTCTGATATGTAAAAAGCCCTATCTGGTTTTCCATAAGGACAGGGTGCCCTTATGGACCAATCGTAAGTTTTTGCCAAAGGTGGTGTCAGAGTTTACTTTGAACCAGGACATTCACCTGCCTGTCTGTTATCTAGAGTATTCTAACAGGGGAGAAGTGTTATTGCATGCTCTGGATGTCCACTGGACGCGTCATTTTTATTTGAACTGTACCGGTCCTTTAAGGAAGACTGATCAGTTGTTGCATCTTTTGCTCGCAAGCCTCAGGTAGCACCAGTTATTAAACAAGCCTTGTCTGTTAGTTAACTGCATAGTTTACTGTTACCAAAAATACGACACGCTTTTACTTGGATCGGATAAAGGCCATTCCACCAGGGAAGTTGCTACTCCCTTTACCTCTTTGAGAAACATTTCTGCTGCAGACATTTGCGCAGTCCGGGTCTCCAGCAGGAGAACTGAGGTGGGGCTGGGGACCACCCCCTTTATACCACTGGCTGACGTCAGGGTGGTCCCCCACCAAAGACTGCTAGCTAGAAGGTTTTCGTGAGGTCCTGGAACCTAGCTGCTTAGTCCTTATGGTTATTGCCTGCTGCAAGAGCTCTTCTCGAAGATATACTGATCTGTCTTCATGGGTGGAGCCCTTGCAGCAGGTAATACTATTAGGACTGAAGCAGTCAGGCATCAGGACCCCACGGAAAACTTGTAGCTAGCAGTCTGAGGCAGGGCTCCACCTGACGTCAGACGTGGTATAAAGGGGGGTAGTCCCCTGGCACCATCTTAGTTCTTTTCCTGCCGTTGATCCGCGTAGTTTGGCTCCTCGGACACCTCTCTTTGCAGTTGACAGCCTCTAACTTCAAATAAGTCTAATTTCCATTATATTACATTTACTTCACCTCGTTTATATCATCACCCTCACCACCACAGCAAAAGTCTAGGTGTGCGTGCAGAAAGCAGATCCCGTCCAAAGACAGACATGTGGCCTGCCTCATCTGCCAAGGTCTGGAACACCAGCCAGACTAGTGTGCACACACACTGCCAAAGATTTAATCAGAAGACGTGTGCCAGGAGAGCCCACACCCTCAAAACTTTTCTCCTAGACAAGAAACTTGCAGCCATGCAGCAAGGATCAGGGGCTAGCTCATCCTGTCCCGCCAGGGAATCCCCAGCTAGAGATGGGTCATCCGGGGGGGAAGCACCACCATAAGGAGAAGGACCGGGCCAGGTCTGAGTCCTGCCCTAGGTCGCCAGCCAAGCCGACGTCATCTTCGTCTTCCAGCAAAAGATCCAGTTCCTTTCCAGCCTTGCTGTCTGAACCTTCCCGCCCTTCCAAGTCCACTCCCATCTCTTCTCAGGGACACCACCGGGAGTCAGCCCAGGTGGATCATTGTCATGTTTCCCTGGCTCATTGACCTTCAAAAACCACAGGGTCATCCCAGGAAAGCCAGTCCAGGGCCCAGGAAAGGCCCAGTTTCTCAGAGAAGAGGAAATATTCTGACGAACCCTCCGGTAGGCAGGAGGTTGCCCAGGCTCGGACCTCTCCTCCTCAGGCAAAGGTGCCCCCTCCTCCAGACAAGAGCCCGCCTAGCTGCTCGCCTACCATAATGATCCGCTCCCCGACACCAGACACGGGACGGTCACCGGATGAGGATCACCCATCCACCCCTCCTCCGAGGGACTAGACACCTGATAAGGCCATGCCGGATCCCGGTCACCTGCCCCTGGATGCCGGGGTTCCAGACCCAATGCTCACCAGTCCAGCCATGGTTCATAAACCCCAGATGCCCGCCCCTCAAGACCTGAAGCCTGGCCCCTCAGACCCAGCTCCAGCGGTTGTCCCAGTGGCAGATATTGGCAATTTATTCACCACTTGGTGGATTACCATGAAAGGGGACCTCTTGTACAGACCCCCAGACACGGTCCCTCCTCCACCACCCATGGGGCCCTCGCCTACACCAGAGCCTCAGGGGAACCAGGGTGAACCCAGTCCACATGCTAAAGGGAAATGAAGGAAAAGGCCTTCTTCTCCGTCTCCTTTGTCCTCTCCTACCACATCCTCCTCGGATGAGGCTGGCGTGGACTTTGATTTTTGAGACAGGGGTTTTACCCCACCCCACCCCTGGTCTCCAGAACCTAAAAGATTCTCCACAGTCCCCTCCGGATGATCCCTCATTCCTAGAAGTTGAGGCACATCCAAACCATATATGAGTGGGAGACAAAGGACTTGGACCCGAAACGTAAACGCTTGGCCAAGTTCATTGGAGAAAAGGAACCTAAGCCCTTGGTGATTCCACCGTTCATGGAACCCTTTCAGGATGTGACATGCCTCACCTGACGTACACCATCCACCATTCCGGCAGTTTCCAGGAAGGTGGACAGACTCTACAAGCCTCCCAAATCAGAGCCTTTCTTAGCAGAACAACCTAAGGCTAACTCGTTGGTCCTCACGGCAACCCACGGCAGGGGGTCCCAACCAAAACATTTGAGCTCCCAGCCTCCAGACCCCTTCTCCAAGAAGCTAGACGGTTGGGGTCAGAAGGTTTCCTCCTCTGCCACTGGGGCCATCAGATCATTACATTTTATGGCCCACATGATCACCTGTCAGCAGTTACTATGGAGAAAGACCATGGAGCTGGTAGAGACTCTCCGTGACTCCTACTGCATACAGATCTTAGCGTGTGCCCAGTCGGGCTTGGATGTGGACAAGCATGCCCTCTGGTTTTCTTACGATGCCGTAGACATGGCCTCCAGGGCTGCCGCCTCAGGAGTCTTTATGAGATGACAGTCTTGGCTTTGGCTTACAGGCTTTCAGCCGGACCTCCATGACTCCATCCTAGACTCTCCCTTTCAGGACCCCGTTTTATTTGGCCCATAAGTTAAGCAAATGGTGATGAAACAACTTCAGGAGTCAGGGAAGGCGGTGGCGGACATACACCGCATGTACAAGACCCAGCCTCAGGAACCCCGCCAATGCCCTTTTCGTAGAGGTCAAGGGCAGGGACAAGGCAGTAAACAGTCCCAAGGTAAGGGATTCAAGAGGCAGGGCCACCCTGCACCTCAAGGTTCCCAGGGGCCCAAAGCAGCCCAAAGCTACCAGGACCCAGCCCCTACTACCCCTCTGTCTGACTCCCTCTGCCCCCCCTTGAGGGACAGGCAGTCCAAGAAGGTAGGAGGGCGGTTTGCACTTTACCCGCTCGAATTGTCCAGTATCACTGCAGATCAATGGGTTCTGGACACCATTTGGGAAGGGTACTCGATATAGCTCACCTCTATCCCGCCGGACAACCTGCCCCCCCATCCTGTTGTCCACCGGATCATGGTCTTCTTTTAGAAGCCGAGATTCATCAGCTTCTAGAGAAAAGGGCCATCCAAAAGGTCCCACAGGCCCAGAAGGGGAAAGGTTTTTACTCCTGTTTTTTCCTGGTTCCGAAGAAAACGGGAGACCTTCGTCCAATTCTGGACCTCAGCCAGCTCAACCTCTCAGTAAAATACCAGAGGCTTTGAATGGTCATGCTGGCAAGCCTTTTGGCCCCCTGCTTCGTCAAGGGGATTGGCTGTGCTCCCTCGATATGCAGGACGCTTTCATGCATATCAAGGTCCTGAAGTCTCACAGGAAGTTTCCACGTTTCTGCTTCAGGGACGAGTACTACCAATTCCTGGTACTTCCTTTCGGACTTTCCTCAGTCCCCAGGGTCTTCACCAAGTGCCTGGTGTTTGTAGCGGTGGCCCTCCATAGGAGAGGCCTCTTTGTCTACCCCTACCTGTATGATTGGCTTCTCTCCGCATGGTCGGAGAAGGAGCTCCTAGTCACCCTAAGTCAAATGCAGGCCCTTTTTTCCACCTTGGGGGTTACAGTAAATTGGCTGAAGTCTCACCACTGGCCAACACAGAGGTTGCAGTTCATAGGGGCTGTTCTGGACACTGGACAGGGCAGACCGCCTTCGACTTTTGGCCAGGGGGCTGCACAAAACCCCCTCTTCCTCTGCCCGGACAGTTCTCCAGCTCCTAGGCCACATGGCTTAGGTCATAGTCACAATACCCCAAGCCAGACTCCATATGAGGACTCTACAATGGCACCTCAAAGTCCAGTGGGACCAATCAGTGGACGATCTGGATCTGCAAATCTGGATTTCTCGGGCAGTTCACCATTCGCTAGAGTGGTGGTTCAGTTACAAGAATCTTGCTGGAGGGGTTCCTTGCAGGAGAATCACTCCTCTCCAGTCCTTGACCACGGATGCTTCCCTAACCAGTTGAGGGGCACATTTAAGGAATCACAGGACTCTGTGGTCTTGGTCGGCCATAGAGAGCTCTCTACATATCAGTATTCTGGAAATGAGAGCAGTGCTGAATGTACTAATGGCATTAAGAGACCATCAACAAACCGGGGGGAACTCATTCATACCACCTTTGCAGGGAGGCCATGAGAGTGTGGGACTGGGCAGTAGAACACCGACTGGACCTCATCACAGTTCACCTGCCAGGGGCTCAGAACGTCCTCGCCGACAGTCTCAGCTGCACTACTTCTCTGAACCACGAGTGAGAACTACTCCAAGATGTCACAGACGACCCGTTTGCTCGCTGGGGCTGCCCAGAGCTGGACCTCTTTGCGTCCCCGTGCAACGCCAAACTGCAAAATTTTTGCTCGCTCATTCCAGGGCCTGGTGTTTTTTTAGCGAGACGCATTGTCCCTCTCTTATGCAGAGAAGTTCCTGTATGCCTTTCCACTAATCCAGAGAGGACTACTCAAGTTGCAGTCAGAGGGAGCCACAATGATTCTGGTGTCTCCCCTATGGCCTCGTCAGATCTGGTACCCGTTGCTCCAGTAACTGTCTCAGGAGCCCCCAGTCCAGTTGCCACTCTCCACCCACTTGCTCTCACAGGCGCAGGGGACTCTGGTCCATTCTGCTCTTCATTCTCTTCACCTGCATGTGTGGCTCCTGCAGTCTTAGCAGAAGAGAGACTAAGAGTGTCAAGCAGGGTGACAGAAGTACTGGTTGCAGCGAGGAAGCCTTCCACTAGGACTACTTGTGCCTTGAAATGGAAACGCTTCTGTTTGTGGGCCACGCCTTGTACCCCCTGGGTTATCTGACTAGGCTTGTGCTAGAATATCTCCATCACCTTCTGGACTTAGGACTGAGCTACTCGTCCATTAAGGTGCACATATGTGCGATTTCCACATATCATGACCCTATAGGAGATAAAACCCTGGCACAACTTAATGTCTACAAGACGTGTCTTAGAGGGGTCTTACACATCAGACCTCCCAGGAGAGACATAATTCCTGCTTTGGACCTTCTTTTTGTCCTGGAGAAACTCACCCTTCCTCCCTTCAAGCCCACAGCCTCATGCGATCTGAGCTTCCTCTCGTGGAAGACGCTCCTTTTGGTAGCAATTACCGCAGCCTGAAGGGTTTCCGAGCTCCAAGCTGTGATGCGTAAGGAACCTTTCATAGTCTTCCACAGGGACAGGGTGAATGCGCACAAATTTTAAATTCATGCCCAAGATGGTGTCCATGCTGACCCTTAACCAAGACATCAACCTTCCAGTTTACTACCCAGAGTTTTCTAACCAAGGTGAGGCAGTGTTGCACACCTTGGATGTTCACTGTATTCTGAGGTACTAACGACACAGGACTTGTTCCTTCAGACAGTTGGACTAGTTGTTTGTCTCATTCGCTAAGCAAATGCTGGGAGCCCCTGTTTCCAAACAGTCACTAGCCTGTTGGCTAGTTGGGTGTATTTTGTTCTGTTATGAGCACCATAACAGACCTCTTCTGGGCTCAGTTAGGGGCCACTCCACCAGAGCGGTGGCCTCTTCTTTTGCAGCACTCAAGAATGTCTCCTTGGCCGACATTTGTGCAGCAGCCACATGGAATTCAGTCCACACCTTCATCAGGCACTACAGCCTGGATATCGCATCCTGAAGGAGAGCAGGTTTTGGTCTTGCAGTCCTGCAAGGCCTTCTCTCTTAGATACTGTTTTCATCATCCTCCAACACTCTCAGACCTGGCCCTATCCTTGGGTACTGCTTGGGACTCTGTCATAATAGTATTACCTGCTGCAAGAGCTCCGCCTTCGAAGACAGATAGTACAGTTACATAAGAAGTTACTGTAACAGTAGATCTTCGAGAGGAGCTCTTGCAGCAGGTGGCTTTCCTGCCCTCGATCCCCCAGGATAGTATTCGGATGTTTATTTCACCAGAGCATGGTGGGGATTTTCCTTCTCAGTTTTCCAGTCTTATACTAGCTGGATCTCCGGCAGGAGAACTGAGATGGTGTCAGGAGACCGCCCCCTTTATACCACGTCTGATATCGGGCAGAGCCAACATTGGGGGCGGTCCCCTGCCTCAGACTGCTAGCTACAAGTTTTGCGTGGGGTCCTGACGCCTGACAGCTTCAGTCCTAATAATATTACCTGCTGCAATAGCTCCTCTCGAAGATCTACTGTTACAGTAAGTTCTTGCATAACTGTACTTTACTGTAAATTCTTACGTAACTACTTTACGGTAGGTACATAACTGTTCCTTGCTGTAACTCCAGATCTTCAAGAATATCTTCTCCACAGAGCAGCACTCACCTGCCCACTGTCCACCTCTCTTATAAGGGGATCAAAAGGCAGACCCTTGCTGGCTGTGCTGCTGTTTTTCCTGGCACGCGTCTTCTGATTAAATCTTTGGCAGTATGTCTGCAGGAGTCTGGCTGGTGTTCCGGGCCTAGGCAGATGAGGCAGGCCGTGTGGCTGTCTTTGGCCGGGATCTGCTTCCTGCTCGCACACTTAGACTTTCGCTGCGGTGGTGAAAGCAATGACATAAACGCGGTGAAGTGAATGTAATATAATGGAAATTAGACTTATCTGACGTTCGAGGCTGTCGACTGCAAAGAGAGGCGTCCGAGGAGCCGAACTACGCGGATTGACGGCGGGAAAAGAACTGAGATGGTGCCAGGGGACCGCCCCTTTTATACCACATCTGACGTTGGGTGGAGCCGACGTCGGGGGCAGTCCCCTGCCTCAGACTGCTAGTTACAAGTTTTCTGTGGGGTCCTGACACCTGACAGCTTCAGTCCTATTAGTTTTACCTGCTGCAATAGCTCCTCTCGAAGAGCTACTGTTACGGTAAGTTCTTGCATAACTGTACTTTACTGTAAATTCTTACGTAACTACTTTATGGTAGGTACATAACTGTTCCTTGCTGTAACTCCAGATCTTCAAGAATATCTTCTCCACAGAGCAGCACTCACCTGCCCACTGTCCCCCTCTCTTACAAGGGGATCAAAAGGCAGACCCTCTCTGGCAGTGCTGCTGTTTTTAGGGTCAGCCTTTGTTCTGCGACGTCAGACTGACACACCTAGAAGGTCCCTTTTACTTTTGCATATTTGTGACCCTTTGGGCTTTGCTCACTTGAATAGTAAAGAAATATTTATTAAATTTACTTATTTAACATAAGGGGAATATTGGAAGTGAGCTACAGTCTCTTCTCACTATGAGCTCATTCCTTTTTTGATACTTCTTACCAGAGGGGCACATCCCATTACCTCTCTTTCCCAGTGGAATATATCACCATTTTTCATACGTAGCTTTTCTCCTTTTCTGCATCCGAGCTCTGCTCCATGTTAGACTCCCAATATGCAGGTGTGGCTAACACCCTCGCTGAGGCCAGCTGATGGAAGTGCCATCATTACCTTCTGGGTGTACTCTCTCATGGGTTTTTCACCTGCCACCACTGTCCAAGGCTCTGTTTCCCAAGAAGGCTATTGTCTTTTTTTATTTCCTCCTTTAGGGTTAGATAGCTAGTTGTCAGTTTGGTGTATAAGACAAACTACAAAACTTATCATTTTTTTATTACATCGAAAAAAAATCAGGTATGTCGTCATTGACTAAATTCAGTATTCTTAGTGGTTTTCACATATATGGTTAGCATTTTATTTAAGCGTGGTATTCAAGATGAAATACTAGCAAACCAAAATTAGTTTTGCCCCTCTCTTTTTAGTAGGCACGAAACACTGAATTATAGTCCTGCTGATTAATCTCCTCTGGCGGGGTAATCTGTTACTGTCTTTTTAGTCCCTGTAAGGCATCAGCTCTCAAGGCAAGGTGCCAATTTTTCTTTTTTTTTTTTTTTAGCAGAGTTCCTTAAGGTGCTCTATCCTCTCAATTTTTTTCTGTTTATGTGGGCTTTAACATATTAGATTGCACACATCTGTTATTCTCCAAACAATGCATTTCATTCCGCTTAAGAGCATTAAGAGGGAATTAGAACAGAGTCCATTGTCTTAAATTTTTCCCTCATGCTAGGCTGTGTGGATGATGGTCTTGGTTTGGGACTTCCTAAGAGGGGGCGGTATCCTTGAGGGGAGGCAAGCTCTTCTGTTCTGTTGTTTTAGATTATTTTGTGTTTAGTTCTTTCTTTTCTGTCTATATTTTTTTTCTTTTCTTACTGCAAGCACAATGATTGTTTTACCACTCTCCTTGCTAACAGAACTGAGACAGTTGGAGCGTCTTGACGGTTACTGGTCCTGGCACATAATGACACCATCGTTGGTGCACAAGCAAAAGTTTGCTCCTGCAGGTTCTAACTGCCTCCTGCCCTAAGACCAAAGAGTGTGCCTCTGTAGAGAGGATATTCTTGACTATCTGGAGTTATAGTCAGTGACTTTCCTTTCTTTTTCTGCCCCTCAGCAATATCCTGCACTGAACACAACACGGGAAACCCCATTTCCAGGTGGGATGACCCCGGATCTAATACACCATCCAGCCGGGAATCACTTTAACCGACTGGGATATGGACAGCAGCCCATGGGAATCTTCCCACAGAACCAGCCTCTTCCTGCAGGTAGGTGACTACGGGAACAACCTGTGTTGGACAGTGTGTGTGTGTGTGTGTGTGTGTGTGTGTGTGTGTGTGTGTGTGGTCGATTTTGGACCAAGTAGCCTTCTCCTAATTAATTAAAGATTCCACAGTCTCAGAGGCTGCTTTACGATTTGGGGAGCCTCAAGCAAGTGAGAATAATAAAGAGCCCCCCCCCCCCAGCCAAATCACCTGAGCTGCATGTTTAATGCCCTGCCCCAAGAGCATCCCCACCACTACGCTACTGGGTACTTTAACCAATGATGTCTTTCTTTTGTGGAGGAGTGGGGCATGAGATGATTAGGCCATGTGGTCCCTCTAGCCATTCCATGACTTTTTGTTTTCTTGTCTCCAGCAGAGCCATACTTATAGGTAAATTATGTTACCTAATAATAATACCCATTGAAAAGTTTCTGCTTGGTCAAGCGATACCCTGATTACTGTTAGTAGGACACAGTGAATGAAAAGGTTGAACCTGGATGAGGGCCCCAGTGACAGCCAGGACTGCTGGTCCAGCTATGCTTTGCTTTACCTGACCTTCAGGAGAAGGTGGTGATGTCCCCATTCCTTGACTCCCGCTGCTTCATTATCTCTGTCCATTCAGGCTTTAGAGAAACCATATGCACCATTTCCTGCTCCTAATATTGACTGAGAGATTTGTTTGTAATTGTTGTACCAGGCAAACAATACAGAGAACAACAGTCTTGTTTACAGATGCGACTGGGGGGTGGGGGTGGCGGTGGCGAGGGTAGATGGGAGGGGGAAGAATATTGGTATAAAATAAAAAAAAATAAACAGCAGTAACAGGAATTACACACAAGTTAGAACAAAAAAACTACCCAGAAAGTTTACTTTCTAGGGATATGGATATGTTCTAGGAGCATGGATATGTTGTTCATCCACACTGTTTGGCATTGTCCCTTCCACTTTAAATCTTGCTGGAAGTCTTCAAGCTGGCTCCTCCCACCCACCCGGGTGATAAATACCTTGGCTTCGCCCCATGACGTCAGATCTTCCTTTCTGCTGGAAGATACAGGTTCCCTCGTGCTCTCAGCATATCGTAGGCCCTGGATTCTAACCATCGGTTTTTACTGAAAATTAAACTTGTTCAAGTTAGCGATTGCACTTTTGTTGCATCTACCATGGAGGAAAAATCTTCCCCCAGATTTTGCTGGTGCCCCTGTGGCCAGAAGATGTCGTGCACCGATTCTCACCTCACATGCATTTACTGCCTAGGTGTCGGCCATGACACCTTGTTGTGCATTTTTTCTTTGGACTTCCATCCCAACATCCTGGACGACTGCAAGGCACGCTTGAAGCTGGGGAAACCGGAGAAAAGGAACCCACCGGTGAAATCAAAGGAGGCTAGGTGGGCGGTTTCCGCTGCCGCGGGATCTGCTGAACAGCTGAAACAGATGAAGGCGTTCGAGGAGGAAGCAGCTCACGCGTCTGCCAATTGAAGCTTCTTCATCCCGCTGAACCTTGGCTCCACCTTTACAGGCTCCTTCAAGGAGTTGTGCCAGTCTCTCCCCACTCAGGGTGAGGTGCCCTTAGGCTCGCACTCCTCCTGCTTTCGGAAGAGAGATAAGGACCCCGTGTCTTTGTCTCAACGAAGACGTTCTTGAGACCGAGAAAGGTCAAGAGTCCCAGGAACAGGCGGTCTCTACCTCGGTCGAGATTGCATCCTCGGCCACTGGCTTCATTGACCTTCCGTCTGGCCAGGGGACCGAGGAACTTTGGCAGCGTCCTGCTTCCTGCCCAGCACCATCTGCCCGCATGGCCTGCAAGTACATGGTACCCATGGGGTCCCTTGCGAGGTTCACAGAGCACCCTTTGGCCGAGAGCCTGGTGACCGCCTCTGTGTTCGGGCGTACTGGTAGTTCGGCCGACACTGACCGACCCCCGGACAAGGAGTCCAAAAATACAGACCACTCTGCTCGTAAGGTCTATGCGGCCTCTTCCTCGGGCCTTCATCAGGCCAGTTCAGCTGTCATTATGGCACACTTCTCTCATGCCTTTCTTGGGTCATTAGACGAGGTCCTCTCTCATCTCCCAGCAGACATGCAGACCACAGTCAAGCAAGTCCGTGACCAGGGCTGTGCTGTCGCAAAACAGCAGCTCCAGACGGTCTTGGACGTAGGAGATTCTTGTGCCCGCTCATTAGCAGCCGCAGTGGCCACTCGCAGCAGGGCTTGGCTGAGGCTTTCCTCCTTTGCCCGATCATTTCTGGTTGGGCATTTGCGCCCTGCCCAGTACTTTCTTCGCTTTCTGGGTTACATGGCAGCGTGCACCTCGGTGGTCCTTTTGGGCCAGGTGGCACATGCACCCCTTCAATGGGAACTGGTCGCCCAGTGGTCTCAGCGACATGGTCATTTCGAGCAGCTGGTCATTGTGCGGCAGAAGATGTCGGACGTCCTCCAGTAGTGGACCATCCTGAAACATCTGCAGGGAGGGATCACGTTCATCTGCCCCGAGCCAACGGTCATCCTCATGACTGATGCCTCTCTCACGGGCTGGGGTGCCCATATGGGGAATCACAGAGTCCACAGGCTCTGGACCCCCATAGAGTCCCGATGCCACATCAACCTGCTGGAACTTTGAGCAGTTTGGCTGGTGCTGGCTGCATTCGCTTGGTTCCTTCGGGGTAAAAGTGGTCCAAGTCCAGACGGACAACACCACGACCATGTACTACCTTAACAAACAGGGCGGCACACACTCCCTATCTCTGTGCAGAGAAGCGCTTCACATCTGGACCCTCTTGAGCCGACTGGAGACAGATTTTCTAGCCATTCATGTGGCAGGAGCCTCCAGTCAGCTGGTGGATGCGCTCAGCTGTGTGGGCAAGGCATCCCACAAGTGGTCTCTCCATCTAGAGGTGACTCACAGCCTGTTCTCCCAGTGGAGCACCCCTCAGGTGGACCTGTTCGCCTTCAGGGAGAACACAAAGCTGAGGCTGTTTCATATCTGCCCCCCCCCCTTCCCAGCAGGGGGATGCCTTCTCGAGGCTGTGGACCCCAGGCCTTTTCTGTGCCTTCCCTCCACTTCTCTTGGTCCACAAGGTGCTCCTCAAGGTCAGGAGGGACAAGGCAAGGGTTATCCTGGTAGCCTCAGACTGGTCTTGCCAATTCTGGTATCCAGATCGTCTCAGCACCAGGCCTCCGAGGCGTCTTCCAGCACGCCTGGACCTGCTCTCCGTCAGTCAGAGGAAAGTATTCCATCCAGTACTTCAGTTTCTGCACCCGACAGCCTGGTTCCTGAGCGACTAGAATTCCAGGCTCTGGGTCTCTCTGACGATGTACTCAATGTAGTTGAGATATCTAGGAAAGAGTCGTACAGAATGTGCTGTGCCTTCAGATGGAAGCGATTCTCCATTTGGTGTCGGGACAAGGGCCTGGACCCTTCGTCCTGTCCGGTGGCTAGCATCTTCGACTATCTTTGGTACCTCTACAAAGGAGATCTTCGGTCTACGACCCTTAAGGTGCACCTGGCAGCCATCTCTGCTTACCGGGCGTGGGTCGGTCAGCAGACGGTGGCACAGGAAAAGGTAGTTTGGCATTTCTTTAAAGGCCTCGACCGCATTTCCTCTCTGGTGCATGAACAACCACCTCTGTGGGGATTTTCTGCTGGTTTTGCCAAAGCTCGTGGGCAAGCCATTCAAACTGATGCACATGTGTGATGTCACATCTGTCATGGAAGACTGCCTTCTTGGTGGCTATCACGTCAGCCAGAAGGACTGGGGAACTACAGGTGCTCTCTGTCGAGTCTCCGTATCTGGTCTTCCACAGGGACAAGGTTGTCATGTGCCCCCACCCGAAATTCCTTTCGAAGGTGGTGTCAGAGTTTCACCTGAACTAAGATGTTGACTCTGCCAGTGTACTACACAAGTTACACCTCGGAAGTCGAGTACATGCTCCATACTTTGGACCTGAGATGAGCGCTCTCTTATTATAAAGAGTGAACGGCTGAAGTTCAGGGAGAGGTTCACCTGCTGTTTGTCACCTACCCCGAAGCCACTCGTGGCAGACCTATAGCAAAGTGGACAGTTGGCAGTTGGATAACATCCTGCATTGATCTCTGCTACCAGTTGGCATAAGAGCTCATTCTACCCATCATACTGCCGCGTCGTTGGCTGCTTCTGGGAATGTCCCTATCCAGGATATCTGCAGGGCTGCTGCCTGGAAGTCAGCAAACACATTCATTACCATATCGACCTAGAGTCACGCCGGGATGCTGGTTTTGGGGCCTCAGTTCTCCAATCTCTATTTCTTAAGTAGAGGTGTGATCCTTGCCTCCCTCCTTCCGGAGAACTGCTACGGGTCTGCCAACAAGTGTGGATAAGAACAACATATCCACATCCCTAGAAATACAGGTTACTCACCTGTAACAGTAGATCTTCCATGGAGTGGTCTCTTGCAGCAGGTAATACACTTGAGTCGTCGCCAGAGGTCGCTGTGGCGCACGGCAGCTCTTCGAGTGGTCTTTTCCAGGGGCTGTCCACCATCACATCATCTTCCTGTTTCCTTTATAAGTGTGTGTGGTCCCTGGTATCCTCAGTTCATTTACCCGCTATCTTCAGCTCTCACGCAACAGCTAGTGCAGCTCAGTAGCAGTCATTGATGAGAATTTGAGCTTGAACTGGATTTTTTCTGTTTCACTTTTCACATCGACGAATGTCCAAAGAATCTACAAGCAAGACAGTGCTATTTCGATCCTGCTGTTGCAGTAGAAAAATCTACCGTTTCGACAACCATACCACTTGTGTAAGGTGTCTGGGACCCACACACACCACCACCACCTCCTGCTTACATTGCCAGGATTTCAACCAGGCAACCCATCGTCGATGGCTGTAGAAAATCAAAAATCATTTACTAGACCAGAAATTCTCTCATGGAGAATCTGGGCTCGTGTCAAGAGCTCCCCGTCCACTGATTCTCACACACGGCACAAAAAAAGAGGAGAAGCCCGCCTCAACCTCTGTGCCTAAATGCTCATCGTCTGCCACCATTACAGGTGCCCCACCATGGACAATGCATTCACATACTTCCTCCTCGACAACGGTGCTTTCCAGCACTTTAACGCAGTCTATGATGAACCCCTTATGAGTTCCATCAAAGTCCCGTTGATGGGAGCTTCTTTCCCGTCGACGGTGACTTCATTTCAGCATTCTGCTCATGTTCCCCAGCAGCTCTGTCGACAAGGAATTGCATTCCAATGGGAAACTACTGCATTTGTCATGCATACTGCCCCTGCACCCTCACAGGTGTATTCCCACAGGGGCCAGACAGACAGGGATCTGGACCCTGGACTTTACCACCCAGGTGCAAGACCTGCTCAGACTGCACATCCAATCCCCTTGGTTTCCCAGAACCCCCCCCCCACGCCCCCCCTTCTGTGGATGTTGCCTTAGTAGTTCAGCAGGTTTTGCATGCCATCGGGCATACTCATCCCTCCGATCCAGGGGAGTCTAGTCACCCATCCCATTTTCCTATTCCGCCTAAACGTTTCCAGGGTGACAGAGACCCTTCACCACCCTGGTAACCACCATCGTATGTGGATGACTACCTATCAGACGAGGCTGGATTCCCAGCAGATTTTACCAGAGATCTGGAGGATGAGGAATTCCAGGACCTAACATTTCCAGCCCCAGTCCCCTCTTTCGCATATTTCTTCCTTAAATGAGAATTTATCCCAGTAGGCAGCTGCCTCTCCTCCCGATGACCCATCCTTCCAGGAGATGGTCCAAATTCAAAAGGTCATGGGATTCTCCACGACCAAACATGACAAACAATGTAAGGATATGGCAGACTATCTAGAACTACCAGAGGAACCAGTCTTAGTGGTACCCCCACTTATACAAACTTATCAAAATGGTATGCTTGCAGCCTGAAACTAGCCTTTCTCTGTTATGGCTGTTCCCCGCAAGGTGGATTGCCTCTACCAGGGTCGTCTGGACCATCCTTTTCTATCCACTACCCCTGAAGCAGATGCAGTAGCGATTACTGCCGCTCATGATCATACTAAACGACTGAAACACATTGAGCACCTTCCCTCCCGATAAAGACTCGTAGGATAGACTATCTGGGGAAAAAATGTATTCCAAGCCAGTACCATGAATATCAGAATTCTAAATTATATGGAACATATGGTCAAATACCAGCATACACTCTGGTCCTCTGCCATTGAATTAGTCAATAAACTCCCTCCCTCCTTCTCAAGAAAGGGAACAGTTACTGGCTACAGTATCTACTGGCAGTTCCATCTCGTAACACCTACTTCATTCAGGATATGATGCGGTCGATACTTCGGCCCAAATGTCATCAACCGGCATTACCTTGCGTTGCCATGCTTGGCTTTGTGTCTCAGGCTTTACACCAGATGTACAGCATAGCGTGGTTAATGCCCCCCTTAATGGGTCTAAGCATTTTGGCCCAGGTACCCAAACACTGATAGATGATGTCCAGTCTTCAGGACGTTCCGTATGGTAACATGGCATGTACCATAAATCCCAGTCATCGTATCGTCCTCAATCCTCCTTTTATTCTAAAAGAGGTGGAAAATACAGAGGCTCACATAGAGGCAGATTCTGAGGTCGTTCCCAACCTTTCAGAACCAACACCTCTGCCGCCAAGGGTCCCCACTCCCAACCCTCCTGGTGGGGCTAGTCAGCCTGCCTCCCAGTGACTAACTGGGGCTGTGCCCACGCTTCCTCAACCAGGTCTTGTAAGCTTTGGGCAGTTATCATTCGGAGGGGTCACACTCTGGAACTTATTTCCATGCCTCCCCCTCATCCCCCCCCCCACTCTGTCCATTATCCACCTGACCACATTCTTATTCTTCAGGAGGAAATACAGGCTCTTCTGACCAAGAAGGTCGTTTATCTGGTAACCCCGGCAGAACACCAAAAATTATTTTATTACCACTTCTTCCTGGTGCCCAAACGAACTGGAAATCTCAGACCAATACTAGGCAAGGCAATTTTATTTATAAGGCGCCCACTCCCGGAGGCTCTTGGCGCCGTATGCAAACAGGAACAGACAGCAGTTAATTATGACATAATAAAAGCTCATTAAAACCATTACACAGTTAAAATACAAAAAATAAAATACAGTAGAATAAAATAAAATAGGGTTTCAGTAATCAGTCTTCGGGAAACTGGCCAAAACTAAAACACATCCAGTACAAAAGGTTCCACATGGTCACCCTAAATTCTATCATGCCAATGTTGAAACAAGGGGATTGGCTATGTGCCTTAGATATGAAATATGCCTGTCTGCCTATCCCAGTCCATCCTGCCCACCACAGGTTTCACTGTTTTCACCTGTCAGGACAGCACTACCAATTTCAAGCACTCCCGTTTGGCCTCTCATGTGTCCCGAGAGTGTTTACCAAGTGATAGAGGTAGTGGCAGCTGCCCTGCGATGGGGCAGGCACTTTGTCTTCCCATATCTGGACGTCTTACTCATCAAGGCAGGGTTCAGAACCTCTCTGCTTTCCTCCCTACATGCAACCGTAACTCTGTTCCACTCTATAGGGATTACAGTCAATTGGCCAAAGTTCAATCCGAACCCCACACAGTCATTCCAGTATCTAGAAGCAGTTCTAGACACCATCTCTGACTGACAGACAAGACAAGCTAATAACTCTGGCTTCTCAGATACAAGCCCACAAAACAGTCACAGCCAGATGGATGTTATGCCTCCTAGGACACATGGCTGCTACCATCCCTACAGTGGCAGTTGCCCGTCTTCACATAAGATCAGTACAGAGGATTCTCCAGAACCAGTGGTCTAGAGGAACAGGAACTTTTGAAGATAAAATCAGAGTCGCTCCCAAGTTGCAGTCCACCCTAGTATGGTGGACCCTCTGAGCCAGTCTATATCAAGGCATGCCCTTCCAATTCCCCCGGCCCAGCAGACGATGACCACAGATGCATCACCTGGGTCCTTACAGGACACAAGGCAAATGGACCAGTTTTACATCTCCTCCTCTTCCCCACAGCAATCTCCTGGAGATGAAGGCATTCCGCTTAGCCCTCCAGGCTTTTGAACCGCATTTGTTCCTGGGACCGTTGCTGACTCAGTCAGACAACACCTCAGTAGTGTTCTACCTCGGCAAACAAGGAGGTACAAAGTCCCATTCTCTATGCAGAGAGACAATTGCAGTTTGGCAGGAGGCCATATGGCAACACTTTGTACTGACAGCCGTCCATCTGCCAGGACGCCACAATCACCTGGCCGACCTTCTCAGTCAACAGTCATCCACACACAAATGGACACTTCATCACAAAGTGCTTCAGAAGATCTTTCATCTGTGGGGGACCCCACAACTGGACCTGTTTGCCTCCCTAGTCAGTCACCATCTCCCCAGATACTGTACCATTATCCTGAACAAAAAAGGACGATCTAAAGATACCCTGTCCCAGTCATGGACAGGACTCTTCTTATATGCTGTCCCCCCGCCCACCGTCCCTCTCCTGAATTTACAACTTGAACCTGCCACCATGATTCTCATAGCCCCTCTGTGGCCTCGGCAGGTGTGATTTTCCCTCCTTCAGCAGTTCTCAGTGGAGAAACCTATTTCATTGCCAATAAGACCAGACCTCTTGACTCAGAATCAAGGGACCCTTCTGCATCCCAACCTGAAGGCGCTACACCTTCATGCTTGGCTCCTGAGGACACTTCCGTAGCACATCTACAAGTGTCGTCCCCTGTTTCCAATATTCAGGGAAACCTATTATGCCAAATGGAAACGTTTTTCCATCTGGGCTGCCTCATGGTCATTGGATCCTCATGCTTGCCCACTGACGAAATTCTTGGATTACCTGCCCTTGATTGCCAAGACAAGATTAAACTGTTCCTCTATCAAAGTCCATTTGGCCACCAGTTAGGCCTTCCATGAACCCCTAGATGGCAGATTACTGTATCAATATCATTTAGCTAAAATGTTTTTAAGAGGAATGTTACATACTAAGCCACCTATCAGAAGACCCATTTCTCTGAGGGATCTCAATTTTCTAATAGAGAAACTAACTCTGGAATCCTTTGAACCGGCGGCCACTTGTGACTTCCATTTTCTTTCTTATAAAACACTATTCTTAGTGACTGTCACTTCGACTCGACGCATTTCCAAGCTTCATGCCCTCATGTGTAGAGAACCTTACTTAATTTTTCACAAAGACAGAGTGGCACTTCGTGCCAACCCTTCCTTCCTACCTAAGGTAGTATCTGAACATATCTTAAATCAATACTTGGAGCTACCAGTATACTACCCTGAGCACTCCAGTTGAGGTGAATACCTCCTACGTACTTTAGATGTCCAT
The DNA here is from genome assembly GCA_016271365.2 of Neoceratodus forsteri. NCBI lineage: Eukaryota > Metazoa > Chordata > Ceratodontiformes > Ceratodontidae > Neoceratodus > Neoceratodus forsteri. The sequence goes on along the minus strand of JADMNL010000023.1, from coordinate 361,744,134 downwards.
CGTATATTGTGATACTATAATAATTTAACTAAATAGATCAGGCAGACCTCTCCACTTTTTGTTACCTTCGCCTTAAGCAGGGAAGGTCTCCTGGTCACTAAACTGACCCTCTCCAATTGGCTAGCACATTGTATCACATTTTGCTACACAGAATACAACAAGCCATTACCAGGACCTGTCCAGGCCCATTCTACCAGAGCTATGGGCACCACAGCGGCCTTCTTTAAAGGGGCCTCTATCACGGATATCTGCAACGCAGCTACCTGGTCCACAATTTCATACTTTCATGAAGCATTTCAGCTTAGATGTTGCTTCATGCCGTAGGATAGCCTTTGGCTGAGCTGTCCTACAAGGCCTCTTGTCATAATGACCACCTTTCTTGGGTTTACTGCTTGAAATTCATCCCAAGTGTACTACCTGCTGCAAGAGACCACTCCATGGAAGATAGTACAGTTATGTAAAAACCTACCATAATAATAGATCATTGAGGAGTGTCTCTTGCAGCAGGTACAATCCTGCCCTCCATCTCCCTCCTTCTCTAAGATAAATTCTGGTCCAATGACTTATGAGTTGGGATACGTATGGTACCTTGGCTTCCCCTTGGTCCTCGTTTATCCAGCTGAATCCAGCAAGGGAAACTGAGGATACCAGGGACTACTCACACTTATATAGGAAACAGGAAGATGATGTTGTGTGGGCAGCTCCTGGAAAAGACTGCTAGAAGAGCTGCCGTGTGCCACAGCGACTTCTGGCGATGACCCAAGTGTATTACCTGTTGCAAGAGACACTCCTCAAAGATCTACTGTTACGGTAAGTTTTTACGTAACTGTACTTTCTAGGAGTAGTATATGTTGTTCATCCACATTGACCCACCTGACCTCCCCGGCCTCGATGCACAACCACTGCTTCCAGCGGCAAGATCTGGTATCAAGGGGTGGATTTGAGGCATATACCACCCGGTGGGTGGGAGGACCCAGCTCTTAGACCTTCCGGCAAGATTTAAAGGGAAAGGGACATGCCAACAAGTGTGGATGAATGACATATACCACTCTTAGAACTTTTGTTACAGGTGAATAACCTGTGTTTATGGCATTTCATGCTAAAGGGGATTGATCTGGTTTCCTTATAGCAGTTATTTTCGATTTTGCCACACATTTAAGACAGTGCCATACCATCTCCATGAACTGACAGGGCAGGCCTTTCCAGCTTCTCGATCAGATGGTTCTGCTCTTACCTGACCAACCGGTATTAAATTAGTTCAAGGATCAGTACACCTGAGGTATAGAAACATAGAATTTGTTGGCAGAAAAGGACGACTTGGCTCACCCAGTCTGCCCAGAAGGTTCCTGCTTAGTCTGTCTACTGACAGCAACTGTTCTCTGTCAATCCGCCCCAGCCATTGCTAGTTAGGAACAGCTTCCACTGAAGGTTGACCCTCCAGCCACCTCAGTTTCTTTTCTCTCACCGTCAAGTGCACTCCGATGATGACGTTGCTCGCCTGCCAGGAGTTAAGTCATCGTCTGTACGACAGCAGCTATAGCCATTCAGTATTTGATTAACTTACCATTTTTAGTGTTCTTTTCTTATTTAAAAAAAAAAAAAAAGATGAAGAAGAAATTCTTAGCCTGCCATCAGCTGAGTCGACCTTAGACAGTAGTGGTGATGGTAGGGAGACTTTGTTTGAAAGCTGTGATGGCAGTGGGTCTGTGTCTAGTCCGCTACCCTTTGTGGCGGGGGGGGGGGTCTGACTACGGGCAGTCCAGCACTTGTGGGGGGGAAGGACAGTCCACCTGAAGCACAAAAGTAGCAATCCCATTCCTGACCTTGATCGGATACCCAGCTCCGCTTGACCTCAACCTCCTCTTCCTCCTATCAGTGGAAGAAGAATTGGTACTGCTTGAGGTCACCATCTGGTACATCTGCATGAGGGTCATCAGTGGTGGAGAGCAGTAGGCCTGAACAGACTCTGATGGGTTCCTCTGTGGTTCCACTCTTAACGCCCACGGTCTTCAACATGGATCCCGTCTGTGTCCTCGAGGGGTCCTGGTGAGCAGTTTCACCTTTGGGCCGCTAGTTTAGAGCAGGGGGTATGGCGTCTGCCCAGTTGTCCTGACCAGTGGACACAGTTCCGGGTCCTCTGATCCGCTGGGCTGCAGCTGGGTCAGTTGGTCCAGGATGTGTATGGTGCCCTCTCAGGTGCCAACGCCATAGACGCCAACTCCTCGTGCCTGCCCCCTCTCCTTTTTTCCTGCAGGGGCCGGCACAGGTACCACTTTCCTTCTTCCCCTTTTACTTCAGGTCTAGGTACAGCAGCAGTTCTGGTGCCGTATTTGGTGCTGGCGCCCATCACCATGTGTGGTGCCGGTGCCACGGATGGCGCTGAACTCTTTGCTGATCCAGGTGGTGGCATCTCCTGTGTTCCTGGCCTAGACCTGCCTTTTGGTCTGGGGTAGCAGTGGATCTGGATGAGTCTTTCCCTGTTCTGCTTTGTCGAAGACGCAGTGGATGGCTCATTTTATGGGCTGGTATGCAAGCCTTCTGTATCAGTGTGATGGAAGATCTTCTTTCCAGTTTCGTTTTTTTTCCCCTCAGGGATATGGGGTCTACCATAACACTTCAGTTTTCATCTGTGGACCAACACAGACTTCTACGTCTTGAGTTCCTACATTCCTCAGTACGAGTACACTCTGTGGAACACACTCAGTGCAGTGGTCGAGAGCCTCCCGAAATCTAACGCTCCATTGCTAGGGGCATATAGCCCAATAATCAGCTCAAAGCTTTTATGGATGCTGGCAGCAGGTGGTTAACATCTCCTTGACATTGCTTATCTGTTCGGCCCTCAGGTTGATCTCTGGAGGCCTCTCAGAACAGTAGGGCTGCTATTTAAACAACAGGTGCGGTGCCTGCTGCCCCTCAGCCAGGAAGAGAACTCCGTAGAGGGCACCGGGCCCAAAAACGCCCTGTACCAACCTCTGTGGATCCTGCTCAGGTCCCAACCAGCTGTCTGAGGGGGATACCTCTCGGTGGTAAGAGAGGCGTCAAATTCAGTTATACAACCAGTGGAAGTCCATTACAGCTGGCATATAGGTCATCAGGATTGTCCGAGAGGGATACTTTCCCAATTTTGCAGATTTCCCCAGAACTTCCACCCAGACGGCAGCCCAATTTGTCTGCCTCTCAGTCACACTCTCTTGCTTCTGAGATACGGGGCTTTTGCGGCAACTGGGCAGTAGAAGTTGTTCCACAGCAGAACAGAGTACATGTTCCTATTTCCATTGCTTCTGGTTCCAAGATAACAGGCGGCATGCGCCCATTTGTTGACCTTGGAAGGTTAAACAAGTACCTGTTCAGGGAGGAGTTCACAAAAACCTTGGTGTTCAAATCTTCACTTCCTAGACCTTTGACTCCTAGCCAGACCCAGCTGGGCAAGAGACACAGGAAGCAGTTGTCGCAGCTTCTCAGTTCTCTCCAGGGGATTCTCTGATATGGGGGAGGTGCCAGTTTCAGCTTCCCAGCAGCTGCTCTTCGTTGAAGCCCCCCTGGATGCCTCCAGGGCATTCGTTTTTGGTTCCAGAGGACGGGAGAAGCGACTTCTTCAGATGCCTCGTTACATCATGGAAAACTATTTGGGCCCCTTTTGGTTGAGTAGATGCTGGGACTCAGGGCGTCCTCTACAGTAAGCAGTGGTTTCCAACCACGCATCCGCAATGCTCTGTACAAAATGACAGAGCCTCGGACAAAATCTCTCCGGGGGCTTATTGTCAAGATCTCCACACTCAGGTGTGGAGCCAGAAGGAACCCCATCATACCATAAATATCTTTGAGGTGAGAGCTATCTTACAAGCAGAGTCCTGAAGGATACCTTCTACCACGAGGTGATCCTACTTCGGATGGACGACAAAGCTATGATGTATTACATCAACAAGCAGGGTGGGATGTCCTCCTACCCTCTCTGCAGGAAGGCCATGAGGTTGTGAGAGTGGTACCTCGAGCACGATGTGTCAGTTCACATTTCGTGCAGTCGCTTTCGATGAGTGGGGCAGTTCGGACCTCATCCTTTTTGTGTCCCCTCTCAATGCAAAACTGCCTCTATCTTGCTTCAGAAATCCAGACTCTGGTGTTTTCTGTCCAGATGTATTTACTGCAGTAGACAAGACACTCCCTGTATGTTTCCCCTCCTCTTCCCTTAATTCAGACAGTGCTGCTCAAGTTGTAGGCACATGGGGCAGGATGATTCTCAGTCGTTCCAGACTGGCCTTGGTAGATATGATATGCATTGATCTACAGTCTGTCAGAAGTTCCCCCAATGTGACTCCCTCTACAAGCAGACCCTCTGACACAGGGACTTTAGTCCATCTTAGCCTGCGCTCCCTTCATCTTCATGCCGGACTCCGGAGGAAATGGAAGTGGGCAAGCTTTAGGTTTCCCAGACCATTGTAGACATCTTCTAAGCCGTGCATAGACCTTCCACGGCTAAGTGGGAATCCTTCTCCATCTGGTGTGCAAGTCCCATCTGGACCCTTCGGTTGCCCACCAAGTAAGGTGTTGGGGTGCCTCTTGGACGTGTTGAACACAGGTCTGCAAAACTCAGCAGTGAAGGTACATCTTTGCATGTTTTCAGTCTATCTTGCGCCAGTAGACAACATGCCACTGGCTCAGTTACCATTAGTCAAGTTTTGCTTCTCCCTACCTACTTTGTTAACTCCAGAATGAAGGAGAGCACTCCATCATTTCTCTGGAAGTTAAGAGGGTTCTGCGATTCTACATCGACAGATCGACGAGATACGGATCCAAGTAACTATTGTATTCTTTCAGCATGCCTCAGCTGGGTTAGCCTGTTGCCATGAGATGTTTTCTGCTTAGTTAGTACACTACTAATCCATGACACAGGCCAAGTTGGAAGGCTGGGATCACACCACTCTACTGGAGCGGTTGCAGCTTCCTGGCGGAGATTCATAATGTACCCACTGCAGGCATCTGCAAGGTGGCGAGTTGGAGCTCAGTGCATACCTTTGTAAAGCACTATGTTCTGGATGTCCATGCCAGACAGTTCACTTTCTTCACTAGGACAGTCCTTATGGACTTCTGTCCTGAGTGAACTCTGTCTCCTCTTGCCCTACGCCGGGGGGGGGGGGGCAGTGGCATTTTTAGCTTGGTACTCTCCCATTAGTGTGAATGAGTGGTGGAGACTTTTAGTCCAGAAAGATATGGAAATGACGTACTTTCCATAATTCTTGATCTTCTTGGACAAAGTCTCCACCACTCATACATGCTCCTCACCATCCCCGCGGCCACTCGCCTATTTTGGTCTTCACTTCCTTGTTTGGGCTAGAATATTGTTGAATTGACCTTCTTAGTCATGGCGGGCCTTCACATGCCCGGAAGTTAGGGTTGGGTTTTCTTCTTTAGTTAGTTTACACTGCACCTCCTCGGTTGAAAAGGTACTGAGGCGGTTGGAGGGTCAACACCAGGATAGCCTGTACGGAGCAAGCTAGTTTTGCGGCACCATGCATGCGTAGTCCTATCCCGGTGCCGGCCCTCCTGAAGATTTATGGCTCCTGTGGGGTCCTAGCACCTCCAACGTAGTCCCATTAGTGTGAATGAGTGGTGGAGATTTCATCCAAGAATTACGGTAAGTACATAATTTCCATTTCCAGATGCCCTTGAGCAGAGCATGTGATTCTGCTCCCTGGACCTCCAGGATACATTCTTCCACATTCCAGTCCGTCCCATTGGCGGTACCTATGGTTCCACGCAGAAGGGTTGCTCTGTCAGTTCCAGGTCATGCCCATCGTCCTCTCTTCCATGCCCAGGCTGTTCATAAGGTGCCTGGCAGTGGTGTCAGCCTTCCTGCAGGGTACGGGCATCAGGGTTTACCATTACCTGGACATCTGGCTGATAGCCAGGTCATTCGGGCAGGCGGAGGAGCAGTCCAGGAATCTGGCCTTCCAAACCTGCAGAGACTTGGACCTGTTGGTCAACCCAGCTAAGTTCAACTGATCCCCTCGCAGGTGATTCACTTCATCGGGGCAGACCTAGACTTCCTACAGGCCAAGGCCAGCCTCCTTATAGACCAGACAGTGGAGCTTATCTCCTTTGTCTGATCATTTCAGGTTGGGCACTCGTGCCCTGACTGGGACCTCCCGTAGCTGCTGGGGTACAAGGTGTCCTGCACCAGTGTGATCCAGTGGGCCCACTGGAGGATGCAGCACCTGCACTGGGAGCTGAGTCGTCAGTGGTACCAGTACCTAGGGCACTTGGACCAGCCGATCAAAGTGACCCAGCTGATGTGGGACACCATCCAGTGGTAGCTGATCCCAGAACATCTGGAGAAAGGAGTACAGTTTGTCTACCCAGAACCAACCATCTATCACACGACAGACATGTCTCTGGTGGGGTGGAAAGCGCATCTCGAAGGCCACTGGGCCCACGGGTTCTGGTCACCCAGGAAGTCCAGTGACCACATCAGCCTGCTGGAGCTCTGTGCAGTGTGGCTGGCTGTGATGGAATTTGCTCCACTACGCTGGGGTCAGGCCATGCAAGTCCAGATGGACAACACCACAGCCTTGTTCTGCTTAAAGAGGCTGGGTGGCATGCACTCCCTTCCCTTGTATTGGGAGGCCCACCATGCCTGGACCCTCATGCGCAGCTTGGGTGCAGATTTCCAGTTGATCCACATCACTGGAGCAGAACATCAGCTGGCAGACGCTCTGAGCTGGGTGGGTGAGACATCGCACATGTGGCCCCTGCATCAGCTGGTGGTGGGCCAACTGTTCTCCCTGCGGGGCACACCTCTGGTGAACCTGCCTCCTGGGAGAACAACAAATTGAGGCTGTTTTGTGCCCCCCAAACAGTCCAGGACACAGGAGGATCTCCTGTGCATGATTCTCCTTTCCCCCTCTACAAGGTCAAGGCATGGATGATCTTGATAGCTCTAGACTGACCACGGCAGTTCTGGTACTCGGATTGCCTCAGCAGCAGTTGCCTCTTTGCCTGGATCTGCTGAGTAGACAGCAGGGGAAGGTCCTGCTCCCAGACCTCCAGTTTCTGTGCCTGACAGCCTGGTTTCTGAGTGTCTAGAGTTCCAGGTTTTGTCTCTCTTGAAGGACGTGCTCCACGTTGCGGAGGAGGCTTCCTGAAATTGGTTGAATCACCAGTGCTACACATTTAAATAGAAAAGATTTTACGTTTGTTTCAGGGCAAGGAGCTTAATCCTCTTGCCTGCCCTGTGACTAGTGTCCTTTAGTATCTTTGGTCCCTTTCCTAGCTGGGGTCTGCGAGCAGTGACCTTCAGGGTGCACCTGGCTGCCATCTCTACATACCGGACATGTGCTGGTTTGCCAACAGCCCAGGAGAAGGTGGGAGGGCGTTTTTTTGTAAAGGCCTGGACCACCTGTCCCCTCCATTGTATGAACTACCTGTACCTTGGAACATTTTGATGGTGCTTGCCATGCTTTGGGGCAAGCCAATTTAAACCTGTGTATAGGTGTGAGATGTCGCACACCTCGTGGAAGACTGCCTTCTTAGTGGTTATCAAATCAACCAGAAGGATTAGTGAGCCCCAGGTGCTCTGTCATCGAGGCACTGGTCAGGAAGCATAGGAAAACCAAGAGCAGTTTCAGAATTCGCAAATAGCGTTTTAATTTTTTCTCAGTAACAGCAAAATTAAAAAAAAATATTCAGTATAACTATTTACAAGGCAGTACAAGCAGAAAAAACAAAGTCCTTCTGAGGGCATCTCTTAATTCCAAGATCTTCCTGGACATAAAGACTCCACCAGTCATTCACACTGATTGGATCTACGCCGGAGGTGCTAGGACCCAGCGGAAGCAAACTTTTTTGCAAGAGGGACAGCGCCAAAGATGGAGCCACGAGGAACGGCTCGTGCGGCAATGACTATCTCGGCATCGACCCTCCAACTGCCTCAGTTCCTTTTTTCCTGCCATTGAGTGTGCTTCAGTGACGACGTCGCTCGCCCGCCGGGAGTCAAACTTCAAACTAACAGCATAGTTTTCAGTTTATTGTTTTTTAATCTATCTCGAAATAAGTACCGCTTACTTTTAATGTACTTATTGAGAAAAGAAGTATTCAGCCCTCCATTGACTTATGTCAACCATGAGTGGGTCAGGTGACGGTAGGAAGACTTTGTATGAAAGCTGTTCGGTCAGCCGGGCTGGGTCCGGTCCGCTGCCCTCTCCAGAGGGAGGGTCGACAATGGACGGTCCGATGCTCTGGGGGATGGGCAGTCCTTCCAAAAGCATAAAAGAAAATGGTTGCACTCTTGGCACCGTTCGGCCTCGAGCTCTTCTTCGGCCCACAGGTCAAAAAAGAGAAGGCATCACTCAAGGTCACCTTCTGGTATGTCTGCGCATTGACAGTCGGTCATCAGGGCCAGGTGCTGGTCTCCTCCCCCGGAGTCGCTGGTTTCTGTCTCCAGTGATCGACCTCTTCAACATCGGAGCCCTTCCCCGCCTTCTGTAGGGGCTTCTGATGAGCAGTTTCATCAGTGGGCTACTTTTATGGAGCAGTGGGCTCGGAGGTTGGTCCAGCTGCCTGGCCCAGTCACTCCTAGGCCCTCTGGCCTTTCGAGGGAGCTGGTAGGGCTGTTGGACCTTCCTAGTCACACGGCGCCATCTTTGGTGCCATCGACTCCGCACTCAGGTGTTTTTCCCCCTCACATGGCTGCAGGGGGCTACACCGATGCCTCTGTCTCCTGGTATTCCTCCTTTTTCTTCAAATCGCAGTTTTCAGAGCCCTGAATTCCTATCGGTGGCATCGGGGATGCTCTCGGCGTCAATGGTCTCTCAATGCAGTCCTTGGCGCTGATGCAGCTGTCTGTGCCACCAATGTCCATGCCGTCCTCGGCGCCACTGGGGTTGTCGACACCATCCTTGGCACCGGGTGGTTTCTTGGCACCGTCCTTGGCGCCGCAGGCTCTGTCTGTGGTGTCGCGGGCTTCTTTGGCGCCATGGTCTCTGTTGGCACCATGTGCTGGGCCATTTCAGATGGCATTGGCTCCCTTGCCTTCAGCGCCGAGGCTTGGTGTGGCGCCATCCAGCCTTCAGGGGTTCTCTACTCCGATTCCTTTCTCCTCTTCATTTCCTGCTGACTTTCACTCCTTTCCTCTCCATACAGTCCCTTCTGGGCTGTCAGGAGATGATATTGAGCCTGACCCAGATCTTTGACTGGGTGATGATGTTGAAAGAGCAGGGATCAATCCTGCCGCAGAGCCTGTGGTTGAAGACCTGTCATTTAAGTCTCTGCTAAAAAATTTGAATTCCACTCTTTCTCTCCAGACTACAGATATTGATCCTGGGAAGCTTTTAAGACTCCAGTACCTACATGTCCTGGAGATCTCTCTGGATTTAACTCCTCTGGTACAACCATCTTTTGAGATGCTCTCTCAGATGGTATCAAATAATCCCACTCTCATCCCTTCTGTGGCCAAGTGCGTAGACAGGAAGTATGCTCTTCCCAAGGATCGACCCATTTTGGCCTCCCAGGCCTTTGCTGACCCCATTGTAGTCTTGGCAGAGAATAAGGTCGTTCTCCCTCAGGCATCTACAGCCCGACCTATAAACAAAGAATCTCGCAAGATAGACACCTTAGGTAAGAGTCTTTGCTGCCTCCACCCTGGGTATGCGTATTGCCAGCTAGCAGGGCTATTTCTCTCAATACGAGTATGTTCTTTGGCATTCACTCAAACAGATGGTGGAAGCTCTGCTCGAGTCGGACATTAGTTCAGAGCTACTTCAGACCATAACCAGGGGTATAGTGTCCCAACAACCAGCAGGTTAAAGCAGCGTGGACGCTTTCGATATTGCCTCCTGAGCGTCGGCGGCGGGCATTTGCACCCATTGCCACTCCTGGCTACGCACTTCGGGCTTCATGAATGATGCCCAACAGCAGGTCATGGCGTTACCCTTTGACTGTATGTATCTATTCGGACCTCAAATAGAGCAAGCTCTGGAGCCACACAGAAGACTAGGTCTGCCATTAAAACCGCTCGACCCACTCCCACCCCTTCTCGAGGGGGGTGTCAACAAGCATCAATTTCACAACCCTCAGTCCTTTCGGGGCAAGGGAGGTTTTAACAAAAAATGAAACCCCCAGCCTCAAAAGAAAATGCAACAGAAGGCACAAGGGCCTGAAGCACCCAGTGCCACCTTCTGAGTTTCTGGCCCAAGTCCCACCTCAGTTGTCCGAGGGGGACTATTCCTCAGCCGTAGGAGGACATCTGACTCAGTCCTACAACCAGTGGAAATCCATAACATCAGACAAATGGGTCCTCCGGATAATCCACGAGGGGTACTCCCTCAACCTTTCAGAAACCCCTCCGCATCATCCCTCCAAACGACAGCCCAGACTGTCAACAATACAGTCAGACCTTCTTGCCTCCGAGGTACAAGACCTTCTGAACAACAGGGCAGTAGAAATAGTTCCTCTGGATCAACGAAACACAGGTTTCTACTCCCAGTACTTCCTGGTCCCAAAGAAAACAGGTGGCATGCGCCCCATTCTGGACCTCAGAAAGTTAAACAAGTTTCTTCTCAAGGAAAAGTTCAAGATGATATCGCTAGGGACCCTGTTACCTTTGCTTCATCAACACAATTGGCTAGCTTCCCTGGACATGCAGGATGCCTACCAACATATTCCTATACACCCGAAGCACCACAAATACCTAAGGTTTGTGGCGCTGAGTTAACATTATCAGTTCAGAGTCCTGCCCTTTGCGCTATCCTCGGTGCCACGAGTTTTTACAAAGTGTTGTGCAGTTCTCGCAGTGCATCTCAGAAAAACTGGAATACGAGTGTTCCCATATCTGGACGACTGGCTCCTAGCAAGTTCCTCCAGACAAGGAACTCTGGACGCCATAGCAACAGCTTCAGACTTGCTCACATACATGGGAATCCTGCTAAATCTTATAAAATCACAGTTGCAGCCCTCCCAGAAGCTCCTCCTTATAGGAACTCTTCTGGACACCTCCTGTGCGAGAGCTTTTCTTCCAGAGGACAGAAGGAGTGATATCCTACAGATGGCTTGGTGCGTCAGAGAGAACAACTCAGTTCGAGCTATCTCGATGCAACGGATGCTGGGTCTCATGACATCCTCAGTGTTCACTGTACCCCTAGCACACCTCCACATGAGAACCTCTCAATGGATGCTCAGTACTCAGTGGTCCCCAACCACTCCCCCTCAGTCCTTTCTCACCAAGATGACAGCACCTCTGAAGAGGTCACTCGCCTGGTGGTCGCAGGAGGACAACCTTCTGGAAGGGTATCCCTTTACTCCTCTGGATCATCAGATTACCATTACCACGGACGCGTCCCTGATGGGTTGGGGAGCTCACTGTCAGAATCTCCATACCAAGGTACGTGGACTCAGGTCGAGTCCCAGCTTCACAAGAATATTCTCCTTCAAATGGACAACAAAGCAGTGATGTATTACATCAACAAGCAGGGCAGTGCACACTCTTACCCTTTATGCAAGGAAGCAATGAGAGCGAGGGAATGATGCCTAGAGCACACAGCTCTAATTCAGGCGGTTTACCTACCAGGAGTGCAGAACAAACTGGCAGACTTTCTCAGCAGAACGGAGACAGATCCACACGAGTGGTCTCTCGACTCAACCATTCAGTTACTATTCGCAGAGTAGGGAACTCCAGACCTGGACCTTTTTGCATCCCCACTCAACACAAAACTGCCTCTCTTCTAACCCCATGTATTCTTCTATATTCATAACTGTATGCAGTCTGCCTCCTAAGCAGAACTGCCTGGAGAGAAATGGAAATATATGCAAATGATAGAATCTTTCATTGCTCGAGACACGTATTCAAACTGCTGCCCTCATCTACTGCAACATTCCATCAACGTCTCAGATTTCTCACTCCGCCTGACAAGTCAGACGCCTGGAGATCTTCCTCTCATCAGTTCCGGCTGATTCCAGTTTTCTAAGTATTATCTACCTTAATATTTAAACTGCTGCCTTTGTTTATTGTTTAATATAATTCTATTACTTCAAAAAGTTGTTTATTTAATTTAGCGGTAAAATATTTTTTCTCAGTTCCTCACAGTTCAGGATAACCGCTGAGGAACCGGGGCTTTTCTAGTTAATTTGGCTTTTGTCGTCTTAGTTTTAGCTGTTGCTTATATAACTATTCGTTAATTTCTGTGTTTTAAACTTATTCTTTGTAACCGAGCGATCGGTTCTTTCTTCGAATCCTTAACCGGTTCCTGAACTGACCAAAAAAAAAAAAAAAACACGTTAGTTTAAATACTAATAAATGGTTACTGGTTTTTCTCCTGGAAATGGAAACACAAGAAAAACCAAAGAAAAAGACTGGTCCCCCGGGTTTTAGAAATTGTACAAAATGTGGAGAAGTGTTTGCTAAAGCTGACAAACACGACCTCTGTTTAGTCTGCTTGGAACCTGATCATTATTCAGCAGACTGTGCCATTTGTAAATCCCTCCCTCCTAAAACAATTGAAAAAAAGATGGAAAGGCTGAAGAAAAAAGTGGACGGTGGTCCCTCAGGCTCTAACCAGCCACCAAAAACTGCGGGTAAAACCACCTTATATACCATTACCACCCCTGAGAAGGATGTTTCTGGCACTTTAAAAAGGGGGGAGTGGTCCGGCTGACTCTCCAGCCTCCTCCAAAAAATCCAAGAAAACCAAACACATAGAATCCCAGGTTTCTGTTCCTCGAGTGGTCTCTACTGTGTCTCACAGCCTGCCTTCTGCAGAGTAGATAGCTCAGGCTATGAGGGTTCTGCAGGCTTTACAAGGGATTCTGCCTGCTCACCCTGTGCAACCTTCTCCTCCTAAGGTTCCTGCCACAGCTCCTGCCCCTGAATCACAGGAACTGGAATGTGAAGACTATGGTGAGATGGATCCTGAACAGGATGAACCTATAGAGCCTGAAATCTCACCTGAGCAGGAGTTCGGGTCTCCTCCTTGACCTGAGGATTTTTCTTCTCACTTTTCTTTCGTGAGAAAGATAGTGGATACTCTGGACTTAGCTACCACTGAAGTGGTCGACGATGAAGAGGAGGCCGAATACCTTGAGATGATGAGGTTAACCCCCACAAAAAAGGTATATCTACCAATCAAAAACTCTTTAAAAAAGACTTGTTTAAAATTTTGCAGACTCCTAATTCTTTTTCTCTTATAGATAGGATGTCTGACAAGAAATATCACCTGGACAGGGAAGGAGCAGAATTTTTGTACTCTCACCCTGATCACCAAGGCATAGTTCAGCAGGCAGCCTGTGAAAAGGCGAGGGTTCCTCTCTCTTCCCATCCCCCTGAGAAGGAATCCAGGAAATTAGACGGTATGTCTAAGAAAAAGGCTACCTAGCTGCCTCCGTAGGTGTGAGGCAGGCTAATTAGGAGGCATATGCAGCACAGTATCAGAAAATACTGTGGCAATCAGTACTGGCTATGTCAGGGAAGGCCCCCTTACCCCTTTCTGATGACCTGGCAGAGAGAGCTAGATTTGGTCTGGAAGCTGCTAAATATCTGTTCCAGATGGCAGCTGATGCTAATGATAATGCTGCCAGGTGCATGGCTCTGTTGGTAGCCGTATGAAGACTGGCATGGCTTAGGGCCACCAATCTCACCCAGGATTCCCAGACAAAGGCCATGGATTTTCCTGTGGAGAATAACTCCCTGTTTAGCAAACACACTGAGGAATACATAAAGACAGTGGATGGATACAAGGCCACCTACAAGAGTAATTCCTCCAGGGACAGGCCTACCTCCTCTTTTAGGCCTTATGGATGGGGGGGCAGGGGAAGGTCCCCTTATGGGAGGCCTTTTTATCAGGGCCAAGCTGCTTTTCAGCAACCACCCTACGCACAGCAGACTGGGTACTTTAGATCTAGGGGCAGGAGGGGTTCCAGAAGGGGCTCCCAATCTGCCCATGCACCCCCAAAACAAACCCCTGACCAGTTGGTCCAGGTCATCTCCCCAGTGCCAGTAGGGGGCAGGCTGTCTCACTTCCTCCAGAACTGGTTCTCCATCACCACAGACAGGTGGGTTCTGGAGGAGGAAAGTCAGGGTTTGTCCCTGTGCTTCAGATCTCTTCCCCCTCTGAAATCAAGAGCTTTCAAACCAGCTTCCCTCTTGGAGGGCAAGCTCTTGCAAAAGGAGGTGCAGAAATTGATCCACATGAAAGCAGTGTGGCATGTACCAGCACATCTCAGGGGAAGGGGTTTCTACTCCCGCTACTTCCTGACCAAAAAGAAAAATGGGGACTGGCGACCCATTCTGGATCTCAGATCTCTCAACAAATTCCTAGTAAAACCAAAATTCAAGATGGTCACTTTGCGGTCCATACTCCCAGTTTTCCAGCAGGGAGATTGGTTAGCATCTCTGGATTTAAAGGATGCCTGTTTTCACATCCCAATAAGGCAATCTCACAGAAAGTATTTCTGGTTCAGACTCCTTTCAGGACATTATCAGTTCACTTCCCTTCGGTCTGACCTCAGCACCCAGGGTATTCACAAAGTGCCTAGTAGTAGTGGTGGCACACTTAAGAAAGTCTGGCATCCTAGTCTTCCCTTATCTGGATGACTGGCTGTTTGTGGGAAAATCCCCACAACAGGTCTCGGAGCACCTGCAATCAGCAGTTCATCTCCTACAGTCCTTGGGATTCCTGATAAATCAGGAAAAGTCTGTTCTTACCCCTGTTCAGCTGCTTCAGTTTATAGGAGCAGAGCTGGATACTACTCAGGGAAGGGCTTTCCTCCCTCAAGACAGGGTACAGAGTATTTTCGACCTGGCTGCCTCATTCAGGCTAAACCAGTCATGCCCAGCAAGACACTATCTGCAGATTCTGGGCCATACAGCTGCAGCAACAGGTACAGTTTCAGGGGCAAGATGCAGAATGAGAGACTTGGAATATCATCTCAGGTCTCACTGGTCACAGAGAAGGGACAAGATGTCAAAGCTCATCCCAATAACAGAGGTTGTTATTCAAGCCTTACAGTGGTGGAAAAATTCAGACAACTTAAGACAAGGTGTACCTTTCCAAAAGGAGAACCCTTCCTTTGTTCTCACAACAGATGCTTCTTTACTGGGATGGGGAGCACACCATCCATGGGATTTGGTCCGAGGCAGAATCCCTTCTCCACATAAATCTCTTGGAGCTCCGAGCTGTATTCCTAGCTCTAAAATCTTTTGCTCATTTGGTACCAGACAGTGTGGTACAGGTCAGAACAGACAGTACCACAACAATGTACTATATAAACAAGCAAGGGGGCACAAGGTGTGACCCTCTGTGCTCAGAGACCATAAAACTGTGGGATCTTGCATGCTCTATAAAAGTAACTCTGTAAGCAGTCCATGTCCCAGGAAAGGACAACATTTTGGCAGATGCCCTCAGCAGAATCAGTCAGGGCCATCACGAGTGGTCATTGGACACACAAGTGGCCAATTAGGTATTCAGAAGGTGGGGTACCCCAGAGGTGGACCTCTTTGCCTCTCCAGAGAACTACAAACTACCACTGTTGTGTTGCAGATCCCCATCAGGGGCACAGTCCTAGTGGATGCTATGGTACTGGATTGGTCAGGGAGGAGCCTATACACTTTCCCTCCCTTCCCTCTCATCCTCAGAGTCCTGATCAAGCTCAAGTCCCAGTCGGCCTCAGTGATCCTCATCACCGCAGACTGGCCCAGACAACATTGGTATCTTCTCCTACTATCCAGGTTGGTATCCAGACCAATGCATCTTCCCCGGAGGCACAACCTGTTAATCTCTCACCAAGGGAAAATAGGATATCCCATTCTCAGCTCTCTCTGTGTCAA
The DNA here is from genome assembly GCA_016271365.2 of Neoceratodus forsteri. Taxonomy (NCBI): domain Eukaryota; kingdom Metazoa; phylum Chordata; order Ceratodontiformes; family Ceratodontidae; genus Neoceratodus; species Neoceratodus forsteri. The sequence continues at coordinate 361,728,326 of JADMNL010000023.1, read as the reverse complement.
GGCTTGGCTCTTGAAGACATAGAATTTGCAAACCTAAACGTCTCCCAAGCAGTTTTACACATACTTTAAGGGATATAGAAAACCTTCAGCTAAGAAAACCTATTTGGCCAAATGGAAAATGTTTCTGTCTTGGTGCACCCTGCACAGCATCAAACCTGCCTCAGCAGGAATTCCAACCCTACTTGAGTACCTTACTTTCTTACATGATCAGGGCCTTAAGCATACTTCACTAAGGGTCCACTTAGCAGCTCTCTCTGCTCATATTTCAGTGGGAAGCCCCACTTCAATTGCATCTGATCCTATTTTTAAATATTGTTTCAAAGGTCTGTGACTTACATACCCACCCTTAAGGGAACCTGTTCCTGGGTGGGATTTGAACATTTGTATTGCTTAGCTTATGAGGCCACCTTTTGAACCTATATCCTCAGCCCACCTACAGTATGTCACATGGAAAACTGTTTTCTTAGTAGCTATTACTTCTGCTAGAAGGATAAGTGAGCTTCAGGCCCTATCTGTGGAAAAGGACTATTGGTCTTTCCATAATGATGAGGTGGTACTCAGAAACACTAGAAAATTTCTCCGTAAGGTGGTGTCAGATTTTCATTTGAACCAATCCATTACACTACCAACATTTTTCACTGAACACTCTACTTCAGGTGAGCGTAGACTTCACAGTCTGGATGTGAAAAGAGCTCTCAGTTATTACATATCACATACTAAGGATCACAGGCAGGATAACCAACAGTTGTTCCATACCTCTGAGGATGTGAAAAAGGGCACACCAGCTACCAAGAGGTCAGTCTTTCGCTGGATAGTTAGCTGTATACAGTTCTGCTATCAAAAAGCAGGCAAACGGGCCCCATCAGGACTTAGGGCCCATTCAACCAGGGGAACAGCTGCTTCTATAGCAGCCTCAAGGGATGTCCACCTGTTGGACATATGCAAAGCTGCCAAGTGGAGGACAGTACATACTTTCACTAAGCATTATAGTCTGGACATACTGCCCAGGGGTGATGCCAAATTTGGAACAGCAGTCCTGCAGAGCCCCTTTCCTAAATAGGTTCTCTGCCCACCTCCAAAGGTACTGCTTTGAAGTCTGCATACAGTTATGAATATAGAAGAATGCATGGAGTTAGAAGAAAAAATTACTCACCTTAGTAATCTTATTTCTTCCAGTGTATTCTTCTATATTCATAGCTCTCCCTTCCCTGCCTCCCCTACCAGAACCAGAGCCTCAGCATGCCAACTGATGTTATCTTGGATTTTATGCAAGCACGTGCACACCATTGGGGTACACTTTACCTGGGTAGGGCATCTCTTCTTCTTCTTCTTGGGTTACCTTAGTTTCCAGGATAGAAATTATGTTTTCAGTTCTAGTGAGATATCACCAGGATTTATATATGTATTTATTTTGTTACGGGAAGTTTATCCCTTTTTAAGCATTTATAGATGGTTTTTAGATAGGTGCATAGTATTTCTGCCTTGTAGGCTGTTATTTCGAAATCTGAGATGTTGATGGAGTGTTGCAGTAGACGAGGGCAGCAGTTTAAATATGTGTCTCGAGCAATGATAGGTTCTATCATTTGCACATAGTTCCATTTCCCTCCGGGCAGTTCTACTTAGGAGGCAGACTGCATACAGTTATGAATATAAAAGAATACACTGGAAGAAATAAGATTACTAATGTGAGTAATTTTTTCTTCTGCTCCAGAAATCCAGGGCCTGGCATTTTCTGTCAGGATGTGTTCAGGCTGCAGTGGACAAAACGCTTTCTATATGCCTTTCCTCCTCTTCTGCTAATTCAGAGGGTACTTCTCAAATTCGAGTCTCGGGGACAAAACGATCCTCATTGCTCCCTTCTGGCCTCGACAGATATGGTTTCCGCTACTCAACAGTATGTCGGAAACACCTCCGAATGCGCTTCCCCTTCAGATGAACCTCTTGACCCAGGGTCCCATGGTCCATCCCAATGTGAGGTCACCTCACCTTCATGCTTGGCTCCTGAAGAGAGAGAGGTGAACAGGTTCAGTGTCTCTCAGAGAGTTTCAGATATTCTTTTGGCTGCACGCAAGCCAGGCACCAGAAAAACCTACACAGCCAAATGGAACCGTTTTTGTCTCTGGTGCACAAAATCCTCTTTGAATCCTTTTTTCTGCCCACCAAATAAAGTCTTGTTGTACATTTTAGACCTCTTAAATTCAGGTCTGCAATACTCTACAGTCAAAGTTCACCTTTGTGCTATTTCAGCCTATCACAAGCTGGTATTTTCTCTGTCACTAGCTCAATTACCTGTAGTTAATATGTTTCTTAAGGGTATTCTGTATACCAGACCTCCTATCAGATGTCCAGTCGCAGCCTGGGACATTAATCTTGTGCTAGACATGTTCACTCGAAAGCCCTTCGAGCTTCTAACTACTTGTGAGCTGAAATTCCTCACTTGGAAAACAGCCTTCCTGGTGGCCATCACCTCGGCTCGCAGGGTCTCTGAAATACATGCTTTGGTCACAGACCCCCCCCGTACACTGTATTTCATAAGGACAGAGTTGTTCTTAAGACTCATCCTCAGTTTCTCCCTAAGGTTGTCTCAGAATTCCATCTAAACCAACCTTTAGTCCTACCTACTTACTTTGTGAACTTCCAAAATGAAGGAGAGCATTCCCGTCAATCTTTAGATGTTAAAATAGCACTGCATTTCTATTAGGATAGAACAAAAGAGATTCGCAAAGCTCAACAACTGTTTGTTTCCTTCAGTGAGACCCGGCTGGGTCAGCCTGTCGCTATCAGATTCATTTCGACCTGGCTGGTTGCATGCCTTCGCCACTGTTATTCCATGGTACAGGTTAAGCTGGAGGGCAGAGTGTATGCTCGCTCTGCTAGAGCAGTCGCGGCATCCCTGGTGGAAATCCGCAGCATGCCTATTGCAGACATTTGCAATGCGGCTACCTGGAGCTCAGTGCATACTTTCATCAAGCACTGTGCCCTGGATGTCCATTCCAGGTGACATCTTTCATTTGGCAGGACTATCCTTAACGGACTTCTGTCCTAAGTTTGTGAGCTCTTGGTTTCTCCTGCCACCCTCTTGGGATTATTAGCTTGGTACTCTTCCATCAGTGTGAATGAGTGGTGGAGACTTTATGTCCAGGAAGATATAGAAATTACGTACCTACCGTAATTCTTGATGATCTTGGATGAAGTCTCCACCACTCATTCACACGCCCACCCACCATCCCCTGAGCTCACCTCTCTGTTGCTGGTCTTCACTCCCTCACTGTTAAAGCTGTGAAGACTTCTTTGTTGACCCTTCTTATACTGGTCATTCGGACTATCTTATGTCTGTTTTTTGTTAGGTACGCTGCACCTCCTCGGAAAAAAGGTACTGAGGCGGTTGGAGTGTCGACACTGAGGCGGTCATTGCTGCACAAGCCAAGGCTTTCTGCGCCACTCCTCGTGGTTCCATCTTAGGCACTGGCCCTCTTGCAACAAAGTTTGCTCTCACTGGGTCCTAGCGCCTTCAGCGTAGATCCCATCAGTGTGAATGAGTGGTGGAGACTTCGTCCAAGAAGATCAAGAATTACAGTAGGTACGTAATTTCCATTTTCATTCTCACTCTGCTTGTCTCTCTAGCAAAAACATTGCTGCTTTTTTTATAAGTCTTTGGGAACTCATTAAGAGAGCCTGCTTCTCACAGAATGTTCTTGTAAGTTTACAGAATGTCCTTGTCAGTTTCAGTGCAGGTGTGGCAAAATGCACATAGTGACCCAGACCTGACCTCTTGTTTGCAGCTTTGCAAAAGGCTTAAACATGGCATCAGAGGTTAACCCCTTGAGTTCCAAATAGCTTTTTGCAATCATTTCAACAGTATAACTATATACAGTTTTAAACAAAGGGATTCCAGTATCAGTGACATTTCCACATAAAAATTCATATATATTATTATACCCCCAGATATGCAAGGGGGAAAAAAGACAGAACAGCAAGGGGCCAGCCCGTCAGTGCAGCAGTTGGATTTCCACTTGCAACGCCGGTGACCCAGGTTCAAGAACAGACCCGGGTCGTTGGAGGGCCGGCCAGGGAGAGAAGGGTGGAGTGTCCTAAGTACTGCACTCCTCCTCCGGGATGATGGGAGTGTGATCGGTGCATGATTGACCCCTGGCAGAAGCCAGGGGCACCACAGCAGCCGGCACCAGAACGTAGTTCGAGGGGCGGGGCGGACGCCAGCCATCATTGCACGTCCCTGCCGCCCGCATGCAAGGGAGAAAATACAGCTGCCTGCCACCTGGATGAAGCCTGCTCCTCCGCTCCAGTGAGCTCCCAGGCTAGCTCCCTGACCTATCCCGACATTGCGGCACTTAGGCCTGATGCTGCAGCCCCACCCTGGGGGGTAAGCCAGTGGGTATCGGGGAATCGCAGCTAAATGTGGAAGTGGGAGCAGAGGGGGCTGTGACCGAGCCCAAGGTAGCAGTGGCAGGGGGCACGAAAAAGAATAATAACAAAAATAAAAAAAAAAAAACCAGCAGCAAGGGAAGGCAGAGAGATAGTGAGAGGCGGAGAATTGAGAAACCATCGTAGTGATCAGTTCCTAGGTCCCACAAGAAAATTTGGTTGCGCTGCCAGACAAGAGGCAGAAAAGGCGAGGATAGAACATATACTTGCATTTAAACTCGCTCTGCATGACAAATGGGGCAGGGCCTTATTCAACCTTGTCACATACGCCCCTCTTTAAGAGGGAGCCTGTTTTACAAAAATAGGTTTCCAAAACGTTCTATTAAATTCCTGTCTAACATTAGCTTATAACCTTTACAGTTTAGTGCATATGCAGCATAGCAAACAGGGAAGTTTCAACTCATATTTTTTCAACCTCCGGAATTCTCAATTCCTGATCCATAACTTGACAGAAAATCAGCATTGACATTCTCTTTCCCAGATTTGTGCATCACTTTAAATTGAGATGGCTGTAGTGCCAGGTACCGTATGAGTCTAGAATTTTTATCCTTCATTTGGTTATGGCAACAGAGAGGATTGTGATCAGTTTACAAGTACAATGTCAGCTCTTAGTAAGTAAAACTTGAGGGACTCCATCGCCCACTTTGCCCCAAGGCATTCCTTTTCAATGGTGGAGTACCTTTTCTCTCTGTTATGCAGCTTCCTACTGATATACAGAATGGGATGTTCTCACCTCAGGAATTCTTCAGCATGTATTGACAGGTGCAGTATGCCAGCAGGGTTCAGCTGCCCTGGAGAGGAGGAGTCGGTGTAAATGAGCAGGAACATTGGCCAATCAGAAGAGAGAGAGAGAGAGAGAGGATTGCTGCCTGCAGTCAGCCTGAAGGACTGCAGAACTTTTTCTCTGGTGGTAGGTAACATTGCCCTGGAGCGCACGCTATATATATATATATATATATCCAGAGATCTTCCTGTGAGGTTTTTTCCTTTGTTTGAGTGCTGCCTTTACATTTTTAAGGTATTTATACAAATTTTTTCCTTGGTTGCATTTTGATTCCTTGCAGCCGTGAACTTATCATTTTTCCTGCCTCTGCGGTAAAAGTTTACCGTGTTTATTCTGCGTTTTTCTTATTTTCCTTGATAGCTTTAGCTCATAACGTTATTTTTCCCACATTTGCATGACTTTTTTCTGTTTAAAACCACACTTGTGGTATTTTTTTGCTGCACATATGTACCTTTTCTAACCGTTTTTCAAGTAATTCAGAGTATTCTATCAGTAAACTAGCAGATTTCTCTGTATTATCTCTCAGGGAAACCTCTCTTTGTTGTGCAGCGGGCTTCTGTTGGCAAGAGGTGTGGAAGTTGTTACTGTCATTTCATACCACTATTGTGGGGGGAGGGGGGAGTCTTTCTTTTAATTGGACATATATTGACTTATTGCTTTGGCCAAACACATATTAGCATGGCCACCCAGTCTGCCTCCCCCTCCTCTAAAAGCGCTGAGGGGGAGGTACCTCAAGTCAACACAAAAATATAGATAAGTTCTCTAAGCACCCTAATGAAAATAAGTCTGATAAAAGTAAAAATTCTAGCCAAGCCTCTAAAAGACAAAGTGAGCTGGTTTCTGATTCAGTTCCTGCTAAAAAGACAAAGAAAGATAAACACACCGCTGCCCCTCACCCCGAAAGGCATTGGGAGACATCAGTGGTTGACAAAGATATGACCTCTGCAAATGAACTGGCTAAAGCATGGCATGTATATCAGACTTTATAATCTATGGGCAATATTTTCTCTGTTCCTTTGGGGCCTAGTACTCCTCCCCATGACTCTGGGTACATCCAGGGATTTTATTATGAGGGAGAGGATGATGATGAATTTCCACAGGGTGACCCATTAGACCCAGATGATCACACTGGTGGTGATTTACCTGATGATAATTATGATGTTTCTTCCCGTTTTACCTTTCTTAGATGGTGGACACCCTGGAACTTCCCCTCCAGGACGTCACTGAACACCAGATGGAGGAAGACTATGTAGAAATGATGGGTCATACACCTTCAAAGAAATTGATTTTGCCCATACATAATACATTAAAAGAGCAACTTTTAAAATTCTGGAAACCCCTTCTTCTGCTTTAGGGGTGGACAGAAAGATTGAGAGGAAATACCGGCTGACTGCTGACTTTCTCTATACACATCCAGACCACAAAGGGGTGGTTCAGGCAGCAGCCTGTGACAAGGCTAATGTGCCACTGTCTGCCCAGCCTCCAGAAAAAGTCGAAAAAAGTGGATTCCGTGGGTAAGAAATCCTATATGACTGCTTCTTTGCTGTTACGCATGTCTACTTACATGGCATATGCAACTAGATATCAGAGAGCTTTGTTGCAATCTATCCTGGCTGTAGTCCATCATGGGGGAGACGCTATGTTCAGGGATGTCACTGAAGCTTTAAAACTGGCCATAGAAGCTACTAAGTATCAGTTTCACATGGCCGTAGACCGTAATGACACAGCCTTGAGGGTTATGGCGCAGGCCATTTCTCTTAGGCGGTTTGCTTGGTTAAGAACTACTAATCTCACTCAGGATACCCAGTTATAGGCTATGGATTTTCCTTGTGAGAAAAATGCCCTTTTCACGGATCAAATGGAGGCTTACATGAAAAGAATGGATGAGTACAAAACCACCTATAAGAGTAACTCGGCCAAAGAGAAGCCCTCTTACCTCCGGAAACCTCAAAAGGGGGGCAGAGATTATTTCCTAGGGCATTCTATCCTATGCCGATGCCTATGGGTTTTTCTCAGATGAGTTTTTTCCAGGGAAGAGGCAGGAGAGGCCAGAGGAGAGCCAGCTCTACTTCTGTCCCCTCTACCCAAACCAGACAACAGTCCTCCTGACTCCTTTTAGGTCACCTCCCCTCTCCCAGTCGGGGGTGGGCTCTCCCACTACCTCCATCATTGGCAACTCATCACCACAGATAAGTGGGTCCTGGAGGTGGTTGGCCAGGGCCTATCTCTTCAAGTTCAAAAAATGTCCCTCCCTTCAAGGCCCAAGCTCTGAAAACGACTAACCCCAACAGAAAAACTGCTGTTGGAGGTAGAGGTGAAGAACCTTTTGGAAGTCAAAGCGTGGAAAGAGTGGCCTTCCCCAAGTGGGGAAAAAGTCTCTATTCCAGGTTCTTCCTTACTCTGAAGAAAAATGGGGAGTAGCTACCCATTCTTGACCTAAAGTACCTGAACAAGCACCTGCTGAAACTAAAGTTCAAAATGGTAACCTTAAATCAGGTCATTCATTCTCTGAAGTAAGGGGACTAGCTAGTTTCCCTATATCTGAAGGATTCCTGTTTCCACATCTGTCAGGCAGTCCCACAAAAAATTCCTTAGATTCAGGCTGCCTTCAGACCATTACCGATTTGCAGCCATGCCATTATAGCTTACTTCTGCTCCAAGGGTTTTCATCAAGTGCTTGGCAGTGGTTGCAGCTCATCTCAGAAGACAAGTGATTTATGTTTTTAACTACCTGGATGATTGGCTAATCGTGGCCAGCTCTCCACAGGCAGTTGCAGAAGGCCTGAACCAGAAAAGACACCCTGCAATCTCTGGGCTTCATTATCAACAAAGACAAATCCCAATTTCAGCTGGCCCAAGCACTGCAATTCATAGGGACAGAGCTCAACACACTGCAGGGGAAGTCTTTCCCTCCTGCAGACAGAATTCAGAATTTCCTCAGCGTGTTAAATTCCTTCATTCTAGGCCAGCTGAGGCTGGCCAGACACTTCTTCGGACTGCTCAGTCACATGGCCTTTATGACCACAGTAGTTCCATGTGCCAGATTCCAGATGAGGGACATTCAGTATCACCTCAGATCTCGCTGGTCTCAGAAAAAGGATTCCTTTGCAAAGCTAGTGCCATACAAGAACCCTTCTTCGGGCTGTAGACTGGTGGAAGGAAGCAGAAAACCTCAGGATAGGGGTTCTTTTCCAGATTCAGCAACCCTCCCAGATCCTGACGACAGATGCCTCCCTCCTAGGTTGGGGTGCCCACTTAGGGGACCAGTCCATAAGTGGCACCTGGGCACCCAAAGAGTCCACATACCACATCAACCTTCTCGAACTCAGAGCAGTGTTTTTGGCCATCAAGGCTTTCGCCCCACAGCTCAGAGGACAGGCTATTCAGATAAGAACAGACAATACCACTGCCATGTTCTGTATTAACAAGCAAGAGGGCACAAGGTCAACCAAACTGTTGCACAGAGGCAATGAGGATTTGGTCCTTGGCTTACTCTCTGGACATGTTTCTGTCGGCCATTCATCTCCCAGGCAAGGACAACACTTTGGCAGATGCTCTAAGCAAGATCAGTCAGGGTCACCATGAGTAGACCCTAAACAAGCTGGTCCTTGCCACAGTTTTAAAAAGGTGGGGGGGGGGTTCCAGACCTGGATCTATTTGCGTCCATCCTCAACCACCAGCTACCACAGTACTGCTGCTGGCCCCCAGCGCTGGGGACCATCCCAGTAGATGCCCTGATCCTGGACTGGGAAGGGAGGTTTCTATATGCTTTTCCTCCCTCTCCTCTGATTTACAGGTTCCGTCTCAAGCTCAGGGCTGAGCCGGCCACCATGATTCTGGTGGCCCCAGATTGGGCAAGGCAACCCTGGTATTCCCTTCTCCTCGCTTTGTCAGTCAGGAAGCCCATCAGACTGCCAGCTACTCACAGTCTCCTGACTCTTCCCCAGACAGGGGTAGCATACCCCAACATCTAGTCTCTTCACCTCAAGGCCTGGTACTTGAGGAGTTAGTTTCCTGAATCCCAGTACTCTGAACAAGTCCTGAAAATTCTGTGAATGGCTAAAAACCTAGCATTAGGAAGGCGTATACTTCCAATTAGAAAAGGTTCTTTCTGTGGTGCAAGGACAGGGACATAAAGCCCTTACGGGCTACTCCAGCCCTCCTGGATTACCTAGTTCACCTCCAGGCAGAAGGCCTTAAAACTTCGTCCTAGAAAGTGCATCTGGCAGACAACTCTGCTCATCTTTCCACTGGAAAAGAGAAATCTGTCAATTCTCAGCCCATTTTCAAGAAGTTTTCAAAGGTCTGCTGCACCTTCAACCTCCCCTGAGGGAACCTGTCCCTGCTTGGGACTTGAACCTCTGTATAGCCAAACTCCTGGAGCCTCCTTTTGAGCCCATGTTGACAGCTGATCTTAAGTATGTAACCTGGAAAACTTTTTTTCCTGGTTGCCACCATCTCCGCCACAAGGATTTCAGAGTTACAGGCCCTTTGTACAGAACCTAACCATATCATTTCCAACAAGGACAGATTAGTGCTTAAGACAAACAGGAAATTTCTGCCCAAGGTGGTTTCTGAGTTCCACATTAACCAGTCTGTCATCCTGCCGGTCTTTTTCACAGACAAGTCTACTCTAGGTGAACGCAAGCTACATAGTCTGGACGTGAAAAGAACTCTGACCTACTACCTAGAGCATACTAAGCAGTTCAGGGAGTTCCATATTCAGCTTTTTCTCACCTATGGTGAGGTAGGCAGAGGGAGACCAGCTATCAAGAGAACTATTTCCCACTGGATTGTCTTTTGTATCCAGTTCCGTTACAGCAAAGCTGGTAAACAACCCCCTCAGGGCCCACTCTACTAGGAGCTCTGCTGCCACAGTAGCAGCTCCGAGGGATGTCCCTTTGCTTGAAGTTTGCAAAACAGCCACTTGGAAAACTGTACACACATTCACAAAGCACTGTTGTTTGGATCTGCAGTCCAGATCTGATGCCAAATTTAGCAGAGCGGTGCTACGGAACCTGTTTCCCAAGTACGTTTTTCTGCCTGCCTCCCATCTGTACTGCTTTGTAGACTGCATCTGTCAATACATGCTAAAGACTGGGGTGAGAAGAAAAAATTGCTCACTGTGGTAATTTTGTTCCTTCTAAAGGATTCTTCAGCATTATTGACACTCCCACCCATCTTCCCCTGCGAAACCTGTCTGGGGATGGCTCTGCTATTGTGTCTTAGCCAAATTTGTCTCGTTTTGCTGTTTCTTTCATTGACTTGTTTCGTAATAGTGGTTTGGAATTTGCAGTTGTTACTTTAACAGTGTTTTTTCTTATAGGCACAGTTTTTGCCTTTTTTTCAGCGCGCCAGTAATTCTGAGGTCCTTCAGGCTGACTGAAAGGCAGCACTCTCTCTCTCTCTCTCTCTCTCTCTCTCTCTCTCTCTCTCTCTCGGCTAATGTTCCTGCTCATTTACATTGACTTCGCCTCTCTGGGGTAGCTGATCCCAGCTGGCACACTGCACCTGTCAGTAATGCTGAAGAATCCCTTGGAAGATACACCACCACTACAGTGAGTTAATGTTTCCTTCTTCCCATCTGTTTGTTGACTCAAGACTCCACCTAGGCCTACCTCTGGTGCATCTGTCTGTAACAAAAACTGTTTCTCAGAGTCCGAACTTCTTAACACAGGGGCTGAACATAATGCAGCCTTAATGGCCCGAAAGCGTCGTGTCACTCTGGGGTCCATTTCACATTGTTCGGGAACCATTTCTTTGTAAGTTCACTGAAGGAGTAGCTAACTTGGCAAAGCTGGGAACAAATCTCCGATAATAACCAGCCAGCCCTAAAAGTGACCTGACATGTTTCTTGGTTTTAGGGACAGGGCTGTTAGGGTTTACCCATAGCACCCTGACATATGAAGAAAGACTAAAGGAGCTTAAGATGTATAGCCTTGAGGAAAGGAGGAAGGGGGGACATGATAGAAACTTTAGATACCTCAAGGGACTCAACAAAGTCCAAAAGGGTAGCATCTTTCAGGCGCTGCTTTCCCACCCTCCATCCCCAGGTGAGGTGTTAAGCACATCATCTACAGGCTTTGCTTCTTTCTCTCATTAGGGCCCGTTCATGGGTCTTGGCAGGGGAACCGGAGTGTTGCCAGGGTCTGCCCCCTTATGTACCGTGACCGTCGGGGTGGAGCCAACGTCAAGGGACTGTCCCTGCTGGGTACTGCTAGCTAAGATTTTTCTGGTGGGTCCTAAGTCCTGCAGCATTAGTCCTAATGCTTAGTTATAGCCTGCTGCAAGAGCTCCTCTTGAAGATCTACTGTTACGGTAAGTTCTTATGTAACTGTACTTTCTGGGGAGACAACAGCGAGCAAGATGTCATCAGCGAATAATGACACTTTATACTGTTTCTACCTCAGGGGAATTTCCTCTATACCCACCTCCCTTTGGAGTGCTGTAGCCAGGGGTTGTATATAAAGAGCAGATAATATGGGCAAGAGTGGACAGCCCTGATGAGTGCCACATTGTAGAGAGATTGGGACTATACAGCATCATTTATACTAATATAGGTCTTTGGTGTAGCGTATATGTTTTTAAGCCAATTTATAAAAGGTTCAGGGAAACCAAAAGTGGACAGGGTGTCCCATAAGAAATCCCAGGAGACACTGTCAAATGCTTTTTCAGCATCTAAATTTAACAATACCGCAGGGATTTTACACATTTGAATTTATTCGAGCAGGAATAGAGTTCTGCTAATGTTGCCAGTAGTGTTCCTAGCCTTAATAAAACCTGATTGATCTGGATGTACAGTATGATGGTTGGTATCACATATTCCAAACGAGATGCCCAAATGGCCATATACAACTTACAGTCTGTATTTAAGATGGAAATAGGCCAATAACAGGAGGGGTCTATAAGATCTTTACCTGGCTTTGGAATGACCAGGATTACAGCATGTGACTAAGATGGGGGATCACCGTTCGCCACCTCTCGGAACACCTGCAATAGGATAGGTAAGAGTAATCCCTGGAATTTTTTATGCCAGGTGGCTGTGAAGCCGTCTGGGCCAGGATACTTTTGAGGTTTAGCTAAGGAAATACATTGTATGATTTTTTCCGATGTTATTGGTCCCTCTATAATCTATTTTTGAGTTTCAGACAACTGGGGCAAGTTTAAGGGGCGCAAAAAGGTGGCCCAATCCGAAGCAGAGGATTCTGGACCTGCTGTATATAAGGTTTGATAGTTAGTGAAAATTGTTTGAATTTCCTCTTCCTTATGAGTTACAGTTTTGGTTGTTGGGTGATAGATTTTAAGTATGGTAGCCGTTTTCTTTCTCATACGCAGTTTTCGGGCCAACAATCTAGCACCCCCCGCGCACACCCCCCCCCCAATAGTTACTTTGTTTTAAATAGAGTACGGCCTGCTGGACCTTGCAATCTACAATTTTCTGAATTTCTGTTTGTTACTCTCATTTTCAACTGAAGGTCCCCGTCTCCTTCCCTAAATAGCAATTGGTAGGCCTGTAGTTGTTCTAACAGGGCCGAGTGCCTTGCTTCCACCTGGCTTTTTTCACTGCAAAGGCCAAATGTCTCCAAACGGCTTTTTAAAGCATCCCAGAATATTGCCATCGATATGTCAGGGGATGCAGTATCTGAAATTATCTGGAGGATTCTAGGTTTGATAATTTCCTGAAATTGAGGTTCCTTTAATAAGGAGTCATTAATTTACCAAAGCGTTTGTCCTTCTCCCCCCCCTCCAAAGTCTATTTTTAACATTAAGGGATGATGGTCTGAGAGGAGACGGGGGGATCACAGTTATGTCTTGAACCAAATGAAAATTCTCACATGAAATAAAAAATTAATCTAGCCTAGAGTAGCTGTCAAATCGTCCAGAATAAAAAGTGTAGGCCTGTTGCGAAGGGAATAATTTCCACCAAATGTCAATTATCCCTGAATTCCCTGTGGATGAATTGTTGCCCTCCAGTAGTTCTACTGCCCTCAGCATTCGGCTTTGGGCAGTATAACTGTCGTCGGGCAATACTTCACCTCGAGTCAGTATTTTCCCACTGTTACCCAAACATGTGGTCAGTGTTTGTAAAATATTGATTATCATGATAATTTATGGCATTTCTAATTTTAGGAAAAAGTGGATATTTGATTGGGGAAGTGAGGAATTGGCCTAGATGCTTTATCGCAGCATATTGTTCTGCATGATAATTGCGATATATTTTTTTCAATGATGCATCATTGCAAGTGGAAATAATATATCATATCAAGATATCATAACATCCCTACTCTGAAGAGGCCCTTCTGAATGCTTTTGGCTTTCAGATTCTATTGTTGAGCTGTATACCCGTGTGTATGTGTGCATGCACACCCGTGTGGGGCAAGCAGTTAAATGATTTCCTACTGTCCTTTTCATTGCTTATTGCTGAGGAGGAATGTAAGTGTACTGGGTTCCCAAATTCTGAAAGTCCATAAAAACATCTTTCAAATGAGGTAACATACGTACCAGTAGGTGTCCATAGTCCTGAGATACAGATGTTTGCATCATTTGTAAATTGATGGATGGCAGCAGCCATTTCATGGAACTTTGTGCCAGACAGAGATGCCACTGAGGGGCAAGCCTTATTCTGTTAAGTACAGCCTGCCTTTTGCTTGCAGCACTTTGTCTCACGATTCCATGAAATGGTTGCTACCTTGGTATCATTTACGAATGGCTGAGATTTTGGGATATTCATTTTTAAACTGCTGACTCCTGAAGATAAGCCTCATACCTTATTTGAAAGATGTTTTCATGGGTGGAGATGTTCCTGGAGACCAATGGGGGAGGGATCCCCTTCCCCATCGGTGATTTGGGATGCCCTTAAGGCCTACCTGAGAGCGCAGATTATATCTTATAGCTCAAGAGAAAAACGAAAAAGAGAACAGTACCAGAAGAAGCTAGAGCAAGACCTACGGGAAGCGGAGTTTAGGCATAAGTTAACACTTGACCTTGTCGATAAGAGAGACTGGTTACAGAAGAAAACAGAACTTCAGAATCTTTTGGCCAGGCATGGGGAGGGAATGCTCCACAGAGTTAACCAAAAGTACTATGTGGAGGGTAATAGAGCAGGAAGGGTTCTGGAGGCAGCCATAAGAAAACAGATAGTAAACAGATCAGTAGGTAGAATTAGAAAACAGGAGAATGGGAATGCACTGATAAGACGATCCTGTGAAGGTCGCAGAGACTTCCTCTGATTTTTATAAGAACTTATATAAGTCCAATGCTGGGGACTCGCATTCTATGGGAGTGAACCGATTTCTGGAACCCCTACCCCTGAGTAACCTGGAAGCAGAGGAAAGGGAAGGCGTAGAGGCTCTAATTACTAGACAAGAGCTGTTGCAGAAAATTACAAACTTAAGGGAAATCCCCAGGTTTAGATGGCCTCCCATCAGAGGTCTACAAAGCCCTGAAAGAGGACTTGATGACTCCTCTGCTGGCATGCTTCCATCACATACAGGAGGGAGGAGAGGTGCCTGATTCATGGAGATATGCCCAGATTTCGGTGATCCATAAGGAAGGTAAGGACCCGGAGCACTGTGGCTCATACCGTCCCATCTCGCTGTTAAATGTGGATCTCAAACTGTTTATTGGGATTCTGGCGGATTGACTGCAGAAGGTGGCCTCTAAACTGGTTCACCCAAATCAAACTGGCTTTATAACAGGAAGATGCTTAACAGATAGAATTAGACAGCTACTAAATATTATCTTGGTTCAGACAATTGGCAGTATCAATGGATGCGGAAAAGGCGTTTGACAGAGTAAATTGGAGATTTCTGTATAAAACAATGGAGAAAATGCAATTTGTCCCCAAATTCTTAGGGATAATTGAAAATTTGTACAGGGATCCTCAAGCGCAAGTTAGAGTGAATGGGGTTAATTCAGGTAGGTTTCCCATCCACAGAGATACCCAGCAGGGATGCCCACTCTCTCCGGTGCTGTTTGCTTTTTTTCTGAACCTTTAGCAGTAGCGGTCTGCCAGAACAAAGATATATAGAGGGGGTACTAACAGGGATCACAGAACATAGAATTGCACTTTACTCCGATGACTCCATATTCTTTCTGAGAAATCCAGAACGTTCACTGCCGCATTTGCTCCAGGTCCTCGAATCCTCTAGAGCAGTATCAGGATATCGAATCAACTAGAATAAATCAGAGGCCCTGATCCTGAGTGGAACTTGCCCCCCAGAGTTCAGGAGAAATTTCCCATTCACATGGGCGAAAAACAACCAGATAAGATATCTTGGGGTACAGGTTACTACAGTTTTGTCTAGGCTGTTTAATGTTAATTACAAGAAGTTATGGAACAATATGCAGAGAGATATGGCTAGGTGGTCAGTGCTCCCATTAACTTTGGCAGGTAGGGTAGACTCAGTGAAGATGAATCTGTTGCCAAGGTATTTATTCCTTTTTTTCTACCTTGCCAATCCAGATCCCTAAAGAATTTTGGCACAAAATAGTCGGGCATTACGAAGTATATCTTGGGGGGGCTTAGGCGTAGACCCAGGGTCAGACAATCCATACTTCAAAAACCTAAGTCACAAGGAGGCCTCTGTCTGCCTAACTTGAAAGGTTGCAACCTGGCCACCCAAATGGGGGCGGTGAACGCTTGAGCCAAACAACGCCTAGGCTCTGGGTGGTACGAAATAGAGAATGATGGGGACTGCCCTGTTCCCTTATTTGCCCTCCCATGCCTGGCTCTCCCGAGAAAGTTTATAAATCACATTAAGAACCCACGGCTGCAACATTCTGTGGGTATTCTTAAAATAGCTAGGTGCAGAATGGGAGAGAGGGAGGCAACTTAGGCCCATTGTCATTAATTAGATACACCCCAGACTTCATACCTCCAAGGAAAGATTTGTGTTATTAAAGGTGGGAAAGAAATAAAATCACAAGATTTGCACAGTTGGTAGAAAGGGGGATTCTCATGTCCTTTCAGCAGGTTCAGGTTAAATTCAAAATACCTCGGTCTGAATTTTTCAAATATTTGCAGATAAGACATTATTTGAACACACCTCGTTATCTCGCCCTGGTAGGTAGACAGAAGAATCCATGGGAAGACTTTATTTATAATATGGTAAGAATAAATTTAAAAGAGAAGTGCATCTCAAACCTCTACCCCCGGTTGATCCCAGAAGAGGCCATTCCACTAAGTAATATTAAAGAGGCCTGGCATAAGGAAGGGGTAAATCCACTAGCAGAGGTTGTCTGGATGAAGCGAATACTTATAGGTTGAAGAGTAACTTCTTCACCTAATTGGCAAGAATTTTATTGGAAAGTCCTGATCCGTTTTTTTACACCGAAAATAACAAAACATTTCAAAAAACTAATTCAGATAAATGTTGGAGAAACTGTGGCTCAGTAGGATCCCACCTACATGTATTTTGGGATTGCCCAGTCATACGAGGGTTCTGGAAGGAAGTAAGGATCGCAACTAATACACTGTTGAAGGTGACTATCCCTGAGGACATGAACGAATGGGTGCTGGGCTTACCCACGGTTCTGCACCTTCCTGCTTCCCAGAGAAAACTATCCCAGATTTTCATGGTAGTGGCCCTTAAGTATCTTACAGCCCATTGGCTTAAAGGAGACTCCCCCATGCTTTCAGAATGGTGAAGCAGAGTGGATTTCATCTGTGAGATGGAACACCTAACAGCAAGAATAGGCCTCCAGGAAGAGACATTCTGAGACTTATGGAATCCTTGGTTGCTCTGGGCCTCAGGGTCTAACTAGCAGAAGGAGACTGCCCCCCTGAAAGAGGGAGGGAGGGAAGGGACTAGAATAGACTAACTCCATAAAATTGATGGAATAAACAGAGAAGAGACGTATCAAATAGGTCGTGATAACCCTATTAAATAGTGGTGACAGATATCCAACTTTTCTTCCCCCCCTTTCTTCTCTGAGATGCCCCTTGTCCCCCCTTTTAATATACCCTTGTACACCCCTCTATCACCTCTGAATATCTGAACAAAATATGTAAATGAAATATTAGTTTTTTATGTATTCTTCTACTCCACCTATCCTTTTCCTTCAGTCTGGGCAGAACGGAAATTACTCTTATTGGTTTTACTTTTTTCTTGAATATTGTCAAGATAAAAGTTAGTTTATAATGAGTTTATTAATTAACATATGCTGATCAGTGTTAGAGTTCCGGAGGATTAAATCCACAAGGTGATAGACATTTGGTGAAATCAAAACCTGATCCTTGACAAATGACTATAAAATGAAACTGTATTACGTAACTCAAGATTTGATCTGTATATATGTATGTACTTGTCATGGTCATGAATGCTACTGCTTTGGATTTTAAATGAGATGTACTCCAAACTCTTGAATAAAGATGAGTTGAAAAAAGAAAGATGTTTTCATGGACTTTCAGAATTGAAGGGGCCTGGCACATTTACCTTGCCTTGAAGATAAAGCATGTGGGACAGTACGGTACCTGGATTCGTAAACCGTCCCTGAGGCACTGGCTTGTAGTGTGTAAGATCTGCTTCATGATTTGTCCCTTTACCAGGTTTGCCATGCAGTGTATCCTCAGAGGACCCTTTTAACTTGACCTTGTGCCATTCCCAGACAGACGGGGGGAGGGGCTTGATATATTACTGCTCAAGGGTTTCATCTGCAAGGACTAGGGGTGGAACCCAGCAATCGGTAATGCTCTTGTACCAACATCCGTGCCTAGTAAATTTATGTCAGTCTCAGCCCCATTCTGTCTTCATAGGCATGTGATTGCAGAACAGTTTTGGACTGACATTGTTCTGGGAATCCCAGGCTTTGTCAATGACCAACTCCCAGGGCTTCTGACCATTCTTCCCTAAATGTCAGATAGATGATGGTGGTGGTGGGGGTTGGGGGTTCTGTCAACTTCTTGTGTTGCAAGAAATCTGGAGGTAGCCAGCACCTGCCAGAATGCTTGTAGCACTCACAAATGAACTGTGCCACTTCTAACGCTTGACAAACACTGATATTGAGAAAGAAAAGAGCAAATCTGTCTTGTGACAGAACACAATCTGCACGAAACGCGTCTGGTGACGTGGTGCCTATGTGTGAGTGGAGAGGGAATTTGGAAAATACTGGGAGCACCTTGGATTGTTGTATTGTTCCTGAAAGTTTGGTTCTGCAGACACAGTGTTTCTGCGTGTAAATAAAGTGAAGCACACTGATGACATCCAGCAGGTTTGCTCTCTTTTCTTTCTCAGTGCCAGTGTTTGTCAAGCGTTAGAACTGGCATAGTGCATTTTTTGAGTGCTAACGAGCGTCCAGGCAAGCGGCAGGTGCCAGCTACCTCCACATTTCTTGCATCTTGAACTTATTAGCACGGCACTGCTTTTTCCCCTGTTGTGTTATCTACCCTATGTTCTGCATTTGACAACCTTTTTGGCTGTATACACAAGTTTACAGTTATACTATGGAAGAGAAAGATGATTTACATGTCACCAACTTTTTTCCTCCTACCCCATTCTTTCTGCCCTCTCTTTGTCTTTGCTCTCCCCTTTCCCTATCAACTCCCATCCCCATCTCTCCCCCTCTGTCCATATAATTTCCCCTCCCTCTCTCTCCTCTTTGTCCCTATCCTCTCCCTTCCCATTCTCCTTCTTTCACCTTTGTCCCCTATACCCTCCCATCTCCTTCTTTCCATTCTCTCTCGTCTCACCCCTTTCTCTCCTCTCCCCTTGCCTTCTGTCTGTTCCTATCCTCTTCTCTTCCTTCTCTCCACCTTTCTGTTCCTGTCCTCACCTCCCTCCTCCTCCCTCTGTTCTTGTCCTCTCCCCTCTCCTTTTTCTCCTCCTCTTTCCTATCACCGCTCCTCCCCTTTGCCTGTTTCTCTCCCTCTTTGTCTCTATCCTCTCACCTCCCCCTCTTCTCCTGTTCTATCCTCCTCACCTGTCTCCCCTCCTTTTGTCTCCTCCTTTCACTCTCTATTCTGTCTCCTCTCTGTCTTCCTTTTTCAACCCTCTCCCTCTTACCTTTTGGCTGGTCTAGGTGGACCACGGCTGGACACCCCATACAGAGCCCCGTGCGTGCCACTGCAGAAGATGGTACCAAACCGACCTCCATATGGTGCAATGCTGACAACTCAAGGAATGATGACGCTGGATCAGCAGTATAAAGCAGGAGTCTACCGACCCCCAGGTGCTGTACCTCATGGACAGCTACTCCGACAGCAGCTGCAAGCAAAGCTGCAAAACCAGTGAGGACTTCTGGCCAAACTAGGCTATTCCAAGTAGTCTTAAGTAGATGTGCTCTACCGATTGTCCTTTTAATGAGGGGGCTCCACCAAATTACATTTTAGTGGGTGGCTCTTCAAAATGTCCTTTTCTGTAGCGCACCACATTGTCAGTGGGTAGTGATTAGAACTGGGTATTCTGCACCCCTACTACGGGAAATGGCACATCCCAAAGGCTGAATCAGCCCAGAGTGTTGGGCATATGAGCATTCCAGACAAACAGCAACTCCCCAGTCTTAACTGTGCCATCAAAGAAGAAATGTATAACAAGCTTCTCTGAAGAACAAAATGGCTTCTATGCCTTGGGGCTGCAATTCTGCATAGCAGCCCCTACCTGGTAACAGGGAACACCCTTAAATTAAAATCATGCCTATTAAGCAGTGGCTTTCAAATTGATTTACCTGCTCTTTCCATTTCCACTGCATGTGCTTGGATTGGGGGCCACACCTGCTACATAACTCGTGGGTATTTATTTAAAAGGGTTTCTGATTTTACAGAAACAAAAGGGGGTTGCCTGAGGTAAGTACCTGTCTTTTTGTAGAGTTTTTAGATTAGGGAGGTCCCTTGGGTTTTCCCTCCCTCTTTGGCATTGATACCCCTTAACCCCCACCCCCCCCAAGTCTGATAGAGCCATTTGGTGGTGTGTTGATACCTGAACAGTGCTTTTTCATTTCCTTTTGTTGTGTGATCTTGCCCTTTTAATTAACACTGTTTACCAGGGCTTTCCTCTTTAAATTTCTTCAGCTCTTGTAGTGTTTTTACAAAAAATAAAATAAAAATTAACAGCCTGCCTGCAGTGTGAGCCTTTGGCTCTGTCAGCATTAGAAGCCTTTTTCGATCTTGGGGGCTTATCTTTCTCTCAGGCTTGGCGTGTTTTTTTTTTTTCTTTTTCCGTTTCGGCTCCATTGAGCTGTGCTGTTCCCCGCCATTTCCATCAGTCCATGGGGCACATGCCCCTTTTGTGTTCAGAGGCTTCCTACGTCTTCACACACGTTTCATGCACCTCTGTGGTGTGCATGCCCCCTCCAGATGTGCAGACGTCACGCTCAGCGGTGTGACGTCATGCACGTACACCTAAAGAAAGCTTGCACGCCCGGCACTTCTCCTGTGCTAGATGCGGCAGATCTGTGTTTACTGTGCTATTTAGCCAGACTGGCTGTTCGCACTTCTTCTATTGACAACCAACTCGGCGGATTAACGTTCTTCCTTCAGCAGTTTGGTCTTTTTCCCCACATTTGGAAATGGGCATCACGGCAGCAGTACTGTGGTTTTTACATTTGGCAAGACCTTGATTTTGACTTTGTGGCAATGGCAGGGCTGTTTATCTTTTTGTTCTGGCACTGTGACTTATCGGAGACCTCTTACTTTCAAGAAATGTAACACCTGTAAAACGGTAATGGGACGTTCTCCCCTGCGTTCCAGACCCTGACCATACAGAGGGGTCAGGATGAGGATATCTGGGATTTGGGGAAAAATCCTGACCCAAAGAAGTTACTTGATGAGGAGGACGACGAACCCTCTGAGAAGGAGGGAGGAGGAAGGGAAGTGGACAGAACTGAAGAGGAGGATTCCTATCCCTCCCCATTTGATAGCAAGTCTTTGTCCTGTTTGATAACTGAGGTGTATCGGTCATTCTAGGGACATGGATATGTTGTTCATCCACACTTTCTGGCAGGTATCCTTGCTTCTTTAAATCTTGCAGGAAGGTCTTCAAGCTGGCTCCTCCCACCCACCCGGGTGGTAAAACTCTCGGCTCTGCCCCATGACGCCAGATCTTAACGTATAAGACTGGTTCCTATTTCTTCGGTTTACCCGAAATAACTTTTAAGGTTTTCAAGACTTTGGTCATTTATTTCCCTTGCAGCTGCGATGGACAAATCAACTCCCGGTTTTCGGAGGTGCCCATGCGGGCAGAAGATGTCTCGGACGGATCCGCACTCCACGTGCGTCTACTGCTTAGGCCTTGAGCACGACCCTCAGGCCTGCGACCTGTGCTCTTCCGTCTCGGTCTATGTCCTGGAAGACCGCGCCGCCTGTTTACAACTTGGGCGCCCCGAGAAAAGTTACCGGCCAGTAAAGTCGAAGGAGGTCCGTTTGGCGGTTTCCGCGGCAGCTGGCTCGGTGGAACAGCTTGAGCAGATGATCGCCCTCGAGGAGAAGGCGGCGCAGGCCGCATCTTCGTCTTCCTCGGCCACGGCCTTTATCCTGCTCTCCTTGGGATCCTCCTATTCAGCTTCTTTTAAGGAGCTCTGTCAGTCCCTTTCCACCAAGGGAGAGGGACCAACAACTTCAGGACTTTCCTCTCGGTCCAAAAAGGAGGACTCCAAGGTAAGTCCTCTGTCGGCGTCTTGGGAGCGGAGAGGTCCCCTCCTGAGTGATCGACCATCAACTCGGTCGACCTTCAGCCGCCACTGGCCTCACGGTGTCCCCGTCAGGTCAGTTGACCGAGACATCCGTCGACGCAGTCGAGATTTTTCTCGACCCGTCGGATGGGTTGTCGACCGGTGAAGCCGGAAACCCTCACTCCCCGGTTCCCCCGGCGGAGATCGAGGTTACCGTGGGCTTGCCTGTGCCTCCGGTTCCGGAGTCCACAGTTGAAACTTCCGAGCCGTGGGGAGAGCGGGTTTCCCCCGCCCTGCCCCAGAACCCTCCTCGGAAACGCCAAGGTTCTTGGTCTCGGACATCTTCTCGGTCCAGCCGATCCTGCCTACATAGGCGGTCTCGGTACCGTAGTAAGTGGCATCGCCGCTCGTCCTCGTCTTCCTCCTCGGACGAGGAGAGGCTTCGACGCAAGTTGCGTCGACGCTACGAGGACCTTATGTGGCAACAGCTCCTTCTGTCCGGGAGTAAGCCGACATCGTCGCCTTCCCTGGCCATCAAGTGGCTGTCACCGGAGCGGCCGAAGCAACCCCTCGCCCTAGCCGAGGCGCCCCTGGGCCTGTTGCTCGACCGAAACCGGCTGCCCCACCGATTCTGGTGGAACCTCCGCCTCCACAGCCAAAAATTGGGGCTCTGACCAAGAATTCTCGGTCGGCCCAGGGCCTGCCCCATAGGCTGTCGGTCACTCTCACTCCCGACCGCCCTCGGCAGGTGGAGGGTGGCTCAGGCCCAAGGCAGCTCTTTGTGGACTCGTCCGAGTCCGACGACGATTCCTCCCTGTTCTCGAGGCAGGTCGACTTGGAGTCCTCCGGCGGTCAGTCGCTGGACGATAGCCCATCGTCCTTCATGGGTTTGCTTAGGCTCATCTTGGAGTCCACCGGGATGCAGCTTGAGCCCGTATCCAAGCGGGCCAAGTATCCCCTAACAGAGATATTGGACCGGGGGGATTCTCCCACAGAGGCCTTTCCGGTGGCCGAGGCCATTGTCGGCCCGGCCTTGGAGCTCTGGCAGCGTCCTGCTTCCTGCCCTGCGCCTTCGGCCAGGATGGCGAGGAAGTATGCCATCCCTACCGGTTCCCTGTCCGGTTTTGAACACCCCTCAGCCGAGGGGTTGGTTACCGACAGCGTCTTCCGGCGTGCCGGAAGCACCAGGGACGTGGACAAGCCTCCCGACAAGGAGTCCAAGAAGTTGGACTACACGGGCGCAAAGTCTACGCTGCGTCCTCCCTTGGCCTTTGTCAGGCCAGCTCGGCCGTGCTGATGGCGCAAGTTTCTCACGCCCTGTTGGGCTCCCTGGACGAGGTAGTCCCTCATCTCCCGGCTGACCTGCAGACCACGGTCAAGCAGGTGCGGGACCAAGGCAGGGCAGTGGCCAAGCAGCAACTTCAGACTGCTCTGGACATCGGCGACTCATGTGCCAGGTCAGTCGCGGCCGCAGTGGCTATGCGCCGTCGGGCATGGCTGAGGATATCCACCTTCACAGCGGATACCCAGCACAAGTTGGCGGATGTCCCCTTCTTGGGGACCGACCTCTTCGGCCCTGGAGTGGAAGGTCACCTCCAGAGGATCGAAAAGTCCAATGCCACTCTGGACTCGGTCTCCTCCGCCCAGAGGGACAAGGGCCGCAGACCGCAACCCAAACCCTTTCGTCTGTCTGCACCCACGGCATGTCCGGCCCAGCAGCATC
Source organism: Neoceratodus forsteri (assembly GCA_016271365.2). NCBI lineage: Eukaryota > Metazoa > Chordata > Ceratodontiformes > Ceratodontidae > Neoceratodus > Neoceratodus forsteri. The sequence continues at coordinate 361,704,771 of JADMNL010000023.1, read as the reverse complement.
AGGGCCAGCAGGCTCGCACTTGGCATCCCAAACCCAAGCCTGAGGCTTCCTCTTCCAGGAAGCAGGGAGGTAAAGGCCCAGGAGGTCCCTCGGCTGGTCCCTCCTCCAAGCCTGCCCAGTGACGGGTTGAGGGGTGTCACCCCCAACCTCGTCACTCCACCCCAGGTTCACCCCGTGGAGGGACGGCTCCACCACTTCCTTTCTGCCTGGTCCGCTATCACCACAGACCAGTGGGTGCTGGAAGTGGTAGGAAAGGGCCTGCCGCTGGAGTTCGAGCAGGCCCCACCCTTCCGAGCCGTCGCCGGGGCCTCGGGGTCCGCAGCCTCGTTGTCGGTTCGCAGAGCCGACATCGCTCTGCTCCTCGAGAAAGAGGTGATCAGAGAGGTGGCGGACCCTCCCTCAGACCTGGGGTTTGTGTCCAGGTACTTCCTGGTCCCAAACGGACGGGGCTGGCGCCCATTCTCGACCTGCACGACCTAAACAAGTTCCTAAGGTCTCCGACCTTCAGGATGGTCACTCTGGCTCAGATAATACCATCCCTGAAACGAGGCATGTGGTTCTGTTCTCTGGACCTACAGGACGCGTTCTTTCACATCCCTATCTGTCCATCTCACCAGAGATTCCTTCGCTTTCGAGCGGAGGGATCCCTTTACGAGTTCCGAGCCATGCCCTTCGGCCTTTCTCTTGCTCCCAGGGTCTTCACCAAATGCATGGCAGTGGTGACAGCATTCCTGCGGCACTGAGGGGTCCGGATGTACCCTTACCTGGACGATTGGCTGATAGCAGCCCCCTCCAGACAGGAGGTGGAGCGGTCCAGAGATCTGGCCCTCCAGGTTTGCTCTCAGATCGGCCTTCTCATCAACGAGGCCAAGTCGGAACTCGGACCGAAGCAGGTGATTCTTTTCATCGGGGCAGAGCTCGACTCTCTCCGAGCCAGAGCACGGCTCTCGGCGGACAGGACCGAGGTTCTTTGCTCCTTTGCCCAATCATTTCTGGTTGGGCAATTGCGCCCTTCCTGGGACTTCCTGTGCTTCCTGGGTCTCATGGCGGCCTGCACCAGTGTGGTCCATTGGGCCCGCTGGCACATGCGTCCCCTTCAGTGGGGATTGGCCAGCCAGTGGTCACAATGCTGCGATCCATTGGACCAGCTAGTGACGGTGACCCAGGGGATGTGGAACGCTCTCCAGTGGTGGACCATTCCAGCTCATTTGCAGGAGGGCATCCCGTTTGTCCGCCCCGAGCTGACGGTCTCTATCGACCAATGCCTCTCTGATGGGTTGGGGTGCCCATCTGGGGGAGCACAGAGCGCACGGCCTCTGGTCCCCTCGGGAGTCCCGATGCCATATCAATCTGCTGGAGCTTCGGGCAGTTCGTCTAGCCCTCACCGCCTTTGCTCCGTTTCTGCGGGGTCAAGTGGTTCAGGTCCAGACAGACAATACCTCGACCATGTACTACCTAAACCGCCAGGGCGGGACGCGCTCCATGCCTCTGTGCAAGGAAGCTCTCCGCATTTGGTCACTCGTGCGCAGCCTGGAGGTGGATCTCCTAGCCATCCATGTGGCAGGAGCCTCCAACACCCTGGCCAATGCCCTAAGCCGGATAGGGGCTGTGTCCCACGAGTGGTCTCTCCTGCCGGAGGTAGTACAAGATCTGTTCTCCCACTGGGGCACACCTCAGGTGGACCTGTTTGCCTCCAGGGAGAATGCGAAGCTGAGGCTGTTTCATGCCCGCCCCCCCTCAGCAGGGCTCGCTGCAGGGGGATGCCTTCTCGAGGCCGTGGACCCCAGGCCTCTTCTACGCCTTTCCCCCATTTCCCTTGATCCACAAGGTGCTTCTCAAGGCAAGGAGGGACAAGGCGCAGGTGATTCTGGTAGCCCCAGACTGGCCCCGCCAATGCTGGTATCCAGATCTCCTCAGCCTCAGCTCCAGGCTCCCGAGGCAGCTCCCAGCTCGCCTGGACCTGTTATCAGTCAGTCAGGGGAAGGTGTTCCATCCGGACCTTCAATCCCTGCACCTGACGGTCTGGTTCCTGAGTGGCTAGAGTTCCAGGACTTGGGTCTTTCCGACGAGGTCCTCAACGTAGTTGAGGCGTCCCCTAAGGAGTCGACCAGAAAATGCTATGCCTTCAAATGGAAGAGGTTCTCCATTTGGTGTCAGGGCAAGGACCTGGACCCTTCCTCCTGTCCCTTGGCAAGCATCTTGGACTACCTATGGTCCCTTTCTCAGCAAGGGCTTATGTCGGCGACTCTAAAGGTGCACCTGGCAGCCATCTCTGCTTACCGGGCGTGGGCCGGGAAGCAGTCGGTGGCGCAGGAGAAGGTGGTCTGGCGCTTTTTCAAAGGCCTTGATCACATTTCACCTCCAGTGCGAGAACCTCCACCTCTGTGGGATCTACTGCTGGTATTGGCAAAGCTCATGGGCAAGCCATTTGAACCAATGCACAGGTGTGACATCTCTCACTTGTCGTGGAAGACCGCCTTCTTGGTGGCTATCACGTCAGCCAGAAGGATGGGAGAGCTCCAGGCGCTTTCCATAGAGTCTCCTTACCTGGGCTTCCACAGGGACAAGGTTGTCCTGCGCCCCCACCCGAAATTCTTTCCGAAGGTGGTGTCGGAGTTTCACCTTATCCAGGTGTTGACTCTGCCGGTGTTCTACCCCAATCGCACCTCGGAGGCCGAATATAGGCTCCATACTCTGGACCCTAGAAGGGCACTCGCTTACTATAAGGAGCGTACGGCTGAAGTTCAGGGAGAGGTTTGCCAGCTGTTTGTCACCTACGCTGAAGCCGCACCTGGCAGACTGTAACGTTGTGCGAAAACTATAGTTAGTAAATTATCAATTACAAATACTTAGAAAGGAGACGAACGGAGACGAGACTGATGGTGGAAGAATTTTATAATTATAATAATCACAGCGAGAAGTTACAAGCTACAAGTGGTACATTCTTCAAAATAACAAGATGTACAAGCTTACTTATATAGTAAAAGCAATGTGTCTATTTTTAGAATTACTTGTGATTGGTCAAAAAACAGCATACACATCAACTTATAAGGTCATAAGATATGTTTTTCCCAGTATGAGCATGATCTCACCCTTGGTCAGCACAAACACAGACAGTGTACATTTTATTTACCATATAAGGTGGATAACCTGCTGTTACCACCAGTCACCATAGTTCAGAAGAAAGAGATAAGTTTCCGGCTAACACTTTGGACTGTCCATATAAGGACAGGCATTAAAGTTAACTATAAGGGGAATTTTGGACACCAGTCTGTGTCTGTGCTTGCAGTCACGTAGGCCAGATATTACTCACTTCTGCTAAATTATAATGCTAAAAAGAAGCACATTAGTATTGCAACTGTAGCTTAGCTCCTTATAAGGGTTTATAAGCTTTTTAGCTCCATGAACCAGCATTTGCCATACACATACAGAATGTTTTCAGACCAAAATAAGGTTAGGCCGCAATATAGGGGCAGACTTCTTTACCCCTTATTACACAGACCTGCAACTAAGCGGACAATAAGCAGGTGGGTCACCTCCTGCATAGATCTCTGCTATAGGTTGGCGGCCATGGAGCCTCCCAGAGGGATAAGAGCTCATTCTACCCGCCATACCGCTGCATCGGTAGCTGCTTCCAGGGACGTCCCTATCCAGGATATCTGCAGGGCTGCTACCTGGAAGTCGGCACATACCTTCATAACCCACTACCACATCGACCTTGAGTCACGCCAGGATGCTGGTTTTGGGACCTCGGTTCTCCAGTCTCTATTCCCTAAGTAGGGGTGTGCGCTTGCCTCCCTCCTCCGGAGAACTGCTAGGAGTCTGCCAGAAAGTGTGGATGAACAACATATCCATGTCCCTAGAAATACAGGTTACTCACCTGTAACAGGAGTTCTAGGAATGGTATATTTGTTCATCCACACTCCACCCGACCTCCCCAGCTTCGACGCAAGACAACCTGAGCCTAGCTGGCCAGATCTGGCGTCATGGGACGAAGCCGAGAGTTTTACCACCCCGGTGGGTGGGAGGAGCCAGATTGAAGACCTTCCGGCAAGATTTAAAGTGGCAAGGATACCTGCCAGAAAGTGTAGATAAACAACATATACCATTCCTAGAACTCCTGTTACAGGTGAGTAACCTGTATTTACAGCTCAAGGACATACAATCCATGGAGGCAGTTGATGTCAGTCCTTTCCTGTTCTTGTTCTCTGCTCCAAAGTGTTTTCTGAGCTTTATTCACTGTGACCAGATTATTGAACAGGAATGGGCAGGTGCAGACCAAAGAAAATATCTGCTGAAAACTAGATGCAGTGTTTCCCTTTTTTGGAAGAAAATACTTGCAAATGTTAAATACCTCCTCTGGCGGATAAGGCAGTTCATAATTCAGTCAGACACACCACTATCCCTGTTGAAGGGTCCTTGGCCTTCACAGATTTGTACGACAAGCGAGTAGCTGCTATGTCCAGAAGAGCCTTCGCCTCCAACGGTGCAAGCCTGCGCACCTCCTCTGCCTTCTTTTTTGTTGCCAGAGCCTTAAACTTGGGGGTTACGACCCTGGGCTGCTTCATGTCCCCAGATTCAGAGGGAGCGAGTATTTTGCAGTTGGTATCCATGGCTACCACCTTCTTAGGGGATGCCACGGTGGAAAACATACGCATGTCAGTTCGCTCTGCCCATCACATTTTGTCAGCTGTGAGAAGTGTGTGGCTTCAGCACTGGGTAGCTGATCAGGCTTCGAAGACCAAGCTGTTCAGTCTAACCTTGAGGGAGGCTTGTTGTGTAGTTCTGATTCGGATGATATTTTGAAGGATATCCAGGATAAAAAGGGCCACCTTCCAGTGTCAAAGCAACAGCAAAAGGCCACATCAACTCCAAAAGGTCAAGGAAGTGGCCGATGGAGGCAGTTCCGATGGGGTTTTCTTCCCTTTTCGAACTTTGGGAACCAGAGGAGTAAAGAAGCCTATTCTGGTTTCAAGAGCAATAGTTGCAGAGGGCCCTTGCCTGAAGGCACAACACAGGCACAGGGCTAAAAGCAGGGTACCTCACAGTGAGGGTACGCAGGCCCATGTCTGCTTCCCTTTCCTTGGTGGGAGACTGCACAATTTTTACACAAGATTGGCCCAGGTAACATCAGATGCTTGGGTTTGGAAAATCTGGCTTTAGGTGAGGCAATAGAATTTTCAACAGTTCCCTCAAAGGGGTGTTATAGGGACGTGAATATGGTGATCTTACTTCGAGATGGCTCTTGCAGTAGGTAATTACATATAGGACTGACGCCAGTAGGCGTCAGGACTCCACGGAAAAATTTCTAACTAGCAGTCTCTGGTGGGGGACCGCCCCCACGTCAGGTGACTGATGTCATCTGACGATCAGTATAAAGGCGGTCCCCACCCGCTTTCAGTTCTTTTCGCCGTTAGCTCTATGTCAGCGCCTCATGGAAAGTTCAGCGCTGTCAGCCTCAATTGTTGGTAGGTTTTAATGTAGTTATTTTCATTTTCGATTTTTGTCAGGTATCTGTCTGTGTATGTCATCCCCTACACCCTCCCAGCACAAGAACAAGTGTGACTCAAGCGGCGCCCAACTTCTGCACAAGAACTGCCATTCCCAGTGCCTCTTCTGCCTAGGCTCAGATCATCAGGTGGAGAAGTGCCAACACTGCCTTAAATTCAACGCTGCCACCCGCAGATGGCAGCAGCAGTCCCTGGAGGCCCATATTTTAAAGAAGAAAATGTCTTCCATGGAGAAGGAGCTAAAAAAGCTCCGGCAGGCATCCACTTCCCCCGAAGGCCATCGCAAGAAAAAAGACAAGAAGCACCGGGACAAGGGCTTCTCATCCACCACGTCCCCCTCGGGAGTCGCCATGCTCCAGGTAACGTCCCCCCTGGAGGACTGATCCGCGATGGGTGTCTTGGAGGTTTCCAAGGCGGCGTTGGCCCACCTATCTGGCTCACGCTTGGGCTCTTCCAGGCTATTGGAGGCCTCCGCTCTCGGTAAAACCACCACCGTGCGGCCTACTGGTTCGAGCAGCTCCAGCAAGCCGGACGTCGGGTCCTCCGACGCCTGCACGGAGAAGGTCGATAAGTCGCCCGACCCCTCAGGGCGGCGCATTGCCCTTCTTCTGCCTGACCAGGCCGCCCCTTCTTCGCGACCTGCCTCGGGCGATGGGTCCGCTAAGTCGGATGTCAGCTCCTCCAGTGTCCGCCCGGACCCCGCTGATAAGTCGGACGTCGGTTTGCCAAATGTCCGCCGTTTCTGGCTCCCCACAGCCTTTGCAGCCCTCTGGGGACCCTGGGTCTCCTCAGCCTGACCTCTCTCCTCCATCCCCAGGCAATGCTGAGGTTCCTGCTGTGCCCCCCCATCAGACTGTCTGCCCGCCTGGCCAACCGACCTGACGGCTACCCGGATGCCGGCCCTGACACTGACCACCGGTCCCGTCACCGGTCTTGCCGACCCCGGGCAACATCCTGGTTCCGTCTGCTCCGGCAGACCCCTCGGTTCCCGGGTATCCGACCCCGTCATATCTGACGCCGTCTTACCCAGGTCCGCAGTACCAGATGCCGGTCTATCCGACGCCACAGTACCCAGGGCCTCAATACCCGATGCCAGGCTTCCCACCATCGGGTTATGGATATGCGCCTTACGGGTATAATCCATACCCATATCCCCTTCCTCCTCCTCCTCCACCGTCCCCTCAGCTATCGGTGGACTTGAAAGAAACTCTGGCCTCCTGGTGGGCTGAGGCCAAGGCTCAGCTCACCAGAGAGGTGGTGAGTCATCTCTCGACGACGGTTCCGGTTCCCATATGTCCGCGACGACAGACTCCCACCCACCTCCGGACACCAGGGCCGAGCCTTCTGGTTCCAGGGTGGGGCAGGACACGCTTCCCTGAGGGCTTCCCAAGGGGTCCGTTCCTCCCCCACGCCGGGAGAGGGAGACTTCCTCATCATCATCTTCTTCCTCCTCGGACGACGAGCCACGCTCTCCATCTAAACCCAGGCCAAGGACTCCTCCTAAGTCTCCTCCGGAGGATCCTTCTTTTATGGAGTTGCTACGCAAAATCCAGGAGGTTCATAAGTGGCATTCCTTGGAGCCAGATCCCCAGCATAAGAAACTCGTTGAGCATCTGGATCTGCCCGTGACAGCTCCCACCTTGGTGCCACCCTGGATCGAGCCTCATGCTGATCTTGTTTCCACTATTTGGAAGCAACCGTCGGCTTTAGCCCTACTTCCTCGGAAGTCGAACAGGCTATATCAGGCTCCCGAGGGTGTTGACTTTTTAGATTCTCACCCTCGAGCTGATTGTCGTGATTAGCGCTGCTCATGGCCGAACAACGAACCCAAAACATCTGAGCTTGTCTCCACCTGACAAAGAATCCCATCTTCTGGACCAGTATGGGAAGAAGATCTGTGCTTCTTCCGCTCTTGGTATTAGGGCCCTAAATTATGTCGGTCACATGGAGGATTACCAGAAGGCGATTCTTAGTGAGGTGGAATCCAAATTGGACTCCCTTCCGGACTCTCAAGTCAAACAGGAAGTGGCTGACCTCGTCCGCTCTGCACATTCGGCCAGTCGGCACATGCTTCATGCTACTTACGATGCAGTGGACACTGCTGGTAGGAACTCCGCTTTCACCATAGGCTTACAGCGTCATGCCTGGCTCCGTGTGTCAGGGTTGGTCCTGGAAGTGCAGTCTGCTATTCAGGAAGCGCCCTACCGGGGTTCGGTGCTGTTCACTGGTGATGTCAAGGGCATTATCACTGATTTGCTGGAGAAGGGGACCACTCTGAAGTCTGTGGACTCCCTGTACCATACCCATCAAATGCAGCACCATCCCCTTCACAGACGGAATCGGCAAAAGGCGAAACCCAAGTGGGCCACTAAACGCCGGGCCCTTCCGGCTGCCAAGCCCCCTCCGCCCAAAACAGCAGCGAGTGCTTCAGCCGCGGCGTTGCCTCACACCACCTGACTCCTTTCCCACAGCCTCTGGGCCTTCCAGAGGAACCGGTAGGAGGGAGGTTTTCCCTCCACCTCCCGGGTTGGGAGAGGATATCTTCAGATTCCTGGGTGCTCCAGCTGTTCGCAGAAGGACACTCAATAGAATTTCTCCAGAAACCACCTCGTCACCCTCCCCCAAGGTCGTCGTACTCTCGGGAACACCTTCTTCTGGTCCAGGAAGAGATTTCAGCACTTTTGCTGAAGGGGGTAGTAGAGCCTGTTCCCCTTCCTCTTCAGGAAACTAGTTACTATTCCCACTTTTTCCTGGTCCCGAAGAAGACAGGAGATGTAAGGCCGATTCTCAGCCTCAGTTCCCTGAACTTGTTCATGGAGTACAAGAGGTTCAGGATGCTCTCCCTACAGGGCCTCCTGCCCCTCCTTCGGCCGGGACAATGGCTGTGTGCTCTGGACATGCAGGATGCTTACCTGAACATCCCCATCCGCCCTTCTCACCGCAAATACCTCCGTTTTGCTTTCCAGGGGGATCATTACCAGTTCAAGGCCCTTCCATTTGGTCTTTCCTCGGCACCCCGGGTGTTCACCAAATGCCTTTGGTGGTAGCGGCCTACCTGCATACCCAGGGGGTGCAGGTTTTCCCGTACCTGGACGATTGGCTCCTGGCAGCCCCATCCAGGGAGGATCTCCTGCGCTTCCTTTCCCTTACTCAGGGGGTGTTTTTTTCCATGGGCATCACCATCATCCACTCCAAGTCCCACTTGATTCCGTCTCAGAGGCTCCAGTTTATCGGGGCGATCCTGGATATGACCTCTGGCAGGGCCTTTCTGCCATCAGACAGGGCGGCCACACTCCAGGCTCAGGTCAGCCTGTTGCCCAGCCGCAGGCGGGTCAGTGCCAGGTCTGTCCTTCACCTCCTCGGGCTTATGGCGGCTGCAATCCCAACAGTCCCTCGCGCTCGGCTCCAGATGAGGATCTTTCAGTGGACGCTCCGGTCTCAGTGGGATCAGTTGGTGGACAACCTGGACCAGCTTGTCCTAGTCTCCTCTCTCATGGTTCGGGACTTTCAGTGGTGGATGGTTCAAGAGAACCTTTCTTGGGGAGTTCCTTTCAGTCTTTCTCCCCCCCATCTCAGACCTCACAGGACCCAGGGCTCCTGGTCCAAACTCGAGAAAACGCTTCACATCAATGTGCTCGAGCTTCAGGCAGTGCTTTATGCTCTTCAAGCTCTACTTCTGCACCTCCTTCCCGGCCACTTAGCCGTACAGACAGACAATATGTGTATGGTATGGTACATCAGCAAACAGGGAGGGACTCGTTCCTACCCTCTTTGCAGGGAAGCGATGCGAGTTTGGGATTGGGCAGTTCAGCACAACCTCCACCTCACGGCATTCATGTCCCGGGGTCGAGTACACCTTGGCAGACAAACTCAGCCGCTCGTCTGCTCAAGCTCACGAGTGGGAACTGGATCAAGGTGTCTTAGACGATGTCTTCCTACATTGGGGAACACCACAGGTGGACCTGTTTGCCTCACCTCTAAACGCAAAGGTTCCCGACTTCTGCTCGCTCGCTCCAGAGCGCGGCATTTTTTGGGGAGATGCTGTGTCTCTAGATTGGAAGGACAGATTTGTCTATGCTTTCCCCCCAATCCCTTTGATTCTGAGAGCCTTACAGAAACTCAGTTCAGAAGGAGCTCGAATGATACTGATCGCTTCTTTCTGGCCCAGGCAAGTTTGGTTCTCTCTTCTGCAACAATACTCAGAGGAACCTCCTCCCCTTCTTCCTCTGTCGCGACTTTTACTGACCCAGGATCAGGGGACCCTGGTCCATCCAGGTCTCAAGTCCCTTCAACTGCACGCATGGCTCCTGCAGACGTAGCTCAAGCCCAATTTGGGGTTTTATCCCGAATGGCTGAGATTCTGGTGGAGGCTAGAAAACCCTCACTAGGTCTACCTGTGCCATGAAATGGAAACGGTTCACAATTTGGGCCACTTCAAGAGATTTTGAGCCTTTCTCATGCTCTGTTGGGCGGCTGCTGGAGTACCTGCGCCACCTCTTTGATCTGGGTCTCGGTCACTCGGCCTTGAAGGTACACATGGCAGCCATTTCGGCCTACCATGTCCCTTTTGAAGACAGGACGTTTGCTCAGCTGGAGGTCTCCAAGACTTTCCTTAGAGGGGTTTCCACTTGAGACCCCCTATCCAGGTTTCTGCCCCTCCTTGGGATTTGAATTTCATCCTCAAAAAGCTTATTCTGCCTTCTTTTGAACCGGCAGCCTCAGCAGACATGAAGTTCCTCTCATGGAAGACTCTCTTCCTAGTGGCCATTACTTCTGCTTGACGGATTTCCGAGCTCCAGGCCCTGATGTGTAAAATCCCGTATTTCATTTTTCACAAGGAACATGTGGCTCTGCACACCAACCCTGAGTTTCTCCCCAAGGTAGTAGCGGAATCTACATTGAATGAGCCCACAGAGTTACCTGCTTTCTTTAGGCAACACTCCAGTCAAGGGGAGTATTTCTTACACATGCTGGACATTCACCGGATTCTGAGATACTATACTAACAGAACAAAAGATCTCAGAAAGACTGATCAACTGTTTGTCTCTTTTGCCCACAAAAGAGAAGGCAATGCTGTTTCTAAGCAATGCCTGTCCAAATGGTTGGCTCATTGCATCACTTTCTGTTATGATAAGTACAACAAGACCCTTCTGGGTCAAGTGAGAGGCCACTCCACCAGAGGAGTCGCTGCCTCAGCAGCTTGTTTCAAGAATGTGTCAGCGGCGGACATCTGTGCTGCTGCCACTTGGACTTCCGTCCATACCTTTACAAAACATTACAGTTTTGATATTGTCTCTCACCACCGAGCAGGCTTTGGGCTTGCTGTTCTGCAAGGCCTCCTTTCCTAAGGCCTTCGCAGCTAGAGGATCTACTTTGAGTAGCTTTCCTCCTCCCGTTTGCTTCTTTTTGTTCCAGACTGCTTGGGACTCAGTCCACTATGTATTACTCACTGCAAGGCCCTCTCAAGTAAGATGGTACAGCATGGAAGAACTTACTGAACAGTGAATCTCTAGAGGCTCTGCAGGTAATACCTTCCCCGCCTCCCATCCCCTTGCTTTTTAGCTCCTTTTCCAGGTTGGGAAATATCCGCCTCTCTCGCTTCTCCCTTTTGGGCCTTGGCGGAAAGAACTGGAAGGCGATGGTGGGACCACCCCTTTATACTGACATCGAGGATCGCCGTCGGTCACCTGACATGGGGGCAGTCCCCCACCAGAGACTGCTAGCTAGAAATGTTTCCGTGGGTTCCTGACACCCATCAGTCCTATATGTAATTACCTACTGCAAGATCCTCTCTTGAAGATCTACTGTTACGGTAAGTTCCCACCCATGAGCAGGGTCCCTTGGGCACTAAGTCAAAATCTATGAGACCAAGAAACAGTCTCACCATCATTCATGGGATCGGACGCGCTCTCAGGCCTCCGATTCCTGTGTTTCTTCGGAGGTTCCAACTTCGGTCAGTTCTTCGGACGAGGCCACCAGACCCACAGTCTCCCCTGTCGGGCTAGTTGGTCGAGACACAGGTTGATCTTTCAGCAGAGGTATTTCTTGAGCCGGTTGACGTGTTGTCACCAGAAGAGGCTGACACCTCCCTTTCTAGGACCCTGATACTACTGCTCACTCAAAGAGGGATGAACCAGTCTGCTGATTCGGCACCTCTCGACCCAGGGCCTCCAGACCAGGAAGGGACCCATCTCTCTCCGGCCGCCTCTGAAACCGGCTGTCGGCGGCCCCAGCAGTCAAGGTCGGGGTCCCACTCTCGGAGCACCGAGTTGAGCAGCCTGCGTCATCAACGCTCACGTACTCGACGCTTGGGCAAGCAACACCAACGCTATTACATGTCCTTGTCCTTCTCGGGCAAGGAGTGGCTCTGGCGCAAGCTGCATTGCGCTGCAAAGACTTGATGTAGCAACAACTACCTTTCACTGGAGTAAAGCCCATTCCGGGTTCAACCCCAGACATTACTTGACTTTTGCCACAGAGGCCGCAGCTTTCTCCACCTCAACAGGAACAGACCCATTAAGTCTCGGCTCGACCTCCCCCAGCCTCTCTGCCACTTCTGGTGGAGCCACCACCAAAACAGCCAAAGACCGGTGCTCCAACTAAGGAGGCCCACCCGGCCTCGGGTCTTCCTCATCGGCTGTCAGTCAGCGTTACCCCAGACCATCTCCAGAAGGTCAGTGGGGACTCTGGCGGTCGACCTCTTTTCCATGAATCCTCGGAATCAGAGGGCTCCTCCTTGCACTATCATCCTGTGGACTTGGAGTCGGCCAAGGATCTGTCAACAGAGCATGTCCCTGTGTCCTTTATGGGTCTTCTCTGTCTCATGTCAGAATCTGCGAATCTCCCGTTGGAGCCCGTTCAGAAGTGGGCTCGGTACCCACTCACCGAGATCCTTCACCAGGACGACTCCCCTGGGGAATCCTTCCCAGTGGCAGATGTCATTCTTGGTCCTGCCTAGGAACTTGGTCAGCACACGACCTCTTGTCCTGCTCCATCGGCCCGGATGGCCTGCAAGTGTGCGGTTCCTACTAGTGCCCCTTCAGGATTCACAGAGCATCCCTCGGCTGAGGGGCTCATGGCCAACTCTTTGTTCAGCCACACTGGCAACGTGAGGGACATTGACAAGCCACCCGATAAGGAGTCCAAGAAATTGGACCATATGGCCAAATTTATATGCCGCCCTCTCTCTCTGCCTTCAGCAAGCAAGTTCGGCCCTTTTGATGGCTCATTTCTCGCATGCCCTCCTGGGCTCGCTTGATGAGGTGCTCCCTCACCTTCCAGCAGACCTACAGACCACAGTCAAACAGGTACTGGATCAAGGCCAAGCAGTGGCCAAGCAACAGTTCCAGACTGCCATGGACATTGGCGACTCTTGTGCTTGTTCCGTGGCAGCCGCAGTGGCTATGCACCACAGAGCCTGGCCGCGGATCTCAACCTTCATGGCAAATACCCAGCACAAGCTGGCGGATGTCCCCTTCCTCGGTACTGACTTGTTCGGGCCCGGGGTTGAGGGGCACCTCACCCATACTGAGAAGTCCAGTGCCACCTTGGAATCTGTGATATCCACCCAGAGAGACCCCAAGGATTCTAAGCAGCAAAAAAAGCCCTTTTGGCCCCTCTCTGCCTCCACGGCCAAACCAGCCCAGCCTTGGGCTGACCAGCAGGCTCAGGCCTGGTGACCTCGACCCAAGTTTGTGGCCGCGGTTGTCCATAAGCCTGGCAGCTGAAGTCCCGGCGGTTCTTCGACCAGGCACGGTGCCGCCTCCAAGTCTGCTCAGTGACTGAATGGGGGTGCCTCCCTCATACATGTCCTGACTCCCCTCGGCCCTTCCATGGGGGGCCGGCTGCGCCACTTCCTTTCCACCTGCTCCGCTGTCACCACAGACCGGTGGGTTCTCAAAGTGGTCGGTCAGGGTTTGCCTCTGGAATTTGAGGTGTACCAGCCTTGCCAAGCCCATGCCCCACGGGAGGGCATCATGTCCGCAGACATCCTGTCAGCCCTTCAAGACATTGCCCAGCTTCTCCTCAAGGAGGTCATGGCTCCTGTCACAGACCCTCCAGAACATCCAGGATTTGTCTACAGGTACTTCCTGATGCCCAAACGGACGGGGAACTGGCACCTCATCTTAGATCTGCATGTCCTGAACACGTTTCTCAGGCCACGCACCTTCTGGATGGTCACTCTGTCTCAGATCATACCATCTCTTGAGCACAGTATGTGGATTTGCTGTCTAGATCTTCATAATGTGTTATTTCATGTCCCAATCCGTCCATCCCACCATCGGTTCCTCCGATTCTGAGCAGAGGGGATCCTCTATGAGTTCCAGGCCATGCCATTCGTCCTGTCCTCTGCCCCCAGGGTTTTAACCAAATGAATCGTAGTAGTGGCAGCTCACTTGAGGCGTTGAGGTGTCTGGGTTTACCCCTGCCTGGATGACTGGCTGATTGTGGATCCCTTCAGGCAGGAGGTGGAGCGTTTCAGGGACCTGGCCCTCCAGACTTTCATCTGTCTTGGCCTCCTGGTCAACGAGGCCAAGTCAGAAATTATGCCCTTGCAGGTGATCAGCTTCACTGGGGCGGAGCTCGACTCCTGGTGGACAGGGCTGAGGCTCAGTCCTCCCTTGCCGGATCATTTCAGGTTGGACAGTTGCACCCTGCTCGGGACTTCCTGTGCCTACAGGTATACATGGTGGCTTGTACCAGCATGGGCTGTTGGCCCCGCTGGAGAATGCGCCCTCTTCAGTGGGAGCTGGCCCATCATTGATCTCAACACAAAGGCCACTTCGGCCAGCCAGTCACTGTGACCCAGCTGCTGTGGGACGTGTTCTTAGTGGTGGTTAGTCCCAGAACATCTACAGGAAGGTATCCCATTTGTCCACCCAGAGCCGACTGCCATCCTGATGACCGATGCCTCTCTCGTGGGATGGAGTGCCCACGTTGGGGGACACAGAGTCCACGGGCTCTGAAACCCCAAGGAGTCCCGGTGCCATATCAGCATGCTGAAGGTCGAAGCACTTTGGCTGGTGCTGACTGCTTTTGCTCTATACATCCGGGGTCAGGTTGTTCAGGTCCAGACGGACAACACCACAACCATGTACCACCTCAACAAACAGGGCGGCAGGCACTCCCTTCCTCTGTGCAGGAAAGCTCTCCATGTTTGGACCCTCATGCACAGCCTGGAGGCTGATCTCATGGCCATCCATGTGGGCGATGCATCTCACAAGTGGTCACTCCACCCAGAGGTAGTACACAGCCTGTTCTCCCACTGGGGCACTCCTCTGGTGGACCTGTTTGCCTCGAAGGAGAATGCAAAGCTGAGGCTATTTTGTGCCTGCCCCCCTCAGCAGGGATCGCTGCAGGGGAATGCCTTTTCCAGGCCCTGGACACCAGGCCTTCTGTGTGCCTTTTCCTCCATTCCCCTTTATCCACAAGGTGCTGCTCAAGGCATGGATGATCCTGGTGGCTCTGGACTGGCCTTGCCAGTTCTGGTAGCCCGATCTCCTCAGCCTTAACAGCAGGCTATTGAGGTGTCTTCCTCTACTCCCAAACCTGCTATCGATCCATTAGGGGAAAGTACTCCACCTGGACCTTCAATCCCTACTCCTGACAGCCTGGATCTTCCTGAACTAAAAGTCTCCAGCACTCATTCACACTAGTGGGACAACACCAGAGGTGCTAGGACACCGCGGGAGCCAAAAATCTTCAGGAGGGGCGGCACCAGGATAGGACTGCGCATGCGCGACGCTGCAAGACTAGCTTGCGCCATATAGGCTATCGTGACGGCAACCCTCTAACCATCTCAGTTCCTTTTCTTCTGCAGTCAGGTGTGCTTCGATGACGATGTCACTCGCCTGCCGGGAATCAAGTCTTCATCTATACGACAGCAGCTATAGCCATTCAGTATTCGATTAACTTTCTGTTTTTAGTGTTCTTTCCTTATTTAAAAAAAAGAGATAATGATGAAGAAATCCTCAAGCTTCCTTAGACAGAAGCAGTGACAGTAGGAAGACTTCCTTTGAAAGCTGTGATGGCAGTGGGGCTGTGTCCGGTCCACCGCTCTTTGGGGGGGGGGGGGTCTGACAATGGGCAGTCTGGTTATCGAGGGAGTGGGACAGTCTGCCCGAAGTGCAAAACTAGCGGGCCTGTTCCCGACTTTGATTGGGTTCCTGGCTCCACTCAACCTCGAGCTCTTCTTTCTCCTGTCAGTGGAAGAAGAAGAATCAGTACCGCTCGAGGTCGCCCTCTGGTACTTCTGCACGGGGATCGTCAGTGGTGGAGAGCGGTAAGCCTGACCCGACTCCAGTAGAGTCCTCAGTGACTCTGCTCTTAACGGGCATGATCTTCAACACCTGATCCCGTCTCTGTCCTCGATGGGGCTCCGCTGAGCAGTTTCACTTCTGGGCCGCTCTTTTAGAGCAGGGGGTGCGGCGTCTGCCCAGTTGACCCAGCCTGTGGACCCGGCTCCAGGGCCTTTGGGACTTGGAGCTGCCAGGTCGGTTGGACCAGGATGTGCGCGGTGCCCTCTCCAGTGCCAACGCCATCAACGCTGACTCCTCGTGCCTACCCCGTCACCTTTTTCCCTGCAGGGGCTGGCATGGGTACCATTCCCCTACCCCCTTCTTCAGGTCTAGGTCCAGCAGCGGTACCTGCATCGTATGATGCGGCACCACAAATGACACTGAACTCTTCGACGCTGATCCAGGTGGCAGCATGTCCCGTGTGCCTGGCCTACACCTGCCTTTTTGGAAGTTATTCTTATTTCTTTTATTTATTTATTTATTAGGTCTAGGATTACAATACCTTTGAGCCAGGGCTCTTTCACAAAGGTTCCACATCAGGTTACTGTTCAAAATGTAAGGCATGCAAGTCAGATTACAAATTCAATACCTCGGACAAGGTTACAAAAGTGTAAGCTAAACAGAGTTACAAAGCATCTGAGAAACAAAGCAAGTTTTGGAGGCTAGGTTACAAGGAGATAGCGGATGAGGTGCAGAGAGGATAGAGGACAAGAGAGAGGAAGAGTAGAAGGGGGTGGTGAGCTATAGAGGAGGAGCGCATCCAGAGGCGTTGTCATAGACATAACATGGGGAAGTGTGTGCTAAGGGGTATTCAGGTGCTAATCGGAGAGAGAGAACTGCATAAGGTTAGTGAAATATTCATGGTGTCAGCTAGTGGAGGCAGTCACAGGAGCTAGAAGCAGTGAGAGAGAGGCGTAGCCTAGATTTAAATGCACCAAGGGTAGGAGTGGAGGAGATGTAACTGTATAGACCATTTTGCCAGCTGGGCGACCTGTAGGCCAAAGATCTTTGACCTTGTGAGGTACGACAATGTGGAACCTGCAGGAGCTGTGATTCAGACCCCTGTTTGAGCGGGGGTTATTGCTACGGTGCAGGAGTACACTCACTCCAGGGGGCGCAAGGCCCATAGTTATTTTCATTCAGTTATTCTGGGGTAGAAGTAGATCTGGATGAGTCTCTCCCTGTTCTGCTTTTTCGAAGATGCAGTAGATGACTCATATAATGGGCTGGAAGGCAAGCCTTCTGCATCAGTGTGATGGAAGATCATCTTTCCAGTTTTTTCCTCAGGGGTATGGGGTCCACCATAACATGTCAGTCCTCATCTGTGGACCACAAAGCAGACTTCTGCGTCCTGAGTTTCTACATTCCTCAGTTCAAGTACACCCTGTGGAACACTCTCAGTTCAGTGGTTGAGAGCCTCCCGGACTCTTAACGCTCCATTGCTAGGGGTATTTAGCCCAATAATCAGCTGAAAGCTTTTATGGATGCCTACAACTCTGCTTCTAGGGCAGCTGCCACTGGCAGCAAGTGGTTAGCGTCTCCGCGACGGTGCTTATCTGTTCATCCCTCAGGATGAGCCCTGGAGGCCACTCAGAACACTAGGACTGACTTTTAAACAACAGGCAGCGCTTGCTGCCTCTCAGAGGGATGGGAACCATCTACATTCTCGTAACAGGTAGTCCTTTCAAGGTAGAGACCTAGGTGCCTTTATCAGGAACCAGCCCCTCAGTCGCAAAGAGAACACAGTAGAGGACACCGGGTCTGAAAGTGCCCCATACCAACCTATGTGGATCCAGCCCAGATCCCACCTCAGCTGTCTGAGGGGGGTGCCTCTCGGCTGTAGAAGGGGTGTCTAATTTGGATTTACAACCAGTGGAAATTCTTTACAGTGGACATATGGGTCATCCGGATTGTCCGAGAGGGATTATCTCCCAATATCGCAGAGATTTCCCCAGACCTTCCACCTAGATGGCAGCCTAGTCTATCCACCTCTCAGTCACACACTCTTGCTTCTGAGATATGGGACCTCTGCAGGAACTGGGCAGTAGAACTTGTTCCACAATGGAATGGAGCACAGGTTCCTATTTCCATTGCTTCTGGTTCCAAGATACCGGGTGACATGCGCCCATTTGTCGACCTTGGAAGGTTTAACCAGTACCTGTTCAGGGAGGAGTTCACTAAAACCTCAGAGTTCAGTTCTTCACTTCCTGGACATTTGGCTCCTAGCCAGCCCAGTAGAGGTTTTCTGATTCTGGGAAGGCAGCAGTTTCATCTTCCCAGCAGTTCCTCTTCTCAGGAGCCCTCCTGGATTCTTCCAGGGCATAGGTTTTTCATTCCAGGGGACTGGAGAAACAGCATCTTCAGATGACTCATTACATTATGGAAAATTACTTTGTTCAGGTCCCTTTCGATGGAGCGGTTGCCGGGGGTCGTGGCATCCTCCGCAGCAAGCAGTGGTCTCCGACCACGCATCCGCAATCCTCCGTACAAAATGACAGAGCCTCGGACAAAATCTCTTGTGGGGATCTCACTGTCAAGACCTCCACACTCGAGCGTGGAGCCAGGAGGAACCTCATCTTTTCATAAATAGCTTACAGATGAGAGCTGTCTTATACTTTATTTATTTGTAAATTGGTTTCCAACCTTTGAGCCAGAGGCTCATTTCCAAAGGTACCTTGTCACATTGAGGACAGACAGAAACAAATTTAGGTTACAGAATACAAGTCACTGACTTAGAGATACCCAGAATGATTTCATACATTATACAGTTTAGTAGCAGTTACTGTGATACAGCTGAGCACATGCTGGTTTTAACAGAGGTAGGATGCTCAGGGGAGAAAGTGTGTGTGGGGGAGTGCCCCAGTGGGTGTTGTCAAGTGTTCAGAGATCGAGGCCACATTTAGAGACCAGAGCAGCTGCGAGCGTTAAACAGTTGGCTCCGAAGGGCGGTTTTGAAGTTGGAGATTGTGGGGGCATTGGAGATGGGAGCAGGGAGAGAGTTAAACCAGGATGGGGCTCTGTAGCAGAAGGACTTCTGACCATGGGTGGTCCTGGATCTGGGGACCAGTAGAGTGGTCTTGTTGGAGGTTTGGGTTGCGATAGTGGGAGGGGTATGGTGGGTGGAGGCTGTCACCCCGGGAGGGGAGAGCCAGAGTAGAATTTTTTTTGTGAGGAAGCAGGTTTGGTAGCATAGCCGTTCATCTAGGTTAAGGAGTTTTGCCTCTTCATAGAGTTGACATGTGCGTGTGAGCCTGGGGGCACCAGTAATCAGCCTGCAGGCCTTATTTAGGGTGAGGCGAATTTTGTTGAGGGCAGTAGTGTCAACAGCACCATAGACTGGCACGCCATAGTCTACAAGGGACAGTACTGAAGACATAACAGCAAGTCGGAGAGCATCAGAGAGGAAGCAGTTTTTATAGCGGTAGAGGATGCCAAGCCGTGTGTTAGTGGCAGATGCAAGGGCATCAGTGTGGGTGTGGAAGGTGAGGGCTGTATCGACGGTAATCTCAAGGTATTTGTAGGAGCAGACTTGTTCAAGTGGTTGTTTGGTACTAGGGAGGATAGGGAGTGGGTAGTTGCAGGCTTTGTTTTGGGGGTGGGCAAAGAGCATTGTTTTGGTTTTTTTGAGATTAATGATGAGTCTATGCTCCTTAAACTAGGCTTTGGCATCATTGTAGGATTGTTGTAGAGAGTTCTGGAGGGAGATGGGATTGCGGTGGGTGGCAAAAATGACAGCTTCATCTGCATACATAAGAATGTTGCCAGAGAATGCACTGGGCAGGGTGTTTAGATAGAATGAAAAGAGTAGGGGGCTCAGGATGGAGCCCTGGGATACCCCTGAGCGGATGGGACAAGTTTCAGACAGTGTCCCATTGATTTTTTACACACTGGGAGCGAGCAGATAGATAGCTCCAGCATCATGCGAGGGGGCCAGCAGAGAAACCAGTGTGGCAGATGGCATCCAGCAGAAGAGGGTGGGAGACATAGTCGAAGGCCTTTGAGAGGTCAGTGAACACTGCAGCAGCTAGGAAGCTGGCATCCAGGGAGGAGTGTAGGAAATTAGAGAACTCAACTAGTGCAGTGCCGGTACTATGACCAGCACGGAAGCCGTGATGCTCTGGGCATAAGATGTTATGCTTAGTCAGATATTCAATGATCTGAATGGCCACCACTTATTCTAGGGCTTTGGAGGGGGGGGTGGAGATTGGTAGGTAGTTGCTGGCGGAGGACCTGTCGCCCCCTTTATGAATGGGTGTGACTATGGCTGTTTTCCATGCAGTGGGGAATTGCCCCAGGCAGAGGGATCGGTTAAGTAGGCTGGTGAGTGGGATAAGGACTTCATCCAGCACCAGCCAGAGAATACTGGGGTCCAGGGAGTCGATGCCGGGATTATTGCTATTTAATGCTTTAATTAGGAGAGGTCTGGGTTCCTGGGCAGATACCTTGCATAGGTGGATGCTGGGGTGTTGGAGGACAGGGGGAGATAGGCTGGGGGGGTGGGTCAAAGAAATTACTGGGGAGGACAGAGCTAAGGTCAGTAAAGGAGGTGTTAAGGCAGTTAGCAGTGCAGGCAGGGTCGGTGGAGGTAGAGCCATCAATAGTGAGCTGGGATGGGGGAAGGGAGCGTGGTTTCCCATTTAGCTGTTTAATATTGTCCCAGAAAGTACGGGCACACCCCCAGGAGGAGGTGAGGGTGGCCTGGTAATGGTCGGCCTTGACTTTACGGACGGCCCATGAGCACCTGTTCCAAGCAGCATTGTAGGCCTGTCCATCAGCCATCCGGCCCGTTTCAGTGGCAAGGTGCCAGAGGTTATCCCTATTTCTGAGCATTTGTAGTAGGGCAGGGGTAACCCAGGGTGCATTATGTTTTTTGGATCAAATTTTGGTGAGGGGTGCAAAGAGGTCACAGGCCTTGTTAAAGGTTTGGGAGAAAAAGGCGAGGGCACTGTCAATGTCAGGTGCATGATGAATGGTGACCAGTTAATCTGGGCGAGAAACTGTTTGAGTTTTATCAGCCCACTAGGGCGAAGGCATCTGCGGAGTGTGGTCTGGGCTATGGGTTTCGGAGTGGGGGCCAGCCAAAGGAATAGGATAGGGGAGTGGTCACTTAGGGAGTCTGGGAGGACCTGGATGTTATGGATTTTTTGGGGGCGGTTGGTGATAATTACGCCCAGAAGGATACTGGTTCCTCTCTTTGGGTTTACTCTAGTGGGATGGGAGATGAGTTGTGTCAGGTCTTGGGCAACGAAAGAATCTCTGATAATGGAAGAGGAGGCGCTGAGCCAGTTCACGTTAAGGTCCCCCACTAGGATTTGTTCTGCCTTGTGGTGGAGGGTGGCAAGATATTCTGTTATAGATATCAGCGCTGGGTTCTGGTTCTTTGGTGGAACGTAGGCAGTGGTGAGATAAAGAGGGCACCTGTAGGGGTCAGGAGTGAGTTTGAGGGTAAGGACCTGAGCCCCATTCACAAGAACGGGGGCAGGGAGCGCTTGTCCGATGATTGTGTCCTGGGTATAGATTGCACAGCCACCCCCGCGTTTGCCTACTCGGTCCTTCCAGTATAGGGTATAGCCTGGTAGGGAGACAAAGGAGTCAGGGGTTGATTTGGACAGCCAGGTTTCAACCAGGGCTATGATGTCTGGTTGATATAACATGGCCCAGCACTGGAGGGCATCAAATTATTTCAGTAGGCTGCATATGTTTATGGAGGCTATGCGGAGACCAGTGGACCTAGCAGGTGGGCTGGAGAGGGCAAGGCCTGGGTTAGGATGTATATTACCAGATAGGAGTAGTAGGAAGACCAAGGCTGTGACCAGGGGGTGGCAATATGTCAACTGCCGGGGGTATGCTGGGATGGGGAAGTATACGCCAAGTCCTGAAGGATGCCCTCTGCCATGAAGTGATCCTACTTCGGACAAACGGCAAAGCTGGGATGTATTACATCAGCAAGCAGGGTGGGGTGCCCTCCTACCCTCTTTGCAGTTCAAACTTCCTGCAGTCACTATTGGACAAGTGGGCCAGTTCGGACCTGGTCCTTTTTGCATCCCCTCTTAACACAAACTGCCTGTATCCTGCTTAAGAAATCCAGACCCTGGTGTTTTCTGTCAGGATGTATTCACTGCAGTAGACAAGATGCTTTCTGCACACGTTCCTCCTCTTCCCTTAGTTCAGAGGGTACTTCTCAAGTTGTAGGCACAGGGGAGCAGGATGATTCTCATCATCCCAGACAACTGGCCTCAGCAGATATGATTTGTATTGATCAACAGTCTGTCAGAAGTTTTCCTGAGATGACTCCCTCTATGAGCGGACCCTGTGCCACACGGACTTTAGTCCATCCTAACCTGTGCTCCCTTCTTCTCCATGCCGTACTCCTGAAGAAATGGAAGTGAGCAAGTTTTAGGTTTCCCAGACCTTCGCAGATATCTAATTCGCTGAGCATAGGCCTTCCACCAAGAGGGCTTACGCGGCTATGTGGAAACACTTCTCCATCTGGTGTGCAAAGTCTCCTCTGGACCCTTTTGGTTGCCCACCAAGTAAGATGTTGGGGTGCCTCTTGGACCTGTCAAACACAGGTCTGCAACACTCGGCAGTGGGGTACACCTCTGCACGTTTTTGGTCTATCTTGAGCCGGTAGAGAACATGTCACTGGCTCAGTTACCATTAGTCAAGTTTTGCTTCTCCCTACCTACTTTAACTCCAGAATAAAGGAGAATGCTCCCTTCATTCCTTTGGATGTTAAGAGGGTTCTGCGATTCTACATGGACAGAGCGAAAGAGATACACAATCCGAGCTACTATTATATCTTTCAGCATGCCTCGGCTGAGTCAGCCTGTTGTCATGAGATATATTTCTGCATGATTAGTAGTATGTCTTCGACACTACTAATCCATGGTGCAGGTCAAGTAGGAAGGCTGGGTTCACACCACTCTACCAGAGTGGTTGCAGCTTTCCTGGCTGAGATTCGTAATGTACCTGTTGCAGACATCTGCAAGGTGGCAAGTTGGAGCTCAGTGCATACCTTTGTAAAGCATTATGTTCTGGATGTCCATGTCAGACAGTTCCTTCTTCAGCAGGTCAGTCCTTATGGATGTCTGTCCTGAGTGCACTCTGTCTCCTGCCACCCTACTCGGGGGCTGATTTTTAGCTTGGTACTCTCCACTGGTGTGAATGAGTGGTGGAGACTTTTAGTCCAGGAAGATAATGGAAATTAAGTACCTACCAGAATTTTTGATCTTTTGAGGTAGTTCACGCCACTCATTCACACCCACCACCATCCCCAAGCTCCGTCGTTTTGTTTTGGTCTTCACTTCCTTGTTGTTTGGGCTGTGAAGACATAGTTGAATTGACCTAGTTAGTTTATGTTGCACCTCCTCTGTTGAAAAGGTACTGAGGCGGTTGGAGGGTTGACGCTCGCATATCCTATGTGACACAAGCTAGTCTCGCTGCACATGTGGGGTCCTAGTGCCTCTGACATAGTCCCAGTAATGTGAATGAGTGGTGGAGACTGTCCAAGAAGATCAAGAATTACAGTAGGTGCGTAATTTCCATTTCTAGGGACGTGGATATGTTGTTCAAACCACACTGTCTGGCAGGTTCCTTGCCACTTTAAATCTTGCCAGGAAGTCTTCAAGCTGGCTCCTCCCACCCACCCGGGTGGTAAAACCCTCAGCTCCGCCCCATGATGCCAGATCTCCCTTACCGCTTGGAAGCTCAGGTTCCCTCCTTAGCGCTCTGCGTTTGTAGGCCTGGATCCTAATCCGTCGGATTTTCCGAAAATAATTTTAAAGTTTACAAGACTTAAGTCTTCATCTTCCCTCGCAGCTGCGATGGATACTAAATCTACTCCCGGCTTCCGT
The DNA here is from genome assembly GCA_016271365.2 of Neoceratodus forsteri. Taxonomy (NCBI): domain Eukaryota; kingdom Metazoa; phylum Chordata; order Ceratodontiformes; family Ceratodontidae; genus Neoceratodus; species Neoceratodus forsteri. Next base: position 361,681,107 of record JADMNL010000023.1, on the reverse strand, counting down.
CGGTGCCCTTGTGGACAGAAGATGTCTCGGACTGACCCGCACGCCATGTGCGTTTACTGCCTGGGACTTGCTCATGATCCGCAGGCCTGCGATCTTTGCAAGTCCTTCGCGCCTTCGGTTCTAAAGGACCGCACTGCCTGACTTCAACTGGGGTGCCCCGAGAAACGGTTTCCTTCGCGATGTCCATGGCTGCGGGCTCCGAGGAGCAGCTGGAGCAGTTGATCACCCTCACGGAGGAAGCGGCCCAGGCCACGTCATCTTCCTCCTCAGCGTCAGCATTTATCCTGCTCTCCTTGGGCTCCTCCTACACTGCTGCTTTTAAGGAGCTTTGTCAGTCCCTCTCCACCAAGAGAGAAGGGCCTCAGGGACTCACCACAGTAGGTCGAAGAAAAAGGAACCGAAAGGTAAGTCCCACCGTCGATGTTCGTGGGAGAGCTCTTGTTCCTCAGACCGTCTGCTTTCGACTCCGGTCGAGGTTGCGGCTAAGGCTGCTGGCTTCACGGTGCCCCCATCAGGTCAGCCAGCTGAGACACCCGTCAATGCGGTCGAGATTTTTCTCGACCCGTTGGACGGGTTGTCGACTGGAGAAGCAGACAACCCTTCTTCACCGGGTCCCCCAGTGGTTGCCGAGGACTTGCCCATGCCTCCAGTGCCGAAGTCCCTGGTCAAGGACCCTGAAACGAGGGATGAGCAGGTTTCCCCTGCCCCCTCTTAGACCCACCATTGGCGACCCTGAAGGTCTTGGTCTCTGTCCTCCTCCGTGTCGGGTAGGTCCCGCCGGCATTGGCGGTCTCAGCAGCACGGAGAGCGGCATCGCCACTCATCCTCTTTGGAGGATAGGCTCCGGCGCAAGTTGTGTTGGCGCTATGAGGACATGATATGGCAGCAACTCTTGCTAGCCGGTAATAAACCGACTCCATCGCCTTCACCGGCCATTAAGTGGCTGTCGCCTGAATGACTGAAGCAACCCCTTGCTATCATAGAGGAGCCGACTCTTGCACCGATTGCTTGGCCGAAACCGGCTGCTCCTCCATTGTGGTGGAACCACCGCCTCCACAACCTAAGACTGGGGCCCCGACCTAGGATTCTCAGTCGGGTCAGGGCTTGCTCCACAGGTTGTTGGTCACCCTCACCCCCGATCGGCCTCGGCATGTGGAGGGTGGCTCAGGAGCTCGGCAGCTGTTCGCAGACTCTTTGGAGTCGGATGACTCCTCCTTGTATTCCAGGCCCCTTGACCTGGAATCTTCTGGGGATCAGTTGGTGGACAAGAGCCCATCCTCATTCCTGGGAATTCTTCGGCTCATCTCATGCAGCTCAAACCCGTACAAAAACGGGCCAGATATCCCCTCACGGAGATTCTGGACCAAGGGGATTCCCCCACAGAGGACTTCTTCCCTGTGGCCGAGGCAATTATTGGTCCGGCCCTAGAGTTGTGGCAGCGGCCTGCATTCTGTCCTGCGCCTTTGGCCAGGATGGCTCACAAGTATGCAGTCCCCACCGGTTCCCTCTCCGTCTTTTCGGAGCACCTCTCAACTGAGAGGCTGGTAAACAATAGCATCTTCCAGCACTCTGGAAATGCTAGAGATGTGGAAAAGCACCCCCGACAAGGAGTCCAAGAAGCTGGACTACTTGGGGCGCAAAGTTTACGCTGCCTCCTCCCTAGGTCTTCGACAGGCTAGCTCGGCCGTGCTGATGGCACATTTTTCACATGCCTTTATGGGTTCCCTGGATGAGGTGCTTCCTCATCTCCCAGCTGACCTTCAGACGACGGTCAAGCAGGTGCGGGATCAGGGAAGGGCAGTGGCCAAACAACAGCTCCAAGCTGCTTTGGGCATTGGAGACTCTTGTGCCTGGTCAGTAGTGGCCGCAGTAGCCATGCGCCGCAGAGCTTGGCTGCAGATCTCCACCTTCACAGTGGATACCCAGCACAAGCTGGCAGACGTTCCCTTCCTGGGCACTGACTTGTTCGGGCCGGGGTGGAAGGCCATTTCCAGAGGATCGAGAAGTCTAGTGCCACCTTGGACTCTGTCATATCTGCCCAGAAGTACAAAGGCCACCAGCAGCAGCGTAGGCCCTTTCGCCCTTCTGCCCCTGCGGCACATCCGGCCCGGCAGCACCAGCAACAGGGCCAACAGGCTCACGCTTGGTGCCCCAAGGCCAAGTCTGCGATTTCCTCCAGTAGGAAGCCTGCAGGGAAAGGGCCAGGCGGCCCCTCACCCGGCTCTTCCTCCAAGTCTGCCCAGTGGCGGGTTGAGGGATGTTGCCCCAACCTCGTCACTCCTCCCCTGGGTCCCCCCGTGGGGGGGGGGGGACGGCTCTGCCATTTCCTTTCCGCCTGGTCCGCTATCACCATGGACCGTTGAGTGCTTGAAGTGGTTGGCAGGGGTCTGCCTCTGGAATTCGAGCAAACCCCTCCCTATCAAGCCGTTGCCCCTCAGGGGGCTATGGGTTCCACAGCCTCTCTATTGGCTCATCGAGCCAAAATAGCTCTGCCCCTCCAAAAGGAGGTAATCAGTGAGGTGGTGGATCCTCCTCCAAACCCGGGGTTTGTGTCCAGGTACTTCCTGGTCCCAAAACGGACGGGGGGCTGGCACTCCATTCTCGATCTGCACGACCTGAACAAGTTCCTAAGGCTGTGTACCTTCAGGATGGTCACTCTGGCTCAGATCATTCCATCCTTGGAACTAGATGTTTGGTTCTGCTCTCTGGATCTCCAGGATGTGTTCTTTCACATATCAATCTGTCCATCTCATCAGCGATTCCTCCGCTTCAGAGTAGAGGGATCACTTTACGAGTTCCGGGCCATGCCCTTTGGCCTTTCTTCAGCTCCCAGTGTCTTAACCAAATGCATGGCAGTGGTGACAGCATTCCTGCAGCGCTGAGGGGTCCGGGTGTACCCTTACCTGGATGACTGGCTGATTGCAGTCCCCTCCAGGTTGGAGGTGGAGCTGTCCAGGGATCTGGCCCTCCAGGACTGCTCTCAAATTGGCCTCCTGATCAACGAGGCCAAATCAGAACTCATGCCATCACAGGTGACTGTTAATCGGGGCAGAGCTTGACTGTCTGAAGCCAGAGCCCGGCTCCCAGCAGACAGGGCTGAGGTCCTTTCCTCCTTTGCCCAGTCTTTTCTGGTTGGGCAATTGTGCCCTGTCCGGGACTTCCTGTGCCTTCTAAGTCTCATGGCGGCCTGCACCAGCGTGGTCCATTGGGCCCGCTGGCATATGCGCCCCCTACAATGGGAGCTGGCCCACCAGTGGTCACAGCGCTCCGGTCCTTTGGACCAGCTGGTGACCTTGACCCAGAAGATGTGGGACGGCCTAAAGTGGTGTCTCATCCCAGCTCATCTGCGGGAGGGTATCCTGTTTGTCCGCCCCGAGCTGACAGTCACTCTTACAACCGACGCCTCTCTAATGGGTTGGGGTGCCCATCTATAGGAACTCCAGGCCCACGGCCTCTGGTCCCCTCAGGAGTCTCGATGCCACATCAACCTGCTGGAGCTTCGAGCAGTTCGACTAGCCCTCACCGCCTTCGCTCTGTTTGTACGGGGTCAGGTAGTTCAGGTACAGATGGACAACATCACCACCATGTACTATTTCAACCGTCAGGGCGGGACACATTCCTTGCCTCTGTGCAAGGAAACTCTCCGCATTTGGTCTCTCGTGATCAGCCTGGAGGCGGATCTCCTAGCCGTCCATGTGGCAGGAGCCTCGAACAGTCTGGCCAAGGCCCTCAGCCAGATAGGTGCTGCATTTCACGAGTGGTCTCTCCTGCTGGAGGTAGTGCCAGACCTGTTCTCTCATTGAGGCACACCTCAGGTGGACCTGTTCGCCTACATGGAGAACGCAAAGCTGAGGCTGTTTCACACCCGCCCCCCCTCAGCAGGGTTTGCTGCAGGGGGGTTCCTTCTCGAGGCCGTGGACCCCAGGCCTCTTCTACGCCTTCCCTCCATTTCCCTTGATCCACAAGGTGCTTCTCAAGAAGAAGAGGGACAAGGCACAAGTGATTCTAGTAGCCCCAGACTGGCCTCGCCAGTTCTGGTACCCAGATCTCCTCAGCCTCAGCTCCAGGCTCCCGAGTCGGCTTCCAGCCTGCCCAGATCTGATCTTAGTCAACAAGGGGAAGGTTCTCCATCCGGACCTTCAATCCCTGCACCTGACGGCCTGGTTCCTGAGCAGCTAGAGTTCCAGGCCCTGGGTCTTTCCGACAAGGTCCTCAGCGTCATTGAGGTGTCCCATAAGGAGTCGACCAGAAAATGCTACACCTTCAAATGGAAGAGATTCTCCATTTGTTATCAGGACAAGGGGTTGGACCTTTCTTCCTGTCCATGGGCTAGTATTTTGGACTACCTGTGGTCCCTTTTTCAGCTAGGGCTTCGGTCATCGACCCTTAAGGTGCGTCTGGCAGCCATCTCTGCTTACCGGGCGCGGGCCGGAAAGCAGTCGGTGGCACAGGAGAAGGTGGTCGGGTGCTTTTTCAAAGGCCTAGACCACATATCCCCTCTGGTGCAAGAACCTCCATCTTCGTGGGATCTACTGCTGGTATTGGCTAAGCTCATGGGCAAGCCGTTTGAAATGATGCACAGGTGTGACATCTCTCACCTGTCATGGAAGACCGCCTTCTTGGTGGCAATTACGTCAGCCAGAAGGATGGGAGAGCTCCAGGCGCTTTTCATCGAGTCTCCCTACCTGGTCTTCCACAGGGACAAAGTTGTCCGCCCCCAACCGAAGTTCCTTCTGAAGGTGTTGTCAGAGTTTCACCTTAACCAGGTGTTGACTGTGCTGGTGTTCTACCCCAGTCACTCCTCGGAGGCCGAATATAGGCTCCATACTCTGGACCCTAGAAGAGCGCTCTCTTATTATAAGGGCCGGACGGCTGAAGTTCGGGGAGAGGTTCACCAGCTGTTTGTCACCTACGCTGAAGCCGCACCTGGCAGACCTGCAGCCAAGCGGACGATAAACAGGTGGGTCACCTCCTGCATAGATCTCTGCTATAAGTTGGCAGGCATGGAGCCTCCCAAAGGGATAAGAGCTCATTCTACCCACCATACCGCTGCTTCAGTGGCTCCTTCTAGGGACGTCCCTATCCAGGAAATCTGCAGGGCTGCTGCTTGGAAGTCGGCACACACCTTTATTTCCCATTATCACATTGACCTTGAGTCACGCAGGGATGGTGGTTTTGGGACCTTGGTTCTCCAGTCCTTATTTCCCAAGTAGGGGGTGTGCGCCTTGCCTCCCTCCTCCCGGAGAACTGCTAGGAATCTGCCAGACAGTGTGATTGAACAACATATCCACGTCCCTAGAAATACAGGTTACTCACCTGTAACGGGAGTTCTAGGGTGGTATATGTTGTTCATCCACACGACCCACCCGACCTCCCGGCTGGACAAGAACCTGAGCTTCCGTGTGGCTAGATCTAGCATCATGAGGTGGAGCCGAGGGTTTTACCCACCGAGTGAGTGAGAGGAGCCAGCTTGAAGACTTTCCAGCAAGATTAAAAGTGGCAAGGAACCTGCCAGACAGTGTAGATGAACAACGTTTCTAGGAGCGTGGATAAGTTGTTCATCCACACTCTCTGGCATGTCCCTTTCCCCTTTAAATCTGGCCGGAAGTCTTCAAGCTGGCTCCTCCCACCCACCCGGGTGGTAAATACCTCTGCTCCACCCCATGACACTAGATCTTAGCCCGCTGGAAGCAAGGTTGTGCGCCTAAAGTAACCTGTTCATACCACTCCTAGAACTCCTGTTACAGGTGAGTAACCTGTATTTCCTGAGCAGCTAGACTTCCAGGCTCTGGGTCTCTCTGAAGAAATCCTCAGGGTAGTCAAGGCTTCTCAGAAGGAGTCGACCTGAAAATGCAGTGCCTTCAAATGGAAGAGGTTCTCCATCTGGTGCCAGGGCAAGGGGTTAGACACTTTGTCTTGATCAGTGGCAAGCATCCTTGACTACCTTTTGCCACACTCATTCAGGCCATCGGCAACGACCATTAAGATGCACATGACAGCCATCTCTGCTTACCGGTCGCGGGCTGGTATGCAGTCGGTGGCACAGCAAAAGGTGGTCTTGCACTTTCTTAAAGGTCCTGACCACATTTCCCCTCTGGTGCATGAACCACCACTGCAGTGGGACTTGCTGGTTTTGGCAAAGCTCATGGGCAAGCCATTCGAACCAATGCACAGGTTTGAGATGTCTCACCTGTCGTGGAAAACCGCCCTCCTGGTGGTTGTCACATCAGCCAGAAGGGTCAGTGAGCTCCATGCGCTCTCGGTGGAGTCTCCTTACCTGATCTTCCACAGGGACAAGGTTGTCCTGTGCCCCAGTCCGAAGTTCCTCCTGGAGGTTGTCAGAGTTTCACCTGAACCAGGTGATGACTCTACCAGTGTTCTTCCCAAATCACACCTTGGAGGCCAAACACAGGCTCCATACTCTGGACCTGAGGCTAGTGTTCGTTTATTACAAAGAGCGCATGGCTGGAATTGGGGGAGAGATTCACCAGCTGTTTGTCACCTATGCTGAAGCCACACCTGGCAGACCTGCAGCCAAGTGGACGATTGGCAGATGGATTACATCCTGCATTGATCTCTTCTATAGGTTGGCAGGTAGGGAGTCCCACGGAGGGCTAAGGGCTCATTCCACCCGCCACACCGCTGCAGTGGTGGCTGCTTCTAGGGATGTCCCTATCCAGGAAATCTGCAGAGCTGCTACCCAGAAGTCGGCACACACCTTCATTTCCTATTACCACATTGACCTCGAGTCACGCCGGGATGCTGGTTTTGGGGCCTCAGTTCTCCAATCTCTGTTCCCTAAGTAGGGGGTGTACACCTTGCCTCCCTCACAACTGCTAGGAGTCTGCCAGAAAGTGGGGTTAGAACATCATATCCACGACCCTAGAAACATGGGTTACTCACCTGTAACTGTAGATCTTCCATGGAGTGCTCTCTTGCAGTAGGTAATACACTTGGGTGTATAGGGTATACAGATAGGGCCTGAAGCTCACTTATCCTTCTAGCAGAAGTAATAGCTACTGAGAATACAGTTTTCCATGTGACATACTGTAGGTGGGCTGAGGACATAGGTTCAAAAGGTGGTCTCATAAGCTGAGCAATACAAATGTTCAAATCTGCGTCACTGGACCAGCTCAGCCCTGCCTCATGCTGATGGTTGACTGCCATGGAAGAAGGTAGGGAGCCTGAAAAGGCAAGTTGCTGTGTCAACATGGCTGTGCCTGGCCACTATCTCTGTTTGTGTAGGTGGGTGGGAGGATGAACAGTTATCCTGGTGTCACAAGAAAAATGGCCCAGATCCCACACATGCTTGGCGCTGGGGTCTTTGCAGCATTTGTCCTCACCATCTTCTCACAAGCATAAGGGGAAGAAACGGCACCAGTTGAGGTCATCTTCTTGTCATTCTGCTGTAAGACATTCGACCTCTCCATGCCTGGGTTCCCAACCATCGCCGTAGATGACATCAGGGACACCTGTGTCTGCAAGGTCAGTTTCTCTGTTCTGCAGTCCCTTTCTGTCCCTTAGGCCATTGGATAGCTCTTATGAGTAGTGGGTGCAGGGTATAAGTCTAGCGGTGCCATTTTTGTTGCCGGCTCCTGAACCCTTGTGGTTGGTTTAGCTGGTGTCCTCTTCGGTGCCACTTGACTTAGGTGCACAGTTGACTCCAACTCCAGTCTCTGGGCTGAGGTTGCTGTTGGCGTCACCGGAGCCTGCCCCACATGTGGTGTCACCCCTGTCCCTTCTGGGCATAAGGAAGCCTCGGTACTGGCTGAGTCATTGATTCCATTGACTGTGCAACATCCAGTGGCAGGGTCAGGCTCTTCGGCGCCTACTGTGGTGCCAGCACTGTCAACGATGTTGCATGGACCTACAGTGATGGAATCATTCCCACTGGGGAAGATACCAGGGCTATCCTTGGTCTCAGTACCGGCGCCATTCCCAAGACCAGGGCTGGTGTCATCAGTGCTTCCAAGGCTGTGGCCTGCACTGTTAGCCCTTTGACCCCTCTCCTCTTTACTACTGTGAGGAGGGAGTAGAAGATCAGTCAAATCCTGACCTCATCATCTCTGATGGTGTGGAAGATGACTCATACTACAGTTCAGAGAACCCGGAACCAATTCCTGTCACCATGCCTCAGGAGGCCCTCTCCTTCCAGGCTTTGCTCAGGAATATGCATTCTGCATTGATTTTTGAGGCAGCAGACTAGAGCAGGCTAAGTGCCTCCAACTGGAGTTTCTTAATATACCTAGTATACTGGTCTCTCTAGTTCCTTCCAGCCAGCCAACCCCTTGAAACACTCTGTGAGGAGGCTTGGAGGGGGCCTACTGCAGCTGTCTCCCACACAGGTGGACAAGACATAAACAGCACCTAAATTTAAGTCCATGTATTTCACTCAGCCAGTAGTGGATGCCATTGTTATTCCGACCAAGAACGACAAAGCCATGGTGCCTAGAGTGGTCGCCAGGCACCCAGCTAACAAGGAGTTGTGAAAGGTAGACACCCTGGGCAAGCAAATCTATGCCTCGGCTACCCTTGACATAAGAATAGCTAGAAGTCAGTCACTTTTCCAAGTACGGAGTATGCCCTCTGGGGCAGGCTTAAGTCTCTGGCACAGGTCCTGCCAGACACAGAGGCAATGCAAGAGATGCTGCTTGCTGTTTTACAAGATATTCAATCTAACAACCACCAGTTTAAATCCTCTGTAGATAACTTTGATGCAGCAGCTCACTGTATGGCTGCAGGTATTTGCATCAGGCAGCACTCCTGGCTGTGGTCTGCTGGCTTCGCCTCAGATGTCCAGCAACAGATCATGAATGTGGCATTCGATAGCACTTACCTGTTTGGACAGCAGGTGGAGCAGTCTCTTAAAGAGTCTAACAAAATGAAAACTCTTAATTCGTCCACGCCTGCTCCCTATAACCTACAAAGGGGTAGAGGATGCAGCTCTTTTCACAACAAGCAATCATTTTGTGGTATGGCATTTATCTCAGAGGGTCGCTAAAATACTTTTGGCTGCTTGTAAACCTACCATCAGGAAGATCTACACAGCCAAGTGGAAAAGGTTTTCCATCTGGAACTCCCAAGAACCATATGGACCCCTTCCATTGCCCACCCAACAAGGTTGTGGAGTACTTACTGGACCTTTCTGATGCATTCCACAGTAAAGATCCACCTGGGTGCCATTGCTGCATACCACAAGTCCGTTGGTACCCTCTATCTGGCATGGCTGCCACTGTTTGAGATTCGTCAAGGGCATTTTACACACAAGGCCTCCCATCAGAAAGCCGACGGCTTCCTGGGATATAAACCTTGTGTTAGATATGCTCACCTACAAGATTTTCGGGCCTGTTGCAGCATGTGAAGTTCTTCACATGGAAAGCAGCAATTCTGGTAGCTGTCACTTCTGCATGCAGTGTGTCTGAAATCCATGCTTTGGCTACAGATCCTCCGAATACTGTTGTCCATAGGAATAGGGTAGTTCTCTGTGCATACCTGAAGTTTTTACCCAAAGTGGTATCGGAATTCCATCTTAGTCAGGCCCTAGTCCTGCCCATCTGCTTTGCCAAATTCCAGAATGAGGGAGAAAGGACTCTCCACTCACTGGATGTAAAGATTATTCTTTGGTTCTATCTGGATAGAACCAAGGGCTTCAGACAATCCAAACAGCTCTTGTCTCCTTCGATCCTAATTCGAAGGGACAACCTGTTACAGTCAAGTGCATTTCTGCCAGGATTGTGAATTGCCTTCACCACTGCTATGTCGTGGCTGAAGTAATATTGTAGGGCATTGTATGTGCCCACTCCATCATAGTGGTTGCCACATTCATGGAAGCAATACCGTATGCACCTGTTGGATAAATTTGCAGAGCTGCAGCTTGAAGCACAGTGCACACTTATACTAAACCCTATGCCTTGGATGATAACCACGCCATGCAACCTGCCACCTTTGCAGGACAATTCTAAATGGGTTACTACCCTGTGTGAGCCCTCCACTCCAGCTGCTGTAGTCTGGGGGACTTTTTCTGAGATTGGTACCTCCGATTACCCACTAGTAGGAATCAGTGATAAAGACCGATTCTTGGAAGGTAGTAAAATTACTTACTGTAATTATTTTTTTAATTTTTTTGTACTTTATTTTATTAGAAAGTAGGTACAGTTGTATACATTACCATATACATACAGGGAAATGCATTCAGAGTTTACATTAGTGGGTACAAAAATGGTTTCCTGTTGTGGTACTGCTCCTCAGTTTCTGGTTGGTGTCATTTTGTTTTCCAGTTTCAAGATTATAGCAAAATGCTGTTGTAGTATCCCCTAGTAAGCCAATAGAAGTCTTGAGCTTGTGGTCCATCATTTAGGAGTCTTAATGATGTATGGAGGTTACATTCCTAAAGACTTAAGATTCTTAGACGAGTATCTTAATTAAAGTTTGTTTTGCAGACTGTATACTAGGAGATGAAGAGAAAATAGTGGAGCTAGAGGGTCAAAAGACATAGACAGCTGTGAGAAAAGCCTGGAAACTGAAGAGAACAGAGAGTCAGTTTGTCAAGTAAACAGTCTGAGTTTGAGTGGGGCTCTTCCCCCACCATCCCCATGGGATGAAGTCTGGTTAATGGCTCAGTTGGTAAAGTACCCATTTCCACCATTTGATTTCAAATTGAGGGAGTTTCTTCAAGTATCTATAGATCATACATTCCATACTGTAAATATCCAGCACTATGGAGCGCCACCCTTCAAGGGTAGGGATTTTAGTTGTGTGCCTGAGCCTAGTGGTGGCTTTTTTGGCCGCCATAACGGAGAGCAGAAATTTCTGTAATTCCTGATCCTCCAAAATATCTTTACCATTGATTCACATACCTGCCAACCATCCCACGGACTAACTCCAGTATGGTTGTGTTGGTCTCCACCATTTTAGTATTGGTTTTGGCTGTGAAGACACTGTTAGTGGTTTGGTGGCCCTTCTTATATGGGCCACTAGGGCCATCTTATCCTCTTAGGTTAAGTACATAGTTTTTTCTTAGATTTTGCTGCTCACTTCCACAATAAAAAAAAAAAAGGTACTGAGGCAGTTAGGGGCTGCGGCCTCTCTATACCAGCAGGCGCATGTGTCATCACACAGTGGTGAGCACGCGGTGCCTCCCACGTCACCAGCCTTCTGAAAAGTTCTGGGTCCTGACGCCACTGGCTAAGACCCACTAGTGTAAATCAATGGCGAAGATATTTTGGAAGATTAGAAATGACAGTAAATATGTCATTTTTATTTCTGGCTACTGGTGGGTCCTCGTGCCTCCAGCACAAACCCATTAGCCATAATTTATAGAGAAAATATTAAGGAAACTCGAGAGTTACAGTAAGTAAATTACTTTCATAGAGGCTGCATTTCTGTAGTGCTCCATATTCTCAGTGGGAAGTCATAACTGGGTGTAGAGCACCCCTACCAGGGGAAGTGGCACAGTCCAAGTCTTAGAATGTTGGGCATATGAGGATTCCAAGCAGCAGCAACTCCCCCGATCTTACTTTGAGAGGGCTGTTGCAGTAGGTATTCACATATAGGACTAAGCCGCCAGGTGTCAGGACCCCACAGAAAAATTTCTAGCTGGCAGTCTCTGGCGGGGGGCCGCCTCCACATCAGGTGACTGACATCATGTGACATTGGTATATAGGGGCGGTCCCTCACGCTCGCCTTCCAGATCTTTTCCGCCATCAGCTTGTGAAAGTTCCTCATGGTAGAACTGCGCTCGTCAGTCGTTTGTCAGTCTTAGTTTTTCAACCTTTTCTTAGTTTTTCAACCTTTTCAACCTCTTTCCTTGATTTTTTTTTTTCAACATTTCTACAAACATCTGCTGTGTATGTCATCCCCGACGCTCCCCGAATCACATAAAAACAAGTGCGACTCGTGTGGTTCCCAGCTTCCACACAAGGACAGACACTCCATGTGCCTCTTCTGTCTAGGCCCCGACCAGCCCATGGAGAAGTGCCGGAAGTTCAACTCTGCTACCTGCAAAAGAAGGCAGCAGTCCCTGGAAGCCCATCTCCTCAAGAAGAAAATGGCCTCTGTGGAAAAAGACTTAAAAAAAAAAAGGTTAGGCAGGCGTCCGCTTCCCACGAAGGCCACAAAAAGAAGTGTGATAAGGAGAAGCACTTGGAGCGGGATTCATCTTCCACATCAGCCGCGATTTCCGCTGAAGTCACAGCCCTCATGGTAACATCCCCGATCGCTCCTCGAAGGCCATCTTGGTGGCTACCAAGAAGTCATTGTCACCCCCGTTGGGCTCGGGCCCTTCGGGAGCCTCCAGGGCAAAGGAGGCCTCCACTTCTGCTAAGACCACCCCCCTTCACGGCCTTCAGTCAGAGCGGGTCCGATAAGTTGGACATCGGTCCCACCGATGCACACCCGGACAAGGCTGCCAAGCCGCTCACCTCCTCAGGTGAGTGCCCAGCCAAAGCCCCTTCCGACAAGGCCACCAGTCCTTCGTGGCCTTCCTCAGACAAGGGAGTCCAATAAGTCGGACGCTGGCTCCTCCGATGTCCGCCCGGACATTACCGATAAGTTGGCCGCCGGCTTCTCAGAGACCACCTGGTCAAGAAGCCTGCACCAGACCCCATTGTCCCATCTGACGCCCCAGGCTCTCTGCAACGTGTCACCACGTTGCCTACTGAAGTCCCTGCATTCCCGTGGTTGACACCCGGGGATTTTAATCCTCCTTCCCTGGTTGAAACTGATGACCTTGGGTAGCTGTCATCAGATCCCCCTCCCCTCCCCTCAGCGCTGGACCCCTGACTCTGGATCCTTGGGCGCTGGTTCCGACGCCACTGTCTGGTGTTCCTTTTGGCTGACAGAAGAGCTGTTCCTCCATCAGGACTGTTGGACCTGCTCGACATGGTACCTACGCCGGGCCCGACTCCTGCAGGGCCGACGCTCCCACTGTCTGGCCTGCCAGCAGGGTCTTTGCCAGGTCCTTCTGCCCGCCTGAGCCCCTGGCGCCAGGGTACCCAACACCAGTACTAGACGCCGACTTCTCACCATCGGGCTATGGATACTCTATTACGGGAGTTCCCCCACATCGTATCCCCAACCTCTGCTGCCCACGTCACAGCGGATCTGAAGGAGACCTTGGCCTCCTGGTGGGCTGAGGCCAGGGCTCAGCTCCCTAAGCAGGTCGAGAGTCTTCTCCCGACATCAGTCCCTACACCGGACCCCCTATGTAGGAGATGGGAGACTCCTTCCCCTTTGCCCGACACCAGAGGAGAACCCTCTGGTGCCCGAGGTGGGGAGGACACGCGCCCCCAGGAACTCCCCAGAGGGGTCGTCCCCTCCCTCTTCCTTAGAGACATCTGACATGGACTTGGAGTCCGGTCACTCTGACCATGGGGATGAGCCCCATACTCCAGAACGTTCAAGGCTGAGGGATCCTCCGAAGTCCCCTCCGGAGGACCCTTCCTTTCTGGAGCTATTAAGGAAGATCCAGGAAACACGCCAGTGGCAGTCAGTGGAGCCAGACCCACTGCGCAAAAAACTCGCTGCTCATTTGGATCTGCCTGAGACCACTTCTACACTGATTCCATCCTGGATAGAGCCTCATGCTGATCTTGTTTTCACCATCTGGAAACAACTTTACTCGCTAGCCCCCCTTCCGAGGAAGGCGGACAGGCTATACCAGGTGTTAACTTTCTTATCCTTCACCCCAAGGCTGATTTGGTTGTCATCAGCACCGCCCACGGCCGCTCCACCAACCCTGAACATCTAAGCTCATCCCCACCTGACAAGGAATCCCAGCTTCTGGACCAGTACGGGAAGATTTTTTCCTCTTCTACCCTAGGCATCAGGGCCCTCAATTATGTTGCCCATATGGGGGATTTCCAGAAGTCCATCCTTAGCCAGGTGGAATCCAAGTTCCGCTCCCCTCCTGAGTCACAAACTAAGCAGAAACTGGGAGACCTTGTCCATTCCACTCACTTAGCTTGTAGGCACATGGTCCGTGCCACTTACAATGCAGTGGACACAGCTGGGTGGAGCTCAACCTTTGTCGTAGGCCTACGACGTCATGCCTGGCTCCGCATGTCAGGATTGGTCCCTGAGGTATAGTACGCTATACAGGATCCTCCCTTCATGGGTTTGGTGTCGTTCAGGGGTGATGTCCAGGACATCATAACGGAACTGCAAGAGAAGGGCACTGCACTCCAGTCTATCCAGACTATGTCCAGACCCCCTCAAGGGCAGCAGCGTCCTTTGCGTCACCAAACCCAACAAAGATAAAAGCCTCAAGGAAAGCGCGCCAACAAACGTCGGGCCCCTCCAGCAACCAAGACTCCCTCCAGCAGAAAGCCCGCAGGAGCCTCTGCTGCTGTGCTGACCCACACCTCCTGACTCCCTGCCTCTCCCTTGGTCTATGGCCATGCCGGAGGAACCAGTAGGGGGAAATTCTCCTCCCGTCTGCCAGGTTGGGAGAGGATAATATCGGACGCTTGGGTGCTCCAGCTGATAATCGGTAGGACACTCAATAGAGTTTCTGCAGAAACCTCCCTGAAATCCACCCCCTCAGTCGTCTTATTCCCTGCAACATCTTCCTCTGGTTCTAGAGGAAATCATCTCCCTTCTCTCGAAGGCGGCGATAGAGCCAGTCCCCACTCATCTTTGGGGGACGGGTTACTATTCCCATTTCTTTCTAGTTCCAAAGAAGACTGGAGACTTGAGGCCAATTCTAGACCTGAACTCCCTAAACATGTTTGTGGAGTACAAAAGTTTCAGAATGCTCTCCTTGCAGAGCCTTCTACTGTTACTCCAGCCAGGACAGTGGCTGTGTGTTCTGGACATGCAGGATGCGTACCTGCATATCCCTATATGCCCTTTCCATCGCAAATACCTCCATTTTATTTATAAGGTAGAAAAAGAAATGGGCAGACTGGATGGGCCTTGCGGTCCTTATCTGCCGTCAACTTCTATGCTTCTGTGTTTCTATGTTTTTGTTTTCAGGGGACCACTACTAATTCAGGGCCCTCCCATTTGGTCTTTCCTCGGCCCCCTGAGTGTTTACCAAATGCCTGTCGGTGGTAGCGGCCCACCTGCATACCCAGGGTGTGCAGGTATTCCTGTACCTGGACGATTGGCTCCTGGCAGCCCCGTCCAGGGAGGAACTCCTGCACTCCCTTTCCCTGCAGGTTTTTACCAGCCTGGGTATCGCCATCAGCCAGGCCATGTCCCACTTGGTCCCTTGCCAACGCCTCCAGTTTATAGAGGCGATCCTGGACACGACCACAGGCAAAGCCTTTTTGCCTCTGGTCAGCGTTGAGACCCTTCAGAATCAGGCTCGTCTTCTGTCCGGTCGCAGGAGGGTCGGAGCCAGGTCAGTCCTCCACCTCCTTGGGCTAATGGCGGCTCCCATTCCGGCAGTCCCGTTTGCTCTGCTCCATATGAGGACCTCTCAGTGGACACTTCAGTCGCAATGGGACCAGACCAGTGACGATGTAGACCAAGTGGTGCTAGTATCAGATCCCATGATCAGGGACTTGCACTGGTGGATGGTTCAGAAGAACCTGTGTCTGGGAATTCCCTTCTGCATTGCTCCTCCTTCCCAGATGTTGACAACAGATGTGTCAGGAGAGGGCTGGGGTGCCCACCTACAGTCTCGCAGGACTTGGGGCAGCTGGTCCAGGTTTTAACAAAATCTGCACATAAATGTGCTCAAACTGAGGGCAGTCCTTTATGCCCTCCAGACTCTTCCTCCAGGTCATCTCCTCATCTCATCAGACAACATGTGTGTGGTCTGGTACCTCATCAAACAGAGAGGAACACATTCCTACCCCCTGTGCCGGGAGGCAATGAGAGTCTGGTATTGGGCAGCCCAGCATCACCTTCACCTGACCGCAGTTCACGTCCCGAGAGTGGAAAACACACTGGCAGACAAACTCAAGTCAGTCCTCAGCCAGGTCCCATGAATGGGAGTTAGAACAGCAGGTCGTAAACGACATCTTTCGGCAGTGGGATCCACCTCAGGTAGACCTCTTCGCCTCTCCCCAAAATGCAAAACTTCCCGGCTTTTGCTTGCTCGCTCGCTCCAGAGCGAGACACTTTCTGGTGGGACGCTTTGTCTCTCTGTTGGAGGGACAGATTAGTTTATGCCTTCCCTCCCATTCCTTTCATTCCGAGGGTCCTGAAAAAACTCAGATCGGAAGGGGCTCGAATGATTCTCATCGCCCCCTTCTTGCCCAGGCATGTTTGGATCTTCCCTTGTCAATCTTCACCATTCATTACTGCTTGGGTTAGCGCTGGAGGCGCACACCTGCTACAGGAGTTTTCTTTTTTTTTTTTGAGTTGGCTCCAACGGCGCTGCCCATGAGAGCAATGCACTGCGTCATGCGCGAGTGGCGGCCGTTAGGTGCCGCGGATTCCTCCTCCATCTCAGTTCCGTTTCTCCCGCCGTTGAGGCTGCACCTGCTGCGCGGTAGAATTTACAGTACTCCACTAGGTCTAGTTGTCATTCTTCGACACCGTATTCAGACTTCCCCTTCATCCTGCCTTTTTCTTGACGTCATCACTGGTAAGACCGTTCTGTTTTTTTCTCTATTATTCGACGACACCGAGAGCTGTGCTTTTTGCCTTCATTGTTTGCATCATGTCACGTTAAGAGGCAAAAGCATAAGTGGAAGGCGGGCCGCGCCCCTATACATCGGTGCTCCTGTGGCCGGCATTTTTTAGTCACGGACTGGCATGATGTTTGTCTCCATTGCCTGGGACCCAACCATAATATGGATGCGTGCGACGCCTGTTTCCCGATGGACCGTTGCGTCCTGGAAGTCCACACGTTCAAGATCGGCAAGGCTCTGCCGACTTTCGGGGGACGGCACCACTCCAGGGATTCCCAGGTAAGGTCTCTGGGTCCCCTCTCAGGCCTGTACGGTCGGGAGAGGAGGAGGCCTCCTCATTTTCTCTTGCCGAAGAGGAGGCCTCTTTCGCGTTGTCGGAGGAACGCCGGCGTCCCTCCTGGGGCCGCGGTGGAGACACCGCTTCGGCAGTCACCTCCTCGGAGGTGCAGGCTCCCCCAGTGTCGAGGCCCAGGTCTGCTGGGCCCAGCATCGGTGGACCCTTGACGCCGCCTTCCAGCATCATTTCGGATCCCGGTGCCGTGAGCAGAGCCGGTGATCGAGGCAGCGCCGTGTTGGCTCTCGGCACCATCCGTGGCACCATGGGCCCGATCGGCTCTTCTAGCAGTGCCAAGTCAGGTCCCGGCACCGAGGGAGTTGCCATGGCTCTGGTCAGCACCGTTTGGGAGTCAGGGCTGGGTTTCAGCGTTGCGGGGGGTCCGGGGTCGTCCGGCGCTGGCACTGGTGCCGTTCACGGTGCCGTTTCACTGGAGACCCCCGAGGTGGCCAATATTGTGGTCCAGCTGGTCTCTTCTTCCTTGGAGGAGGATGATTCAGATGTGGGCCCGTCCTGGCACCCTGACTCTTCGGAGTCAGGGTCTCCGGTGAGACGAGGTGCTAGTCGGCCCAGCGCGCCTATTACTCTGTCTCCTCTTCTGTCCTCCCCTGAGGCTTCCCAGGCTGGGGGTGGTCTGGGGTCCCTGGAGGGGGATGGCATGGAGGCTGAGGGAAGGGCTCTCCCTCCTGAGGGGGTTGTGACAGCTGCCAATCCCAGTGCTGCTGCACCTTCTCGGGGTGGGGTGTTGCTGGGGTTGAGGAGGAGGGCTTTGAGTCCGGGGTCGAGACCGTGTTGAGGTCTCAGCTCACCTGCCTCCCCTCAGGGGGCGGGTAGGAGCCGTAGCACCGGGGCCCGTCTTTCCCCCTCGAACCCCAGGGACCCTTCTGGTAGCGTTGCTGTGGGCTGCCCTTATGGACCCATGCAGCCCCAGGTTCATCATAGGGGAGGATCCCCTGCTAGGCTCTTCTAGGCTTCGCATCTCCAGGGTTCCGTTCTGCGACCTGGTTTGTTGTCCGGGATCCCGCCAGCTCGGGCCCCGTTTTCCGGATTTCAGAGCCTCAGCAGAGGACAGTTGCCTTGCCGTAGGTGCCCCTCTCCCATTCCTCTGCAGCCACCCCCTTTCTCCCAGGCCATATCGGTCCTACAGGCCCGTTTTCCTGGGAGACGTTCAGAGGCTCTGCAGTGGCCTTCCCCTCATACATTAGAGATATGCATGAGCGGGTGTTTCGCCTTTCCCCACCGCCGCAGGAGTCCTCTGGACATTCAAGCTCTCCATCATCCTCGTCTCCCTCCTCAGAGGGAGAGGAACCCACTGCTCATCTCTTCTCCGATGCTGATTTCACTGAAAATCAGCGATTCCTTTTGAGGATGGTGAGGGATCTTCGTATCTCCTATGTTAGGCGAGATAATACCGAACGGGAGAAGCGTGAATTCAGTGCCCAGCATTTGGTGGTACTATCCTGGTCTGTTCCCTTCCAGGAGGCGTCTATCCGTTCCTAGCAGTCGCCAGCCGCCCTTTCTTCAACCCCGGCAGACTGCAGAAGAAGGTATTGTGCCCCATCGGAATGTCTAGGTACTCTCCCCAACCCGCCTTCGGGATTGGCATACCTAGAAACTCCCTCTGGGCGCCGCTGCCTGGCGCATGAACGTCCACCAGACTCAGATTCCCTACAGTTTGACTGGTGGGGTGAAGAATGTTCTCTTCCTCTCATGCGATGTTATGCATTGCATCACATCAGGCTCACCATGCTGCTGTCCCAAATCTTAGCATCAAAGCCTGGTACGGAGCAATCCAGTCAAGCTATTGCCCCCTCTACTATAGGCCTGGAGCTGGCAAGACACCAAGCAAGAGCGTCTTATGATGCAAATGAGGTGGCTTCCAGGCTTGCAGGGACAGCGATCTGTATTAGACAGACAGCATGGCTTCGTCTGTCAAGGTTATCACCCCTGGCCCGGTGTAGGTTGATTCGCTCTGCTTTCCAGGGGACCTGTCTTTTTTTCCTCCAGAGCTAGGAGACTTCTGCAGGGGCTTCCTCCATCTCCCCATCCTCAGGGGACACCTCTTAGCTTTCCTCCACCATAGGCTTCTCACCTGATTAGCCCAGGGTCTTCCCCTCCTGTTTCCCGCCAACAGGAGGCTGGGGGTCTTGTTCCCTCAGGGTTCCTATTATCCCACCCCCTCTTGCGGGGGAGGAGCTTGGTACTCACCCAATCAGTAGTGAATGGTGAAGATTGACAAGGGAAGATATGAAAATTACATACCTACTGTAATTCTTGATCTTCTCTTGTATCTTCACCATTCATTACTGATACCCGCCCACCTTCCCCTCAGTGGCCTCCTACTGCGGCATCTCCCCCTCCCTTCTTGTTCCTTTCCTTTCTTTTGGCCTTTATGCCAAAAAAAAAAAAAAAAACTATCGTGGTTTCCATTCTTCTATGGATGGATCTTTTTTCCTCAAGGTAAAAGGGAATTAGAACCCAGGAGAAAAAATACACAGTGGGTTGGGAGGTAGTAACAACAACAAAAAAGGAAAGGGACCTGGGGGTAATCATATCAGATGACCTTAAGGTTAGCAAGCAATGTGAGAAGGCAGTAGGGAGGGCTGGGGGTATACTGGGATGTATAGGGAGAGGCATCAGCAGCAGAAAACAGGAAGTTGTTATCCCTCTGTACAGACAGTTGGTGAGACCCCATCTGGAGTACTGTGTCCAGTTCTGGAGACCCCATCTCTGCAAGGACATAGACAGGATAGAGGCAGTCCAGAGGAGGGCAACTAAAATAGTGCAGGGTCTGCAAGAGAAGCCGTATGAGGAGAGACTAAAGGAGCTTAATATGTATACCCTTGAGGAAAGAAAGGAGAGGGGGGACATGATAGAAACTTTTAAGTACCTCAGTGGAATCAACAAAGTCCAAGAGGGTAGCATTTTTTCAGAAAAAGAGACTTACGAGAACAAGGGGACATAATTTAAAGATAGGAGGGCGGTTCAGGGGCAATGTGAGGAAGTATTATTTCACAGAGAGGGTAGTGGATGCATGGAACAGCCTTCCTGAGGAGGTTGTGGGGTCTAAAACTGTGGAGAATTCAAGAATGCATGGGACAGACATAAGGCAATTCTTGTGGGGGGTAGGAAGAAATAGGCTGTTGGTTAACTAGGATCTGCGGCCTATCCTGTAGGTAGGGAAATGGGCAGACTAGATGGGCCTAGCAGTCCTTATCTGCCGTCAAAGTCTATGTTTCTATGAATGAGTAGGACTTTTTTCCTATCCTGAGGGAACTCTTTCTGACTGCCCCTAAGGGTGACCTCTTGGCTCCTTAGCCACGTTGTTCAGTTTACAGCTGAAGAGACCATCCCTCTATGGCTTGGCCTCAAATTTCAGGTTCCCTCTGGCAGACATTATTTAATTGTCAGCTTCTTCTGCACTTCTTTAACCTTGAACTGTTGTCCTTGCCTTGCCTTCAGGGAGTCCAGTTGAGTTCCCACTCTATCCTTCATACAAAGCTGCCTTTTGTAGGGCTAACCCCTACCCACACACTTCGGTGTTGGCACTTAAGGTGCCAAGGGGCTTATCCCCCTCATAGTTGGGCGCTCTCCTTCCGGAACAGATTTCTGCCTGGGCAGTCTGTGAGCTCTCAGCTAGAGTGTAGGGTATTGGGATGATGAGAAATTAGACAATCTGCCCTTTGTGTCCAATCGATACAAGTGGTTCAGTTGATGCAGTGTGTCGCTCTTGTGGGCGGCGCCGTTGGAGCTGACTCCCAAAAAAAAAATCTCCCATAGCGGGTGCGCGCCTCCGGCACTAACCCAAGCAGTAAAGAATGGTGAAGATACAAGAGAAGATCAAGAATTACGGTAGGTACATAATTTTCATTTCTCTTCTGCAACAGCGTTCAGATGAATCACTTCTTCCTCTTCCTCTGTTGCAATAGTTGTTGACCCAGGATCAGGGGACCCTTGTTCATCCAGGTCTCAGATCCCTTCATCTCCATGCGAGGCTCCTGCAGACATAGCTGAAGCCCACTTCGGAGTCTCTCTTTTAGTAGCGGACATTTTGGTGGAGGTGAGGAAGCCTTCCTCCAGGTCTGCCTACGCTCTGAAGTGGAAACTGTTTTCCATCTGGCAAGCTTTAAAGACTTTGAACCTTTCCTGTGCCCAGCCAACAAAGTCCTGGATTATATGCATCACCTCTTCGATGGTCTCAGCCCTTCCTCATTAAAGGTCCATATGGCAGCTATTTCAGCCTACCATATTCCTTCTGGAGACAGGACTTTTGCTCAATTGGAAGTCACCAAGACACTTCCAAGAGGGGTTCTCCATTTGAGATCCCTCCAATTCACATTCCTGCCCCTCCATGGGACTTGAATTTCATCCTGGAGAAGCTCACACTGCCTCCCTTCGAGCCAGCAGCGGAAGCTAATTTAAAGTTCCACTCTTGGAAGACGCTCTGTTTAGTGGCCATCACTTCTGCTCAGTGCATTTCTAAGCTTCAGGCCCTGATGTGTAAAATCCCGTTCTTGATTTTCCACAAGGAACATGTGGCTCTACGCACCAACCCTTAGTTTCTTCCTAAGGTGGTAGCTGAATCTACTCTGAATCAATCTATTGAGCTACCCGCTTTCTTTTCGCAACACTCCAATCAAGGGGAGTACCTCTTGCATACTTTGGATGTTCACAGAATCCTGAGATACTACACCAATCGGACTAAGGATCTCAGGACGACTGATCAGCTCTTTGTCTCTTTTGCTCACAGAAGAGAAGGCAGTGCTGTTTCTAAGCAATGCCTATCAAAATGGTTGGCAAATTGTATCACTTTCTGTTACAACAAGTACAACAAGACCCTTCTGGGACAAGTCAGAGGTCACTTCACCAGAGGAGTAGCTGCCTCTGTGGCTTGTTTCAAGAATGTGTCAGCAGCAGACATCTGTGCAGCCGTAACTTGGACTTCTGTCCATACCTTCACGAAACACTACGGTTTGGACATTGCCTCTCGCCATAGAGCAGGCTTCGGGTTGGCTGTCCTACAAGGTCTCCTTTCATGAGACCTGTTCAGCCCTGGGGTTTTATGTTATGGATGACAGTCCTCCTCCTGAGTGTTTTTCTTTGCTCCAGACTGCTTGGGACTCAGTACCATATGTGAATACCTACTGCAAGAGCCCTCTCGAAGTAAAGTAGTACAGTTGCATAAGAACTTACTGTAACAGTAGATCTTTGAGAAAGGCTTTTGCAGTAGGTATTGCCTTCCCGCCCTCTGTCCCCCTAAGTTTTCTTTGCTTCATTTCCATGGGGGGAAATATCCTCTTCTCTCTCGTCTTGCCTCTTTTGGCCTTTGGTGGGAAAGAACCGGAAGGCGGGTGTGGGGGACCGCCCCTTTATACCGACATCACCTGATGCTGGTCACCTGTTGTGGGGGCGGTCCCCCAACAGAGACTGCAAACTAGAAATTTTTCCGTGGGGTCCTGATGCCTGGCAGCTTAGTCCTGTATGTGAATACCTACTGCAAGAGTCTCTCTTGAAGATCTACTGTTGCGGTAAGTTCTTGCGTAGCTATACTTTCAGCTGTGCTATTTGAAGGGGACAAAGCTACTTTTATCTTCTCTCAAGACTTTCAATATTTCTATTGGAGCTGCAGTTCTGCACTGCAGGTTGGAGATGCCTGGTTTCAGGGAGTATCTCTAAATTGAAATCGTGCCTGTGAAGCTGTGACTTTCCAATTGACTAACCTGCTTCACCCATCTCCATTCGTGGACTAGGAGCCACATATGCCTTCTAGGGTGTTTTTAATGGTCTGCATTTTCTTTATTAAAAAAAAAAGGGGTACTACAGATAGGTACTTATTTGACTTTTATTCTGCGGCAGGGTAGGTCTCCTGGGGGTTCTCTCAGCTTTTGCTTCAGTTCCTCTCCCCCTTCCCCCGTCACCCCCACAGCTGTCGGGTTGTGCTGATGTTTATTTAAAAAAAAAAAAAAAGAGTGAAATCAGTGTTTGTTCTGCATTTTATTCTGTAGTTATTTACTACTTTTGTGTTCAGAGGGCTTGGAGTGCCTCCCTTCTCCTTAGCCCTCTGAACATTCGTGCTGCCGCCATCAGGCCATTTTTCGGCAGTTGAGCGCACTCTTCTTTGGTTTTCATGCGCTATTTCTCACATGCTACTGTGGTCACATAAGTGTGTTTATTGTCGCCAACTGCATGAGGCACATGCAAGTTCACGTATGATAACTTGCACGCCTTTTGCATACCTCCCATTCTTATACTGCTTAAAATTGTTGCAACTGCATGACAGCACTGCAAGTTGCGTGGTGAATTCGAGCAAATGCGTCTTTTGATGCAGATTCCTATTATGTTACACAGTTGCGCTCCTGTGCACGCCAGTGTGTGTGCACGTGACTTTAGCGTGACAACACAACATAGAACCTCTCAACACAAGCAAACTATTTACTTTTCTAGTTACATCACTGTACTGTAATAATTGTAATTAAGCAGGACTGTCATATTGGCATCATGACTAATCAAAGATCATTAATTAGAAAAGGTATAAGACCTGCAAAGGGTGATGAGGTCCTCCCCTGTGAGTTCGTATTACCCTCCTGTGTTGCCCAGCACAATTTTCTTAACAGTTCTCCCCAGCCAGTCCTCTGAGCTGGGGGGAAGAAGGCATCTGGATCTTCAGTTGACAGTGGCAAGCAGAATTGCGAAACTTATCACTTTTGTTGCTCCTCAGTGAGCTTTGACGCCTGACATCCCGCACGGCATCACAGCAATTACACCCGACCCCATACCTGGCCCTTCAGGTGCATGGCAGCTGAGGCTGCAGAGACAGATGTGCAGGCAGATCCCAACCCTGACTACTTACAGTCAGGATGAGAATTTCATGGATCTTTGAGGAAGCTCCTGACCTTTATTAAATAAAAAATTAAATAAGATAACAAAAGGGTTCCTCTCTAAAAAGATGGCATCCCCTCTGTTGAGGAGGAATAGGGGAGAGAGTGGATGGAGCCCGTGAAGGATCTGATTCCTCCCCGATTGACAACAAGTGTGAACATATGAACATTACGAAATTGCCAGCAGATACAGGCCATATGGTCTATCAAGTCTGCTCGAGTGTACAGCTAGCAGTCCCTTATACTGCAGCTGCCCCACCCTCCACTCCCCCCTCACTTTGTCCCATCCCCTTTTAAAACTGCCCACCGACTTACAGGATACCACCTCTTCGAGCAGCACATTCCACATAGACACCACCCTTTCCGTGAAAAAGTGCCTCCTCCTTTCTCTCCTGAATCTTCCTCCCTCCAATCTCAGAACATGCCCCCTCATGTCCTTCCCACCCAGCTTAAAAATCACCTCTATACCAGTCTTGTTTATACCCTTCATGTATTTAAAGGTCTCGATCATATCGCCCCTATCCCTCCTCTCCTCCAGGGAGTACATGTTAAGCTCCCTCTGCCTCCCCTCATGGGGTTTGTCTTCCAATCCCATGATCATCCTTGGTGCTCTGCGCTGGACCCCTTCCAGTAATCCAGCATCTTTCTTTAAGTATGGGCGCCAATACTGCACACAGTACTCCGGGTGTGGCCTCACCAACGATCTGTACAGAGACAGGATCACCTTCCTCCTGGAGGTGATTCCTCTAGCAGTACACCCCAACATCTTGTTGGCTGTAGCTGCTGCCTTGCTGCACTGTGCTGAGTGGTTTATTTGCCCTGTCATTATCACCCCAAGATCCTTCTCCTCTGTAGCAGCTGTCTGCACCCCTCCCAACTGATAACACCTCCTTGGGTTCTTTGTTCCCAAGTGCATGACTTTGCACTTCTTAGTATTGAACCCCAGCTGCCATGTGTCTGACCAGTCCTCAAGTTTTGTCAGATCATCCTGCAACCCCTGCCACCCTACTGTGTCCTGCACCATCGCACCAATCTTGGTGTCATCCGCAAAAAGACTAATCTTGTTCTTATTGCCATGTGAGATGTCAGCTGTGAAATTGCCAAACACTGGGCCCAGTACCGAGACCTGTGGCACCCCACTCTTTACAGCCCTTGGAGCTGAGAGTTCCCCTTCCACCACTACCCTCTGTTGCGCGCCCCCCCCCCCTTGCAGCCTGTTGTTGATCCTTGCCTTTTAATTGCTGCGGCTTGTAGTTCTTCTCAGTATGGGGAGACAGTGGATGTCTCTGAGTTTTTATTCATGTGCCCATTTATTGAGAAGAATGAGCTGGTGTGGATCAGAGAAAATACCTTGCAGATCCAAAGACATGGCTTTTTTTCCTTCGTAAAAAAAGAAAAGATTTTTGTAGATGGGGAAGCTCCACCACTGGCAGACAAGGCCATTCTTTTCAGGGCCTCTCTCATTTACAGATTCATGCCATGAATAAGTGAATGCTGTATGTAGGAGGGTTTTGTTTCATCTGAACAACCTGCGTATTTTCTAAGCCTCTTTTGTAGTTGCCAGGGCTATTCTTTTTTTTTTGTACACTTTATTTAAACAACTTCAGCAGTACAAAAGAATATAGACATATACTATGGTTAAAAGAAAAGTAAATCGCTTAAGGTTACAGGCTTCCATGTCACAATATACCCCCATCCAAACCTTCTTTTACAGGGGCTTTATTTTTCTTCCCCATCAAATTGTATTAAGGGTATATCTTATTTCTACCTCGGATATTCAGACCAATACTTTTATGTGCAATTTAATCTAAGCAGAGCCAACGCCATTCAACATTTGTCTCAAATACTCTCCCTAATTTCCTCTCCCTTCCTCAGAATTCCTCAGAAGGCTGGGAACCAGGGTTATAACAATGCCTTCTCAACTGGAGACCATGTCTCATTAAAAATACCCAGTTGCCCTCTAACGGAGTACTGAATATTTTCATATTTCATGCAATCTAAGAATGCATTTGTCCGCTTGACTATAGTTGGAATAGAGTTAAGCCTCCAGTGCATAACCAATACCTTCAAACCCATCACATTTCTTAACCTCCATAAAGTAAACCCAGGTTGAGTATAAGTTTTCTTTCCATCTGGTTCAGCCGCGGGCAAGCCAAGGAGAATTTCCACCGGATCCAGCCTAAGAGGCGTGTTCGCTAATTTAGAGAGGATTTCCTGCACTCCCAACCAGAAGTTTTGGACCTGGTTACATTGCCAAATCATGTGATAAAATACTCCATTGTGGATTTTGCATTTAGGACAAAAGGGGGAGTCCTCAAGGTTAATTATGGATGCCAACCACGGAGTATGGTAATCTCTGTGTAGTACATTGAATTGAATGGCCTTAGCTCTGTTAGTTACTGAACATTTGAGAATGTTACTTAGAATCGAAATCCATTCCCCTCCAGTCATGCCGTCTGGTAATAAATCAGATTCCCATTTGGCCTTGGTGGGCTCCATATGATCCAGTAGAGCCCCTATTAATAATCTATATGTTCGTCTTAGGGGTTTAAACAAAGGTTGATCTGATTGCCCCCAGAATAATTCCTCTAATGGGGAGCGTGCCTCCCCTCGTTGGTTCACTCTGTTGCTTAATACCTCGTATGCCTCCTTAATTTTAACATATTGAGGAAGGTGAGATTTGTTATTATACTTGTTTTTCAACAAATATTCAAAAGAGCATAAGCTCCTGTCCTGTAAAATATGTTGAATCTGTGAAATACCCCCAGTAGCCCACCTTTTCAAGACTGGATTATCCCATATGGTCATTCCCCTTCCCTGCTGTAAAAGCCTGGTAAGTGGAGCTTCAGGAGGCAAACCAACCTTCACCCCTATCATATTTGCAAGTTTCCGTGCTGTCACCGTATTCCTTGTGAAGGGATTGACAGGATTGGGCAAGGACTCCACCCCGCTACAAAGTGCAAAGAAACAGTGGTACATCGAGGGATCCTCTGAGGTCTCCGTCCTCACCCAGGCCAGCTGAACCTCCGGGTTCTTCAACATATCCTGAACATGAGCAACCTGAGCTGCCACCTAATAATGTTTCACACTAGGGAGGCCAAGACCTCCTGTCCTTTGGGGCTTCCACAAAAGTGATTTCTTAATCCTAGGTCTCTTGTTGTTCCAAAGGAGTTGTGTGATAGCACCTTCTATACTATTAAAATATTTTTGGGGAACCGTCAAGGGGATCACCTGAAAAAAATATAGAAATTGGGGCAGAACTGACATTTTTGTTAAGTTTACTCTCCCTAGCAGGGTCAACGGCAAGGCAGTTATCTTTTATTTTAGAAATCAACCCTTTCATTTTAATTGCAGTCATTGAGGAAATCTTAGAAGGGATTTTAATACCCAAATATTTTAATGATTTAACTGGGTGTATTATGTTTTGAGCTATTGAGATTGGACCTCTGTCCTTCCCGCCAGGTAACCATTCACTCTTGCCCCAGTTGATCTTATGTCCGGAGAGTGGACCGCATGTATCAAAAAGTTGGGTCAGTGCCAACATCGCCTCTCCCGGAGAATTCAGAAATAGAAGGATGTCATCTGCAAAGGGTGAAATCACATGTTCTTGACCCTTCCATGTGAGACCCCGGATTCTAGGGTGAGATCTAATGCTCTGTGCAAGAGCTTCAATAGAAAGGACATATATTAAAGGGGATAGGGGGCACCCCTGCCTGGTTCCTCTCATCAAAGCAAAGTGGGATGAAACAATGTTATTAGTGAGTATTTGGGCTCCTGGGGCTCTATACAATACTCCCAATCATTTCACTATTTTAGGGCTCAGACCGAACTTCCGCAGAACTGCCATCATGAAGGGCCATTCGACACAATCAAAGGCCTTCTCTGCATCGAGCGATAGCAGACCTCCCCTTCCTTCCTTTGACCATACTTGAACTATGTTGAGGACCCGTCTGATGTTATGCTTAGCCTGCCTACCGCGGACAAAATCCCCTTGATCAAGGTGAACCAACTTGGGAAGGACACCTTCCAGCCTATTGGCTAACAGCTTCACTAGGATCTTATAATCAGCGTTGAGTAAAGAAATTGGGCGGTACGTGGAGCACCACAGGGTTTTTTTCCCCTTCTTTAGGTAAAATTGTAATGGTGGCTAGTTCCTGCGAAGGAGGTAAAGCCCCCTCCTCCAAGGCTTCCTGTATCATTTCCTTCATTAGCGAGCCCAACTCCTCCCATAGCAATTTATAAATCTCTGCCGGGATGCCATCAGGTCCTGGTGCTGTCTCCCTTTTAATCTTCCATACCGCCTCCTTCAATTCCTCCAAAGTTATAGGGGCATCTAGGTTATCAAGGTCTAAGTCACCCACTATGGGTAGAGTAATAGTCTTCAGAAATTCCTCCGGGTCGGCTCCCTTGGGGTACTCAGAAGTATGCAGTTGGGAGTAATATGATTTAAAGGTGTCGTTTATTTTCCGCTGGTCATAAGTAATCTCTTCTCCAGCCACCTCCACCCCCAGAACAGTCCTTTCCGCTCTCTGATTTTTGACTAATCCTGCTAACCACTTCATAGCCTTGTCCCCTTCGAAATAGGAATATGATTTGGTCAAATTTAGGGCTCTCTCAATTTGCTGAGTAGAAATTAGATTTAATTCACTTTTTAAAGCTTTTAGTTCAAAATGTTTAGAATGGTCAGGTATAGCCATCAAATCTTTCTCTAATTTCATGATTTGGATCTCTAGTTCCCGTTCCCTTTTATGAATCATTTTCTTTTTGTGGGAGGCATACGAAATTGTCACACTCCGGATACTAGCCTTGAGAGTCTCCTATATTGTCCTAATGTCTGTGTCTCCCTTTTGATTCACCTGAAGAAAATCCGAGACATGTCGTTTTAGCTGACGGAGAAAATCTGAGTCCCCCAATAGAATAGGGTCCATATGCCACATTGAAACTCTCTCGGGTTTCCTCCCCTCCTCCATAATCACTCTCAAGGGGGCATGGTCTGAAATCAATAATGGACCATGTTCAGCTTCCACGACACAACCCAGTCTAGACTTCATTAAAAAAAAAACATAGTCTAGCCTTGTGTAGAGTCTATGAGTGTGAGAATAAAAGGAGTATTCTCTAGAGGAGGGATGGCAGAATCTCCACGCCTCCTGCAGTGATCTCCCAGTCATCAATCGGTGTAGGGTTTTGACACTTTTAGGATAGGGACCTTTCCTCACCCCGGAATAATCTAAGAGTGGGTCCCAGTATGTATTCATGTCCCCCCCCATAATGATATCGTCTGGAAATGGAGCCAGAGTGGTCCCCAGGTGGGTAAAAAAATCGGGAATCTATATTCTGGCCATAGACAGAGACCAGAGTAGTAGGGGTACCTCCCAAGTCTACCACCACCACATATCTTCCCTGAGGGTCAGTCACTGAAGACTGGATTTTATGAGGGAAACCCCGTCTAATGCATACTGCAACACCACAGGCTTTAGAGGTGAACGAAGAAGCAATCAGCATACCCATGAGCGACGTAGACCCTCTAGTTCCGTATAGGTAGAGTGCAGCTCTTGTAGAAATACAATATCCCCTTTCATTTTATGTTTAATTTCAGTATATACCCTTTTCCGCACCGTACGTAGCCCATTAACGTTCCAAGATATTAACACAATTTTAGCCATTTGGAGTTCGAGGATAAATTAATCGACATAGCCAGCCCTTCACATATAACAACATACAACCTTCTTTCCACTGCTGAGGAACATTTTTAACTTTTCCATAAAACCTTTGAATTAAACAATTAACTCCCAACCCCCCCCCCAAATAATGCAATTTATGAACAGTAACAATATTTCCTTCCCCCCCACCCACCAAACAGACAGACAGAATAGACAGAATACCCCACATCTGCTCTAACGGTATAATAAAGCCCCAACTTAGAACTACCCTCTACTTCTCGTGGATTGAGCATCTATCCCTTGCAAACTTTAAGCACTAAAATGTATATTAAATACCAAAACTTAGTAAACCCACTTATATATCATAATATGAAAAAAAAAAACCACAGCTGAGAGGAGCATAAAACTGAAATTGTTGTGTATGGGGGATCTTTGAGATCCACTGCCCCCTATTGAGAACAAACTAGGAGCAGAGGGGCTCAAAACAATGGATTTTTCAGCATTATCCCAAGTGCTCTTACTAAAAACACAAATTAGAAATCGATCCTCCCTTCCAAGCCCTTACCACCAGGGCTCAAGGTAACACAGTGGTTCCAGCCCAGGAACCCCACCCCCCAAGCTTCAGACAATACTAGTTTCCCCATAAACACTAAGTACTTCCTACATATCTTTATTTATTGTATTCTAAGTAAACATGTATTTGGAGAGGTAAACTTCACCCCATGTCCCTAATGAAATTACCAATACAGATCTTGAGATAGAAACAAAAACGCTAAAAGAAAAGCAAAACAGAAACTGCCATCCATAACTCGTGGCTAAGTGAGTTTTAAAACTGTTAATGAGTCATCTATTGTCCCACCACCTTTCAAGTTGAAGGCTTTCGAATACAACCCAAGAGGGAGAGGAAGGGGGAACCCCAGAATCCAGCCTTTACAGGCGCCGATGGAGTTATGGACCAGAGAATCGCCCCCCCCCCCCCACAGTCGGGGGAAGACAGTACCTTTAATCAGGACAATCCACATAGATAAAGTCATGTGGCCTTCTGTTTTTCCAGATCCCTGACATATTCTATGGCAGCCATCGGGTCGGTGAAGGCCTTCAAGTTACCCCCCACAGGGCGCACGATCAGTCAGGCCGGGTAAAGCAGAGAAAAAGGGCAGTTGATTGAGTGTAGCACTCGGCGAACCTCCGCAAATGCCTGGCGCTGCTGTTGAAGGAGCCAAGAGTAGTCGAGATAGAGACTCACACGCCGTTGCTGCTCAGGAATGATGCTAACTTTCCTTGCTGCTTCCAGGACTAGCACCCTGTCTTGATAGCTTAAGAATTTTACAGTGATGTGGTGTCTGTGCTTCTGGTCTGGATGTGGTTTCGGCCCCGGAGCGCTATGGGCCCTCTAAATCTCCATGGAAGTAACTTGGGGAAGCTTTAAATAATTTTTAAGCCGGTCTAGGAGAAAAGTGATGCAATTTTTGCCCACAGTGCCCTTCGGAAGGCTAATAATGCGGACGTTACAACGGCGCCCTCAGTTTTCATGGTCATCTAGTGAATTTTTAAGGTAATCTATTTCCTTCAGAGCTTTAGCCAGTTCGATCGCTTGTGAGGAGGATTTGTCTTCTTGATCACTGAGGCATTGCTCTAAATCTGTCAAGCGCCGTTCATATGCCTTTACTTGTTCCGATGTAGCATTAACAGCCTGCTGCAAATGTTGAATCTGGGCAGTTACGTTCTCGAAGCCTGCCTCCATTCTAGACCCCAAGTCATATTTCAGGTCTTTAATGAGCTTCTCTAGTTGCAGATACCCCTCAGCTATGGCTTGATAAAATTTAGATTCTGGGTTCTCTCTCCTGAGGTTTCCCTCTGTTAGTTGTAGAGATCTTCCTGGTTGAGTCAACCGTGAGCTTCCCGAAGAGTTATCCGGCTACGTGGGGCCTTTGGTAGAAGGATTCCGAGGCGTCTATTTAAAAGCTATCTGAGATTGCTTTTTTCCAGATTTTTGCTTGGACAGCATCAGCACTGTCTCCTTGTTCTTTTCTGGTAATGAAGGTGGGGAAATGAGTTAAAATAAGAGGAGATTGCAAGGGATGGTTGCAGAGCTCTAACTTTATGCTGCCATCTCGCTCTGCTGCTAGGCCACGGCCCCCTGCCAGGGCTATTTTAGCTTGTGGGTCACTTCTCGGGGTGGCTCCATTTCCACCTACCTTGGAAGCAGTGAGCATGTGGCAGCTAGTGACCATGATCTCCACTTCTAGGTAATTTTACAATGGAGAATTTGCACATGTCAGCTCACTCATTCTATTATGTTGTACTAGCTATGCAGGTCATATGGCTTGGGCATTGCGCCATTGTTGTCAAGCTTTAAATCCAAGCTGTTTTTCCTTCCTTTGAGGAGGGTCTGTTACTTAGTTTTTGCCTAGATGCTATTTTAAAAGCTCCAGAACAAGAAGGGCTCATTCCCTGTCAAAGCAACAGCATCCCAGAGGGGCCCTGATCAGACACCATGCAACGGCCCCAGCCAAAAGCCCAGTATCTCACAGTGAGGACCGTGTCATCAAGGCACAGGTCAGGAAGCATAGAAAAACCAGGAGCAGTTGTAAAATTCACAACAAGTGATTTATTATTAACAGTAAAAATAAAAAAAAAAACTCTTCAGTATAACTATTTACAGAGGCAGTATAAACAGAGAAAATCCATCTGGGTTTCTTCTCAATTTCCAGTCTCAGTCTCTGTGTTTGTCTCTCTCTCCTTTGCAAAACATTGCAGTCCTGTTTGTATAAGTCTTTGCAACCCCGCCTCGTTCAGAAAACAGCATGCTTCTCACACAGTGTTCTTGTAAGTTTCACCAAGTACAGCAAATAGGACATTGTGACCCAGAATTTACCTCTAGCTTACAGCTTCTCAGAGAGGTTGCAAACAGGTTAACCCCTTGAGTTCCAAACAGCTTTTTGCAGTCATTTTAACAGCATAACAATGTACATTTCAACAGCAAAACTATATACATTTCTAAACAAAGGGATCCCAGTATCAGTTACATTTCCATATAATGATTCACATATATTTTTATACTAGCAGGTATGCAAGGGGGGGAAGAAAAGACAGAACATCAAGTGAGGATAGAGAGATGGCGAGAGCCAGAGAATTGCAAGACCGTCAGGGTGATCAAGTCCCGAGTCTCACAAGAAAATTTGGTTGCAAAACCAGACAGGGAAGAGATAGAAAAGGGGAGAATAGGATAAATCCTTGCATTTAAACTCTTTCTCCAGAAAAACTGGGACATTGCCCTATTGAACCCTGTCTCATACCCCCTCAAGAGGGAACCTGTTTTACAAAAACAGGTTTCCAAAACATTCTTTAAATTCTCTTTTAACATGACAGTAGCTTATAATCGTTATAGTTCAGTGCATATGCAGCATATCAAACAGAGAAATTTCAACTTGCACTTTTTTCAGCCTTCAGAATTCTCAATTCCAGAGCCATATCTTGACAGAAAATCAGCATTTACATTCTCTTTCCCAGATTTGTGCATCACTTTAAATTTAAATGCCTGCAGTGACAGGTACCACTGTGTAATTCTAGAATTCGTATCCTTCATTTGGTTAAGCCAACAGAAAGGGTTGTGATCTGTTACAAGTACAAAGTCAGCTCCTAATAAGTAAAACTTAAGGTACTCCATGGCCCACTTTGCTGCAATGCATTCCTTTTCAGTAGTGGAGTACCTTTTTCTCTGTCGTGCAACTTTCTACTAATATAGAGAATAGGATGTTCTGTCCCATCTATATTTTGACTCAGGACTACGCCTAGGCCTACCTCCGATGCATCTGTTTGTAACAAAAATGGTTTCTCAGAGTCTGGGCTTCTTAAAACAGGGGCTGAACAAAATGTAGCCTTAATAGCTCGAAAAGCTTAGTCACACTCGGGGGTCCATTTCACATTATTCGGGTACCGTTTTTTCGTAGTTCTGTGAGGGGAGTAGCTAACTCTGCAAAGTTGGGAACAAATCTCCAATAATAACCAGCCAGCCCTAAAAATGACCTAACATGTTTCTTGGTTTTAGGGACAGGGCTGTTAGCTGCAGCTTCTATCTTAGAAACCTCAGGCTTGACTTCTCCATTTCCCAACACATAGCCCAAATATCTAGTTTCCTGCATGCCCAGTGCACACCTGGTAGGATTGTCAGACCTGCTTTTTTGATCAATTGGATAACTGCTCGTAGGTGTTCCAGGTGGCTTTTATAGTCTGGACTATATACCACGACGCGCGTCACAATAACCAGTGTAAGGGGATAAAATTACATCATTGTACCACTGGAATGTAACGAGTGTGCCATGTAAACCAAACGGCATGGGGTGAACTGATAGAATCCTATAGGGGTGGCAAATGCAGTTTTTTGTCTAGATTCTTTAGCTAGGGGGATTTGCCTGTAACCCTTGGTGAGACCAAGGTACTGATATACTTGGCAGTCCCCAGTCTGTCCACCAAATCATCTATTCTGGGCATAGGATAACTGACAAATTCTGACACTTGATTAAGTTTCCCAAAATCAAGGCATATTCTTACACCTCCTTCTTTTTTGTTTACAGTCACCATTGTAGATGACCAAGCACTTTTCAACTCTTCTTTGATTCCCAGTTCTTTCATTTTTTGTATTTCCTTAACCACGTCCGCTCTTAACCACTCTGGTAATCTGTATGTTTCTAGGATCATGGATATGTTGTTCTATCCACACTTCTTGGCAGGTACCGCTTTAAGATGTGCCGGAAAGTCTTCAGGCTGGCTCCTGCCACCCACCCGGGTGGTGTAACCATCGGCTCTGCCCCATGACGCCAGATCTTCCTTTCCGCTGGAAGGTTCAGGTTCCCTCCTTAGTGCTCCTACATATAGTAGGTCCTGGCTCTAGAATTTTCAGACTCACTTCCAAAACTTATTTTAAAACTCCCTCAAGTTTCGTCTTCGCATTCTTCTCTCTCTACCACGATGGAAGACAAATCGGTTCCTGGGTTTTGCCGGTGACTCTGTGAGCAGAAGATGTCTCGCATCAATCCACACGCCGCAGGCATCTACTGCTCGGGACACGACTATGATCCGCAGGCTTGCGATCTCTGTTGGTCCTTTTCACCTTCGGTTCTGGAAGACCGCGCTGCCCGACTTCAGCTGGGGCGACCGGAAAAGCGTTACCCGCGGTTAAATCCAAGGATGCCCGTTGGGTGGTCTCCACAGCTGCAGGGTCCGCCAAGCAGCTGGAACAGCTTAAGGCCTTCGAGGAGGAAGAGGTGGCTCAGGCCGCAGCTGGCTCCTCTTTGGCTTCAGCCTTCATTCCACTACAACTGGGATCCTTCTATTCGACTTCCTTCAAGGAGCTGTGCCAGTCTCTCTTTACCAAGGGAAAGGGCCATTCGGGTTGCATGTTTTGCGCTCTCGGAAGGAGGAGACGAAAAAGGACTAGTTGCAGCATCAACGCTCTTGGGACCGGGAGCGGTCCCGCTCATGGGAAACCCGTTTTAACTTTGGTCGAAGTCGCGGCTGAGGCCGCTGGTTTCAAGCCCCGCCAGCGGTCGAGGTCTTGTTCCTCGACTTTGATGTCGGACAAGACTTGCTCTCATCGGCGATCTTGCTCCCAACGCCATGGTAAGCAGCAGCGCCGCTCCTTGTCTTCGTCCTCAGGCGAGGAGAGGCTCGCGTTGGCGCAACGAAGAACTAATGTGGCAGCAGTTGGTCCTGTCTGGGTCGAAACAGATTCCAGTTTCTACTCCGGCCATTAAGTGGCTTTTGCCCAAGCAACCAGGCCCCGCCGGCTCAGCCGAAGTCAGCTACTCCACCGATCCGAGTGGAACTGCCACCCGAGCAACCAAAGTCTGGGGCTTCGACCAAGGAATCTCGGTCGTCCCAAGGTCTGCCCCATCAGTTGTCGGTCAGTCTTACTCCCAACCACCCAAGGCAGGTTGAGAATGACATGAGTGGTCTCCCACTTTATGAGGACTCCTCGGAGTCTGAAGATTCCTCCATGGTCTCCCGTCCTGTCGACAGAGTCTCTTGGGGGTCTCTCCGTCGACAAGGGCCCTACCTCGCTGATGGGTATTTGTCGGCTCATTTCCGAATCCACAGGAATGGAGCTCAAGCCTGTGCAGAAACTGGCCAAGTATCCCCTCACAGAGATTCTGGACAAATGGGATACTGCGATGGAGGCCTTTCCGGTGGCTGAGCCTATTGTGGGCCCAGCCTTGGAGCTGTGGCAGCATCCTGCATCTTGCCCTGCGCTTTCTGCCCGCATGGTCTGCAAGTATGTGGTCCCTATGGGATCCCTTTCGGTGTTTTCGGAGCACCCCTCTGCCGTGGGGTTGGTGGCCGACTCCGTCTTTCGGCGTTCAGGCAACAAAGGGGACGTGGACAGACTCCCGGAGAAGGAATTCAAACAACTGGACCATTCCGGGAAGGTGGTCTTTGCAGGCTCCTCCCATGGCCTTCGTCAGTTTGGCCGTTATGGCACATTTCCCCCATGCCCTCTTGGGCTCCCTGGACGAGGTGATCCCTTATCTCCCGGGTGGACCTGCAGACCATGGTCAAGCAGGTCCAGGATCAGGGTAGGGCAGTGGCAAAGCAACAACTCCAGATGGCTCTGGACATTGGTGACTGCTGTGCCCATTCGGTAGTGGCCGCAGTGGCCATGCGCCGTAGGGCTTGGCTGTGCATCTCAATCTTTATGGCTGATATGCAACACAAGCTGGCAGATGTCCCCTTCTTGGGCACCGACCTGTTCTGTCCTGGCGTGGAGGGCCACCTGCAACATATAGAGAAGTCCAGTGCCACCTTGGACTTCACCACATCTGCCCAGAAGGACAAGGGTCCCAAGTGTCAAAACCGCAGGCCCTTTCGTTCATCCACTCCTGTGGCCAGACTGGCCAAGCTGCAGCAGGGCCAGCAGGCTCAATCATGGCATCCTCTGCCCAGGTCTGTGGCCTCCTCATTCAGGAAGCCCGGGAGGAAGGTCCCAGTGGCTTCTCCGCCGAACCCTCCTCTAAGCCTGCCCGGTGACAGGTTGGGGGGTGCCTCCCTCAGTCCCTTCACACCTCCCATGGGGGGCGGCCGACTCAGCCACTTCCTTTCCACCTGGTCCGCTATCACCACGGACCATTGGTTCTGGAAGTGGTCGGTCAAGGCCTTCCTCTGGAATTTGAGCAGGTGTCTCCATATCGAGCCCGAGCCTCACGGAGGGGATCTGCTGTCCGCAGCCTCTCAGTTGGCTTTCCGAGATCTCTTAGCTCAGCTTCCCTGCAGAGTAGCAGACTCGCCTTCAGACCCAGGGTTCATTGCTAGGTACTATCTGATACTGAAACAGATGAGGGGCTGACTGCCCATTCTAGATCTGCACGACCTGAACAAGTTCCTCAGGTCCTGCACCTTCCGGATGGTAACTCTGGCTCAGATCATACTGTCCCTGGAGCAAAGTATGTGATTCTGCTCCCTAGATCTTCAGGACGCGTTCTTTCATGTCCTGATCCGTCTGTCCCATCGACGGTTCCTCCACTTTCGAGCCGAGGGAACCCTTTACGAGTTCCAAGCCATGCCCTTCGACCTGTCTTCAGCCCCAAGGTCTTCACCAAATGCATGGCAGTGGTGGTGGTGGCTTACCTGAGGTGCCCGAGTGTACCCTTACCTGGACGACTGGCTGATAGGTCCCTCCAGGTGGGAGGTGGAGTGGTCCAGGGATCTGGCCCTCCAGGCTTTCCTCGACCTTGGCCTCCTGATCAACGAGGCCAAGTCGGAGCTCATGCCTTCGCAGGTGATTCAGTTCATCCAGGCAGAGCTGGACTCCTGCGGAGCCAAAGCTCAGCTCCCGGTGGACAAGGCAGAGGTTCTCTCCTCCTTCGCCCAGTCATTTCTGGTTGCGCAATTACACCCTGCCCGGGACTTCTTGCGTCTTCTGGACTACATGGTGGTCTGCACCAGCGTGGTCCAATGGACCCACTGGCATATGTGTTCCCTCCAGTGGGAACTGGCCAGCTAGTGATCTCAGTGCTCAGGTCATCTCGACCAGCTGGTCTCTGTGACCCAGAGGATGTGGAATGGCCTCCATTGGTGGCTCATCCCATCCCACCTGCAGGAAAGATCCTGTTTGTCTGCCCCGAGCCAACGGTCATCCTCACGACCAACGTCGCTCTGATGGGTTGGGGTGCCCACCTGGGGGGGCACAGAGCCCACGGGCTCTGGTTCCCCCAGGAGTCCTGATACCACATCAGCCTGCCGGAGCTTCAAGCAGTTTGGCTAGCCCTGACTGCATTCGCTTGGTTTGTTCAGGGTCAAGTGGTCCAGGTCCAGATGGACAACACCACGACCACGTACTATCTAAACAGGCAGGGCGGGATGCGCTCTTGACCCTCTGCAAGCAAGCTCTCTGCATTTGGTCCCTCATGCTCGGCCTGGAGGCAGATGATCTAGCCATTCATGTGGCAGGAACCTCGAATCAGCTGGCCAATGCCCTCAGCCAGATGGGCGGGGCATCTCGCAAATGGTCTCTCCACCAGGAGGTGTAGTACAAGATCTGTTCTCCCACTGGGGTACCCTTCAGGTGGACCTGTTCACCTCCATGGAGAACGCGAAGCTGAGGCTGTGTTATGTCTGCCCCTTCCCTCAGCAGGGTTCGCTGCAGGGGGATGCCTTCTCGAGACCGTGGACCCCAGGTCTCTTCTGCGCCTTCCCTTTATTCACAAAGTGCTCATCAAGGTCAGGAGGGACAGGGCGCAGGCATTCCTGGTAGCCCCAGACTGGCCACGGCAGTTCTGGTATCCAGACCTCCTCAGCTCCAGGATCCCGGGGCGGCTTCCAGCATGCCTTGACCTGCCCTCTGTCAATCAGGAGAAGGTACTGCACCTGATGGCCTGGTTCCTGAGTGGCTAGAGTTCCAGGCCTTGGGTCTCTCCGACGAGTTCCTCAACGTTGTTGAGGCTTCCTGTAAGAAATTGACCAGAAAATGCTATGCCTTTAAATGGAAGAGATTCTCCATCTGGTGTCAGGGCAAAGGGTTGGACCCATCATCCTGTCCAGTGGCTAGCATTTTGCACTATCTTTGGTCCCTCTCCCTGCAGGGACTTCGGTCAACGACCCTAAAGGTGCACCTGGCAGCCATCTCTGCTTACCGGGCGCGGCTGGTCAGCAGTCCGTGGCATAGGGGAAGGTGGTCTGGTGCTTCTTCAAAGGCCTAGATCACATATACCCTCCGGTGTGTGAACCTCCACCTCTGTGGGATCTACTGCTGGTTTTGGCAAAGCTCATGGGCAAGCCATTCGAACCAATGCACAAATGTGACATCTCACATTTGTCGTGGAAGACCGCCTTCTTGGTGGCTATCACATCAGCCAGAAGGATTGGGGAGTTGCAGGCAGTCTCTGTCGAGTCGCCTTACTTGGTCTTCCACAGGGACAAGGTTGTCCTGTGCCCCCACCCGAAGTTCCTTCCAAAGGTGGCGTCTGAGTTTCACCTTAACCAGGTGATTACTCTGCTGATGTTTTACCCCAGTCACACCTCGAAGGCCGAGTACAGGCTCCATACTTTGGACCCAAGACGAACGCTTGCCTACTACAAAGAGCGAATGGCAGGAGTTCGGGGAGAGGTTCGCCAGCTGTTTGCTACCTACGCTGAAGCCGCACCTGGCAGACCTGCAGCAAAGCAGACAATAGCTCGATGGATTATTTATTTTATTGGACAATTCAGAAAGACCTTTGAGTCAGACTCATTTACAAAGGTTCCACGTCATACAGTTAGAGTACAAAGCAAACAATAGGTAACAGAGAATGAGACATTACAGCATGTTACATAATGAGGAGTTGGATTACATTTTAGCACATGGTAGCCATAAGAGAGAATAAAGTATAACATTACAATACATTACAAAACAGACAGGGTTGATCAGACAGGGGGTAAAGGTCTGTACAGAACTGGAGTCACACCTTAGCACAGCCACAGTGGTTGCAGGGAGACCTGTAACTGGCTGATAGTCGGTTGGTGAGGCAGTAGAGATTTTGAAACAGAGACAGTGATAGATATGGGCGCAGTAGGGCAGGGTGCACTAGGAGAGGGTCAGGGGCAGTCGCACACGTTAGAGTAAAGGAGGAGTTCCCTTAGTCTAGCTTTAAAAGGACCTAGCCTTGTTTCGTTGGTCATATGGACTGAGAGTTATACCAAGTGGGGGCTTGGTAGCTGAAAGTTCTTTGCAGTTGGGAGGTATGGGGGCGGGGTACCCATAGCAGCGGCTTGTTAGAGTTTCATGTGGATCTGACTGGGGATGCAGATCATATAATAGAGGTGAGAGAGGGAGGGGTTAGACCTAGGAGTATCATCTTTGTCATCAGGCCTGAATGGTACCTGATTCTGCTATCCAGGTTAAGCCATTTAGAGGCATTGTATAGTGCACAGATATGGGTGAGGTGATCACAGCCTAGTATCAGACAGGCTTTGTTGAGTACTAGGCGGAGTGCGTTTAGCGCAGAGTTGGGGGTAGCACAATAAATGGTAATGCCGTAGTCAAGGAGGGCGAGGACAGAGGAGTTGATGGAGGTTCGTATAGCCTCCGGGGTGAGGCAGTGTTTGTACTTATACAGCACACCTAATTTCGAATTTAGGGTAGAGGCAAGGAGGAGAATGTGTTGTTTAAAATTGAGGGCCAGGTCAAGAGTGATTCCCTAGGTATTTAAAGTTGTTAACTTGCTCGAGGGGGGTGTGGTTGACAGTGAGAAATGGGGGACAGTGGTTCTTGCAAGGGTTCTGCGGGTGGGAGAAGATCATGACTTTAGTTTTCTTGTAGTTGATTATTAGACGATGGGTGGAGAATCACTGTTCTGCTTCATGGAAGCTGTGTTTGAGTGTTTGGTGGAGTGTAATTGGGTTTGGAGTCTGAGGCCGGACAGTACGGCGTCATCCGCATATAGGAGCAGGTTTCCTGAGATGGCTGGCTGGGGGGCAGAGTTTAGGTATAGGCTAAAAAGTAGGGGGCCAAGAATCGAACCCTTTGGGACACCAGAACGGACCGGGAGGCAAGGGGACAAGACGGTGCCTACTTTGACCTGTTGGGTTCTGTCCGACAGATAGCTGGTGAACCAGTTTAGAGAGTCGTTGGAGGAAACCACAGGAGGAGAGAGTGTTAAGCAATAGGGCGTGGCTGACAGTGTCAAAAGTTTTAGAGAGGTCCACGAATATAGCACCTGTGAGGTGGCCGTGATCCAAGGTGGAATGGGCATGCGAGGTGAAAGCGAAGAGGGCGGCAGTGGTACTATGTCCCTTATGGAAACCATGTTGGGCACAGAGAAGATTGTATTGTGTGAGGTGGTCAGTGACTTGGTCGGCGACGATTCGCTCTAAGGCTTTGGAGGGGGGGGAGAATAGATATAGGGCAGTAGTTATTTGTGGAGGTGCAGTCCCCACTCTTAAAGATAGGGGTAATGTTGGCCAGCTTCCAAAGGGAGGGACATTTTCCTTGACAGAGGGACCGATTTAGGATGTGAGTGAGAGGGTAGAGGACTTCTGGGAGAGTAAGGCGGAGAAGTTTCAGGTCAGTGGAATCACTGCAGTTTATTGAGTGGTTGAGGGCTTTGGCCAAGTACGGTTTGGCATCTGCAGGGTGAGCGAAGAGCCAAAATAGAGGGGCAAGGGAGGCGGGTGGGTCCGGGCCAGCCTGGGGGTCAAAAGTTGGGGAGGGAGAAGATGGTTGAGATTGGTGAAAGCAGAGTTTAAGGCCGAGGATATGCTGTGGGGATCCGTGGAGGTGTTACCGTCTATTACTAGTTGGTCTGGGGACTGGTTTGAGGTTTTACTGCAGAGTTCCTTAATATTATCCCAGAATTTATGCCCATTACCCCAGGTGTATGTTAAGGTCGCTTTGTAATAGTCCGCTTTGGCAGTGTGGAGGCCCATGTGCATTTATTGCACCACTCCCTATAGCAGTGCATGTCAGCCGGTCGTTTGGTTTCATCAGTAAGTTGCCAAGGGGAGTCACGCTGCTGCAATAGACCCAGGAGGTGATCAGAGAACCATGGAACCTGATATCCTTTGGACATTTTCTTGGTAAGGGGGACCAAACTGTCACAGGCACTATTGAGAGTGGAGATAAATAGATTAGCGCATGATCGGGGTCCAAATTAACCATTTTACAAGAGGTGTCAGTCCAGCCTCAAAGAAAGACCTTGAGTTGGGAGAGTTTGCAGACCAAGTTTGTGCTGTAGAGCAGTTTTTGTGGGGTGTTTGGGAGCCTTGCAGGACCAAGAGCATAGCACAGGAGAGTGCTCGCTAGAACGGTTGGAAGTACCTGGGTGTTTGTTATTCTGTGTGAGCAGTTTGTAAAAACCAGGTCCAGGAGGGAGGATGTCCCTGTACGGGCATTTACCCTGGTGGGTGAGGTGACAACCTGGGTGAGGTTTAGTGCTGCAGCATCATCAGAGAATGGGGCAGCTTTATTTCCCAACCAATTTATGTTGAAGTCACCCATGACTATTTTTTCATAATGAGGTGGCTGGGTCACGATGTAGTTGAGGACTGCCTGGAAGGCTAGTTTGTGTTCGCTGGGTGGAATGTAGACAGTGGTGAATAGGAGGGGAGCAATAGATCTGCCGAGAGCTCATTTTAGCATTAGGGCTTGTGCCCTAAGGGCTAACTGCGGGGTAGGGAGTATTTGTCTGACAGTGAGGTTTTAAGGTAGGCAGCATAGCCGCCAGCTTGTTTACCTATTGTATCAGAGCGATAGAGGATGTAGCCGGGAAGGTTCACAGCAGAGTCTGGCACAGAGGGGGAGATCCAGGTTTCACTCAATCCGATGATATCAGTGTGGTGCTGGAGTACCCACCCCTGAAAAGGACCCCATTTTTTTTTTTGCAGGGTGCAGATGTTAAGGGAGGCGATGCATAACCCATTTGAAGGGAGGGGTGGGCAGGGGGCAGGCTTTGGGCCAGGGTTGGGGTGGACATTGCCCGTTAGTAGAAGTAATAGGATAATAGATCAGAGGCAGTTTTTTGATGTTTGGGTATGGAGCTGGTGGCATTTATGCAGTATATACTCTTTGGCTGGATGGTAGGTGGGAATTGGAAACTTCAGGGTTTGGGGTGCAGCCAGAAGGATGAGGAGGTGGGTGGAGCAATTGTGGGAGTACCATTGGGGATGTGCAGGGGGGAGCAGGGCTGCATAGAGTCCAGTGCCCATAATGATAGCTAATGACAGAGAGTATGACGGTGTGGGGTTTAAGGTTGCAGTAGTCGGGGGGTGGGGGGTGCTGGAAGCAGGGTACTTGTCAGCCATAGTGGCATCCACCACACAGGCGTAAATAGGAGGGGGGGCAGGAGGGAGGGCAGGAGGGAGAGTACCAGTCTGTCTGCAGATGTAGCACATGTGTAAGGTTCGACTTTGTGTGGGGAGGGGGGAGAGTAGGATGCTGATAAGGATGAAGGTGGGCAGTAGCATTCTGGGCTGATGGGGTGGAGTTATGGCATGAAGAACCAGGGAGTGGGAAGAGGGCAGCTTGGTGAGGGGGATAGCAAAGGGTAGTAGTAGGAGGTTGGATTAGGGAGGTGAGGGCTATAGCTTAAGGAGTAGTGAGCTAGAGATGCAAGAGAAGAGGCTTGAGCATGTAATGAGAGGGAGATCTGGAGATGGTGAGACCTCTAGTGGTGACAGAAGATAACGAGCAGGTGGGAAAGTTGGCCGATAGGTTCTCAGCGCAGGAGGGCGGGGCTTTCGTAAGCTATACAAGTAAGAGTCCACCAAGGGTGGTGGTCGGGGCAGTGGGGAGCCGATGCTTGCGTCGGCGGGGAAAGCACAAGACGTTTAACAAGGGCCGATGAAAGTCACATCTACCTGTTTTCGGTGATGCGGCGGTGCAAGGGCACCTCCTCTACGATCTAATGGTGTTCATCCCCAGGAATGCTGTTTTTTGGCGGCGGCTTTGGGAAGAGGTTCCTTCACGATCCTCACGCTGTTCAGCCCCAGGAACGCTGCATTGACCTCTGCTATAGGTTGGCAGGTAGGGAGCATTCCCTGTAGGGCTTAAAGCTCATTCCACCCGCCATACCACTGCATCGGTGGCTGCTTCTAGGGACGTCTCTATCCAAGAAATCTGCAGAGCTGCTACCTGGAAGTCAGCACACAACTTCATTTCCCATTACCACATCGACCTCAAGTCACGCCGGGATGCTGGTTTTAGACCCTCAGTTCTCCAGTCCCTCTTTCCTAAGTAGGGGGTGTGTGTCTTGCCTCCCTCCTGCCGGAGAACTGCTAGGAGTCTGCCAAGAAGTTTGGATAGAACAGCATATCCACGATCCTAGAAAAACAGGTTACTCACCTCTAACAGTATTTCTAGGAGTGGTATATGTTGTTCATCCACACTGACCCACCCAACCTCCCCGGCTTCGATGCACAAACCTAGCTTCCAGCGGGCCAAGATCTGGTGTCATGGGGTGGAGCCGAGGGTTATACCACCCAGGTGGGTGGGAGGAGCCAGCTTGAAGACTTTCCAGCACATCTTAAAGCGGCAAGGTACCTGCCAAGAAGTGTGGATGAACATATACCACTCCTAGAACAGTTTGTTCCAGTCTATCATAAGCTACATCAATATCTTCTTTATCAGTTTGTGGTAAAACAAGCAAAGCAACTTTTGGTGTTTTTTCAACCCATTTCTTGAGGAGGTTAGCATGGTATATTTTGGTAGGAATTTTCTTTCAGGGGTCTTAATCTCATAGTTAACTGTGCCAGTACGTCTAAGCACTTTATAAGGCCCTTGCCACTTCATTAACAGTTTATTCTCTGTAGTAGGTAAGGGTAGCAAGACCTTTTCACCTGGCTTAAAAATGTTTTCTTCAAACAACATGAAGTCTTGCTATATTATGACATATGCAGTATAACCCCAGGTTAGAACTGCTCCGGTGGTGAAAGAGTTAACTTTCCATGCAGGGCATGGAATCTTGAGCGCAAGCTCGGTTGAACACTGTCTGTTGTAGCTCAAACTTAAACTGTCAGATTCTTTACTCCGCCTCACTGAACAGTCGCTCCGGAGATTCCTCCTGCTGCTCGGGTTTGTTTGTCGGTTTTAAAGTGTAATTCTCGGTTTATTTTACAAATTTGACCGTAATCACGGTTCAAGCTCTGTCTGTGGTATTGTAAGTAATAGATAGGCTTTTGTTTATT
Organism: Neoceratodus forsteri; assembly: GCA_016271365.2. NCBI lineage: Eukaryota > Metazoa > Chordata > Ceratodontiformes > Ceratodontidae > Neoceratodus > Neoceratodus forsteri. Next base: position 361,636,499 of record JADMNL010000023.1, on the reverse strand, counting down.
TTCTTCTGTGTGGAACTTGTAAACGTCTTTTGGTTCGGTTTGAACCGATCAGATTGGGTTTAAAATTACTTTCTAGTCCTTTAGAGTGCGGTTCCCGGTTCTTATCGGTTCTAAAAAAACGATTTTATTACGTTTTTTTCCACGACCCGGAACACGGTTGGGAACCGATAAGAGAGTCTTGCTTGGCGGATTGCCATTAACTGGCAAGTTTTGGTTAGGCTGGCACTATGTCTGAGAAACCCAAAAGAAAAACCGGACCCACTGGGTTTCAGCACTGTGGCCTCTGTGGGGAAGCCTTTGCTAAGGCTGACCCACACACTTGTTATATTGTCTGGGGTTTGACCACCTCAATGCAGACTGCCAGATTTGTAAGAATTTTCCTGCTGCCACCGTGGAAAAGAGAGTTGGTAGGCTCAGGGAAAGGGAGGCCAAAAAGTCCGCTGACCGGATGGCCAGCCGGTTCAGTTCCAACTGAACCTGAGGAGTGCCCTCTGACCAGGGCAATACTTCCTCGGGCAAACGAAGAGCCAGCTCTGAGGAGCCGGTTCCAACTAAAAGGACTAGAAGGTCAGGTAGTTTGGGGCCAAAAGTTCTTTCTCCAACCGCTGAGGAAATAGCCAAAGCTATTCAAATTGTCCAGTCTCTTTCCCCAGTTCCGTCCGAACCGACACCATTAGGGAAGCACTCGGTTCAGACGGTTCCCCCAGTTCAAGATTATGATTTTGAGGATTTTTATGAACTGGAGGAAGGGTATGAGGAGAGTGAGCGTGATTTTGAAAGTCTAGATGTGCCCATTCAACCGGACATCTCTCCAGACAGACCCTCAGGAGTGTCCCCTCCCAGGCTATCTGAGTCCCCTTCTCATTTTTTGTTTTACAAGAGAGTTGCTGAGACTCTGCAACTCCCTGTTGAGAAGCTTTGATGATCAAGAAGAGCCTGATTTTGTGGAAATGATGGATATTCCAGAGTCTAGGAGACTGTCTATTCCTTGCATAAATCTTTTGGGAAACGGACAGTAAAATTCTGAAAACTCCTCATTCTATCCTCCTGTGGATAAAAGGATGGACAAGAGGTATGCTTTATCAGGCTCTGATACGGAGTTCCTATCCCAGCAGTGCAGCCATGTGGGGGTAGTGCAGGCTGCAGCCTGTGACAAGGCTAATATTCCTCTAGCCTCTCACCCTCCTGAAAAGGATTCCAGGAGGATGGATGCCATGGCAAAGAAACAGTACATGGCAGCATCTTTGGGACTCAGACAAGCGAATTATATGGCTTATGCAGCTAGGTACCAGAAATCCAGGTGGGATACTGTCCTGGCCCTAGCAAAACAGGCCCCTGACCAGCTTGCCAGGGAGCTGGAGCAGGTGGCTGCGGATGGTATTAAGGCATCCAGGGTGCAATTTCATGCTGCAGTAGACTCTAATGATTCATCAAGAGTCATGGCTACATCTGTATCTCTTCACAGAATGGCCTGGCTCAGATGTACGGCCCTGTCACAGGATACCCAGTCTAAGGCTATGGATTTTCCTGTTGTGGGAAATTCTCTGTTTGGGGAGCAGACAGAGAATTATATGAAGAAAATGGATGAGTATAGTACCACCTATAGGAGTGCACAGGCCAAAGAAAGGCAAGTCACTCCTCAAAGGCAGCATGTCAAGGCAGGGGCAGGCCTTTTCATATGCCTTTTTACCAAGCCCAGGCCTCCTCTTCTGCTTATGCCCAGAGGGGGTTCTTTAGAGGAAGGGGCAGAAGGGGTTCTAGTAAGCCTGCTTCTACCCCTCAACCCAAAGCCCCTGCAAAACAGGCTCCCTGATGGGGTGGCCAGGGCCAGTTCTCCACTACCGGTAGGGGGGCAGGCTGGCTTACTTTGTCCAGGACTGGAAGTCTTTAACATCAGACAAGTGGGTCCTGGAAGTAGTAAGCCAGGGACTGGTTCTCAGCTTCAAAAATTTCCAAGATGAGAGCCAGGTCTTCTCCTGCAAACCCATCAGAGGCACTTGCCCTGGAAGCAGAGTTTCTTCCCTCCTGGCTCTCAGAGTCGTGGAAAGGGTTCCACCCATACACCAGGGCAAATGGGTTGTACTCCAGGTACTTCCTTACCCAAAAAGACAGGAGAATGGCGGCCCATCCTGGATCTCCGGTATCTAAACAAGCACCTTTTAAGACCAAAGTTCAAAATGGTGACCCTGGGGATTATTTTAACCTCTCTAAGGCCAGGGGACTGGCTAGCCTCCCTGGACCTCAAGGATGCCTACTTCCATGTTCTCATCAGAAGCTCCCATCGAAAGTACCTCAGATTCGAACTGCCCTCAGGCCATTACCAGTTCAGAGCAATGCCCTTCGGCCTCACCTTGGCCCGAGGGTGTTCACAAAATGCCTGGCAGTAGCAGTTGCTCATTTAAGAAGGCAAAAGATTGCCATCTTTCCTTATCTGGACGACTGGCTCATTGTAGGCCAGTCTCCAGAACAGGTCAAACTACACTTACAAGTAACCCAGCAACTGCTTACATCTCTAGGTTTCCTTCTCAATCTTCCAAAGTCAGTTCTGGAGCCTGTCCAGCTTCTAACCTTCATAGGCGCAGAACTGAACACAAAAGAAGCCAGAGCCTTCCGAGGAAGGACCCTAGTGTCTCTGGCCTCTTCTTTCACCCTGCAGGTCTCTCGACCAGCAAGGCATTTTCTACAGCTCCTGGGGCACGTGGCTGCTTCTACAGCAGTAGTACAGGGAGCGAGATTTCAGATGAGGGACATTCAGTTCCATTTGAGAGCCTTTTGGTCTCAAAGGACAGATCCCCTAACCAAATTGATTCCAGTGACTCGAACCCTGATCCAGGTCCTTCAATGGTGGCAGGATCAGAACAATCTGAGACAGGGGGGTTCCCTTCACTCCCCAGTCTCATTCCTTGACCCTTACTACAGATGCATCCCTCTTGGGGTGGGGAGCTCACATGGGCGACCTTTCCACCCAGGGGCTGTGGTCCCCTCAGGAATCTATGGTGAGGTTGGTAAAGGGAAACCTGCCACTAAAAGATCCATTGACAGGTGGATTGTCTCTTGTATCCAATTATGCTATGAAAAACTGGGTAAGGTTCCTCCCTCAGGCCTGAGGGCTCACTCTACCAGAGGTACAGCTGCGTCTCTGGCTGCTGTCGGGGACATCCCTATCCTAGAGATATGTCAAGCAGCTACCTGGAAAACAGTTCACACTTTTACTAAGCATTACTCCCTGGATATTCAGGCTAGGAGTGATGCTCGATTTGGCACAGCTGTGCTTCAGAGCCTATTTCCCAAGTAGGTTCTGTCCCTCCTCCATGGAGGTACTGCTGTGTAATCTGCATATGTCATAATATAGCAAGACTTCATGTTGTTTGAAGAAAAATTACTCACCTTAGTAATGTTGTTTCTTCTAATGGAGTCTTGCTATATTATAACCCCAGCCTGCCCCTCTCAGAACCTCTATTTTTGGGATGTGGGTGGGCAGTGCAATGTTGGCACTTCATTGATGCCCACTTTATTTTCACCCTTTCTAGGGTGCTTAGGTGTTATGCTTATTTTTTCTTTCTTGAATCCCCCAACTTGAGTCTTTGTTTTGGGATCAAGAACAAAAAGATGTGTTTTTGTAGTTAGTAGCCAGTGGCTAGTGTAGGTTTACGGCTTCCACACAGAACCTTAGTGAGTTTTTGCTTGTAAAGATCTGACAGTTTAAGTTTGAGCTACAACAGACAGAGTGTTCAACCGAGCTCGCGCTCAAGATTCCATGCCCTGCATGGAAAGTTAACTCTTTCACCTCCGGAGCAGTTCTAACCTGGGGTTATACTGCATATGTCATAATATAGCAAGACTCCATTAGAAGAAACAACTTTACTATGGTGAGTAATTTTTTCTTTTACCCTATGGTCATAATTCACCTTCTGCTGGTTTTGGGCCTCTTCCTGATTACTGTGGGTGATTTCAACATATTTTGCCAGCTTCTTTCTCCAGGCACAAATATAAGATGTAATAGATTGTTTCTGATGGGGGTTATCTTCCCATGTTTCTTTTATAACATCTGGTGGCCCTCTATCTAGGTTGTCTACCATACAGCATTCCAAATGGTGAAAAACCTGTTGATGCCTGTGGCATTTCTCTGTAAGCAAAAAGCAGGTAAGGTAAGTATTGGTCCCAGTCTTTCCCTTCCCCTTTTACAAACATTTTTAACATGCGTTTTAGGGTTTGATTAGTTTGCTCAACAAGACAGTCAGTCTGAGAGTGATAAGAGGAGGTTCTTATGGCAGTGATACCTAGTAATCGGTACAGCTCCTTCAGTAATGCAGCACCGAAATGACTGCCCTGATCAGTAATAATCTCTTTAGGTATGCCCACCCTGCTGAAAATTTTGGCAAGCTCTGCTGCCACTTTTGGGGCTGTGACAGTACGTATTGGAACTGCCTCTGGGTATCGAGTAGCATAGTCACATCCTACCAAAATGAATCTATTACCCTTTTTACTTTTGTCTGAGGGACCAACCACATCCATTGCAATTCTCTCAAAAGGCATATCTATCAAAGGTAGGGGCACCAGGGACACCTTGTCTTTTTTAGTCACGGTGGCTACTTTCTGACACTCCGCACAGGAACTGCAATAAATAGCAACATCTTCATGAATGCCAGGCCAGTAAAATCTGTGCAGCAATCTGTCAAGGGTTCGATCCCTCCCACAGTGACCAGCCATAGGACTAACATGTGCTGTCTGTAACAGCCCAGATCTAGACTTTTGTGATATAACCCAGTTGTTCCATCAGGTCCTGTGTCTGAGGTTTAACCCAAACTCTGTACAATAGCCCATTACATTTTTTAAACATAGGTTCACCCTGTCTTGATTTCACCCCCTGCTGCTTAAAATAACCCTGGAGAGAAACATCACTAGCTTGTTCTGAAAGAAAATCACAATCAGTTATCAATTTAGTTTCAGCATTTTCATATGTTTGTCTTACCACCACTGTTTCTTCAGGTGTCTTCTTTCTTTCCTTGACTTCCATATCTTGGAGCTGTGCTCAAACAAGTCCGAATCAAAATCAGTGAAAGGAAGAGGTCCCGCCATCTTGGGAGTTTCTTTGCCTGAGCTCTTGTCACCACTGCTGCTGAAACATCAGGATTTACTCCCTCTTTGATTAACTCAGTAAATCCTGGAAAGTCATTTCCAATAATCACAGGTACAGGTAACTGAGGTACTACCTCCACTTTCATTTGGTGTGACACCCCATTAATAGTGAGAGTCACTTGGCTGGTGGGATAGCATCAAGTGCCCCGTGGATGCAGATGACACCAGTACGTGGTCCTTTTGGACATTGTTTTCCTAGCATTTTAATATGCACTAAGGTCTGTCTGCTTACCGAATCTATAAGTCCCTTCACAGTCTTATCTCCCACCTTCTTATCTGTTAAGTACTTGCCCCAATTTGCTAAGGACAAATCTGCTCCAGTGTCACTCTTTTTACGGCAGTTTCTTGCAATATGACCTGGCTTATTACAGTTATAGCAAATGTCTTTGGGCACAGATTTATTACCCCCATCAAAGTTCTTATCAGACTTGGGCCCAGATATTCAGACTGTGCTGGGCAGTGGCGCAAGACTGGGCGCAGCGCAACTGGGCTGCGCCGGGGCCAGGACCAGGCGATATTCAACAGTGATGCACCATGGTGCAGCACTGTTGAATATGGCAAGGTCGGTGCACATACTGCGCATGGCGCGGTGGCACTGCGCCAGCACAAGCCACAAAGAGGGAGCACGGGGATGCGCAAGTGCAGTTGCACTAGGCACATCACCTGCAGTATTCAGCTGGGGTCATACAAATGAGGCCATAATATATGCAAGGCGCAAAGGGGGGCCATTTGCATGTCATAATGGCCCCATTTCCATGCGTTGAGCAGGGCATCCCGGTGAAATGCACCTGGCACTCAGTCTAGTTGCTGTCGTCGGGGGTTGGGTCCCTGATGGGCTATTGTAACCCCCTCCCGTATGCCCGATCGTGGGCTTCAGTACTATGAAATATTAATCTTGTGGTCTGGTGGATCCCTCCCCGTATGCCTGATCACGGGCTTCTGAAATAATAATTTCTAACCTGGTGGTCTAGTGGTTCCCTCCCCATATGCCCAATCGCGGGCTTCTGTTCTATGAAATTTTAACCTGGTGTTCTAGTGGTCCCATCCCCGTATTCCCGATCACGGGCTGTTGTAATGTTAAATAGTAGCTTGGTGGTCCAGTGGTACTCCCCTCCCCACCAGCACCCCGGTCATCGGCAGGCAGCAGCACCCACCCACATACTGCCAGCTCGTGGAATGACAGCGTACAGTATGATCTGTACGCCTTTTGGTACACAGTGTGGACCAGTGGGGTTGCAGACCATACTGTACTACACCAGACCAGATATGTGAATGAACACATTCATTATAATATTAATATTAAATTGTAACCTGGTGGTCTAGTGGTTCCCTTCCCGTATGCCTGATCACAGGCTTCTGAAATATTAATTTCTAACCTGGCGGTCTAATGGTTCACTCCCCGTATGCCCGACCGCAGGCGTCTGAAATATTAATTTCTAACCTAGTGGTCTAGTCGTTCCCTCCCCGTATGCCTGATCGCAGGCGTCTGAAATATTAATTTTTTACCTGGTGGTCTAGCAGTCCCCTTCCCTTATGCCCAATCGCGGGCTGTTGTAATGTTAAATAGTAGCCTGGTGGTCCAGTGGTACCCCCCACCCACCCACAGAGGACCCCGGCCATCCAACACCCTCCCCGTCAGCCGGTGGGGCAGCAGCACACCCACCCGCATACCGACCGGCCGCCTGCGAATGACAGGCGTACCTGTGGACCAGTGGGCTTGCAGAACCGTACTGTACTGCACAGGACCAGATTTGTGAATGAACACATTCATTCACATATCTGGTCCTGTGTAGTACAGTATGGTGCACCTTGCAATACAGCTGCCATCCTGTGGGTATCCAGCATTTGACCCTTTTCATTTCGGCTCAGCTTTGAACACCAGTGTCTGGCGCATGTAGGGGTTGAGTCAGCATATGCTCTGCACATCCTGGGCTGAATATCGGGCTGTGCCGCATATGCATGGGCACACCCCTTGCATCTGCGCTGCATACATTACCAATGTGCCCCGGTGCAATGGGATTTGCACCACGTAATGTGCCCCTTTAAATATCTGGGCCTTGGCGTTTAAATGCTAAAAAGTGTCTTACCGGTGCTTGGCTGTTGCCTCGCTGCTGTGGTGTTTGTCTGGCCATTTGGTATCCTGGAAACAGCCTTTTCCCCACTTTTGGTTCGGTGTTCTTTCACTCAAGGCTGCACATCTGAAGGCAAGATGTTAATGAATTGCTCCATTGCAAATATGTCGATAATCTGTGGAACTGTTTTGCTGTCTGGTTGGAGCCATTTTGTCAGGAGTTCTCTCAAGTGGAGTGAAGGCTTCTCGAAGATTGTCGACTGAGTTGTAGTTCAGAGATCAAAATCTCTGCCTGTAGGTCTCTCCTGAGATGTCATACCTTTTCAGGATTTTGCTTTTCACCAGGTCGTAGTTTTCTGACTGTGCAGTGTTCATATTGCTGTAGGCAAGTTGGGCTTTCCCTGTCAGGTAAGGTACCAGTCTGATTGCCTAGTACTGCTTTGGCCACTGGCATGCTGCGGCAACCCTTTCAGAAGTTGTCAGGTATACTTCGATATCATCAGAGGGACACAATTTTGTAAGTTTAATGTATTTCAAGTTGCCTGTGTCCTGTTGCTCATCTGGATCTGTGCCAGATCCTCTGCCTTTGATAGCCTGCAAGGCATCCAGCCATCGCTGCCCTGTCACTGCATCTCTTCTTTCCTCTGCTGTTCCAGTTGTTGCATTTCCTTTTTCTCTGTGCCTCTAAACGTTGAATCTATTTTTCTCTCTGGTGCATCTCCTTTCTTCTCGGTTTCTCTGTCTCTGTTTATTGTATAGCCCACCATTTGAAAAAGGCAGTTAGGCTTTCAGGTTTTGTTACTGCCTGCTCTTTTTCCATAACTGGTGCTAGATGTAAAGTTTCAGCTTGGACTTCTGTCTCTGCTAGTTTGGCTGCCATTCTTCTGGTAACCACTCCTAGGCTTGCTGCTGCAGAATCCATACCTTTCTTCTATGCTTCCTTGGTACCAGGTCTAGTACCCACACACAAAACTTTTGGGCTAGAGTATGCATGGCGTAAATCCTACTTCTAAAACCATCTGTCGTCGAGGCACAGGACTGGAAGCATAGGAAAACCAGGAGCAGTTGTAAAATTCGCAACAAGTGATTTATTATTAACAGTAAAATAAATAAAATTGTTCAGTTTAACTATTTACAAAGGTAGTATAAACAGAGAAAGTCCATCTGGGTTTCTTCTCAATTTCCAGTCTCAGTCTCTGTGTCTGTCTCCTTTGCAAAATATTGCAGCCCTGTTTTTATATGTTTTTGCAAGCCCCATTCGTTAAGGAAACAGCATGCTTCTCACACAGTGTTCTTGTAAGTTTCAACAAGTGCAGCAAAAAGAACATTGTGACCCAGAACTGACCTCTGGCTTACAGCTTCTCACAGAGTTTGCAAACAGGTTAACCCCTCGAGTTCCAAACAGCTTTTTGCAATCATTTCAACAGTATAGCAATATGCATTTCAACAGTAAAACTTTATACATTTCTAAACAAAGGGATCCCAGTATCAGTTACATTTCCATATGATGATTCACGTATATTTTTATACCAGCAGATATGGGGGGGGGGGGAGACAGAACAGCAAGTGAGTGTAGAGAGGTAGCGAGAGGCATCAAATTGCAAGACCGTCGGGGTCATCAAGTCCTAGATCTCTCGAGAAAATTTGGTTGCGCAACCAGACAGAAAAGAGACAGAAAAGGGGAGAATAGAACAGATCCTTGCATTTAAACTCTTTTTCCAGAACAAGTGGGAAAGGGCCCTATTCAACCCTGTCACAGACCGATCCTTGCTTTTTTTTCTTTTCCATTGATGGAAGTCCACAGGAATTTCTTTCCCAGAATGGGTCCGAGACATCCCCGGATGCTGAGGATTTTGGAAATTTTAATCCTGGGCTAGGCAGTGGAATTTAAAGGATCCTCTCAAAAGGACGTCTTTTTTTCATTCCCACATTCCAGACATGCTCCAAGTACTCTGTTGGTATCAGACACCTTGGCGCACTTCATTCAGCTAGGGGCAATAACACCTTTCTCGCCAAGTGAACATGGTCAGGGTCCTTTCTCAAGGTAGCTTGTAAAAAAAAAAAAAAAAAGTTGGGGTTTCAAAGCCATTTTGGATCCAGAGCATCTTAATTAGTTTGTGCACCGTGTGACGTTCAGGCAGAGTCCTGAGATCCATCACCAGAGTTGTTCAGCTGGGGGATTTCAGAGCTTCAATACTTATGATGGGTGCCCACCTTCACATGAGTAGGGAGTTGAACATCCCATCTGTCAGCCTCCCCAGATGTATATCAGGTTCTCAGTACTAGGCCAGCATTCCAGTACAAGGCACTTACTCTGGCCTCGCTACTGCATCCACGGTTGCCTCCACGGGGCAGAACTCTGTGGATGCTAGAGTACCATGGCTGGGTGGTGACCTCAGAGGAGAGCTCTGTTGAACCATCACAGACCTTGGATCACCTAGAGGCAGTCTTCAACACGAAATTAGGGAAGGTCTCCTCCTCAACTTCCAGACAAGATGCTCTATTCACAAACATCTAGCGACTCAGAGCTCAGTTATCAGCTTCAGCTCTTCACGCAGCACCGATAGAGCTAGTCCAGTGGGATAGCCTCACATGTGGCTTATAATTGGGATGGCTGTCAGCGTGGGATCCAACGTCGGAAGTTTATCTAGCCAGAATCTTCATCTCCCCTCAGCCATGACAATCCCAGAGTTGGTTAGTGAAAGTAAGTATAGGGCTTCCTTTTGGAACCCCTTCCACTATTGTTTCTACAACAGGTGCTGTGCTGCATGTTTTTGAGTAGTCGTGAACCATCTACCCACTTGGGGGACCTGGTCCTTTCCGGAACAGTGTCTCCATATAATGTTCAGGGAATGCGGGCAGTTCGTCTAGTTGTCATTCAATTCAATGTGCTGTAACTAACAAAAAATTGTTTTTATCCTGTTGGTAGTACACCTGGCAGAAGAATTGAACATTCATAAAGTTTGGCTAAGTCAAGAACATTTTTTCACCAGGGAGAGAAGGTTGAAACGGAGTTGTTCGAGCTTCAGTGCAGCAGTTTAGTAGGCATCAGACTAGTCTGTTTGCCACCAGTCACAATGCTCAAACTCCAGGTTGTCAGCTGTTTTCAGTATACACAAGCAGAAGCAGTGGTCACACTGTCTTAAGAATGGATCATCACAGAGCATATGTGTTTTGTTTTCCGCTGCCTTTTCTCTCTGAGTTTTTCCAAAATGCGACACTCGAGGAAGCTTCTTTTAGTGGCTTCCCAGTGGCCAAGAACTCCGTGGTCGCGATCTTACTGAGCTTAACTCAACCAGCTTCTTTTCATTTTCAGTACAAAGGAGACCTTATGTCTCAGGGTGCCTTTCGGCACCCAGTTCAGGAGCGAAGCAGCTTGCAACCAGGCCCCTGAAAATTATGAGTTTTCAAATTAGGTTTCTCACAGAAGTGGTGGATACTTTGCTGGCTACCCAGAAAAAAGGGGAACTTTTTATCCACAGTTTGCAGTTAGCAAGATTTATACCATGCGTGAAACACCTTCTCGACTTGGGCCAGGGAGAAGGATCTTCGACTTCCCAAGGCTTCAGTTCCACGGTTTTGGATTCCTCTAGGGAGACATGGAAAAGTTTGGCCCCAAGTGCTTTGAAAGACCAGGTCCCCCCAAGTTCCTGGTTTCCTCTAGGGACTAATAGAAAGGTTATTAGTTTTCTGTGTGCAGGTAGCAGGAGCCACCCTGTGTTCTGATCACCACTTCCTCCTTTGGATCAGAATCTGATTCAGAATACCTTGTGGGTTAATTTCGAACCGCTGTCTTTGTCTGTGAATGTAATGTCTTACAGGGGTGTGTTTTGATTGTGTGATGCTCAGCCAAGAGGATTGGTGAGCTCCAGTATCTATCCCACAGGAACTGTACCTTGTTATGCTTAAGGACAAGGTGTTGCTCAGAACAGGTTAATCCTATTCCAAAAAGCACATGACTTTTCATGTAACTACGAGGTCTGCCTTCCTCTTTCATCAGTCTCTTCCAAAAGGGAAGGAGTTGCATAAGTTAAATTGTGACGAGTCATTAGGATATACCTTACTAGGACAGTTGAGTTCAGGAAATCAGATAGCCCATTTCTTTGAAATGGTCAGACATGGTCAGAACACCCAGGCCAGCCTAGCCGTGCGAGTGAGGGCCTGCGTGGCCTCGGTTTATGCTGCAGGAAAGGAGAGACCTCTGGCCCTTATCAAAGATAATTTTTTCAGGGCTATAACCGCATCCTGAATGGAGCGTGGTAAAACATCTGTTTTAGAGTTACGCAGGACAGCTGCATGCTTTTTATCCACATTTTCTCTAGGCACTACAATTTGGATGTTAAGAGCCTGATGATTCAGCTAGCCTTTGCTGGCAGAGTAGCGCAAGCAGCAGTACTCAAGTATTGTCTTCAGTACTTGTTTTGGCATATGGGATAATATTCTCCACCCTCTCGTTTGTTATGGGTACTGCTTCTTAGAACCCAGTTTGTGGTTGACTTCCCATTGACAGTGTGGAGCACTGCAAAAAGAAGAAATTTACTTCATACTTACTGTAATTTCCTTTTCTGTTAGCTTCAGCATTGTCAGTGGGACCCACCCAGGAGCTGTACTCCTGCAGAATATTATTCGGTATGCCAGTGAGGGATGTCTTTTCATCAAAACCCCTATTATGGCTTCCTGGGCATCCCTCTATCATGCTGCACTGTGTGTGTGTGTGTATGTGTAGGCATATATATATATATATATAAGAAAATACAAAATCACACATGCCCCCACAATGCAAAGCATCATGGGCTGCATATGCAAATCACCACAGAATGTTATGCTGGTCCAACTTTAAGCAGAATTGCATGGTGCCGAAAGGCCTCTCACACAGTTTGCAAAGGTGCTAACCTGTTAGCACCCTTTACCAGCTAATAATGAAGTATCTAATTCTGCTGAGATGACCAACCTCTTTGTTCTGTGTTATGCAACCATGTGCGTGTGAACATGTCAATTTTATGTTTCTTAACAACTTCTAGCCAAATGCCCTTTGGGGTAACCCTTGCCTCAGTGTTTACGCACAGAGGTTCTTTGTCTTTTAAATATATATATATATATATATATATATATGTGTGTGTGTATATATACATATACATATTTGTCTTGCTTGTCAAGGTTCATTCTTGTACTTATTGACATCAAGTTGCAGAGGAGCTGCCAATGAAAGATGATTCTTAAGGGCTGCCTGTTTTCATACTGAGAGGTCAGACTCGATTAAGTCTTACGTCTTACACAGAATGAACCTTCACTTAGAAGTCTGCCAAAAAGGTAAGAGAGTTTCTATCTATCCTGTTAAAGTAAGGTTGTGTACAAGCAGTTTGTGTTTCTTATTATTAAATAGGCAAAATATGGTAGTTAAGTTCATTATGGCCCTGCAAGGTCAGTAGTGACTGGGGAGTTGCTGCTGCTTGGAATCCTCATATGCACAACATTCTAAATCTTGAGCTATGCCATTTCCCCTGGTAGGGGTGCACTGTACCCAGTTGTTATGACTTCCCATTGACAATGTTGGCGCCAAAAGAAAAGGAAATTACGGTAAGTATGAAGTAAATTTCTTCTTTGTGAGTAATAACAGCCAGTCTCAACCTCCCCTTCTTGAACCTGCAGAAAAAGGGTTCTTCAACTCAAGTCAGATCAAATGCTTTAAAATATTCTTTTTTATATTGGGATTTCTCATTTTGTATTGCATTTAGGTTTCTTACTATGTAGCATAGGTTAGTTAGTGGTCACTGCTCTGTTCTGCAGCTGTAACTTGAAGGCACTCAGCCACTGGCCTTGTACTTCACAACACACTCGAGGCGTGATGTTATCACAGCATGACACGCACCTTGGCATGCCATATTGCTTAAATCTGCCATCAGAATACCAGGGGAGGTGGGTGACCATGGTGCAGAGTTTCTGAAGTTCCATCTGTGGAGCAGCAACTTAACTTAGATGCTGCTACTTGCATGACTCGTATACCATCCTCACTACTGTAGCAATTAATATTTTCTTTCATGCCTTTGTCTTTAATGCTAAAGAATGGAATGTAAATCACTCAGTCAAAATCTTTATTTAACCAGGTGAAACACCATTGAGCAAAAACTCATTTACAAAGTGGACCTGGACAACCATGCAGTGCTATGTCCTGAACTTAAAAGGTTTTTGGGAATGGAAGGCGGGCAAGTGACTCATCTGGCTACCTCCGTTCAGATGCAGACTCGAGTTGCTAGCATCCAGATAGCTGGTGGTGTCTCATCCTAGCCCGGGAAAGGTTGGCTGTGGGCCCAGTCAACACAGCGACCCCTGTGGAGGGCTAGGAAGTTTACAACCCTACATGAGCATGCTGTATGTGTGCACAAGGCTGCCAGAAGGAGCTGGCCACTGCATAGAAGGGAATGGAGAGAGAACTTTGTGGGGGGGGGGCCACCAGGCCATCTCGATAACTGCTGCTGGCACTCTTATGTTAATGTGCTGCATAGATACTGCATATGGAAGTGGCCAACTGGATAACAGCCCGAGGAGTGGGCGAATGGACTAGAAAGGACAAACAGTTGCATAGAAAACACAGATCTGGGCAGGGGAATTTTTAGGAGATCTAAGTCCTACCAATTTTAACCCCACTTTGGCAGGAAACTGGAAAATATAAAAATATTTATTTCCTCTTTCTTTACTGCTAATAGAAACTGTTTCATAAAAAAGACTTGCTATGGTATTTCTCACTGTGGCTCCTTCATGGATTTCTCAGGCCTACAGTGTTCTAATGTTGTTTTACTTTTTAGCGTTTTATTAATTCTGCCCCTGTACAACTTCTTCTTTAGCAGCTAGGCCCTGATCTGAGTTGCAGTGACTTGAGAGGTGTTTTAGACGTGAATGAAGCGTGAAAATGTTGATCAAAAACTGGTCCCTACTTCACATCTGTGTATGTCTTTCATTTTCAGCAAAACCAGGGAATGGTGCAGCAACCTCGTCAGCTGGCTCAGACCCCCACGTACGGTTCCATGCAGGCCTCCCAGGTCAGTGAGTGTGATTGGCTACCTTGACTGTTAACACTAGAACAAAAGGTGCTGAGGCTTTAAGCCTAGTGGAATGAGGAAGCCCAAAAGATCCAGTGTCCTCCACCCAGTTAGCCTCGATGAAGTAACTCCTCAACTCTGTTTGGAGACTTGTAAGCCACCACTACCTAACACCAACCCCCCACCAACACTCCTTACTCTCCAGGGCCACTTTCCTCCACCTAGGGCTACCACCTCCCTTTTCAGAGCAGCTCACTCCCTTTCTGGAACCATTTGCCCTATCTCGGACCACTCTCTGTGCCACCTTCTTCATTTGTGGAACTGCTCTCTCTCTCTCTGAGGATACTCCTTCACAAACTCTCCTGGACCACCCACCCTAGAGCTGCACCCTCTCATTGCCTGGTTCACACAGTACCTCTCTCCAGAGTTAACCGGATCTTCAGAACTGTTCCCCCCACTTTCCCTCCTAGGTCACTGTTCTCATGCCCGCAGTGTCTGTGACTTGGGTTCAGGAACACGGGATACTGGAGGACCAGCGGGGAGAGGACGTTTGAGAATCCCACAGGTTGCTTGCCTCCTCAAGTGGGATTCTGACCATTCCCTGCTGCTCAAGTGCCACCTGATGGTGCCCAGAAGGAGCAAGCAGGTTGGGGACAGCAGTGGGGAGGGGAGCTGCAGAGGTTTTGAAGTGTGCACACACATTGTGTAGCGCATCTCACATGTTCACAATCTGGCCATCTAAGTGGAGGGAGAACAAAAGAAAGGACCCTGGGGCTTGACAGGATGGCTATACACATTTGGGCTTCACGCAGCACACCCTGTATGAAAAGCCACCTGCCTCCAAATTCAGCAAACTCTGGCATGGGGAGTGTTGATCCCCTCTCCCTGAAGGCCTTACTGTGTGAGGGTTTCCCACAGCGCAAGAGGGGGAAGCTCCCTGGGCTCGGGCTAGATGGAGTTGGACTGTAGGCACGCTGATAGTGGTCAGACCTGCACAGGGTCTTTCCCTCAAAGTTCAGTCTTGCCCCTCGCTCTTGGACTCCCTCTCTATCTGCAGAAGCCTCTCTGTCTGCAGAGCTAATCACTTCTGAGACACAGCCTTCCTGACCAGAGCCACTCTTTCTCTAAGGCCACTTCTAAAATGGCCAGATCCAGTCCCGCCCTTTCACAAGCTCCTTCTTCTCCAGGTTAATTTCCTACCTTTCTGAATACAGCTTCCTCCACTCTTGGACTGCTCAACTTCTTCAGGAACACTCCTGTCTTCTCCATTTTTCTAAAACTTTTCTATTCCTCCCTGAGGCCCCCCTCCTTCCCAGAGTTCCACATCCTTTCTCTCCTACCTGAGGCCCCTTCAGGTCCTCCTCCTTCGCTTAGGTGCCTCCATTCCACCCTTCCTCAGGCCCCTTCTTCCCTCCAACCACTCCCTCCCCTTCCTGGGGTCCCTCCTTTCTCGCTCTCTGGGCCACTCCTACAGTCCTTCCTCCATCCAACCTTCCTCTTTGGGACCTCGCCTTCCTTTCTCCCTGTGGCTAATCCTCCTTCCCTACTTGGGCTTGGGGTCCCTCCTTCTCCCTTCCTAAGGCTTCTCCTTCCCTCCCTGGGGCCCCTCCTTCCTCTAGTTACATTGGTAACAGTGTCATGATGCCATGCACTGCCAGGGGAGCAAGATTGATGCTGCTGCTTGGTACACCAGCAATGTGGCTGGTTAAGCCATGCAGTTTACAAGGAACATAAGTGGTGATGCAGCATATTACACATGGAATGTGGCTAAAAATGCAGCTGGGTACATGGGGAATGTGTAGCAGGTAACTGGTGCTGGGATTTCGAATCGTGGCACTGGGAAATCCTGGGATTGCAGCCTTCTGTTCCATGGGACAGGCTGGAGTGATACAGACCAGCTATTTCTTTGTTTTAGGTCTTATTAATCCCCTGTGAGGTACAGGAAGTGGACCATTCAGTTAAATGCAGGTGAAATCTACAACTATTCCACAGTGGGGGGGGGGGGAGTGAAACTTCTCGAAAAATGTTTGTAACCTACTGTCTGTATTTTTCTTTTAGAACTTGCCTCAGGGTTACACACCCTATGGGACCCCTATAACAATGCAGCAGCACCCCTCTCAGCCAGGTGCAATGGTTCCTCCTGCCTTCACCAACCAAGCTTACCAGGTTTCCCAGGCAGGCTCTAACCCAGGACTGGTAGACAATGTCCGACAAATGCAGCAACACCGACCAGGTGGCTATGTGCATCAGCAGGCATCCGGCTACACGCATACCATGCAGAACCCACAGAGGTAAGTACTGAGGTCACTGCCTCTGCTGTCTTGTTGGCCACAATACTAGGTAAACTCTCCTACTCCTCTTCAATAAGTGCCATGGGATCTTTAAATTCCACTGTTCTCCCTCATAGTGGTTTTCCTCCCATGGCTGAGAGCAGTTGTTCAGCCTTGTCCATGCCTCCCCCGACTGGCGACTGACTCCCCTGGATTTACCTGGCCTGTTGAATTTCCCCACGCCTTTACCCCATGGTAGGTCCTCCCCCATCCCAAATCATATAATACAGTGCAGAACAGGGTCCCAGGTGGCAGTACGGATCGGGCACAGGGCAGCAGGGCTTCATTGTTTTTCTATTTTCTTCCCAACCCTGCCACAGTGTGTGTGTGTGTGTGTGGAGGTACACATACATCACGCACTTGCCGCACCTCCCTTCGTGCCAACCAAAACTGCACTGCCACCAGGCCTCCACCTGTTGGCAGTATAAGATAGGGTTAACAGACTTTACCAGCCCGGGAGAGCAGAGCAGTCCATCAGACGTTAGCTCCTCAACCACACCAGCCAATCCCCGGCAACCTGAGCTCATTTCCAGACTTGGGTCACCACAGTGGCAGAAGGTAAGGCACCCCTAGCACCTCAGCCTTCCATGCCACTGGGCCGGCTTCATAGAATCATAAAATCTTTTTTGTAAATATCCTCTTTATTAACATTTTTCATGTTACAGTTGATTGAACTTCAGACTTACATACAGCAATTTTAACAAGTTTAATTGGAAGGACCCTCAGCAGGGCAAGTCTTGTAGCATTAACGAAAGTATCACTCTGTCCCATCAGTATCCGTCAGTTTGGCTTAAAGCATTCTGTTTTGTTTGCTAGTTACAGCAGTGTCAATAAGTTATATTATCGGGTCAGTTATTCAGCATAATAGTCCATTGAAGACAGATAGAGCGACAATTCCCTTGTCCTAGCAGGGTAGACAGTTGGGAGCCCCCAGGACAGGTGAGGAGAAGGCAAGGGTGGGTAGGGGAAAAGGGGGAGGATTCCCCAAGTTAGTGATGTTTCCCTGTAGCTGCCAGGGGGCTCAAGGGACAAAGGTTCCATCTTTTGTCATGTAATATAAGAGCCATCCTGTCCATCTGGAGTTGCACCTCACCTCATTATCATTAAGTGTGTGAATTTTTTTTTCCATTTGATATATCTATTTAGTGATAAGCCACCAGTCTTGCACTGAGGGAATTTTCTGTGTGAGCCATGACTTGGTAATGGCTTTCTTACTGACTGTTATTAGGATGGTTAAGAGATATCTAGAATTAGGGTTTCTTAATTCTCGGGGGAACTGCAGTGGGATATACATCTGCTTCGTTAGTTGCAATGGTCTGCTAAACCGTTCCTGGAATTCAGTTTGGAGGGATTGGAGAAATGGTTGTAGTTTGGGGCATGTGAACATAATGTGTGTGTGATGTGCACTTTCTTCACCACATTGGCAGCAACAGGAGGCCAGTCCTTCAGGTGAGTAATGCCTGGTGATGACTGGTGTTCTGAAGTAGCGAACCAAGTTTTTCCAGGCATATTCCCGCCACTGGTGGGAGCTGGTGGTTCTCACTGAGTGCTGGCACGCTTTTTGCCACTCTGCCCCAGTGACGGGCATTTCCAACTCCTCTTGCCATTGTAGTCAGATGTTTTCAGTGAGAGCAACTGGTGTGTTCTGAAGTGATTGATAAAAGGTTGAAATGAGATGTCTCTGATTTGAGGTGGTGGTTAGGGACATTAGTCTGGTGATCAGTACAGAGTATTGCTCCGGGTTTCCTCACTCCTTCAGATAAGGCTTCATAATAATGCATCAGCTGTAGGTATCTGTAGAAATGGGTGTTGGGTAACCCAAATCTCCTGTGTAATTCCCCATAAGACCAGAGCATCCCCCGTGTAGTAATTTGTGATAAGTATTGCAGTCCATGCCTCTCCCAGCTTTGGAAGGTGTGATCTAGCCTATTTGGAGGGAAATTTGGGAGATAGGCTATGGTGCATAGTAGGGCCAAGAAGGGAGTCGGGTGCGTTGTTTCCTGATAGTTCGACAGATATTGATGTGATTTTGTATGATGACGTCTGGGGCAGGTTGAGTGTGTGTGGGGGGGGGGTCTAGTTCAGTGTGATACAGGGCCTGGAGGTATTCGCTGTTTGAGATCTGGGTTTGTTAGATCTCCGCCCAATGTGGTTTGAGGAGTGACGTCTGTCTGGAGGTGATGGGGGTCAGGTGGGCTGCCTAGTAGTAATGGTGTAGGTATGGCATGGCTAAGCGCCCCTGAGACCTAGGATGAGAAAGGAGATTTAGGCACACCCTAGGTCTTTGTCCTGCCCATATGAATTTAGAAAGTCTTGAACTGTGCTTTGTTTTAGGGGGCTCGGGACATTTTGGAAGAGATATAGGACTCTGGGGAGGGTAATCATGCTGATTAGATAAATCCTTCTCGACAGGTTGAGAGGGAGTGCGTTCCAATTTGTGAGATCAGTTTTTAATTGTGTGGTGAATGGGATGAAGTTTTTCTTGAAGACTGTGGCTAGAGTGCATGCTAAGTAAATCCCCAAGTACTTTAACGTTGTTAGGTCCTGTTTACAGGGGAAACAAGCTCTGTATGTTTTGGGAAGGAAGGTAATGGAAGATCAAGACTTCTGTCTTGGTAATAATTGTTTTATAGCCTGATACCCACCAAAGGAATTAAGCAGTTTTTTTTTATTTTTTTGGCTTGTGGAAGGAAGGTTTCTGGATCTCGGAGGTATAGTAGAACATCATCCGCAGACAGTGTGATCCAGTGCGCCACACCACCTGTTGTTATTCCAGTGAGATTATACACCTGTCTGATATGT
This sequence comes from Neoceratodus forsteri, assembly GCA_016271365.2. NCBI lineage: Eukaryota > Metazoa > Chordata > Ceratodontiformes > Ceratodontidae > Neoceratodus > Neoceratodus forsteri. Next base: position 361,617,120 of record JADMNL010000023.1, on the reverse strand, counting down.
TGTGCTAAGCGTTCCATGAAAAGGGCAAAGAGAAGCGGCGATAAGGGACACCCTTGCCTGGTTCCTCTGTATAAAGGGAATTATTGGGAGTGATGTCTTCTCACCTTAACACAGGCCCTTGAGGTGGTATATATGTTCCAGATTCTTCGGATCAGGGCTGTGTTTATTGTCTGGGGTTTGACCACCTCTATTCAGACTGCCAAATTTGTAAAAATTTTCCCAAATCTACCCTTGAAAAGAGATTAGGTAGACTGACGGAAAGGGAGGCCGAGAAGTCCACTGAGCCGGATGGCCAGCCCAGTTCGGTTCTGACTGAACCAGAAGGAGTGCCCTCTGACCAGGGCGATACTTCTTCAGGCAAAAGGAGATCCGATCCCGAGGGGTCAGTTCCAGCAAAAAAGAAACGCAAAGAATAATCATCCGGTTCGGATCCAGAATCTCATACTCTGACCGCCGAAGAAATGGCCAAAGTGATTCATATTGTGGAATCGCTTCGCCCGGTTCCAACTGATCCGGCACCTTTTGGCAGGGGCTCGGTTCGGTCAGGTCCCCCGGTTCACGATTATACCCTGGAAGAATTTTATGAACTGGAGTTTGAGGAGGAAGGAGAGTTGGAAGATGAATATGGTGATGGTGAAAGTCTGGATGTGCCTATTCACCTGGACATCTCTCCAGACAGACCTTCAGGTGTTTCTCCTCCTAGGCTTTCTGAGTCCCCTTCCCACTTTGTTTTACAGAAAGGTGGCTGAGACCCTCCAGCTTCCTATGGAGGAGGCAGTGGAGGATCAGGAGGAGCCTGACTATGTAGAGATGATGGACATCCCAGAGTCCAGGAGACTGTCTATTCCTCCCCACAAATCTTTTGGGAAACACACAAAAAATTTTGAAGTCTCCCAATTCCATACCTCCTGTGGATAGAAGAATGGACAAGAGGTATACACTCTCAGGCTCAGATACGGAGTTCCTTTATCAGCAGTGCAGCCATGTTGGGGTTGTACAGGCTGCTGCCTGCGATAAGGCAAACATTCCCTTGGCATCACACCCCCCAGACAAGGACTCCAGGAAGATTGATGCCATGGCAAAAAAGCAGTACATGGCATCTTCCTTGGGACTCAGGCAGGCAGATTATATGGCTATACAGCCAGATACCAGAAGTCCAGGTGGGGCACTGGCTAAACAGGCCTCCCCCCAGCTTGCCAAGGAGCTGGAGGAGGTGGCCGCAGATGGGATTGAGGCATCAAAAGTTCAGTTTCATGCAGCTGTGGACTCCAATGATGTGTCATCAAGAGTCATGGCTACATCTGTGGCTCTTCGGAGAATGGCTTGGCTCAGATGTACTAGCCTCTCCCAGGATACCCAGGCTAAAGCCATGGATTTTCCTGTAGTGGGTAATTCTCTGTTTGGGGAGCAGACAGAGAATTACATGAAGAAAACGGATGAATACAGAACCACTTACAGGAGTGCTCAAGCCAAGGAAAGGCAGACAACTCCTCAAAGCCAGCAGTCTAGGAGCAGGGGCAGGCCCTTTCAAAGGCCTTTTTAACAAGCACAGGCCTCTACTTCCTTTTCGCAGAGGGGGTTCTTCAGAGGGAGAGGCAGAAGGGGGATGAGCAGGCCTGCATCCACCCCTCAGCCTAAAGCCCCTGCCAAGCAGACATCCTGATGGGTCTGCCCGGGTTGACTCTCCCATCCCAGTAGGGGGCAGGCTGGCTTACTTTGTCCAGGACTGGATGTCTGTTACATCAGACAAGTGGGTTCTGGAAGTAGTAAGCCAAGGACTGGTTCTTAGCTTCAAAAAATTTCCAAAGATGAGAGCCAGATCTTTTCCACCTGCAAATCTTTCGGAAACCCTTTCCCTAGAGGCAGAGGTTTCTTCTCTCCTAGCTTTAAGAGCTATAGAGAGAGTACCTACCCTACACTGGGGCAAGGACTGTAGTCAGGTACTTTCTGACCCCCCAAAAAGACAGGAGAGTGGCGACCCATCCTGGACTTAAGATATCTGAACAAACATCTTTTAAAGCCAAAGTTCAAGATGATAACTCTGGGAATTATCCTTCCCTCTCTAAGGCTAGGGGACTGGCTAGCCTCCCTGGACCTCAAAGATGCCTAATTTCACATTCCCATCAGGTGCTCCCACAGAAAGTACCTCAGGTTCGAGTTGCCCTCGGGCCACTGTCAGTTCAGAGCAATGCCCTTTGGCCTAACCTCAGCTCCAAGGGTTTTTACAAAGTGCCTGGCAGTAGTTGTTGCCTTCCTAAGAAGACAAAAGATTTCCATTTTTCCATATTTGGACAACTGGCTCATAGTGGGCCAGTCTCCAGACCAAGTCAAGTCAGACCTGCAAGTGACTCAGCAAGTGCTCACTTATTTAGGATTTCTTCTCAACCTACCAAAGTCGGTTCTCGAACCAGTGCAGCTCCTCACCTTCATGGAGCAGAGCTGGATACAGTAAAAACAAGAGCCTTCCTTCCCCTGGAAAAAGGGCAAGAGCTGTCATGGAGCTGGCTTCTTCATTCAGCCTTCAGGTGTCTTGACCAGCAAGGCATTTCCTTCAGCTCTTGGGCCACATGGCAGCTTCTACAGCAGTGGTCCAAGGCGCAAGATTCCAGATGAAGGACATTCAGTTCCACTTAAGAGCTTTTTGGTCCCAGAGAAAGGATTCCCTTACCAAACTAATCCCAGTGACTCAAACCCTGATCCAAGCCCTGTGATGGTGGCAGAATCAGGACAATTTGAGGCAAGGGTTCCATTTGCCACTCAGTCTCATTCAGTGGTCCTTACCACAGATGCTTCCCTGCTGGGCTGGGGAGCCTATTTGGGGGATCTCACCACCCAGGGACTGTGGTCACCTCAGGAATCTCTTCTACACATCAGTCTCTTGGAACACTCAGGGAAGTGTTTCTGGCACTGCAGGCTTTTTCCCAATCAGTACAGAACAAGGTGGTTCAGTTCAGAACAGACACCACCACCACCATGTGGTACATCAACAAGCAAGGAGGCACTCTGTGTACGGCCTTGTGCACAGAAGCAATGAAGTTGTGGTCCCTGACTTATTCCCTGCAAACCTCTCTGATAGCAGTTCACCTCCCAGGGAAGGACAATATCCTAGCAGATGCACTGAGCAGAATATCTCGGGGCCATCATGAATGGGCCCTGGATCCTCTGGTGTTGAAGGTGATTTTTTCAAGATGGGGCAGTCCAGAGATGGATCTTTTTGCAGCCCCAGACAATCACCAACTTCCTCTCTCTTGTTGCAGACCCCCAGTCTTGGGCTCAGTCTCCCTGGATGCTCTGATTCTGAACTAGGAAGGGAAATTTCTGTATGCTTTCCCCCCTTCCCTCTCTTGTTCAAAGTTCTAGTCAAGATAAGGTCACAACCTTGCAAAGTGATTCTGATTGCTCCAGACTGGGCCAGGCAGCCATGGTACCTCTTGTTGCTGTCCCTAGCAGTCCATCTTCCCCTGTCTCTTCCCAGGAATTACAACCTGTTAACCTCCTCTCAGGGGAGGATTTGGTACCCCAGTCTTCAGTCTCTCAATCTCAAGGCATGTCTCTTGAAGAGTTAGAGTTTGTAGATTTGCATCTGTCTCAGGGAGTTCTGGATATTCTCAGAGCTTCTCGAAAGCCTTCCACCAGAAAGACTTATAACTCCAAATGGAAGAGATTCGGCATTTGGTGTTCCAAGAGGCATATCTCCCCAGATACTGCTGAATTGCCTACAGTTCTGGATTATATATTCTATCTTAATAGCCTGGGCCTCAGAACAGCTACTCTCAGTGTTCACTTGTCTGCTATTTCTGCTTTCCTGTCAGTAGGCAAGTCTTCCTCACTGTCATCCCACCCTGTATTCTGTAAGTTTTTTTAAGGGATTGCTTCACACCAATCCCCCCTTTAGGGCTTCTGCTTGGGATCTTAATGCTTGCATTGCTCAGCTTATGCAACCCCCTTTTGAGCCTTTGTCCTCAGCAGAGCTTAAGTACTTGGCTTGGAAAACTGTGTTTTTGGTAGCTATTACTTCTGCTAGACATATCAGTGAATTGCAAGCCCTGTCAGTGGAACCTGAGTTCATCTCTTTTCACAAAGATAAAGTGGTCCTTAGAACTAACAAAGTTCTTGCCTAAAGTGGTGTCAGATTTCCACCTGAATCGGTCCGTCTCTCCCTGTTTTCTTCACTGATCATTCTTCCTCAGGAGAGAGGAGGCTACACAGTTTGGATGATAAAAGAGCCCTTAGCTACTACATAGAGTGTACCAAGGGTCACAGGTTTGACTCCCTCCTGTTGTTCCTCACTTATGGAGAAGTGGGAAAGGGCAAACCTGCCATCAAGAGATCTGTTGCCAGGTGGATTGTGTCTTGTATACAATTCTGCTATGAAAAACTGGGAAAAACTCCACTCTCAGGCCTGAGGGCTCATTCCACAAGAGGTACAGCTGCTTCCCTGGCTGCTGCCAGGGATATCTCTCTCTCAGAAATTTGTCAAGCAGCCACCTGGAAAACAGTCCATACCTTTACCAAGCATTACTCTCTGGATATCCAGGCTAGGAGTGATGCTCGGTTTGGCACAGCAGTACTTCAGAGCCTATTCCCAAAGTAGGTTCTGTCCCTCCTCCATTGAGGCACTGCTTGATAGTCTGCACTTGTCAGAATACAGCAAGACTTCATGTTGTTTGAAGAAAATATTACTCACCTTAGTAATTATGTTTCTTCTAGTGGAGTTTTGCTGTATTCTGACCTCCCCTCTCAGAACCTGGATTTTTGGGATGTGGGTAGGCAGGCGCAGTGCTGGCACCCCAAGGGTGTCCCCCTTACACCCTCTGCTATTCCTGGGGTGAGGTTTTATTTCAATTTTATTGTTTTTTGTCTTTCGGGTTTCCTAACTTGAGTCTTCCTTTGAGACCCAAAAGATTTTTTTTCTGCCAGTTGGCTAGTAAAAATTTTACAGTTTCTACACAGAACACCTAGTGAGTTTTGCTCATAAAGATCTGACTGTTGCAGTTCAAAATACAGCAGGCACAGACATCAACCGAGCTAGAGATCAACAATCTTCCTGGACATGAGTCTCCAGCACTCATTCACACTATTGGGATCTGCGCCGGAGGCACTAGGACCCATCAGGAGCAAACTTTTTGCTGGAGGGTCGGCGCCGCGAGCCCTAGCTCGTGCGGTAACGACTATCGGCGTCGACCCTCCAACACGCCTCAGTTCCTTTTTTCCACGCGATGAGTGCACTTCAGTGATAGCGTCACTCGCCTGTCGAGTCAAACTTCAAACTAGCAGCATAGTTTTCAGTTTTATTATTTTGTAGTATTATCTCGATACAGTATCGCTTAAATTTATTCTAATTTTTAAAATAAATACAATAAAGAAGTCTCAGCCTACCTTGACTGAGTCGACCATGAGCAGGTCAGGTGGCCGGTGGCGAGACTTCGTATAAACTGTTCAGTCAGTCGGGCTGGGTCGGTCACCGCCTTCTCCGGAGGAGGGTCTGACAGCGGTCAGTCCAATGCCGGGGATGGGCGGTCCCCTGAAGCATAAAAATAAGCGGTCGCACTCTTTGCACCGTTGACCTCGAGCTCTTCTTACGGCCCAGGTCTAAAAGAAGGCATCACTGGAGTCGCCCTCTGATATGTCTCTCGGCGTAGGCGGCTCGGTTATCAGGAGCTGGTTGCGTCTCCTCCTTGAATCGCCAACCTCTGCTTCTGGTAGAAACTTCGACATCGAGCCCTACCCGCCCGCAGGTAGGTCTTCAGATGAGCAGTTTCATCAGTGGGCGCTCTTATGGAGCAATGGGCTCGGAGGTTGGTTGGCTACCTGGCTCAGTGGCTCGTGGGCCTTGGGCTCTCTTGGCGACCAGGTAGGGTTGGACCTTCCTGGTCGCCGTGGCACCTTCTTGGTGCTATCGACTCAGCTTAGGTGTTTCCCGGCTCTCACGTGGCTGCGGCGCAGGGAGCCACACCAATGCCCTTATCTCCTGCTCTTCTTTCTTCAAAACCTGTTTTGAGTCTGGGAGTGTTTTGGCGCTTTTCGGCGTCGTGTAGCCTCGGCGCCATCATGGCGTCGATGCTGTACTCGGCGCCGTGTGGCTTCTGGCGCCATTTTCGGCGCTGCGTGGCCTCGCGGCGTCTCCTGGGTGCCGGCGGCTCTCGGGGACTCCTCTTTTCACTTGTTTCCTTCTTCCTCCTCTTCTGAATTTCATTCCTTTCCTGTCCATACAGTCCCTCCTGGACTGTCAGAAGATGACGTTGAGCCTGACCCAGACCTTCGGTTGGGTGATGAAGTGGACGAAGCAGGATCTATTACTGCTACAGAGCCTGTGGTTGAGGACCTATCCTTTAAGTCTCTGTTGAAAAATCTGAGTTCCACACTTTCTCTCCAGACTACAGACATCGATTCTGGGAAATTGTTGAGACTCAATATCTTCATGCCTCGGAGATCCCTCTGGTTTGACTCCTCCGATTTAGCCTTCATTCGAGGCAGCTGTCTCAAATGGTATGGAATAATCCTGCTCTTACCCCTTAGTGGCTAAATCCATTGATAGGAAATATTCAGCCCCAAGGATCGTCCCATTTTGGCATCTCAAGCGCTGCGGATCCTATTGTAGTCCTGGCAGAGAATGATAAGGTCGTTCTTCCTCAAGCTACTACAGCTCGACCTATTAACAAAGAATCTCGTAAGATAGACACCTTAGGTAACAGAGTTTGCTGCTTCTACTCTAAGTATGCGTATTGCCAGTTACCAAGGCTATTTTTCTCAGTATGAGTATATCCTGTGGCATTCTATTAAACAGATGGTTGAAGCCCTACCGAGTCGGATTCAAAGCCAGAGCTTCTTCAAACCATTACCAGAGGTATTGAATCTAATAACCAGCAGGTTAAAGCAGCCATGGATGCTTTTGACACTGCTTCCGTTCAGCAGCTGCTGGTGTGTTGCACCAGCGTCGTTGCTGGCTGCGCGCGGAGCTTCTGAATGGCCAGCGCGGCAGCAGGTGATGGCATTGCCCTTTGACGGTGCATATCTTTTTGGTCCTCGGGTAGAGCAAGCTCTAGAAGCTACACAAAAGACTAGGTCAGCCATTAAGTTGGCTCGGCCCCCTCTCGAGGGCATCCCAGTAAACAACAGTTTCATAATCGCCAGTCCTTTCGAGGCAGAGGCAGAGGAAGTTTCCATAAGAACCAACCTGCCCAACCTCAAAAGAAGGCGCAACAGAAAGCGCAAGGGCCCAAAGCGCCCAGCGCTGCTTATGAATTGCCGGCCCAAGTTCCATCTCAGCTGCCCGAGGTGGACTTTTCCTCTCCGGTGGGAGGCCATCTGATGCACTTCTACAACCAGTGGAAGTCCATAACCTCAGACAAATGGGTCCTTCGGATAATTCGCGAGGGGTATTCACTCAATCTTGTGGAGACCCCTCTGGATCGTCCCCCCAGACGACAGCCCAGGCTGTCAACCCTTCAGTCAGACCTTCTCGCCGCCAAGATTCAGGGCCTTCTGAACAACAGGGCAGTAGAAGTGGTGCCATTGCACCAACGAAACACGGGGTTCTACTCCCATTACTTTCTGGTTCCAAAGAAGTCCGGAGGAATGCGCCCCATTCTAGATCTCAGAAAGCTAAACAAATTTCTCCCCAAGGAGAAATTCAGAATGATTTCTCTGGGAACCCTGTTACCTCTGCTCCATCAACATGACTGGTTAGCCTCCCTAGATATGCAGGACGCTTACCAGCACATTCCTGTTCACCGAGGCATCACAAATTCCTGAGGTTTGTGGCTCTGGGACAGCACTATCAGTTCAGAGTCCTGCCCTTTGGGCTATCCTCGGTGCTGCGAGTTTTTACAAAATGTTGTGCAGTTCTCGCAGCGCACCTCAGAAAGGTCAGAATTCAGGTGTTTCCTTATCTGACGATTGGCTTCTAGCAAGCCCTTCCAGGCAAGGGACTCTGGACGCCGTGGAGACAGCCTTGCACTTCCTTACATCCTTGGGAGTTCTGCTCAACCTCAAGAAATCGTAACTGCAGCCCTCCCAGAGGCTCCTTTTTATAGGGACTCTTCTGGGCACCTCCTGTGCGAAGGCTTTTCTTCCAGAAGACAGGAGGAACGATATCCTTCAGATGGCCCGTCACATCGGGCAAAACAGCTCAGTCACAGCTCTCTCGATGCAACGGATGCTAGGCCTCATGGCATCCTTAGTGTTCACTGTACCCCTAGCACGTCTGCACATGAGAACCACCCAGTGGATGCTCAGTACTCAGTGGTCCCCAACCACTCACCCGCAGTCCTATCTCATCAAGGTGACAGAACCTTTAAGGAGGTCACTCACCTGGTGGTCTCAAGAGAGCAATCTCCTGGAGGGGTATCCCTTTGCTCCTCTGGACCATTATATCTCCATTACCACGGATGCATCCCTAATGGGGTGGGGAGCTCACTGTCAGGCTCTCCACACTCAAGGTGCGTGGACTCGAGTCCCAGCTCCACATAAACGTCCTAGAAATGAGAGCCATCCTTTATGCGGTCCAAGCTTTGAAGGACATTCTGTGTCACAAGAACATTCTCCTTCAAACGAACAACAAAGCAGTGATGTATTACATCAACAAGCAGGGCGGGGCTCACTCTTACCCCTTATGCAGAGAAGCAATGAGGGTATGGGAATGGTGCTTGGAGCACGAGGCTCTAATTCAAGCGGTGTACCTGCCAGGTGTTCAGAACGAACTGGCAGACCGTCTCAGCAGAACAGAGACAGACCCTCACAAATGGTCTCTCAACTCAACCATAGTTCAGTCACTATTCGAAGAGTGGGGAACTCCAGACCTGGACCTTTTTGCATCCCCACTCAACGCAAAACTGCCTCTCTCTTGCTCCAGAAATCCAGGGCCTGGCATTTTCTGTCAGGATGCGTTCAGGCTGCGGTGGACAAAACGCTTTCTTTACGCCTTTACGCCTCTTCCTCTAATTCAGAGGGTACTCCTCAAGTTCGAATCCCAGGGGGACAAAATGATTCTCATTGCTCCCTTTTGGCCTCGGCAGCTGTGGTTTCCACTACTCAACAATATGTTAGCAGTTCCTCCGAGACCACTTCCCCTGCAGATGAACCTTTTGACTCAGGGACCAGTGGTCCATCCCAACCTGAGATCACTTCACCATCATGCTTGGCTCCTGAAGAGGTCGAAGTAAACCGGTTCAATGTCTGTCGAAGAGTTTCAGATATTCTTCTGGCTGCACGGAAGCCAGCCACTCAGAAAACCTACACAGCCAAGTGGAAACATTTTTCACTCTGGTGTGCAAAGTCCTCTTTGAATCCCTTTTCCTGTCCACCAGATAAGGTTTTGGAGTACCTTTTGGACCTCTCAAATTCGGGTCTGCAGTACTCTACAGTCAAAGTTCATCTTAGTGCCATTTCAGCGTATCATGAACCCCTTATTTCCTTAACTCTGGCTCAGTTACCTGTGGTTAAGAGATTTCTTAAGGGGATTCTGCATACCAGACCTCCTACAAGACGTCCAGTCGCAGCCTGGGACATTAATCTTGTGCTAGACATGCTCACTCGGAAACTTTTCGAAACTCTGGCTACCTGTGAGCTAAAATTTCTCACCTGGAAGACTGCCTTCCTAGTGGCCTTACCTCAGCCACATGGGGTCTCTGAATACATGCCCTGGTCACAGACCCTCAGTATACTGTGTTCCATAAGGCAAAGTAGTTCTTCGTACTCATCCTAAATTTCTTCCTAAGGTTGTCAGAATTTCATCTAAACCAACCTTTGGTCCTTCCCTCTTATTTTGCGGACTTCCAAAATGAAGGGAGCGTTCTCTTCATTCTTTGGATGTTAAGAGGGCCTTGCGTTTCTATCTAGATAGAACCAAGGATTTTCGAAAAGCTCAGCAACTGTTCGTTTCCTTCAGTGAGACCCGGCTGGGTCAACCTGTCGCTATCAGATGTATCTCATCATGGCTAGTGGCGTGCCTTCGTCACTGCTATTCCATGGCGCAGGTTAAGTTGGAGGGTAGAGTTTACGCTCACTCTACCAGAGCAGTCACGACATCCCTAGCGGAAATCCGCAACGTGCCCATTGCAGACATCTGCAGTGCGGTCACCTGGAGCTCAGTGCATACTTTCGTTAAACATTATGCACTAGATGTCCATGCCAGACGACATTCTTCCTTTGGCAGAGCCATCCTCAATGGACTTCTGTCCTAGAAACGTGAGCTCTTGGTCTCTCCTGCCGCCCTCTCGGGGGATTATTAGCTCAGTACTCTCCCAATAGTGTGAATGAGTGGTGGAGACTTATGTCCAGGAAGATATGAAAATTACGTACCTACCGTAATTCTTGATCTTCTTGGACAAGTCTCCACCACTCAATCCCCACTCCTCCATCCCCCGAGCTCACCTTTCTTGTGGGTCTTCACTCCATCAAATCTTTAGGCCATGAAGACTTCTTTGTTGACCCTTCTTACACAGGTGCCGGACTATCTTATGTCTGGTTTTAGGTTAGGCTACCCTTCTAGGTTGATTCGCTGCACCTCCTTGGTAAAAAGGTACTGAGGCGGTTGGAAGATCGTAGCCGCCAATAGTTGTTACCGCCTGAGCTTGGGCTCGTGCGCCGTTCGTGACGCCATCTCTGGCGCCGACCTTCCAGCAAAGTTTGCTCCTGATGGGTCCTAGTGCCTCCGGCGCAGATCCCAATAGTGTGAATGAGTGGTGGAGACTCATCCAAGAAGATCAAGAATTACGGTAGGTACGTAATTTCCATTTCTATGCCCTGCATAGAAAAGTTAACCCATTGTTCTTCGGGGCAGTTTAAAGGCTGGGGCCAACTGCACTTGTCAGAATACAGCAAGACTCCACTAGAAGAAACATAATTACTAAGGTGAGTAATTTTTTCTTGCTGTCTCTTGGGCTCCCTTGCCCTGCCTTTCTTTTCTCTACTTTCTTTCCTTCTATCTCCGGTGTACAGAACTGAGGTGGAAGAGGACCCAACAGCCGTTTCTGGCCAACCCGTGAGCGCCACGCAGTGCGTCAGCCTCATGGGTTGTGCCAGCTCCTCCGTTCAAAAAAAAAAATTCACCCATGGGGTGCCTATCTCCAGCAGACACCCAATAGTGATGAATGGTGAAGATACACAGGAAGATCAAGAGTTACAGTAGGTGCGTAATTTACATTTTTGTTCTTTTAAGCCAGGTCAGGCCTGTAAAAGGGTCATGTGGCCCACTGCTTTACACCTGGTCAACAAAATCTTAAATAAAAATAAATAAGGATCAAACCAGCGCGCTGATCTGAACCCTTCTCTTCTGGAACCAGACCTGTTGGAGCTTCCTCAACATGCTTCGCGGACCCCTGCTTCTCTCTGATGGTTGAAGTCCAGGTCGTGGTCCCATAGCTCGAAGTCAAGCGGTTCCCGACATAGACCTACTGTCTGCACTGAGGCAAGAAACGTTGTCGATGCTCATCCTCTCCCTCCTCTTCAGAGGGGGATCGGCTTTGCCGTAAGATGTGGCACCACTGTGAGAAGTTCGTCTGGCAACACTTGCTGCTGGGTGCGTGCAACATGCCCCTGTTAGTGCCCCAGTCCCCATCCGGCACTCCCATGGGCACTGCCTGGTTTGGCCGATGCCAGCTTCACTGCTCATTCGCGTGAAGCTTCCACCTCCACAGCCCAAGGACGGGGGCCCCCTGTAAGTCGGCCAATGGGTTGCCCCATCAGCTGTCAGTCACTGTGTCTCAAGCTGACCAATCTCACTGAGTCCTCAGGGGCTCACCTGGTGTTCAAGGAGTCCTCAGAATCTGAGACCTGTTTGATGCACTTTCGGACTCCCAGCTTTGACTAGGACTCCAGGGAGGAACCTTTGGTGGACCAAGGGCCTACCTCCTTTGGGACCTTGCTCCACCCTTATCTCCGAGTCTACGGGGACCCCACTGGAGCCAGTCCAGAAGTGGGCTCGCTATCCCCTAATTTAGAGCCTTGACAAGAACGACTCCCCTGGGGTCACCTTTTCAGTTGCATAGGCCATCTTGGACCCCACTCTGGAGCTTTGACAGCATCCTGCTTCTTGCTTCACTCTTGTCAGCCTGTATGGTCTGCAAGTTTGCGACCCTGTGGACAGGGTTGAATAAGGCCGTATCCCATTTGTTATGCAGAAAGAGTTAAATGCAAGGATCTGATCTTCCCTGTGCCAGTCTTCACCATTCGTCACTGGTGGGTGATTGGCCGAAGATGAGCACCCCGCGGGAGCTTTTTGGTTGTTTGTTTTTTCTTCTTGGGGAGGAGCCAGTGCTGCCCACGAGGGTGATGCACTGTATGATGCTCACGGGTTGGCCAGAAATGGCCGTTGGCTCCTCCTCCACCTCAGTTCTGCTCGCTCCCGCCATCAAGACAGCACCTCGCCTGCAGCTGAAGAATTCATAATACGCCATTGTGGTCTAGTTGCCTAAGAGCCATTTTCAACACCTCGGAGCCACTGTCGACGCTGCTTTAAGTACTCCACCTCTGGTCTGCCATTCACCAATCGGCATTGTTACTGAAGACCCGGTAAGACCTTAATGGCGCCGAGTCTTTTCTTTTTAAAGTTTTGAGTTACCATTGCATCATGCCAGGTTTGGGGGACAAGAAACGTTCATTGAAAACGGGCCTGCCTCCTATGCGTCGGTGTCCCTGCAGCCAGCAAATTTCCATTACAGACCGCCTGCTTCTCAATGGACCGCCATATTCTCGAGCACCACGCATTGAAGGTTGGCAGGTCTCCAAATTTTAGGGGGCATCGTCAGTCCAAGTGTAGGACTCTTCGCCTTTCCTCCAGGTCCCCTCCCAGGCCTACATGGTCTGGTGAAGAGGTGGCTTCCTCCTCATCTAGCCCATGCCATGGAGGAGGTCTCTACCTCATGACGGAAGATCAGTCTGGCTCCACCCGGGGCAGGTCTGGGAGCACCGCCCTGGCAGTCACCTCTTCGGAGGTGCATGCTGCCCTGTTGTCACAGCCCATGGTTACGGGGTGCAGCGCGGGGTGTCCCTTGGTGCCACCCACCAGCACAGCCCAGGATCCGTTCGCAGCTCTGGTGATCAGCACAGAGCTGCAAGGAGTTCTGGGCTGATCCATAGCACCGTTCATGGCGCTGTAGGTGGGAGAGCCCCGGGGGTTGCCAGTCTGGAGCTCCTCTGGATCTCCTCCTCTCTAGAGCCAGACTGATGACCTGATTCCCCAGAGTTGGTGGGTTCTCCGGGGTCCAGGACCCTTGCCCCCCCCCCGCGGCTCCGGTGACTGTGGCCGGCAGTGACCCCCAGGCCGATGGCCACACCAGAGGGGTAGTGCAGATCAGCGGCCCTGTAGCTACTGGTGTGGTGGTCCGGGCTTTGGGGGAAGGGTTGGCTGCCGCCCGTGGTACCACCCCCCCCCTTAAGGCTAGGACCAGATCCCCTTCCACTGCGACTCTCCTCCAGGAGCCTGCAGAGTTTGGGGGGGGGTCCTGTGGCACAGAGTCCAAGGAAGAGGTCTTCCTTGGAATCTGCAGGGTTGAGGGGATGGGATGAGGGGCTGCGGCACTTCTCTGTAGTCCTTTGGGGCTCAGGGAGGAGCCGCAGTGCTGAACCCAAGTTCTCTCCTTGTCTCTTTCGGGGGAGTCCTCGTTGGGTGGGGCTGGGGACCGCCCTTCTGGATCCATGCGGCCCCGGTCCCCTCATTGGGAAGCTTACCCTACAGGGCTCAGTCTCAACCGTTTTTCTTTGCTCTACAGGCTGGTGACGGAGCAGACCTATGGATTCCCTGCTCTTCCAGGATTGCCTAATAGGTCTTTTAGCCCTGGTGGAGGCACACCACATACGGTGGTCAGTTCTTCCCCCTTGCCTCTGTGTCCAGCCCCCCTTCTCCCCAGCCATGTTGGTCCTTCGAGATCTTTGACTTGGGAATAGTTCAGATCCCAGGCTGTGGACTTCATCCATGGCCCTAACATACTGGGGGAACAGGTCTTTCAACCTGTTTCCCATTCGCTGCCGGAGTCTGACTCTTCAGGTTCCTCAGCCTCCTTGTCTTCCTCCCTTGAGGAAGAGGAGCCCTCTGTCCACCTGTCCTCTGATGCTGATCAAGCCCAGTATCAGCACTTCCTGGCAAGACTGGTCCAGGACCTGCATATTTCTTTTATTGCCCATCGTAATATCGCTTACAACGCAGTTTTTGTAGGAGAGCACGGTGCACACCACTCGGTGGTCCCCTCCTGGCCTATCCCTTTCCAGGAGGCATCGTACAGCACCTGGCAACTTCTGTCTTTCACAGCTCCAGCCCCTGTGGACTGCTAGTGTCAATATTGTGCACCCCAGAGGCCTCCAGGCACTCTGCTGCATCCCACTACGGATTTGATGCTACTGGGCATCCACTACCGGATGTAGATGTCCTGTCCGTGACTGGCCCCTGGATCTTGACACTGCAGAGTTCGATTGTCTGGGGGCAGAGAGTTTTCTCCTCTGCACAAATTATGTTATATATTGCTTCACATCAGGCGCACCACACTGCCGATAATAGACATCTGTGGGCAATGCTGGGCCAAGCACTGGCATCGCTGCCTGACTCAGAAGCTACCCAGCAGACCATAGCCCTCTCTGCAATAGGCCTGGAGCTGGCAAGGCACCAGTCAAGGGTGTCTTACGACGCCAATGAAGTTGCATCATGGCTTATAGGGACAGCGATCTGCATTAGGCGGACAGCGTGGCTTCGCCTTTCACGGTTGTCACCCTTGGCCCGGCTTAGGGTGATCGCCTCCTTGTTCCAGGGGACCTGCCTTTTCTCCTGCAGGGCAAGATGGGAACTGCAGGGGCGCCTTCCTTCCCCCAGGGAACGGGGGACCTCGCCTCACCCTGACCAGTCCCAGGCCTAACTGGCAGGTAGAGGGTCTCCTCCCATCGTGTTTCTCCCACGGGAGGCTGAGGATTCTAATCTCTCGGGGAAATACTGGGCCCCTTCGGGAGGGGGCTCGGTACTCTCCCACAGTGATGAATGGTGAAGACTGACACAGGGAAGATACGAAAATTATGTACCTACCGTAATTCTTGATCTTCCTGTGTATCTTCATCATTCACCACTGAATCTCACCCACCTTTCCCTCACAAGGCCTCAGTCCCTGGGTGATGCCTCCTCCCTGCTAGCCCTCCTCCTCGAAGATCCAGTTGGGTCCCTCTATTCCTTGGCTCCCCACCTTGTCCTAGGAGGTGGCAAGAGGGACTCTTGGAAGAAGGATGAGAAGGGCTTTCCAACTAAGATCTGAGGGGGGGACTTCTGGTGGGGCCCTCTCCTTTCCTGGGTATGATCTCCGGTATTGGTTCGCCTCATTGGGGTATGCCGACTCTTCAGATCCCCCAGGATGAGGGAGCTGGGGCTGGCTGGGACTCCCTCCGCTCCCTGCTTTATATTGTTTATTCTCCACTTCCCCATCTCCTTCCCCTCCCGGGAGGGAGATATTAATAGGTGGCGAGACTTTCTATAGATACATTAGTGAAAGGAGAAAGTCCAGAGGGGGTATTGCTAAGATCAGAGGAGATAAGGGAACGTATGAGGAGGAGGACCATGTAAATGCATCTATCCTAAATAGATACTTCTGCTCAGTATTTACTGATGAGAAAGTAGAGCAGGGCCCACAGCTGAGCACCATAGACACGGGGTAGGGAGGTGTGCGTTTGTCCCTTCACAAAAAAAAGGGTCTTACAAGAGCTCGATAAGCTCAGGGTGGACAAGGTAATGGGACCTGCTGGCATACATCCCAGGGTACTAAAGGAGCTAAGAGTGGAACTAGCAAAGCCATTAACAGAACTGTTTAGTGAGTCTCTGAGCACAGGAGAGGTCCCAGAAGACTGGAGAAGGTCTCCTGTGATCCCACTCCACAAGAGTGGTAGCGTGGAGGAGGCAGGGAACTACAGACCAGTCAGTCTTACCGGAGTAGTGGGCAATATTATGGAGGCATTCCTTAAGGAAAGGATAGTGCAACATCTGGAATCCATAGGAGCACAGGATCCAAGACAGCATGGGTTTACAACAGGAAGGTCCTGTCAAACTAATCTCATAGATTTCTTTGACTGGGTAACCAGAGTGGTGGACCCAGGGGGAGCAGCTGATGTCACCTACCTTGACTTCAGCAAAGCTTCCGATACTGTTCCACATAGAAGATTGATTAATAAGCTGGGTAGGCTCTGGGTGGGTCAGACGTTGGTCAACTGGGTGGCAAACTGGTTGACAGGCAGAAAACAGAGAGTGGTGGTAAACGGTATACAGTCAGAATAGATGCAGGTAACGAATGGGGTACCTCAGGGATCAGCCCTGGGGCCAGTCCTCTTCAATATCTTCATCAGTGACATTGCAGATGGACTAGAGGGTAAGGCTTGTCTGTTTGCAGATGACACCAAGATCTGCAACAGAGTAGATGATCCAGATGGGGTGGGCAGAGTGAGAAGAGATCTGGATAAACTAGCAAAATGGTCGCAAGAGTGGCAACTGGGATTTAATGCAAAGAAGTGTAAGATCATGCACATAGGAAAGAGAAACCCTGAAGCCACCTATAGGCTGGGAGGGGAGTTGCTGGCAGTCACAAAGGAAGAAAGAGACTTGGGCATCATCATCACCGATGACCTGAAATCATCCAAGCAGACCACTAAAGCAGTAGGTAAGGCCAGGGGGATGTTGGGGTGTATTAGTAGGGGTATCACAAGTCGGAAGAGGAAGCCGGCCCACCGGTGCAACGGAAGGGCTGCCACTCATGGTGCCAGCAACCCAGGTTCGGGAACGGACTCTGGAGGCTGGAGGGCTGGCGAGGGGGAGGTAGGATTGAGCGCCTATAGGCTGCTGTCCTCCGGGGAGGGGTGGGTCGCAAGTCCCGCTGCTTTACCACCACCTGGGTAACCACAGGTGGAGGTGCAGCGAGACAGCTTGCAGTAGGGTGGGAGGACATCGGCCAGGAGCCGGAGCGCTGGCGCATCATGACATGCCCCGCCCCTAGGCTTCCCTAGTGTGCTGAAGTCCTGAGGGCTGGGACTAGGAAAGCAGAAAAAAACCTGCATCAGGCATCTGAAGACGGGACCCGGCTGTCCCAAGAAAATCCAGAACCAGGCTCCATAGAAAGGGTCAATGAGGCCTCCCAACACACACTTAAGGACTGGAGGAGACTACTTGGGGTCTCTCTCCTCCCTGCCCCAAGGGGAGTAAAACTGAGGCAGGATGGGGGAAGGCTCACCAGCACCTAGAAAGGAGGTACCTGGGGCGGAGCTACAGGAGCGCGCACAGCATTGGGATTCCCCAAAGATGGCAGCTTGAGGGTGTGAGTAAGGGGGCAAAAAAAAAAAGTCAGAAGAGGGAGGTGGTAATCCTTCTTTACAAGACACTGGTTAGGCCCCATCTGGAGTACTGTGTGCAGTACTGGAGGCCACACCTTCACAAGGACATTAACAAAATTGAGGCAGTCCAGAGAAAGGCTACCAAAATGGTGCAGGGACTGCATCAGAAAACATATGAGGACAGATTAACGGAGCTCAATATGTATACCCTAGAGCAAAGGAGGGAGAGAGGTGATATGATCAAAACATTCAAACACCTTAAGGGCATTAACAAGATGAGAGTCTAACATGTTTCAATACAAGAAAAATAGCAGGACAAGAGGACACAGCATGAGATTAGTGGGAGGCCGATTAAGGGGTAATGTGAAGAAATTCTTTTTCAGATAAAGGGCGATGGATGCATGAACGGCCTACTTCAGGAAGTGGTGGATATGAATACAGTGCAGGGCTTGAAACAGGCATGGGATAGGCATACAGGAGCAATACAGGTGAGTATGAATAGATACGCCATTGGCAGGGCAAAGGATGATGGCACATTTATAAGGTAGAAAAAGAAATGGGCAGACTGAATGGGCCTTGTGCCCCTTATCTGCCGTCAACTTCTATGCTTCTATGGATCCTCACTCAGCCCCCCCAAACCCTGTGGGTTCTTCCTTTGGAAAATGGTAATTGGGGGAGGGGTGGGAATCCTCACTAAGGGTAGTCTCCACCCTCAGGGAGGAGGGAGGGACTGTCTCCATGCTTCTTTTCCCTGAAGGGGATATCAGTAAACCGAGATTCAACCTCATGGGCGGCGCTGGTTCCTCCCCCAAGAAGAGGAGGGAAAAAAAGCTCCCACGGGGTGCTTGTCTCTGGCCAATCACCCACCAGTGATGAATGGTGAAGATGCATAGGAATATCAAGAATTACGGTAAGTACGTAATTTTCATTTTTATCCTCTTCTTTTCTGTCTGTTGTCTGCCTGGTTGCGCAACCAAATGTTCTCATGAGACCTTGGAACTGATCACTCTGGCACTCTTGTGATTCTCCCCCTCTCATTATCTCCCTGTCTTCACTTGCTGTTTCTGCCTTTTCTTCCCCCTTACACATCTGCAGTTATAAAAATATATGTGAATCTTTATGCGAAACGGGGATCCCATGGTTTGAAATGTATATAGTTTTATTGTTGAAATGATTGCAAAAAACTATTTGGAATTTAGGGGGTTAACCTGAGATTCAGTTTGAGCTCCTCTCAGGCTTGTTTGCAAACTCTTTTGCAGAGCTGTCAGCAGGCCGCCAGCTTGGGACAGTGTTCTATTTTGCTGCACCTGCAAAGCAAATGACAAGTACATTTTGTGAGAAGTAGGATGTTCCCAGGCAAAGACTTGTAAAAAGAGCAGCAATGCATTTTCTGAAGAGAGGGAGAGACTGAAACTTGGAATAAGAGATGCTCTCAGCTGAAGGACTTTGCTTTCTCTGTTTGTACTGCCTTTGTGAATAGTTATATTTAATTATTTTTATTTTTTTATTGTACTGTTCTTGACCATAATAAAACGCTACTGGTGAATTTTATCACTGCTGCTGCTTTTCCTATGCTTCTTGACCTGTACCTTGATGACGGGTCCCTACCGAGTCGCTTTCTGGATTTACCGAACATTCTTCTACAGAGGGTTTGGTCGCCGACTTGGTCTTTTGCTGCACAGGCAATGTCGGCGATGTGGATAAGCCTCCTGACAGGGACTCTAAGAAGCAGGACCACACGGCCAAAAAGGTGTATGCGGCCTCTTCTCTCTGCCTATGGTAGGTGAGTGCAGCACTCGATGGCCAACTTTAATCATAGTTTTTACCCTGGACTAGGTTATCCCGCGGCTACCAGCTGACCTGCAGACTCTGGTCAAGCTCGTGCGGTTGCCAAGCAGCAGCTCCAGACGGCCCTATACATTGGTGATTCTTGTGCCAGGTAAGTGGCCACTGCAGTGGCTTTGCGCCACAGGGCTTGGCTGTGGATCTTGACCTTTATGGCTGATACCCAGTACAAGCTGGTGGATGTACCTTTCCTTGATACAGACCTGTGCTGACCTAGGGTAGACAGACATCCCACGTGGATCGAAAAGTCCAGCGCTACCCTGGACTCAGTTACTTCCACCCAGCAGGAGAAAGGGCCCAAGCAGAAAAAGAAGCTATTTCAGTTTTGGCCCTTCTCTGCTCCTGTAGTCCAACCGATGATGCCCCCTGTGACTCAGCAGCAGCAGCTGCCCTCCTCCTTGGCTGCCGTACAGTATGGCAGGAGAGGGACAGTGGTTTCCTTAACCGCCCCCTCATCTGCCTCCTGGCCTGCGAAGTGACAGGTTGGAGGTTGCCTTTCCTCTGCCCATTCTGCCTGCCCTGTGCCCTTCCATGGGGGTTGGCTCCACCACTTCGCTTCTGCCTGGTCCACCATTATGATGGACAGGTGGTTCTTTGGAAGTGGTTGGCAGTGGTCTGCCTCTAGAGTTTGGGGCTATTCCACCCAGCCAAGCCCATACCCCACGGGAAGATATGGTGCCCCTGGACATGACTGCCCTCAGGAAGGACATCCTCCTCTTCCTTGTGTCAGGCTTCAATAAGATCCTGTCCCATTTGTTATGTAGAATGAGCTAAACGCAAGGATCTGTTCTATCCTCTTTTCTGTTTCTTGTCTGACTGCAGTCAGATTTTTCTCTGCCTTCACTTGCTGTTTCTATCTTTTCTTCCCCCTTGTATATCTGAAGTTATAAAATATGTGTGTGACTTTATGTGAAACTGGGATCCCTTGGTTTGAAAATGTATATGGTTATATTGTTGAAAAGATTGCAAAAAGCTGTTTGGAGCTCATGGGGTTAATCTGAGATGCTGGATTGTAAACTCTTTGCAGAGCTGTAAACTGGAGGTCGGTTCTGGGACACCATGTACTGTGTTTGTACTGCCTTTGTAAATAGTTATACTGAACAAATTTTTAATTTTTGTTTTGCTGTTATTAATAATAAAACACTCAAAGCAAATTTTACAACTGCTCCTAGTCATACTATGCTTCCTGACCTGTGCCTCGACGATGCTCCTTCCCAAGCAGGCAGTGGTTCATGTCCAGGACTCAATGTCTGGCCCAGGGTTCGTATTCAGATATTTTCTGGTTGCAGGGGGGAGGGGGGGTTGGCATCCCATTCTGGACCTGCACGACCTCAGTCAGTTCCTGCAGCTGTGCAACTCCCATGTATGGTCACTCTGAACCAGATCATCCATCCCTAGAGCAGGATATGTGGTTCTGCTCTCTGGACCTTCAGGGCGCCGCCTTTCACTTCCCTATCCATCTGTCCCACCGGCATTTCCTCCCCTTTCGCTCCTAGGGGACTCTTTATGAGTTCCAGGCCATGCCATTCGGCCTCCCCTCGGCACCCAGGGTCTTCAAGTGCATTGCAGTGGTGACAGCTTTCCTGCGGCACAGGTGGGTCTCGGTGTACCTCTACGTGGATGACTGGCTGATTGTGTGTTCCTCCAAGTTGAATGTGGACAGGTCCAGGGATCTGACCCTCCAGACCTGCTCAGCTCTCGGCCTCCTGGTCAACAAGGCCAAATCAGAACCTATTCCAGCTCAGGTGATTAATTCATTGGAGCAGAGCTTGACTCCTGCCGGGCTACAACCCAGGACCTTATCTTCTTTGCCACTCATTTCAGGTTGGGCAATTGCGCCCTGCCTCGGACTTCTGCACCTCGTGGGCCTTAAGGCGGTGAGCACCAGTATGGTCCATTGTGCCCACTGGCGGATGCACTCCATGCAGTGGGGGCTGGCCCGGCACAGGTCTCAGCACCACAGTTGCCTCAGCCAACTGGTCTCAGTGACCCAGCAGATGTGGGATGCCATCCAGCGGTGGTTAGTCCCAGAACATCTCCAGAGAGGCGTTCCCTTTGTCCACCCAGGGTCGATAGTCACTCTTTAACGACCAATGCCTCCCTTCTGTGGTGAGGTGGCCATCTGGGGGCCTACCGAGTCCACGGACTCTGGAACCCCAAGGAGTCCTGCTGCCACTTCAACCTGCTGGAGCTCCAGGCAGTGTGTCGCTCACAGACGGCGTTCACTCTGCATGTTCAGGGTCAGGTTGTCCGGGTCTGGACAGACAATGCAACAACCATGTACTACCTCAACAAGCAGAGCAGGACACATTCCCTTCCTCTGTGTCGGGAGGCTCTCCACATCTGAACCCTTATTCACAGCTTGGATGCCGACCTACTGGCGATCCATGTGGCTGGCGTGTCCAGCCAGCTTGTGGACGCATTCAGCCAGATGGGCGAGGCGTCACATAAGTGGTCACTTCACCAGGAGGTAGTTGACTGTCCTGTGGGGCACCCCCCAAGTTGACCTCTTTGCCTTCAGGAAGAACGCAAAGTTGAGGCTGTTTTTTGCCCACCCATCTCAGTGTGGGATACTACAAGGGATGCCTTTGTGAGGCCCTGGACTCCGGACCTCGTATGTCTTCCCTTTCTTCCCCTTGATCCACAGGATACTGCTCAAGGTAAGGAGGGACAAAGCACATGTGATCCTGGTGGCTACAGACTGGCCGTGCCAATTCTGGTACCCAGATCTCCTCAGCCTCAGCAACAGGGCCCCCGTGGCATCTTCCTCTCTACACGAACCTGCTTTCCTGTTCCCAGGGGAAAGTGCTTCATCTGGCCCTTCAGTCCCTGCACCTGACAGCCTGGTTCCTGAGTGGCTAGATTTCCTAGATTTGGGTCTCTCCAACAAGGTTCTCCATGTTGTTGAGGCCTTCAAGTGGAAAAGGTTTTCTGTTTGGTGTCAAGGCAAGGAGCTAGACCCCTTATCATGCCTGGTAGCGAGCATCGTACCTTTCTCAGCTAGACGTCCAGTTGACACCCTCAAGATGCAGTTGGTGTCCATCTCTGTATACCAGGCATGGGCTGGTATGCTGACAGTGGCACAGGAGAAGGTGGTCAAGCACTTTTTCAAAGGCCTAGATCACGTGTCGCCCTGGTGCATGAACCACCACCACCTTGGGGACCTGTTGCTGGTATTGGCAATGCTCATGGGCAAGCCATTCAAACCTGTGCACAGGTGTGAGATGTCATGTCTGTCGTGGAAGACTGCCTTCTTGTTTGTTTGTTTTTTATTTATTTATACTGATAGGATCATGGGCCAAAAATGACTCGATTTCATGGTCGCTCAGTGTACAAATAACAATAAATTCAATCTAAAAAACATACATCTTGATAAAAGAAAAATACAGGCAAAAAAGAATATACACAAACAATACTTAGAAATGTATCTTAACATCATCATTCAAAACATTTACACTTACACTCAGTAAATAGATTCTCTTTTAACATATACCTAAAAGAGCACAAGGAAAGGTTCACACAGTCCAAAACGGTCTGAATTGAATTAAAAAAGGTAGGTATCATATAAGATAAATCCTTTTGTCCTAGTGAGGTATGCATTCTTGGGATGCAAAGAGAAAAATTATCTGTTGACCAAGTATTAACACTAGAATTCTGTTTAAAAATGAAAGAAAAACAGTCTGGGACTCTGTTAAGTATCACCTTTTTTCCAGTAAACCTATTGGAGTTTATAGTTTCCAACCAAAGGAAGCCAACCCACTTGCAGAAGGAGATTACAATGATAGACCCTTTGTGGGGATTTTACTACAAATCTAGCAACTGAGTTAAGTAACACTTTCACCTTAGATAACAACCCCTTCCTTGCAGTATAATAAAACAAAACCCCAAAATCAATTAACGGCAATAAAAAACTTTGAGCCAACAAGAATCGTGTGGAATCAGTAAGTAAAGGAGATAACCTATATAAGGCCCCAAGCTGTTGATGGGTCGCTTTCACCATATGAAGAATATGAGGTTCATAACAAAGACCCTCATCAGTCAATAAGCCCAAATACTTAAATTGTTTAACTTGTTCAATCAAGGTACCAGAAACAGTATATAATGACAACAAAGGATCCAAATTCGATCTCTTTTTAGCATTAGCAAAGACTATGGATTTCATGTTTTTCTCATTTAAAACCATTCCATGAGCTCTAAACTAATTCTGTACCTCCACAAAATCATCAGCCAAGTCCTTCTTGACTTTTTCAAAGTGAGGACCACTGCATCATCAGCATATAAGAAAATTTGAGATCTAGTGCATACAGAAGGAAGAGTATTAAGAAAGACTAAACAAAAGGGGACCCAAAATAGAACCTTGAGGAACACCCAGTGAGACCTTAGCAGGAAAAGAAAATTGACCACTTACCCTCGTAACCTGTGTACAATCTACCAGGTAGTTTCCTAGCCAATCCCTAACATCCATGGACATTCCCAAGTAAGTTAAAGAAGGCAACAGAAGGGGATGGTTGACCAAATCAAATGTCTTGGTGGCTATCACCTCCGCCAGAAGGATTGGTGAGCTCCAGGCGCTTTCAGTGGAGTCTCCTTACCTGGTCTGCCACAGGGACAAGGTTGTCCTCTGCCCCAACCCAAGGTTCCTCCCAAAGATTGTTTCATGGTTTCACCTTAATCAGGTGATGAATCTCCCGGTATACTTTATCAGCCCAACCTCAGTGGCCTAGCGCCAGCTTCATACGTTGGACCTACAACGCTCGCTTATAAGGAGCGCACGGCTGGAGTTTGGGGAGAGGTTCGCCAGCTCTTCCTCACCTATGCTGAAGTCGCACCTGGCAGACCACCAGCTAAGCGGACTACTGGCAGATGGATAGCCTCCTACATTGATTTCTGCTATAGGTTGGCTGGTAGGGAGCCCTCACATAGAGCTTCATGCTCATTCTGCCAGACATACTGCTGCCTCAGTTGCTGCTTCCAGGGACATCCCTATCCAGGAAATCTGCAGGGCTGCTGCCTGGAAGTCAGCACACAACTTTCTGTCCCATTACCACATCGACCTTGAGTCACACTGGGGCGGTGGTTTTGAGTCCTCAGTTCTCCAGTCACTCTTCCCTAAGTTGGGGGTGTGCGCCTTGGTCCCTTCTCCAAGTAGAACTGCTAGGAGTCGGGGGGCACTGTGTAGCATACCTGCAGACAGGACGCACTTTAGTCTGGCTCTGTGTTTCCGAGCTTTAAAAGGCATAATTTGGTATTAAAACTAGCTTAAAACTTTATTCCAGCAGCTGAATTAAATAGGAGGCTTTGTTCTGAGCATTTTGGTACCCAACTTCTCCAATGGGGCATACGCAGAAGGCCAGGGGAAGCAGCAACAGAAGCGCAGACCGCTACTTCTTCCATGCAACTAACTTCTGGGCCTGAACCTCCATGGAAGGCACTACAATCCTCTATCCAAGCAATCGACCTGAAGATGGAGTCAATTCTAAAGCACTTTGTGGAGCAAGATGCTAAATTGGAAATCACCTCGACTACGGCGGCTACAGCAGAAAAGCTCGCAACTCAAGCACTAACTGTAACCTCTTAAATTGGTGCAAGAGAACTCACAGTTAAGGTACCATCTTGAGGCGTTGGAGAACGCAAGTCGAGTTTCACATGTCAGGCTTATCGGACTCCTGGAGGGGAGTGAAGAAGACGATCTTGTGGAGTTCCTGCAATTCTGGCTCCCTGGAGCTTTAAATATCAGTCTGGAAACACCTGGGGGCAATTTTATAAAGCATATAGAGTCTCCTCATGTGCTATAGGGCTGAAGTCTGCAGCTTCCCACACAGTTTTGATCGTGACAGCCAACACGGGAATTCAGGAACTAATTTTGCAGGCTGCGAGGTCTACGGACTGCCTTAATTTCAACGGAGCCACTCTGCACCTGTTTCTCGATCTTTCCTATGCCACGAGAATGCGTAGGAAAAAATTTGATGCAGTCAGAGCTAGATTGCAGATAATCGGGGTGAATCGCTCACTACTGATGCCAGCCAGGCTTCGTATCCACTACAGAGGACGGACTTTCCAATTTACAGATCCCTGAGAGGCTGGAAAAAAAGGTGAGTCATTAGCTAAGGAGTTTGCTGCTGGAAGGGTCAGATCCTAAGATGAGGAATTGGAGGAAGAGACTTGAATCGAGTAGCAGGCAATGTCATATTTTGGCTTCCTTGTGAAGCCTGCTATTGTTCCAGCTAATTAGCGATTTAGTACACATGATGTTGCTGTCATCGTTTTACTAATTTTATCTAGTTCTGATTTACTGGATAGAGGAATGCTATATTCTTAATCTTTCATGTTATACAGAGCTACTATTTTTTGCTAAACTTCATGGCTGGTTTATGCATCTCCTCTTATAGTAATGGAGGGGTTTGGGATATCAGGGTTAGAGCTATTATGTGCTGCCATTTTCAGGGCTTCAGTTATGGACTTGGGGTCATGTCAGCGCTTGGTGTTTTGTTAATTTTATGGACTATAAATATTACAGGATTGACCACCAAAAGTCTTAGTGGGGTGCAGCTGTTTTGGGAATAACTTGAAGTTTTCCCATGTTTATGTGAAAATAACCCCTAATTCCTGAAGCCAGAAAGTATAGGCTATAATTACCTTCTTACATTGGATGTGTATGTGATGTACCTATTCTTATGCCTTGCATGAGTATACTGTAAATTTTTGCTTATAACAAAACTGCAATAAACATAAAAAAAAAAAAAAACTGCTAGGAGCCTTCTAGTGTGGATAGTATGTCATATCCACACCCCTAGAAAAACAAGTGACTCACCTGTAACTGTACTTTCTAGGAGTAGTATATGGTGTACATCCACACAACCCACCCGACCTCCCCTGGCAAGTGGCATACCTTCCAGCATGCAATATCTGATGTCACAGGGTGGTTCTGAGGAGCCAGCTTGAAGACCTTCCCACCATTCTTAAAGGGGAAAGGATTCTGCTAGAATGTGGATGTACACCATATACCACTCATTGAACTACAGTAACAGGTGAGCAACTTTTTTTTGTGTGCTTCTGAACTCTGTCCAATCACACCTGCTACCTACTCCTCTTTAGAAGCATTTGAGGTTTTCCCCACCTAATTCTTGTCCTCTTGGTAGCACCAGGACTCTGTTAAATTGGCATCTTGCCCTCTTAGCTACACTGAGGTCCCTTAGACCTCTAGTTCCAGCCAGAGCTATATGCCAGGGCTGCTGCCCTTTCCTCTCTCTGCCTTCCTGTCCAGGTGGCTGAGATAGGCTCTACCTTTGTGTCACATTTAGGCCCAGCCCTTAGTTCTGCTAAGTTGGCAGTCAGATTTTATTGTGTTTATTATTTTTATATCCTATATCCTTTTCCTATCCCTTTGAGCTAGGAGTGTATTGCTGTGTCTTTTCTTTCCCACTTGCTTTCCTCTCCTGGAAAACAGAACAGGAAAGGGGGGACTGGCATTGGTTACTGGCTAGCTTGCGTATGCAGTGTCACTACATGGACCTCATGGGAGGAGCTGGCACTGACATCGGCCCCCTCCCTAAACTGCAAAAGACCTCTGGCTTAGACCCATCAGTGTGAATGGTGAGGATATTCTAGAAGACAAAGAATTATGGTTAAGTATGTAATTTTCATTTATTGAGGGCCGGGGGTGGGGGGGCAACTCGGAGAGGTGATGCTGCTGGCATCCACTGTGGCTACAAGGGTTTGTAATTGGCAGATGGGTCCTGGCTTAGAGGACATGGATGTCTGATGGACTTCCTTCCATAGTTCAGTGGAGGAATACATTGCTGGGAGAGCATGAGGTTGGAGAAGACCCAGTATAATGCAAGGGATCGGTCCCTTGGATGCTTTGAACTTTGACTAGTTTGTGTTTAGCTAAAATGTGTTAATATAAGATATGTTGGGATATAACCCTCAATAGAGGCGTCTGGAGTTCCCTGTACTGGTTGTCATGCTGTAGAAATGCGCTCGACATCAGTTGTCTTTTATCTTATTTGGGTACTAGTGCATATACCAGATGTTGACTGTAACCTTTTTTTTGTTTTTTTTTTGTAATTTACATCTCTATTTTATAATTTTCAGAGGAATAAAGTCTAATAAATACAACACAATAAGTGTATAAAATCAAGCAAACCAAATGATTGAATTACATTTCAGGCTTATCATCCAGTCAATGTAGCCTACAGCTATTTTCAAAGAGGGCTCCTGTTATTTAAGTAGTGTGTATCAAGCAGGTAAACGTCCTGTTCAGTTCGTATATATTCAAAATTCTTAAGTCCTGTTGGAATTTTATCCATAAAGATCTTCATCTCGTCTTCCAGTGACTAGAGTTAAAGTAAATATTTTATGAGAGGACCAGAGTGTACACACTCAGCCTCCCCAGTTAAGCCCAGAGTACCAGTACTGTTTCAATGTTTATATCGATTACATAGAAGAAAAAAAAAAATTAAAATGAAATAACTAAATACCTAATTAAAGTAATTCAAATAATTGAAAATAACTCAATACATAAGAGACAGAGAAAGGGGAATGTCAAGGGAGAGAGGTCACTGTTACAGTCCACTATAATTCTAAGTATCATAGTTAAATGAAGTACAGAAGAGGGCCCTTACATCAGACAAGAGGGTCTTCCACATTAACCCCACAGCATATCTCCTGTCTGTTGGAATCCAGCCAAAGCTCATTCACCACAAGACCTCATGATCACGTAAGGCACAAAATCTGTATAGTGTTCCAGCTGATATAGTACCCACTTTCGCCATCTAAGGTTGAATTATTCTTCATAGTCCACCAACCTGGCAGAAAGCTACTCTAAAGCACAAATGTCTTACTCCGGGGGTCATTTAGCATCAGCAACTATTACAGTTAGCTGGCTAGATAGCACTGCCCTGGAGGTGGACTGTATGGTCATGAGTTTTATGAATTAGCCAATCACATTGAAGCTAGAGAATGTGCTGAGCAGAGAGAGGGAAGGAGGCTTCAGAATTTTTTTCTCTGCTGGACTGAGCAACACTACCTCTGAGGTGGTCTCTATCCTGACAAGAAAAAGTTGTGTCTTGATACTGGTAGCTATTTTGTGATGTTTCTATATATTGTTTGAGTGTGCTGAGTAATTTTATTAGTTTTAGCGGTCCCCCTCAGTTCCCTGGAACCACTTGTTTTTCTCATTTCTGCGGTTAATCGTGGTTTCCTTTTTTCTTTATTTTTATAAAGTTTTAGTTAAGCGCATCTAGTGTTTCCACAGTTCCTTTTACTTATTTTTATTGCGGTTCCCTTTTTAATAGAAACATAGACTTTGACGGCAGATAAGGACCGCTTGGCCCACCTAGTCTGCCCATTTCCCTACCTACAGGATAGGCCGCAGATCCTAGTTAACCAACAGCCTATTTCTTCCTACCCCCCACAAGAATTGCCTTATGTCTGTCCCATGCATTCTTGAATTCTCCCACAGTTTTAGACCCACAACCTCCTCAGGAAGGCTGTTCCATGCATCCACTACCTCTCTGTGAAAAAATACTTCCTCCACATTGCCCGGAACTGCCCCCCAAATCTTTACATTATGTCCCTTGTTCTTGCGTCTCTTTTCTGAAAGGCGCTGCCCTCTTGGACTTTGTTGATTCCACTGAGGTACTAAAAGTTTCTGTCATCCCCCTCTCCCTTCTTTCCTCAGGGTATACATATTGAGCTCCTTTAGTCTCTCCTCGTTGGCTTCTCTTTTCACCTGCATCATTTTAGTTAGATTCCTCTGGACTGCCTCTATCCTGTCTATGTCTTGCGGAGATGGAGTCTCCAGAACTGGATGCAATTCTCCAGATGGGGTCTCACCAACTGTCTGTACAGAGGATAACAACTTCCTGTTTTCTGCTGGTGATGCCTCTCCTATGAATCCCAGTATACCCCAGCCCTCCCTACTACCTTCTCACATTGCTTGCTAACCTTAAGGTCATCTGATATGATTACCCCAGGTCTCTTTCCTTTTTGTTGTTGTTACTACCTCCTCCCATTGTGTAATCTTCCCTGGGTTCTTGTTTCCCAGGTGCATTATTTGCACTTCTTTGCATTGAATCCTAGCTGCCATACTTCTGACCATTCCTCCAACCTTGCCAAGTCCCTTCTCATCCTTTCCACGCCTCCTTGTGTATCAACCCTGTTGCAGATCTTTGTGTCATCTGCAAAGAGGCATATTTTTCCTTTCAGTCCCTCTGCAATGTCACTTATAAAAACATTAAAAAGGACTGGACCCAGTACTGAACCCTGCGGTACGACTAGTAGCGCCTCTTTCTTCAGAGTGGACTCCATTTACAATTACCTTCTGTGTCCTGTTGTCCAGCCAGTGTTTTACCCAGGCTACCACCCTGGGACCCACTCCAGGCTGGTTAATTTGACTATTAATCTTTTGTGTGGGACTGTGTCAAATGCCTTGCTAAAGTCTAGGTAGACCATGTCCACAGCCCCTCCCTGGTCTACTACTTGGGTCACCCAGTCAAGGAAATCTATTAGATGCATCTGACATGACCTTCCCACTGTGAACCCATGCTGCCTTGGGTTCTGTGCTCCACTGGCCTCAAGGTACTCAACAGTTCTTTCCTTCAGAAGTGACTCCATCACTTTCTCTACCACAGAGGTCAAACTGACAGGTCTGTAGTTTCCTGCCTCTGTCTTGGTCCCACTTTTGTGAAGGGGAATCACATCCGCCTTCCTCGGGTACCACACCATCCGCCCATGATTTATTAAAAAGAGTAGTCAGTGGTTTCACTAGTTCCCACCTTAATTCTTTTAGAATTCTGGGGTGAATTCCATCAGGCCCCATTGCTTTGTCCACCTTCAGTTTTAGGAGTTCTTGCAGAACCCTTTCTTCTGTGAAAGCGCTGGGATCAACCCCCAATCAAGAGTGCTTCTGTTAATTGGATTAGGCACTTATTCCTCCTCTTTTGTGAATACTGAGCAGAAATATTCGTTCAGTATCCCTGCTTTTTCACTGTCCCCCTCTGCCCACCCACCATTCATTCTATTCATCCTCACTATCCCTCCCTTTGTCTTTCTACGCTCTCTGATATACCTATAAAAGGTTTTATCCTCCTTCTTAACTGAGTTGGCTATCTTTTCCTCAGTTTGGGCCTTTGCTATTCTGACTTCTCTCCCTGCTTCCTTCTGCCTTAACTGGTACAGCTCTCTGTCCTGTTCCTTCTGTGTTTCCTTATACTTCCTGAATGCTATCTTTTTCTGCCACCTCTTTTGAGAACCATAGTGGCTTTTTCTTTCATTTTGATTTGTTCATTTACTTCACACAAAGGCTTGTTGCCTCTGTGATGGCAGTTTTGATAGTTCCCCATTGTTGCTCCACCCCTTCTTCTAGCCTGTTTGCTAGTGCTTTTCTGAGGCACTCTCCCATCTTGCCAAAGTCAGCCCTCCTGAAGTCCAGTACCCTCACTTTTACATGGCTTGACTCTGTAGCTGAGTTTAACGTGAACCACACTGTTTGATGGTCCCTTGTTCCCAGATGGCAGCCCACTTCTAGATCTGAGATCCTCTCACTATGTCCATTTCAGAGTATGAGGTCTAAGATTGCTCCCTCATGAGTGGGTTCCGAAACTAGCTGTCTGAAGCCTGCCACCTGTAGGGCATCAAGAATGGCCCTGCTCTTGGATGTGGCTGCAGCAAATGTGCTCCAGTTAACATCTGGCATATTCAGGTCTCCCAACAACAGTATCTCCCCTTTCTCTGCTATCCTAAGAATGCCTTCTATCATATCCTTGTCCAATCCCTCCCCCTGACATGGGGGTCTGTATACAACCCCTGTGTGGATTGTGGTGCCCTTTCCAGTCTCCAAGGTGACCCACAGTGCCTCCTCTCCTCCCTTTTCCTTTGTTCAGTTGCTTTTATCCCTTCCTTTACATAGAGGGCTACTCCTCCCCCTCTTCTCTCCTGCAGGTTATGTACCCTGGTATGTTAACATCCCAGTCATGGTTCTCTGTGTACCATGTTTCTGTGACTGTTACAGTATCCAGGCATCCCTCTTCCATCAAGGCCACCAGCTCAGGGAGCTTGTTGCCCAGACTATGGGCATTGGTACTCATTACCCTCCATTTCCTGATGGCCTTACTCCTTTTTGCCCCATCCCTGTCCTCCTTGCCTTTGCCCATTTACCCCTGCCTTTCTCCCTATCGCCACCTCTGTTGGTGTTTACCGCACCTACCATGATTTTTTTTGGGGGGGGGGGGCTAGGATTTCCCTGCTCCTTTCCAGTGCGCCCCCCCCCCATTGTCTAGTTTAAATGCTTGCCAATGAAGCATTTAAACCCATCACCTAGGATTCTGGTTCCCCTCCTGGACAGATGCAGCCCATCATGCCAGTATAGGCTTGCATCACTCCAGGTGGACCCCCAGTCCCCAATGAAGCCAAATCCCTGAGCTCTGCACCAGTGTTTCAACTACTGATTGAATTCCATGGTGCAGAACACCCTAGCCTCTCCTATGCCATAGATGGGCAGCACCTCCGAGAAGGTTACCGTGCGTGCTACTTGTCTAAGGCCCCTCCCCAATTCCACAGACTCTTCCTGCACTGCTTTAATCCCTTTCTTAGCCAGGTCATTTGTCCCTAGGTGGACAATGACATCCGGCTCTCTCCCCTGTGCAGCTGCTCCGGCAATCCTGAGGATTCACTCCCTGTCCCTCAAGCCTTGGCGCCAGGCAGGCACCTACCTCCTTCTTCCTTCCTCCCCAGTTCTACCTTCCTAACAATGGAGCCCCCACCAGGAGTTGTTTCCTTCCCTGTGGGGTCCCATGCCACCCTCCTGTGGGTCTCCTTTGTGAAGTTCCCAGCATCCTCCTTGGTCTCCACTGCAGGTGCCTCCATAGAGGAACCACACTTTGCCAGAATGGCATAGGAATTGTGGAGAGGTACAACTGGAGGGATGCACCTCTGCTCCACCACCCTCACCCTCCCTGAGCCCACTGTGGTCCAACCGCTCCTCTTTCTTGGCAACCTCTGAGGAAGTGGCAGTGGCACTGGTGGTCCCTGGATGGAGGAGGAGGTCCCACAAATCCTGGCCAACTCGGCCTGGAGATGAGCAACTTCCTCCCTCAGCCCAGAGAGGTGCCTGCAGATGGGACAACACCGCATCCTCCAGAACGTCTCCCGGAAGACTGCTTCTCCACAGCCACTGCACTGCACCACTCCCATCATGTCTTATTTCTAGCCCCGTAACTGTTGTTTTGGAATCCTTAGCCTTTCCTCTGTTTTTTCTTTTTTCCTCTTCTCTCTCTACTTACTTTCTGCCTCTGTGCCCTTTAAGCTCCTGATTGTCCTGTTCTGAGACAAGAATATCATATCTTTCTCAGTAGACCCCTTACTTGCTCAGAGGCAGGCCTCCAGCAGCTAGAGGGGGCCGGAGAGCTACTCTTGCCCTTCTAGGATGGTGGGTCTTTGGTGGCTCTGTGCAGGAGCCGATGGTTGTACATATATTTTACCTCAGAAAAGTCGCAGTTCTTTTCCGCAAGCCCCGTTGGACCTTACTTTTAAACTGTTCAACATTCTATTTAAAGTTTTTCTGTTAATTGGGCATGTCAGAAACTCCTAAGAAAAGGGCTGGACCCACAGGTTTTAAACATTGTTTAAGCTGCCAAAGGATTTTAGCTAAAGCTGATACTCAAGACCTGTGTTTAAAGTGCTTAGGTCCAGATCATTTCTGTGTTCTTTGCTCCAGATTTTGTTCAAAAATATTAAGAAATAGAGCAAAAAGGCTTAGCAGAATGGCAAAAGAAGGGTCTTTATCTGGTCCCAAACACAGACCCAGGGCTACCGATGAGGTACCTTTAAAATATTAAAATAATTCAGGTGCAGATAAAGCATCTTTAAAATCTAAGCCTGATACAGATGCTGATGAAGTGCCTTTGAAAACAAAGAACACAAAGTCTGGTACTGATGAAGTGCCTATTAAAAACAAGGCTTCTAAAGGGGATCATGAAGTTTATAGATAGGGAGAACTAACTTTTTAGGAGGGGGAAGACCTTTCATTTCTCTGTAGTCCTGGTCTTCCTCCTCATCCTGGTTGGACTCGAGAGGGGAGGTCAAGAAATGTAAAAGGTGCTGATGAAGTGCCTGGCTCTAAGAGAAATCCTGAACAACTCACTGATGAAGTGGCTACAAAAAAGATTTGTAAAGAAAAAAAATCCCATTGCTCCTCCAGACGGTGCCAAAGGTGAGGCTGCGGTGGGAAAGAAACACAAAGATATGTCAAAAAACATTGAACCCCAGGAGGATGTCCCTTAAGATTTTCCAGGGGACCTTCCCTCTGTGGAGGATATGGCAGAAGCCTGGCACCTTTATCAGACAATCCAGGACATGGGGACCCTCTTTGGTGCCTCTGACTTTCCCAGGCAAATCCCCTCCACTGCCCTCTTTGCTGCAGGGGCTGATGAAGGGGAGGACAATGGTGATTTCTGTGATGCCCCAGATGACATTTCGGAGGACAAGGCTCCAGAATCCGATGTGTCACCTGTTCCCAATTTTGGGGCATCTCCTGATCAAGAGGATACCACCTCCCTGTTCTCTCTTCTGCAGCACATGGTAGATGCTCTTGACCTCCACTCTCAAGAGTCCAACCAGGATGAGGAGGAAGACCAAGACTACAGAGAAATGAAAGGTCTTCCCCCTTCTAAAAAGTTAGTTCTCCCTATCTATAAACCTTTCAGGAAGAACACAACGAAAATTCTTCAGACCCCCACATTTGTGCCAAGGGGTAGAGAAGAGGAGTGATAAGAAGTATCAATTTTCTAAATCTGACACAGAATTTCTGTTTGTTCACCCCAGTCACGAAGGAATGGTGCAACAAGCAACATATGACAAGGCTGGGGTTCCCCTTTCTTCCCAGCCTCCTTAAAAAGACTCTGAGACTGGATTTTATGACCAGAAAGACATATACCTCAGCCTCTCTTCTCTGCCTTGCCTCATATATGGCTTACACAGCCAAAAACCCGAAGGCTTTATAGAACTCAGTCCTAGCCATAGTTAAACAGGGCTCTGATTCTGTGGCTAAGGATTTAGTGGTAATGGTTAAGACTGCCTTTGAGGCCACAAAATACCAGTTCCACATGGTGGGTGATAGTAATGATGCAGCCTCAAGGGTTATGGCCCAGGCCATTTCCCCGAGATGCTTTGCTTGGCTTAGTACAACTAATCTGTTGCAGAGCGCTCTGTCCAAAGCTGTGAACTTTCACTGTGACAGAAATGTGCTTTTTGACTCCAGGACCGAGGAGTTTATGAAAAAGGTTGATGAGTATTAGAGAGCCTATCGGGGCAACACTTCAAAGGCTAAGCCTCAGGCTGCTCAAAAGTCTCAGCACAGGGGTAATACAGACAGGATCTACTTCCCTAGACCCTATTACTCCCTTCCCCCTCAGTTTGACCTTTCACAGTTCAGCAGTTACTTCAGAGGAAGAGGCAGGAGGGGTCAGAGGAGATCTACCTCTGCCCCTGCTCCTGCCACCCAGCAAAGCCTTGACTACTCAGTTCAGGTTGCCTCCCCTCTGCCTGTATGGGCCAGGCTCTCCCCACTACCTCCAGTCCTGGACCCTTATTATTATAGACAGGTAGGTCCTGGAGGTAGCGGAAAAGGGCCTGTCCCTTCAGTTCAAAAGATGCCAGCACTCAAGAGAACCCAGCTTTCCAAACCTCTTCACTCCAACAGAGAGGATTCTGTTGCAGATGGAAGTAAAGCATCTTTTGGAAGCAAAAGTAATAGAGTGCCTACCCCATCAAAGGGGCCAGAGACACTACTCCAGATACGTGTTCACTTGTTAACTTTACCCGGTTACCAAAGACTAAAAAAAAAAAAAAACTTCTTCCTGACCCAAAAGAAAAACGGGGAGTGGCGGCCTGTTTCAGATCTCATATACCTAAACAGGCACCTACTGAAACCCAAATTGAAGATGGCCACCCTAAAGTAGGTGAATCAGTCTTTACAGCAGGGAGACTGGCTAGCCTCCCTAGACCTCAAAAACGCATACTTTCATATCCCCATGAGATTATCCCACAGGAAATTTCTGCAGTTCAAGCTTCCTTCAGGACACTACCAGTTTGCAGTGATGCCTTTTGGCCTGAAATTTGCACCTCAAGTGTTCACAAAATGCCTGGCAGTGGTGGCAGCTCACTTAAGAAGGCAGGGGACACATAGATATATAGACACTGTCTGCAGATAAGGGCCTATGGCCCACCCAGTCTGCCCATTTGAGCTTATAAGTTCACTTTATGTTTTCCTAGAAGTCTGTTACCCCTGATCTCCAGAATTCCCTTATGTCTATGCCATGCATTCTTAAATCCCATAATTGTTTCAGCCCCCACTACTTCCTCTGGCAGGGTGTTTCACTTGTCCACCACCCATTCTGTGAAGAAATTCTTCCTCACATTTCCTCTGAATCGCCCTCCCTTCAACTTCATCCCATACCCTCTAGTCCTGGAATATCTTTTTCACTGAAAAAGTGTATTCAAACAACATGAAGTCTTGCTATATTCTGACATAAGCAGTGAGTCCCAACCTTCGAACTGCCCTGGAGATGAAAGAGTTAACTTTCCATGCCAGGCATGGAACGCTGAGCTCGCGCTCAGTTGAGACTCTGTCTGTTGTTCTTCAAACTGAAACCGTCAGATTCTTTACTCCGCCTCACTGAATAGTCGCTCCGGATATTTCTCCTTCTGCTCGGTTCAATTTGTCGGTTAAAGTACCGTTTTTCTCGGTTTTCGACCGAATTTAAACCGCAACCTGTCGGTTCAGTCTCTGTCTGTGGTATTTGTGAGTACTAGATAGGTTATATATTAATTCTATTCTGTGTGGAACTTATAAACGGTTTATCGGTTCGGTTTGAACCCATCAAGTTGTTTAACAAATCTTAATTTGTGTTTTAGAGTGTGGTTACCGGTTCTTATCGGTTCTAAAAAAAAAACGGGTTTTATTACGTTTTTTTCCACGACCCGTGACACGGTTGGGAACCGATAAGAGGGTCTTGCCTGGCGGATTGCCATAAAGGGTAAGTTTGGTTAGGACTGGCACTATGTCTGAGAAACCCAAAGAAACCGGACCCACTGGGTTTCAACACTGCAGTGTGTGTGGGAAGTCTCTGCCAAGGCTGACCCCACACCACCTGTGTTTATTGTCTGGGGTTTGACCACCTCAATGCAGACTGCCAGATTTGCAAACATTTCCCTCAGCTACCCTAGAAAGAGAGCTGGTAGGCTCAGGGAAAGGAAGGCCAAAAAGTCCGCTGAACTGGATGGCCAGCCCGGTTCGGTTCAAACCGAACCAGAAGGAGTGCCCTCTGACCAGGGCGAAACTTCTTCAGGCAAAAGGAGAACCGATTCTGAGGAGTCTGTTCCAGCTAAAAGAATTAGAAAAGAAAAATCAGCTGGTGTGGAGCCAAAACCTTCCTCTCCAACTGCTGAAGAAATAGCCAAAGCGATCAAAATTGTTCAGTCGCTTTCCCCGGTTCCGACCGAACCGGCACCATCAGGCAGGCACTCGGTTTGGCCGGTTCCACCGGTTCAGGAGTATGAATTAGAGGAATTTTATGAACTGGAGGAGGAGTATGAGGAAAGTGAATGTGGATTTGAAAGTCTGGATGTGCCCATTGACGGACATCTCCCCAGACAGACCTTCAGGAGTGTCTCCTCCTAGGCTTTCTGAGTCCCCCTCCCATTTCATGTTTTATAAAAAAAGTGGCTGAAACCCTCCAGCTTCCTATAGAAGAAGCTGTGGATGACCAGGAGGAGCCTGACTATGTGGAAATGATGGATATCCCAGAGTCTAGGAGGCTGTCTATTCCCTTGCACAAATCTTTCGGGAAACAGACATTTAAAATGTTAGACTCTTAACACTATACCTCCTGTGGATAAAAGAATGGACAAGAGGTATACATTGTCAGACTCAGACACGGAGTTCCTTACACAACAATGCAGCCATGTTGGGGTAGTGCAGGCTGCAGCCTGTAATAAGGCAAACATTCCCTTGGCTTCACACCCCCCGGACAAGGACTCCAGGAGGATAGATGCCATGGCAAAGAAATAGTATATGGCAGCATCCTTGGGACTCAGACAGGCCAATTATGTGGCCTATACTGCTAGGTATCAAAAATCCAGATGGGACAATGTTATGGCCCTAGCAAAACAGGTCCCTGGCCAGCTTGCCAAGGAGCTGGAGCAGGTGGTTGCTGATGGTATTGAGGTATCCAAGGTGCAATTCCATGCTGCAGTAGACTCCAGTGATGTGTCTTCTAGAGTCATGGCTACATCTGTGGCACTTCGAAGAATGGCTTGGCTCAGATGTACTAGCCTGTCACAGGATACCCAGACTAAGGCTATGGATTTTCCTGTTGTGGGTAATTCTCTGTTTGGGGAGCAAACGGAGAATTACATGAAAAATGGATGAGTATAGGACCACCTATAGGGTGCACAGGCCAAGGAAAGGCAGGCCACTCCTCAAAGGCAGCTTCCAGGGGCAGGGGCAGGCCTTTTCATAGGCCTTTTACCAAGCCCAGGCCTCCTCTTCTGCTTATGCCCAGAGGGTTCTTTAGAGGGAGAGGCAGACGGGGTACAAGCAGGCCTGCTTCCACCCCTCAGCCCAAAGCCCCTGCCAAGCAGGCACCCTGATGGGGTTGCCAGGGCCGATTCTCAGCTACCTGTGGGGGCAGGCTGGCTTACTTTGTCCAGGACTGGGAGTCTCTGACATCAGACAAATGGGTCCTGGAAGTAGTAAGCCAGGGACTGGTTCTCGGCTTCAAAAAGTTTCCAAAGATGAGAACCAGATCCTTTTCACCTGCAAATCCATCAGAGGCACTTGCCTTAGAGGCAGAAGTCTCTTCCCTCCTAGCTCTCAGAGCTGTGGAAAGGGTTCCACCCCTACACCAGGGCAAAGGTTGTACTCCAGGTACTTCCTTACCCCAAAAAAGACAGGAGAATGGCGGCCCATCCTGGATCTCAGATACTTAAACAAGCACGTTTTAAAACCAAAATTCAGAATGGTGACTCTGGGAATTATTCTACCCTCTCTAAGGCCAGGGGACTGGCTAGTGTCCCTGGACCTCAAGGATGCCTACTTCCATATTCTCATCAGAAGCTCCCATCGAAAGTACCTCAGGTTTGAGCTGCCCTCAGGCCATTACCAGTTCAGAGCAATGCCCTTTGGCCTCACCTCTGCTCCAAGGGTATTCACAAAATGCCTGGCAGCAGTAGTTGCTTCTCTAAGAAGGCAGAAAATTGTCATCTTCCCTTACCTGGATGACTGGCTCATAGTAGGCCAGTCCCCAGACCAAGTCAAGTTACACTTACAGATAACTCAGCAACTGCTCACTTCTTTGGGTTTCCTTCTAAATCTTCCAAAGTCAGTTCTAGAGCCTGTCCAGCTCCTCACCTTCATAGGCGCAGAGCTAGACAAAGAGAAGGCCAGAGCCTTCCTTCCCTTGGACAGGGCAAGGACCCTGGTCTCTCTGGCCTCCTCATTCACCCTGCAGGTGTCTCGACCAGCAAGGCATTTTCTATAGCTCCTAGGGCACATGGCTGCTTCTACAGCAGTAGTGCAGGGGAGCAAGATTTCAGATGAGGGACATTCAGTTCCATTTGAGAGCCTTTTGGTCTCAAAGGAAGGACCCTCTGACCAAATTGATCCCAGTAACTTGAACCCTGATCCAGGCCCTACAGTGGTGGCAGGATCAGAACAATCTGAGACAAGGGGTTCCCTTTGTCACTCAGCCTCACTCTAATCCTTACTACAGATGCCTCCCTCTTGGGGTGGGGGGGCTCACGTGGGTGACCTCACCACCCAGGGGTTGTGGTCCCCTCAGGAATCTCTGCTCCACATCAATCTGTTGGAACTCAGAGCAGTATTTCTAGCACTTCAAGCTTTTTCCAAGTCCATTCAGAACAAAGTTGTACAGGTCAGAACAGACAACACCACCACAATGTGGTACATCAAGCAAGGAGGCACTCTGTCTACGGCCTTGTGCACCGAAGCAATGAAGTTGTGGTCTCTGGCTTACTCCCTGAACACCTCCCTCACGGCAGTTCACCTCCCAGGCAAGGACAATGTCCTAGCAGATGCTCTCAGCAGGATTTCCCAGGGCCATCACGAATGGTCTCTGGACCCCCTGGTCTTGGAGGTGATATTTTCCAAATGGGGCACCCCGCAGATAGATCTTTTTGCAGCCCCAGACAATCACCAACTTCCCCTTTTTTGCTGCAGGCCCCCAGTGTTGGGCTCAGTCCCCCTGGATGCCTTAGTTCTCAATTGGGAAGGGAAGTGTCTCTATGCTTTTCCCCCCTTCCCTCTCCTGTTCAAAGTGCTAGTCAAAATCAGATCTCAACCCTGTAAGATGATACTGATTGCTCCAGACTGGGTCAGACAGCCCTGGTATCCACTCCTACTGTCCTTAGCAGTCCATCTTCTCCTGTGTCTTCCCAGGAATTACAACCTGTTAACCTGTGCTCAGGGGAGGGTTTGGTACCCGAACCTCAAATCTCTCAATCTCAAGGCCTGGCTCTTGAAGAGTTAGTTTGCTGATTTACGCCTCTCCCAAGGTGTAATGGATATCCTGAAGGCTTCTAGAAAACCTTCCACCAGGACTACTTATAATTCTAGATGGAAAAGATTTTCCATATGGTGCTCTGGGAAGCATATTTCTCCAGAATCTGCTGATCTGCCCACAGTCCTTGATTATATGGTCCACTTAAATAGCTTGGGACTGAGACCAGCTACACTGAAAGTGCATCTGGCAGCTGTGTCTGCTTTTATTTCAGCAGATAAGCCCTCTTCTCTTTCAGCTCACCCTGTATTCTCCAAGTTTTTCAAGGGATTGCTTCACACCAGCCCTCCATTCAGGGACCCTGCCCCTGCCTGGGACCTCAATGTTTGCATTGCTCAGCTTATGCAACCCCCTTTTGAGCCTTTATCTTCAGCAGAGCTTAAGTACTTGACTTGGAAGACTTGTGTTTCTGGTAGCCATCACTTCTGCCAGACGCATAAGTGAATTACAAGCTTTGTCAGTGGAGCCTGATTTTATCTCCTTTCATAGAGATAATGGTGGTCCTCAGGACTAACAGGAAGTTCTTGCCTAAGGTGGTTTCAGATTTCCACCTTAATCAATCTATGTCTCTTCCAGTGTACTTCACTGACCATTCCTCCTCTGGCGAGAGGAGGCTGCACAGTTTAGATGTGAAAAGAGCCCTTAGTTACTACATAGAGCGTACCAAGGGTCACAGGTTTGACTCCCTCCAACTGTTCCTTACTTATGGTGAGGTTGGTATAGGGAAACCTGCTACTAAAAGATCCATTACCAGGTTGATTGTCTCTTGTATCCAATTTTGCTATGAAAAACTGGGTAAGGTTCCTCCCTCAGGCCTGAGGGCTCACTCTACCAGAGGTACAGCTGCTTCCCTGGCTGCTGCAGGGACATCCCTATTCTAGAGATATGT
This sequence comes from Neoceratodus forsteri, assembly GCA_016271365.2. Lineage (NCBI taxonomy): Eukaryota > Metazoa > Chordata > Ceratodontiformes > Ceratodontidae > Neoceratodus > Neoceratodus forsteri. Next base: position 361,576,518 of record JADMNL010000023.1, on the reverse strand, counting down.
CGAGCAGCACTGGAAAACAGTTCACACTTTGCCAAGCATTACTCCTGGACATCCAGGCTAGGAGTGATGCTCGGTTTTAACACAGCTGTGCTTCAGAGCCTATTTCCTAAGTAGGTTCTGTCCCTCCTCCATGGAGGTACTGCTTTATGAGTCTGCATATGTCATAATATGCAAGACTTCATGTTGTCTGAAGAAAAATTACTCACCTTAGTAGTGTTGTTTCTTCTAATGGAGTCTTACTATATCTGACCTCCCCCTGCCTGCCCCTCTCAGAACCTCTGTTTTGGGATGTGGGTGGGCAGTGCAGTGTTCGCACTTAGTAGGTGCCCACATTGTTGTTTTCACCCCTTCTTTTCTGGGGGTGAGTTGGTGTTGTGTGTTTAATTTTTGGGTCTCCTGACTTGAGTCTTTGTTTCGGGACCAAAAAATGTGTTTTATGTTTAGTAGCCAGTTGGCTAGTGTAGGTTTACAGCTTCCACACAGGACCTTAGTGAGTTTAGCTCGTAAAGATCTGACGGTTTGAGTTTGAAGAACAACAGACAGAGTCTCAACCGAGCTCGAGCTCAGCGTTCCATGCCTGGCATGGAAAGTTAACTCTTTCATCTCTGGGGCAGTTCGAAGGTTGGGACTCACTGCTTATGTCAGAATATAGCAAGACTCCATTAGAAGAAACAACATTACTAAGGTGAGTAATTTTTTCTTCCTGCGCCCTGTTCTTCCCTGTAAGATACTCGTTTGTCTCTATCATATCTCCTGTCTCCCTCCTCTCCTCCAAGGAGTACATATTCAGGTCCTTCAACCTGTCCTCATAGGTCTTGTGATGCAATCCATGTACCATCTTTGTTGCCCTCCTCTGAAACTTTTCTACCCTGTCTTATGTCCTTACGCAAGTAAGGTTTCCAGAACTATACACTGTACTCCAGGCGGGGCCTCACCATTGTCTTGTATAGTGGAATTATGACCTCCCTTTTCCTGCTGGTGATGCCCTGGCCTGTGCATCCCAGCATCTTATTTGCTTTACCTGCTGCCTTGTCACACTGTTTCCCTACCTTGAGGTCATCAGAGACGATAACCGCACAATCCTGTTCCTGCTTGGTGCATGCTGTATCCTCACCCCCCAACTGATGTGTTGTTCCAGGGTTTTTGTACCCCATATTCCTTATCTTGCTCTTCTTTGCATTGAATTTCAACTGCCAAACCCCTGACCATTCTTCAAGTTTCTGCAGGTCCCTCCTCATTCTGTCTACACCCTCTGGTGTGTCCACTCTGTTACAGAGCTTTGTGTCCTTGGTGAACAGGGAAATTCTGCCTTCTAGGTCCTGTGTAATGTCACTGATGATACGTTGAATAGGACCGGTCCCAGCACTGATCCCTGTGATACCCCACTGGTCACTCTTCCTTCTGTGGAGTGACAGCCATTTACCACCACCCTCTGTGTCCTGCTGCCCAGCCAGTTACCTGCCCACTCCCATATTCCCCAGTTTGTGTAATAGCCTTCTGTGTGGCACAGTGTCAAAGGCCTTGTTGAAGTCCAGATAGGCCACGTCCACTGCCCTCCCCTGATCCACTTCCTAATCACCCAGTCGAAAAATTAAATGAGGTTGGTCTGACATGACCTCCCCCTAGTGAAACCATGCTGCCTTGGGTCCTGTAGTCTGTTGGAAACCAGATGTTCCACCAATCTCTCCTTCAGTAGTGCTTCCATGATCTTCCCCACTACCAAGGTGAGGCTGACTGATCTGTAGTTCCCCACTTCCTCTTTGTTCCCGCTTTTGTATAAGGGGACTACATGTGCTGTCCTCCAGTCTTTGGGTACCTCCCCTGTTTCCAGTGATTGGCTAAACAGGACTGCCAGAGGCTCAGCCACCACCTCTCTTAGTTCTTTAAGGACCCTGGGGTGCACCCCATTTGGCCCCATTGCTTTATCAACTCTTATCCTTCCAGTTCCTTCAGGACCCTTTCTCGTGTAAAGTGACTTATGTCCATTTCTGAACTGTTCCCAGCCCTTGTACTACCTTCAGGCTCATTACCCTCCTCTTCCTCAGGAAAGACTGAGCAGAAATACCTGTTCAATATGTCAGCTTTACTGTTGTCTTCCTCCAAGCAGCCCCCATCCTCCCCCTTCAGTCTCACTATCCCTCCCTTTGCCTTTCTTTTTTCACTTGTGTACCTGTAAAAGGTTTTGTCCCCTCTACCCACTGATTTTGTAATGCACTCTTCCGTCTGAGCTTTGGCTTCCCTTACTGACCTCCCTGCCTCCCTTTGCTTCTCCTAGTACTTCTCCCTGTCCCGTTCTGGCTGTGATTTTTTTGTATTGCCTGAATGCTATCTTTTTGGCTTTCACTTTCTCTGCTGCCTCCTTGGAAAACTGTAATGGCCTCTTCCTTTTCTCCTTGCTAACCTGCTTAATGCATAATTCTGTTGCTCTGGTAGTCCCTGTTTTAAGTATTGCTACTGTTCCTCAACCTCTGATTCCTGCCCCATTCCCATTAATGCCTCTTTCAAACATCTCCCCATTTTCCCAAAGTCTGCCCTCCTAAAATCCTGGATACGTATTTTTGTGTTGTTTGGTTCTGATGCTCCTGTGATTTCAAACCACAGTGACTGGTGGTTACTGTTAACCAGGTGCTCCCCCACTTTTACCCCAGCACACTGTCCCAGTTTGTGAGCACAAGGTCCAGTATTGCCTTCTGTTGAGTTGGTTCCATGACCAGTTGCTTGAGGAAGGCACCTTGAAGGGAGTCCAGGATAAATCTGTTCCTGGTTGATACTGCTGCTGGGAGGCTCCAGTCCACGTCTGGAATATTGAGGTCTCCAACCAGCACCACCTCACCCTTGTCTGCTATCCTTTGGATTGCTAGCATTAGCTCTGTATCTGTTTCTTCCTCCTGGGCTGGTGTTCTATAGGCCACCCCTGTGCAGATGGCTGGTCCCATTTTGCTTTCTAGCTTAACCCACAGTACCTCTTCCCCCATTTTGTTCCTCCTGGATCTCTGTGGCCTTTATGCCATCTTTCACATAAAAGTGCCACTCCTCCTCCCTTTCTACCTGCCCTGTCTCTTATGAATATGTTGTAGCCAAGTATGGCCATCTCCTAGTCATGGTTGTCATTACACTAGGTTTCTGTGATGGCCACAATGTCCAGGTCCAACTGCACCATGACAGCCTCCAGATCCTCAGTCTTGTTGCTAAGGCTTCTGGCATTGGCGCACATGGCTTTGCATGATTTGAACTCCTTGGACTGATTAGCCTTTCTACTTCAGCCCCCTTCCTGATTGTCCTTTATTCATGATTCTCCCTGCTGTCTGCCCTTCTGTTGAATTTTGCCCCTTTCAAACGACATGGAAGTCTTGCTGTATTCTGACTATGTGCAGTTACCCCCAGCACTTGAACTGCTCCAGAGAGGAAAGGGTTAACTCTATGCCAAAGCATTGAACGTTGAGCTCGAGCTCAGTTTTCAAACCTCTGTCTCTGGTACATCTCAAGCAACCGAGACGATGGATGTTCCAGAGTCTAAGAGATTGTCTATTCCCCCCGCATAAATCTTTGGGGAAACAAACTCAAAATATTCTACAGATGCCATCTTCCATACCTCCTGTGGATAAGAGAATGGACAAGAGGTATACGTTGTCAGGTCCAGGAACAGATTTTCTTTATTCTCATTGTGGAGGTTTGCTTGGCTCAGATGTACTAGCCTTTTACAGGATGCCCAGGCTAAGGCCATGTTTTTTCCTGTCACTGATAATTCTCTGTTTGGGGAGCAAACAGAGACATACATGAAAAAGATGGATGAATACAGGACCACCTAAAGGAGTGCAGTGGCCAAGGAAAGGCAAGCCAGTCTAGGGCTGGCAGGGGGGTAGACCTTTTCACAGGCCTTTTTACCAAGCCCAGGCTTCCTCCTCTTTGCAGCAGAGGGGGTTCTTCAGAGGGAGAGGCAGAAGCGGGATGAGCAGGCCTGCACCCTCTTCTCAATCTAGGGCTTCTGCTAAACAGACACCCTGATGTATCAGACCAGGTCGCCTCCTCAGTTCCAGTAGGGGAGAGGCTAGCTTACTTCTTCTAGGCCTCGAAGTCTATCATGTCAGACAAATGGGTCCTGGAAGGTAGTAAGCCAGGGACTTGCTCTCAGCTTCAAAAGATTCCCCAGAATGAGAGCCAGGTCCTTTACACCTGCAACACCTCTGGAAACAATTGCTTTGGAGGCAGAAGTTTCTTCCCTGCTGTCTCTAAAAGCTGTGGGAAAGGTCTGTATTCAAGATACTTCCTTACCCAAAAAAGACGGGAGTGGCGATCCATCCTAGACCTGAGATATCTGAACAAACGTATCACAAATCCAAAATTCAAAATGGTAACTCTGGGAATACTACTTCCCTCTGTAAGGCCAGGAGGCTGGTTAGCTTCCTTGGACCTCAAGGATGCCTATTTCCACATTTCTGTCAGATGCTCCCACAGAAAGTACCTCAGGTTCGAGTTGCCCTCAGGTCATTACCAGTTCAGAGCAATGCCCTTCGGTCTAACATCTGCTCCAAGGGTATTCACAAAATGTCTAGCAGTAATAGTAGTAATAGTAGCCTTCCTCAGAAGGCAGGGAATCTCAGTGTTTCCTTACCTAGACGATTGGCTTATTGTAGGCCAATCCTCAGACCAAGTCAGGTAAGCTCTAGAGGTAACCCTGAGGCTTCTGGGTTCTCTAAGATTCCTTCTCAGTTTACCCAAGTCAGTTCTAGAACCAGTGCAACTCTTTACTTTTATAGGAGTGGAGCTGAATACTATTCAGGCAAAGGCCTTTCTCCCTTGCGCAAGGGTAAAGGCCCTTACAGATCTGGCTTCTTCTTTTCTATTACTAGTATCTCATCCAGCTAAACATTTTGTTCAGCTTCTAGGACACATGGCAGGCTCCACTGCAGTGCTTCACGGAGCCAGGTTTCAGATGAGGGACATTCAGTTCCACTTATGGTCCTTTCGGTCTCAGAGAAAGGATTCTCTCACAAAGCTGTTTCCAGTGACTCAGAGTCTTGTCCAGGCTCTCCAGTGGTGGTTGGAGGAGGACAATCTCTGACAAGGTGTTCCATTTCTCAGTCAAACACCCTCAGTGGTCTTTACCAGAGATGCTTCCCTTCTGGGGTGGGGAGCCCACCTGGGGGAGCTCACTGCACAGGGTACTTGATCATAGCAGGAGTCTCTCCTTCACATCAGTCTTCTGGAACTCAGAGCTGTGTATCTGGCCCTTCAGGCTTTTTCAGAATCAGTCAAAGGGAAGGTGGTACAGATCAGGACAGACGCCACTGCTGTGTGGCACATAAACAAGCAGTGGGGCTCTCAGTCCATGGCCTTGCACACGGAAGCCATGAAGGTATGGTCACTGGCTTACTCTCTTCAGAATTCTCTGACAGCAGTACATCTTCCAGGGAATATCAATGTGCTGGCAGATGCCTTATATCCCAGGGTCACCACGAGTGGTCCCTGAACTCTCATGTTCTTCAGGTAATTTTCAAGAGATGGAGCACTCCAGAGATAGACCTGTTTGCAGCCCCAGACAGCCATCGATCCCATTATTCTGCTACAGACCCCCAGTCCTGGGGACTGTTCCTCTAGATGCTTTCCTGTTAGACTGGACAAACAGGTTTCTTTATGCCTTCCTTCCTGTTCCTCTGATATTCAGAGTACTGATCAGGATCAGGTCTCAACCCTGCACAGTGATCCTGGTGGCTCTGGACTGGGCAAGGCAACCATGGTATTCTCTGTTGCTGTCTCTAGCAGTTTCAGTCCACCTTTTTCTACCCAGGAGGCACAATCATCTGACCTCCTCTCTGGGGAGGATTTGGTACCCCAATCTCCAGTCTCTCAGACTCGAGGCTTGGTTCTTGAAGAGTTGAGTATGCAGGTCTGCACCTCTTTTAAGGGGTAATGGATATCCTTTAGGTTTCTAGGAAACCTTCCACCAGAAAAACTTACAATTCTAAATGGAAAAGATTCAGTATTTGTTGTTCTCAGAGAGACATACAGGCAGATTCTGCGGGCATCTCCACAGCCCTGGATTGTCTGGTTCTTGTTAATGGTCTAGGTTTTAGGCCTGCTACCCTTAAAGTTCATCTGACAGCTGTCTCTGCCTTTCTTTCTGCGGGGAAGGGATCTTCCCTTGCATCTCATCCTGTTTTCAGTAAGTTTTTTCAAAGGTCTGGTTCATATCAACCCTTCCTTCAGGGAGCCTACTCCTGCTTGGTACTTGAATATCTGTATTGCACGGCTTATGCAGCCCCCCTTCAAACACTTGTCCTCAACTGAGCTTAAGTACTTGACTTGAAAGACTGTGTTCCTGGTAGCTATCATGTCTGCCAGGAGAATCAGTGAATTGCAGGCCCTGTCAGTGGAACCTGACTACATTTCCTTCCATAGGGATAAGGTGGTCTTTAGGACTAATAGAAAATTTCTTCCTAAAGTGGTTTCGGATTTTCATCTGAACCAATCCATGTCTCTGCCTGTGTTTTTCACTGACCATTCCTCTTATGGGGAGAGAAGATTGCACAGTCTGGATGTGAAAAGGGCACTTGGCTATTATATAGAGCATACTAAGGCCCATAGGAATGATTGTCTTCAGTTATTTTTCACTTATGGAGAAGTGGGAAAATGTAGACCTGCTACTAAAAGAACTGTTGCCAGGTGGAGTGTCTCTTGTATTCAGTTCTGCTGTTGAAAGTTAGGGAAAGAGCCCACTCATGCCTGAGGGCTCACTCAACCAGGGGTACACTTGTCTCCCTGGCAGCTGCTAGGGATATTCTTTTGGTGGAAATTTGTAAAGCAGCCACCTGGAAAACAGTGCACACATTTACCAAGCATTACTCCCTCGACAGTCAGACCAGAAGTGATGCTAGGTTTAGCACAGCAGTACTGCAGATCTTGTTCCCAAAGTGAGGTTCTGTGATTCCCTCCTCCAGGGGGAAACTGCTTGACAGTCTGCATATAGTCAGAATACAGCAAGACTTCATGTTATTTGAAAACAAATTACTTACCATAGTAATGTTTCTTCTTGTGGAGTCTTGCTGTATTCTGACATCCCTCCCTGCCTCCCCTCTCAGAACCTAGTTTTTGGGATGTGGGTGGGCAGGTACAGTGTTGCACCCAAGAGGTGTCCCTTTTATACCCTGCCTGGTTAGGCAGGTATTTTGCTGATTATTGTTATTGTTAGTAGCATTTTCACTATCTACTTAAGGTTCTTCTTCGGTTCTCGACTTGAGTCTTGTGGACCAAAGTATTTGTTGCCTATGGCTTAAATTTTACACAGTTTCTATAGCTATTAGTTGGTTAGTGTAGTGCTCATAAGATTCTGACGGTTGCTTGAGATGTACCAGAGACAGAGGTTTGAAAACCAAGCTCAAGCTCAATGTTCTATGCTCTGGCATAGAGTTAACCCTTTCCTCTCTGGAGCAGTTCAAGTGCTGGGGCTAACTACATATAGTCAGAATACAGCAAGACTCCATTAGAAGAAACATTACTATGGTAAGTAATTTTTTCTTTCTGCCTATTCACGTCTTGGGCGCTTAGCACCATCTTTTGCACACTGCTTTGCAGAGATCTACTCCTCCTGTTCACTGGTTCCACTGCTAGCTGTGGGGGTGGGCAGTTAGGTACCCTCCTTGCTGGCCTGCCACCCCCCCTTGGCTAGGTTATCTGCTTGTCCATGTAGCATTTAATCTCATCATTGAGTGCTTGGATTCCCCTCCAGGTATATCTGTCCATCCATATCTGGATGAGTGGCTCATAGTGGTGAAGACCCTTCCACTTCTGGAGGAGGCTCTCTCCCTAACAAGACACTCTACAGTCCTTGGGATTCATTATAAACCCCAAAAAAGCCCACTTGGTACCAGGTCAGCTCCTTACCTTCATAGGAGCACAGTTGGACACTGCACAGCAGAGCCTTTCTTCCTGCGGAAAGGATTAAACATTTTCTGTTAGTGGCGAACTCTTTTGTCCTGTGCCAGCCCATGCCAGATGGACACTTCCTACAGCTCCTGGGCCACATGGCATCTATGACAGCTGTGGTCCCAGGAATCAAGTTCAGAATGAGGTACATTCAGCAGTACCTAAGGTCTCACTGGTCCCAGAGCAAAGATTCCCTGTCCAAATTAGTCCAAGTCACAAAAACTTCCTTCAGTTTCTGGACTGGTGGAAGGACGCTGCCAACATTTCGGTAGGGGGTGTCCTTCCAGGTACCCTCCCCTTCGAGAACCATTATTACAGATGCTTCTCTACTTGGATGGGGCACTCACATGAACGACTCTTCTGTCAGTGGCTCCTGGACTTCACAAGAGTCACAGGCCCACATCAGTCTGCCGGAACTCGGGGGCCATTTATCTGGCTCTCACATCATTTGCTTCACAGATAAAAGGGTAGACTGTCCAAATCAGAATAGACAACACCACTGCTATGTTTTACATAAGCAAGCAGATGGGCACAAGGTCCATCATCATATTCCTGGAGACCATGAGAATTTGGGGCCTGGCCTATTCCTTGGGAGTCAGTCTGTCTGCCATACATCTCCCAGGCAAAGACAACACCCTGGTGGATGCCCTCAGTTGCATCAACTAGGGACACAGGGAATGGTGTTTAAACAGACAGGTGTTGGCCATAGTGTTCAGAAGGTGGTGCACACCAGAAGTGGATCTGTTCTCCTGTCACCTGAACCACCAACTTCCTCTGTTCTATTGCAGGCCCCCAGCAATGGGAACTCTTGCCTTAGCTCTGGAGTGGACAGGAAAGTTCCTTTATGCCTTTCCTCCTTTTTCTTTGATTTTCAGAACATTGCTAAAGCTCAAACATCAGCCTGCAACAATGATTCTGGTGGCGCCAGATTGGCCGAGGTAGGCATAGTACCCTCTGCTGATGTCCCCTGTCCTGCATCATGCCTATTCTTCTGCCTCTCAGTCACTCCCTACTGTCTCTTCCCCAGACAGGGATATCCTACCGAGATCTGAAACCTCTTCACCTCAAAGCTTGGCTCTTGAGGAGTTAAGTTTCCGGATGTTCAATATTCTGAGCATGTGCTGAAGAGCCTGAGGATGTCCAAAAGCCTAGTAAAAAAATACTTATGTAGCCAAGTGGAAAAGATTCTCCCTCTGGTGCAAGAAAAAGCACATTAATCCTCTTAAGGCTTCAGTTCCCAACATTTTCGATTATTTGGTGCACCTACAGGACTCAGGTTTGAAGCCTTCCTCTCTGAAGCTTCACCTGGCCGCTGTTTCAGCTTATCTCTCTGTTGGGAAAACTCTTTGTTTTCATAACCGGTCTTTAAGCAGTTTTTCAGAGATGATCTCCATGTCCAGCCTCCAATCAGGGAACCTGTCCTTCCTTGGAGCCTGAATCACTGTATTGCCAAGATCATGGAGTCACCCTTTGAACCCATGGCTGTGGCTCACCTTAAGTATGTCACTTGGAAAATTGTGTTTTTAGTGGCCATTACCTCTATGAGAAGGATTCCAGAGTTACAGGCCCTCTTCACTGAGCCCGACTACATTATTCCCCACAGGGACAAGACTGAGCTCAGGACAAACAGGAAATTACTGCATAAGGTGGTCTCTGAATTCCACCTTAACCAATCCATCACTTTGCCTGTATTTTTTTTTTACTGAGAAATCCACTCCAGGGAAGCAGAAGCTCCACAGTCTGAACATCAGATGGGCCCTGCTTTACTACTTGGAGCACACCAAGCAGTTCAGGAACTCGTCCACACAGGTGTTCCTCACCTATGGGGAGGTAGGTAGAGGAAGGCCAACCAATAAGAGAACTATCTTTTGTTGGATAGACGCCTACATTCGGTTCTGCTATGACAAAGCTGGTAAACAGCCTCCTGAGGGCCTCAGAGCCCACTCTACTAGGGGCACTACTGCCTCTGTGGCAGCTGCTAGGGACATTCCCCTTCTGGAAGTCTGCAGAGCAGCAGCTTGGAAGACTGTACGCACTTTCACTAAGCATTATTGCTTAGATGTGCAATCTAGATTGATGCCTTTTTTTTTTTAAATAGGTTCTCCACCTCCCAACTATACTGCTTTGTAATCTGCAATAGTTACTGATGCTAAAGGATCACTGAGGTAAGAAGAAAAAATTATTCACCATAGTAATCTTCTTCCTTCCAAGGTGTCCTTTAGCATCAGTAAGCTCCCACTCTTCCTCCTATGGTTTTGATTCTGGTTGTTATACATGTTTTTTAAATCCTATTGGTTCTTTCCAGTAGGGCATCTGCTCATTCTACCTTAAAAATATTCTGAAGCCTACTTCCCCTCTCTCTGCTCAGCACATTCTCTAGCTTCAATCTGATTGGCTAATTCATAAAACTCATTATCATACATTCCACCTCTGGGGCAATGCTATCTAGCCAGCTAACTGCTATAGTTACTGATATTCACTTTGGAAGAAAGATTACTATGGTGAGTAATTTTTTCTTCCCTAGCTAAGACACCCCAGTCCTCTCGAGTTGGGATGATTTTTGTACGCCACAAACGAATTATAGCTTTCTGAGCTGCAAGAATGAGAATGGTAACCTGTCTGTGAGTTACCCGGTCAACCCTGACTCCCTCCGGCAGTGTGAATGACAGGATATGTGCCAGAGTAAATAAGTCTGCACAATCATAAATAGCTCTTGGCTCCTGGATCACCTCCCACCAGTAAGGAGCCATGGGTCCACAGGCTCACATAATATGTGTATGGTCTGCCTGTATATGCCCACAGTCCCTCCACATCCTCCCATGGACAGCTTCTGAATTGTTTGCCTGTATGGAAAAAAACAGATCCGAAGCTTCCACGCATATTCCTTCCAACATGGAGAGCTAGAGACTTTATATATAGTGAGGGCTGGCCCTAGCCACCTGTGAGCTGAAATATCACTTTAATTCCTGTGACCATTTTACTCTAACTCGGTGGAGTCCACCAGCCTCTTCCTCAAAGCTCTATATATAGAACTAATAAGATGCTCAGTTGATGTCCCGGTAATATGAGACAGAACTAATGAGATTAATAGTGATGGTTTCTCTGCTATATAAGCGAACGACTCCTCATACGGTTGTAAAAAGGATTTTAATTGCAAATAGCTATGAAAGCTCCTCTGAGGGAGAGAGACGATAGGAGCCCTGTGGAGATACAAACGGGTGAATGCTGGTGGGCCCACCAATTGAGATATGAAATCTCAAACCATGCCCTTGCCACCAAAGGAGAGCCTTATCTAGTCGGTTGTGTGGACAGTTAAGATTATGGGCAAATGCTCTTAAATAAAGTGCCTCGGTCTGTGTCAAATATTTTCGAATAACTTGGAGCCAGTGACAAAGTAGTTCTTCTGTATACTGGGAGAATTTGCTTAGTGGGACACGTTGTTTGGGGGGGTTACCAAACAAGTAACCTGTAAGGTTAAATAAATTATTTATAGCGATCGCTGTCAGCTTCTGGTGGGCACTGTACTGTGGATTTAACCAACACAAGAGGGTTCGTACCTGAGAGGCCATTGCATATTTTCTAAAATTAGGCAAAGTGAGGTCTTCTTTGTCACGCGATAACTAAAGAATAGAGTTCCTCACTCTGGGAGGCGGTCCTTTCCAAATAAAGTGGGAGATCAGTCTATCCCACGTTTGAAAATAAGATTTACCAGGAAGTACACGGAGTGTCTGTAAGAAAAATAAAATGTTGACTGTAACCTTAACCTTGCTTCCCGCAGTGCATTGTATTGATGTGTATGGTATTGTTCTCTGCTTTGCCACCAGTAAAGAAAGTTGACAAAAAAGGCACCGTGTAAGACTGTGTTCTGCTCTGTGTAAATCTCTTCAACTCTTCCTTCTCTGAAGCAAGACAGTTAAAATACCATTTAGTCCAGTTTTATAAGTGCTGATACAGTGATGTTTGAAAATGACTAACTCAACTTTTGTTGGATGTCTTCTAGGTTTTCCCATCAGGCCATGCAGCAGGCGCCCATAATGAGTGGGATGAGCCATGTGCCCACCCAGGGAGTTCACTCAGGGATACGGGCCACTCAGATGATGACAGAACAAACATACCTGAGACAGCAGATGCTCAGGGTAAGTGTGGAATTGTTCTTCTGGCAGGGAATGGGGCCAGTCAGCTTCATTAACCCTCATTCATGGACCGTACCAGGGGAAACCAGTCAATTTTGTTAACCCTCGTCTACATAGCAGGGAAGGGAATAAGTCTAGTTTTTTAACCTCATTCGTGTAACAGGGTGTGGAACTACTTTCATTAACCATTAGTCATGACCGGGCATGGAACTGCTCTGTTTCGTTAACCCTCTGCTGCATGGCAGGGCAGGAAATAAGTCAATTTCATTATACTTCAGTTCCATGATAGGGAGTGGAACAAACTTGTTCTATTAATCCTTGATCATACGGCAGGGTGTGGAACAGGTCTGTTTAATTAACCCTTGTTTATTACGTGGCAGGGCATGGAGCAAGTCTGTTTCATGAACCTTCAGCCACATGGTAGGGAGTGGAACTAGTCTATTTCACTAACAATTCCTAATGTAGCAGGGATCAGAACATAGAACATAATGTATGGGGAGCAGTTAACAACCACGTTGTATTCGCATTGAGAGGTTACCATGGTCTGCAAAGTCCCACCAGTACCTCCGTGTTCCCTGCCACTTGATTGAAGCACCAGGGACCCACCTCTGGGTGAAGGGCAGGTTGGAGCTCTTGCCCTTCCTGTGGGCACCTTGATGCCCCTTTGGCAGTTGAGGAGACTATTTAGGGTCTCTAGGCTCCTGGAGGTTCCTGCCTCACAGGTTGCTGCTTCTCATAGTGCGCCAGGTTCCCTGGTCAAGTACCTCTCGCTGCCACAGGGACTTCGAGGACCTCCTCCTCTTCTTCGTAAAGGCCTGTTTGGCTCAGCTCTAACCCTCACAGGAAACCCACTCCTGGGGTTTTTCATGAAGGAAAAGTCTCCTCAAGCTAACCCGAAGGTCCTGGTCCTCATCTGAGGTTTTCTTCTAACCCCAGGTATTCTTCAATATCAGTAACTCTTGCAGTCAGCCTCCTGGATTGCACTGCCCCAGAGATAAATGGATTTTTATGCAAATAATGGAACATTAATTGGCTTGTGCCTGTGACTGGGTTGAATAGGACCCTGTCCCACATGGAGAGTTTGGATGCAGGGATCTGTCCTGATCTTATCTGTGTCAGTCTTCACCTTTGGGTTATTGACCGGAGGTCATGTCCCCGCAATTTTTTTTTTTTGATGGGTGGAGTCGACGCACCATCAGCATCGCCCTCGAGACCGATGCACTGCGTAGCGTTCGCAGGTTGGCCGTTCGGTGCTGTTGACTCCGCCCTCCCACCAGTTCTTCATCTCCTGCCATCGAGGTCACCTCGTGGGAAGCTTCTAAGAGCAACTTTGAGGCCTGCTGCTACACAGTTTCGTTTCTTCGTTTTCAGCTCTGTCGACTCCAAGACGTAGTTTGTCTGCCCAGTTCTCCTGCTGGTTCCGATAGCTTACACGACATCGCTTATTTATTTATTTATTTGCTTTTGTTAACCGGGTAAGGCACACTAGACAGCCAAGTGTCTATTTTCAGGTGTGACCCGGGAGGGTTACATAGGTAGATGCATACAAGAACAGTGAAGGAGTCAATTAACATACAGTGAGATAGCATGCTTAACAGGGATTGGGTAGGTAGCTGACAGCATGAGTCAAATTTAACATACAGGCAAATAACAGACTTAACAGGGAATGAATAGGTAGCAAAACAGCACTGGAGATGATTTAGCACATGATAAATACAGCTATGGAACATACAGGGTGAATTCGGCAGCGAGCAGCAAAATACATAAACAGGGTCGATTAATGCAAACAGAAGTAAGTGCCAGCAGAGGGGGGAATGGGGGGGTTACACTGGGGTGGGAGGGGGAAGGGTCTAGAGGACAGGTAAACCCTTAGGGAAGGAGGGCAGGGAGTGAGCATTGTGCGAGGATGTCCAGTACTAGTTTCACGACCAGTTACAGGAGGATAAGTGCAGTGGACGCTGAGACACCCCAGCATACCAGGCGCTAGTGCGCTACGAGGTACAGGGACATGTGGAGGATAATTTCAGGAAGTTCCGAAGGGAGGCTTTGAAGTCGGGATGGGAGGGGGAGGGCTGGGAGCAAGCTCCATATTTTTGGGGCATAGGTGGTGAAGGCCTGATCCCCCGCAGGGGAACGAGTTCTAGGAACCAGGCAATCCAGTGTTGCCCTCGACCTAAGATGGTAGGATGGGGTGCCAGGGCTGAGGGGAAGGGTGAAGGCAGAAGGGGTGGCCGATTTGACAATGTTATCGATGAAGTTCCCAAGTACGAATGTGCGGTGCTTCTCTGGAGGGAGCCACTCCAGGCGTGTGTAGAGATCACAGTGGTGCGTGAGGGGAGGGGCGGAAAGTGCGAGGCGGCAGATGTTGTAGGCTGTGTCCCATTTCAAGAGGCTGGATTTAGGTACTGGGGCAAAGGTTACTAGCTCATAGCAGAGTGTAGGGAGGAGGACCCCCCCCTGGCTAGGGCCATACAAGCTGCCGGAGTTGAGCAGTTTTTGGCTCTGTAAGCGAGACCAAGCTTACTATTAGTTGCCTTACAGACGTTCCGAATGTGTAGGGAAAGATCAAGCTGCGGGTCCAGAGTGACGCCCAGATACTTGACAGCGGCCGCTGTCTGCAGTGGGGAGCAGTCAGCCCCGTAGATTTGAAGGGGAGCAGGGCAGGATTTTGTCTTATTCTGGGAACCAAAAAGCATGGCTTGGGTTTTCTTGAGATTGATGGTAAGTCTATGTTCCACCAGCCAGGACTGGATGCGCCTGAAGTCGAAATTTAGTTGGGAGTTAATGGTGACGATGTCCTGGGCACTGGCCAAGATGACAAGGTCATCCGCATACAGGGTGGTATGCCCATGGACAGTGATGGATGGCAGTTCGTTAATGAAGACAGAGAAGAGGGTAGACCAAGGACAGAACCCTGAGGGACCCCACAACAGACTGAAGAGAGGTTGGAAAGGGTCCAATTAAAGTTGGTGTACTGCTGCCTGCCAGAGAGGTAGTTGAGGAACCACGCATGGGCAGGGGGAGAGAGACCAAGGGATAAAAGAGTGGAGCTGAGGAGTGAGTGATCGACCCTATCAAAGGTTTTGGAGAGATCCACAAAGATAGCTCCAGTAAGGTTGCCTTGGTCAGCAGCAGTTCTGATCAATGAGGTGACTACAGCGAGGGCGGTGGACATGCTATACCCTTTCCTAAACCCATGTTGTGCCGGAGAGAGGAGGTTGTGGCTTTGTATATACTGGGATAGCTGAGAGGCCACAACTTTCTCCAGAATCTTGGAGGTAACAGACAGAATGGCGATGGGTCGATAGTTATGGGGATCCTTGGGGTTACCTTGTTTTAGGACAACCTTGGCCACTTTCCAAATGTCTGGGATGATCCCGGAGTTAAGGGAGGTATTGAAGATGTGCGTGACGGGCCTGGCAAGGAGGTGGGCCCCTATCCTGAGCAGTTTCGGTTCAAGGCTATCGTGCCCTGCCCCACTATGAGGGGAGAGGCTGGCGAGCAGCTTGGTAAGATTGTTCCTGTATTTGTTTAATTTTGCGACGTTGAGTCTTTTTTGGTGTTTCTTTTTGTAGGTCATGTCTCAGTCGGAGGGCAAGAAATCTTTGAAGACGGGACGGCCCCCCATGCAATGGTGCCTTGTGGCTGTAAGTTTTCCATCACCGACCAGCACAACTGTTGCCTCGCATATCTTGGCCTGCTTCGCAACATGGATTTGTGCAAAGCCTGTTTCTCCATGGACTGCCGGGTCATTGGAAAGTGGGGCGAGCTCCGCCGACTTTTGGGGGTCGGGCGCGCACTTGGGCCAAGCCACGTTCTCTCGGCCTTTCCTCCGGGTCCCCTCCCAGTTCTATATGGACTGAGGAGGAGGGAGCCTCGACCTCTCATAGCCTAGCCATTGCCGAGGCTCCTCCGGCAGTGCAGGAGGGGGATGGGCGGGAGGCACCGCATTGGCAATCTACCCTTCGGGGGCGAAGGATCCCGAAAGCCCAGGTTGACACCGTCCTTGACGACGTCTGTTGGCGCCGTTCGCGCTGATGGTGCCATCGTCTGCGCCAGTCCATCGCTCAGCGCCGTGGCTGCTGTCTGCGCCATTCACGGAGCCGATGGTGCTAGCAGCGCCATGGGAGGTTCTACAGTGCCATCTATGACTTTTTCTCGCCTCAGTGCTGTCCGCAGCACCGAGGTTGAGCATGGCGCCGTGTCCAGCTCCAGAGCCATTCGCGGTTCCAGGCATGGGCATGGCACCGTGGGGTTTCGGATCTCGGCGCCGTAGGCACTGTTGGAGTCGTCGTTGGCGCCATCTCTGCCCTCGGCGGCACCATGTCAGGTTCTAGCTCTGAGACTGCGGTCCTTGTTAGAGCCATGTCCTCTTCTGCCACCATCCGCAGTGCTGCAGAGGATGCTGGTACCGACTCTGCTGCAGTCTCTGTTTCTGGTAGCCTATTTGGTCGGGATGGCAGCAGGCGCCCACCAACTGTTTGGCACAGGGCTTCGGTTTCCACCTCTTCAGAGGAGGAGTCAGACTGTGAGTCGGACAAGCAGTCTGGCTGTTTGGAGTTAGCTGCTGGCATGGGCACCCTCGTAGTGTCCTCGACAGGCCAGAGTCAGCCCCCTCTAAGGAGCAGACAGTGACTGCCAGGGCCGAGGTCAGGGGTTCTGACCAGCAGGCAGTGGTGCAGGCTTCCATTGCACTGCAGCCCCGGCCTCGGAGAGTTCTCTAACCCCTCGGCAATGGTACCCCCTCAGGTGGTGTGCCTAGATCACCCAACTTTGGGTCTGATCGGAGTACCCACAGGAGGGGAGGGTGCTGCGCCCTGTATAGCTCCTTCGGGGGCTGACCAGGGCTGTCAGTTGCCTAGGCTAGCTCTCTCAAGGAGGAGGGCACTCTCAGATTCAGGGGTGTTGAGGGGCTTGGGGTCTGTGCGTCGACCTTTTTCTGGAACCCACCCAGGCTCTGAGAGAAGCCATAGCACGGCTCTCCGCTCTTCCCCCTCTGTTTCCTTGAGAGGGCCCTATTCTTTGGAGGTAGGGGACCATCCTTCTGGATTTACACGGCCCCGGTCACCTCACAGTGGGGATTCTTCTGAGTGCAACCAAGGCAGTTCCGGTATGGTTGTTCAGCTGTCGGCTGTGGGGTCTTCTGGAGCACCTTCATCTTCTGGGGCTCCTGGTGTGCTCCCTAGCTCAGGCAGAGCTCAGTCGATTTCTTTTGTTGGCTCTGTCCCTATCCCTCTGCCACATTCTCCTGCGCTCCCAGGCATCCTTGGTCCTAGCAGGCCTCTCTCCTGGGAGTAGTTCAGGGCCGTGGCTGCTCAGTTCCCCGCTTATGCCAGGGCCATGGACAGACAGGTTTTTCAACCTCCCCTGGGCAGCCACCCTCTGAGCATTTGAGGTCCTCTGTCTCTTCATCCCCCCTCTTCTGGGGGAGAGGAGAAATCTGTCCACATCTCTCCAGCTACTGATCTTGCTGAATATCAGTGATTACTCTTGAGGATGTTGGAGGACCTGCATATCACCCCTCCCCCTCAAAGCAATCCAGAGCACTCAGCGCACACTTTTCTAGGCGATTGCCGTGAGGACAGCCTTGTGGTGCTCTCCTGGCCTGCTCCCTTTCGGGAGATGTCATTGCGTTCCTGACAGAGGCCTTTCTCCGGAGTTCCTGCCCCTAGGGATCTCTGCCAGCGGTATTGCGTGCCCCCCCCCCCCGGAGTCTCCAGGTTCCATACCTCATCCTCAGTCAGGATTGATGCAACTAGACACTCCTGATGGGATTCGTGCCCTCCACTGTGACCAGCCCCCAGATCAAGATTCCTTGGATTTTGACTTCTGGGGGAGGAGGACGTTCTACTCGGCACGGTTGCTGCTCTATCGCAGCACATCAGGCCCACTACGTATCCTATGATAGGTTCCTGTGGTCCAGGCTGGGTCAGCTCCTAGCCTCATTGCCTGACACAGAGCAAACCAGACAAGCCATTGCATTCTCTGCACGTGGTCTGGAGCTAGCAAGGTACCGAGCAAGGGCATCATGCAGTGCCAGTGAGGTAGCTACCAGGGTTGTAGGGACAGCGATCTGCACTAGGCGGACAGCATGGCTGCATCTTTCCCAGCTGTCACCCTTGGCCCGGCGTAGGATGATTAACTCCGCTCACCAGAGAACCTATCTCTTCTCCCATAGAGTGAGACAGCGTCTGTCCGAGCAACTTCCTTCCCCCTCCGGGGAGTCCCTGTCTCACTGTCCCCACTCGCGGGCTTCTCCAGGCCCAGAAGGTTCTCCCTTTTAGTGTGTCACCCACTGAGAGCTAAGGGACTCCGTCCCTTAGGGTTGAAACCCTATTCGGGGGGCTCGGTACTCACCCAATGGTGATGAATGGTGAAGATTGACACAGATAAGATATAAAAATTACGTACCTACTGTAATTATGATCTTTCTGTGTATCTTCACCATTCATCACAGTCCCACCCGCCATCCCCCTGGGACCTCAGTCTTTGGGTCCCCTTCCCTTTCTGTGTCCCTTTTCACCCCCCTCTTTTCTGTTCGTCAGAGGTGGGGTAAGGTGAGGACACATAGGGGGATAATTTTTTAGAGGGAGTGATCAGGATGGGGGGCAGTCCTCCAGTGCTTTGGCTCCACCCCTGTGAGGTGGGAGTTGGTAGTTGTCCTCTGTTCTCTCCACTTTCTTGTCCCGTCAATCCTTAGTTCCCTTGTCCTGTGGACATACCTTTAATTTCCTAAAGAAATCAAAATTTCTTGCACCAGATTTTTTTCCCTGAGAGGGGGGAGAATAACCCTGCGTCCTGTCTTTCTCAAGAATACCCGGTTTTCCTCCTTACGGAGTTATTGCCAGTGATTCTGTGCCTTGAATTCTGACAGTGAGCCTTTTGGCTACTCCTTGCAGTTCCTATACAATTGGGAGACAATTCAACGTTCAAGGTTCCAGGTTATGGTTGTTATCTTCCCCCCTTCCCAAGCTTATCCTAAATCCTTCTCTTTCCTTTTCTAATTTCCAGAGGTTGGGGCCTTACCCAATTCCCTTAGTTTTTCCTTCTTCTGTCCTCTCTGTCATTTATTTCTCCTTTTGGTTTATATATCCTTTTCTTTGTCTGTCCCTTGGACTTCTTTTTCCCACCCTGCCACCCCTTTTTCCTCACCTCTCCGGCAACTCAGAACTGGTGGGAGGGTGGAGTCGACAGCTCCTAATGGCCAACTCACGAGCGCTACACAGTGCGTCGGCCTCGAGGGTGGCGCTGATGGTGCGTCAACTCTGCCTATCTTAAAAAAAAAAAAAGCTCCCGTGGGGTCATGACCTCCAGCCAATAAGCCAAAGGTGATGAATGGTGAAGATGCACAGAAAGATCATAATTACGGTAGGTACGTAATTTTCATTTATTTCTTTCCTGTCTCTTGTCTGTCTGGTTGCGCAACCAGATTTTCCCTTGAGACCTAGGATTTGATTACCCCGACAGTCTTGGTATTCTTTGCTTCTCAATGTCTCTGTCTTCCCTTGCTGTTCTGTCTTTTCCTCCCTTGCAGAGCTGCTGGTATAAAAATATATGTGAATCATTATGTGGAAATGTAACTGATATTGGGATCCCTTTCTTTAGAAATTATACAGTGTTACTGTTGAAATGTGTATATAATTATAGTTTGAGACGACTGCAAAAAGCTATTGGGAACTCAAGAGGTTAACCTGAGAGCAGTTTATAAGCCCTTTTTCAGAAGCTGTGAAGAAGGGACCTCAGTTCTGGGACATTCTGGTCTTGCTGCACCCGCATGAAATTGCCATAACAGTTTAGAAAAAAAAACAGTGCTTGCTGTGGGGGAAGGGGTTGCAAAGACTTGTAAGAGAGAGCTGCAGTGTTTTGACTGACACACAGAGATTGAAGGAAAACTCAGATGGATCGTCTGTTTATTCTGCCTTTGTAAATAGTTATACTGAACAAGTTTATTTCTTTATGTTGTTGCTAGTACTATTAAACACTTTTTGTGAATTCTACAACTGCTCCTGGTTTTCCTATGCTTCAAGCAACATGAAGTCTTGCTGTATTCTCACTAACTGCAGTTAGCTCCAGCCTTTAAACTGCCCCGGAGAACACAGGGTTAACTTTCTATGCAGTGCATAGAATACTGAGCTCGAGCTTGGTTGAGGTCTCTGTCTGCAGCCCTTTGAAATCCAACCGTCAGATTCTTTACTCTGCCTAACTGAACAGTCGCTCCGGAGATTTCTCCTTCAGCTCGGTTCGGAAAGTTGGTAAAGTGTCGGTAAAATTTGTCGGTTTTAAACCGAATTTGTTCTGCTTAGTCGGTTCAGCCTCTGTCTGCGGTACCGTGAGTACTAGATAGGTTTTTCCTATATTCTGTGTGGAAATTGTAAACTTGTTTGATCGATTCGGCTGAACCGATCACTTTTGGTGAATTTCTGTTATTTTACTTAGAGTCTGGTTACTGGTCCTTATCGGTTCTAAAAAAAAAAAAAACGGTTTTGAACGTTTTTTTCCAACACCTGTGTCACAGTTAGGAACCGATAAGGGAGGCTTAACTGGCGGGCGCCATAAAAAGGGTAAGTTTGGTTGGGTTAACCATGTCTCAGAAACCCAAGAAGAAAACCAGGCCCACTGGGTTTCAACACTGCAGTGAGTGTGGGGAGGTCTTTGCTAAGGCCGACCCCCACACCACCTGTGTTTAGTGTCTGGGGTTTGAGCACCTCGATACAGACTGCCAAATTTGTAAAAGTTTTCCTAAATCTACCCTTGAAAAGTGATTAGGTAGATTGAGGGAAAAGGAGGCCGAGAAGTCCGCTGACCTGGATGGCCAGCCCGGTTCGGTTCCGACCGAACCAGAAGGAGTGCCCTCTAACCAGGGTGATACTTCTTCAGGCAAGAGGAGAGCCGATCCTGAGGGGTCGGTCCCTACAAAAAGGAAACGCAAAGAGAAATAGACCGGTTCAGATCCAGAGGTTCATGTTCCGACCACCGAAGAAATAGCCAGAGCGATTCGGATTGTGGAATCGCTTCGCCCGGTTCCGACTGATCTGGCACCATTTGGCAGGGATTTGGTTCAGTTGGTTTCCCGGTTCAAGATTATACCCCTGAAGATTTTTATGAACCGGAGTTTGAGAAGGAGGGGGAGTTCGAAGATGATGGTGACTATGGTGAAAGTCTGGATGTGCCTGTGGAACTGGACATCTCCCCAGACAGACCTTCTGGTGTTTCCCCTACTAGGCTTTGAGTCCCCTTCCCACTTTCTGTTTTACAGAAAGGTGGCTGAGACACTCCAGCTTCCTATGGAGGAGGCCATGGAGGATCAACAGGAGCCTCATTATGTGGAAATAATGGACATGCCAGAGTCCAGGAGACTGTCTGTTCCCCTCCACAAATCCTTTGGGAAGCAGACACTCAAAATACTAAAGTCCCCCAATACTGTACGTCTTGTTGACAGAAGGATGGACAAGAGGTGCACACTATCAGGCTCAGATACAGAGTTCTTATACCAACAATGCATCCATGTTAGGGTAGTGCAGGCTGCTGCCTGTGACAAGACAAGTATTCCCTTGGATTCACACCCCCAGACAAAGACTCCAGGAAGATTGATGCCATGGCAAAAAAGCAGTACATGGCATCTTCCTTGGGACTCAGGCAGGCGAACTATATGGCCTACACAGCCAGGTACCAGAAGTCCAGGTGGGACACTGTACTGGCACTGGCTAAACAGGCCTCCCCCCAGCTAGCCAAGGAGTTTGAGGAGGTGGCTGCTGATGGGATTGAGGCATCAAAAGTACAATTTCATGCTGCTGTGGACTCCAGTGATATGTCATCAAGAGTCATGGCTACATCTGTGGCTCTTCGGAGAATGGCTTGGCTCAGATGTACTAGCCTCTCACAGGACACCCAGGCTAAGGCCATGGATTTTCCTGTAGTGGGTAATTCTCTGTTTGGGGAGCAGACAGAGAATTACATGAAGAAAATGGACGAGTACAGGACCACTTATAGGAGTACTAAGGCCAAGGAAAGGCAGGCAACTCCTCAAAGGCAGCAGTCTAAGGGCAGGCCTTTTCATAGGCCTTTTTACCAAGCACAGCCCTCTTCTCCCTTTTCACAGAGGTGGTTCTTCAGATGGAGAGGCAGAAGGGGGATAAGCAGGGCTGCAGACACCCTGATGTGTCTGCCCAGGTCGACTCCCCTATTCCAGTAGGGGGCAGGCTGGCTTGCTTTGTCCAGGACTGGATATCTGTTACCTCAGACAAGCGGGTCCTGGAAGTAGTAAGCCAGGGACTGGTTCTCAGCTTCAAAAAATTTCTGAAGATGAGAGCCAGATCTTTTCCACCTGCAGGTCTCTTAGAAACCCTTGCCCTAGAGGCAGAGGTTTCATCTCTGCTGGCTTTAAGAGCCATAGAGAGAGTTCCTACCCTACACTGGGGCAAAGGTCTGTACTCCAGGTACTTTCTTACCCCAAAAAAGACAGGGGAGTGGTGACCCATACTAGATCTAAGATACCTCAACAAACATCTTTTAAAACCAAAGTTCAAGATGGTAACTCTGGGAACAGTTCTTCCCTCTCTAAGGCTAGGGGACTGGCTAGCCTTCCTAGACTGCAAAGATGCCTATTTTCACATTCCCATCAGGTGTTCCCACAGAAAGTACCTCAGGTTCAAGTTGCCTTCAGGCCACTTATCAGTTCAAAGCAATGCCCTTTGGTCTAACATCAGCTCCAAGGGTTTTCACAAAGTGCCTGGCAGTAGTCGTTGCCTTTCTAAGGAGGCAAAAGATTTCCATCTTTCCATATCTGGACAACTGGCTCGTAGTGGGTCAGTCTCCAGACCAAGTCAAGTCAGACCTGCAAGTGACCCTGCAAGTGCTCACTTCTCTAGGATTTCTTCTCAACCCCTCAAGTCAGTTCTTGAGCCAGTGCGGCTCCTTACCTTTATAGGGGCAGAGCTGGATACTGTCAAAGCAAAAGCCTTCCTTCCCCTGGAAAGGGCAAGGGTTCTTATAGAACTGGCTTCTTCCTTCAGCCTTCAGGTATCCCGACCAACAAGGCATTTGCTTCAGCTCTTGGGCTACATGGCAGCTTCTACAGCAGTAGTCCAAGGGGCAAGATTCCAGATGAGGGACATTCAGTTCCATCTAAGGGCCTTTTGGTCCCAAAGAAAGGATCCCCTTACCAGACTGATTCCAGTGACTCGGACTCTGATCCCAGCCCTTCAGTAGTGGCAGGATCAGGACAATTTAAGACAAGGTGTCCCTTTTGTGACTGTCTCATTCAGTGGTCCTTACCGTGGATGCTTCCCTTCTGGGTTGGGGAGCCCATCTGGGGACCCCCACTGCCCAGGGACTGTGGTCCCCTCAGGAATCCCTTCTCCATATCAATCTCCTAGAACTCAGGGCATTGTTTCTGGCCCTGCAAGCTTTCTCTCAGTCAGTGCAGAACAAGGTGGTTCAGGTCAGAACAGACAACACCACCACCATATGGTACATCAGCAAGCAGGGATACACTCGGTCTACGGCCTTGTGCACGGAAGTCATGAAGTTGTGGTGCCTGGCTTATTCCCTGCAAACCTCTCTGATAGCAGTCCACCTTCCAGGGAAGGACAATGTGCTAGCAGATGCACTGAGCAGGATCTCACAGGGCCATCACGAATGGTCCCTGGACCCTCTGGTGTTTAAGGTGATTTTTTTCAAGGTGGGGCCCTCCAGAGATGGATCTCTTTGCAGCCCCAGACAATCACCAACTTCCTCTCTTTTGTTGCAGACCCCCAGTCTTGGGCTCAGTCCCTCTGGATGCTCTGATTCTGAACTAGGAAGGAACATTTCTGTATGCCTTCCCTTCCTTTCCCCTACTCTTCAAAGTTCTAGTCAAGATAAGGTCACAACTTTGCAAAGTGATTCTGATTGCTCTAGACTGGGCCAGACAGCCTTGGTACCCCCGTTGCTGTCTCTAGCAGTCCATCTTCCCCTGTCTCTTCCAAGGAATTACAACCTGTTAACCTCCTTTCAGGGGAGGATTTGGTACCCCAATCTTCAGTCTCTCAATCTCAGGGCATGGCTCTTGAAGAGTTAGAGTCTGCAGACTTGCATCGGTCTCAGGGGGTTTTGGATATCCTCAAAGCCTATCAAAAGCCCGCCAGTAGAAAAACCTATAACTCCAAATGGAAGAGATTCAGCATTTGGTGTTCCAAGAAACATATTACTCCAGACACTGCTGAATTGCCTACAGTTCTGGATTATATGGTCCATTTGAATGGCTTAGGCCTCAGACCAGCTACCCTCCAGGTGCACTTGTCAGCTGTTTCTGCTTTTCTGTCCGTGGGGAAGTCTTCCTCACTATCATCTCATCCTGTGTTCTGTAAATTTTTTAAGGGATTGCTTCATACCAGTCCTCCCTTTAGAGATCCTGCCCCTGCCTGGGATTTAAATGTTTGTATTGCTCAACTTATGCAACCTCCCTTTCAACCTGTGTCCTCAGCAGAGCTTAAGAGCGTGACTTGGAAAGCTGTGTTTTTAGTAGCCATTACCTCCGCCAGAGGTATCAATGAATTGCAAGCCCTGTCAGTGGAACCTGATTTTATCTCCTTTCATAGGGATAAAGTGGTCCTTAGAACCAATAGAAGGTTCTTGCCCAAAGTGGTTTCAGATTTTCACTTGAATCTGTCTGTCTCTTCCTGTCTTCTTCACTGATCATTCTTCTTCAGGAGAGAGGAGGCTACAAAGTTTAGATGTTAAAAGGGCCCTTAGCTACTACATAGAGCGTACCAAGGGTCACAGGTTTGATTCCCTCCAGTTGTTCCTCACATACGGAGAAGTGGGAAAGAGCAAACCTGCCATCAAGAGAACTATTGCCAGGTGGATTGTGTCTTGTATACAATTCTGCTATGAGAAACTAGGAAAGATTCCACCCTCAGGCCTGAGGGCTCACTTCACCAGAGGTACAGCTGCTTCCCTGGCAGCAGGATATCCCTCTCTTAGAAATTTGTCAAGCAGTCACCTGGAAAACAGTCCATACCTTTACCAAGCATTACTCTCTGGATATCCAGGCTAGTAGTGATGCTCGGTTTGGCACAGCGGTACTTCAGAGCCTATTCCCAAAGTAGGTTCTCTGCCTCCTCCATGGAGGTACTGCTTGGTAGTCTGCAGTTTAGAATACAGCAAGACTTCATGTTGTTTGAAAAAACAATCACTCACCTTAGTAACTGTGTTTCTTCTAATGGAGTCTTGCTGTATTCTGACCTCCCTCCCTGCCTCCCCTCTCAGAACCTGTTTTTTGGGAAGTGGTGGGCAGGTGCAGTGTTGCACCTCAAGGGTGCTTCTTATACACCCTCCTCTTTTTGTTTGGGTGTTTGTTTTATTGTTGTTCTTATCTGGATTGGTTTTGGGTTTCCTGACTTGAGTCTTCCTTGGGAATTCAAAACTCTTGTTGCCAGTTGGCTAGTAAAAATTTTACAATTTCCACATAGGGTAGTTAGTGAGTTTTTGCTCATAAGAATCTGACGGCTGGACTTCAAAGGGCTGCAAACAGGGACCTCAACTGAGCTCGAGCTCAGCATTCTATGCATTGCATAGAAAGTTAACCCTTTGTTCTCCGGGGCAGTTTAAAGGCTGGAGCTAACTGCAGTTAGTCAGAATGCAGCAAGACTCCATTAGAAGAAACACAATTACTAAGGTGAGTAATTTTTTCTTCCTGACCTGTGCCTCGATGACAATGCCACTATTCAGATCTGCTGCCCTGCCAACTCTAGGCATTCCAAGACCTTCAGATTTCTTTCTCCGCCTGCCTAGTTGGTCGCCTCGGAGACTGCTCCTCAGCGTTTACTGAGAGAACTTCGTTTCTAGGGACATGGATATGTTGTTCATCCACACTGTCGGGCAGGTATCCTTGCTGCTTTAAATCTTGCCGAAAGGTCTTCAAGCTGGCTCCTCCCAACCACCCGGGTGGTAAAACTCTCGGCTCCGCCCCATGACGCCAGATCTTCCTTACCGCTTGGAAGCTCAGGTTCCCTCCTTAACGCTCTGCGTATAAGACTGGTTCCTAATTCTTCGGTTTTCCGAATTTAAAAGTTTTTTGCTTAATAGACTTCGGTCTTCTATCCCTCGCGGCTGCGATGGACAAATCGACTCCCGGTTTTCGGCGGTGCCCTTGCGGGCAGAAGATGTCTCGGACGGATCCGCACTCCACGTGTGTGTACTGTTTAGGCCTTGAGCACGACCCGCAGGCTTGCGACCTGTGCTCTTCCTTCTCAGCCTACGTCCTCAAAGACCGTGCTGCCCGTTTACAACTAGGGCGCCCCGAGAAACGTTTTCCTCCGGTAAAGTCAAAAGAGGCCCGATCGGCGGT
Source organism: Neoceratodus forsteri (assembly GCA_016271365.2). Lineage (NCBI taxonomy): Eukaryota > Metazoa > Chordata > Ceratodontiformes > Ceratodontidae > Neoceratodus > Neoceratodus forsteri. The sequence goes on along the minus strand of JADMNL010000023.1, from coordinate 361,550,133 downwards.
TTCCGCGGCGGCGGGCTCGGCGGATCAGCTAGAGCAGATGATCGCCCTCGAAGAGGAGGCGGCGCGGGCCGCATCTTCCTCAACCGCGGCATTTATTCCGCTCTCCTTGGGTTCCTCTTACACAGCTTCCTTTAAGGAGCTTTGTCTGTCCCTCTCCACTAGGGGAGAGGGACCAATGTCTGCTGGACCTTCTTCTCGGTCCAAGAAGAAAGACAAGGGTAAGTCTCTTCATCGACGCTCTTGGGAGCGGGAAAGGTCCCTCTCCCCGAGTTGTCAGCCATCAACTTCGGTCGATCGTTCGGCTCCGGCCACTGGTCTCATGGTGTCCCCGTCAGGTCAGTTGACCGAGACTCCCGTCGACGCAGTCGAGATCTTTCTTGACCGTTGGACGGGTTGTCGACCGGCGAAGCCGAAAATCCCCTCTCCCCGGTGGGAGTTGAGGATCCCGTGGGCTTGCCAGTGCCTCCAGTTCCGGAGCCCTTAGGTGTTTCCTTCGAGCCGAGGGAGGAGCCGGTTCCACCCGTCCCCTCCCCGCACCGTCCTCGGAAAAGCCGAGGTTCTCGGTCTCGGACTTCTTCGCGGTCCAGCCGATCCTGCCATCATAGGCAGTCTCGGTCTCGGCACCGCGGTAAGCAGCGCCGCCGCTCTTCCTCCTCCTCGGATGAGGGGAGGCTTCGACGCAAGTTGCGTCGACGATACGAGGACCTCATGTGGCAACAGCTCCTTCTGACTGGGAACAAGCCGACGTCATCGCCTTCCCCGGCCATTAAGTGGCTGTCACCGGAGTGGCCGAAACAACCCCCCGTTTTACCAGAGGAGCCTGTTATCAGGCCGGTTGTTCGGCCAAAACCAGCTGCCCCACCGATTCGGTGGAATCCTCCCTCCCGCACTGCGGTTTGGGGCTCGACCAAGAGTTCTCGGTCGGCTCAGGGTCTGCCCCATGGTCTGTCGGTCACCTCACTCCCGATCGCCCTCGGCAGGTGGAGGGTGGCTCAGGCCGAGGCAGTTTCATGGACTCTTCTGAGTCCGACGATCCTCCTTTTCTCCAAGCGAGTGGACTTGGAGTCCTCTGGAGGTCAGTCATGGACGACAGCTCTTCATCCTTCCTGGGGTTGCTCAGACTCATCTCGGAATCCACCGGGATGCAGCTCGAGCCCGTATCCAAGCGGGCCAAGTATCCCCTCACGGAGATATTGGACCGAGGGGAATCCCCTACCGAGGCCTTCCCTGTGGCTGAGGCCATTGTGGGCCCGGCCTTGGAGCTCTGGCAGCGCCCTGCTTCCTGCCCTGCGCCTTCGGCCAGGATGGCCAGGAAGTATGCGGTCCCTACCGGTTCCCTGTCCAGTTTCTCGGAACATCCCTCGGCCAAGGGTTAGTTACCGACAGCATTTTCCGGCGTGCCGGAAACGCTAGGGACGTGGACAAACCTCCCGACAAGGAGTCCAAGAAATTGGACTATGCTGGGCGAAAAGTCTACGCTGCGTCCTCCCTTGGCCTTCATCAGGCCAGCTCAGCCGTACTGATGGCACATTTTTCTCACGCCCTGTTGGGCTCCCTGGACGAGGTGGTCCCTCATCTCCCGGCTGACCTGCAGACCACGGTTAAGCAGGTGCGGGGCAGAGGCGGCCAAGCAGCAACTTCAGACTGCTTTGGACATCGGTGATTCATCGCCAGGTCAATAAGCGGCTGCAGTGGCTGTGTGCCCGTCGGGCATGGCTGAGGATATCCACCTTCACGCGGATACCCAGCACAAATTGGCGGATGTCCCTTCCTGGGACCGACCTCTTTAGCCCTGGGTGGAAGGCCACCTCCAGAGGATCGAAAAATCCAATGCCACTTGGACTCGGTCTCCATCCGCTCAGAGGACAAGGGCGCAGACCTCAACCCAAGCCCTTTCGTCCGTCCTGCGCCCGGCCCAGCAACACCAGGGCCAGCAGGCTCGCGCTTGGCGTCCCAAACCCAAGCTCAGCTTCCTCCTCCAGGAAGCAGGAGGTAGAGACCAGGTGGTCCCTCGGCGGGCCCTCCTCCAAGCCTGCACAGTGACGGGTTGAGGGGTGTCGCTCCCAACCTCGTCACCTCACCCCCAGGTCCCCTGTGGGACGGTCTGCATTTTCCGCCTTTGGTCTGCTATTACCACAGACAGGTGGGTGTTGAGGTGGTAGGAAAGGCCTGCCTCTGGAGTTCGTGCAGGCCCCACCCTTCAGAGCGCCGTCGCTCGGGGCCCGGGTCCGAAGCCTCGCTGTCAGCTCCGCCGAGCCGAGCATCGCCTCCTCCTCGAGAAGGAGGTGATGAGAGGTGGTGGACCCTCCCTCAAACCCGGGTTCGTGTCCAGGTACTTCCTGGTTCCAAGCGGACGGGGGCTGGCGCCCATTCTGGACTCCAACGACCTAAACAAGTTCCTAAGGTCTTCAACCTTCAGGATGGTCACTCTGGCTCAGATAATCCCATCCTTGGAACACGGCGTGTGGTTCTGCTGTCTGGACCTACAGGGACAGCGTTCTTTCACGTCCCTATCCGTCCGTCCCATCAAAGGTTCCTTCGCTTTCGAGCGGAGGGTTCCCTTTTCGAGTTCCAAGCCATGCCCTTCGGCTTATCTCCAGCTCCCAGGGTCTTTACCAAATGCATGGCAGAGGTGACAGCATTCCTGCGGCGCCAAGGGGTCCGGGTTTACCCTTACCTGGACGATTGGCTGATAGCAGCCCCCTCCAGACAGGAGGTGGAGCGGTCCAGAGATCTGGCCTTCCAGGTTTGCTCTCAGGTCGGCCTCCTCATCAATGAGGCCAAGTCGGAACTTGAGCCAAAGCAGGTGATTCTTTTCATCAGGGTTGAGCTCGACTCTCTTCGAGCCAGAGCACAGCTCCCGGCGGACAGGGCCGAGGTTCTTTCCTCCTTTGCCCAGTCATTTCTGGTTGGGCAATTGCGCCCTGCCCGGGACTTCCTGTGCCTCCTGGGTCTCATGGCGGCCTGTACCAGCGTGGTCCTTTGGGCCCGCTGGAACATGCGCCCTCTTCAGTGGGGGCTGGCCAGCCAGTGGTTCCAACGCTGCGATCCATTGGACCAGCTAGTGACAGTGACCCAGGAGATGTGGGCAGCTCTCCAGTGGTGGGCGTCCAGTTTATCTGCAGGAGGGCATCCGTTTGTCCGCCCGAGCCAGCGTCTCTCTCTGTCGACCGATGCCTCTCTGATGGGTTGGGGTGCCCATCTGGGGGAACACCGGGCGCACAGCCTCTGGTCTCCGCGGGAGTCCCGATGCCACAACAACCTGCTGGAGCTCCGAGCGGTCCACCTAGCTCTCACCGCCTTTGCTCCGTTTCTTCGGGGTCAAGTGGTCCGTGTCCAGACGGACAATACCACGACCATGTAGTATCTAAACCGCCAGGGCGGGATGCACTCCATGCTTCTATGCAAGGAAGCTCTCTGCATCTGGTCACTCGTGCGCAGCCTGGAGGCGGATCTCCTAGCCATTCATGTGGCAGGAGCCTCCAACACCCTGGCCGATGCCCTAAGCCGGATAGGGGCTGCGTCCCACGAGTGGTCTCTCCTGCCGGAGGTAGTACAAGATCTGTTCTCCCATTGGGGCACACCTCAGGTGGACCTGTTTGCCTCAGGAGAATGCGAGTTGAGGCTGTTCCATGCCCACCCCTCAGCAGGGCTCTCTGCAGGGGATGCCTTCTCGAGGCCATGGACCCCGGGCCTCTTCTCGCCTTTCCCCGTTCCCCTTGATGCACAGGTGCTGCTCAAAGCAAGGAGGGACAAGGCGGAGGTGATTCTGATAGCCCCAGACTGGCCCGCCGACGCTGGTACCAGATCTCCTCAGCCTCAGCTCCAGGCTCCCAAGGCAGCTTCCAGCTCGCCCGGACCTGCTCTCAGTCAATCAGAGGAAGGTATTCCATCCGGACCTTCAATCCCTGCACCTGACGGCCTGGTTCCTGAGCGGCTAGAGTTCCAGGCCTTGGGTCTTTCCGACGAGGTCCTCAGCGTAGTTGAGGCGTCCCGTAAGGAGTCGACCAGAAAATGCTACGCCTTCAAATGGAAAAGGTTTTCCATTTGGTGTCAGAGCAAGGGCCTGGACCCTTCCTCCTGTTCCTTGGCGAGCATATTGGACTACCTGTGGTCCCTTTCTCAGCAAGGGCTTAGGTCGACGACCCTTAAGGTGCACCTGGCAGCCATCTCTGCTAACCGGGCGCGGGCCAGGAAGCAGTCGGTGGCACAGGAGAAGGTGGTCTGGCGCTTTTTCAAAGGCCTTGATCACATTTCCCCTCCGGTGCGAGAACCTCCACCTCCGTGGGATCTACTGCTGGTACTGGCAAAGCTCATGGGCAAGCCATTTGAACCAATGCACAGGTGTGAACTCTCTCACCTGTCGTGGAAGACCGCGTTCTTGGTGGCTATCACGTCAGCCAGAAGGATGGGAGAGCTCCAGGCGCTCTGCATAGAGTCTCCTTACCTGGTCTTCCACAGGGACAAGGTTGTCCCTGCCCCACCGAAATTCCTTCCGAAGGTGATGTCAGAGTTTCACCTTAACCAGGTGTTGACTCTGCGGTGTTCTACCCAATTACACCTCGGAGGCTGAATATAGGCTCCATACTTTGGACCCTAGAAGGGCGCTCGCTTACTATAAGGAGCGCACGGCTGAAATTCGGGGAGAGGTTCGCCAGCTGTTTGTCACCTACGCTGAAGCCGCATCTGGCAGATCTACAGCCAAGCGGACGATAGGCAGGTGGGTCACCTCCTGCATAGATCTCTGCTATAAGTTGGCGGGCATGGAGCCTCCCAGAGGGATAAGAGCTCATTCTACCCGCCATACTGCTGCATCGTGGCTGCTTCAGGGCGTCCCTATCCAGGAAATCTGCAGGGCTGCTACCTGGAAGTCAGCCACACCTTCATCACCCATTACCACATCGACCTTAGTCACGCCGGGATGCTGGTTTTGGGGCCTCAGTTCTCCAGTCTCTCTTTCCCAAGTAAGTATCGGGATTGTGCGCCTTGCCTCCTCCTCCCGGAGAACTGCTAGGAGTCTGCCAGACAGTGTGGATGAACAACATATCCATGTCCTAGAAGTACAGGTTACTCACCTGTAACAGGAGTTCAAGGAATGGTATATGTTGTTCATCCTGACGTCCCACCCGACCTCCCCGGCTTCGACGCACAACCTGAGCTTCCAGCGGGCCAGATCTGGCGTCATGGGGCGGAGCCGAGAGTTTTACTACCCGGGTGGGTGGGAGGAGCCAGCTTGAAGACCTTCCGGCAAGATTTAAAGCGGCAAGGATACCTGCCCAACAGTGTGGATGAACAACATATACCATTCCTAGAACTCCTGTTACAGGTGAGTAACCTGTATTTTTGTCAACAAAAATCATAAGTATCGTTTTTATTTTATTTCATTTCTGCTGTCCACTATAGTTTTTAGTTTATTTTAGTTAGTTTTGTGGTTCCTTATCAGTTCTTAGTAGCCGAGGAGGAACCATCTTAGTTTTATTTACATTAACGTTAAATCGCTATTTCTTTAGTTTAAGTTGTAATGGTTGTTTATTGTTCTGGTTTATTTGGGTAATATTTTCCTGGGATTTTGATGGTTTCCTCAGTTGAAGAACCGTCTGCTAGCTGTTTACATTTAAAACTTGCGGCATCTCTTTGGTTTCTTCTCTGTTCATGAACCGACATAGAAAACTTTAGACTTTAAGTTTCTTAGTTTACCATAACAGTGTCTGATACAGCTAAGAAAAAGACCAGACCTACTGGATTTAAAAATTGTATTAAATGCCAGGAAATATTTGCCAAGGCTGACAAGCATGAACTTTGTTTTGTATGCGAGTTGAACATTTTGATGCTGAATATGAAGTATGTAAGAGTTTTCCTGAGAAAACTGTGGAAAAATGTAAGAAACGTTTTATGAGAGAACTTCAACAGGTTCTGTTTCGGATCTGAGGGATCTGAAGGTTGATAAAAATATGTCTAAAGAGATTTCCGGTGAAGTCAGCGGCACTATGGCAGCCTAATCCTTGAGCTCCACTCCGCCTCATATAATATCTGTCGGTATCCACTACTACAAATGATGCAATCCCTAGCAAAAGGGACCAGATCAAAAATCCTGCTCAGCCGGAATGCGCAGACCCTGGTACAAAAACTGCACAGCATGCTACAACATGAAAAATGGGGATCTTACTTAGAGAGGGCTCTTGCAGTAGGTAATTACATATAGGACTGAAGCCGGCAGGCGTCAGGACCCCACGGAAATATTTCTAGCTAGCAGTCTCTGGCGGGGACCTCTTCATGTCAGGGTGACCAGTGTCATGCGATATCAGTATAAAGGGTGATCCCCCACGCCCACCTTCCAGTTCTTTCCCGCCGTAAGCTCGTGTCAGCGCCTCGCGGTAAAGTTCAACGCTTGTCAGCCTATCGTCTGTTGTTTTTTTTTCTCTATTAGAAAAATGGCTTACTTTTTCGGTGGTGTGTGTCATCCCCTACACCCTCCGAGCACAAGAATAAGTGCGGTGCCCAACTCCTGCACAAGGACAGCCATTCCCAGTGTCTCTTCTGTCTAGGCCCGGATCATCAGGTGGAGAAGTGCCAGCATTGCCTGAAATTCAGCGCCGCCACCTGCAGACAGAGGCAGCAGTCCCTGGAGGCCCACATCCTAAAAAAAGAAAATGACCTCCATGGAGAAGGACTTGAAAAAGCTCCGTCAGACTTCTACTTCCCCCGAAGGCCATCGTAAGAAGAAGGACAAGGAGAAGCATCAGGACCTGGGCTCCTCTTCCACCATGACTTCGTCTGGAGTCGCCATGTTGCAAGTAACGTCCCCCCTCCCACAGTGGACCGCTCTGCGACAGCCATCTTGGAGGCTTTCAAAACAGCATCGGCCCACCAGTCTGGCTCGCACTTAGGCCTTTCGGGCGCCTCTGGCTGTGCAGGCCCGGCTACAGTGAGGGCTGCCACTGTCGGCCTACTGTGTGAGTGGCTCAATAAGCGGACGCTAGCTCCTCTGACGCCCGTCCGCATCGGGCCGCCAAATCACCTGATCCTGGCCATGATGCACCTGTTCCGCCTCGACCAGACCGCCCCTCCATCGCAGCCTGCCTCGGGCGAAGGGTCTGCTAAGTCGGATGTCTGCTCTCCAGGCGTCCGCCCGGACTCCGACGATAAGTCGAACGTCGGGTTGCCAGTGCGGTGGCCGAGCCAACACCAGACTTTACTTCGTCCACCATTCCCTGCTCTCCATAGCCTTCACTGCCCCCCGGGGATTTTTCCCCTCCTTCCCCAGGCAATGTTGAGGGTTTTTCTGCACCCCCGTCAGGTCTTCCTCCTACTGGGCCAGACGACCTGACATCTGTTCCCCAGATGCCAGCCCCAACACCGGTCCTGCATACACCAGGCGACATCCCCCTCCCGGATGCTGCTCCCATGCCAGGCCTGCCTGCTGGGTGCCCCGCCGGCCCCTCCCCTTGGTTCCTGGGTATCCAACCCTGTCATCCGGGTCCATGATTTGTGGTGCCCCTGTACCCGGCGCGGCCTATCCGACTCCATGATGCCACGGTGCCTCATTACCCGGCCTTGGGTTACCCGCTGTCCATTTTTTTTTTTAATTTTAGTTGTTTAACCAGGTATAGGCACACTAAGCTGAAAGCTTTTTACAGGAGTGACTTGGGAGCACAAGGAGGTTAAGTGACTTGCTCAGGGTCACACAGTATGCAAGTGGAAGCTGTGGGATTCAAACCCAGGTCTGGTCTGCTGGATGTCACCAAATTTGCAGCTCAGAGCCTTAGACCACTGCGCTATACTGCCTCCTTCAAATCCTTCAGTTATGGATATGCTCCTTGCGGATACACTCAGTATCCATATCCCCTCCTCCTCCTCCTACACAGCCCTCTCAGCCGCCGGTGGATTTGAAGGAGACTCTGGCTTCCTAGTGGGTGAGGCCAAGGCTCAGCTCACTAGGGAGGCGGAGAGTCGTCTTCCAACAATAGTCCCAGTTCCGGACCCCCTACATCGGAGAAAAGAGACGCCCTCCCCTACTCCAGATACCAGAGGTGAGCCCTCCGGTTCCAAAGCAAAGTTGGATACACTTCCCCGAGGTCTTCCCAAGGGGTCCGTTCCTTCCCCGCGTCAGGAGGTGGTCTCTTCCTCTTCTTTTTCCTCCTCGGAGCCTTCGGATGACTCCGATGGGTGCTCCAACTTGGAAGACGAGCCCTGCTCTCCAGATAAGCCCAGTCCAAGGACTCCTCTGAAGTCTTCTCCGGAGGATCCTTCTTTTACGGAGTTGCTGCACAAAAGCCAGGCTATCCATCAGTGACACTCTTTGGAGCCAGATCCACAGCGGCAGAAGCTTGCTGCCCATTTGGACCTGCCCGAGGTCAGTCCTACCTTGGTTCCACCCTGGATCAAGCCTCACACAGGCCTTGTTTCCACTATCTGGAAGCAACCCTCCACCATAGCCCCCCTTCCAAGGAAGGTGGACAGGCTATATCAGGCTCCTGAGGGTGTTGAGTTTCTTACCTCTCACCTCAAGGCTGACTCATTCGTGATCAGCGCCGCCCATGGCCAGACAGCCAATCCTAAGCATTTGAGCTCATCACCACCCGATAAGGAATCCCGCCTTCAGGACCAGTATGGGAAGAAGGTCTTCACTTCTTCCACTCTGGGTATTAGGGCCTTGAACTATGTCACCCATGTGGGAGATTAGCAGAAGGCTGTCCTTAGTGAGGTGGAAGCTAAACTGGACTCCCTTCCTGAGTCACAGAACAAACCAGAAGTGGCAGACCTGGTCCGATCTGCTCATTCGGCCAGTAGGCACATGCTTCGTGCTTCATACGATGCAGGGGACACTGCTGGTAGGAACTCTGCATTCACCGTAGGTTTGTGGTGGCACGCCTGGCTCCGAGTATCTGGTTTGGTCCCTAAAGTGCAGTCCGCAATCCAAGACGCGCCCTTCAGGGGTTCGGTGCTGTTCGGTGGTGATGTCAAGGATATCCTCACCGGACTGCATGAAGAGCACTGCTCTCAGGAGGTCGACGACTTGTACAGAGCCTCTCTACCACTGGCGTCATTCCCTCACGCAAGCGGCACGGGCCAAGGCGAAACCAAAGGAAGTGGCCAAAAACGCTGGGCCCTCAGGCTGTGAAGCCCCCGGCCCAAACAAGCAGCGGAGCTTCAGCTGGGCGCTGCCTCACACTCTTGACTCCTTTCTCTCCCACAGCCTCTGGCTCTTCCAGAGGAACCGGTGGAGGGGGGGGAAATTCTCCCTGCATCTACTGGGTTGGGAGAGGATCACGTCATACGTTTGGGTGCTCCAGCTTATAACGGATGGACACTCAATAGAGTTTCTTCAGAAACCTCCCAGAAGGCCCCCTCTCCGAAACACCTTCGGAGGAAATCTCTGCCCTTCTCCGGAAGGCGTGAACCGTCCCCTCCATCTTAGGGGACGGGTTATTCTCATTTCTTCCTGATTCCTCAAGAAGTCGGGCTAAGTGAGGCTAATCCTGGACCTCAGTTCCCTGAACCTGTTCATGGAGTACAAGAGATTCCGAATGCTCTCTCTGCAGAGCCTTTTGCCCCTCTTTTGGTCGGGACAGTGGCTGTGTGCCCCGGACATGGAGGATGCCTACCTGCATATCCCTATTCGCCTGTTCCACCGCAAATACCTCCAGTTTTCTTTTCAGGGGGACCACTACCAGTTCAGGGCCCTCCCATTTGGTCTCTCCTCAGCCCCCCGGGTATTTACCAAATGCCTTGCTGTGATGGCGGCCCACCTGCGTACCCAGGTGGTTCAGGTTTTCGCTTACCTGGACAATTGGCTCCAGGCGGCCTCGTCCAGGGAGGATTTCCTGTGTTCCCTTTCCCTTACCCTGCAGGTTTTCACCAGCTTGGGTATTACCATCAACCAGGCCAAGTCCCATTTGATCCCATCTCAAAGACTCCAGTTTATCAGGGTGATCCTGGATACGACCTCCAGTATGACCTTCCTGCCTCTGGACAGGGTGGCCACCCTTCAGGCTAAGGCCAGCCTTTTGTCCAGCCACAGGTGGGTCATTACCAGGTCGGTCCTTTGCCTCCTCGGGCTCATGGCGGCTGCCATCCCGACGGTGCCTCACGCTCGGCTGCACATGAGAATTTCTCAGTGGATGCTTAGCTCTCATTGGGATCAATTGGTGGACGACTTGGATCGTGAGATTCTGATCTTCTCTCCGATGGTTCAGGACTTGCAGTGGTGGATGGTTCAGGAGAACCTTTGCCGGGAAGCTCCCTTCTGTCTTTCTCCCCCCCCTCCCAAATTCTAACAGACGTCTCAGGTGAGGGTTGGGGAGCCCACCTGGGATCTCAGTGGACCCAGGGGTCTTGGTCCAGGTTCAAGCAGACTCTTCACATCAATGTACTCGAGCTGAGGGCTGTCCTGTATGCCTTACAAGCTCTGCATCTGTGTCTGCTTATCAGTCATCTGGCTGTTCAGACTGACATGTGCATAGTGTGGTACATCAACAAACAGGGAGGAACCCGTTCCTATACTCTTTGCAGGGAAGCGATGCGGGTTTGGGATTGGGCGATACTTCACAACCTTCACCTTACGGCGGTTCATGTTGAGGGGGTCGAGAACACTTTGGCAGACCATCTCAACCGGTCATCCGCCCAAGCACATGAATGGGAACTGAATCGGGGGTAGCAGAAGACGTCTTCCTACACTGGGGATCCCCTCAGGTAGACCTGTTTGCCTCTCCTCTCAACGCAAAACTTCCCATCTTCTGCTCGCTCACTCCAGGGCGTGGAGTTTTTTGTAGAGATGCCCTGTCTCTAAACTGGAAGGGCAGATTCGTCTGTGCTTCCGCCCCGATCCCATTGATTCTGAGGGTCCTACACAAACTCTGTTCAGAAGGAGCATGCATGATTCTCATCGCTCCGTTCTGGCCCAGGCAAGTTTGGTTCTCTCTTCAACAGTACTCAGGGGAACCTTCTCTTCCTCTGTTGCAACTCTTGTTGACCCAGGATCAGGGGACCCTGGTCCATCCAGGACTCAAATCCCTTCAGCTGCATGCATGGCTTCTGCAGACATGATTCAAACCCAGTTCTGGGTTTCATCGCAGGTGGCGGAGATTCTGGTGGAGGCCAGAAAGCCCTCCACTAGTTCCATTTACGCCATGAAATGGAAAAGGTTCTCTATTTGGGCCTCTTCCAGAGTTTTCGAGGCATTCTCCTGCTCTGTTGGGAGGCTCCTGGATTACATGCATCACCTCTTTGACCTGGATCTCAGCCACTTCTCCTTGAAGGTTCCCATGACGGCTATTTCCACTTAACGTGTTCCATTTGGGGACAGGTCTTTTGCACAGCTGAAAGTCGCTGAGACTCTCCTTAGAGAGGTCCTGCATGTGAGACTCCCCATTCGTCCACCTGCCCCTCCTTGGGACTTGGATTTCATTCTTGAGAAGCTCACCCTGCCTCCTTTTGAGCTGGCAGCATCTGCAGACCTTATGTTCCTTTCCTGGAAGGCTCTCTTCCTGGTGGCCATTACCTCCGCTCGACGAATTCCTGAGCTTCAGGCCTTAATGTGCAAAATTCCATACTTGATTTTCCACAAGGAACGTGTGGCTCTGCGTACCAACGCTAAGTTTCTCCCTAAGGTGGTAGTGGAATCTACACTGAATCAGTCCATGGACCTGCCTGCGTCTTTACACAACATTCCAGTCTAGGGGAGTACCTCCTGCATACTCTGGATGTTCACCAGATTCTGAGATACTACACCAACAGGACAAAGGATCTCAGAAAGACTGATCAACTGTTTGTCTCTTTTGCTCGCAAAAGATAGGGCAATGCTGTCTCCAAGCAATGCCTTTCAAAATGGTTGGCTCAATGTATCACTTTCTGCTATGACAAGTATCATAAGACCTTGCCAGGTCAGGTCAGAGGTCACTCCACTAGGGTTGTCGCTGCCTCTGCTGCTTGTTTCAAGAATGTGTCGGAGGCTGACATTTGTGCAGCTGCAACTTGGACTTCTGTCCATACCTTCATGAAACATTACAGTTTGGACATTGCCTCTCGCCGTAGAACTGGCTTTGGGTTGGCTATTCTGCAAGGTCTCCTTTCCTAAGACCTTCACAGCCAGAGGATCTGTGTATGAGTAGTTTCCTCCTCCTCCCGTGAGCTTCTCTTTGTTCAAGACTGCTTGGGACTCAGTCCTATATGTTATTACCTACTGCAAGAGCCCTCTCGAAGTAAGATAATACAGTTACATAAGAACTTACCGTAACAATAGGTCTTCAAGAGAGGCTCTTGCAGTAGGTAATATCTTCCCGCTCTCCATCCCCCTTAGCTTTTTCAGCTCCTTTTCCAGGGGGGAAATATCCACTTCTCTCTGCCTCGCTTTTGTCTTTAGCCGGAAAGAACTCAAGGTACGCCGGGACCGCCCCCATATCGACGCCGTCACCTGACGTGGGGGCGGTTCCCCGCCAGAGACTGCTAGCTAGAATTTTTTTTCATGGGGTCCTCACACCTGCCGGCTTCAGTCTTATATGTAATTACCTACTGCACGAGCCTCTCTCGAAGATCTACTGTTACAGTAAGTTCTTACGTAACTGTACTTTTCCTCATTGTTGGAAGCAAAGGCAGTAGAACCAGTTCCCTCCTCTCAAAGGGGAAGAGGTTTCTACTCCAGGCACTTCCTGACCTCAAAGAAAAATGGGGAGTGGCGACCCATACTGGATTTGAGATCTCTAAACAGGCATCTCATAAAACTTCTGGATGGTTACTTTGGCAATGATCTTACCCACATTGCAACAAGGAGCCCGGCTGGCATCACTGGACCTAAAAGATGCCTGCTTCCACATCCCCATAAGGGAATCCCACAGAAAGTACCTGAGGTTCAGACTGCTATCAGGACACTATCAGTTTGCAGCTCTGCCTTTCGGCCTGACTTCTGCTCCAAGGGTATTCACAAAGTGCCTGGCAGCAGTGGTGACACACCTGAGAAGACAGGGTGTGTCGGTGTTCCCATATCTGGATGACTGGATAGTGGTGGGGAAAACCCCACAACAAGTAAGAGGTGCTTTGAGTCTCACACAGGAGACATTGGAGTCCCTGGGATTCCTCACAAACGTCCAAAAGTCTGTGTTGCAATCTGTTCAAGTACTGCAATTCATAGGAGCAGAATTGGACACTGTACAGGGAAAGGTCTTCCTTCCCCAGGACAGAGCAGTCAGTATTGTGGGCGTGGCAGGTTCTTTCATACAAAGCAAACCAAGACCTGCAAGACATTTTCTTCAACTGCTGGGGCACATGGCTGCAGCTACAAGCACAATGCAGGCATATGCCCCAGCAGTTGCAGAAAATGTTCCAGATGAGAGACATCCAGTTCCATTTAAGGGCCCACTGGTACCAAAAAAGGGACCCCCTGTCGAAGTTGGTGCCAGTGTCAGGGACCCTGATATAGGCCGTGCAATGGTGGTAGGACAAAAGCAGCTTGAGTGAAGGCGGTTACCCCTTCCCTGACAGTGACATTTCGCCAGCGAGGTCCCCCACAGCGACTACAGCACCATGTCGCTGTGGGAAACCTGCTGGAACCTGGCGCTGTCTGTCAGGGTCTGCACCCCCCAAATCGGCTCCAACTCGGAATTGATGATCCTTATGGGCACAGCCCCCGCCTGGGGGTTTGGGAGGAAAGCCCCACAATGAAAGACACACAGATGGAAAGTAACTGGCAGCCGACTGCAGATTTCGTCGACCTGCCGGTGTCGCTGACGGGGCGTTCAACAAATATTTTGTCGCGCTCCCGTCGTGGATCCGAGTGAAGGAGTACCATTCAAGACTCAGTCTCCTACCATGATACTCGCAAGAGATGCTTCCCTGCTAGGTCGGGGGGCCTCACGTAGAGGAACACACAGTGCATGGCATTTGATCCCCCATGGAGTCACTGCTACATATAAACCTACTGCAGCCCAGGGCAGTGCTTCTAGCACTTCATTCCTTTGCATCCCTGATAAAGGGAAAGGTTATACAGGTCAGAACAGACAGTACCACCTCTATGTATTACATCAACAAGCAGGGAGGGACAAGGTCCGAGCTGCTGTGCACAGAAGCAATGAAAATCTGGACACCGGCATACTCTCTTCAAGTGTCCCTGGTGGCAGTGCACCTTCCAGGGAAAGACAATACTTTGGTGGATGCCCTAAGGAGAATCCGCCAGAACCATCACGAATGGTGTCTCAGAAGACAGGTGCTGGAGATAAGTGTTCAAAAGATGGGACACTCCAAAGATAGATATTTTTGCCTCAGAAGAGAATCATCAGTTGCCAAAAGTTTGTTGCAGACCACCAGCCATGGTGTCAATCCCGGTTGATGCCATGGTGTTGAATTGGCCAGAGAACACCCTATATGTGTTTCCCCCATTTCCCTTGTTGCTCAGGGTCCTGATCAAGCTCAGGTCCCAGTCAGTCACCATGATTCTGATAGCTCCGGATTGGACAAGGCAGCCTTGGTACCCACTGATGCTCTCCCTGTCAGTGGCACAACCAGTACATCTTCCACACAGACACAATCTCCTAACATGCTACCAGGGCAGGATTCTGTACCTGAATCTCAGGTCTCTCAGGCTTAAGGCATGGCTCTTGAGGACCTAGAGTATGCTGACTTACACCTCTCAGAGGGCGTTTTACAGGTGCTATGGGGTTCTAGGTAACCTTCAACTAGGAAAACCTATACTTCCAAATGGAAGAGGTTTTCCATCTGGTGTGCTTCGTAAGGGGTGGTTGTCACAGAGGCTGGGTTGTCAATCTTGCTGGAATATCTGACATACCTAAATACTCTGGGACTTCAGCCATCCACACTAAAAATCCATCTGGCATCCGTTTATGCATATCTGTCAGCTGGTAAGGGGATCTCCTTAGCAGCTAACCCTATTTTTAGAAAATTCTTTAAAGGGTTGGCCCATCTGCATCCCCCTCACAGAAGCTAGCTCCAGCCTGGAACCTGAATATCAGTATTGCCAAGCTCATGGAGTCCCCATTTGAGCCATTGGCCAATACCCATTTGAAATTTGTCACTTGGAAGACTGTCTTCCTAGTAGCCATCACATCTGCAAGAAGAATAAGTGAGTTACAAGCTATGTGTCTAGAGCAAGACTACATTTCTTTCCACAGAGACAAGGTGGTGGAATTAACAGGAAATTCCTTCCTAAAGTAGTTTCTGACTTTCATTTGAATCGGTCTTTTACTTTGCCTGTGTTCTTCACCAAGCACTGTAGCTCTGGGGAGTATAAATTGCATAGTCTAGCTGTAAAGGGAGCCCTGAACTATTATATCAAGCTCACAAAGAAGTATAGGCAGGAAGAGCAACAGCTGTTCTAGGGGCATGGATATGTTGTTCATCCACACTGTCTGGCAGGTTCCTTGCCACTTTAAATCTTGCCGGAAGGTCTTCAAGCTGGCTCCTTCCACCCACCCGGGTGGTAAAACTCTCGGCTCCGCCCCATGATGCCAGATCTTCCTTACCGCTTGGAAGCTCAGGTTCCCTCCTTAACGCTCTGCGTGATGGACTGGATCCTAATTCTTCGGTTCTTCCGAAACTCATTTTAAAATTCTCATGACTTCGGTCATCCTTTTCCCTCGCGGCTGCGATGGATAAATCAACTCCTGGTTTTCGACGGTGCTCTTGTGGGCAGAAGATGTCCAGGACGGACCCGCACTCTACGTGCGTCTACTGCCTCGGCCTAGAACATGACCCGCAGGCCTGCGAGTCATGCTGTTCGTTCTCGGCCGACGTCCTGAAGGACCGCGCTGTCCGGTTAAAGCTAGGGCACCCCGAGAAGTGCTATCCGCTGGTAAAGTCGAAAGAGGCCCGTTGGGCAGTTACCGCAGCGGCTGGCTCGGCTGAGCAGCTCAAGCAGATGACGCCTCTCGAGGAGAGGACGGCGGCCCACGCCGCATCTTCCTCCTCGGTCGCGGCATTTATCCCACTCTCTTTGGGTACCTCGTATTCTGCTTCGTTCAAGGAGTTTTGCCAATCCCTTTCCACGAAGGGAGAGGGGCCATCGGGACATTCCTCTCGGTCCAAAAAGAAGGATTCTAAGGGTAAGTCCCATCGTCGGCGTTCATGGGAGCAGAAGAGCTTCCCTTCCCCGGACAGCCGACTGTCGACTTCTGTCGAGGTTGCAGCTAAGGCTGCTGGTTTCACGGCGTCCCAGTCAGGCCAGCCGGCCGAGACACCCGTCGACGCGGTCGAGATTTTTCTCGACCCATCTGATGGGCTGTCGACTGGTGAAGCTGGCAACCCTTCTTCACCGGTTCCACCAGTGGAGACAGAGGATCTGCCTGCGCCCCCGGTGCAGCAGTCCCCGGTTAAGGTGTCCGAGCCGAGGGAAGAGCGGGTGTCCCCCGTTCCTTTCCAGGCCCGTCCTCGGAAACACTGAGCATCTCGGTCTCGGTGGTCTTCTCGGTCCAGCCGATCCCGCCGACATCGGCGGTCTCAGTCTCGGCACCGAGGTAAGCGGCGCCACCGCTCATCCTCGGAAGAGGAGAGGCTTCGGCGCAAATTGCGTAGACGCTACGAGGACCTGATGTGGCAGCAGTTACTTTTGTCCGGGAGCAAGTCAACGCCGACACCTTTCCCGGCCATCAAGTGGCTGTCACCCGAGCAGCTGAAACAACCCCTCGCTGCAGTCGAGATGCCCAAACCTGGGCCAGTTGTTCGGCTGAAACCTGCTGCCCCACCGATTGTGGTGGAACCTCCGCCTCCATAACCGAAATCGGGGACGCTGACCAAGGACTCTGTCGGGTCAAAGCCTGCCCCACAGGTTGTCGGTCACCCTCACTCCCGACCATCCTCGGCAGGTGGCTCAATCTCTAGGCAGCTCTTCGCGGACTCCTCAGAGTCCGATGACTCCTCCCTATTCTCCAGGCCGGTTGACCTGGAGTCCTCTGGGGGACAGTCACTGGATGAAAGCCCATTGTCCTTCATGGGTCTGCTTCAGCTCATCTCGGAGTCCACCGGGATGCAGCTCGAGCCCGTATCCAAACGGGCCAAGTATCCCCTGACGGAGATACTGGACCGAGGAGATTCACCCACGGAGGCCTTTCCGGTGGCTGAGGCCATTGTAGGCCCAGCCTTGGAGCTTTGGCAGCGGCCTGCTTCCTGTCCTGTGCCTCGGCCAGGATGGCCAGGAAGTATGTGGTCCCTACGGCTCTTTGCCGGGTTTGAACACCCTCTGCTGCCGAGGGTTGGGCACCAACGCGTTTTCAGCTTCCGGGGCGCTTAGGGACGTGGACAAGCCCCGACAAGGAGTCCAAAAGCTGGACGCTGGGCGCAAGGTGTACGCTGCATCCTCCCTTGGCCTCCGCCAGGCCAGCTCCGCCGTGCTGATGGCAGACTTCTCCCATGCCCTCATGGGCTCCCTGGATGAGGTGATCCCTCATCTCCCGGCCGACCTGCAGACCACGGTCCGGCAGGTTTGGGACCAGGGTAGGGCGGTGGTGAAGCAGCAGCTCCAAACAGCCCTGGACATAGGAAACTCCTGTGCCAGATCAGTTGCGGCTGCGGTGGCCATATGCCGCAGAGCATGGCTGAGGATATCCACCTTCACGGCGGATACCCAGCACAAATTGGCGGACGTCCCCTTCTTGGGGACTGACCTCTTCGGCCCTGGAGTGGAAGGTCACCTCCAGCGGATCGAGAAGTCCAATGCCACTCTGGACTCAGTCACCTCCACCCAGAAGGACAGAGGCTGCCGACAGCAGCAGCAGCACAAGTCCTTTTGTCCTTCTGCGCCTGTGGCACGTCGGACTCACCAGCACCAGGGTCAGCAGGCTCGCGCTTGGCATCCCAAACCCAAGCCCATGGCTTCCTCTAGTAGGAAGCAGGGAGGTAAAGGCCCAGGAGGTCCCTTGGCCGGTCCTTCCTCCAAGCCTGCCCAGTGACGGGTTGAGGAGTGTCACCCCCAGCCTCATCACTCCCCCCCCCCCCGGTTCCCCCGTGGGGGGACGGCTCCGCCACTTCCTTTCCGCCTGGTCCGCTATCACCACAGACCACTGGGTTTTGGAGGTGGCAGGAAAGGGCCTGGCTCTGGAGTTCGAGCAGGCTCCACCCTTGGAGCAAATCGCCACTCGGGGGGCCATGGGGTCTGCAGCCTTGCTGTCGGCCGCTCGAGCGATATTGCCCTGCTCCTTGAAAAGAGGTGATCGGAAGGTGGCGGATCCTCCCTCCAGACCGGGGTTTGTGTCCAGGTATTTCCTGGTCCCAACCGATGGGGGCTGAACCCCATTCTCGACCTGCACGACCTGAACAGGTTCCTAAGGTCTCGGACCTTCAGGATGGTCACTCTGGCTCAGATAATCCCATCCCTGGAACGAGGCATGTGGTTCTGTTCCCTGGACCTCCAGGACGCGTTCTTTCATGTCTCAATCTGTCCGTCCCATCAGAGATTCCTCCGCTTCAGAGCGGAGGGATCCCTTTACGAATTCCGGGCCATGCCCTTTGGCCTCTCTCTAGCTCCCAGGGTCTTCACCAAATGCATGGCAGTGGTGACAGCGTTCCTGCGGCACGGAAGGGTCCAGGTGTACTCCTACCTGGACGACTGGCTGATTGCAGCCCCTCCAGAGTGGAGGTAGAGCGGTGCAGAGATCTGGCCCTCCAGGTTTGCTCTCAGATTGGCCTCCTCATCAACGAGGCCAAGTCGGAACTCGTGCCAAAGCAGGTAATTTATTTCATCGGGGCAGAGCTCGACTCTCTTCGAGCCAGAGCACGGCTCCCGGAGGACAGGGCCGAGGTTCTTTCCTCCTTTGCCCAATCATTTCAGGTTGGGCAATCGTGCCCTGCCTGGGACTTCCTGCGCCTCCTGGGCCTCATGGCGGCTTGCACCAGCGTGGTCCATTGGGCCCACTGGTACATGCGTCCCCTTCAATGGGGACTGGCCAGCCAGTGGTCACAGCACTTCGATCCGCTGGATCAGCTAGTGGCAGTGACCCAGGGGATGTGGAACGCTCTCCAGTGGTGGACCGTTCCGGCACATCTGCGGGAGGGCATCCCGTTTATCCGTCCGAGCTGACGGTCTCTCTTATCGACCGATGCCTCTCTGATGGGTTGGGGTGCCCATCTGGGCGAGCTCAGAGCACACGGCCTCTGGTCCCCTCGGGAGTCCCGATGCCACATCAACCTGCTGGAGCTTCGAGCAGTCCATCTAGCCCTCACCGCCTTCGCTCCGTTTCTACGGGGTCAAGTGGTTCAGGTCCAGTCGGACAATACCACGACCATGTACTACCTAAACCGCCAGGGCGGGACGCACTCCATGCCTTTGTGCAGGGAAGTTCTCCGCATTTGGTCTCTCGTGTGCAGCCTGAAGGCGGATCTCCTCGCCATTCACGTGGCGGAGCCTCCAACACCCTGGCCGATGCCCTAAGCCAGATAGGGGCTGCGTCTCATGAGTGGTCTCTCCTGCCGGGGTAGTACAAGATCTCTTCTCCCACTGGGGCACGCCTCAGGTGGACCTGTTTGCCTCCAGGGAGAATGCGAAGCTGAGGTTGTTTCATGCCTACCCCCCTCAGCAGGGCTCGCTGCAGGGGGATGCCTTCTCGAGGCCGTGGACCCCGGGCCTCTTGTACGCCTTTCCCCCATTTCCCTTGATCCACAAGGTGCTTCTCAAGGCAAGGAGGGACAAGGCACAGGTGATTCTGGTAGCCCCAGACTGGCCCCGCCAGTTCTGGTATCCAGATCTCCTCAGTCTTGGCTCCAGGCTCCCGAGGCAACTTCCAGCCTGCCCGGACCTGATGTCCGTCATTCAGGGGAAGGTATTCCATCCGGATCTTCAATCCCTGCACCTGATGGCCTGGTTCCTGAGCGGCTAGAGTTCCAGGCCTTGGGTCTTTCTGACGAGGTCCTCAACGTCGTTGAGGCGTCCCGTAAGGAGTCGACCAGAAAATGCTACGCCTTCAAATGGAAGAGATTCTCCATTTGGTGTCAGGGCATGTATTCTGGACTACCTGTGGTCCCTTTCTCAGCTAGGGCTTCGGTCGACACTCTTAAGGTGCACCTGGCAGCCATCTCTGCTTACCAGGCGCGGGCCGGGAAGCAGTCGGTGGCATAGGAGAAGGTGGTCGGGTGCTTTTTCAAAGGCCTTGATCACATATCCCCTCCGGTGCGAGAACCTCTACCTCCATGGGATCTAATGCTGGTATTGGCTAAGCTCATGGGCAAGCCATTCGAACCGATGCACAGGTGTGACATCTCTCACCTGTCGTGGAAGACTGCCTTCTTGGTGGCTATCACATCAGCCAGAAGGATGGGAGAGCTCCAGGCGCTTTCCATCGAGTCTTCTTATCTGGCCTTCCACAGGGACAAGGTTGTCCTGCGCTCCCACCCGAAATTCCTTCCAAAGGTGGTGTCGGAGTTTCACCTTAAGCAGGTGTTGACTCTGCTGGTGTTCTACCCCAATCACACCTCGGAGGCCGAATATAGGCTCCGTACTTTGGACCCTAGAAGAGCGCTCGCTTATTATAAGGAGTGGATGGCTGAAATTCGGGAGAGAGGTTCGCCAGCTGTTTGTCACCTACGCTGAAGCCGCACCTGGCAGACCTGCAGCCAAGCGGACGATAGGCAGGTGGGTCACCTCCTGCATAGATCTCTGCTGTAGGTTGGCAGGCATGGAGCCTCCCAGAGGGATAAGAGCT
This sequence comes from Neoceratodus forsteri, assembly GCA_016271365.2. Lineage (NCBI taxonomy): Eukaryota > Metazoa > Chordata > Ceratodontiformes > Ceratodontidae > Neoceratodus > Neoceratodus forsteri. The sequence goes on along the minus strand of JADMNL010000023.1, from coordinate 361,529,497 downwards.
TATTCTACCCGCCATACCGCTGCATCAATGGCTGCTTCCAGGGATGTCCCTATCCAGGAAATCTGCAGGGCTGCTACCTGGAAGTCAGCACACACCTTCATCACCCACTACCACATCGACCTTGAGTCACGCCAGGATGCTGGTTTTGGGGCCTCGGTTCTCCAGTCTCTATTCCCTAAGTAGGGGGTGTGTGCCTTGCCTCTGTTCTCCCGGAGAACTGCTAGGAGTCTGCCAGACAATGTGGATGAACAACATATCCATGTCCCTAGAAATACAGGTTACTCACCTGTAACAGGAGTTCTAGGAATGGTATATGTTGTTCATCCACACGCACTAATTCACCTCAGCTTCGGGACGCGACAACCTGGCTTCCAGCGGGCTAGATCTGGCGTCATGGGGCGGAGCTGAGAGTTTATCACCCAGGTGGGTGGGAGGAGCCAGCTTGAAGACCTTCTGGCAAGATTTAAGCGGCAAGGAACCTGCCAGACAGTGTGGATGAACAACATATACCATTCCTAGAACTCCTGTTACAAGTGAGTAACCTGTATTTCCTGATCTATGGTGATGTGGGTAAAGGTAGGCCAGCCTCAAAAAGGACAATTGCATGCTGGATTGTGGCAAGCATACAATTCTGTTACATGTAAGTTGGCAAGGAAATCCCAGTAGGCCTGAGAGCACACCCCGCTATGGGTACAGATGATGCAGCAGCTAGGGATATTCCTTTGTTGGAAATCTGCAAGGCAGCCACATGGAAATCTGTTCATACCTTTACAAAGCACTACAGTCTGGACAGCCAGCCCAGGAGCCGGGTTTGGCACAGCAATGCTGCAGAGTCTGTTCCCTAAATAGGATTATGGACCCTCCTCCAAATGTACTGTGTCATATTCTGCAAGAGTTAATGATATTGAAGAATACCTGGGGTTAGAAGAAAATATTATTCACCGTGGTAATCTTTTTTCATCCAGGGTATTCTTAAATATCATTACTCTCCCACCTACCCCTTCCAGAACCAATCAGTATAAGATTACAAGTGTTACTGTGTGTTAGTTGGCCTTCATTGGCACAAAATCTTTTTTAAACCAGTAGGCCCACTTTCTATTTCATTGGTCTTTTTGGACATTGCCAGTTGGCTCAGGGAAATAAAAGAAAAGGGGGTGGTTAATCTAATTAAAATATTATTACTACTTTGTTATGAAGTGTTAGGATAGCATAGTATGAGACCTAGATACAGGCGTAGCCGAAATCTGAGCATCTTATAATGCCTACAGTTGACAAGGCAGCAGATTTGAATGGTGGCACGAGCCAATTAATGTTTCATTATTTGCATAAAGTTCCATTTATCTCCAGGGCAGTACAATCCAAAAGGTTGACTGGAAGAGTTGATATTGAAGAATACCCTGGAAGAAAGATTACTACTATGGGGAGTCATTTTTTTCTTTTCGCCTCACCACCTCTGCTGGTGCTGGGCATAGGGGCCAATTCTTCTGGTTCCTGAGGTGGGTCCTGACCCCACCTTTTCGTTTCAAGGTGGAGAGAGCAGGTTGAGACCTTATAGCCCTCTCCTCCAGCAGACCTTGAGGATTAGCCACCTGGTCTGTCATGACCTTGATGTCTTGTCAGAGGCTCTTGCTTCTGAGGTTCACCCTGGGGGGATTCAGTTCTCTATATCTGGATCTGTCCCATCATAGCTCACCTGTTCTCAGTCTCCTTAAGGAAAAAAAAAAAAAAAAAAAGGATGACTGTGGACTTTGGGTCAGTCCCTTAGTCCACTTGGAGAGGGCGTTCCTCCTCTCTCTCCTCGACTCTCTCCCCCCTTCCCCTCTCTTCCTTATTTCTCTATTTTTTCTTTCAAACAACATGAAGTCTTGCTATATTATAGACATTAGCAGTTTGATCCAGCTCTAGAACTGCCCCGGAGTGAAATGGTTAAAACCATTCCAAAATAGAATTTTAGACGAGAGCAGCTCTATCTGTGTCATTTCAAACTTGAACTGTCAGATTCTTTATCTCCACTAGTGAACAGTCGCCCGAGATTTCTCCTTCTGCTCGATTCATTTCTCGGTTTAAAAGTGTTTTCTCGGTTGGATTTAACCGAGAATAGTTTTATTTAACCGCAAAACCGTTCGTTCAAGCTCTATCTGTGGTAAACCGTAAGTAAATGAAGGTTTTGTCTGTGTGGAACTTGTAAGTTATCGGTTCGGTTTTGAACCGATCAGTGGGTTTAAAACTCATTTAAAACTAAGTTACTATTTTAGAGTGCGGTTCCCGGTTCTTATCGGTTCTAAAAGCGGATTTATTCGTTTTCCAATATATGACATGGTTAGGAACCGATGAGGTGTCTTGCCTGCACCGCCGTTAAAGGGCAAGTTTTGGTTAGGCTGGCATTATGTCTGAGAAACCCAAAGAAAACCGGCCCACTGCTTCAACACTGTGATGTTTGTGGGAAGTCTTTGCCAAGGCTGACCCACACACCACATGTGTTTATTGTCTGGGGTTTGACCACCTCCAGTCAGACTGCCAGGTATGTAAGAATTTCCCTGCAGCCACCCTGGAAAAAAGATTGGGCAGGCTTAGGGAACGAGAGGCCAAAAAGTCCGCTGACCCGGATGGCCAGCCCGGTTCGGTGCCAACCGAACCAGAGGGAGTGCCCTCTGACCAGGGCCAGACTTCCTCGGGCAAAAGAAAAGCTGGTTCTGAGGAACCAATTCCAGTAAAGAAAACAAGAAAATCAGCAGGTCTGGAGTCCAAAATTCCTTCTCCAACTGCTGCAGAGATAGCAAAAGCCATACAAATTGTCCAGTCACTGTCTCAGGGTCCGTCTCAACCACCACTATCTGGTAAAGGTCGGTTCGTCCGGTCCCAGTGGTTCAGGATTATGATATTGAGGAATTTTATGAACCAGAGGAGGGGAGGAGGATTATGAACAGTATGAATGTGGCTGGGAAGGTCTGGGTGTGCCCATTGAACCGGACATCTCCCCAGACAGACCTTTAGAATCTCCCCTATGCTGTCTGAGTCCCCATCTCATTTTATGTTTTAAAAAGTTGCTGAAACCCTCCAGCTTCCTTTAGAAGAGGCTGTGGATGAGCAAGAGGAGCCTGATTTTGTAGAAATGATGGATATTCCAGAGTCTAGGAGATTGTCTATTCCTTTACATAAGTCTTTTAGAAACAAACAATTAAAATTTTAAAAGCTCCTACTTCTGTACCTCCTGTAGATAAAAAGATGGACAGAAGGTATACATTGTCAGGCCCTGATACAGAATTCCTTTCTCAGCAATGCAGTCATGTTAGGTAGTTCAGGCTGCTGCCTGTGATAAAGCTAATATTCCCTTGGCTTCACATCCTCCTGACAAGGATTCCAGGAAGATTGATGCCATGGCTAAAAAAAAAAAACAGTATATGGCAGCCTCTCTGGGACTCAGGCAAGCAAATTATATGGCTTATGTAGCTAGGTATCAGAAATCTAGATGGGATACTGTTATGCAATTGGCCAAGCAGGGCCCATGGCCAGCTGGCTAGTGAACTAGAACAGGTGGCTGCTGATGGCATTGAAGCCTCTAGGTTCAGTTTCATGCTGCTGTGGATGTTAATGATGTTTCCTCTAGGGTCATGGCCACATCTGTAGCTTTAGTAGGTTGGCCTGGCTCAGGTGTACTAGTTTGTCACAGGATACCCAGACTAAGGCTATGGATTTTCCTGTGGTGGGAATTCTCTGTTTGAGAGCAGACAGAGAATTACATGAAGAAGATGGATGAATATAGGACTACTTACAAGAGTGCCCAGGCTAAGGGCGGCAAGCCACTCCTCAAAGGCATGCCCAGGAGTAGGGGTAGGCCTTTCACAGGCCTTTCTACCAGACTCAGGCCTCCTCTGCCTATGTTCAGAGGAGCTTCTTCAGAGGCAGGGGCAGACGAGGGAGGTGGGCAGACCTGCTCCCACTCCCCAGCCTAAAGCTCCTGCGAAACAGGCACCCTGATGGGGTGCCCAGGGCCGATTCTCCTGTGCCAGTGGGGGGCAGGCTGGCTTACTTCAGTCAGAATTGGGCTTCTTTAACCTCAGACAAGTGGGTTCTGGAAGTAGTAAGCCAGGGTCTGGTTCTCAGCTTCAAAAAGTTTCCCAAGTTGAGAAGCAGACTTTTTCTACCTGCAAGTGCTTCAGAGACCCTCGCTCTGGAAACAGAGGTCTCATCCTGTTAGCTCTCAGAGCAGTAGAAAGGGTTCCTCCTGCATCAGGGCAGGGTCTGTATTCAGATACTTCCTTACCCCAAAAGACAGGAGAATGGTGGCCCATTTTAGATCTCAGATATCTGAACAAGCATCTTTGAAACCAAAGTTCAAAATGGTAACTCTGGCAATGATTTTACCTTCCCTAAGGCCAGGGGACTGGCTAGCCTCCTGGACCTCAAGGATGCCTATTTCCATGTCCTAATCAGAAGATCCCATCGAAAGTACCTCAGATTCAACTGCCCTCAGGTCATTACCAGTTCAGAGCAATGCCCTTCGCCTTACCTCTGCTCCAAGGGTATTCACAAAGTGTCTAGCAGTGGCAGTGGCCCACTTAAGGAGGCAGAGGATTGCTGTTTTCCCTATCTAGGCGACTGGCTCATTGTTGGCCAGTCCCCAGAACAGGTAAAATCTCACCTGCAGGTCACCCAGCAGCTTCTCACCTCCTGGGTTTTCTGCTAAACCTACCAAAGTCGGTTCTGGAACCAGTCCAGGTACTCACCTTTATAGGGGCAGAATTGGACACAAAGCTAGCCAGAGCCTTTCTTCCCCAGAAAGGGTAAGGAATTTAGTGGCTCTGGCCTCTTCCTTCACTCTGCAGGTCTCGACCAGCAAGACACTTTCTGCAGCTCCTGGGGCACATGGCTGCATCCACAGCTGTTGTGCAGGGAGCCAGATTTCAGATGAGAGACATTCAGTTTCACTTGAGAACCTTTTGGTCTCAGAGAAGAGACCCCTTTTCAAGTTGGTCCCAGTGACTCTAACCTTGATCCTAGCTCTCCAGTGGTGGCAGGATCAGAGCATTTAAGAGCGGGGTCCCCTTCATTTCCCCTTCTCCACGACTTGACTCTCACTACAGATGCTTCCCTTCTGGGTTGGGGAGCCCACATGGGCGACCTTTCCACTCAGGGAGTTTGGTCCCCAGGAATCTCTGCTCCACATCAATTTGCTGGAACTCAGAGCTGTCTTTTAGCTCTTCAAGCTTTTTCTGCATCTGTCCACGACAAGGTGATACAAGTCAGAACAGACAACAACACAGCAATGTGGTACATCAACAAACAGGGGGGCACTCGGTCTTCGGTTTGTGCACCGAGGCAATGAAGTTGTGGTCTCTGGCCTATTCCTGAACACTTCCTCATAGCAGTTCATCTTCCAGGAAGGACAATGTCCTAGCGGATGCCCTCAGCAGGATTTCCCAGGGCCATCACTGAATGGTCCCTGGATCCTCAAGTGCTGGGATAGTTTTTGCCAGGTGGGGCATCCCTCAGATAGATCTTTTGCAGCCCCAGACAATCACAGACTTCTCTGTTCTGTTGCAGGCCTCCAGTGCTGGGCTCAGTTCCCCTGGATGCCCTTCTTCTGGATTGGGAGGGAAGTTCCTCTATGCTTTCCCCCTTCTCTCCTATTCAAAGTACTAGTCAAAATCAGGTCTCAGCCTTGCAGGGTGATTCTGATTGCCCCGATTGGGCCAGGCAGCCCTGGTACCCACTCCTTCTGTCTCTGACAGTCCATCTTCCCTGTGCCTCCCCAGGAATCACAATCTGTTGACTTGTGCCCAGGGAAGGGTTTGGTATCCAGACCTCAAATCCCTCAACCTCAAGGCCTGGCTCTTGAGGAGTTAGAGTTGCTGATTTACACCTCTCTCAGGGTGTTCTTGAGATCCCAGGGCTTCCAGAAAGCCTTCCACTAGGGCTACTTATAGTTCTAAATGGAAAAGGTTTTCCATTTGGTGTGCTGGGAAAATATTTCCCCAGAATCTGCTGAATTGCCCATTTTGTTAGATTACATGGTACATCTTAATTCCTTGGGTCTCAGACCAGCTACCCTGAGAGTTCATTTGGCAGCTGTGTCTGCTTTTCTGTCAGCAGGAAAGTCATCCCCTCTTTCCTCTCATCCTGTGTTTTCCAAGTTTTTAGGGATTACTCCATACTAATCCTCCCTTTCGGGAACCGGCCCTGCTTGGGACCTTAATGTTTGCATTGCCCAGTTAATGCAACCCCTTTGAACCTCTGTCTTCTGCAGAGCTTAAGTACCTAGCTTGGAAAACTGTTTTTCTAGTGGCTATCACTTCTGCCAGACGCACAAGTGAATTGGAAGCCTTGTCAGTGGAGACTGACTTTATTTCTTTCCACAGGGATAAGGTAGTCCTTAGGACTAATAGGAAGTTTTGCCTAAGGTGGTTTCAGATTTCCATCTTAATCAATCTATCTCCCTTCCAGTATTTTTCACTGATCACTCCTCTTCGAGTGGAGAGGAGGTTGCACAGCCTGGATGTTAAGAGAGCTCTTAGTTATTATATAGAGCGCACAAAGGTCACAGGTTCGAATCCTCCAACTTTTCCTTACCTATGGTGAAGTTGGGAAAGGCAAACCTGCCACTAAGAGATCAATAGCCAGGTGGATTGTCTCTTGTATCCAATTTTGTTATCAGAAAGTGGGCAGAGCCCCCTCGGTTTGAGGGCTCATTCTACCAGGGGTACAGCTGCGTCTCTAGCTGCTGCCAGAGATATCCCTTTATTAGAGATTTGCCAGGCTGCTACTTGGAAAACGGTACACACTTTTACCAAGCATTACTCCCTGGATGTCCAGGCCAGGAGAGATGCTCGGTTTGGCACAGCTGATCTTCCCTTGTCAATCTTCACTATTCATTACTTCCTGGGTGTAAGCCGGGGGCGCGCACCCGTCACGGGAGCTTTTTTTTTTTTTTTAAATGCCTAACGGCCCCGCCCTCGGCTGACGTCATGCGCGGCGGCCGTTAATGCTTGACCGACTCCTCCTCAACTCAGTTCTGTTTCTCCCGCTTCACGTCGGTAGCACCTGTTCAGAGTAGCTAACGAAAAGTGCGTATCCGACTCCTTTTCTACACTCGATGCCTACGGTAAGACTGTTCCTTTTTCTTTCCTTTGTACGGGCGCGGGTGTATTTCCGACTGTGTTTAATCTTGTTTATTTCGCGTTATGTCCGGTTCTGGGCGAAGCGTTCTTCTAAGGCCGGGCCGTGCCCTATGCGTCCGGTGCTCCGCTCGGCGGCATTTCTCCGTCTCGGACCGGCATGGCGTCTGTCTTACGTTGCCTGGGACCCAGCCATAATATGGATTAAGTGCGGCGCTTGTTTCTCGATGGACCGTCGGCGTCCTTCGGAAGTCTCGGCGTACAAAGCTCGGCAGGCCCCGACTTACTGGGACGCGTCGTCGAGGGAATCTGGGCGAGATCCTTAGGCCTTCCTCGGTCCCTCCTGGGCCTATACGGTCCGAGGAGGAGGGTGTCTCTTCCCTTCTTGCCGAGGGGAGGCCCTTCCGCGGTGTTGGGGAGCCGAGTTCCCTCCGGGCCGCAGCGCTGACACCGCCTCGGCAGTCACCTCTTCGGTGCAGGCTCTCCCGTGTCGAGGCTCCTTGGCTGGGCCCGCTCGGGTGACCTCGACGCCGCTGGGCGCTGTTGATCCCGCGCCGTTTCGTGCCGTGATCGAGCGGCGCTGCTCCCGCGCTTATTAGATCCCGGCGCCGGGCTATGTGCCGGTGATCGAGCGGCGCATTCGCGGGCGCCGTGCGATCCCGGGCGCCGCTCGGCACCGTGATCAAGGGCGCCGCTGGCGTGTCCTTTGGCCTCGGGCGCCGCTTAGTGGGTGCTGAGCCTGGCGGCGCCGCCGACGGGTGCCGCCGCTTCTGGCCTGGGACGCCGGTGGCGCCGTGCGGCCTCCGGGCGTAGCTGGTCTGGCGGAGCCGCTTGGGGTGTGGGTTGAGCCTTCATGCTGCCGGGCGTGAGGGGGCGGCGGCGTCGACTCGGTACCGGGGCCGTTCGCGGCCCCGTGGCCTCGGGGACCCCTGGGGTGGCCAGCATCGAGGTCCTGCTGGTCTCGTCCTCCTCGGAGGACGATGACTCAGATGTGGACCCATCCTGGCACCCCCATTCTTCGGAATCTGGGTCCTCGGTGGCTAGGGGTACCAGGCGGCGCAGCGGGCCCCTCCCTCTGTCCCCCTTGCCGTCGTCTCCTGAGGGTTCCTCAGCTGGGGTGGCCAGAGTCCCGGGGCAGGACGGGGGTGACGGAGGGAGGCCCTCTGAGGCCGGTGACAGCTACCCCCGGGTGCTGTTACCTCCTCTGGGGTTAGGGGAACGTTGCAGTCGGGGAGGAGGGCCCTCTCGGAATCCAAGGGTTGAGGGGCAGGCGTCCTGCTGCTCGGTCTTCTTTGGCCACCTCAGGGGGGGTGGCCAGGAGCCGTAGCGCAGTGACCCGCCCCTCCCCCCAGGGTTCTAGGGTGTCCTCTGGCGGCGTTTGTGGACTGCCCTTCTGGATCCATGCAGTCCCGGCGTCGTCACAGGGGAGTTTCTCCCCCAGGGCTCTTCCAGGTTCCGCTTCCCCAGAGTTCCGTTCTGCGGCCTGGTTTGATATCCGGGATCCCTCCTACTAGAGCTCCCTTCCCCGGGTTCCAGAGCCCTCGCAGAGAGCAGTTGCCTCCTCGGAGGTGCCCCTCTCCCATCTCTCTGCCTTCACCACCCCCGCTCCCAGGCCATGTCGGTCCTACGGGTCCGTTATCCTGGGAGCAGTTCAGGGGTTCTGCGGCGGCCTTCCCCTCATATGTTAGTTACATGCATGAGCTGGTCTTCGACTCTCCCACCGCCCGCAGGAGTCTTCTGGACATTCCAGTTCCCCATCATCCTCGTCTCCTCCTCTGAGGAGAGGAACCCCTGCTCATCTGTCCTCCGATGCTGATTTCACAGAATATCAGCGTTTCCTCTCGGAGGATGGTGAGGATCTTCGGATTTCCTACGTTCGAGAGACAATAACCAGCGGGTGCGCAGTGAATTCCTTGGTGAACTCAGTGCCCAGCATCTGGTGGTACCTTCCTGGCCTATCCCCTTCCAGGAGGTGTCTATCCGGTCCTGGCAGTTCCCGCCGTCTCTTCCCCAGCCCGGCGGACTGCCAGCGTAGGTATTGTGCCCCCTCTGAGTCTCTAGGTTCCTTCCCAACCCGTCCTCAGGTTTGGTATACCTGGATACTCCTTCTGGGCGCCGTTGCCTGGTGCACGACCGCCCACCGGATTCGGACTCTCTCCAGTTCGACCGTTGGGAGCGAAGAGTGTTCTCTTCTTCGCGTGCGAGTGCATGTATTGCATCACATCAGGCTCACCACGCTGCCTACAACCGGCATCTGTGGTCGATGATGTCCCAACTGCTGGCATCTATGCCTGACACGGAGCAAACCAGACAAACCGTTACCCTCTCCGCGGTAGGCCTGGAGCTGGCAAGACACCAAGCAAGGGCATCTTATGACGCCAATGAGGTGGCTTCCAGGCTTGCGGGGACAGCGATCTGCATCAGGCAGACGGCATGGCTTCGTCTCTCCAGGTTGTCACCCCTGGCCCGGCGTAGGGTGATGCGCTCCGCCTTCCGGGGGACCCGTCTTTTCTCATCCAGAGCTAGGAGACTTTTACAGGGGCTCCATCTGTCTCCTCGCCCTCGGGAGGCACCTCCAGCTCTTCTCCCACTTAGGCTTTCTGAATAAGCCAGGGTCTTCTCCTTCTGTTTCTCACCAGCAGAAGGCTGGGGTCTTGTTCCCTCAGGGTATGGCCTCTTCCCCTCCTGGGAAGAGGAGCTTATACTCACCAGGAAGTAATGAATGGTGAAGATTGACAGGAAGATAGGAAATTGGCTGCACTCACCGTAATTCTTGATCTTCTCTTGTATCTTCACCATTCATTACTACACCCACCCACCATCCCTCAGTGGCCTCCTCCTGTGGCTTCTCCACCTCCCGCCTCCTCTCTCTGCATTTCTCTTTTGTTTATAAAATATAGGGGAAAATTCCTTAATTTTTCCAAAAAAAAAAAAAATATATATATATATATATAAATATATAAAAAAAAAAAAAATTCTTTCTTAAGGGGGGAAGGGTCCTTCACCCAGAAAAATTACTTACTCTAAGATTCATGGGCCATCTCGTGGATTGCATTGGCAATCAGACTGCACTACTTCTCTTGCTATTCTTCTGGCAAGATACCTCTGGGGTTTTTTGGTCTGGCTCAGGCTATTCAGTTTTGATCCTGCAATCCCGTGTTCAGATAGTTGCCCTGAAATCTTTCCCCCCCTCTATTCTTGCCTTGCAGAGCAGAGGAACGAGTACGTCTGTTCCTTTCTTCTTTTTAAAAAAAAAAAAATGCTGAGGGAACTCTCTCCGACTGCTATAGGCATCTTGGTATCTGGGTCATGCATCTAGTCAAAAAGGAGAAATCAAACAAGAAGGCAAATGAGAAGGTAGGCTTTCCTTCTCGCTGTTTTGCTATTGGTTTCTCCCTTTAAGTGTCCTCCTGGGCAATTTTTACAATAGAGCTCTGCTGACCATATCCAATCCTAACCAGCTTAAGCCTTGGCCTGCCTTAGCCAGTCAGTCTGAGTCCCATTTCTGTCTTGAAACGCCTGAAAGGCTTGCATTTTCCATTTCAAAACCCCTGAGCAGCACTCTCATGCTGCTGGGGTTTTATTCTTCCCTCCTCGGGTGTCCTCCAGTTAAAGGCCTTCCGCGGCCAGGAGCCCGAGGCGGGTGTCATGAACAATGGCATGTTGAAGATGAGGACTATGCCCTCCTGAGTCTGTCTAGCGGGTTCGGTGAACCTTCTCTTCAGCTCTATCTACGGGGATTCTTGCTTCCCCTTTAGTCGAGCCTTCAGCTACAAGCTAACTATGCTCGTGGGGCATTCTGGTCCCTTCAACATCCCATCTCTCTCTTCTCTTTCTTCTTCTTCTTCTATTTTCTCATTTCCTTACTCATCTCTCCTCCTAGAGTCGCCCAGGTAAGGAGGCCCTGCAGTCCCTAGACTAGGGATGTTCTTATCTCCTCTGTCCTTCCTCCATCGGCTTATTCCTTTTTCAGTTCATTCTTCCTTGCTTTGCTATCCCTCAGCTATCTTGCCTCGCTATCTATATTTTCTGCTTTCTCTTTTGCCTCTCCGGCTCACAGAACTGAGTTGGAGGAGGAGTCGGTCGCTACTAACGGCCGCCCTATGGCACGATGCTGCCGTCGCTCTCGGAGGGCGTTGGCATTAAAAAAAAAAAAAAAACTCCCGTGATGGGTGCGCGCCTCCGGCTTACACCCAGGAAGTAATGAATGGTGAAGATACAAGAGAAGATCAAGAATTAACGGTAGGTACGTAATTTTCCTTTCTTCAGAGCCTATTCCCTAAGTAGGTTCTGCCCCTCCTCCATGGAGGTACTGCTGTGTATTCTGCTAATGTCTATAATATAGCAAGACTTCATGTTGTTTGAAGAAAAAATTACTCACCTTAGTAATGTTGTTTCTTCTAATGGAGTCTTGCTATATTATAGACCTCCCCCCAACCTGCCCCTCTCAGAACCTCTACTTGGTGGGGTGCGGGCAGCTTAGTGTGGGCACTACTTATTTCCTGTTAGCATTTTGTCCCCTTTGGGACTTTAGGGGTGTGTATGTGTACGCGTGTGTGTGTTTTATTATACTTATGTTCCATTTTCATATTATTAGAATGGTGTTAGTATTTCTGGTCCCCTGACTTGAGTCTTGGGTGTTGGGACCATCAATGGTTGTTATTATTTAGGTAGCCATTTGGCTAGTGTAGGTTACACCTTCCACACAGACCTTAGTGAGTTTGGCTCGTAAAGATCTGACAGTTCAAGTTTGAAATGACACAGAGCTGCTCTCGTGCCAAAATTCTATTTTGGAATGGTTTTAACCATTTCACTCCGGGGCAGTTCTAGAGCTGGATCAAACTGCTAATGTCTATAATATAGCAAGACTCCATTAGAAGAAACAACATTACTAAGGTGAGTAATTTTTTCTTCTCTCCTACTCCACCTCTTTTCCTACCCTCTTTTGGCCTGCCCGATGGTTGGGGTCCATCGTCCAATCCCTCCTCTTGTGGTCAGCTTACTTCCTTTTTTCAGTTTATATCCCTTCCTTTTCCTGTCCCTTCAGTTCCCTTGCCCACCCTCCTATCCTTATTTTCTCTGTCTCTGATTTCCCTCTCCAGTGAGCAGAACTGTGGTGAGGGAGCAGCCGACATCTGTTACTGGCAAACATGGATATGATGTTCGATCCACACATCTTGGCAGTGTCCTTTCCACTTTAAGATGTGCTGTAAAGTCTTCAAGCTGGCTCCTTCCACCCACCCGAATGGTAACTCCCCTAGCACTGCCCCGTGATGCCAGTTTTGCACTGGAAGAAGGTTCCCTTCTTATCGCTCTCGCATGTACTGAGGCCCTTTGCTATTTTTTACTCTAGTTATTAAAAAACTACTAGTCTTCATTTATTCTTCTCGACGCTACCGTGGATGACGCAAAGTCCACTCCAGGGTTTCGGAAATGCAGTTGCGGATAACTCATGTTGCTATCTGATCCACACACCTCGTGCGTATACCACCTGGGTCATGAGCATGATGTTCAGGCCTGCATACATTGCCGTTCATTTTTCCAGCTACTGTACCTTGGAAGATCGCCTCACCCGCTTACTCCTTGGCCCTCTGAATGACAGGGTTAGGCCCATTCATTTGAAGGATGCTCGTCGGGCAGTCTCCACGGCTGCGGGGTCCACCGAGTAACTTGCGGCTTTCAAGGAGGCTGCGTCCGCAGCATAGTCCTCCTTGGCTTCAGCCTTTTTGACGCTCCTTTACAGGGGCGTTCAAGGACTTGGTCCAATCCCTACCCAACCATGGGCAGGGTCCCAAGGAGACGAAGTCCAAAAAAATGATAAGGAGAAGGAGACCAAGAAGCAGTCTCGCCAATGATCATGGGATCGGGAGCACTTTCGGGCCTTCGATTCCCATGCTTCGCCTGAGCACCCGACTTCGGCTGGTGCTTCGGATTTGTCCTTGGCTCCATGGTCTCCCCGTCGGGCCAGTTGCCCGAGACTCAGGTCGACGTTCCGGCAGAGAGATTTCTTGACCCAGTCGATACTTTGTCTACCAAGGAGATTGATACCTCCCTGTCCAGGACTCCAGTTATGACATTCTTTTTGGGGTAATCTGCTGTTACGTCGTGCCCCACCGCCCACTCCAGAGCCTTAGGACCTGGAGAGGGCACAGTCTTTATCAGCCCCTTCTGAGGCTGGCCGCCGGTCCCCCTGGTGGTCTCTGTCAAGGTCCTGATCCAGAAGCCCAAATGCAGGCAGCCCGCGGTGTTCATGATGCTCATGCTCTAGGAGCGTGGGCAAGCGATGCCACTGCTATTCCTCATCTGCCTCGGGCATGGAATGGCACTGGCACAAGCTGTGTCACCGCTACAAGGATCTTATGTAGCAGCAGCCTTGGCTGACCCAGACCAAGCTGCTCCTGGTTTCTTTGACCCTTCCTTGGGTGCCACTGCCAGAGCCACAGCAGTCCCCACCCTGGTAGGAGTCGGTTTGTACTGTCTCAGTGCAGCCCCATCCTGCCTCTCTGCTGATTCTGGTGGAGCTGCTGCCTAAACAGCCACCGACCGGCACTCTTAAGGACACCCAGCGGAGAAAGGGATTACCCCATCTGCTGTCGGTAATCATCACCCCAGACTGCCCCCACCGGTTGAGTGAGGATTCGGGCGGTCTACCTCTTTTTCACAATTCTTCGGAATCTGAGGCGTCCTCCCTCCACTCCTGTCAGCTGGACATGGAGTTGTCAACGGATCAGGGCCCTGCTTCCTTTATGGGTCTGTTCTGCTTGATTTCCAAGTCTACTGGTCAGAAGCAGGAACGTTACGTGCTCACCGAGATCCTCGACCAGGGTGACACTCCTATGGAGGCCTTCCCAGTACAGGATGCTATTCTCAGTCCTGCCCTGGAGCTGTCCCAGCATCCAGCGTCTTTCCCTGCCCTATCGGCCTAGATGGCCTGCAATTATGCATTGTCTACCGGATCCCTCTCTGGATTCACGGAGCATACCTCAGCTGAGGGGCTCATAGCCAGCTCCATTTTTTGGTGCACTGGCAATGTTGTGGATGTGGACAAACTCCCCCGACTGAGTCGAAGAACTTGGATCATATGGAAAAAGGTGTGTACTGCCTCTTCGCTCAGCCTTTGGCAAGCGCATTCGGCCCTCTTGATAACTCATTTCTCACATGCCGTCTTGGGGTCCCTGGACGAGGTACTCACCCACCTCTCTGTAGACCAGCAAACTACTGTCGAGCAGGTCCGGTACCAGAGCCACGACATTGCAAAGTAGTTCCAGATGGCCATGGACCTTGGTGACTCGTGCATCCAGTTCGTGGCTGTGGCAGTTGCCATGTGCCACAGAGTTTGGCTGCAGATCTCCACCTTCACGGCGGATACACAGCACAAGCTGGCAGATGTAACCTTCTTTGGGCCTGACTTATTTATTTCTTTTATTTAGTTTTTGTTGACCGGGTAAGAGCACTAAGCAGATTCTGTCTATTTTTAGACATGGGGGGGGGAGAGATACAGATAAAATGCCAGTTGACTTGAACCAGAGTAAGCTGTTGGTGGTGTTTGTAGTGAATGAGGGACATTTGGCCGGGGCACCGGGGAAATTCCCCTACTCTTTTCGGATCTTTTACATCCTTCTGAACTACCGCCAGAACAGGCAGATGGGACCTTGGTTTAACGTCTCATCCGAAAGACTTGTTCAGGCCCAGTGTTATGGGGCACCTCACCAGGATTGAAAGGTCCAGTACCACCTTGAACTCTGTGACTTCTGTCCAGAAGGGCTTCAAACCCTCAAATAAGAAGCCCTTTTGGACCACCTCTGCCCCTGTGGCCAAACCTGCCCAGCCCCAGGCTGGTCAGCAGCATGCCTGGTGCCCTCAGCCCATGTCCGTGGCCACAGTCATCAGAAAGCCTGAAGGCTGTGGTCCCAGTCATCCCTCAGGCGGGCCCTCCTCCGCTTCCAAGCCTGCCCAGAGATGAGATGAGGGGTGCCCTCCTCACTCTCGTCCAGTGGGGGCCAGCTTCACCACTTTCTTTCCACCTGGTCCACTGTTACCACAGACAGGTGGGTTCTCAAAGTGATTGGCCAGGGTCTACCTCTGGAATTCGAGGCCTACCTTCCCAACAAAGCCTGCGCCACACAGGAGGACGTGGTGTCAGTCGGTATCCTGTCAGGTGGGCTGTCTGCAAGTGGGTAATTGCCCCGCCATAATGGCGTCGCCGGCAGTCGCCATTATGACATAGAACGGTGTCAGTCGAGGTTCAGTCGGCTCTTCGGGATAACATCGCCCAGCTCCTTCACAAGGAGGTAGTGGCTGCTGTCCCAGATCCTCCTTCTCAATCAGGGTTCATCTCCAGATACTTCCTGGTACCGAAACGGATGGGGGGGCCGGCACCCCATCTTAGATCTGCACAACCTGAACAAATTCCTCAGGTCCCGCACCTTCAGGATGGTAACTCCATCTCAAATTATACCATCTCTGGAGCATAACATGTGGTTCTGCTCTCTAGATCTTTAGGGCGCATTCTTCCATGTCCTGATCTGTTCGTCTCACTGGCGGTTCCTTCACTTTTAGATGGAAGGAACCCTTTATGAGTTCCAGGCCATGCCATTCAACCTGCCTTTGGCCCCCTAGGTCTTCACCATATGTGTAGCAATGGTGGCTGCCCACCTGAGGTGCCAGGGAGTCCAGCTACACCCCTGCCTAGATGACTGGCTCATCGCGGGTCTGTCCAGGCAGGAGGTGGAGCGGTACAGGGACCTAGCCCTCCAGACCTGCGTCTGTCTTGGCCTCCTGCTCAACGAGGCCAAATCGGAACTCATGCCCTCGCACATAATCCACTTCATCAGGACAGAGCTCGATTATTGCAGAGCCTGGGCTCGAACCCAGTGGACAAGGCAGAGGTTCTTACCTCCTTTGCCCGACCATTTCAGGTTGAGCAGTTGCACACTGTATGGGACTTTCTGCACCTATTGGGATACATGGCAGCCTGCACCAGCGTGGTCCGTTGAGCTCGCTGGAGAATGAGCCCCCTGCAATGGGAGCTGGCCAGCCAGTGGTCTCAGTGCAGGGGTCACTTTGTCCCAGTGGATGTGGGACACACTCCAGTGTTAAGTTAGCCCCAGAGCATCAGCAGGAAGGTATCCCATTTGTCGGCCCAGAGCCAACGGGAATCCTGACAACCAGCACCTCCCTCATAGGCTGGGGAGCCCATCTAGGGGACCACAGAGTCCATGGGCTCCGGCGCCCTAAAGAGTCCTGATATCGCATCAACCTGCTGGAGCTTGGGGCAGGTTGGCTGGTGCTGACTACTTTTGCTCCTGATCTTGGGGGTCAGGTGGTTCAGGTCCAGTCGGACACCACCACAACAATGTACTGCCTCAACAAGCAGGGTGCCATGCACTCCCTTCCACTGTGCAGGAAAGCTCTCTGTATCTGGACCCTCGTGCGCAGCCTGGAGGCCAATGATCTGGCCATTCGTGTGACCAGTGTCTCCAACCAGCTGGCAGATGTTCTCAGCCGGGTAAGCGAGGCGTCTCACGAGTGGTCTCTCCATCCTGAGGTAGTGCTCAGTCTGTTCTCCTAGTGGGGCACCCCATCTGGAGGACCTGTTTGCCTCCAGGGAGAATGCAAAGCTGAGGCTGTATTGTGCCCATCCCCCTCAGCAGGGAATGTTACAGGGATATGCCTTCTAGTGACCCTGGACCCTGGGCCTCCTATATGCCTTCCTTCCATTTTCCTTGATCCACAGTATGTTGCTTAAGGTGAGGCAGGACAAGGCACAGGTGATTCTAGTGTCTCACTGGCCACACCAGTTCTGGTACCCCAAACTCCTGAGCCTCAGCAGTAGGCTCCCAAGGCATCTTCCTCTTTGCCTGGACATGCTCTCGATCCAACAGGGGAAGGTACTCCACCTGGACCTTCACTCCCTGCATCTGACAGCCTGGTTCCTGAGTGGCTAGAGGTCCAGGCTTTGGGTCTTTCCGAAAATGTCCTTAACGTGGTTGAGGTTTCTCGGAAGGAGTCGACCAGGAAATGCTATGCCTTCAAATGGAAGAGGTTCTCCATTTGGTGCCAGGGCAAGAGGCTGGAACCTTTGTCCTGTCCAGTGGCTGGCATTTTTGACTTCCTCTGGTCCCTCTTTGTCTGGCCTTAGGTCGATGACCCTCAAGGTGCACCTGGCAGCCATCTCTGCCTACTGGACACGGGCCAGTCAGCAGTCAGTGGCACAGGAGAAGGTGGTCTGGTACTTTTTCCAAGGCCTTGACCACATTTCCCCTTCGGTGGGTGAACCTCCACCACCTTGGGATCTGTTGCAGGTTTTGGCAAAGCTCATGGGCAAGCCATTCG
This sequence comes from Neoceratodus forsteri, assembly GCA_016271365.2. Taxonomy (NCBI): domain Eukaryota; kingdom Metazoa; phylum Chordata; order Ceratodontiformes; family Ceratodontidae; genus Neoceratodus; species Neoceratodus forsteri. The sequence goes on along the minus strand of JADMNL010000023.1, from coordinate 361,512,047 downwards.
AATCGATGCAAAGGTGTGAAATGTCACACCTGTCGTGGAAGACCACCTTCCTGGTGGCTGTCACTTCAGCCAAAGGATCAGTGAGCTCCAAGTGCTCTCTCCTTTACTGGTCTTCCACAGGGACAAGGTTTTCCTTCGCCCCAACCTGAAGTTCCTCCCGAAGGTTGTGTTGGATTTTCACCTTAACCAGGTGATCAATCTCCCAGTGTACTTCACCAGCCACACTTTGGAGGCTGAGCATAGGCTCCATACCTTGGACCTGCAGCAAGCGCTGGCCTATTATGTGGAGTGCACAGCTGGAATTTGGGGAGAGGTTCCCCAGCTATTTGTCACCTACAACAAAGCCGCACCTGGCAGCTAAGTGGACGATTGGCAGGTGGATTGTATCCAGCATCGACCTCTGCCATAGGTTGGCGGGTAGGGAGCTTCCCGTGGGACTTGGGGCTCATTCCACCCATCCTCATACCAGTGTCTCGGTGGCTGCTTCCAGGAATGTCCCTATCCAGGAAATCTTTTGGGCTGCTACCTGGAAGTCAGCACCACATCTTAATTTCCCACTACCACATCAGCCTTGAGTAATGCCGGGATGCTGGTTTTGGGACCTCAGTTCTCTAGTCTCTCTTCCCTAAGCAGGGGGTGTGCACCTTGCCCCCCCCATCCAGGAGAACTGCTAGAAGTCAGAGTTTGGAGCTGTTTGATTTTGAAAGCAGCACAAGGGAAGTCACAGAGTTTGGAACTGTCTGTTTTTGAAAGCAGCACAAGGGAAATCACAGAGTTTGGAACTGTCTGATTTTGAAAGCAGCAGAAGGGAAATCACAGAGTTTGGAACTGTCTGATTTTGAAAGCAGCACATGGGAAGTCAAAGAGTTTGGAACTCTGACTTTGAAAGCAGCACAAGGGAAATCACAGAGTTTGGAACTGTCTGATTTTGAAAGAGCATAAGGAAATCACAGAGTTTGGAACTCAGTGCTTTGGCTTCTCAGAAGGAACTAGAAGGGGGACAAGATCAGATCTACAGTACAGTAGCTTCTTGTTGTTTTACATTGTTTCTTGTGGATTCTACTTGGTAAAAGGTTATTTCTTTTCTTTCTTACTACTAAGGGGCTAGCAGGGTATTGTTTGGGGCTGTTGGAATTTTTGAAACCTGTTTTGGTAGCTGTAAGTGGGCTCATTTGTTTGATTCACTGTGTGGCAGGCTGCATTTGTAGAGACCTATTTCTTCTGTTTTAAAACAAAATTGGTGTGATTTAACTGGGTCTGTTTCTTTGAATTGGAGACATATATCTTCTAATTCCAAGCCTATTTTGATGTGTTGTTGGTGAAGCTGTTTGAATTGGAGTCCTGTTTCTTTAGGTAGCAAACCTATTTTGGGGGCTTTGAGTAGAATTGTGATTCATTGTTGCTGGCTTCACTAGCTGCAAAGTTTGAGTGCAGAGTGGGGAAGGTGCTAATGGTCTGACCAGAGGCCTCAGCTACCTGATTGTTTCTGGAAGACTTGGCTGGTCCCACCCTTGGTCCATTATTTCCTTTATACCAGGGGTTCTGACATCACTTCCTCAAACAGGCAAAGGATATGCACCTGTCATAGCAAAGGCAGACATCCAGGAAAGGAACAGCAGCAAGTGAAGAGGTGACTGCTCTCAGTGGAAGGGAAGTAAATGCAAAGCTAGGAGCTTTCATTATTACTTCTTAGCATTGATATTGCATTGGGAAAGGAGGAGTAGGAGTTTGAAGAAGGTTGTGCAATGGCTACTTAAAGTCTGTTTTTGAGTGTGGATAGGAAGGATAGGAATATAAAAAGCAGTTGCTCAATATATCTAAACGGTGCAACAAAGGAGGTAGAAATAAAGAAAATGTTTTGCACTGATAGAGGAGGAGAGGGAGACTTGGGGGAGTGTTTGGTATCCTGCATCTGTGGCAGGGAGGTCGCTGTGGGCATGGACAGCAATGGGTAGGGTGGTAGGCTGCAACAACTGCGGTGCACCAGTCTTTTCAAAATTGCCTGGAGTGTGGAAGGATGTTTGGTGTACAACCACATAGAAAAACTTAGAAAGGAGATTGAGGGTCTGCAGGAGGAACTAAGACAGGCAAGGCAGATTGGGGTGGGTTTAGCCCAATACTGGAGGGAGAAGAAGGGAGATGAGGAGGCGATTTAGCCAACATTGGTGGAGAGAGTCAGAAGAAGGAAGCAGAGACAAAGGGCCCAGGCCAGGAAGAACAATTGCCGGGGATACCAGGTCAGGAGACAAAAGACAAATGGAAGGAGGAGATAGGGACTTGTGAGGGGAGGCGAAGAAGTGGCAAAAGTCATGGAGTGGAAAGGAGAAAACAGGTTACTATGAAGAGAGAGGGGGCGGGCATTTGTGAAGGGCCTTCAGAAAATAGTTGTGCACTGCTAGAGAGGAAGAAGGTGAAGGAGGGAAATGATGAAATTAGAGGAGTAATTGATAAATGCCTGGACCAAACTGGAGCGGGGGGAAGTTCTGCTGGGAGAATTGTAACAGGGGTAAAAGGGGGAAATAATGCGCAGGAGGAAGAAGAGGAGCTGGAAATGAGAGAGGGAGATGAATGGAAGCAAGCAGGGAGTAAGAGGGATGAAGATAGGGAGGCATACCAAACTGCCCTAAGGGAAGCAGGGAAGGCAGTAAGGCAGGCAAAGTCCCAAACTGAGGAAACATTAGCACGAACAGTAAAAGAAGGTGACAAGACTTTCTATAGATACATTAGTGAAAGGAGAAAGTCCAGAGGGGGTATTGCTGACTTAATGGAGAAAAGGAGCATGTGAGAGGAGGACGCGTAAAAGCATCTATCCTAAATAGATACTTTGCTCAGTATTTACTGAAGAGAAGGTAGGGCAGGGCCCACAGCTCAGCACCATGGACACAGGGGAGGGAGGTGAGCACACTCCCTTCACAGAAGAAAGGGTCCTACAAGAGCTTGCTAAGCTCCAGGGTGGATAAGGCAATGGACCTGATGGCATACATCCCAGGGTACTTAAGGAGCTAAAGGTGGAACTAGAGAGCCATTAACAGAACTGTTTAGTGAGTCTCTGAGCACAGGAGAGGTCCCAGAAGACTGGAGAAGGCTCATGTGATCCTGCCCACAAGAGTGGTAGCAGGGAGGAGGCAGGGAACTACAGACCAGTCCAGTCTTACTCAGTAGTGGGCAAGATTATGGAGGCGCCTTAAGGAAAGGATAGGCAACACCTGGAATCCATAGGGGCACAGGATCCAAGACAGCATGGGTTTACAAAGGAAGGTCCTGTCAAACTAATCTCATAGATTTCTTTGACTGGGTAAACCAGAGTGGTGGACCAAGGGGAGCAGTTGATGTCGCCTACCTTGACTTCAGCAAAGCTTTTGACACTGTTCCACATAGAAGATTGATAAATAAGCTGGGTAGGCTTGGGGTGGGTCAGAAGTTGTTCAACTGGGTGGCAAACTGGTTGACAGGCAGAAAACAGAGAGTGGTGGTAAATGGTATACAGTCAGAAGAGATGCAAGTCACAAGTGGGGTACCTTAGGGATCAGTCCTGGGGCCAGTCCTCTTCAACATCTTCATTAGTGACCTTGCAGATGGACTAGAGGGTAAGGCTTGTCTGTTTGCAGATGACACCAAGTTCTGCAACAGAGTAGATGATCCAGATGGGGTAGGCAGAATGAGAAGAGATCTGGATAAACTAGCAAAATGGTCAGAAGAGTGGCAACTGGGATTTAATGCAAAGAAGTGCAAGATCATGCACATAGGGAAGAGAAACCCTGAAGCCACCTGTGGTCTGGGAGGGGAGTTGCTAGCAGTCACAAAGGAAGAAAGAGACTTGGGCATCATCATCACTGGATGACCTGAAATCATCCAAGCAGACCTCTAAAGCAGTAGATAAGGCTAGGGGGGGGTGTTAGTGGGAGTATCACAAGTGTAAGAGGGAGGTAATAATCCCTCTTTACAAGACACTGGTTAGGCCCCATCTGGAGTACTGCGTGCAATATTGGAGGCCACACCTTCACAAGGACATTAACCAAATTGAGGCAGTCCAGAGAAGGGCAAGCAAAATGGTGCAGGGACTGCATCAGAAGACATATGAGGACAGATTAACAGAGCTCAATATGTATACCCTTGAGCAAAGGAGGGAGAGAGGTGATATGATCGAGGCATTCAAACATCTTAAGGGCATTAACAAGGTGAAAGAGTCTAACATGTTTAGATATAAGAAAAATAGCAGGACAAGAGGGCACAGCATGAGATTAGAGGGGGGCCGATTAAGGGGAATGTGAGGAAATTTTTTTTCACAGAAAGGGTGGTGGATGCATGGAATGGCCTACCTCAAGAAGTGGTGGCTATGAATACAGTGCAGGGCTTCAAACAGGCATGGGATAGGCATAAGGGAGCAATACAAATGAGTATGAATAGATAGGCCACTGACAGAGCAAAGGCCAATGGCACATTTATAAGGTAGAAAAAGAAATGGGCAGACTGGATGGGCCTTGCGGTCCTTATCTGCCGTCAACTTCTATGTTTCTAATCTTAGTGCTGGGGGACTCAATGCTAAGAGGAGTTAGGTGGGGTAGCAAGGGGGAGAGGCATAGTCACATTTGGGTGGAGGCCATGCCAGGAATGACAGCGGAAAGGGTGAGACAGTCTGTTCTGAAATATGCTAGAAGGGGTAGGGACAAGCCTCATTTAATTATACATCTTGGGGCAAACGACCTGGCTGACAAGGCAGTAGATACAGTCCAGAGGAGGTTTGAGGAACTAGCACACTATGTGAGGGGCAGGAAGATCGGTAACTTTTTCATAGATACTTCCATGCCAAAGGCAACACAACAAGAAAGCTGAGAATAGAGGAATTTAACGGATGGCTAAGAACCTGGTGTTGTGCTAAGGGTATGGGCTGTTGGGAGGGACCTGGGAGGACAGTAGTCTCTATGCCAAGGACAGACTACACTTGAGTGAGGAGGGAAAGAAAGTGTTGAAACAGAGGATGGAGGAGTACATAGAGGAAGTTGGGAATCTAAACTAGGAATGGGGGTGGCAGTTGGGGAAGAGATATGCAGAGACCACAGGTTGGGAAACCATATGAGCTTACCCCCCATAACGGTGACAAAGGACAAATGGCAAGTACTGTTGGTGATGCTAGGAAAGGAGGGCAGGATGGGGGGGGAGAACGGTGGAAGGTGATTACCCTTAATGCTAGGAGCTCTTGGGAGGAAAAACTGCAGAGTTACAGGTTCTCATGGCAGAGGGAGAGGTGGACATTGCAGTCATCACGAAACATGGGACACCAATACAATGATTGGGACCTGTCTGTACCAGGGTACAGATTATTTCAGAGGGACAGGGTGATTGGGAAAGGAGGGGTGGCACTATATGTGAAGGAAGGACTGAAGTGTGTAAGGGAGGAAGGGGAGGAGGGTAGTACGGAGTCACTTTGGATACAAATCCAGGATTCCAAGAATAGGATTCTTAGAATGGGAGTGGTGTACAGGCCACCATCTCAGACGGAGGAGTTAGACAGGGAACTAGCGGGACAGATCAGGAGGACCTGTGAGAAGGGTAGTGTAGTGATTGTGGGGGACTTCAACATGCCAGGAGTGGACTGGAGTACCCCAACAACCAGGAAGAGAAGGGAGCAGGTACTGCTGGATGCCTTCCAGGACAGCTTCCTGCTGCAAATGGTCAGTGAACCAACCAGGTTAGGAAATACCCTTGACCTTGTGCTGGCAAATGGGGACTTTGTGAGAGAACTTACAGTGGAGGAACCGCTGTCAGGGAATGACCACCGCTCAGTATGGCTCACATTGGATATGGGCAAGGAAGGAGTGGAATCTGGCACAATAGTGCTGGACTTCAGGAGGGCTGACTTTGGGAGGATGGGGAAGTGGTAAAAGGGTGCCTGGCCAGAATTCAATCTAGTATGGACACTAACCAGAGGTAGGAGCCTCAAAAGCTGGAGATAGTGGAGGCAACCAAAACCTGCTGCAAAGCCCAGAGCAAGAAGGCTAGGGCTAAGAAACCGATCTGGTTGAGCAAGGAGGTCATGGAAAAGGTAAGGAGGAAAAGAGCTGCCTTTAGGAAGTACAAGAAAACAGGGAGGGGGGAGGACAGGGAGGAGTACTTGACAGAATCGAAGGAGGTGACAAGGGCAGTAAGGGGAGCCAAAGCATCTACGGAACTCAGGCTGGCACAAGGCATTAAGAAGGGGGAGAAGGACTTCTTTAAGTACATCAGGGAGAAAAGGAGCTGTAAGGACCACATAGTAAGGATTAGGAAGGAGGGGGGTTGGGTGGAAGCAGGGTGCGATAAGGCGGAAGCACTAAATGAGTACTTCTGCTCAGTATTTACTAAAGAGAAGAGGGGGTGACACCCAAGGTGGGAGAAATGGCAGAAGCAGGGGGGAAGTGGTGACAGATGGGGAAATGATGGAGAGCAGAGTTCGAGAGGGTTTGAAGGCTCTGAGGATGGACAAGGCGCCAGGCCCAGATGGCATCCACCCCAGGGTACTGAAGGAGCTGGCAGAGGTCCTTGCAGGACCTTTGGCAGACCTATTTAATGCCTCACTACATTCGGGGTGTGTTCCTCAGGACTGGAGGATGGCTCATGTGGTGCCCCTCCACAAGAGTGGCCCCAAGGATGAACCGGGAAACTACAGACCAGTGAGCCTCACATCCATTGTGGGTAAGCTAATGGAGATTATCCTGAAGGAGAGGCTGGTGGCCCTCCTAGAGGCCAAAGGACTATAGGACAGCAGACAGCATGGTTTACACGTGGCAGATCCTGCCAAACCAACCTGGTTGGAGTTCTATGACTGGGTAACTAGGCAACTGGACAGGGGCCATGCAGTGGATGTCCTGTATCTGGACTTCAGTAAGGCATTGACTCAGTGCCACATGGAAGTCTGGGAAGGAAGTTAGTAGGCACAGGGCGGGTGCAAAGCTGGTGAGATGGTGAAAACTGGCTGCAGGAAGGCAACAGGTGGTGGTGGGGGGAGCTCTCACACCCAAGGGCAGTGACTAGCGGTGTTCCACAGGGCTCAGTGTTGTTTGGGATATTCATTGCAGACATATCATGGGACATCAAGAGCAAGATCAGTCTGTTTGCTGATGATACCGAGGTAGGCGCGTGGTGGTGATGACCTAGGGGGGATGGAGGGTTGCAGGATGATCTGGCAAAGCTTGAAACTCGGTCAGACACCTGGCAACTGGGCTTTAATGCCAAAAGTGCAAGGTGCTGCATTTTGGGATGAAGAACCCAAGGAGGAGTTACCAGCTAGGGGAGTGCAGCTAGCCCAGACAGAGGAGGAGAAGGATCTGGGTGTGCTCATTACAGGGTCAATGAACAGCTCGGCACAATGTAGGAAGGCAGCTGCAAAGGCCAACAAAGTGCTGGGTTGTATTGCAAGGGGTATATCCTCGAGGAGGGAGGAGGTGATTCTGCCACTGTATAGGTCATTAGTTAGACCACACCTGGAGTACTGCCTGCAGTACTGGTGTCCGTATCTGAAGAGGGACATTAAGTTACTGGAGGGGGTGCAGCGCAGAGTGACAAAGATGATCAAGGGGCTGGGGGACTTATCATATGAGAGGAGGTTGAAAGAGATGAACATGTACTCACTGGAGGAGAGGAGAGACAGGGGTGACATGATTGAAACCTTTAAATACATGAAAGGAATAAACAAGACGGGTACAGAGGGGCTGTTCAGAGTAAGGGAGGGGAGGGCCACCAGGGGCCATGATATGAGACTGGAGCGAGGAAGGTTCAGGAGGGAGATGAGGAGACACTTTTTTTACAGAGAGTTGTGGTGCCCGGGTGGAATGCGTTACCCGCTGAAGTGGTATGCAGTAGAACAGTGGACTGCTTCAAACGAGGATGGGACAGGACAAGGGGAAGGGTGGAAGGGAGGGGCAGCTGCAGAATAAGGGGTGCTAGCTGCACATTCGAGCAGACTTGATAGACCTCTAGGCCTTTATCTGCTGGCAAATTTCGTATGTTCGTAAGTCAGCCAAGATGTATGGATCGAACATCATATCCACATCCATAGAAAAACAGGTTACTCACCTGTAACAGTAGATCTTCCACGGTGTGCTCTCTTGCAGTAGGCAGTGCTTTTGTGTATCCAGCAGAGGTCGCTGTGGCGAATGGCAGCTCTTCTAGCGGTCTTTTCCAGGGACCACCCACACATAACATCAACTTCCTGTTTCCTGTATAAGTGTGGGCGGTCCCTGGTATCCTCAGTTATTTTTTGCCGTCTTCAGCTCGCGTGCAGCAGCCGACGTAGGACAGCCTTCGGACTTGCAGTCCTGCAAAATCTCCTACCATACCTGTCCTCCCACGTAGGCATTACTGCTTGGGATTCATCCCAAAAGTAGTACCTACTGCAAGAGACCACTCTGTGGAAGATAGTACGGTTACGTAAAAACTTACCGTAACAGTAGATCTTTGAGGAGTGTCTCTTGCAGTAGGTTTGTTCCCGCCCTCCATCCCCCTCCTTCTCTAAGAGAGTAAGTTCTGGTCCAGTGATTAAGGGTTGGGACTCCTTTGGGACCTCGGCTTCCCCTTGGTCCTCGCTTTGTGAGCTGAATCTGGCGGGGGAACTGAGGATACCAGGAACCATCCACACTTATATAGGAAACAGGAAGCTGATGTTATTTGTGGGTGGTCTCGGAAAAGCCTGCTAGAAGAGCTGCAGTGTGCTACAGTGACCTCTGCTGGATACCCAAAAGTATTACCTACTGCAAGAGACACTCCTCAAAGATCTACTTTTACAGTAGGTTTCTACTAACTGTACTTTCTAGGAGTGGTGTATGATGTTCATCCACACGGCCCCACTCGACCTCACTTGGCAGTGGCACACACTTCTGCTTCCAGCAGGCAAGACCTGGCGTCATAGGGCGGTGCTAGGGGAGTTACCACCTTGGTGGGTGGGTGGGTGGAGCAATCTTGAAGACTTTCTGGCACATCTTAAAGGGGAAAAGACAATGCCAAGACGTGTGGATGAACATCATATACCATTCCTAGAACTACTGTTACAGGTGAGTAATCTGGTTTTCCTGATTAAAGAAACAGTGGGACCTCAATTCCCTGGATCTTCCAGGACTGAAAGGGTCGGCTCTGAGGTAGGGGCGTACATGTGCGGCTGTGGTGGCTTGCACCTGTGTAGGCCTATCGGCGATAAAACCCTCCAACCCGACTCACTTCCTTTTTCCCTCGCCATAGAGTGCTTAGAGAGGATGTCACCAAGGCGTCGAGTGTCGATCTTCAAACATGAAGTCTTGCCATATTATGACATATGCAGTGAGTCCCAACCTTCAACTGCTCCGAGGTAAAAGAGTTAACTTTCCATGCCAGGCATGGAACGCTGAGCTGGAGCTCAGTTGAAACTCTGTCTGTTGTTCTTCAAACTCAAACCGTCAGATTCTTTATCTTCTACCACTGAACAGTCGCCCGGAGATTTCTCCTTCTGCTCGGGTTCATTTTAATGGAAGAAGTATTGTTTTTCTCGTTTTGACCTAATTTAAACCGCAACTGCTCGGTTCAGGCTCTGTCTGTTGTATTTGTGAGTACTAGATAGGTTTACATTAATTCTCTTCTGTGTAGAACTTGTAAACTGTTTATCGGTTCGGTTTGAACCGATCAGGTTGTTTAAAATATCTTAATCTGTGATTTAGAGTGTGGTTATTGGTTCTTATCAGTTCTAAAAAAAACGGATTTTTATTACAGTTTTTCCACGACCCGTGACACGGTTGGGAACCGATAAGAGGGTCTTGCCTGGCGGATTGCCATAAACAGGTAAGTTTGATTAGGACTGGCACTATGTCTGAGAAACCCAAAAGAAAAACCGGGCCCACTGGGTTTCAACACTGCAGTGTGTGTGGGGAAGTCTTTGCCAAGGCTGACCCTCACACCACCTGTGTTTATTGTCTGGGGTTTGACCACCTCAATGCAGACTGCCAGATTTGTAAACATTTACCTGCAGCTACTCTGGAAAAGAGAGTTGGTAGGCTCAGGGAAAGGGAGGCCAAAAAGTCCGCTGAAACAGCTGGCCAGCCCGGTTCCTACCGAACCAGAGGGAGTGCCCTCTGACCAGGGCGAGACTTCCTCGGGCAAAAGGACAGCCGAGTCTGAGGGGTCGGTTCCAGCAAAAAGGACTAGGAAATCAGCTGGTGTGGAGCCAAAACTTTCCTCTCCAACCGCTGAAGAAATAGCCAAAGCAATTAAAATTGTCCAGTCGTTTTCCCCGGTTCCGCCCGGATCGGCACCATCAGGTAAGCGCCCGGTTCCACCGGTTCAAGAGTATGATTTAGAGGAATATTATGAACCGGAGGAGGGGGAAGAGGAGTATGAGGAGAGTGAATGTGGATTTGAAAGTCTGGATGTGCCCATTGACCCAGACATCTCCCCAGACAGACCTTCAGGAGTGTCCTCCCTAGGCTTTCTGTGTCCTTCTCATTTTATGTTTTATAAAAAAGTGGCTGAAACCCTCCAGCTCCCCATGGAGGAAGCTGTGGATGATCAAGAGGAGCCTGACTATGTGGAAATGATGGATATCCCAGATCCTAGGAGACTGTCTATTCCCTTGCATAAATCTTTTGGGAAACAGACTTTTAAAATTCTAAAAACTCCTCACACCTATACCTCCTGTGGATAAGAGAATGGACAAGAGGTACACATTATCAGGCTCTGATATGGAGTTCCTTTCACAACAATGCAGCCATGTTGGGGTAGTGCAGGCTGCAGCCTGTGACAAGGCAAATATTCCCTTGGCCTCGCACCCCCCAGACAAGGACTCCAGGAGGATTGATGCCATGGCAAAGAAACAGTACATGGCAGCATCCTTGGGACTCAGACAGGCGAATTATATGGCTTATGTTGCTAGATATCAGAAATCCAGATGGGATACTGTTATGACTCTAGCAAAACAGGTCCCGGGCCAGCTTGCCAAGGAGCTGGAGCAGGTGGCTGCTGATGGTATTGAGGCATCCAAGGTGCAATTCCATGCTGCAGTGGACTCAAATGATATGTCATCAAGAGTCATGGCTACATCTGTGGCACTTCACAGAATGGCTTGGCTCAGATGTACTAGCCTGTCACAGGATACCCAGACTAAGGCCATGAATTTTCCTGTTGTGGGTAATTCCCTGTTTGGGGAGCAGACAGAGAATTACATGAAGAAAATGGATGAGTATAGGACCACCTGTAGGAGTGCACAGGCCAAGGAAAGGCAGGCCAAACCTCAAAGGCAGCTTCGCAGGGGCAGGCCTTTTTACCAAGCCCAGGCCTCCTCTTCTGCTTATGCCCAGAGGGGGTTCTTTAGAGGGAGAGGCAGAAGGGGTGCCAGCAGGCCTGTTTCCACCCTTCAGCCCAAAGCCCCTGCCAAGCAGGCAACCTGATGGGGTTGCCAGGGCCGATTCTCAACTACCTGTAGGGGGCAGGCTGGCTTACTTTGTCCAGGACTGGGAGTCTCTGACATCAGACAAGTGGGTCCTGGAAGTAGTAAGCCAGGGACTGGTTCTCAGCTTCAAAATGTTTCCAAAGATGAGAACCAGATCCTTTCCACCTGCAAATCCACCAGAGGCACTTGCCCTAGAGGCAGAGGTCTCTTCCCTCCTGGCTCTCGGAGCTGTGGAAAGGGTTCCACCCCTACACCAGGGCAAAGGGTTGTACTCCAGGTACTTCCTACCCCAAAAGACAGGAGAATGGCGGCCCATCCTGGATCTCAGATACTTAAACAAGCACCTTTTAAAACCAAAATTCAAAATGGTGACTCTGGAATTATTCTACCCTCTCTAAGGCCAGGGGACTGGCTGGCGTCCCTGGACCTCAGGATCCTACTTCCATATTCTCGTCAGAGCTCCCATGAAAGTACTTCAGGTTCAGAGCTGCCCTCAGGCCATTACCAGTTCAGAGCAATGCCCTTTGGCCTCACCTCTGCTCCAAGGGTATTCACAAAATGCCTGGCAGTAGCAGTTGCTTCTCTAAGAAGCCAAAGAATTGCCATCTTCCCTTACCTGGACGACTGGCTTATAGTGGGCCAGTCCCCAGACCAAGTCAAGTTACACCTACAGATAACTCAGCAACTGCTCACCTCTCTAGGTTTCCTTCTGAATCTTTCAAAGTCAGTTCTAGAGCCTGTCCAGCTCCTCACCTTCATAGGCGCAGAACTGAACACAGAGAAAGCCAGAGCCTTCCTTCATTTGGACAGGGCAAGGACCCTGGTGTCTCTTGCCTCCTCATTCACCCTGCAGGTGTCTCAACCAGCAAGGCATTTTCTACAGCTCCTGGGGCACATGGCTGCTTCTACAACAGTAGTGCAGGGAGCCAGATTTCAGGTGAGGGACACTCAGTTCCATTTGAGAGCCTTTTGGTCTCAAAGAAAAGACCCTCTAACCAAATTGATCCCAGTGACTCAAACCCTGATCCAGGCCCTACAGTGGTGGCAGGATCAGAGCAATCTCAGACAAGGGGTTCCTTTTGTCACTCGGTCTCACTCCTTAATCCTTACTACAGATGCATCCCTCTTGGGGTTGGGAGCTCACATGGGCAACCTCACTACCCAGGGGTTGTGGTCCCCTCAGGAATCTCTGATCTACATCAATCTGTTGGAACTCAGAGCAGTTTTTCTAGCACTTCAAGCTTTTACCAAATCTGTTCAGAACAAAGTTGTTCAGGTCAAACAGAAAACACCACCACAATGTGGTACATCAACAAGCAAGGGGGCACTCGGTCTACGGCCTTGTGCACCGAAGCAATGACGTTGAGGTCTCTGGCTTATTCCCTGAACACCTCCTTTATGGCAGTTCACCTCCCAGGCAAGGACAATTTCCTGGCAGATGCTTTCAGCAGGATTTACCAGGGCCATCACGAATGGTCACTGGACCCCCTGGTATTGGAGATGGTATTTGCCAGATGGGGCACCCCACAGAGAGATCTTTTTTCAGCCCCAGACAATCACCAACTTCCCCTTTTTTGCTGCAGGCCCCCAGTGTTGGGCTCAGTCCCTCTGGATGCCTTAGTTCTCAATTGGGAAGGGAAGTTTCTCTATGCTTTTCCCCCCTTCCCTCTTCTGTTCAAAGTGCTAGTCAAAATCAGATCTCAAGCCCTGCAAGATGATCCTGATTGCTCCAGATTGGCCCAGACAACCCTGGTATCCACTCCTACTGTCCTTAGCAGTCCATCTTCCCCTGTGTCTTCCCAGGAATCACAACCTGTTAACCTGTGCTCAGGGGAGGGTTTGGTACCCGAACCTCAAATCTCTTAATATCAAGGCCTGGCTCTTGATGAGTTAGAGTTTGCTGGTTTACACCTCTCCCAGGTTGTAATGGATATCCTGAAGGCTACTAGAAAACCTTCCACCAGGGCTACTTATAATTCCAAATGGAAGAGGTTTTCCATATGATGCTCTGGAAAGCATATTTCCCCAGAATCTGCTGATTTACCCACAGTCCTGGATTATATGGTCCACTTAAATACCTTGGGGCTGAGACCAGCTACCCTAAAAGTGCATCTGGCAGCTGTGTCTGCTTTTATTTCAGCAGGTAAGCCCTCTTCTCTTTCACCCTCCATTCAGGGACCCTGCCCCTGCATGGGACCTTAATGTTTGCATTGCTCAGCTTATGCAACCTCCCTTTGAGCCTTTGTCTTCAGCAGAGCTTAAGTACTTGACTTGGAAGACTGTGTTTCTGGTAGTCATCACTTCTGCCAGACGCATAAGTGAATTACAAGCTTTGTCAGTGGAGCCTGATTTTATCTCCTTTCATAGAGGTACGGTGGTCCTCAGGACTAACAGGAAGTTCTTGCCTAAGGTGGTTTCAGATTTCCACCTTAATCAATCTATATCTCTTCCAGTGTACTTCGCTGACCATTCCTCCTCTGGCGAGAGGAGGCTGCACAGCTTAGATGTGAATAGAGCCCTTAGTTACTACATAGAGCGTACCAAGGGTCACAGGTTTGACTCCCTCCAACTGTTCCTCATTTATGGTGAGGTTGGTAAAGGGAAACCTGCCACTAAAAGATTCATTGCCAGGTGGATTGTCTCTTGTATCCAATTTTGCTATGAAAAACTGGGTAAGGTTCTTCCCTCAGGCCTGAGGGCTCACTCTACAGAGGTACAGCTGCTTCCCTGGCTGCTGCCAGGGACATCCTATTCTAGAGATATGTCAAGCAGCTACCTGGAAAACAGTTCACACTTTTACCAAGCATTACTCCCTGGACATCCAGGCTAGGAGTGATGCTCGGTTCTAACACAACTGTGCTTCAGAGCCTATTTCCTAAGTAGGTTCTGTCCCTCCTCCACTGAAGGTACTGCTTTGTAGTCTCGTATGTCATAATATAGCAAGACTTCATGTTGTTTGAAGAAAAATTACTCACCTTAGTAATGTTGTTTCTTCTAATGGAGTCTTGCTATATTATGACCTCCCCCCCGCCTGCCCCTCTCAGAACCTCTGTTTTTCAGATGTGGGTGGGCAGTGCAGTGTTGGCACTTAGTAGGTGCCCACCTTGTTGTTTTTCACCCCTCCTTTCTTGGGGTGACTTGGTGTTGTGTTTTTCATTTTTTGGGCCTCCTGACTTGAGTCTTTGTTTTGGGACCAAAAAATGTGTTCTTATGTTTAGTAGCCAGTTGGCTAGTGTAGGTTTACAGCTTCACACAGGACCTCAGTGAGTTTAGCTCGTAAAGATCTGACAGTTTGAGTTTGAAGAACAACAGACAGAGTTTCAACCGAGCTCGAGCCCAGCGTTCCATGCCTGGCATGGAAAGTTAGCTCTTTCACCTCCAGAGCAGTTCGAAGGTTGGGACTCACTGCATATGTCATAATATAGCAAGACTCCATTAGAAGAAACAACATTACTAAGGTGAGTAATTTTTTCTTCTCGTCTATATATGGCAGCAGCATATAGTCGTTTAGTTTTATTTAGTATTTTATTATTTTCAAAAAAAAGAGAAAATTTTATTTTCTGAAGGAAAAACAATCTCTGAGCCTGCCATCAACGGAGTCAACCATGGATAGTATCAGTGACATTAGGGAGGCTTCTCTGGAAAGTTGTTCTGGCAGGGGGTCTGTGTCCGGTCGAACACCCTTTACGGAGGGCAGTCTAGTGTTCGGGAGGGAGGACAGTCCTCCTGAAAGCACAGAAGAAGTGGGCCCATTACCGATCCCAGTTGGGGACCCGGCGCTGTTCGACCTTGAGCGCTTCTTCTTCCTGCCACATGAAGAAGAGACAGTACTGCTTGAGGTCTCCTTCTAGTAGGTTAGCTAGGGAGTCTTCAGTAGTGGAGAGCGGTAGACCCACCCCAACACCCCCCAGTCCCCGTTCCTAATGGCTAGAATTCCCGACATTGGAGCCCCTCTCTGTCCTCTGTTGGAGTTTCTGGTGAGCAGTTTCACCACTGGGCTCCTCTTATAGAGCAGTGGGTAAAGCATCTGTCTCAATTGCCCTTGTCTATGGACTAATTCCTGGGCCCTCGGGTCTTAGAGCCACTGGGCCGCAGCTGGGACAGTCTGGACAGGATTTGCGTTCAGTGCCAGCGATGGAGTTTCTTCCCTCCCCGGTACCGATGCCTTATCCCCTCACCAGGTTTCCACACAGGGGCCAGTTTTCTCCCCCCTTTCTTCTAGGTCTAACAGGTCCTTGATTGCCCGCATTCAGTAGCTGAGTGCTTGGTGCTGTGTGTTCGGCCTCAATGCTGTGTGTGGTGTTGGCTCGCGCTGCAGTGCGTACCGATGGTTCGGTGCCAGACGGTGCAGAGTTCCGCACTGATGCAGGTTCTGGTGTCTTTGAAGATTTCTCGCCTAGATCAGGGCTTTTGGTCTAACAGAATTGGTCCGTGACCTTTAGGGGTGCCATCGAGGCACAGGTCAGGAAGCATAAGCAAAACCAGGAGCAGTTGTAGAATTCACCAGAAATATTTATTTGCAGTAGCAGTAACATAAAAAAAATAAACTTGTTCATAATAACTATGTACAGAGAAGAAATTAGTGTTTTCTTGCAGTGTCTGTGTCCCTTTTTCTTTCTAATCTTTCTTGCAGTTGCAGCTTAGCTCTTATAAGCCCTTTCAACCCCCATCCCTAGCAAGCATCCTGTTTTTGTAAATATCAGTCAGGAGCTGCTAGAACACAGTGTGCTTCATGAGTTGAGGCCCCCGTTTGCATAGCTTTTGCAAAAGGCATAAAAATTGAACTCTGGTAACCTCTAGCTTCCAACAGCTGTTTTCAGTCATGTCAAAATACAATTATATACATCTCAACAGTAACACTATGTATTTTCTAAACAAAAGGGATTCCAGCATGTAACATTTCCATACAGTGATTTGCACATATTTTTATATCAGCTGGTCTAGATATGCAAGGGAGAAAAACAGACAGCAAGAGAAAACTGAGACAATGAGAGGCAAAGAATTGAGATTGTCAGGTTGATCAAGTCCGATGCCTCACAGGCAAATTTGGTTGCACAACCAGACAGAGAAGAGACAGAAAAGAAATGGAACAGATCCTTACATTTAAATACTTTCTCCATAACAAATGGGACAGGGTCCTATTCTGTCCTGTCACAAGGGATAGAGGTAGAACATGATGAGTCTGATCCTGACTTTATTTTGTCTGACAGCGTTGAAGATAACTCATTCTATGACTTGGAAAGCAAATCTTCTGTCTCGGCTGAACCCTTAGTCGAAGACCTTTCCTTCAAGTCCCTTCGTAGGAATATGGGACCTACCCTGGCCCTTCAGACCTCCTCTATGGACCCAGGGAGGCTCTTATGCCTCGAATTCCTTCATGTTCCCAACATTCCTACGAATCTTACACCCCCTGTGCTCCCCTTCTTTGAGACCTTGTCGCAGGCGGTATGGGCCAGGTCGGCACTTATCCCTTCTGTGGCTAAAGCTGCAGACAAGAAATACACGCCTCTTAAAGAAAGGCCCTTCCTGGCATCTCAATCCTTTGCAGATGCTTTAGTGGTGCTTGTGGAGAATAACACTGCCCTCCCCAGGAGCCTTCGGCACAACCTATCAATAAAGAATCTCACAAGATTGACACTTTAGGGAAACGGGCCATCACAGCCACAAACTTGGGAATGCATATTGCCAGTTATCAGGGCCATTTCCTCTCAGTACGAGTACACCCTGTAGAATTCTTTCAGATCCACAGTCGAGAACTTCCCAGAGTCTTCCACTAGCATTGAGCTTCTTCAAATTATTACTAGGGGCATAGAGTCCAATAATCATCAGCTAAAAGCATTTATGGACGCCTATGACACTGCGGCTAGAGCGGCTGCCACTGGGATCTGTATCAGACGACACTCTTTGTTCAGGACATCAGGCTTTTCACCCGACGCTCAACAGCAGGTGATGGACACCCCCTTTAATGGTGATTATCTGTTCGGCCTTTAAGTTGAGCAAGTGGTGGAGGCTGCTCTGAAAACCAAGACTGCCATTAAAACAGCCAGGCCCGAACTGGCTCCGTGGCGCCAAGCGATGGGGTTAGCTCGGCACGCTAGTGCGCCCGGATACCAGGAGCTGAGTCTGGCAGGGAGGGGATGGACAAGCGTCCATTGGACACTTCCCTCCCGGGGGTAGGGCACTGCCTGGGCACCTCTGGCCGGATTGGGTACATGCTAGGGGGACGTGATGCCTTGACATGCCGGCCACCGGAAGATGCCACCCACAAGGCGGAGAACTTGGTGGGGCGGGGCAGAGAAAATGGAAAAGGGCATCTTGACCAGCTGGATGATGGCCACTGTATCCTCACCACCACGGAGACCCCGCATAGCTGGGACCGACCCCAACAGCACCCGGGGCCAAGAAAGTAGGCCATGAGGCTCATTCTCCCCAGAAGGAGAGGGTCCACCCAACGAAAGGAATACGTCTGGTTACCCTGAGTTGGCTGCAGTGTGAGACAGCAGTTGGGAGCTGCCTGGGACGAGGTCCCAGGCAGCTCAAAGGAGAGGCCAGTTGAAAAAACAAATTCCTCAACCACAAAAGAAGATGCAGCAAAAAGCACAGGGCCTGAAAGCTCCCAGTGCCACCTGCTGAAGATCCAGCCCAGGTCTCACCTCAGCTGCCCAAAGTGGACACTGCTACGGCAGTAGGGGGGCGTCTGACTCAGTTTTACAGCAAGTGGAAGTCCATCACAATGGACAAATGGATCCTCAGGATTATATGAGAGGGATACTCTCAGTTTTGCAGAGATCCTCCCGGATCTTCCACCCAAGCGGCAGCACAGTCTGTCCACCACTCGGTCAGACTTCCTCACTTCCAAGATGCAGGGCAGTAGAAGTTGTTCCCTGGGCAGCTCAGAACACAGGTTTCTACTCTCATTACTTTCTGGTTCCAAAGAAAATGGGCAGTATGCACCCCATTCTCGACCTCAGAAAGTTAAACAAGTACCTGTTCAGGGAGAAGTTCAAGATGATCTCCCTAGGAACACTGCTACCGCTGATTCAACAGTACAGCTGGCCGGCGTCCCTGGATATGCAGGACACCTACCGGCACGTCCCTGTGCACCCAAATCACCACAAGTATCTCCACTTTGTGGCCCTGGATCAACACTACCAGTTCAGAGTTCTGCCTTTTGGGCTGTCCTCGGTGCCGCGAGTCTTTACAGTGTTTCACAGTTCTCATGACGCATCTCAGAAAACTTGGTGTTCAAGTCATCTCTTACCTGGACGATTGGCTCCTGGCAAGCCTGTCCAGGCAGGAGGCACAGGAAGCAGTCACCAAGGCTTCTCAAGTAATCACATCCATGGGAGTTCTGCTAAATCTGGAGAAGTCTCAGCTTCAGCCTTCCCAGTAGCTCCTCTTCATAGGAGTCATCCTAGATACCTCCAGGGCAAGGACTTTCCTTCCGGAGAACAGGAGGAAAGACATTCTCCAGATGGCTTGTTCCATCAGGGAGAACATTTCTGTTTGAGCTCTCTCCATGCAGTGGATGTTTGTTCATGGTGCCTGTAGCCCATCTACACATGAGGACCACACAATGGATGCTCAGCATGCAGTGGTCACCGACCACACATCTGCATTCCTTTCACATAAAAGTGACAGAAGCTCTGACCAGATCACTGGCATGGTGTGTTCAAGAGGACAAACTCTACCTTTCACCCCACCGGGTTCTCAGATCACAATCACCACGGATACCTTTCCGATTGGGTGGGGAGCTCACTGCCAGGATCTCCATGCCTAAGGGCTTTGGAGCCAGGAGGAATCTTATCTTCACATAAATGTTCTAGAGATGAGAGCTGTCCTGTATGCTATCTGAGCCTTGAAGGATGCCCTCTACCAGAAAGTAATTTTTCTTCAGACGGTCAAAAAGGCTGTGATGTACTATGTCAACAAACAGGGTGGAGTGCACTCCTACCCTCTGTGCAGGGAAGCCATGAGGGTGTGGGAATGGTGCCTTGAGCGCGAGCGCGATTCAGGCAGTCTGCCTGCCAGGAACTCAGGATGACCTGGCGGATTGCCTCAGCAAGATGGAGGTGGAGTCACACAAATGGACGCTTGCACCAGATGTTGTGTCATCGCTATTTGATGAGTGGGGCAGTCCAGACCTGGACCTTTTTGCATCCCCACTCAATGCAAAACTGCTCCAGAAATCCAGAACCTGGTGTTTTCTGTCAGGATGTATTCAGACTGCAGTGGACAAGACGCTTTCTGTAGCATTTCCCCCTCTTCTGTTAGTTCAGAGGGTGCTGCTCAAACTGGAGGCAAAGGGGGCAGGATGTTTCTTATTGCCCCGCACTGGCCTCGACAGATATGGTTTCCATTGAACAACAGATTATCGGACATCTCTCTGAAACAACATCCTCTACAAGTGGACCTCCTGACATAAGGGCCTTTCGCCCATCCAATCTGCACTCCCTTCATCTTCATGCCTGGCTCCTGAGGAGATAGAAGTGAGTAGGTTTAAGGTTATTCAGAGAATCTCGGAAATCCTCTTGGCAGCACGTAAGGCCTCCATTAGGAAAGACTTACACGGCTAAATGGAAGCGTTTCTCCATTTGGTGGGAAGTCCCTTTCTTCTGTTGCCCACTAAATAAAGTGTTGGAGTACCTCTTAGTCCTGTCAAATGCAGGACTGCAATACTCGACAGTGAAGGTATACCTCTGTGCCATTTCTGCCTAACATGACCCGGTACAGAACATGACATTGGCTCAGTTACCACTGGTTAAGAGATTCCTTAAAGGCATCCTGCACACTAGGCCCCCGGTCAGGAAACTGGTGGTCACGTGGGATATTAATCTTGTGCAAGATATGCTCACCTGTAAACCTTTTGAGCTTCTAGCCACCTGTGACTTAAAGTTTCTGACCTGGAAGACTGCCTTCTTAGTGGCCGTCACTTCTGCTCACCGGTTTCTGAAAACCATTCCTTGGTCACAGACCCTCCATATACTGTCTTCCACAAGGAGATGCTTCGTACTCACCCTAAATTCCTACCCAAGATGATATCAGATTTTCACCTCAATCAGCCCTTGGTTCTCCCTATTTATTTTGCTAACTTTCAGAATGAAGAGGAGCGCACTCTTCACTCCCTGGATGTCAAGAGGGCTTTGCAATTCCACATGGACAGAACAAAGGAGATTCGCAAGTCCAAGCAGCTCTTTTTACCATTCAGCATGGCCCGGCTGGGTCAGCCTGTTGCCATTAGGTGCATTTCTGCATGGATAGTGATACGCCTTCACCATTGCTGTTCTGCACAAGTCAAGTTGGAAGGTTGGGTCTACGCCCACTCTACCAGAGTGGTGGTGGCAACCGTGGCTGAGATCTGTAACATGCCAATTGCTGAGATCTGCACAGGAGCTACTTGGAGCTTGGTGTGTACCTTCATGAAGCACTATGCTCTAGATGTCCATGACAGACAGCACACTTTCTTCAGTAGAGCAATCATTAATGGACTTCTGTCCTGAGTGAGCCGTTTCCTGCCACCCTGCTTGGTGGATTGGTTCTTAGCTTGGTACTCTCCCAATAGTATGAATGAATGGTGAAGACTTTTAGTCCAGTTAGATATGGAAATGACATACCTGCCGTAATTCTTGATGTTCTTGGACGAAGTCCTCACCATTCATTCACACGCCCACCCACCATCCCCCGAGCTCACTCATCCTGTTTCTGGTATTCACTCTCTTATTTGTCTTGGCTGTGAGGACATTGTTGAATTGACCCTTCTTACATCCTGGCTATCTTATGCCCAGATTAGGTTAGGTGTTCCTACGGTTAGTTTACACTACATCTCCTCAGTTAAAATTGTACTGCGGTGGTTGAAGGGGCAATGTCGAGATAGCCTACCCAGGCACAAGCTAATCTTGCAGTTCCTCGTGTGGGCAGTCCTTCCTCGGAGCTGAGCCTCCTGAAGATTTTTGGCTCCCGCTGGGTCCTAGCACCTCCAGCATAGTCCCAGTAGTGTGAATGAATGATGAAGACTTTGTCCAAGAAGATGACGAATTACGGTAGGTACGTAAATTTCATATATAGTTTGTAGTGCAGTTTTTTATATTTAACATGCCATTTTAAGAAAACATTAGTGACTGACATTTCGCGGAGTAGCTCCACTTTTCAAAGTATAGTTAACAACATTCACGATTGTGCTTAAAGGCTGTCTTCATGAGCTTCTTATCCTTCTAGGGCATTCAGGGTTGCTGACCTTGGCCCATTTCTTCAGAGTCTTTTCTAAATCATTACACTCTGGGATTTACCCTGGACATTTGATACTGCTCTCATGAGTAGCTGAGGTGTTCTACTTCCCTCTAGTGGAGCCATCAAAGTTCTTCCCTCATCATGGGAACCCCAGAGATCCAAGTTGTGGGTTAGGGTTGGGGGCTCAGGAAAGGAATATTGAGTAGAGGCTAGCAGCCTCCTGAAACTTGGAGGTTCTACTCCACTGCTTGTGAAATCACTATTGACTGTGTTGCCACAATCTGAGGATTATAACCTGAGATCCTGAATAGTATTGGGGAAGACTGAACTGGAACATACAAGGATCATGTTTTGAAGGATGTCTTTTTAACTCCCCCCTCTCCCAACCATCACCTCCAGGATATACCCTGCAGTCAGAGATATAGCCTGTTCAGGTGGTCTGCTGTCATTCAGACGGCTGGGTGGGGTTTCCTTCTCCATTTTTTTCCCCCCATGTATCACCATCCACTCCATGGTGTGGGCAATCCCGTGGCACCAGAACCTGCTACCAACCCTCCTCAACTGAGGTGCACTACTTCACGGCAGCTACCTCGACCTGGACTACTCCTGACGCAGTGACCTAAACTCTTCTGCTCACCTGCATGGCATAAGGGTGGCCCCACATCTCCCATTTCGCAAAACAGAATGAGTTGAACGCCGCTCTATATTGGATTGTCATGTAATTGGAGTCTGCTGATACCAAACAGTGACTGAGCCTTTTCTTTAAGAGGAGCCTTTATTGGCCTTTTTGTTCTTGTTACGAGACTCTGATGTTTTTGTATTTTTTTTTTCACAGCAGCAGCAACAGCAACAACAGCAGCAGCAGCAGCAGCAGCAGCAGCAGCAGCAGCAGCAACAACAACAACAACAGCAGCAGCAGCAGCAGCAACAGCAGCAGCAGCAGCAACAACAACAGCAGCAGCAAGCAGTGGTAGCAGCGGCAGTGGCTTCTCAACCCCAGCCACAGCCTCCAACGCAGCCCCAGGGCCTGGGAATGCAGGGTCTCCCTCCACAGCAACCCATGGTGAGTGGTTTGGGTAATAGCAAGAGGGGTCACACTGAGCAAATAGTGTAGCATCAGGTAGCTGCACCTCACAAAAGGGGTAACCAATCTCAGGGAGCAGATCACATCTCACAAGAGGTTGACAGAACTGAATCGGTGATCCATATCCCATTTCAATGAGATGGAATTCAATGATGAGTTCAGCTCTCACAGAGAGGGTAATGGATCATGAGGAGGAGTTCTGATCCCACAGAAAGTTGATGAAGCTCGAGATGGGAACAGCATCCCACAAGAGGGTGACGGAGCTCAAGGAGAATTTTGTGTCCCACAAGATGGCAATATAGCATCAGAAAGGGCTCACGTCCCACAAGGGAGTGATGGAGCTCAAGAAGGGGCCCATGTCATAAAAGGAGGTTATGGGGAAGGGCTTGTGTCCCTCGAAGGGATGACAGAATTAGAGGAGGGGTTCACTTCCCATAATGAGCTGATGGAGCTCAGGGATGAGTTTGGTTCCTGCAAAGAAGCTGATGGCGCAATATGCAGGCTCCAGTTCTGTTGGGGAGAGGGGGTTGATGAAGGTGAATGGAGGACCAGCATTCCAAAAGAAGGTGACAGAGCTCAAGAAGGGGTTTCAGATAAGAGGACTCCATCAGTGAGATGCCTTACAAATGGCGTCAGTCCGCATGAATGTATGGCCCCAGAGACAGAATTTACACAAGTGACCGAGTGTAGAATGCAAGCTCAAACTCTACACTGTGGTCATCCCCCCCCCCAGCTGTTCCAATGTCCGACTCGTTTCTATAGGCAGTGGAGCAGTGACCACTAACATTATCTAAATGGCTACCAAAATATTTCTAAAATTAGGAAAAACCCAAAGAAATTTTAAGCAGACAAAATATGTAAAATTGAAATTATCACAATTTTAAAATTAAGAAATTGAATTATGTAATGCTCAAGCAACCGTAGGATATGAACTTATGCTTGTGTGACCCTATTTTCAGGTTCTAGAATGGGAGATAGGGTCAGGGTTTGTAAGAATCATTGATAGATGGATCCGTGAGAGCAAACAACATTCTAAGGGTGTGGATATGGTACTGTCCACACTCTGGCAGTTCCACTGGAACAGTGTTATTTCCAGACGTCTTTAAGCTAAGCTCCTCCCACCACCTGGGCGGATTTATCTCCCAACTCCGCCACATGACGTCAGATCTCTTTACGCTGGAAGTACAGGTGACCCCCTTCACACACCACTTATAAATTTTCTGTGTGCCATAGGTGAACAGTTTTCTATGTTCCGGAGGGGGATAGCTCTCTCATAGACACAAAAAACAGGCCTGTTCCTGATCCTGGTCGGGGACCTTGCACTGTTCGACCTCAAGTTCTTCCTCTTCATATTAGAAGGGGAAGAAACAGTACCGATCACGGGTCACCCTCTGGTAGGTCTGCTACGAGGTCCTCTGCATCTCTGAGCAAAAGGCCTTTCTGGCACCGTCAGTGTCCCAGGCAGTTTCTGCTTGTGGGCGCTCTAGATCTCGGGGTTGGAGTCCCTCCCTGTCTTCCTATGGGGACAACAGTGGGCAGTTTCATCGCTGGGCAGCTGTTATGGAACAGTGGATACAGTGTCTGGCTCGTTTGTCCCTTCTTGCTGAGCCGGCCCAGGCCCCTTGGGGCTGGGGGCACCTGAACCGCAGTTGGGACCCTCCAGCGAGGTAGAGTGCTTGGTTCCATCAACAGTTTGTTTTAAATAACTAGGTAGGTGTGCTAGACATAGTAAGTGCCTATTTTCAGGCACGACCCGGGAGAGTACAAAACAGGTACAGTCAGTACAGAGAAAGCAGTACAATAAAATACATGATTAGTACAGCATGAGATAACACAGGAACATTGTAGACAGCAAAATGCATCAGTAAAGTACAGTATATTGGGATAAGTATTAAACCATAGTAGCATGCAGTATACAACAACAGCAATGTATTGGTACTGACTACAAGATAACAAAATACAATAGAGGGAGCTTATAAACTTCATTAGGGAGAGTAAAGTGCTAATCTGTAGTCAGATAATGCTGGGGGGTGGAGAGGGACAGTAGGTTAGGAAATAGTGGATGGGAGAGAGGCAAGTAGAAAGGCAGGGGGAGAAAGGTGAAGAAGTTAGGGTAGAGCAAGATATAGGCTATGACAGCAAGCAGTAAGTGCTGGTGGAAAGGATATGACCACAAAACGGAGGAGTTATTGTTTCAGGGAATGAAGCAGGAGCAGGAGTCAGATTGGTGGAGGGGACTTTTTAGTTAACGATTAAAGCTGGCGTGGGTAGGAGCAACTCGGATAGTAGTAGATGGGGAGTTCCAGAGAGCTGGGGCTATGCTTGAGAAGGCCTGAGCACCCATAGCGGTTTTACATCTGGGCACAGTAAGGAGCTGCTGATCTCCAGAACGGAGGGCATCGGAGGGACATTTAGGAATCGGGAGCTGAACTAACATAGGGGGGACATTAGTGTGCGAGATACTATCCATCAGTGAGCCAAGGGCATAAAGGCGGTTAGCCATAGGGGAGAGCCAGTTTAGGCTGCTGTAAAGGTGTCAGTAATGGGTGCGCCTATACGAAGCAAGAGCAAAGTGACAAATATTGTTATAAGTAATTGCTCAATTGTGTAAATGAGCCTTTGTGGCACCAGCATAGGTGGCAGAGCCATAGATAAGAGCTGGGAGGAGGATGCTCTGGGCTGTAGCAGTTTGGGCAGAGGGAGTGAGTGACTGTCTAGTTTGATAGGCAAGTCTAATCTTAGAGTTGACTGCTTTACAGGTAGTGGATATATGGAGGTCAAAGTCTAGAGAGTGGTCTAGGGTAATAACAGTCTCTGGGTCCTTGCCAGTGACCACGCCACAGATGTCTGTTCCACTGGCCGCTCCCTCATTCAGTGTCACTGTTTTCGGACAGGCCAAGGTACTTTTGCCAGTTGGGCTCGGTGCAGGTAGCAGGCTTTCTGGGACCTGGCCCAGTGCCATGCCCAGCACCGCCTCTGGTGCCGAGAGAGAGCCCTCGACATTGGGCGCAGTCTCTCTGCCAGTGCCCCCTCCAGCTACCTGTTTTGCCGGGACCGATGCCGGCTCCTTCTCTACCAGTGCCGCTGTCGCCTGTGTTGCTGATTCCTAGATGATGGTTAGGGAACTTTAGGGCTACCCCTCTCCCAGACCCCCCCCCCCCCAGAGAGGATCTGGAGGAGGACAAGTCTGACCCTGAACTCATCATTTTTGTGGGTGGTGACGACTCTCTACAGCCTGGATAATTCAACCCCAGGCCCTTCTCGTGCTCCTCAGGAGGACCTTTCTTATCAGCTGTACTTCACAACATGTATGCAGCTCTTGCTTCTGGGCCTTCTGCCATTGATCCAGGGAAACCGCTCCATCTGGAGTGGCTCAGTTTTTCCACCATGCTGGTTAGTGTCATACCCTCTGTTCCCCCTGCATTTGAGACTCTCGGAGGCAGTATGGGGTAGGCTTGCATCCATCCCCTCTGTCTGTAGGCAGATGGACCATAAGTATACAGCCCCCAAGGATAGACCTATCCTTGTTTCCCAGCTTACTGCTGACACAATTCTTATTTTGGCCGAAAATGACAAGGCCATTCTCCCTCAGGAAATCACTACACATCCAATCGATTAAGGAGTTGCACAAGATGGACACGATGAGGGGAAAAAGGGCGTTCGTTGCTGCTGCTCTTAGCATGAGGATTGTCAGCTGCATGGGGCAATTTTACAAGTATGAGTATGCCCTTTGAACTTCTCTTAAGTCTCTTGAGGAGTCCTTGCCTGAATCAGAGACCAAGCACAAAATTCTTCAGACTGTCACTCATAGCATTGAGTCAAACAGTCAGCCGTTGAAGGCAACTGTGGACGTCTTTGACACCACCTCACGTTCTGCTGCTGTGGGAATCTGTTAGAAAACATTCCTGGCTTCAGACAGCTGGCTTCTCCAACGATGACCAGCTATGAATGTTCCCTTTGATGGTTTGTATCTGTTTGGTCAGCAGGTAGAATAGTTTCTTGAGGCTTCCCAGAAAATGAGGACGGCCATCAGGACTTCTCTGCCTGCCACTTCCCATCCCAGAGAGGGAAGTGACAGGGCTTCTATCACAATAAGTATTCCTTTTGAGACCAAGGCAAGGGAGCTAAAATTAAATCCCAGCCTCCCCAGCCGCAAAAGAAAGGGCAGCCAAAGGCACAGGCCCCGAAAGTGCCTCATGCCAATCTCACCTCAGCTGCCTAAGGCAGACTTCTCCTTTCCAGTGGTTTTACCGTCAGTGGGAATCCATCACGACAGGCAAGTGGGTTCAAAGGATCATCCAGGAGGGATACTCGCTGAATTTTTCTTAACTTCCTCTGGATTATCCACCCAAAAAGCGACTCCTTCTGTCAGCTTGCATGTCAGAGCATCTCGCGAAGGAGATTGTGGGCCTTTTGAGCAACGGGGCAGTGGAAGTTGAGCCAGAGGTGGAGCGCAACACAGGCTTCTACTCCCATTACTTTCTTGTTCTGAAAAGGTCAGGGGGCATTCACCCCATTCTCAATCTCAGAAATCTGAACAAGTTCATACAGCGAGAAATGTTCAAAATGATCCATAGGGACCCTGCTACTGCTCCCCAAGCCGCAGAACTGGTTGACTTCCCTGGACATGCAGGATGCATACCAGCATATCCTGGTCCACCCCAGCCACCACAAATTTCACCACTTTGTGGTACTGGGTTAATTCCAAGTCCTGCCCTTTGGGCTATCATCGGTGCCTCCAGTCTTTACAAAGTGCTTTGCTGTTCTCACTGTGCACCTTCGAAAGCTCTGACTCCTGGTTTTTTTCCTGTCCAGACGACTGATTTAACAGTCCATCCAAACAGGAGACTGAACGAGCAGTGACCACAGCCTGTCAGTTCCTAACCTTCATGGGAGTCCTGTTAAATCTAGAGAAGTTGCAGCCTCAGTCCTCAACAGCTCCTCTTCATAGAGGTGCTCCTGACCTCAGCCAGGGTAAGGGCCTTTCTTCCAGAGCACAGACAGAAAGCCATCTTTCAGATGGCTCTTTTCATCATGGAGCACAAGTCATTTCAGACTCGCTTCATGCAGCGAATGTTAGGCCTCATAGCCTCCTCCATCTTCACAGTACTTCTGGCACAGCTACACATGAGGACAACCTAGTAGAAGCTCAGCATGCAGTGGTCTCCAGCAGCGCATCCTCAGTCATAGAAACATAGAATTTGGTGGCAGATGAGGACCGCTTGGTCCACCTAGTCTGCCCGTTTCCCTACCTGACGGATAAGCTGCAGATTCTAGTTAACCAACAGCTTACTTCCTCCTACCCCTCACTAGAATTGCCTGATGTCTGTCCCATGCATTCTTGAATTCTCCCACTGTTCCCGACTCCACAACCTCCTCAGGAAGGCTGTTCCATGTATCCACAACCCTTTCTGTGAAAAATTACTTTATAACATTACCTCTGAGCCGTCCCCCCTCTATCTTCAGATTGTGCCCCCTTGTTCTTGCACATCTCTTTTTCTGAAAGATGCTATCCTCTTCTACTTTAATTCCCTTGAGATACTTGAAAGTTTCTATCATGTCCTCCCCTCCCTCCTTTCCTCAAGGGTATACATATTAAGCTGCTTTAGTCTCTCCTCATATGTCTTCTGGTGCAGGCCCTGCACCATTTTGGTTGCCTTCCTCTGTACAGCCTCCACTCTGCCTATGTCTCTGCGGAGAATTGCATGCAGTACTCCAGATGTTATTTTTTGTTTATTTATTTATTGTATTTTGTTGACCCAGTAAGCCCACTGGGCCTAGAAGTCTCTCTTTCAGTGGCAGCCGGGGGGAGGGGGGGATACAGATGGTAAGCAACTGAAATTGAATTAAACTGTTGGTGGTATTTTTAGTGAATGGGAGAAATTTGGCCAGGACACTGGGGAAATTCCCCTAGGTAAAAAAAAAAAAAAAAAAAAGTGTTTTTGCACACAAATGGTTAATTGGGAGGGATATGAGGAAGTAACTTTACAGAAAGAGTGGTGGATGCCTGGAACAGTTTTCCAGTGGATGTTATGGGGGTGAAAATGGTGGGGTTCAAGAATGCACGAGATAGGCGTGAGGGAACCTTAGTGGAAAGGAAGGAGGGGAGCCAGAGATCTTCCAAGAATCGGTCTTCACCATTCATTCCCACTTATGGGTCTAGGGCCGGGGGCACTAGGACCCCACAGGAGCAAAGTCTTTTGCAGCTGGGGGAACCAACATCAGTGCTGGCATCGCCAATGATGCAGACTTAGTGACATGCTTGTGGGTTGGCCAGTAACAGACGCTGGCCCCAGACCTTTCTTAGTTCCGTTTTTCTTTCCAAGTGCACATTATGGGAGCTTCACCATCAGCAGCTATATCACAGTACTGTCCTGAGTTTGCCGACCTTAGTTTGATCCCATACCCCTCAAAACCAAACCTTCTCAGTGTCATTTTTATTTTTATCGCTTAGTGCGGCACCAAACTCTTTTTCTGTCCTTTTTTTTTTTTTTGTCTGCAGCACCATGTCCAGTCCTGAGATGCGTAAGAGCAAGAAGGCCACCCATAAGAAGAAACATCACGGTGTCCCCACTACACATCTGTACTCTTGTATGGGCCATATCAACTTTCAGGACTGGCATGACATCTGTTTGCCCTGCCTTGGCACTGAGCATGACATGAATAGGTGCGACACCTGCTTCTCATTGCATTACCGCATCCCTCATACTCTGTGCTCTGAAGTGGGGTCATTCACCCTCCCGCTTTCAGAGGCAGGCATCACACCAGAGATGCCAAGGGTAAGGTCCCTGGGCTTCCTCTGGGCCCCTTCCCACTATTTTACATGCTGAGGAAGACTGGGGCTCTTCATGTGCTCTCTCCATGGAGACATTGGAGGCTCTGGGGAGGGGTCATATGAATAGCCAGCTTTTTTCAGGAGGCCGGCTGAGTACCCCTCACAGTCTGTTGGCCCTTCGGGGCAGACGACAGTCCTGGTGGTGAGGCCAAAGCTATACACTGGTGGGCACCTTGGTTTTGTAGCTCAGTGCCACTTGGTCTCCTGGTACTAAGGCGAGTACCAGTGAGCGAGATGGTGCTAACTGCCCCAACTCTGAACCCACGAGGGACATCCTGCACAGATATTTTTCTCCTGCTGTGTCTCCGGGGCCCATGCCTCATCACTTCTCTGGGATTCTGGTACTGCATACCCCCACAGGGCCTTCACGCCTGGTGCATGGCCTCCCCCCTGACAATGACTGTGTGGAGTTCAGTTCCTGAAGTAGCAGGGTATTTGTTGTGGCACACACTGTGATGTGCATCTTTGCTCGTCGGACACACCAGGCAGCTTATGGCAAGCGATTGTGAGTGACGCTGAGTCTACTGTTAGTATCTATGCTGGATTTCAAGGCGACCAGGCAGGCCATACGCCTTTCCATCAGGGCCTGGAGCTAGCTATGCACTAAGCGAGGGCATCTTATGACACCAGTGAAGTAACTTTCAGGTTGGGGGAACCACAGGCTGCATTCAGCGTTAGGCATGGCTCTGCCTTACATGGCTGGCATCCCTGGCCGTGTAGAAAGAGTGGTGTAAGGCGCTCAACTCACACTTCGAAGGTAGTCATTCCTTTTCCTGTAGGACGAGGCATGAGTTGTTGGGGCACCCTCCTGCTCCCAGGCTATGAGAGCCTCCACCTGCCGCTGACCAGTCTCAGGTGCCGGCAGACCTTTAAGCAGTTCCTGCCCTCCTGTAGTTATCCCCTATAGCAGGCTGAGGGAAGAACTATTTCCCTCAGGGTGAGTCATCTCCTCCCTTGTTTGTGGGAAGCTTAGTACTCTGACCCATAAGTGAGAATGAATGGTGAAGACTGATTCTTGGAAGATAAGAAAATGACTTACTGTAATTGTTGATCTTCCAGAATTTCTTCACCATTCATTCACATGTCCACTCACCATCTCCTGCTCAGGGAAGAGCCAGGGCTTCAGAGCAGCTCACCCTCTGTTCTTTTCTTTAGGGCACTTATCCTCTTGCCACTCTCTCAGAGCTTTTTCCTTCAAGACTTCTCTGCTCTAATACAGGAAACAGGTCCCCCACCCTCTTCTTTGTCTGCCTTTGTTGAGAAAAAAATGGGGGTGGGGGGACACCAGGCTGAAGGGGTCTTTATTCCCTCAAAAAAAAAATTAAAAGGGAAACTTAGTTCAAAGGTCTTGGATGTGGTTCACTAGCCACACGCTGGCATTTCCGCCAGAATGATCAGATTGGCTGAATGTCTTTAAACTAAGCTCCTCCCACCACACTGGTGGTATATTCACCATCTCCACCCCGTGACGTCATATCTTTCTTTCCGCTGGAAGAACTGGTCACCTTTTTCACGACTTCTGTTTAGGTTTTAATGCGCCATTGGTGAACTTTATTTCGAACATTTTTGACTTTCTACTTGATTTCCATCTGTTTCTTTCTACTCCCCTTGATGATCGACAGTAAAGCAATGGAAGCCAGGATTTAAATTCAGCATTCTGTGTCGGCAGAAGATGTCAGCCACTGACCTGCACGACACATGCATATACTGACTGGGCAAGCAACACAACGTGGCCGGGTGCAATCTCTGCTTAAGCATGCCTTCTGAGTCCCTCAAGGACAGGAAGCTCCCACTCTTGCTGGGTCAGCCTTTGGAACAGGAATCCAAAGCATTGCCCTAAGGGCCTCAAGAAAACCTTGGCTGTGGCCAGGTTGGCTCAGCAGTTTGGACCCTTGAGATGGAAGTGGCGGCTGTGCACCTCCGCGGTCTCAGTATTGTTCCTGGGGCCAGCATTGAAGTCATTCACTGGAGAGTTCCGCAAAATGTGTCTGGCCCTCTAGTCTTTGGAGGAGAGCTTTGCCCACCATGTGGTAATCACATGCACTGCTAGTGCCAGTCATGGGACCAGGAGCAGTCGAGGTCCTCCTGGTCCCTCAATTCACCCATCCACTCGATGGCAGTCGAGCACCCCTTGATCGAGGGCTCTTTAGTTCCCCCATTGAATCAGTCAACTTTGGCACCACACAACCAGGCTGTTGAGATTTTTCTTGAGCCTGTCAACCACTTGGCTGATGAGACTGAGGACTTGATCTCTCAGACCCCAGTGCTGCGGTTCTCACCCAAGAGGACGTGATCCAATTGGTATCCCTGTCTGGTCCTCAACGGGAGCACTCTCCACGAGCAGCTGAGTCTTCCACACCTGTGTAACTTAAACTGTGCAGGCACATTATTTACCCGAACCCACTGGAAGGCTTTTCCTTACCATTGACCGGCTGGTTGATGTTCGCTGGCAAGCTTTTTGCACTCTTGATCCTGTTCAACTGGCAGATATCGTCATCAACACTATTGTCCTCACCTTCGGGTGAGAAGAGGCACCGTGGCAAGATGTGCTGGTGTCAAGAGATGCTCCTCTGGCAAGAATGGGCCATCACAGACAGGGTAGAGCTCTACTCCCTGAACCTTTGGTAGCCACCCCTGTGCTGCCCCCCCCCCCCCGGTTCACACTATGCTGGAGCCCACAGCAGCTTCTTCTCCACCTCTTTGGGTGCAACCACCATTACCGCAACTCAAGGTGGGCACTCTGACTAAGGCTGGCCATTCAGCCACCAGCTCACCAGGCCAGTAGACGATGAGAATCATGTTGTGAGAGCATACTGGGAGGTTCGTGTCAAGAAACAGTCAAGGGCTATTTTTGAGGGGTCCTTGGACAACACAAATCATGAGTCCATGGCCTCCTGTGGGACTACCCTTCTCAACCGTGGCTCGATCAAGGAGCTTACCAGCATGCATGGCCCGGTATCTTTCGGGGCATTTCTCCAACTTATCTCGGAGTCCATGTCGATCCTGCATGAGCCAGTCCAAACAAGGGCTCAGTATCCCCTCATGTAGTACATTTTGGACCTGAACAAATCTCCAGGGTTTGTCTTCCCTGTGGCTGAGGCTGTTTTGGGATCGACTCTGGAGCCTTGGCAGCATCCAGCATCCCACCTGGCACCCTCTGCCTGTATGATTTTCAAGAATACGTTTCCCATGGGTTTCCTTTCAAGGTTCTCTGACCATCCATCTGCAGAGGGGTTCATCAGGCATTCGGTGTTCCAGAAGTCTGGATACCAGGGGGATGTGGGCAAGCCTCCAGACAAGGAGTCCCACAGAACTGACCGCACTACTAAAAAGGTCTACAATACGGTGTCCCTGGGTCTCCATCAAGCTACTTATGCCATGATGATGGCCAGCTTTGGTGACTCCCTGATGGGGGTCTTCGGTGCAGTCTCCTACACCTCCCTTTTGATCAACAGCTGGTGGTGACAGCCATCAGAGATTAGGGTCAGTCACTGGCTAAACACCAGCTACAGACGGCCTTGGACATCGATGGCTCGTGTTCCTGTGCCATGTCAGTGGTAGTTTCTATGCGTCGTGGTGCCTGGTTGTATGTGTTCAGCTTCACGACAGGCACCCAGTCCCTTTGTTCGCACAGACCTATTCCGCCCTGGGGTGGAAGGACATCTCAACCGCATCAAGAAGTCCAATGCCACCCTGAATTCTGTGACATTATCCCAGAAGGACCAGAAAAAGAAGGTACTAACATACTATTTGCCAGCAGTCTAGCGAGTCTGCTCGAACCTTAGATCCTTAGTTGGGTGCCGAGGCCCTCCCATCCCTTGTGCTCCAGAAACCCCTATCATCCATCCCCACCTCCCTGGGACAGGCCATCATCTGATACATCCACTTTCTGTGTCTGTCCCACCCTCTCTTGAAGCCCTCCACTGTGGATCTCTGAACCAGCTTGCCAGGCAGTGCATTCCAAGGGTCTACCACCCTCTCAGTGAAAAACCCCTCCTCTTTTCCCCCCTCACCCTTCCACCTTCAAACCATGCCCTCTGGTGATACCTCCCTGCATTAGTCTAAAGATTCCCTCCATGTTTACCCTATTTATTCCCTTGAGGTACTTGAAGACCTCAATCATGTCCCCCCTGTCTCTTCTCTCCTCCAATGAAAACAGGCAGAGCTCCTCAAGTCTGTCCTCATACGTCAAATCCCCTAGCCCTCGTATCGTCTTAGTTGCCCTCCTCTGTACCCTCTCTGTACCCTCTCCAGGAGCTGTATGTCCCTCTTCAAGTGTGGTCTCCAGTACTGTACACAGTACTCAAGGTGTGGTCTAACCAGTCCATTGTACAGCGGCAGAATCACTTCCTTGCTCCTAGAGGTGATCCCCTACGATGCATCCCAACATCCTGTTTGCCTTGCTAGCCACTCTCCTGCATTGCTCAGAGTTATTCATACATGCATCCACAGCCCCTAGGTCTTTTCCCTATTGAGGGCCTCCAGCCTCCCCTCCCAGGGTGTACCTGTGTTTAGTGTTTCCCGACCAAGATGCAACACCTGCACTTGGTGATATTGAAATTTAATTTTCATGTGTGAGCCCAGCTTCCAGGGTGTCCAGGTCCCTTGCAGGGCCAATCTCCCTCTTCTCCCTCAACTACTGCTCCCATCTTGGAGTCATCCTGAAGACTCATTTCACCCTATACCCTCCCTGATGTCCGATATGTATGCATTAAACAGGATGGACCCAGGACTGAGCCCTCTTGATGCCCTACCAACCTCTCTGGGGTTCGAGCTCCCCACAGACCACTACTCTCTGGGTGCGTCCAGCTAGCCAGTTTTCAATCCATCTGACCATCAAAGGCCTACTCCTAACCCCATCAGTTTCTCCACCAGACCATTGTGGGGGACAGAGTCAAACGCCTTGCTGTAGTCCAAGAATAATACATCCACAGGCTTTCCCCTGTCCAGTTCTGATGTTAGCCATTCGTAGAACTCCACAAGATTGGTTTGACATGATCTACCTGGCACAGACCCATGTTGCCGACTATCCAGACCTCCCACCTCCTCCAAGTACACCGCCAGTCGTTCCTTTAGTATACTCTCCATTAATTTTCCCACCACCGAGGTCAAACTGATGGGTTTATAGTTACCTGGTACTTCCCTCGACCCCCCCTTTATGGATTGGCACCACATGTGCCTCTCGCCAATCCCTAGGTACCCTCCCTGTCTCAAGTGACCTGTTGAAGAGCTCCGCCAGGGGTGCAGCCAGTATGTCCGCCAATTCCCATAGTACTGTCAGATGAATGCCATCCGGCCCAGGAGATTTGTCTTTCTTTAGGGCCTTGAGGGCTAACCACACCCTTTTGGCGGAGATAGCATCATCCATCCCCTCCACCTTACTGGCCTTTTTATCCTTATCCAGATGTGACACCCCTGGGGTACCTCTCCCTCCCTCTTGCTCCATTTCTGTTGCTCCCCTGATCCCACTCACTGCCGCTTCTATCCCCTTCGTGCCTTGCTTTGTAGATATCCCATCCCCCTCCCTAGTGAACACAGAAGCAAAGTACTCGTTAAATACCTCTGCCTGGTCCGCCTCTTCCACCCACCCTCCTTCTGATCTCAATCTGCTGAGATGGCCCTTAGTTTTTCTCCGCTCCCCAATGTACCGGAAGAACCCCTTTTCCCCTCCATGTATCCCCTGTGCCAGCCGCTGCTCTTTACTGGACTTTGCTCCCCTCACCATAGGGTGACTTTTCTAGATGGAAGATGGTACATTTCCTTATCCCTATCCCCTCTTGTTGTTTTATATTTTTTTGTAGGCCGCCTTCTTTTCTCTGACTGCTACCTGTACCTCACTGGACCACCAGCATGGTTTATGTGACCTTGCTCCCTTACGTTTCAACTTAGCGCAGATCCTGACTGCCACATGTCCCCGTTTTATGACCTCCCATCTCCTTTCCACACTTGTCACTGATGTAATCCCCTTCAAGTGATCCTTGAGAATATTTCCCATGCCCACAAAGTCTGCCCCTCTGAAGTCCACTGCCAGTGTCCTAGATCCCCCCCCCCCCAAAATGCTTATTTGAAACCAGACAGTATTGTGGTCGCTCCCAGTCAGGGGGTCCTGTACAACCAGGTCCCTTACCAGATCCCCATCTGCCAGAACCACGTCCAGGACATGCCCCTCCCTTGTGGGCTCCATCACATGCTGTGTTAAGAACACATCCTGGAAGCCGTCCAGCAGCCTCTGCTCCTTGGCCACCTTAGAGGACATGGTTCCCCAGTTTGTACCTGGCATATTAAGGTCCCCCATCAACACCACTCCTTCCCCTTTTGGTCCACACTGGGCAATGATGTTGTCCAGCAAACCATCCTCTAGAACATCGCTCATCTCGGGGGGGCCCATATACTACACCTTGCTTGACCTTATCTCCTGCTGGTGATCGTAAGGTGACCCATAAGGCCTCCACGTTTCCCTCTGCCTCTTCTACCCTAGCAATTTCTATGTCATCTCTAATGAACATAGCCACTCCACCCCCTCTGTCCTCCTTTCTGTCCTTCCTAAGCATAGTGTACCCCTGTATGTTTAGGTCCCAGTCATGGTTTTTGTTGGCCCACGTCTCCGTGACCGCCGCCACATCCACCCCTCCTCGAACAGCATGGCCTGGAACTCTGGCAACTTGTTTCCCAAGCTCCTGGCATTTACTAACACCAACCCCCTCCCCTTATCCCTGATCCTCTTTGTCGAACCCCACCCAGATTCCTTATACTGCCATCCTCCCTCTGCTCCTCCTGAAACCTCCACCCCCAGTCTGTTTCCCTTCCCCCCTTGGCCTTGAGGCTCTCCCTCATCTGGAGGAGAGGCTTCTGTCAGCCCTCCCTTATCCCTTTCCCCTCACAAGTTTAAACCCCACCTTTCTTGAATGTAATCAGCCATCCCCTGTTTAAGGATTTCCTTCCCTAATGGGGCAGAAGGTAGAAACAGGCTTTCAGTCACAGCCTTCTCAGCAGTAGCCTCAGCAGGGGCAGTATTAGGCCTGGCGCCCCACGCTCAAGTCCGGGGCTAGGGTCCTAAGAAGGGAGGGGTAGTGGTCCCCCTCCAGCCAGAGCCGCTGGTGCCCCTGCTTAAGCTGCGCATTGATGAGTCAGGAGGAATCTTCCTTGACCCATCCTGTCCCTGCCTGCTTTCCCCATCGGAGGCTGCCCATGTCACTTACTGCCACGTTGGCCGGCTATCACAGTGAAGTGTGTGTTGGACACAGGGGCAGAGGATTGCCTCTAAACAATGAGGCTTTCCCACCTTACCACTTCCCCGTACCACAGGAATCCAGTGTGGTGCAGGTCACACTGTCCATCCTAAGGGAGGAGGTCACACTGTCCGTCCTAAGGGAGGACATCGCTCAGTTTCTTGCAATAGGAGCAATAGCTCATGCCTCAGATGCCTTGGGCAGTCAGGGTTACGTGTCCAGGTATCTCCTTGTCCCAAAATGGACAAGGGGCTAGCACCCCATACTGGATCTGCACAGTCTGAACCAGTTCATACAGAAATGTAAGTTCGAAATGGTCACTGTGAATCAGATTATCCCACTGGTGGAGCAGAACATATGGTTCTGCTTCTTAGACCTCAAGGATGCATTTTTTCACATTCCTGTACATCCATTCCATGCTGGTACCTCTAGATCTTACTTTGACGGGGTTCTTGCAGCAGGCCAGAACCACACAGAAAACTTGTAGCTGTCCATCTGTCATTGGGGACCAACCTAGACATCAGCACGTTGATGTCCACTTATCCTATAAAAGGGGCGGTTCCCCACACCTACCCCAGTTCTTTCCCGCCGTCGACCTGCACACATTGAACTTTCACGAACGCCAGAAACAGTTGACCATCATTTTCTCGCACTTACCGCGCTTTTTTATTTTACTTTCTTTAGTGATTAAAATATCAGATTTTCTGTGTTTTTTCGCCAGGTTTTATGTCTTCTCTTCCAGCCTCATCTTCTGATCACCCAACCAAGTGTGCCTGTGGCAAACAGATATCTACTACGCATGGCTATTCTGCATGCCTGCTTTGCCTAGGCCCCAGCCATGACACTGAAGCCTGCCAGTTCTGCCAGGACTTCAACCAGTCCACATAGAGACATCGTTTGAAGACCTTGGAGAGCCATCTCCTAAAGCACAAGTTGGCCATAATGGAGAAGGAGCTGCAGGTCAGGAGTTCTTTAGTCTTCCCAGCTCAGTCCTCCAGGGGTTCTTCCTCTTCTCAGAAGACCAAATCGGACGGGAAGCACAAGCACTGGGATCATCCTCAGTCAGCCTTTTGCACGTGGTCACTGTACAGACTGGCGTCCGCCTCTGGGTCTTCCTCTAGTGAGGGGTTGACCCCTCCAGCCCCGTCAGCTCTCACCTCCTCCGGGCTTCCGTTGGCTCCACCACCCGCATTTCCATATCAGGCAGCGGCTCTTCTGAGCAGTGGACATTGTCCCCTGCCCCTGACACTCAGGCCCTTAGCACCTACAGGCGCTCAGCCAGACAGCTAAGCCAGTTCTGGGTCCTCTGGCGGCAGTTCTCTGATCATTGCGCCCCCCCAGCCAAGGCATTGCCTTCATCAGTGCCCGACTGTGGGACCGCCAGGTGTCGCCTCTGCCCTTGCCTCAGGGATCTCCTTCCCCTCAGGTACTGCACTCATCCATAGGGCCAACATTGTCTTCCTCTCTGGACCATTGCCAGCCTTCGCTAGTCAGGCTGGCACTGGCCCTGCCGACACCACAGCTGACAACTCCATAGCCATTGTCACCTCAGCCTAAGCCTTTACCACAGCCTGTGCCTGCTGGACCCCCTCCGGATCCGCAGCCAGTACTGGGTGGGCCTACGTCTGGGTACTCTATGCCAGCTCCTCCACCGACATACCCTTAACCCACAGCCACAGTACCCTTATCCTCCGGTCTACAGCCTACCCCCACTGATGGATTACGATGCTGTTTTCTCCACCTAGTGATCATTTGTCCAGAACAAGGACAGGTCACTCCGGAGGCCGTCTCCCCCTCGCCTCAGGATCCGGACTGGGCAGGACCCAGCGGCCCCTGTACCAAGAGGTCCTCCACGGGGTGAACCACTTACAAAGGACTGTCTCCCCCTGACCCCAGTCCCCGACAGCAAGCATTCCAAAGTTGACTTCCTTTTCGTAGCCCCCCAAGGACTCCCGGGATTCCTCCAAGAGGCAGGCTCGGCCTAAAGAGGCCCCTTAGTCCCCTCCAGACGACCCAACATTACTGGATGTCATGCATCCTATCCAGTTCCTCATGGGATGAGAGGTGGAGGAGCTGGTCCTGGAGTGTCACCAGTTGGCTGTTTATTTGTGGTAGAAGGATACCCTTCCCTGGGTGGTACCTTCCCTAATTGACTCCTATGAGGATGTTACCAAGGCAGCATGGAACCACCCCTTTACCACCCTGCCTTTACCTAAGAAGGCAGACTGCATCTACTATGCACCGGTTCGTAAGCCCTTCTTTGGGGACCACCCCAAGGTGGACTCTGTGGTCGTTAATGTGGCCCACGACCTTACTAAGAGGGCCAAACACCTTAGTGCCCACCACCCTGACTGGGAATCCAGGCAGCTCAACCAGTGGGGTAAACACATTTATGGGTCTACCACCCTTTTTATTAGGGCCATAAACTATTTGTCCCCCATGTTACAGTACCAGAATGCCCTATGGGACCAGGAGAGGGATCTGGTACAGACTCTTCTTGAGGACTCTGCAAAGATGCAGCTGGCCCAACTGTTGAAGTTGGGTGGAGATGCTGGTACTCATGTGCTGTTGGTGGTGTACAATGCTGTTGATGTCTCCGGGCATGAAGCGGTGATGGAAATCTATCTTCATCGCCATTCATAGCTTAGAGTGTCTGGCTTTTCCCCTGATGTTCAAGCCAGCTTCTTAGATGCCCCCTTTAGGGGCATGGTACTATTCAGGAGTCATGCCCAGGACATCCTCTCCTGATTCCAGGAGTCCGGTAAGGCCCTTAGGTCGGTCCACTCACTCTTGTCTCTGTCAGCCTCGGATAAACTAACGTCAGTCCTTTTATCAGGCCTCTCATCAACCCGCCAGAGGCCAGCAGTCAAAGGCCTCCCTCAAGCAAAAGGCTCATACCCTCACTGCAGCGGCTGCCCATAGGGCACCCCCCCCCCCCGCCGAGTTCCCACAGCCGCTCTACCAATCCCCAGATACCACCATCAGACTCTGCCTGATCCCCTTCCTCCAACCAAGGCCCTGGAGGAGGTGGTCATTGGGTCGGTTCTCCCTCTACCTCGATGGGTGGCGAACAGTAACCACAGATCAGTGGGTGCTTCAGCTCATAGAGCATGGGCACACCTTAGAATTTCTGGAGCCTCCTCCAAATCACCCTCCCTTACCCTCCTATTACCCTTTGGCCCACCTCTCTCTCATTCAGAAAAAGATTCAGGTTCTCCTGCACTAGAGGGCCATAGATCCCGTCCCTCCAGCTCAAAGAGGAGGGGGTTTACTTCCATTTCTTCCTCATCCCAAAGAAGACAGGGGACCTGTGGCCAATCCTGGACCTCAGCCATCTGAACCTTTACATAGAATACGAATGCTTCAGGATGGTTACCCTCTAGGGGTTGCTGCCCCTCCTTCACCAGGGGGGACTGGCTTTGCTCCCTGGACATGCAGGAGGCCTATTTACATATCCAGGTTTTCCCAGCCCACTGCTGGTTCCTCTGTTTCTGCATCCAGGAGGACCATTTTTAGTTCTGGGCCCTCTCTTTTGGCCTTTCTTCAGCACCTCTGGTTTTTACCAAGTACCTGGCGGTGGTAGCCGCAGCTGTGAGGAGACTGGGCTTCTGTGTGTTCCCCCTACCTAGATGACTGGCTGCTAGCAGCCCCCTCCAGGGATCTCCTGCTTCGGACCCTGGAATGCACCCTTTGGCTCTTTCAGGCTTTGGGAATCAGTCAATTTGCCAAAGTCTTGTCTCTCCCCGTGCCAGCTCCTTCTGTATACTGCGGCAGTTCTGGACTCCTCCCAGGGCAGGGCTTTCCTGCTGGAGGTCAGAGCAGAGTGCCTGATAAAGCAGGCCCATCTCATCTCCTCCAGTCAACAGATCCCTGCCAGGGCATTCCTATGCTTATTGGGACACATGGTGGCAGCCATAACTATGATCCCTGTTGCCCACCTGCATATGAGGGTTCACAATGAACCCTTTGAGTTCGGTGGGACCAACGCACAGATGACCTGGATCAGCTGGTCATGGTCTCCGATCCAGTGAGGAGAAACTTGAAGTGGTGGTGCCAGGGCATCTGGGTTTATCCCTACCTGGACAACAGGCTGATAGCTGGGTCATGCAAAGAGGCAGTGGAGCGGTCCAGGAACCAGGCCATCCAGACCTGCAGAAACTTGGGCCTGTTGGTCAACCTGGCAAAGTCCAAACTGATCCCCCTCACAGACAATTCATTTAATTGGAGCAGAGCTAGACTACCTATGGGCCAAGGCCCACCTCCCTGCAGATGAGGCATCAGATCTTACCTCATTTGCCCGATCATTTCAAGTTGGGCACTTGTGCCCAGCCCAGGACTTCCTGAGGCTGCTGGGGTACATGGCATCTCACAACAGCGTGGTCCGGTGGGCTCATTGGCAGGTGTGGCACCAGCAGTGGGAGCTGGGAGCCAGCCAAGAGGATTAGTGAGCTCCAGGCTCTCTGTGGTGCCTTCTTATCTGGTCTTCCGCAGGGATGAGGCAGTCCTTTGCTCCCGGCTGAAGTTCCTTCCGAAGGTTGTCTCGGACACGTATTTAATCAGGTGATGAACCTTCCGATATACTTTACCAGCCTATCTTTGGAGCCTGAATGCAGGTCCATTCCTTGGATCTGTGTCAGGCACACTCATGTTATGTGGAGCACACAAGTGGAGTTCGGGGTGAGTCTTGCCAGCTCATTGTAAAATACACTGGAGCCGCGCCTGGAAGACCAGCAGCTAAGATGACGATTGGCAGGTAGATTGCTTCTTGCATTGACCTTAGTTATAGGTTGGCTGGTAGGGAGCCTCCTGCAGGGGTCAGGGCTCATTCCACCAGACATACCACTGCCTTGGTGGCTGCTTTCTGGGACATCCATATTAAGGAGATCTGCACACGGCTGCCTCCTGGAAGTTAGCACACACCATCATCTCTCATTGTAGCGTCAACCTTGAGTCTTGCCAGGATACTGCATTTGGGGCCTCAGTTCTCCGGTCTCCATTTGCCAAGTAAGGGTGC
Source organism: Neoceratodus forsteri (assembly GCA_016271365.2). Taxonomy (NCBI): domain Eukaryota; kingdom Metazoa; phylum Chordata; order Ceratodontiformes; family Ceratodontidae; genus Neoceratodus; species Neoceratodus forsteri. Next base: position 361,470,272 of record JADMNL010000023.1, on the reverse strand, counting down.
ACACCTTGCCCCCTCCTCTCAGAGAACTGCTGAAAGTCTGCCATCCTGTGAATAAGTGAACCATATCTATGCCCCCTAGAAAATTGGTTACTTATCTATAACCATAGATCTTATACGGAATGGTCTCTTGCAGTAGGTCATTACTTCTGGGAGGTTCCAGCAGAGGGTGCTGTCACATGGCAGCTTCTTCCAGCAGTCTTTTACCGGAGACTGCCCACCCATGACATCATCTCCTTGCTCCCTATATAAACATGGGCAGCCCCTGGTATCCTCTGTTCATTTTCCCCACCGTCTTTAGCTCGCCCAGCAGCTAGCTCAATCATCTGTGTAGCAGTCATTGACGAGGATCTGAATTGGACGAATGTCTAAGAAAGAATCTCCCAAGCAAGCAAGCTTTATTCGTTCCTGAACATGTGGCAGGAAGATTTACAGATTTGATAACCATTTATATTGTGTTAGGTGTCTGGGACCCACACACGACACCACCTCCTGTGCTTTCTGTCAGGAATTTAATTTAGCAACCCGTCGACAATTGCAGCAAATCCACAGTTTACTTACAGAACAGAGAGTTTCTCTGTTGGAGACACAGTGGGCTCGTTCCAAGGGCTCCCCCACCTCAGGTCTCGTTCTCGGCCGGCGGAAGGAGCCCTCTCACCTCCCTGCGTCGCACGTCGATGGTGACTTCTTCCACATATCCACCATCGACGGAGTGTTCTTTTGTGCCTTCCTCATCGACGGGAGCTCATCTCTCGTCAATGGGGCTTGTCCAGGCACTCAGAACAGTTCAAAACACTGTTCTACCATTGACGATGGCTTCCATTTCTTCATCGACAACCACTTTCCCATTGACTTTTTCTCAATACAATGAAGATGTTTCTTCTGGCTCGTCGTCGACAACAGGAGTTCATATGGGCAAACCAACATCGTTTGCTCTGCTTCACACCCCTCCACCTTCTCAGGTGCTCGTGATTTACAGTGAGATCCTGATCTGTATTTTCCTGGGGCATGTCCAGCTACCTCCCACTGGCTGGTACCCTCTCTCACACCTGTTATTTCAAATGGCCAACCTCGGCAGGTGGATATCCCACCGTCTCAGGTGCCCAATATTGAAAGCATTGTATATACAGTACTACAATCTATGGGCTATAACCAGTCTCCTCCTCAGATGCCGGCTCATCCTCCCCAGCGTTCACCCTCCCCTTCGCCTAAAAGGCTTTATACCGACCAGGATGTTCCGCCCTGGTCTACCCCCACCTCCTCTGTTAGAGGATTATTTGTCGTAGGAACCAGACTTGGTGGGGGACCTCCTTGAGGATATTTATGAAGGGGACTTCTTGAATCTTGACCTTCCAGACCCAGATGCACCATTCTCCGTGGTCTCTTCTCTAGACAAGGATTTGCCAATCCCCTTAGCTGTCTCCCCTCCTGACAACCCCTCTTTCAATGAAATGATGATGCAAATCCAGAAAGTGATGGGGTTTCCGCCACAGAAAAGGATAAACAACGTAAGAACATGACTGAATACCTCGAGTTATCCGAGGAGCCTGTCATGGTCATTCTGCCATTGATACCTGCTTATCAAAATGCCATCTCTGACGCATGGCCCTTCAGCCATAACGGCCGTTCTGTGTAGGGCTGACTGCCTGTACCAAGCCCCTTTAGACCATCCATATTTGTCCGCTATTCCTATGGCTAACTCCGTGGTCATCATGGCCACTTATGATTGCACTAAAATACCTAAACATATGAGCTCTTTGCCTCTGGATAAAGAATCTCAAAGACTGGATTACCTGGGCTAGAAGGTCATTGCTTTGGCACCATGAACATAAGAATCTTAAACTATGGGCCACATGGTTAAATACCAACGCACCTTGGGTGCTTCGGCCGTGGACATCCTTCATAAACGACCTCCTTCTCCAGAGAAGGAGCAATTGCTCCAAATCATGTCAACCATTACTTCAGTGTCTCACCACCATCTCGGGTCAGGCTATGATGTGGTTGATACTTCCACTCATTTATCTGCCACTGGTATCGCCTTGCGCCGCCATGCCTGGCTTCGGGTATCTAGCCTGGCACCAGATGTCCAGCATAAATTAGTCAACGCACCTTTCTGTGGTGACAAGCTTTTTGGCCTCAGTACCCAGATCCTTTTGGATGACCTCCAGGCCTCTGGACGTATCTTCTGTACTGTCCAGGGCATGTACCATATGCCTTGAACCCACTCCTCATACTATAATAAGAGAGGTAACCGTTTCAAGTTCTCTAACCGGGGTACTTTTCAGGGACACAGTCAAACCACAAGAGGCAATTCAGCCGCCATGCAACCCTCCCATGCCCATCCCTCAGGTGGGGCCGGCAACTCCAGTTCTCGGTGACTCCCTAGGGCTCTCCCCTCCTCCTCACCCAAGCCTCTGAGGCGGTAGGAGGTCATTTTGCCCTTCATTTGGAGGCTTGGCAACAAATAACGACAGATGCATGTGTACTCCAGATTATTCAAACTGGTCATACACTGGAACTAATTTCTTTACCACCTCCGCTTCCTCCTCGGATGCTTCATTATCATCAGGAACACCTTCCTATACTCCAGGAGGAACTTATAACCCTATTAACCAAACATGCCATTGTTCCGGTTCCATTGCCTCAACAACAGGGATTTTATTCCCACTTCTTTCTGGTACCCAAGAAAACTGGAGATCTCGGACCAATACTGGATTTGAGAAACCTAAATCAGTACATCCAGTACAAACATTTTCGGATGGTTACCTTAATGTCCATCATGCCTCTCCTGCAACAAGGAGATTGGATGTGCACCCTGGATATAAAGGACGCATAGCTTTATATCCCCATTCATCCAGCCCATCAAAAATATCTGTGCTTTCACTTGCTGGGCCAAAATTACCAATTTCGGGCTCTGCCCTTTGGTCTTTCTTCAGCCCCACGGGTTTTTACAAAATGCTTAGCGGTGGTCGCAGGGGCATGGAGAAAAAAGGGTAATTTTGTCTTCCCCCTATTTAGACAATTGGCTGATAAAAGCAGGCACCAGGGAACATCTGCTGTCCTCCCTCTCTGAGACCCTCCAGTTGTTCCACGATCTTGGGTTTATGGTAAACTGGCCCAAGTCCAGCCCTCATCCGACCCAATTGCTCCAGTATATAGGGGCTATACTGAACATGAGTGTCACCAAGGCCTATCTGCCCCTGCTCATCAGGATACCCTGATTGGCCTGGCCTTACAGATTCAGTCACGAAAGATAGTCACTGCCAGACTCATGTTGCGCCTCCTAGAGCACATGGCAGCGGCCATACAGGCCGTGGAATCTGCACGCCTTCAGATGCGTCCCATCCAGTGGATCGTACAAGATCAGTGGTGCCAGAAAACAAGGCCATTCGAAGACCACATCAGGGTGACCCCAGCCCTCAAGCCTGCTCTCACCTGTTGGATGCTCCGCTCCAATGTCAATCGGGGCATGCCCTTCCTCACCTCCCCTCCTCTCCACGTTCTAACAACAGATGCCTCTCTAGAAGGCTGGGGTGCCCATCTCGGTCCGTACCAGACCCAGGGCACATGGCCCTCAGGCCCAAGTCACCATCATATCAATCTTCTGGAAATGAAGGCAGTCCTCATTTGACCCCAGATCACCTACTGATTCAGTCAGACAACATAACCATAGTCTGGTACCTCAACAAACAAGGAGGGATGCGCTCTCGCTCCCTATGCATGGAAGTGATCGCGGTATGGCACGAAGTGACCAAACAACAACTGACGCTCACGGCCGTCAACCAGTTAGCGGACCTCTTGAGGTGCCAGTCCTTGGCTCACAAGTGTACACTGCTCGACTCAGTCCTTCAGGATCTCTTTCATCTCTGGGGCACTCCACAGATAGATTTGTTTGCATCCCCAGATAACCACAGGCTCCCAAAATACTTCTCCATTATCCTGAACAAAAAGGGAAGCACTATAGATGCCCTGCCCCAACCCTGCACAGGACTCTTCTTATATGCCCCCCACTCCCTCTCCTTCTCTGCACATTAATGAAATTACAGGTGGAGCCAGCCACAGTGATTCTTATAGCTCCCCTGTGGCCTCGTCATGTATGCTTTCCAGTTCTTCAACAGCTGTCAGTTGTGGACCCTGTTCCGTTGCCATTCAGGCCGGACCGCTTGACGCAATGCCATGGCTCTCTCCTGCATCCCAGTCTGAAGACCCTACGTCTTCATGCCTGGCTCCTGAAGACTTCTTCATAAACAGATTACAAGTGTCTTCTCAGGTGGCTGATATTCTGCTTGCCGCTTGAAAGCGGGCTACCAGAGATAATTACAATTCTAAATAGAAACGTTTCTCCATTTGGTCAGCCTCTCAATCGCTGGACCCTTATTGCTGCCCTGTCATGAAGGTCCTGGACTATTTGGCCTTCTTGTCATCAGAAGGCCTTGCCTATTCTTCTGTCAAAGACCACTTGGCTGCCATCTCTGCCTTCCATGAACCACTGGATGGCAGACTTCTGTATCAACATCACCTAGCCAAGAAGTTTTTGAAAGGCATATTACATCTGAAATCTCCTGTTCACCATTCCATCCCCCATGGGACTTGAATTTCATTATTGAAAAATCAACAGTGGACCCTTTTGAACCGGCTGCCACTTGTGCTCTGCGTTTTCTCTCATGGAAAATGCTATTCCTTGTGGCCATCACTTCTGTTTGACAAATCTCTGAGATTCATGCTCTTATGTGCAGGGAACTTTATCTTATCTTTAATAAGGACGGAGTTGTACTTCACACTAACTCTTCCTTTCTGCCTAAGGTGGTTTCAGAACAAACTTTGAATCAATCCTTGGAGTTGCAGGTTTTTTTACCCTGAGTACTCCAATCCTCGTGAACATATTTTGCATACTATGGATGTCCATCACATCCTCTGTTACTATACTGATTGGATGAAGTCCTTTCGCAAAACCTCACAACTGTTTATCACCTTTGCTCAAGGTTGTGAGGACCTTCCGATTGCTAAACGCACCCTCTCTTGCTGGCTAGCCCATCGCATTACATTTTGTTACAAAAATACAATGAGCCCTTACCGGGCCATGTCCAAGCCCATTCCACTAGAGCCATGGCAGCCACAGTGGCTTGTTTCAAAGGTGCCTCTATTACAGATATATGCAATGAGGCCACCTGGTCTACCATCCATACCTTTACCACGCATTACAATCTGGATGTTGCCTCGAGATGCAGAACGGCCTTTGACCGAGCCATCCTACGGGGCATCCTGTCATAATAGTCCTCCCACATGGACATAACTGCTGGGAACTCTCCCAGAAGTAATGACCTACTGCAAGAGACCATTCCATAGAAGATGGTGCAATTACGTAAGAACTTACCGTAACAGTAGATCTTCGAGGAATGTCTCTTGCAGTGGGTCCGATCCCGCCCTCCGTCCCCCTGCCTTCTCTAACAGAGAAATTTCTGATCCACAAGGACTTAGGGTTGGGACTCACTGCTACCTCAGTTCCCCACGGTCCTCGCCTTTGCGAGCTGAATCCGGCCGGGAACAGAGGATACCATGGACCACCCATGTTTATATAGGGAGCAAGGAGATGATGTCGTGGGTGGGTGGTCCTTGGTAAAAGACTGCTGGAAAAAGCTGCCGTGTGACAGCGCCCTCTGCTGGAACCTCCCAGAAGTAATGACCTACTGCAAGAGACATTCCTCGAAGATCTACTGTTACGGTAAGTTCTTGTGTAACCACACTTTCTAGGAGTCATACATAGTTAACATCCACACCACCCACCTGACCTCCCCTTGCAAATGGTGCTTGGATCCCTGCTTCTAGCGTACAAGATCTGATGTCATGGGACAGAACTGAGGGACATAACAGCTGGGTGGCGGGAAGTAGCTTTGCTTAAAGATGTTAATGTGAATCAGCTCTTGTAAGAAAGAACTGCCATTCTGTGGATGTGAACCATATACCACTCCTAGAAAATGAATCTTCTTTGAGGATATCTCGTCCTTTAGGCCACATCTATGGAACTATATCTGCATCTGCACTGTGACCACACAGAAACTTCTGCTAGCCAGGGGCCACCCATGACGACATCACATGATGATGATGAAAACTTTATTTTTATTCAGGAAATTCTAATCATTAGGATTATACAATCCTGTTCACAAGATAGTCCTGTTTATATTTCACTTAGTTGCATCTAAACATATAATATATGTCATTATTCAAATAAATACAAAATATACACAGTACACAACATTTCAATATCCAACAATATGTTAAGACACAAATACAAAAAAAGAGATACAAAGATATACAATAAAATTTCCCATACATAGTCATATGCAACTACATTCTATTTCATGAAGTTTCAAAATGTCATTTTTAAAAGTCGTGTGGTCTTCTAGGGATCTTATTGGAGGGGGTAGAATATTCCATACTTTAGCTGCCTGACATGAAATGGAACCATTACCATATTTATTTATGAATTTTTATGGGACAAACTCTATGTCTATGCACAGATCTTAATAACTCATGCCTACCTTTACTAACTTTAGAAAAAAGTGTTTGTGTGATGTAATGTTCGGGGTAAAATATCTTATATTTGTGTATCAATATTAACCAATTTTTTGAAAAATATTTTCTAAAGACTGCCAATTCAATTTTATAAACATATTACAATGAGGAGTTCGATATGAACACTGCAGAACATATCTAGCTATTCTATGTTGCACCCTATCCAGTCTAATCAACTGATGTTTACTCACTGTTCTATAAATTAAATCCCATACGTCAGGGTTGGCATGATCAGCTGTTCGGCCACTTTTTTCCTGTCCTTAATTTGTAAACATTTAGTAGTTCGTCTCAAGGCTCCTAATTTCTTGGTCACCTTTTTTATATTATTATTATTTATGTGGGTGTCAAAGGTCAACAAAGAATCAAAAGTCACCCCCAAATAACAATAGCTATCCACCTGTTCTAAAGGTTTGTTTGTGTGTGTTACAATATGAATCTGTGATTTAGGCTTCTCATTTGAAAAATACACTAATTTTGTTTTTTTTAACATTCATCAAGAGCCTCGACCTGGTGAGCCACTCCCCCACCCCGGCAAAATCTGTTTGAAGCTTTAGTTGAAGATCCAAAACAGAACTTCCCGTGGTGACGATCGCAATATCATCAGCATAGAGCCTCATGGCTGAATGCTTAACCACCTGGGGTAGATCATTGTTAAAGAAGAGGAATAACAAGGGCCCTAAAATGGACCCTTGTGGAGCTCCTCTACTAACATTTCTAAATGTAGACAATGTCTGTGAAACCTCTACCCTCTGGGTACATCCTGTTAAATAAGACTTTATCCAATTTCTGGACCCATCAACTATGCCTACATCTTTTAATTTGTCCAGTAAAAAGGAGTGGCTCACCAGGTCAAAGGCCTTGGACAAATCCACAAATACAACAGCAGTTTCCAAACCCAAATTTAAAGAAGTACAAACCATATTTTTAAACTCTTAACAATGCCGTAGTTGTAGAGTGACCCTTTCTGAACCCTGATTGATGGGGTGTCAACAATCCATATTTATTCAAGTGTTCGGAAATCTGCCTATTAACACATTTTTCCACACACTTGGACAATATGGAGAGTAGGGCTATAGGCCGATAATTATTCAGTTCTGCAGTATCACCTTTATGAATGGGGATGATCTTACTTTCTCTCCAAGACATAGGAAAGCATTGACTGTAAGCTCCAATTAAAGATGTAAGTTACAATTGGAGCAATATAGTCTGCCGCTAACTTAAGAAATCTACCCTCGATTTCATCTGGCCCTGCTGATTTATAGGCATTTATAGACCTCAATTCCCTACATACTTCTGATATTTCAAGGCCCTGAATCTAAATGGTGGTGAACAAGATGAATTCTCTATTTGTATAGGCTTCACATCTCCAAATATAGAAACTCTCAACTCATTACAACCTGGCAGGTCTATAAAAAAATTATTCAGGGCCTCAGAAGTACTTTCTGGTTTATCAGTTAGATTTGCCCCAGTCTGTAAATTTAGATTTATTTGTGTTTCAGATTTACCAGGGTTTGTTAAATGATTAATAGTATGCCAAAACTTGCATGGATCAGAATTACAATTCATCTTATTTCGATAGTAGTGGACCCTAGCCTTTCTTATAAGATATTTACATGCGTTCCGCTTTACTTTAAACAGCTCCCAGTCAGAGACTAATTTAGATTTTAAAGTCTTTTTCTACAACCTGTTTTTTACTCTATTTTTCAAAATCTTTTCATTAATCCATGGTAACTGAATATGTTTGTCACAAAATTTGGATTTTGGTGCATGGTAATCACAAATCGTACGGAAAGTAGTAGAAAAATATTCTACTGCTTGATCCAATTCTGGTACTAACCTGCATCTTTCCCAGTTTTCATTTGCTACACTCTGCAGGAATCTCTGTTCAGAGAAATTCCGCATATCCCTTTTCTTATTATTTGAACGTTCTAACAAACACCGGGCCTGTTTTGTTACCACGGCCCATATTGGATTATGGTCACCAAGTTGCGGTGGTAAAGTTCCTAAAGCCTCAATATCTATAAAAGAATTTGTAAATAACAGGTCCAGGATAGTTCCTTCTGTCCTGGTATTAGTATACCGAGTAGATGTTTTAATATGCCGAGTTAGTCCCAGAGTTGAAGCTATCTCTTTTAATTTCCTACCTCTAGGCTTAAACCAATCACAATTCATATCTCCGATTAGGATTAATGACCTTTCCCCCATACAACCACAAATCTTATTTAATACTTCTTCAATAAACACCAGACTTGATTGATTTTGGAGGAGAATAGACCACAGCAAAAACTAATTTGAGTCTATCCACATATACTGCCAAATATTCAATATTATTCTCGCGCTCCCCTTTAAAAAAAGTTCCACATGGCCTACCACATTTTTAATATAGAACATTACCCCCCCCCCCAATCTCTATCTGATCTAAAAAGTTGGTAATTTGGTAAAGTTAATTCACTATCCCCAATCCTATTTGATAACCAAGTCTCGCTCAGTTCTAATACGACTGGGTCATGTTCCTCTACCAATAAGGCTAGTTGATCAGTTTTTGGTGCCACACTACGAGCATTATCATGCATTACTTTACATGTATTATTCACTGGGCCAGGATTCAATTCTATATCTCCTCCCATAATCATCAACATTATGAAACAAGTCCCCTTGTAGTCAGGTACTATCCTTAATAAATTTACAATAGAAACCTTAATATTATTAAAATAATCAAATCTCCCCCAATTTCTGGTAAAAAACATTCCTTCTGGTAGATTTCAGTTGCTTCTCTGAAACAGAACTTGGCCAATATGCTCCCAATTTGTTTCCATTCACTCTAATAATAGAAGCAACCATCAGAAAGCAAATAAATACTAAACTACTTAATACTTTAAATACAATCACTTTCAATGGCAGCAAGTATAATTTAAACAAAACTGCCTTAGACTAAGCCCACTTAAAAACTTTTTATACTTTAAGTGTTGCAGGGCGGGGCAAGCGTGGTAAGTCCAAACCCAAACTAAACCAGTGTAATAATTATGGGCAAAAAGGCAGTACTGTTTAATACAATGCAGCCACTCTTACTTAAGATAATGGAACACTTACCACGCTTGTCCCAAGCCTCAAGCAATAATTAAATATTCCTGCTACAAAATACACTGGAGCTTTTCGTAAAATATTTCTTCCACGTGGGCAGCCACTCATGCCTCACCACAGCTCTCACGCTCGGCCGGTAACAGGCTTAAACACATTAGCCCGCCTCTTCTGCTCGTTTACTGGCTGCCGACTCCCGAGCCCCACACCAGTATGCTCACACAGTCAGAAAGTGACTGTCCTGCTTCTTCTGATGTGGAAATTAGCAGGCAAATCACAGCGGAACGAAGCCCCAGTACAGATGTAGCAGCTGGGCAAGTTGTAAATTTCAGCCGCCAGCAGTCTCTCCTTCTTGGCGAGCGGCGCGGGCTTTTAAAACACATTAGCGCCGCCTCTTCTGCTCGTTCACTGGCTGACGGCTCTCCCGAGCCCCCACACACCAGTATGCTCACACAGTCAGAAAATGACAGTCCTGCTTCTTACGATGTGGAAATTAGCAGGCAGCTCACAGCAGAACGAAGCCCCAGCACAGATGTAGCAGTTGGGCAAGTTGTAAATTTCAGCCGCCAGACCTTGCCTTCCAAACCATGATGCAACAAGTGCAAAATGCAGTGAGATTTGCTGTGGAAGAAGAGGTTTCCACCGAAAAATTATTTAATAGATTTTCTGAAGGTACAATGTACTGAGCCCATTCCATCAGAGCAGTTGCAACATCCTTGGCTCAGATACGCTTTGTATCTATTTGATAAATTTGCAGAGCTGCAACTTGGAGAACAGTACCTACTTTTACTAAGCTTTATGCCCTGGATGTCCATGCCAGGCAACATGCTACCTTTAGCAGTACAATGCTGAATGGATTTCTATCCTGAGTGAGCCCTCAGCTCCAGCCGTCCTAGTCCGGGAATCTTTGTGCTTGGTACTCTGACCTGCAAGTGAGAATCAGTGGTGAAGATTGATTCTTGGAATATGTTGAAATTATGTACTCGCTGTAATTCTTGCTCTTCTAAGAATATCTTCACCATTGAATCGCACGCCAACCATTCCCCAGACACTCCAGTATGATTATGTTGGTCTTCACCCATTTATGTTTGGTTGGGCAATAGAGTCACTGTGATCTTCCAGGAATTAATTTTCACCATTGAGTAACACTGGCCTGGTGGCGCTGAGGGTTGAGGCGCTCGACGCCACACCTCGCATCATGCTGGCGACCCGGGTTCGGACGCAAGCCTGGGTTGTCAGGGGTCGGCAGGGAAGAATAGGATTGAGGACTGCTCTCCTATCCTGGGGAGGGATGTGGGTCTCCACCGCTCTGCAGCGGCCCCCGGGGACTCCCCGGAGGCACTGCTAGAGTCTGTGCAATGGAAGGAGAAGTGCAGCGGACGTCAGCACATCAATGCTTAGATGTCATTGCACGTCTGCACTCCTGGGGATTATTCAGGAGGAAAAATGGCAGCATCGTCCATGGCAGCTTGACAGCCGCACTTCCTGAGCCCGGCAGGGCTTGCTGGTGCAGAACCAGGGCCGGTATTAGTTCCTGGCCTGGCGCGGGGACCTAGGACGGGGTTCCTTTCATGGGTACAGCTGCATATGCTAGCTGGCCTAGGAAGATGTGCCTCCATGGTCGTTGGGGGAAGTGGAGCAATGGCTGGAGATAGGGCAGGTCAGTGGCTGCAAGGAGAGAAAAATAGAAATGATAAAAACCATTGAGTAACACTAGTGGGTCTTGGCCAGAGATGCTAGGACCCTGCAGAAACCAGATGTTTTCAGGAGGGCTGAGGCAAGCTGTGCGCATGCACGGCACTTTAAGAGTGGCTCGCAGGCGCCAGACTTACCTTGGCACCAGCCCTTAACTGCCTCAGTACCTTTTTTCCTGTCATTGAGTGCACATTAGTGACATCATTCACCCGCCAAGAGTTAGAACTTCATGTCTCTACAACAGCAGCATTCAGTTCTTCTCAGTTTTAGTGTTTAAAGTCAGTTTATTTTTTGCGTCAGTTTAGTGATTTTGCAGAAATATTTGTCAGTTTTTCTCTCAGGTCTGCGGTTGATGGCCATGGAGGATGATATTAGCAGGGTTGTGTCCAGTCCACTTCTGACCATGGGCGATCCTGTGCTTGGTAAAAAGGACTGTCCTACTGAAAGTACAAAAGGACGGGCCCATTCCCATTTCCGGTCGGGTTCTGTGTGCTGCTCAGCTTCGAGTTCTTCCTCTTTTCTTCAGAAGAGGAAGAAACGGTACCACTCGAGATTGCCCTATGAGAGGTCTGCCACAATACCTGTGGTCTTCCAGGGCAGTAGGCCCTCGTCTGTGCCATCAGTTACACCGGGGCACCTCCTACTGGGATGTCAAAGTATTGGGCCCATAGTCCCTCTCTGTCTGTAAGTGAGGATGCCAGTGGGCAGTTTCACCATTGGGCTGCTCTTTGGAGCAGTGGGCACAGTGTCAGGCTCATTTGTCTCTGCCAGCAGATCTGGTCCCTGGCCCTTCGGGGTCGGTGGCACTGGAGCCACGGGGGTGGGGGGGTGTCCCTTAAGCCAGGTAGGGCATTTGGCTCTGGCATCAGTCTTCGGCCTTTGCTAGTGACTGTGCCGCCAAATCCTGTCTGACTGGCCACACACCTACCTTGTGTCTCTTGGTGAGATGAGGCGGGTACCATTGCTGGTCACTTCGATGCTGGCTGGTTCTGGTTCCAGCATCAATGCCAACTTTAGGCTCTTTGGGGCCTGGTCTGGCACCGGTTCCGATGCTGGTCCCAGTGTCATGTCAACACTGGGTCTGCATCGTGTCACCGCCAGGACGGTCGTGGATCTCCTGGCATCGGTTTTAGCCATCTTTATGCCTTCAGGGCCTAGCCTGGTACCAGTTACTGTGTTGGTCCCGGCACTAGGTCATTGTCATGTCAGCATCATGCTGGCGCCAGAGGTTCCTGGCTCTGGGGATCTCCTGACATTGGACTCTGTTCCTGTCCTGGCGCATCCACAGGCACAGGACCCTTGTGCTTGTGGCTGATTTAATCGGTTTTGCAGGGGCTGCGTTTCGAGATTAGAGGGCCTGCAATCCACCCGTCTACTCCCCTTCCCCTGGGGAGGGGGATGAGTCTGACCCTGACCTCATCTTCTCTGAGGTGGCAACAGTTACTTCTTAAAGAGCAACTGTCTTGGTCCCTGCTCTGAGAAGCACAACTGAAGCCTACTTGGACAGAAGTCCTATTAGGATGCCCATCTTTACTTTTTTAATAGCCCCTATTTTAGAAGGGAAGGGATCATATTTTAGCTCCGTAGAGCCAAGCCACACTGATCCCTTCTACTTCCTGATAACCCTTCAGTCTGTGATCCGCCCCCACGCTCACACGTTTTTTGATGTCATGGTTTATGGAGCGTGGGGGCGCACTTCCATAGGAATGAATAGGAGCTGTTTTTAAAGTTAAATTTACGTTGTTTAGATGGCCATTTGGAACAAATCATGGCCACCGCATAACTAACAAGGTCCTTACTTACCTCTGAGGCCGGAAGATCGTAAGGTGGTGGGTTCTAGCCCCACACCGGGAATGTGGGATAAATCCCAATACTGACACTGTAGTGCATCAAGGGGGGGGGGGTGCTGCACTTCTTATGTGTCGTCCTTCAGATGAGATGTTAAACCGAGGTCCCGTCTGCCTGTTCTAGTGGTTGTTCAGGTGGACATTGAAGATTCCATGGCACTTCTCGATAAGAGTTGGGGAATTTTTTCCTTGGTGTCCTGGCCAAATTCCCCCCATTCACCAAAAATACTGCCAACAGCTTAGTCTGGTTCTGTAAGTCAGTTTACATCTGTACAAATATTCTCCTTCACTTGCCCCCAGGTTGCACCTGGAAGCGAGCTGGGGCTCAGTGTGCCTCTCCTGGTCACAAACTTTCAAATAAAAAAAAAATAAAATGTGTTTTACCTGGATAGATCTAAGGACTTCAGGCAATCCAAACACCTATTTGTCTCCTCTGAGCCCAGTTGAAAGGGACATCCTGTTACAGTCAAGTGCATTTCTTCCTGAATTGTGATTTCTCTGTGCTACTGCTATGCCATGGCACAGGCCAAGTTGTCAGATACATGCCCACTCCACTAGGGCAGCTGTCGCATACCTGGCAGAGATTCGCTCTACCTGTTGGTAGCATCTGCAGAGCTGCAACTTGGAGCACAATGTGCACTCTTGTTAAACACTATGCTCTGGATTTCCATGCCAGGCAGCATGCCACCTTGGTAGGACTATCCTGAATGGACTTCTGTCCTGAGTGAGCCCTTGGCTCCTACCACCCTGGTCCAGGATTTTGTGTCTGAGCATGGTACTGTGGCCCATTTGTGTGAATCAGTGGTGGAGATTGATTTCTGGAAGAAATGAAAATTATGTACTCACCATCATTCTTGATCTCCAAGGAATATCTTCACCACTGATTCACATGCACACCTGCCATCCCCAGGCTCACTGTAGTTTCTTTATTGGTCTTCACCCCTTGTTCTTGAGCTGAGCTATGAAGACACCGTGTCACTGGTTTGTTGACCCTTCTTACATGGGCCACCAGGGCTGTCTTTTGCCAGGTTTAGTGCATAAGTACTAATTCGGTTACGCTACACCTTATCAGTAAAAAATGTACTGAGGCAGTTGAGGTCTGGTGCCGAGGTAAGCCTGGCATCGTGAGCCACTCTCACAGTGCTGTGCATTAGGGTTGTCAGAACCCTCTGAAGTTCTAGATTCTAGTTCTGGTCTAGAACTTTTGAAAGTTTTAGGGTTCTAATCTTTTTTAGAACTCAAACCCTATTTTTTAATTGTGCTGTCAATAGTGAAGATACTAGTGAAATACACGTGACATGCGCATATGCTGCCAATAATGAAGATAATAGTGAAATACATGTGAAATTGGGAACAAAAAGAAATAAAATCTGTTCAACATAAGGGAGAGGGAAATGATCATGTGTGAATTTTATGTATTGGGTACAGTGGAGCAGTTAGAGGGCACACAGCAGGATGATGGCCAGTATGCCATGTAGGAGTGTCACACACAAACACACACACACACACGCACACACGTACTGGAACAGTGCAACAGTCAAAGGGCACAAAGCAAGATAATTGTGGGAAGCGTGCCACATAGGAGACTGAGTCACACAACACAATGACACACAGATTATATTTTTTGGTACTGACAAGGGATGTTTCTGCCTCCCCTTCCAACAGGGAAATATATTTCTGGCATGTATTTAAAGTGCATTTCCGACTTAGCTGAGAGCAGCTACCACTCACATACTGTGGTAGCTGCCTCAGCAATAGTTATTCCAGTCATGTTTAAAGAATGAATATTTTCTCATACCTTTGTATTTTCACTCATAATGTCAGATTTCTGTAAGCAGCCTGACTGATTCTAAAAGCTCTGGCACTGGTGACAAGCCCCCGTGCTGAAGCACATAATGACGTGTGACCAGGGAGAGTGCGGGGGTGTGCCCCATTGAAATGAATGGGGCTGGATTTCGTATTCATTTTTAAGATCAATGATTGCCACGTACAGATTAATGAAGGGCACCACTTGACTAACATGACCCTTGTTAGTTGAGCAGTGTCCTTCATTAATCTCTAATTGGCCATCCTTGAGTTTAAAAATTATTACGAAATCCAGGCTCATTCATTTTGTGGGGGCATGTCACCAGAGCCAGAGCTTTTAGAATCGATGGGGCTGCCTAAAGAAGTCTGACGTTACGAGTGAAAATACAAAGGTATGAGAAAATATTAATTATTTAAACCTGGCTGGAATAACTGTCACTGAGGGTAGCTACCACAGTATGTGAGTAGCTGCCCTAGATCGGAAACTTCCTTTAAGGATACCACACAACTGGCTGCTGGGCTGCACATAGTCACATACACTGGGTAGGGTACAGTGCAGTCAAAGGGCACAGAGCAGGGTGATGGGCTGGCCACAGTACACCACAGGAAACGGGGTCACACAACACAGTGAAAGGGAATTTTTCTCTCTCTCTTCTCAACAGGGAAATATATTTCTAGCATGTATTTAAGAATACCCCTATACAACTGGCTGCTGGGATTCACACACACTGGTTAGGGTATAGTGGAGTCAAAGGGCACACAGTAGGGTGATGGGCTGACCACTGTATGCCACAGGAGAAGGAGTGACACAACACAGTGAACATACCTCTCAACCTTTCCTCCTCCAAATGTGGGACATTGCCTCTCAAGATGTGGAACAAATAATCAAAATGTGGGCCACATACTCAAATGTTTAACTAAGAAGCTCAGAACACTTAAAATGTATACCTTTATGTTCACAAAGTACATTGTTAATTGACTAATATATTTTTCATATTGTATACAATGAATTTTTGCTTTAAAATCTTAACATAGAATCTGGGACACATCTTCTCAATGTGGAACATGGGGCTTTTTTGAAGTAAAATGAACTGTTCCTCATAATGTGGGACAGTTGAGCTGTATGACAGTGAATACCATGTCAAAAACTAACAGCCTTGCACATACCAGGAAGTTTAGGGTGAAAGAACCACCTCGGCGCAGTCCTGGCGATTTCTTATTTTGTATAATTTATTTTATTGTGTTCCTTGTTGGTTGGCTTTTTCCTGTTCACCTAATCTCTTCTTCCCTTCCCCAGCCAGGGCGATCTCCCTCCCGAGTCCCGAGCATTTTTTCCCAGTGTTTCCGTGGCCCCCATTCCTTTTTTTTTTTTTTTTTCCCCTTTTAGGCAACCTTTTTCCATTTCCAGAAAGGCAACAAGACAAAGTACGCTTTTTTTATTCAAACTGTAAAACGCCACCCAATAAAACTCACAGCAGCAAGTACGTAATAAAGCAGAATTAGGATTGCTAGGCAGAACACAGCACTCAGAAGCACGTCCTCCTTGATCTGAATCAGACACAGAACTGGAGCCACAACCGCGCAGCCGCACTTCAATTCCCAGATGATGGATCCCGCAGTGTTTCTCCTCGGATGTTCTTTCCACCACCTGACAGCACAGCGGCTGCTCAGGTGACAGTGACTTCAGAGCGCAACCTCACCAGCTACCCCACACACACACACTGTCTTAAGACACACAACAGGGACGGGGGCTGAATGGATTGGAAACAGCACCAGCAGCACCACCTACGAGGGAGGAGGAGCCATAAGTAAAGTAAGACTTTTTTCAAACAACTTGGGCAGCAGATTAGCACAGCAGTGAAGGGCTGGCCAGGCAGACGCAGAAATGGGCACTGTGATTCGAACCCTTTTGCGAACCCTCTAGTGTTCAAGTTCTAAGTGAGAACTCAAACACCAGGGTTTGAGGAGGGTTCAAATCATTCACAAATTGTTTCTGACAACCGTACTGTACGTGTGGACAGCTTGCCTAGCACCAGCCCTCCTGAAAAGTTCTGGCTCCCACAGGCTAGGCCACAGGGTCCTAGCACCTCTGGCTAAGAGCCATTAGTGTGAATCAGTGGTGAAAATATTATTAGATGATCAAGAATCACGGTGAGTACATCATTTTCCTTTACTAGTTTGTTGGCCCTTCTTACACAAGCCACCAGGGCTATCTTATGTCCTTTGGTTAAGTGCATACGAACATACAAAATTTGCCAGCAGATAAAGGCTTAGTGGTCTATTAAGTCTGCTCGAATGTGCAGCTAGCATCCCTTTTCTGCAGCTGCCCTCCGCCCTCCCTGTCCCAGCCCTTGCTTGTCAGGTTATGCGCACCTCCTCAGTTTAAAAAAAAAAAAAAAAAGGTACTGAGGCGGGGTTGGGGGCTGTCGCTGATGTAAACAAGTCATGTGGTACTCGAGCAGCCTTGCATGCATGCTGCTTACCTCTGTGCCAGCCCTCTGAAAACTACCGGTGTCCGCTGGGTCCTAGCGCCTCTGTCTAAGACCCACTAGTGCGAATCACTGACGAAGATATTCTTAGATCATCAAGAATTAAGGTGAGTATGTAATTTATCTCTGAGAGGATCCCCATAGAGGCATACCATTTTCCCCACTTGCCGTCCCCCTGGTGTGGCGAACCTTTACTTGTAGCCTCTTGGCAAGGCACTGCATAGTGTTGATATCATTGGCTCCACTAGCTGTGTAGTGGGCAGTGATTGATTCGCTTCCCCTGCCTTTTGGTGCTTGAGTGTTGGGGGTGGCCCCAATCTTGCTTGTGGGGGATGTTTAAGAACTCTGATAATCAACAGCAGAAAACTGAAGTGGTTGGGGCCTACCCACATTATATAGGTGGTGCTGTATGCCACTAACATGCACGCAGGCACGTTAACGTAAATGGCCCCATCATGGGAAAGCTTCCTGTGAGATCCTGATGCTGACTGTTTATAGTCCTCTGTGTTAAGGCTCTGTGGAGATACTCTTGAAGATGTATTGTTACTCGTAAGCATTGAACCTTTCGTGCTTTGTAGAGAAACGGTGCTTTGGTATCCAGTGTTGTCATTGCCTCACTTCTCACTAAATTGTGCAAGTGGTAAGCTGTCTAACAACCTGTTTGCACAATGGTAGCATTACTGCTCGCAGCACTGGCAACCAGAGTTTCAAGAGCGAGCCAGGGTCATCAGTGGGGAAGGGTCAACACTGCCACCTGAGTGACCACTTGTGGCAGTGCAGCAAAAACATAGCAGGAAGGAGGATGCTTAACTGAGCCCCGCGATGCACACTTGGCATGCACTTGCTTAGGGTCCCATGCATGCCTGCATCCCTGAGGAGGTGACCAGAATAGTGGAGAAAAAATAAAGTCTTGGTTTGTGCAGGTTGATCTTAGCACACTGCTACTGCTTTGCCAGAGGTTTCCCCTACCTCAGCATGGGGGCAAGGCTTAAAGAATTGAGAGAGGTGAGGTAACTGTTGGGCAACACAGGGCTGGGCTGATCTGGGGGGAAGGGGTAGTGGCAGCACCAGCGTCGGGAAGTAACGAATACATTTAAAAAAAACAGTAAGCCAGTTTAACTAGGCCTCTTTGTTCTTTGTGTTTTCTTTTTCTCTGCAGTTTCAGCGGCAAGGGATGCAGCAGACACAGCAACAACAGCAAACGGCGGCTTTGGTCAGGCAGCTCCAGCAGCAACTTTCAAGTAAGTATCACCTCCAGTTCACTGCCACCCTTAGACATGTACAAGGGGTACTCCACCCCCCCAGACTTGAACAAGGGGTACTCCACCTCCAGCACAGCGCCCCCAGATGGTTTTTAACCAAGGGGTACTCCTCTGCCAGCACAGTGCCCCCCCCCAGACTTAAGGGGTACTGCACCTCCAGTGCACTGCCCCCCCCCAGACTTTAACAGGGGTACTCCACCTCCAGCGCAGCACCCCCTCAGACTTGAACAAAGGGTACTTCACCTCCAGTATAGTTCCCCACAGACTTGAACAAAGGGTACTTCACCTCCAGTACAGCATACCCCCAGACTTAATCAAGGGTTGCTTCACCTCCTGTACAGCGCCCCCCTCAGACTTGAACAAGGGACACTCTGTCTCCAGCACTGGACCCCTTCAGACTTGAACAAGGGGTTCTCCACCTTCAGCACAGCACCCCTTCAGACTTGAACAAGGGATGTTCCATCTCCAGTGCAGCACCCCTTCAAAAAGGGGTCGTGGGTACCCAGTTCCAGCACAGGGATACACCACCTCGGAGAACGTGCAGGGGTACACCACGTCCAGCACAGCACCCCCTTCAGACACAGGCTAGGGGTACACTACTTACAGCTAGAGGCACAAGTCCCGGATGGGTGGGGAGAGGGGGAGGTCTTGTAGAGCCAGGAAACAAAAAAAAGTTTCCAACCCTAGTAGCACTGACCATAAACAGCTGGATGCATATACTGTCAGCAGCTGGCCTAAGAAATATACGGCCTTCCTCTGTTGGGTGCAAGCTGCAGTTTTATTTGTGCAAAGACAGTGCAGTGTAAAATCCGACAGTAGCATAACATGCAGAGTGTTAACGCAGCAACAGGACTGCAAGTGATAAACTTGGTAGAAGAAAATTCCCACTGTCATCTCCAGAAGTGGCCAGCAGACCGCGTGTACATGCACGTGCTGACATTTTGGTGGAATGCCTTCCTCAGAGCTGATTGGAGCACACATGGTGACCTCATTAAAAAAAAAAAGTTATTTGCATATTCATGAGCGTGTATGTGTGATGCTGGGCTGTGAGAGACCCGCTCCAAAATCAGGCAGTGGAAACAATGTGCAAACTGTGTGTAAGTGCAGTTGCCAAAATTACCTTATTGAAACCAAGCAATATATAACTGAATATTTTAGAATCATTGGCTAGCAAGGTAGAAACAAACAAAACAAAGACACAAAGGTCTTGACCGAAGGGGTGGGGGTGGGGGCAGGAAAAACAGGTACGGATGTGAGGCAAAGACAAAAATGGAGAAAGAGTAAGGATGTCAGGTCAATATAAAATGTTAACTAAAGCAGTTTAATGGCACGTCTTCATCGACTCCGAGTGGGCTTATAGTCTGAAGCATGTGGATCTAGTAGCATTCTCTTTGGAAAGCTTTTTAGCTATATCACCTCCATGGGGTCTTATTGTAACTTTCTCAGTACTGGTGAATTTCAGGTTAGCTGGTGATCCATGACTCATCTCAGAGAAATGCCGTATCACAGAACTTGTTACTGACTAGTTGCAGATGGCTGATTTATGTTCACATATTTTCTTTTTAAGTTGATGTTTTGTTTGTCCCACATAGCAGAGTCCACAAGGGCAGGTCAGAAGATAGATGATTGGTGTTGTAGAACAATTAATGAAAGTCTTAATCTGACATATCTTCCCAAGAATCGGTCTTCACCATCATTACCAGGTGGGTCTGTGCTGGAGGCACTAGAACCCTGTAGGAACAATTTCAAGAGCTTTCAGCTAGGGGGCTGATGTTGGTGATGGCGCCACCTACAGGGCTGATACATGACATGGCACTAGTGGATTGGCCATTAACCAATGCTGGACCCCTGATTACCTCAGTTCTCGTTTTCCCACCATCGAGGCAGCATCTCTATGAGAGCATCTCTATACACAGCTGCTCACTCAGTTCATTGCCGTCCAGCTTGACGCTATAAACTTTTTCCTCACCTTTTTTCGGCTCCATCTCTCTCTCTTTTTATGGCTCCAGGCTTTTTATTTTTTGCTAAATTTTGTTTTCCACCTTATCATGTTGGGTTCCCTTGGGCCTAAGAAGAAGGACAAGTCCAAGAACAAGAAGGACCCACCCCTTGTGTCTCTGTCCCTGTAGGAAGCCGATGTCCATTCAGGACTGTCTTGACACCTGCTGGACCTGCCTCAGAGAGGACCATGACATAGACCATTGCGACACCTGCTTTTGTTTTGACTACCACACTGTTGAACTCTGCGCAATGAAGTGGGGTCAATCGCGCGCCCCAGCGGGTGTCGGCCTGCAGGGACTCAAGGTAAGGTCCATGAGTTCTTTCCTTGGGCCCCTCCCCAATACTACACATGCTGAGAGAGACCAGGCCTCTCCTTGTCCTCGTCTAGCTGAGATGGAGAGCCTGGGGAAGGGGTCTGTGAAACAGTCAGGCCTCCGGTTATGCACCCCTCCCAGTCCATAGCCCCTTCGGAACAACAGATATCCCTGGTGATGAGGTTGGAGATGTATGCTAGGCCTACCCCGGTGGGCTCCTTGGAGTTGTGTCCCAGCGCTGCCTTGGCTCCTGGCACTAAGGCTGTTGAGTGCGGCGGCACTGACCAGAAGACTGTGTCCCTTCCTGACACCACATGCAGCACTGGGAGGGGGAAGCCCCAGAAAATAATGCCCTTTGAAGATCTTCCGGATCTCTTCCCCTGAGCGATTGGATTACCCGGGGGATGAATACTGGGATGATACAGACAGCTTGCTGGGCTCTGACAAGGAGAGGGGTTTTCCTTGGCCTAGTTCTAGGCCTAAGTTGAGATCTGTGTTGTCGGGGGCTCCCTCTCTGTCTGGTGCTAGTCATGGTGCCACCACCTCCCCTTTCGTCTTCTGGCACCTAGGACCATCCCAGTGCTGATTCTGTTGCCAGGGAGGGGGTCGGTGCCATCTGCAGTGCTGAGCAGGGTTCTCATGCCATGCACAGTGCTGAGGGGACCTCCGGTGCCATCCACGGCACCTCCTCTTTTTGAGCTCTGACGTTTAATGTGAAGTTCATTTTGAGGCCTAGCCAAGGGGCAGAACCCTTTTAGGTGAGGTGAGGACTGGCAGGTCTCATTTGGCAGGTTACTCTGTGCCTAGGGTAAGTGTCAGCTCTGGCAGGAGTTGTAGCACCAACCCAAGTCCTTGGGACCTACCAGAACTGTCTGGGCCTGTCATTGATGGGGATAGGAGTCATCCTGCTGGACTTTTACAGCTTCAGCCTCTCCCCTTGGGGATTCCCCCCTGAAAGCACCTCCTGGACTGCTCCTGTATGGTTGGGCTTTCTACAGTGGGCGAGTCTGTCAGGTCCTCCCACTTGATGAGGTCTCCTGTATGCTCTCGCAGCTCTGACAGAGGACCTGGCCTAGTCCACCATGACCCTCTTCCGCTGCCTCTTCCAACCCCCTCTCCCTGGTATTACTGATCTTACTTCAAGAGGGTTTCTGCAGTAGGTCTTCACAAGTAGGACTGCACCCCCTGGCATCAGGACAGGATGGCAAACCTGTAGCTAGCAATCATCAGCAGGGAACCGCGCCCGGCATCAGGTGATGGGATGTCAGCATGACCATAAAGAGGGGCGGTCCCCCGCCCGTCCACCAGATCTTCCTGGACATAAAGTCTCCACCACTCATTCACACTGATGGGAACCAAGCCGGAGGCGTTAGGACCCAGCGGGAGCAAACTTTACAGGAGAGTCGAGCCAGAGAGGGCCGGTGCAACACCCATGAACCTCGGCTCGTGCGGCAATGACTATCACGGCGTCGACCCTCCAACTGCCTCAGTTCCTTTTTTCCTGCCATCGAGTGTGCTACAGTGAACGACGTTGCTCGCCCACCGGGAGCTAAACTTCAGACTAGCAGCATAGTTTGCAGTTCTTTTTTGTTTTGTAGTATTTCTTAAATAAAGTACTGCTTACTATAATTTATTACAAGAAAGAAGTCTCGCCCTATATTGACAGAGTCGACCATGAGCGGGTCAGGTGACTGTAGGGAGACTTTGTATGAAAGTTGTTCAGTCAGCCAGGCTGGGTCTGGTCTGCCGCCCTCTCCGGAGGGAGGATCTGACAATGGATAGTCCAATGCCCGGGGGGAGGGGCGGTCCCCCCGGAAGCATAAAAGAAAACAGTCGCACTCTTGGCACCGTTCGGCCTCAAGCTCTTCTTCGACCCTTAGGTCCAGAGAGAGAAGGCATCACTCAAGGTCGCCTTCTGGTATGCCTGCGCGTCGACAGTCTGTCATTGGGGTCAGTTGCCGGTCTCCTCCAGAGTCGCCGGTTTCTATCTCCGACCTCTTCAACATCGGAGCCCTTCCCCGCCTTCTGGTAGGGCTTCAGATGAGCAGTTTCATCAGTGGGCCGCTCTCATGGAGCAGTGGGCTCGGAGGTTGGTCCAGCTGAGATCGGGTAGGGTTGGGCCTCCCTAGTCATGCAGCGCCTTCTTCGGTACTGTCAACTCTGCACTCAGGTGTTCTCCCCCCCTCACATGGCTGCGGCGCAGGGGGCCACACCAATGTCTCTATCTACTGCTTCTTTTACTTTTTTTGCCTCAAATCTTGGTTTTCATGGCCCTGCATTGGTTCCGCCGATGTCAGTGGGTCGCTCAGCGCCATCCTCGGCGTCGATGCATCTATTAGCGCCATCCTTGATGCCACTGGGGTTGTCGGTGCCATCCTCGGTGCCGAGACTTGGTGTGACATCTTCCAGTCTTCAGGGCTCCTCGACTACAAACCCCTTTCCTTCCTATTTTCCTTCTGATTTTCACTCCTTTCCTATCCATGCAGTCCCTCCTGAGCTGTCAGGAGATGATATTGTACCTGACCCAGACCTTAGGCTGGGTGATGATGTGGAAGGAACAGGATCTAATCCTGCTTCAGAACCTGTGGTCGAGGACCTGTCATTTAAGTCTCTGTTGAAAAATTTGAATTCCACTCTTTCTCTCCAGACTATGGATATCGATCCTGAGAAGCTTTTAAGACTCCAGTACCTTCATGTTCCAGACATTGCTCTGGATTTAACTTCCCCCAGTACAGCCCTCCTTTGAGACGCTTTCTCAAATGGTGTGGAATAATCCTGCTCTCATTCCTTCTGTGGCTAAGTCCATAGATAGGAAATATGCTGCCCCCAAGGATCAACCCATTTTGGCCTCTCAAGCCTTTGCAGAGCCTGTTGTAGTCTTGGCAGAAAATGATACGGTCGTCCTTCCTCCAACTACTATGGCTCGACCTATAAACAAAGAATCTCGTAAGATAGATACTTCAGGTAAGAGAGTCTTTGCTGCATCCACCCTGGGTATGCGTATTGCCAGCTACCAGGGATATTTCTCTCAATATGAGTATATTCTTTGGCATTCACTCAAACAAATGGTTGAAGCTCTACCAGAGTCTGATGCTATTTCAGAGCTTCTTCAAACCATAACCATGGGTATCGAGTCCAACAACCAGCAGGTTAAAGCGGCTATGGACGCTTTTGATACTGCCTCCCGGGCGGCGGCAGCAGTGGGCATTTGTACCTGCCGTCATTCCTGGCTGCACACTTCAGGCTTCACAAATGATGCCCAGCAACAGGTCATGGCGTTGCCCTTCGGTGTGTATCTCTTCGGTCTTCAAGTAGGGCAAGTTCTAGAGTCACACAAAAGACCAGATCGGCCATTAAATTGGCTCGACCTGCTCCTGCCCCTTCTCGGGGGTGTTAAGCGCCAGTTTCACAACTATCAGTCCTTTCGAGGCAAAGGCAGAGGAGGTTTTAATAAAAACCAAGCCCCTCAGCCTCAAAAGGAAATGCAACAGAAAGCGCAAGGTCCTAAGGCGCCAGTTCCGCCTTCTGAGTTTCTGGCCCAAGTCCCACCTCAGCTGCCTAAGGGGGACTCTTTCTCAGTGGTGGAAGGTCATCTGACTCAATTCTACAACCAGTGGAAGTCCATAACATCGGACAAATGGGTCCTCCAGATAATCTGTGAGGGATATTCCCTCAATCTTTCAGAGAACCCTCTGGATTGTCCCCCCAAACGACAGCCAAAACTGTCAATACTTAAGTCAGAACTTCTCGCCTCCGAGATACAAGGCCTTCTGAAGAAAAGGGCATTAGAAATAGTTCTGCTGGATCAACAGAACACAGGGTTCTACTTCCATTATTTTCTAGTTCCAAAGAAGACCGCGGGGGCATGTGCCCCATTTTGGACCTCAGAAAATTGAACAAATTTCTTCCCAAAGAGAAATTCAAAATGATATTGCTAGGAACCCTGTTACCTTTACTTCATCAACTCGACTGGTTAGCCTCCCTGGACATGCAGGATGCTTACCAACATTTTCCTATTCACCCAAGGCATCACAAATACCTAAGGTTCATGGCTTTGGGACAACATTATCAGTTTAGAGTCCTGCCCTTTGGGCTATCCGCGGCGCTGCAAGTTGTTACAAAATGTTGTGCAATTCTCGCAGCCCACCTCAGAAAGATCGGAATACAAGTGTTCCCATATCTGGATGACTGGCTTCTAGCAAGCCCTTCCAGCCTGGGAACTCTCGATGTCGTAGCCAGTGCCTCAGACTTTCTCACGTCCATGGGAGTCCTGCTAAATCTCAAGAAGTCGCAGTTGCAGCCCTCCCAGAAGCTCCTTTTCATAGGAACTCTTCTGGACACCACCTGTGCGAAAGCTTTTCTACCAGAGGAAAGAAGGAGTGATATCCTACAGATGGCCCGATACATCAGAGAGGCAGCTCGGTTCGAGCTATCTTGATGCAACAGATGCTGGGTCTCATGGCATCCTCGGTGTTCACTGTACCCCTAGCACGCCTCCACATGAGAACCTCTCAATGGATGCTCAGTACTCAGTGGTCCCGAACCACTCACCTTCAGTCCTTTCTCATCAAGGTGACAGAACCTCTGAAGAGGTCACTCACCTGGTGGTCGCAAGTGGACAATCTTCTGGAATGATATCCCTTTGCTCCCCTGGATCATCAGATTTCAATTATCACTGATGCGTCCCTGATGGGGTGGGGAGCTCACTGTCAGAATCTCCACACCCAAGGTACGTGGACAGGACGAGTCCCAGCTTCACATAAATGTCTTAACAATGAGAGTCGTCCTTTTTGCAGTCCGAGCTTTGAAGGACATTCTCTGTCACAAGAACATTCTCCTTCAAACAGACAAC
The DNA here is from genome assembly GCA_016271365.2 of Neoceratodus forsteri. NCBI lineage: Eukaryota > Metazoa > Chordata > Ceratodontiformes > Ceratodontidae > Neoceratodus > Neoceratodus forsteri. Next base: position 361,444,358 of record JADMNL010000023.1, on the reverse strand, counting down.
AAAGCAGTGCTGTATTACATCAACAAGCAGGGCGGTGCTCATTCTTACCCTTTATGCAGGGAAGTGATGAGAGTGTGGGAATGGTGCTTGGAGCACAAGGCTCTAATTCAGGCGGTCTACCTGCCGGGAGTTCAGAACAAACTGGCAGACCGTCTCAGCAGAACAGAGACAGATCCTCACGAATGGTCTCTCGACTCAGCCGTAGTTCAGTCACTATTCGCAGAGTGGGGAACTCCAGACCTGGACCTTTTTGCATCCCCACTCAACACAAAACTGCCTCTCTTCCGCTGCAGTGGACAAAACGCTTTCTATACGCCTTTCCACCTCTTCCTCTGATTTAGAGGGTACTTCTCAAGTTCGAGTCCCTGGGGGACAAAATGATCCACATTGCTCCTTTCTGGCCTCGACAAATATGGTTTCCGCTACTCAACAGTATGTTGAAAACCCCTCCGAAGGCGCTTCCCCTTCAGACGAACCTTCTGACTCGGGCCTGTGGTCCATCCCAATCTGAGATCGCTTCACCTTCGGCTCCTGAAGAGATAGAGGTGAACAGGTTCAATGTCTCTCGGAGAGTTTGATACTCTTCTGGCTGTGCGCAACCCAGCCACTAGAAGAACCTACACAGCCAAATGGAAGCATTTTCTCTCTGGTGTGCAAAATCCTCTTTGAATCCTTTTTCCTGCCCACCCAATAAAGTTCTAGAGTACCTTTTAGACCTCTCAAATTCAGGTCTGCAATACTCTACAGTCAAAGTTCACCTTTGTGCCATTTCAGCTTATCATGAGCCAGTACTTTCCTTGTCACTGGCTCAGTTACTATATAGTTAAGAAGTTTCTTAAAGGAATTCTCATACCAGACCTCCTATCAGATGTCAGTGGCAGCCTGGGACATTAATCTTGTATGAACCTGCTCACTCGACAGACCTTCCGAGCCTCTAGCTACCTGTGAGCTGAAATTTCTCACTTGGAAAACAGCCTTCCTGGTGGCCATTACCTTGGCCCGCAGGGTCTGTGAGATACATGCCTTGGTCACAGACCCTCTGTATACTATGTTTCATAAAGACAAAGTAGTTCTTAGGACCCATCCTAGATTTCGCCCTAAGGTTGTTTCAGAATTCCATCTAAACCAACCTTTAGTCCTTCCTACTTACTTTGCAAACTTCCAAAATGAAGGAGAGAGTATCCTTCGTTCTTTGGACGTCAAAAGAGCTATGTGTTTCTATTTAGATAGAACAAAGGAAATTCACAAAGCTCAACAACTGTTTGTTTCCTTCAGCGAGACCCAGCTTGGTCAACCTGTCGCTATCAGATGCATTTCTGCATGGCTGGTGGCATGCCTTCACCACTGTTACTCCATGGCGCAGGTTAAGCTGGAGGGCAGAGTGTACGCTCACTCTACTTGAGCAGTCACTGCATCCCTGGCAGAAATCCACAACATGCCCATTGCAGATATTTGCAGTGCCGCTACCTGGAGCTCCGTGCATACATTCGTCAAGCACTATGCCCTGGATGTCCATGCCAGGCGACATATTTCGTTTGGCAGGACCATCCTTAACGGACTTCTGTCCTAAATTTGTGAGCTCTTGGTCTCTCCTGCTACCCTCTCGGGGGATGATTAGCTCGGTACTCTCCCATCAGTGTGAATGAGTGGTGGGTCTTTATGTCCAGGAAAATATTGAAATTACGTCCCTACCGTAATTCTTGATCTTCTTGGACGAAGTCTCCACCACTCATTCACATTCCCACTCACCATCCCCCGAGCTCACCTCTGTTGTTGGTCTCCACTCCCTCAATCTTTAGGCTGTGAAGACTTCTTTCTTTGACCCTTTTTACATGGGTCTTCCTGACTATCTTATGTCCGATTTTTGTTAGGCTATCCTTCTAGATTAGTTACGCTGCACCTCCTCGGAAAAAAGGTACCGAGGCAGTTGGAGGGTCGACACTGAGATAGTCATTGCCACATGAGCCGAGGCTCACAGCGCCGCTCCTCATGGCTCCATGTCTAGCGCCGACCTTTCTGCAAAAAGTTTGCTCTCGCTGGGTCCTAGCTCCTCCAGCATAGTTCCCATCAGTGTGAATGAGTGGTGGAGACTTTGTCCAAGAAGATCAAGAATTACGGTAGGTACGTAACTTCCATTTCTTTCCCGTCGACCTAAATCATTGGACCTCGTGGTGAAACAGCTTCAGTCACCCACCATTTTTTCATGAAGTTACCATTCATTTTTTTTGCATCCGGTAGCATTGCATGTCTTCACGTTGACCCAAGAAAAAGTGCTCCAAGTGCGGCACACAGATCCCGCACAGGGACAGCTACTCCCGCTGCGTCCTCTACCTGGGACCCAAGTACAAGGCCGCAGATTGTTCTATCTGCCAGGCCTTCAACCAGGCCACACGCATCCATCGCCAGAGGAACCTCGATGCCCTCTTATTGAAATGACAACTGGCATCTATGGAAAAAAAAGCTCCAGGAGCTGTAGGAACAATCGTCTTTGCCTTCCCCAGAGAAAAGAAAAAAGAAGGAGAAGCGCCGGGAGTGGAGCCTTTCTCCCTTGAGGAAAAACTGCCAGACAGCCAATGCCACATCGGATGGAATCTCCACCTTGGTGAGTACCCCACCTCCAGGGCCTTCTTCCACTCCGGCAGAACGGAGGCCTTAAACCCCCCCCCCACCACCACCACCACCAATGCCGAAGTCATTGGGCAGTCAGAGCTCCTCCGCCAGGCACCCGGCCCAGGTCGTTCAGCCTTACTTGAGCCTCCTGGCTTCTGTCAGTCCAACTGCGGTCTATCAGTTGGACATCTGCTCCTCCAACGCCCACCAGACTGTTGCCTCTAAGTCTGTCGCCGGCTCGCACGATGACCACGTGGTGACTGCTCTCCTGTCGGACTCCCTTGTGGTCCCTGACATCTGGCAGAGCCAGCTTGCTGGTTCCCCCTCCCGGGACCCACTGACACTACCAGACGCCTCATTCTCCTTGGTGTCCTGGGCTTCCAGTGGGACTGATCTAGAGGAGCCCCTCATGTCAGGCCGCCTTCCCAAGACTCCTGCCTCCCCAGCGGACACATCGATGGGGGTCCTCCTGGACTTACCTCCCTCACCAGTCTCGGTCCCACCCTCTGTCACCTTCAGGCCCCTGACACCGGATCCTGTTCCAGATAGTATGGACCAGGATCTTCCTGGACCTTCTGGGGTCCCACCACCGACCCCAGACCTGCCGATGGACCCCAACCCCAGTGGTCCCTCGGTGCCGCCACCCTCCGGGCCTTTCATCCCTCCGTCGGGCCCAGCAGGATACTATCCTGGCTACAAGCCACCACAGTTTCACCATTACCCAATGCCGGGGAGACTGACATCAGGTTACCTGCCTCCGACGCCAGAAGCCCCGACGTTGGGTCAGGCTCACCCTTATCAGAGTTACCACCAGTACCCTTACTGGTACCACCCTCCTAGCTACCTCTCATATTGTGTGCGGTACCCAGGATACCCACCACCACTGCCGCCTCCACCTCCTCAGCCGGAGCCTCAGGAGTCTGTACCGGCTTGGTGGAAAGACGTCAAGTTCCAACTCTTATAAGAATTGGGATCATCCCAGCTGGTCGTCAGGGCTATGCCGACCCTTAGGGTGCCTCCAGGGAGCCCTGCCCCTTCTAGCAGAGTAGCCGATAGGGACACAGGTGGTCTGCCGTCTGGTATCACTCTAGAAACCAGAGTCATGGAGGCAGCTCCAGACGCCACTCCTTTGCCAAGCTGGCTGGAGTCCTCAGATTCCGAAGGAGACTCTGATTTGGGGGACCATTCAGAGCCCCACTCCCCCATAGAGCATCAGCCAAAGGAGTCGCCAAAATTGCCACCAGAGGATCCGTCTTTCGCGGAACTCCTCTGGTCCATCCAACAGACCTATGGTTGGGCATCCCAGGAATTGGACCCTAAACGCAGAAGACTAGCTGAGCATCTGGACCTCATTAATGGGGACCCCCCCTCCCTATTTCACTCTGGATGGGGCCGCATGAAGATCTGACATCCACGATTTGGCAACAACCATCGTCTATTCCTGCGGTTTCTAAGAAAGCATACAGGACTTACCATCCCCCAGAAGGGGTTTCCCACCTAACGGCACAACCCAAGGCTGACCCTATCGTCATCACTGCCACTCACGATAGATTGGCCCAGCCCAAACGTCTCAGTGCCTCTCCTCCCAACAAGGAGTCAAAGCAGATGGACCAATATGGCCGCAAGGTCTATACTTCCTCTAACTGCGCCATACGTTCACTTAACTATGTAGCTCATATGGTGGCTTTCCAGAAGTCAGCTTTGTCTGACCCGGAAAAGAACAACCAAGAAGTTCCCGACAGACAGCTCAAGAATAAACTTCTTGACAAAATCAGACTAAATAAGTCATCATGCCGCCATGCTTTTTGAGCCACCTACCTGTTGATTTGGTGGTGCGTTGCACAGCTTCGGGTATCTGTCTGATGCCTTGCCTAGCTCCGTCTCACAGGACTGACACAGGATGTACAGAGCACCCTTCTGGATGCTCCCTTAAGGGGTCCAGTTCTGTTCGAGGGCGACGCCAAAGATGTTATCACTGAACTACAAGAAAGCAGCAAACCCCTGAAGGATGTCTGCTGTATATATTACTCTGGTCAGAAACCCAAGCAGAATTTTCATCGCCTCCAGTGGAAATGGAACAAACAACCAGGGCAGACGTCAGAACAAACGTCGTACTACCGAATCTGGCACCCAGACCCCACAGGCTATTTCCAAAGGCAGCCAGCAGGGGCAAAGCACCCCTTCCCTCTACATCCTGACTTAAGGGGCTTCCCCCTTGTTACCTCCCCTCCCCATGGCGGAACCAGTGCGTGGGGGGGGGGATTCGGCCTCCACCTGCAAGGGTGGAAGGCTGTAACCGAAGACGCATGGGTTCTACAACTCGTCGCAAGAGGTCTCTCTGTAGAGTTTCTGGAAAGACCCCCAAGCAACCCACCGGGCAGGTCTCATTACCTGTCAAGACACCACAGTTTCGTCCTACAAGAAATGCAAGCTCTACTGTTAAAATCAGCCATAGAGTGGGTTCCAAGAGAGCAAATAGGAAGGGGATTTTACTCCCAGTTCTTCCTAGTGCCCAAAAAGATGGTCGATCTCAGGCCTATCCTAGATCTCAGCATGCTCAACCTCTTTGTAGAATACAAGCGGTTCCGCATGTTAACCCTCCAGGGACTCTTGCCGCTGCTTCAACCAAACAATTGGCTGTGTTCCCTGGATATGCAGGATGCTTACCTACATATCCCATTCATGCCAGCCTACCGCCGCTTTCTGAGATTCTTCTTCCATGAGGAGCATTTTCAGTTCAAGGCCCTTCCCTTTGTCCTCTGCTCGGCATCTCGAGTTTTCAGCAAGTGCCTGACAGTGGTAGCGGCGACCTTGCATCGCAAGGGCATCTATGTGTTCCCATACCTGGATGACTGGCTGATCTCAGCGCCATCACAGGACAGTCTGAAGGATTCCCTTTCCTTCACTCTGGACCTTTTTGCCAGACTTGGCATTACAGTTACCCCAAGTCTCAACTGTCACTCTCCCAGTGCCTTCAATTTATAGGAGCAGTGCTGGACACGGTCCAGGGCAGGGCCTTTCTTCACACAGACAGGGAGGAGACCCTTATCCTACAAGCAGCACTGGTGGCCTCCTCTCATTGGACCCCAGCATGCTCCGTATTCAGACTGTTGGGTCTGATGGCAGCCGCCATACCCACAGTCCCACTGGCCAAACTACACATGAGGGTGACCCAATGGTCCTTCAGTTACCAGTGGGATCGAAACCTGGATGACGTCAACAGTCTGCAGGGGAATCTCCTCTGGTGACGGAACCCATCCAACCTGTCGGTGGGAGTTCCATTTCACTCCCAGTCCCCCTCTATGACTCTTACAACAGATGCCTCAAACCACGGATTGGGGGGCCCACCTGGGAGACCATTGAACACAAAGGACATGGTCTTCCATGAAAGAGCATCTACATATCAACATCCTGGAGATGAGAGCAGTGCTCTATACTCTCCGAGCCTTTCAGTCCCTCTTAGTTCCGGGAACACTTCTCATCCAGACCAGCAACATGGCAGTGATCTGGTACGTCAGCAAACAGGGAGGCACCCGTTCATACCCCCTTTGCAGGGAAGCGATGCGGGTGTGGTACTGGGCAGTTCAACGTGGCCTATCGTTGACAGCAGTCCGTGTTCCAGGTGTCCACAATATTTTGGCGGACAGTCTCAGCCACTCGGTCGCTTAGGCTCACGAGTGGGAACTAAAGCAGGAGGTAGTGGAAGATCTCTTCCTTCAGTGGAGTCAACCAGAAATAGACCTCTTCGCCTCCCCATCCAATGCAAAACTACCCAGCTTTTGCTCGCTCGTTCCCGGGCATTGTGTTTTTTGGCGAGACGCACTGTCTCTACCTTGGACAGGGAGATTTCTGTATGCTTTCCCTCCCTTTCCCATTCCGAAGAAGGTTTTGATGAAGCTACAAGCAGAGGGAGCACACATGATTCTCATTGCTTCCCTATGGCCTCAGCAGATATGGTTCCCCCTGCTGCAACAGCTAGTGATGGAACCCCCAGTACCTCTACGTCTCTCTCACGACCTTCTTTCCCAGGAGCAGAGCACCTAGTACATCCAAGCCAGAAATCACTCCACCTTCATGCGTAGCACCTCTGGACATAGTGGTTTCTCGCTATGGCGTCATTTCTAGAGTCGCTCAGGTCTTAATGGAGCCAGGAAGCCTTCCACAAGATCCATGTACTCTATAAAGTGGAAAAGATTTTCGATCTGGGCCACAGCCAAAGGTCTAGACCCGTTTTCCTGCTTGGCTTCCCAGGTCCTCGAGTACCTCTTGCACCTGTCAGAGTTGGGACTCAGTTATTCTTCCCTGAAGGTCCATCTCTCTGCGGTTTCAGCCTACCATCTCCCGGTGGAAGGCAAATCCCTAGCTCAGCTAGAGATTTCCAAAACTTTCCTGAAGGGGATCCTTCACCTCGAACCTCCAGTCCGGAATCCTGTTCCCCCTTGGGATCTTAATTTTATTTTAGAAAAACTTACTTTGCCCCCTATTGAACCAGCAGTAAGTTGTGATATGCGTTACCTTTCTTGGAAAACACTCTTTTTAGTTGCTATCACTTCAGCTCTAAGAGTTTCAGAGCTTCAGGCTGTAGTTTGTAAAGAGCCTTATTTAATTTTCCACAGAGACTGACCGGGTGGCTCTGTGGACTAACCCTTCCTTCCTTTCTTTCGAAGGTAGTCTCGGAATTTACTCTAAATCAGGATGTCAGACTGCCGGTATTTTACCCAGAATACTCCAATAAGGGGGAATATCTCCTGCACACACTTAGTGTGCAGAGGAATTTGAAGTATTACATCTCAAGGACTAAGGAGGTTCGTAAGTCGGAACAACTCTTCATCACCTTTGCTCCCAAGTGCCAGGGCAAGGCTATTTCCAAACAGACTTTGTCTAGGTGGCTGGCTGATTGTATCCATTACATTTACTAGAAGTGTGAGAAGCCCCTTCCAGAGGCAGTCAAGGGCCACTCGACTAGGGGAGTGGCTGCTTCTATGGCCTTCCTTAGAAACGTGTCCACTGCGGACATCTGGGCAGTGGCCACTTGGTCCTCTGTCCACACCTTCATGAAACATTACAGCCTGGACATTGCTTCTAGGGGCAGGGCTGGCTTTGGTCTAGCAATCCTGCAAGGACTTCTGTCATGAGCAGATTGTAGTTGGCAGACATTTTCCTCCTCCCAAACCTAGTCTCCGACTCCTTCTATTTAGTTGACTGCTTGGTATTCAGTCCTACTTTTGAAGACCAACTGCAGGAACCCTCTCGAAGTAAGGTATAGCAGTTACATCAGAACTTACCGTAACAGTAGATCTTCAAGAGAGGTTCCTGCAGTAGGTCTAGATTTCCCAACCACCTTCCCCCAGCTCCTGGTTTTTTTTTCCCTTTTTATTCCCTTCCCAGGGCTCAGGGTAGCAGGAATTTGTACTTCTTTTTTCCTGCTTCCTCTTTCGAGGTCTCCAGCGGGAGAACTGGAGGGCGGGCGGAGGACCGCCCCTATTTATGGTCACACTGACGTCCCGTCACCTGACGCCGGGGACAGTCCCCCCCGATGATTGCTAGCTACAGATCTACCATGCAGTCGTGACACCAGGGGACACAGTCCTACTTGTGAAGACCTACGGCAGGAACCTCTCTCGAAGATCTACTGTTACGGTACGTTCTTATATACCTGCTATATCCTTCAGGGCCCCTGTGCTGGGAGCAGTTCAGGCGTCAGTGAGTGCTTTTCCTTGATTGCTTTATAAAGACTCACTCCTGCAGGTTTTTGCCTTAAAGCAGTGTCAGTGTGTTTTGTTCACAGACAGAAATTGAAGAGGCTTTTTGAGACAAGATAAGTGGGGTACGTTGTGGGGAAATTTGTTGAAATGGTGTCTTTATTATTGTCTGTAGGGTAAACTGAGTCCAGCCACAGTAGTCCTCATTTAAGGGCCATAATATGGAGTTGTGTCTTGCCCTGTAGTCTGGGGGTTGGGTGATAACTGGAGGGAGGGGCTGAGTGAGTCACAGTTCTGACTGCAGTTGGTTTTGGATTGCTATATAGAGACTTACTTACAACAGCCAATTGAGGCTGTCCTCAAGTAAGCAATTTAGCTATTGCCTGATATATAAGGAAGTATCCATCTAGTGGACCTCCACACTGCAGACCCCAGTGCAAAGTACCACAGCGCAAAGAACAACACAGGGGAGGCATTTGGCGGCCGTACACGTTGCCCCGCAAACCGTGAGTAGGTAAAAGGGATAAGCAGGTGTCTACAGCCACAAGGCATCAGGTAGAAAAAAAGGGGTAGCACTCTATACAGGGCTAAGCTACACTAGAGGTTCAAAACTTACAAAAACTTAGGGGTCGTTAAAACTCCCTATATAGAGTAGGGTAATAAAGGGAATTTAAAAGGGTAAAATAACACAGAAAGCAGGTAGGCTAGGATGATGGGAGTGGTGCAGTGCAGTGACTGTGGGGCGACAGTCTTCAGGGAGACTTTCTGGAGGCTGCATTGCTGCCCTATCTGTGTGCACCTCTCTGGGCTGAGGGAGGAGATTGCCAGGCTCGAGGCCAAGTTGGCTTGGGTTCGGAGGACCTTCTCTCCCACCCAGGAACCACCTAGTCTACTGCTGCTACCTCAGAGGTTGCCCAGAAGGAGCGGCTGAACAACGGTGGTCTCGGGGAGGGTTAGGGTGGTGGAGCGTAGGCACATCCCACATCTGGTTCCACTGCAGAACTTCTACACTGCACTGGCAGAGCAGGAACATCTCACAGAGGCGCCTGAAGTAGTTACTGGGGTGGATGTTGGGTCCTCCATAGTGGAGACTCCAAGGGGTGGCAGAGGACCCCAGAGGAGGAGGAAGAGAATCCTGGGGGGAGACTCCATAGTGAGGAGGATAAAGTTGGGAGCAGGTAAGGATGAGGAGAGGAGGTGCAGTGCCTTCCTTGCAGGGATGGAAAGAAGATCCAAAGGATCACTGGGGCAGGAGGGAGGGAAGGAGAACTAGACGTCATTGTCCATCTGGGGACCAGTAACCTGGCTAGGAATGAGCTAGCAATAGTTCAGGAGGAGTTCAGGGAATTGGAGAGGGGTCTTAAGCAGGTGGCATGATCTGTGACCTTCTCGGAAGTGCTACCTGTCTACTACAGGGGAGAGGACAGGATTCTCCGTACCGGGAACTTCAATGCATGGTCAAATGAATGGTGCAGAGAGGAGGGTTTTGGCTTCACTGGGGACTGGCATCGCACCTGGAGGGATAAGGGCCTGTACAGGGACGACAGCCTGCATCCATCCGAGAGAGGTACCATGGTCCTGCATTTAAACTAGCCAAGGGGGGAAGAAGCAGAAAGATGAAGGGAGACATAAACTGTATACACCCCCACACTCAAAGTCAGCAAGGGGAATCCTGAAGGGGATGAAACCTCAAAAAGAACCATATAACAAAGGAATCCAGGGGGATATCAGGCAAGAATGATAATGAGATGGAGAGTGGAGGAACTAAGGGGTGGGTGGCAATGCAGTCCGGAGAGCCATGTGTGCAAATGCTCAAAGACTAGGCAACAAGATTGCAAATCTAGAGGCCACCATGGCAGATGCAGACCTGGATATGGTTGCGATTACCGAGTCCTGGTGCAGTGAAAACCAGGACTGGGATATGGACATACCAGGGTATACTCTGTTGAGAAAAGGCAGGGTAGGTAAAAAAAAAAAAAAAAGAAGGGGGGGGGGATTGGCTGTTTATGTTGTGAACAAAATAAAAGCCACGGAAATACAGGGAGAGAGGAAGGAGCTGAGTTACTTTGGGTCGCCCTGGAAACATGTAAGTGGGCCACTATCCTCATAGGAGTGATCTACAGGCCTCCAGCACAGAGGGGGAGGTGGATATGGAAATGATGGAAGCTGTCCAACTGATGGCATGCATGTTGCCAGTGGGGGACTTCAGTCTACCAGACGTGGATTGGAGCCTACTAGCTGCAGCAGCAGTCAGAAGTAGGGGCATTCCTGAACTCCCTGCAAGGAGCGCGTTCCTCAGGCAACTAGTTTAGTCCACTCATTGGTGGGTGGGTGGGGGTGATACTAGACCTGATACTTACAAATGGAAACCGTGTTGCTGACATCACAGTGGTTGACAACCTGGGGTCCAGTGATCACCATACAGTGTGGTTCAGTATAAGGACTGGGCCAGAACTGAGCCGCACTAAGACAAGGGTCCTGGACTTCTGGAGGGCCGATTTCAGGAAAATGGGGGAATGCCTCAGGAATGCCCTGGCAGGGATAGAGGATTTGAGGGTAGTGGATCAAGGAGGAGAGGTAGATGTGGCCTACCTGGATTTCAGTAAGGCCTTTAACACCGTTCCACATAGAAGACTGGCGAACAAACTGGCCTGTCTGGGAGTGAGTCAAAATGTAATAAACTGGGTAAGAAGTTGGTTAAGCTACAGGAGTATCAGAGGGTGGTGGTAAATGGTGTCCAACCGGGAGAAGGTAAGGTGACCAGCAGGGTGCCTCAGGTCTTGGTACTAGACCCGGTCTTCTTCAGTGTCTTTATTAGTGACATTGCAGAAGGGCTAGAAGGGACAATATGCCTGTTCGTGGATGACACAAAAGTCTGCAACAGAGTAGACACACTGGGAGGGTGGAAAAAATGAGGGATGATTAGAAAAAGTTGAAAGAATGGTCAAGGATTTGGCAGCTGAGTTTCAGTGCAAAAAAAGTGCAAAATCATGCACTTGGGACACAGAAACCCGAGGGCTACGTACCAGTTGGGAGAGGAAGTACTGGTAACAACCAAACAGGAAAGAGACCTGGTGCAATCATTTCTGACAAACTGAAGGTAGCTAAGCAGTGCGATAAGGTAGTGGGGAAGGCTAGCAGGATGCTCGGGTGCATAGGGAGGGGTATCACCAGTAGGGAAAAAGAGGTAATATTACCCCTGTACAGATCACTGGTAAGGCCCCACCTCCAAAAGGACATTGATAAGGTAGAGGTGGTACAGAAGAGGGCTACCAAAATGATGCAGGGCCAGCATCAAAAGCCTTATGGGGAGAGACTTAAGGAACTGAATTTGTACTCTCTGGAGGAGAGGAGGGAAAGTGGGGATATTTATTTATTTGATTTAAAATTTTGATAACTGGAAAAAGCACACTGACCCAGGGCTCGTTTCCAGGTGCAACCCAGTGACAGGGTAACGCATACAGACAACGGGTAACACATACAATTAAAATACAAGTACTGAGCACTAGTAGTGGTAAAGTTAGATCTCACTTCGAGGGGGAGCTCTTGCAGCAGGTAATACCATTAGGACTAAGGCCGCCAGGCATTAAGATACCACGGAAAAATCTTCTGGCTAGCAGTGTGTGGCGGGGGACCGCCCCTGCGTCAGACATGGTATAAAGGGGGAGGTCCCCTGGCACCACCTCAGTTCTTTTCCTGCCGTCGACCTGCTAACATCGGCTCTATGGACACCATAGTTTGCAGTCGACCACGTTTTTTCGCATCTCGTGCAGTTAACCAGTAGTTCATTTTTTTAAGTGAATTTCGACTAAAGTGCATGTCTTCTTCGCCTTCCCAGTGACAAAAGTCTAAGTGCATGTGTGGGAAGCAGATCCCAGCAAGGGACGGCCACTCTGCCTGCGTGATCTGCCTAGGCCCAAACCACCGGCCTGACGACTGCCCGTACTGTCAGAAATTTATCAGTAAAACTCACGTTCGACACGCTAATACACTAAAAGCCTACCTGTTGGAGAAACAAGTGGCTGCCATGCAGACAACCCAGTTGGGGCATAGTTCTTCTTCCTCACCTAGGGACTCTCCACAAGGAGAAAATTTCACGAGGGAAATGCCATCATGGAGAGAAAGAGAGAGCCAGGTCGGAATCCCACCCAAAGTCCCCCCACATGACTTCTACTTCCTCCACCTCTGGCGGGAGATCGGAGTCTGTTCCCCCAGGTGCCACTGCAGTTTCAGGGCTTGCTTGTAAGAAGACCACCACCTCATCACACACCAAAGGTAAAGGAGTCTTCTTCACAAGGGCGTTCATCCGCCCAAGTTCCCTTGGACCACCAACCCCATAAATCTTACCATGGGCTGACGTAAAAGAGGGACAGGCGTCCGCTTCGGGCAAATCTTCGGATGCTGCCTGAAAGCACGCTGGCTCGTCCGATAAACACAGAAGACCGGACAATTCCACCAGACGCCAGGAGGTCATTAGGTACCGGACGCCTCCTCCACCAGAACATAGGGAGATGTCAGCCTCCGAAGGTAGGCATACTACTGTCCCATCCGACTCTGCGTCGGACAAGGATCAGGCGCCTCCGTCCAAGGAACGGCCGTTGGCCCCAGCGACCAAGGCGAAGGATAAAACTAGAACCAAGGATGCCCAGCCGCCTCCTCCTAAGGAGTCTGACGCCAGGCCACAAGGGAGCTCAGCTCCACGGGGAGAAACCCAGCCAGACCTGATGCCAGAGGCCACTTTTCTGCTCACTAGATCCAGGGCCTGAAGTTTTCTGGTGAGACGCATTGTCCCTTTCCAGGACAGGGAGGTTTCTGTGTGCCTTCCCTTCCTTCCCATTCCTTCAATGAGTTTTGATCAAACTCCAGATGGAAGGGGCTACAGTGATCCTCATCGCCCCCTGCTGGCCTTGTCAGTTCTGGTTCCCCTTGCTGCAACAACTGGTAGTGGAACCTCCACTGGCTCTGCGCACAGGCTAGCTCTCCCAGGAACAGGGCACCCTGGTCCATTGGACCTCAAGTTTCTCCATCTCCATGTATTTCTCTTGAGGACATAGCCATTACCAGATCTGGGGTCTCCACCAGAGTATCAGATATCCTGGTGGCAGCCAGGAAGCGCTCCACCATGGCCACTTACCCTGAAATGGAAGTGCTTCGCTCTTTGGACTGCATCGCACCATTTGGATCCCTTCAGCTGTCCAGTGAATCAGCCTGGTTTTGGAGTACCTTCTCTCCCTCTCAGACTAGAGTTTGTGGTACTCCTCTATCAAGGTACAGCTCTCTACCATCTCTACATGCCATATACCTGTGGATGGGTGCTTAGTGTACCAAACTGATGTCTCCCGCACATTCCTGCAGGGATATACTGCATTTAAAGGCCCCCAGTCAGGGACCCTGTCCTACCCTGGGACCTTAATTTTGTGTTGGAAAGCTTACACTACCTCCCTTTGAACCAGCCGCATCTTGCTAGCTATGCCTTTTGTTGAGGAAAGCATTATTTTTAGTTAACATTACTTCTGCTCAAAGGATTTCCGAGCTTCAGGCCCTCATGTGTAAGGTCCTTACTTGTTTTTTCACAAAGACGGAGTGTGTTTGCATACAAGTCCTAAATTTCTACCTAAGGTGGTGTCTGAGTTTACTTTAAATCAGTCCATCCACCTGCATGCATATTTTCCTGAGCAGTCCAATCAAGGGGAGGCATTGCTCCATACCTTGGATGTGCATAGAATCTTGAGGTACTATACGCACTGGACCGAGGAATCGCAGCTGTCCAATCACTTGTTTGTTTTGTTCGCCCCTGTAAAAGCGGGCACTCCAGTATACAAACAGTGTCTGTCTTAATGGTTATCCAATTGCATTGTCTATTGTTACCAAACGTACGGCAAGGAACATCCTGGAGGGGTCGAAGGCCATTCCACAAGAGGTAAGGCCACCTCAGTGTGTCTTGTTTCCGTAATGTGTAAGCTGCTGAAATTGCACTGCTGCCACCTGGAGCGCTGTTCGCACTTTTACCAAGCATTACAGTCTGGATATCTCCTCTCAGCGTAGGGTAACTTCGGCCTAACTCTCCTCCAAGGCCTCCTTTCATAGGCAGTTATTTCTTTTGCCTACCACCCAGACTGTCGGGAGTGCCAGAACTGCTTGAGACTCAGGCCTACTGGTGATGGCCTGCTGCAAGAGATACCCTCGAAGTAAGATAGTAGAGTTGTGTAAGAACTTACTGTAACGGTAGATCTTCAAGAGGATCTCTTGCAGCAAGCCCTGCTTTCCCTCCTTCCCCCTTCTCCTGTGTCTCTCTTTCCCCTTCCATTAGGGTGAGCCTTCTGCCTTTACTTTTTTTTGTTATTGGGATACCTCAAAGTCCCCCTCGGTTCTCCCCTTCTGGGTTCCTGCTTATGGTCTCCGGTGGGAGAACTAAGGAGGGTGTGGGGCCACCCACCTTGCATAAGATTGGCTGACATCTGAGGTGGGTGGCCCCCTCGGTAGACTACTAGCTAGAAAGGATTCCGTGTTGTCCTGGCACCTGATGGCATAGTCCTACCAGTGATGGCCTGCTGTAGGAGATCCCCTCGAAGATATACTGCTGTGGTAAGTTCTTATGTAACTGTACTTTTTGGAGTATCCCAAAAGGTGGTGGATGATCTTCCTGGATATAAAGTCTCCACCACTCGTTCACACTGATGGGATCTACACCGGGGGCGCTAGGACCCAGTGGGAGCAAACTTTTTTGCAAGAGGGCCAGCGCCAGAGATGGAGCTGTGAAGAGCAGTGCCACAAGCCTCGGCTCGTGCGGCAGTGACTGTCTTGGCATCAACCCTCCAACTAACTCAGTTCCTTTTTTCCTGCTGTAGAGTGTGCTTCAGTAACGACATCGCTCGCCCGCTGGGAGTCAAAACGTCAAACTAGCAGCATAGTTTTCAGTTTATTGTTTTTGTACTATATCTTGAAATAAGTACTGCTTACTTTTAACTATTCTTATTAAAGAAAAGAAGTTTTTAGCCTACATTGACAGAGTCGACCATGAGCGGGTCGGGTAACGGTAGGGAGACTTCATATGAAAGCTGTTTAGTCAGCCGGGCCGGGTCCAGTCCGCTGCCCTCTCCGGAGGGGGTCTGACAATGGACGGTCCAATGCTCTAGGGGATGTGCAGTCAACCTGAAAGCATAAAAGAAAACGATCGCACTCTAGGCACAGTTCGGCCTCGAGCTCTTCTTCGGCCCACAGGTCAAAAAAGAGAAGGCATCGCTTGAGGTCGCCTTCTGGTATGTCTGCACATTGACGGTCAGTTATTGGGGTCAGGTGCCTGTCTCCTCCTCCTCCGGGGTCGCCGGTTTCTGTCTCCAGTGACCGACCTCTTTGACGTCGGAGCCCTTCCCCGCCTGTTGGAAGGGCTTCCGATGAGCAGTTTCATCAGTGGGCCGCTCTTATGGAGCAGTGGGCTCTGAGGTTGGTCCAGCTGCCTGACCCAGTCACTCCGAGGCCCTCGGGCCTTTCGAGGGATTGAGTAGGGCGGTTGGACCACCCTAGTTGCATGGCGCCCTCTTTGGTGCCTTCGACTCCACGCTTAGGTGTTCCCCACCCTCACATGGCTGCGGCGCAGGGGGTCACACCGATTCTTCTATCTCCTGGTATTCCTCCTACTTTTTCTTCAGATCACAGTTTTCGGAGCCCTGGATTGCTTTCGGCAGCGTCAGTGGTATCAGGGATGCTCTCGGTGTCGATAGGTCTCTTGGCACTGATCGCCCTGTTGCGCCGTCCCAGCGCTGATGATGTAGGCGCCGTCCTCTGCACCATTGAGGTTGTCAGTGCCATCCTCGGCACAGTTGGGGTTGTCGGCACTGTCCTCTGTGCCGTGGGCCCTGTCAGCGCCGTGGACTTCTTCGGTGTGGCCTCTGTCGGTGCCGTGTGCTGGGCTGTTTGAGACGGCGCTGTGTTCCTTTTCGGCGCCGAGGCTTGGTGTGGTGCCGTCCAGCCTTCAGGGGTTCTTGACTCCAATTCCTTTCTCTTTTTCTTTTCCTGATGACTTTCACTCCTTTCCTGTCCATACAGTCCTTCCTGGGCTGTCAGGAGATGATATTGAGCCTGACCCAGATCTTTGGCTGGGTGATGATGTTGAAGGAGCAGGGATCAATCCTGCCGCAGAGCCTGTGGTAGAAGAGCTGTCATAAGTCTCTGCTAAAAAATTTGAATTCTGCTCTTTCTCTCCAGACTACAAATATCAATCCTGGAAAGCTTTTAAGACTCCAGTACCTACATGTCCCGGAGATCCCTATGGATTTAACTCCTCCGGTACAACCATCCTTTGAGACGCTCTCTCAGATGGTATGGAATATTCCCGCTCTCATCCCTTCTGTGGCTAAGTCCATAGACGGAAAGTATGCTCCTCCCAAGGATCGACCCATTTTGGCCTCCCAGGCCTCTGCTGACCCCATTGTAGTCTTGGCAAAGAATGATAAGGTCATTCTCCCTCAGGCATCTACAGCCCAACCTATAAACAAAGAATCTCGCAAGATAGACACCTTAGGTAAGAGAGTCTTTGCTGCCTTCACCCTGGGTATGCGAATTGCCAGCTACCAGGGCTATTTCTCTCAGTATGAGTACGTTCTTTGGCATTCGCTCAAACAGATGGTGGAAGCTCTGCCCGAGTCGGACACTAGTTCAGAACTTCTTCAGACCATAACAAGGGTATCAAGTCCAACAACCAGCAGGTTAAAGCAGTTATGGATGCTTTTGATACTGCTTCCCGAGCGGTGGTGGGCATTTGTACCTGTCGTCACTCCTGACGACACACTTCGGGCGTCACGAATGATGCCCAACAGCAGGTCATAACGTTACCCTTTGACGGTATGTATCTGTTCGGACCTCAAGTAGAGCAAGCTCTGGAGGCCACACAGAAGACTAGGTCGGCCATTAAAATGGCTCGACCCGCTCCTACCCCTTCTCGGGGTTAACAAGTGTCAATTTCACAACAGTCATTCCTTTCGGGGCAAGGGCAGGGGAGGTTTTAACAAAAACCACGCCTCAAAAGAAAACGCAACAGGAAGCACAAGGGCCCAGAGCGCTCAGTGCCACCTTCTGAGTTTCTGGCCCAGGTCCCACCTCAGCTGCCCGAGAGGGACTCTTCCGCAGTGGTGGGAGGACGTCTGACTCAGTTCTACAACCAGTGGAAATCCATAACATCAGACAAGTGGGTCCTCTGGATAATCCGCGAGGGGTACTCCATCAGCCTATCGGAGGTCCCTCAGGATCATCCTCCCAAACGACAGCCCAGGCTGTCAACAATTCTGTCAGACCTTCTTGCCTCCGAGGTACAAGGCCTTCTGGACAACAGGGCAGTAGAAATAGTTCTGCTGGATCAACGAAACACAGGTTTCTACTTCCATTACTTCCTGGTGCCGAAGAAGACAGGTGGCATGCACCCCATTCTGGGCCTCAAAAAATTAAACAAGTTTCTTCTCAAGGAACAGTTCAAGATGCTATCACTAGGGACCCTGTTACCCTTGCTTCATCAACACGATTGGCTAGCTTCCCTGGACATGCAGGATGCTTACCAACATATTCCTGTACACCCGGAGCACTAGATACCTGAGGTTTGTGGCACTGGGCCAGCATTATCAGTTCAGACTCCTGCCCTTTGGGCTATCCTCAGCGCCACAAGTTTTTTACAAAGTGTTGTGCAATTCTCGTAGCACGTCTCAGAAAAATTGGAATACAAGTGCTCCCATATCTGGACAACTGGCTTCTAGCAAGCCCTTCCAGACAAGAAACTCTGGACGCCATAGTCGCGGACTCAGACTTTCTCACGTCCATATGAGTCCTGCTTAATCTCAAGAAATCGCAGTTGCAGCCCTCCCAGAAGCTCCTTTTTATAGGAATTCTTCTGGACACTTCCTGTGTGGAAGCTTTTCTTCCAGAGGACAGAAGGAGCGATATCCTACAGATGGCCCGGTACATTAGAGAGAACAGCTCAGTTCAAGCTATCTCGATGCAATGGATGAGGCATCCCATGGCATCCTCGGTGTTCACTGTACTCCTAGCATGTCTCCTCATGAGAACCTTTCAATGAATGCTCAGTACTCGATGGTCCCGACCACTCACCCTCAGTCCTTTCTCATCAAAGTGACAGAACCTCTGAAGAGGTCACTCACTTGGTGGTCGCATGAGGACAACCTTCTGGAAGGGTATCCCTTTGCTCCTCTGGATCATCAGATTTCCATTACCACAGACACGTCCCTGATGGGGTGGGGAGCTCACTGTCAGAGTCTCCACACCCAAGGCACATGGACTCGGGTCGAGTCCCAGCTTCACATAAACGTCCTAGAAATGAGAGCCGTCCTCTATGCAGTCCGGGCTTTGAAGGACATTCTCTGTCACAAGAACATTCTCCTTCAAACGGACAAAAAAAGCAGTGATGTATTACATCAGCAAGCAGGGCAGTGCACACACTTACTCTTTTATGCAGGGAAGCAATGAGAGGTGGGAATGGTGCCTAGAGCACAAGGCTCTAATTCAGGCAGTCTACCTGTCAGGAGTGCAGAACGAACTAGCAGACCATCTCAGCAGAACGAAGACAGATCCTCACAAGTGGTCTCTCGACTTAACCTAAGTTCAGTCACTATTCACAGAGTGGGGAACTCCAGACCTGGACCTTTTTGCATCCCCACTCAACACAAAACTGCCTCTCTTCTGCTCCAGAAATCCAGGGCCTGGCATTTTCTGTCAGAATGCGTTCTGGCTGCAGTGGACAAAACACTTTCTATACGCCTTTCCTACTCTTCCACTAATTCAGAGGGTACTTCTCAAATTAGAGTCTCAGGGGGACAAAATTATCCTCATTGCTCCCTTCTGACCTCGGCAGATATGGTTTCCGCTACTCAGCAGTATGTTGGAAACCCCTCTGAAGGCGCTTCCCCTTCAGACGAACCTTCTGACCCAAGGTCCTGTGGTCCATCCCAATCTGAGGTTGCTTCACCTTCACACTTGGCTCCTGAAAAGACAGAGGTGAACAGGTTCAATGTCTCTCGGAGAGTTTCAGATATTCTTTTGGCTGCATGCAAGCCAGCCACAAGAAAAACTTACACAGCCAAATGGAAGTGTTTTTCTCTAGTGTGCAAAATCCTCTTTGAATCCTTTTTCCTGCCTTCCAAATAAAGTTTTTGGGTGCCTCTTAGACCTCTCAAATTCAGATCTACAATACTCTACAGTCAGAGTTCACCTTTGTGCCATTTTAGCTTATCATGAGCCAGTACTTTCATTGTCACTGGCTCAGTTACCTGTAGTTGAGGTTTCTTGAGGGTATACTGCATACCATACCTCCTATCAGGTGTCCAGTCACGGCCTGGGACATTAATCTTGTGCTAGACATGCTCACTAAAAAGCCTTTCGAGCCTCTAGCTACCTGTGAGCTGAAATTCCTCCCTTGGAAAACGGCCTTCCTGGTGGCCACCACCTCGGCCCTCAGGGTTTCTGAAATACATGCTTTGGTCACAGACCCTCCTTACACTGTATTTCATAAAGACACAGTAGTTCTTAGGACCCATCCTAATTTTCTCCCCAAGGTTGTCTCAGAATTCCATCTAAAACCAACCTTTAATCATACCTACTTGCTTTGCGAACTTCCAAAATGGAATGCGTACCCTTCATTCTTTAGATGTTAAAAGAGCACTGCGTTTCTATTTGGATAGAACAAAAGAGATTTGCAAGGCTTAACAACTGTTTCTTTCTTTCAGCGAAACCCGGCTGGGTCAACCTGTCGCTATCAGATGCATTTCGGCATGGCTGGTGGCATGCCTTCATCAGTGTTACTCCATGGTGCAGGTAAAGCTGGAGGGAAGAGTGTACACTCACTCTACTATAGCAGACGCGGCATCCCTGGAGGAAATCCGCAACGTGCCCATTGCAGACATTTGCAACGCAGCTACCTGGAGCTCAGTGCATACTTTCGTCAAGAACTGTGCCTTGGATGTCCATGCCAGACGACATCTTTCGTTTGGCAGGACTATTCTTAACAGGTTTCTGTCCTAAATTTGTGAGCTCTTGGTTTCTCCTGCCGCCCTCTTGGGGGATTATTAGCTCGGTACTCTCCCATCAGTGTGAATGAGTGGTGGAGACTTTATGACCAGGAAGATATGGAAATGACATACCTACCGTAATTCTTGATCTTCTTGGACGAAGTCTCCACCACTCATTCACACGTCCACCCTCCATCCCCTGAGCTCACCTCTCTGTTATTGGTCTTCACTCCCTCAATCTTTAGGCTGTGAAGACTTCTTTGTTGGCCCTTCTTATACGTGTCGTCCAGACTATCTTGTGTCCGGTTTTTGTTAGGGTAATCCTTATAGGTTAGTTACACTGCACCTCCTTAGGTACTGAGGCGGTTGGAGGGTCGACGCCGAGATTTTGCCGCATGATCCAAGGCTCACGACATCGCTCCTCGCGGCTTCATCTCTGGCGCCGGCCATCTTGCAAAAAGGTTTGCTCCCACTGGGTCCTAGTGCCTCCGGCATAGATCCCATCAGTGTGAATGAGTGGTGGAGACTTCATCCAAGAAGATCAAGAATTACGGTAGGTACGTAATTTCCATTTCTGGTAGCTGCTAGAAAACTGTCCACCAGGTATGCACACTCAATTAAGCAGAAACAGTTCACCTTATAGGGTGCTTCACATGACCTGGATCAGTTCACCTGTCCAGTTAACCAGGTTCTAGAGTACCTGCTGCCCTTATCAGATTCAGGCCTGCAATATTCCTCAATCATAGTGCACCTGGCTGCCATATCAGCTTTCCATGTACCTATAGACGGTCATACAATAGCTCAGCTGGAGGTAGCCCGTACATCCTTGAGAGGTATTCTACATTTAAAACCTATTCACAATCCAGTACCGGCTTGGGACCTGAATTTTATTTTGGAAAAGCTCATTTTGGCTCCTGTTGAGCCGTCCACGACTTGAGGGCCTATGCTTTCTCTCTTGGAAAGCATTATTTTTAGTTGGAATCACTTCTGCGCAAAGGATTTCAGAGCTGCAGGCTCTAATGTGTGGGCCCCCATATTTGAATTTTCACAAAGACAGTGTCTCTTTGCGTACTAATCCTAAGTTTCTGCTAAATGTAGTGTCTTGAGTTTACATTAAATCAAACCATCTTCCTGCCAGTGTATTACCCAGAGCATACCAGTCCAGGGGAAGCATTGCTCCATACTTTAGATGTGCATAGACGCTTCAGGTACTATATACACCGGACCAAGAACTGCAGGAAAGTCCTCGCAGCTTTTTGTTTCGTTCTCCCTGGGAAAGTGGGGCACCCCAGTCTAAACAGTGCTTGTCCAAATGACTAGCAAACTGTATTACTTTTTGTTACAGGAAGTACAGTAAGGAACTTCCTGGTGTGGTTCATGGTCATTCCACTAGAAGCATGGCCACCTCTGCTGCTTGTTTTAGGAATGTCGACTGCAGAAATCTGTGCAGCTGCTACCTGGAGTACTCTCCACAGCTTCAGTAAACACTATAGTCTGGTCACTGTTTCTCATAGATGGGCTGGCTTTGGCCTTGCTGTACTACAAGGCCTACTTTCATAAGCCTATAGGCTCCAGCCACCCAGACTGTTAGTTTTCTATACTGTTCGGTACTCGTTCCATAGTTATAGCCTGATAAAAGAGATATCCTCGAAGAAGATAGAACAGTTATATGCTTACTGTAACAGTAGATCTTTGAGATAATCTTTCATCAGACCATGCCGTCCCATCCTCCGGCTGTTGCAGGGCGCGGTAGGGTCTTTGGGCTCCTCTTTCCTTTTTTACATATTCTAGCCCTCTGCCTCACCTGGCTTGTGGAGTGCTGGGTCCTCCCCTGGTTCCCTACAGGAAGTCCTCCGAGCATGATCTCTGGCGGAGAACTGAGGAGAGGAGGGGCGACCCACGTTTATGTGGATGCTGATGTCTGACGTCATGGGCAGCCTCTGGCTAACTGCTTGCAAAAGTTTCTGTGTAGTCCTAGTCCCCTGGCAGCTACAAATTCCATAGACGCATCTTGATGCAAGAGAGTCTGTCAAAGATCAACTGTTACAATAAGTACATAACTACAAACATCTGAAAATCGCCAGTAGGAACAGGCCATAAAGGTCAGTTAAGTCTGCTTGAGTGAGCAGCACACAGTTTATTTTACTGTAACTGCCGCCAACCCATTTCCACCGCAGATTTATCATCTTCCACTTTCTTCCACCCCCAATTCCGTGCCAGATTTGACCTTCCCATTGACCCTATCCCACCCCCTTTAAAACTGCCCACAGTTTTCAGCCAGATCACCTCCTCCGGCAATTTGTTCCACCTTCCCACCACCCTTTCTATGAAATAGTACCTCCTCATTTCCCTTTTAAATCCCCCCCACCCCACACACACTAATTTTAGACTGTGTCCCCTTGTGGACCCCTCCCCCTTTAAGTTGAAAATGCCCTCTGTTCTAACCTTATTCATACCTTGTAAGCATTTGAAGGTTCTATCATATCTCCCCTCTCCCTTCTATCCTCCAGGGGGTACATGTTGAGCTTCCTCAATCTCTCCTCATAGGGTTTGTCCCCCAACACTTAAGATCATCTTGGTCGCCCTTCGCTGTACCCCCTCTAGTAGCCTGATGTCCTTTTTCAAATGTGGGCTCCAGAATTGCACACTGTACTCTTGACCCTTAGGCTGCCACTGACAAGATATCTTGTCCTAAAAACCTATGTGTTCTAAATCTTCAGGCAGCCTAAGGGTTTTTAAGTGTGGGCTCACCAGTGATCTATACAAGGGCAGGATAACTTCCTCTTTCCTTGAGGTGATTCCTCCTGTAATGCACCCCAGCATTTTGTTTGCTGCTTTACACCACTGTGCAGAGTGTTTCATGTCCTCCGTGACAATTACCATAGATCTTTTTTCCTCTGAAATGGATACCTCTACTCCTCCCAGCCAGTAGCTAGACTCTGGGTTCCTGGCTCCCAGGTGCATGATCTTGCACTTCTTAGCGTTGATGCCCAGCTGCCAGATGCCTGACCAACGCTCGAGCTTTGCCAGGTCCTCCCTGAGCTCCTGCCTCCTCTCCTCTTTCCCACAGATGTTTGTCATCTGCGAATAGGCAGATTTTACTTTTGATCCCATCTGCTGTGTCCCCAATAAAGATGTTAAATAAGACCATTCCGAGTACCGAGCTCTGTGGGACCCCGCTTGTTACAGGTCTGGGTTCATACTCCCCTTCACAGTCACCATCTGATTCTCTGTCCCACAGCCAGCTCCTGAACCATACCACCAGTTTTTCCCCAGCTCCCAGGTTCCTCACTTTGCTGAGCTTCATTCCATGTGGCACGGAGTCGAATGCCTTGCCAAAGTCCAGATACAGGACATCCACTCTGTCCAGTGATCTTGTAACCCAGTTGAAAAAGTCTTAAGTTGATCTGGCAGGATCTCCTCAAGGCAAACTTATGCTGCATTTCATCATGGAGACCATTGGTTCCAGAAAGTTCCCTAATCTCTCCTTTAGACAGGAGGTTACTGGGCAAGCTGAGGGACCGGGGGGGGGGTAGGGGAGAAACTAGTGGGGTGGGATAAGAACTGGCTGCAGGGCAGACAGCAGAGGGTAGTTGTAAGGGGAAACATCCAAGCCAAGATCCGTAACTAGTGGGGCACTGCAGGGATCAGTACTTAACCCTGTTTTATTCAGTGTCTTCATAGGGGACATTGCAGAGGGGGACAAAAGTAAGATCAGCCTGTTCATCGATGACACAAAGATTTGTGCAAAAGTGGACAGTGAGGCAGGCACTCAGAGAGGATATAGCTAAACTCAAACACTGGTCAGAGGAGTGGCAGTTGGGGTTTAACGCTTAGAAGTGCAAGGTCATGCACCTCGGAGCCAGAAACCCCAGGACCAGTTA
Organism: Neoceratodus forsteri; assembly: GCA_016271365.2. Taxonomy (NCBI): domain Eukaryota; kingdom Metazoa; phylum Chordata; order Ceratodontiformes; family Ceratodontidae; genus Neoceratodus; species Neoceratodus forsteri. Next base: position 361,420,154 of record JADMNL010000023.1, on the reverse strand, counting down.
CTGACTGGGAGGAGTGCAGGTATCCGCTTCAGAGGAGGAGCGGGACCTGGGGGTACTAGTCACAGGGACATAAAGGTATTGGCATAGTGTAGGAGGGCAGCAGCAGGGGCAAGTCGGATGCTGGGATGCATTGCCAAGGGTATCACGTCCAGGAAGGAAGAGGTCATCCTGCCCTTGTATAGATCACTGGTGAGGTCTCGCTTGGAGTACTGTGTGCAGTACTGGTGCCCTTACCTCAAGAAGGATGTGAGATTAATGGAGGGGGTGCAGGGTAGGGCAACAGAAATGATCATGGGGCTAGAGTAGATGCCATATGAAGAAAGATTGAGGGAGCTCAACATGTACTCCATGGAGGACAGAAGGGAGAGGGGGGACATAAGAGACCTTTAAATATTTAAACGGCATAAACAAGGTCAGTACGAGAGGATTGTTCTGCTGAAAGGGAGGAAGGGTCATGAGGGGGCACAATCTGAAGTTGGAAGGGAGGTTCAGGAGGGAGATGAGGAGGCACTACTTCACAGAGAGAGTGGTGACAGGATGGAATGTGCTGCCAGAGGACTTCATTGAACTGAGGACAGTGGAAAGTTTTAAGCTAGGATGTGAAAGAGTCAGAGGCAGGGTGAGGACAGACGACAGTGTAATGGGGATAGACCGGGAGAGGGATGAAGGGAGGGATTGGGTGGGGGCAGCTGCAAGAGTATTAAACTCGAGCTGCACACTCGATGAGGCCTATGGGCCTTTTCTGTCGCAATTTCATATGTTCATAGAATGGTCTCCATTAACTGATCTATAATGGAGATAAGACTGTCCTGTCTGTAGTTACCAGGTTCATCCCTGGGTCCTCTCTTGTGTAGAGGCACCACATGTGCCAATCTCCAGTCCTGAGGCACGCACCCTGACTCTAGTGTGGTATTGAGAACAAGTGCACCAGAGGGCGAGCCAGGACCTCCGCCAGTTCCCTCAGGACTCTGGGATACACGCCATCCTGTCCCAGAGCCTTATCCACCGAAGGGCCTTAAGGCCCTTTAAAACCCTGTCCTCCTGCCGGCGCACCAGTAGCACTACCGCTCATGTTGATGGCGACCCAGGTTCAGGAACAAGCCTGGGAAACTGGAGGGCCGGCCGGGGGAAGAGAGCTTGAGCGTCCCAGGACCACTCACCTTCTCGGGGTGAGAGGTAGAGCTAGGGGGCTTGGTGTTTGACTGACCTGGGCGGAGGCCCAGAGATAGAACAAGCCCACTTACTAGTAGGGGAGCTGTAACAAATGTCAGCACCAGCACCTTGACGCCAGGGCGCACGTCATGCAGCACAGGAAACTAGAAAATTGCTCACGGCACTCCCAGTAGATGGAGCGCCAGGCCCTGATCCCCAGTGCCCCTGCCTGTCTCAGAACACGGCATACCGATCAAACTCAGGAATTCATGGTGTGAGGGCCCCACCTCATCCCCACCTGGGGGGCAAGCCACAGCTACATGGGGGATGGACGGACCACTCTGGGCTCCAGGTAAGAGGGCGGGGACTAGAATCCCAGAGGGAGTGGAGTGCTGTGGGTGGGGGGAGCATAAAACAGGAAGTAAATAAATAAATAAAACCCTGTGCTCTGGGATTTCCCCATCAGTAGCATCTGCTCCCCCCCTTTCCCGTTCCTGTTATTCCCTGTGGCGTAGGTCCGTCCTTTTCCCTAATGAGTACCGAACAGAAGTACTCATTCAGTGCCGCCTGGTCCACACCACTTTCCGCCCATCCCCCCTCCTTTTTAATCCTGACAATCCCATCCTTACAGTTTCTTCTCTCTCATATACCCAAAGAAAGTCTTTTCCCTTCTCTGATCCCTTGCCCGAGCCTTAGTTCTCTTGTGACCCCCTCAGGAAGGCTTTTGTCGAAGCGCTGGGATTTTGATGTGGTGGTGTTTCCACACCAGTGTCTTGAAAATACCTGCAATAAAAAAGAAAAACTTTTGAAATCTCAACTGATTCCTTTATTTTTTATGGCAGAAGACTGGTGAGTGCTTTGCCTTGCTTGCTTGACTGTTAGACTTGTTTGGGGGTTAGCAGCCCTCTGCAGAGTATGGGGCACTACATTGCCATTAAGCACACCTGTTCCTTGGTTGTTTTGAACTCTTGTGGCCTTAGCTGCCCTAACCATTCGACTCACCTTTCTAGATTTCTTCAAGTACTCTTCTCTGTCTACCTCTCTCATAGTTCCCTTGTACATACAGAAGGCTCCTCACTTTCTGTGCCACCTCCTTGCTGTGCCAGCTCATTTTTTTCGTCCTGGTCTTCTTACTCAGGGTCTTTGCACACATGTCAGTGGCCTCAACCAGACCCAGCTTGATAATGGACCATTTCTGGTCTGCATCCATCTCTCAGCTGATTTTGGCAAGGTGCCCTGCTAGGATGTTGCCCATCTTACAAAATTCTGCCCTTCTGAAGTCCACCACCCTCATCTTAGTCCTGGCTGCTTCCTTGCCCAAACTGAGGTAGAAGCACAACATGCGGTGGTCACTGCTTGATAGGGGATCCTCCACTACTATATCTTGGACCTGCTCACCGTCCGACAGCACCACGTCTAGTATGGTACCCTCCCTGGTTGGCTCTGTGCCACCCTGCACAAGGAAACAGTCTAGGAAAGCCTCCAGGAGAACCTGTTCCCTGGAACAGGAGGTAGCCGGGGTGTTCCAGTCTACCCTAGGCAGATAGAAGTCACTTGTTATGACAGTGTTGCCTCTTCTACTTAGCCTTCTGATTTGCTCCCCCGACTCCCTGTCCATTTCCTCATTCTGAGAGGGGTGGGTCTGTACACCACCCCTTATCTAAGCTTCTGCCCTTTAGAGTTTTGAAGCTGTACCCATAAGGCTTCAGGCCTGCCTTCCTCTACCTCCTCCCTGGTGCATAAGACCCCATCGCTTATGAATAAGCTAGCCCCCTTCCGGGTACAGCCTATAACCAGAACACGAGTCCCAGTCATGGTATTGGTGGAAACTGTTCTTACATATTGCTTGCTTTTTTTTTTTTTTTGTGTTGACTCTGTTTATCCTCCTGTGGCGGGTCGACTTCTCGTCCCTTGAGCCTACCGTACTCTGGGTCTTGTGGCTGAATGCGCACTCCCCAGCAGATCCCTGAGTCGGTCCGGGGACATCATTCCCCATGATTTTTCCTCCGTTTTCTCTCCCCGTAAGCTATCCCAGGACCCCCAGAAGCAGTGGCACATGTGCATGGAGGTGCTCATGCGCACCACAGCTCTGGACCGGGTCCCATCAACCCTCCCCGTCGACCTTTGTCAGAGCGCTCTCTCACGGCGCCGTCCTTCCGGCCTCCACCAGAGGGCGGCCAAGCTCCAAGAGAGCTATCTCCCTTCTCTCGAGGAGAGCTGCCAGTTGGCAGCAATTCAACCTCTTCCCCTGCCGACCTCCACCCACTCCAGGCTCATTCCTGAACCCGGGTCGCCGGTGTGGCGTCCAGCGCCTCAACCCTCAGCGCCACCGGGCCAGTGTCATATTGCTTGGTTTTAATAAGTAATTTTGGCAATTGCACTTTTACACAGAGTTTGCACATTGTTTCTCCTGCATGGTTTCGGAGTGGGTCTCTGACAGCTCAGCATCATACACACACTCATGAATAAGCAGATAGCTTGTCTTTTTTTATGAGGTCGCTGTGTGTGAGGCAGTCAGCTCTGAAACATCATCACTTGCACATCACGTGCACACATGCTGTCTGACATCTACCTGGTCGTTGCTTCGGTTCACCTATGGAGGTGGGAATTTTTATTTTACTAAGTTTTTTGCCTCAGTCTTGTCTGCATTGACACTACGGTTTGATTTTACACTGCACTGTCTTTGCACAAATACAATTCATCTTGCACCCAAGAGAGATAAGTCATACGTGTATGTCTTTTCCCAGTTGCTGACAGTATATGCATCCAACTGTTTATGGTTTGTTGGAAACATTTTATTGTTTCCTGGCTCTGCACCGTTTTCTCTCTTCCTTGTGTGCACCAGTTACTGTGAGCAATATTAAAATGAAGAGCTCCTCACCTTGTTTGCATTCCACAAATAAAAGATCTTCAAAGAATCAGTCTTCTTCATTGCTTTCCACTTGATCTGCGCAGGAAGCTCTAGCGCTCAGTGGGAGCTAGAACTTTTCAAACAACATGAAGTCTTGCTGTATTATGACACATGCAGTATAACCCCAGGTTAGAACTGCTCCGGAGGTGAAAGAGTTAACTTTCCATGCAGGGCATGGAACCTTGAGCGTGAGCTCGGTTGAACACTCTGTCTGTTGAAGCTCAAACTTAAACTGTCAGATTCTTTACTCCACCTCACTGAACAGTTGCTCCGGAGATTTCTCCTGCTGCTCGGTTCGTTTGTCAGTTTAAAAGTGTAGTTCTCGGTTTATTTACCAAAATTAAACCGCAATCGGTCGGTTCAAGCTCTGTCTGTGGTTTTGTAAGTAATAGATAGGCTTATGTTTATTTCTTCTGTGTGGAACTTGTAAACATCTTTTTCGGTTCGGTTTGAACCGATCAGATTGGGTTTAAATTTACTTTCTAGTCCTTTAGAGTGCGGTTCCCGGTTCTTATCGGTTCTAAAAAAGCAGTTTATTCCCCGGTTTTTTCTCACGATCCAGTGACACGTGTTGTGAACCAATAAGAGAGTCTTGTTTTGGCGGATTGCCATTAACGGGCAGTTTTGGTTAGGCTGGCACTATGTCTGAGAAACCAAAAGAAAAACCGGACCCACTGGGTTTCAGCACTGTGGCCTCTGTGGGGAAGCCTTTGCTAAGGCTGACCCACACACCACCTGTGTATATTGTCTGGGGTTTGACCACCTCAATGCAGACTGCCAGATTTGTAAGAATTTTCCTGCTGCCACCGTGGAAAAGAGAGTTGGTAGGCTCAGGGAAAGGGAGGCCAAAAAGTCTGCTGACCCGGATGGCCAGCCCGGTTCAGTTCCAACCGAACCTGAAGGAGTGCCCTCTGACCAGGGCGATGCTTTCTCGGGCAAACGAAGAGCCAGCTCTGAGGAGCCGGTTCCAACTAAAAGGGCTAGAAAGTCCGCTAGTGTGGAGCCAAAAGTTCTTTCTCCAACCGCTGAGGAAATAGCTAAAGCTATTCAAATTGTCCAGTCTCTTTCCCCGGTCCCGTCCGAACCGACACCATCAGGGAAGCGCTCGGTTTGGACGGTTCCACCGATTCAAGAGTGTGATTTTGAGGATTTTTATGAACCGGAGGAAGGGGAGGAGGGGTATGAGGAGAGTGAATGTGATTTTGAAGGTCTGGATGTGCCCATTGAACCGGACATCTCTCCAGACAGACCTTCAGGGGTTCCCCCCAGGCTATCTGAGTCCCCTTCTCATTTTATGTTCTATAAGAAAGTTGCTGAAACTCTCCAACTCCCTGTTGAGGAAGCTGTTGATGACCAAGAAGAGCCTGATTATGTAGAAATGATGGATATTCCAGAGTCTAGGAGACTGTCTATTCCCTTGCACAAATCCTTTAGGAAACACAGTAAAAATTCTAAAAACTCCTCACTCTATCCTTCCTGTTGATAAAAGGATGGACAAGAGGTATACATTATCAGGCTCTGATACGGAGTTCCTCTCTCAGCAATGCAGCCATGTGGGGGTAGTGCAGGCTGCAATCTGTGACAAGGCTAATATTCCTCAGCCTCACCCTCCTGAAAAGGATTCCAGGAGGATGGATGCCATGGCAAAGAAACAGTACATGGCAGCATCTTTGGGACTCAGACAGGCAAATTATATGACTTATGCAGCTAGGTACCAGAAATCCAGATGGGATACTGTGCTGGCCCTAGAAAACAGGCCCTGATCAGCTTGCCAGGGAGCTGGAGCAGGTGGCTGCGGATGGTATTGAGGCATCCAAGGTGCAATTTCATGCTGCAGTAGACTCTAATGATGTTTCATCAAGAGTCATGGCTACATCTGTGTCTCTTACAGAATGGCCTGGCTCAGATGTACTGCCCTGTCACAGGATACTCAGTCTAAGGCTATGGATTTTCCTGTTGTGGGAAATTCTCTGTTTGGGAGCAGACAGAGAATTATATGAAGAAAATGGATGAGTATAGGACCACCTATAGGAGTGCACAGGCCAAAGAAAGGCAAGCCACTCCTCAAAGGCAGCATGTCAGGGGCAGGAGCAGGCCTTTTTACCAAGCCCAGGCCTCCTCTTCTGCTTATGCGCAGAGGGGGTTCTTTAGAGGAAGAGGTAGAAGGTGTTCTAGTAAGCCTGCTTCTAACCCTCAACCCAAAGCCACTGCGAAACAGGCTCCCTGATGGGGTGGCCAGGGCCGATTCTCCACTACCGGTAGGGGGCAGGCTGGCTTACTTTGTCCAGGACTGGAAGTCTTTAACATCAGACAAGTGGGTCCTGGAAGTAGTAAGCCAGGGACTGGTTCTCAGCTTCAAAAAATTTCCGAAGATGAGAGCCAGGTCCTTTCCACCTGCAAATCCATCAGAGGCACTTGCCCTGGAAACAGAAGTTTCTTCCCTCCTGGCTCTCAGAGCTGTGGAAAGGGTTCCACCCCTACACCAGGGCAAAGGGTTGTACTCCAGGTACTTCCTTACCCAAAAAGACAGGAGAATGGTGGCCCATCCTGGATCTCAGGTATCTAAACAAGCACCTTTTAAAACCAAAGTTCAAACAGGTGACTCTGGGAATTATTTTACCCTCTCTAAGGCCAGGGGACTGGCTAGCCTCCCTGGACCTCAAGGATGCCTACTTCCATGTTCTCATCAGAAGCTCCCATCGAAAGTACCTCAGATTCGAACTGCCCTCAGGCCATTACCAGTTCAGAGCAATGCCCTTCAGCCTCACCTCAGCCCCGAGGGTGTTCACAAAATGCCTGGCAGTAGCAGTTGCTCACTTAAGAAGGCAAAAGATTGCCATCTTTCCTTATCTGGACGACTGGCTCATTGTAGGCCAGTCCCCAGACCAGGTCAAACTACACCTACAAGTAACTCAGCAACTGCTTACATCTCTAGATTTCCTTCTCAGTCTTCCAAAGTCAGTTCTGGAGCCTGTCCAGCTTCTCACCTTCATAGGCGCAGAACTGAACACAAAAGAAGCCAGAGCCTTCCTCCCTCTGGAAAGAGCAAGGACTTTGGTCTCTCTGGCCTCCTCTTTCACCCTGCAGGTCTCTCGGCCAGCAAGGCATTTTCTACAGCTCCTGGGGCACATGGCTGCTTCTACAGCAGTAGTGCAGGGAGCAAGATTTCAGATGAGGACATCCAGTTCCATTTGAGAGCCTTTTGGTCTCAAAGGACAGATCCTCTAACCAAATTGATTCAGTGACTGAACCCTGATCCAGGCCCTTCAGTGGTGGCAGGGACGTGAGCAATCTGAGACAGGGGTCCCTTCACTCCCCAGTCTCATTCCTTGACCCTACTACAGATGTATCCCTCTTGGGGTGGGGAGCTCACATGCGACCTTTCTACCCAGGGGTTGTGGTCCCATCAGGAATCTCTGCTCCACATCAATTTGTTGGAACTCAGAGCAGTTTTTCTAGCACTCCAGGTTTTTTCCACATCTGTTCAGGACAAGGTTCTTCAGGTCAGAACAGACAATACCACTACAATGTGGTACATCAACAAGCAAGGGGCACTCGGTCTGACCTTGTGCACGAAGCAATGAAGTTGTGGTCTCTGGCTTATTCTCTGAACGCCTCCCACGGCAGTTCACCTCCCAGGCAAGGACAATGTCCCAGCGGATGCTCTCAGCAGGATTTCCAGGGCCATCACGAATGGGCACTGGATCCCCTACTGGAGGTAGTATTTGCCAGATGGGGCACCCGCAGATAGATCTTTTGCAGCCCCAGACAATCACCAACTTCCCTTTTTGCTGCAGGCCCCAGTGTTGGGCTCAGTCCTCTGGATGCCTTCCTACTCAGTTGGGAAGGAAGTTTCTCTATGCTTTTCCCCCCTCCCTCTCCTCTTCAAGGTGCTAGTCAAAATCAGATCTCAACCCTGCAAGATGATCCTGATTGCTCCAGATTGGGCCAGGCAGCCCTGGTACCCACTCCTCATGTCCTTAGCAGTCCACCTTCCCCTGTGTCTTCCCAGGAATCACAACCTGTTAACCTGTGCCCAGGGGAGAGTTTGGTATCCGAACCTCAAATCTCTCAATCTCAAGGCATGGCTCTTGAAGAGTTAGTTTGCTGACCTACTCCTTTCCCAAGGTGTATTGGATATCATGAAGGCCTCTAGGAAGCCTTCTACTAGGGCTACTTATAATTCAAAATGGAAAAGATTTTCCATATGGTGCGCTGGTAAGCATATTTCCCCAGAATCTGCTGACGTGCCCACGATCCTGGATTATTTGGTGCATTTGAATTCTTTGGGGCTGAGACCAGCTACCCTAAAAGTGCACTTGGCTGCTGTGTCTGTCTTCTTATCAGCAGGTAAGCCCCTTCTTTTCAGCTCACCCTGTGTTCTCCAAGTTTTTAAAGGGTTGCTTCACCCCAACCCTCCGTTCAGTGACCCTGCCCTGCTTGGGATCTTATATTTGCATTGCCCAGCTTATGCAACCCCCTTTTGAGCCATTGTCTTCAGCAGAGCTTAAGTACCTGACTTGGAAAACTGTGTTTCTGGTAGCCATCACCTCTGCCAGGCACATAAGTGAGCTGCAAGCATTGTCAGCGGAGCCTGATTTTATCTCCTCTCACAGAGATAAGGTGGTCCTCAGGACTAACAGAAAGTTCTAGGGACATGGATATGTTGTTCATCCACACTTATTGGCAGGTTCCTTGCCGCTTTAAGTCTTGCCGGAAGGTCTTCAAGCTGGCTCCTCCCACCCACCCGGGTGGTAAAACTCTCGGCTCCGCCCCATGACGCCAGATCTTCCTTACCGCTTGGAAGCTCAGGTTCCCTCCTTAACGCTCTGCGATTAAGACTGGTTCCTAATTCTTCGAAAGTTCGAAATCAAAAGTTTTTGCTAAAAGACTTGGTCTTCTTCTCCTCGTGGCTGCGATGGACAAATCGACTCGGTTTCGGAGGTGCCCTTGCGGGCGAAGATGTCTGGGGCGGATCCGCACTCACGTGCGTCTACCTGGGCCGAGCACGACCCGCAGGCCTGCGACTTGTGCTCTTCTTTTTGACCTACGTCCTTGAAGACCGTGCTGCCCGATTACAACTGGCGCCCGAGAGAAATTCCACGGTGAAATCTAAAGAGGCCGGTTGGCGGTGTCGGCGGCGGGCTCGGCAGATCAGCTCGAGCAGATGATGCGCCCTCGAAGAGAGGCGGCGCGGGCCGCTTCTACCTCGGCTGCGGCATTTGTCCCCTCTCTCGGTGCCTCGTGCTCTGCTTCTTTAAGGAGCTTTGTCTGACCCTCTCGAGAAGGTGAGGTCCAACTCTTGGACCTTTCCAGGTCCAAAAGAGCAAAAGTAAGTCTCTCCGTCGGCGCTCTTGGGGCGGAAAGATCCCCCTCCCTTGTCGACGATCGACTTGATCGACCCCTCAGCTTCGGCCACTGGCTTCACAGGTGTCCCCGTCAGGCCAGTTGACCGAGACTCCCGGCAGACAGCGGTCGAGATTTTCTCGACCCGTTAGGCGAGTTGTCGGCTGGAGAAGCTGAGAATCCCTCCCAGTTCCCCGGTGAGAGTTGAGGATCCCGTCGGCTCGTCTGTGCCTCGGTTCCGGAGCCTTGGTGGGATCGTCCGAGCCGGGAGTGCCGATTCCGACACTTCTCCTCGCCTTCCTCGGCCTGGTCGAGGCTCACCGGTCTCGGACATCCTCGCGGTCCAACCGATCCCGCCGCCATAAGCGGTCTCAGCGCCGCCGCTCTTCCTCTTCCTCGGTGAGGCTTCGGCGCAAGTTGCGTCGGAGGTACGAGGAACTCATGTGGCAACAGCTCCTTTTGACCGGGAATAAGCCGACTCAGTCGTCTTCCCCGGCCATTAAGTGGCTGTCACCGGGGCGGCCGAAACAACCCCTCGTTGTAGCCGAGGAGCCTGTTCCCAGGCCGGTTGTTCGGCCAATTCCAGCTGCTCCACCGATTCTGGTGGAACCTCCGCCTCCACAGCCATTAGTTGGGGCTCCGACCAAAAATTCTCGGTCGGCCTTGGGTTTGCCCCATAGGCTGTCTGTCACCCTCACTCCCGATAAACCTCGGCAGGTGGAGGGTGGCTCAGGCCGAGCAGCTCTTTGAGGACTCTTCGAGTCAGATGATGGTTCCTCCCTCTTCTCCAAGCGCATGGACTTGGAGTCCTTGGGAGGGCAGTCAGTGGGCGATAGCCCGTCGTCCTTCTTAGGGTTGCTTGACTCATCTCGAGTCACGGGATGAGCTCGAACCCGTTTCTAAGCGGGCAGGTATCCCTCACGGAGATTCTGGACCGGGATTCTCCTAGAGGCCTTTCAGTGGCGAAGCCATAGTGAGTCCGGCCTTGGAACTTTGGCAGCGTCCTGCTTCCTGCCCTGCGCCTTGGCCAGGAGTATCACGATCCTCCGGTTCCCTGTCGGTTTTGGAACACCCTCGGCCGAGGGTTGGTTACTGACAGCGTTTTCCGGCGTGCGAGAACACCAGGATATGGACAAACCTCCCGACAAAGAATCAAGAAATTGGATTATGCCGGGCGAAAAGTCTAGCTGCGTCCTCTCTCGGCCTTCGTCAGGCCAGTTCGGCCATCCTCATGGCACATTTTCTCACGCCTGTTGGGCTCCTGGATGAGTTGTCCTCATCTTCCCGCAGATCTGCAGACTACGGTCAGGCAGGTGCGGGACCAGGGCAGTGGCTAAACAGCAGCTCCAGACTGCGTTGAACATTGAGGACTCATGTGCCAGGTCTGTGGCGGCGCAGTGGCCATCGTCGTCGGCTTGGCTGAGGATATCCACCTTTACCGGATACCCAGCACAAGTTGGCGGATGTTCCCTTTGGGGACTGACCTCTTCGGCCCTGGGGTGGAAGGTCACCTGCAGAGGATCGAGAAGTCCAATGCTACCTTGGACTCGGTCTCTTCCGCTCAGAAGGACAAAGGCCGCAAGCCACAGCCTAAGCCCTTTCGTCCTTCTGCGCCCGCGGCGCGCCCGGCCCAGCAACGTCAGGGCCAGCAGGCTCGAGCTTGGCATCCCAAGCCCAAGCCGTCGGCTTCCTCCAACAGGAAGCAGGGAGGTAAAGGCCCAGGAGGTCCCTCGGCCGGTCCCTCCTCCAAGCCTGCCCAGTGACGGGCTGAGGGGTGTCGCCCCCATCCCTGTCACCTCACCCCTGGTTCCCCCCGTGGGGGGATGGCTCAGACACTTCCTTTCCGCCTGGTCCGCTGTTACCACGGACAGGTGGGTACTGAAGGTGGTGGAAAAGGCCTACCTCTGGGTCGAGCAGGCCCGCCCTTCGAGCCGTCGCACCTCGGGGGCCTCGGGGTCCGCAGCCTCACTGGCGGCTCCGAGCCGACATCTCTCCTCCTCCAAAGGAGGTGATCCGAGTGGAGGACCCCCTTCAGACCCGGGGTTCGTGTCCAGGTATTTCCTGGTTCCGAAGCGGACGGGGGCTGGCGCCCATTCTCGACCTACGACCTGAACAAGTTCCTAAGGTCTCGAACCTTCAGGATGGTCACTCTGGCGCAGATAATACCATCTCTGGAACACGGCGTGTGGTTCTGCTCTCTGGACCTACAGGGCAGCGTTCTTTCACGTCCTATCCGTCCGTCACATGGAGATTCCTCCGCTTTCGGCGGAGGGATCCCTCTTCGAGTTCGAGCCATGCCCTTGACTTATCTCCAGCTCCCAGGGTCTTCACCAAATGCATGGCAGTGGTGACAGCATTCCTCTCGGTGCCGAGGGTCAGGTGTACCCTTACCTGGACGATTGGCTGATAGCAGCCTCCTCAGGCAGGAGGTGGGTGGTCCAGAGATCTGGCCCTCAGGTTTGCTCTCGAGTTGGCCTTCTCATCAACGAGGCCAAGTCGGAACTCGAGCCGAAGCAGGTGATCCTGTTCATCGGGGCAGAGCTCGACTCTCTTCGAGCAGAGCACGGCTCCCGGCGGACAGGGCCGAGGTTCTTACCTCCTTTGCCCAATCATTTCTGGTTGGGCAATTGCGCCCTGCCCGGGACTTCCTGCGCCTTCTGGGTCTCATGGCGGCCTGTACCAGCGTGGTCCGTTGGGCCCGCTGGCATCTCGCCCTTCAGTGGGGACTGGCCAGCCAGTGGTCTGGCGCTGCGATCCTTTGGACCAGCTAGTGATAGTGACCAGGAGATGTGGGAAGCTCTCCAGTGGTGGACCGTTCCATTCCATCTGCAGGAGGCATCCCGTTTGTCCGCCCGAGCCGGCGGTCTCTCTCGACCGATGCCTCTCTGATGGGTTGGGGTGCCCATCTGGGGAACACCGAGTGCACGGCCTCTGGTCCCGCGGAGTCGATGCCACATCAACCTGCTGGAGCTCGGCGGTCCGCCTAGCTCTCACCGCCTTTGCTCCGTTTCTCCGGGGTCAAGTGGTCCGAGTCAGGCGGACAATACCACGACCATGTACTACCTGAACCGCCAGGGGGGGCACGCTCCATGCTTCTATGCAAGGAAGCTCTCCGCATTTGGTCACTGGTGCGCAGCCTGGAGGCGGATCTCCTAGCCATTCATGTGGCAGGAGCCTCCAACACCCTGGCCGATGCCCTGGGCGGATAGGGGCTGCATCTCACAGTGGTCTCTCCTGCAGGTAGTACAAGATCTGTTCTCCCTGGGGCACACCTCAGGTGGACCTGTTTGCCTCAGGAGGCAGCGAAGCTGAGACTGTTTCATGCCCGCCCCCTCAGCAGGGCTCGCTGCAGGGGGATGCCTTCTCGAGGCTGTGGACCCCGGGCCTCTTCTACGCCTTTCCCCCATTTCCCTTGATTCACAAGGTGCTTCTCAAAGCAAGGAGGGACAAGGCGCAGGTGATCCTGATAGCCCCAGACTGGCCCCGCCAGTTCTGGTACCCAGATCTCCTCAGCCTCAGCTCCAGGCTCCGAGGCAGCTTCCAGCTCGCCCGGACCTGCTCTCAGTCAATCAGGGAAGGTGTTCCATCCGGACCTTCAATCCCTGCACCTGGCGGCCTGGTTCCTGGCCTAGAGTTCCAGGCCTTGGGTCTTTCCGACGAGGTCCTCAATGTTGTTGAGGCGTCCCGTGAGAGTCGACCAGAAAATGCTGCCTTCAAATGGAAGAGATTCTCCATTTGGTGTCAGGGCAAGGGCTTGGACCCTTCCTCCTGTTCTGTGGCAAGCATTTTGGACTATTTATGGTCCCTTTCTAGTCAGGGCTTAGGTCGATGACCCTAAGGTGCACCTGGCAGCCATCTCTGCTTACAGGCGCGGCCGGGAAGCAGTCGATGGCGCAGGAGAAGGTGGTCTGGCGCTTTTCAAGGCCTTGATCACATTTCCCTCGAGTGAGAACCTCCACCTCCGTGGGATCTACTGCTGGTACTGGCAAAGCTCATGGGCAAGCCATTCGAACCAATGCACAGGTGTGATCTCTCACCTGTCGTGGAAGACCGCCTTCTTGGTGGCTATCACGTCAGCCAGAAGGATGGGAGAGCTCAGGCGCTTTGCATCGAGTCTCCTTACCTGGTCTTCCACAGGGACAAGGTTGTCCTCTGCCCCCACCCGAAATTCCTTCCGAAGGTGGTGTCGGAGTTTCACCTTAACCAGGTGTTGACTCTGCCGGTGTTCTACCCCAATCACACCTCGGAGGCCGAATATAGGCTCCATACTCTGGACCCTAGAAGGGCGCTCGCTTATTATAAGGAGCGCACGGCTGAAATTCGGGGAGAGGTTCGCCAGCTGTTTGTCACCTACGCTGAAGCCGCATCTGGCAGACCTGCAGCCAAGCGGACGATAGGCAGGTGGGTCACCTCCTGCATAGATCTCTGCTATAAGTTGGCGGGCATGGAGCCTCCCAGAGGATAAGGCTCATTCTACCCGTCATACTGCTGCATCGGTGGCTGCTTCAGGGGCGTCCTATCCAGGAAATCTGCAGGGCTGCTACCTGGAAGTCAGCACACACCTTTATTACCCATTACCACATCGACCTTGAGTCACGCCGGGATGCTGGTTTGGGGCCTCGGTTCTCAGTCTTTATTTCCCAAGTAAGTATTGAGGTGTCTTGCCTCCCTCCTCCCGGAGAACTGCTAGGAGTCTGCCAATAAGTGTGGATGAACAACATATCCATGTCCCTAGAAATACAGGTTACTCACCTGTAACAGGAGTTCTAGGAATGGTATATGTTGTTCATCTATTCCTCGACCTCCCGGCCGGCGCACAACCTGAGCTTCAGCGGGCAGATCTGGCGTCATGGGCGGGAGCCGAGAGTTTTACCACCTGGGTGGGTGGGAGGAGCCAGCTTGAAGACCTTCCGGCAAGATTTAAAGCGGCAAGGAACCTGCCAATAAGTGTGGATGAACAACATATACCATTCCTAGAACTCCTGTTACAGGTGAGTAACCTGTATTTTTTGCCTAAGGTGGTTTCAGACTTCCACCTTAATCAATCCATGTCTCTTCCTGTGTACCTCACTGACCATTCCTCCTCTGGTGAGAGGAGATTGCACAGTTTAGATGTCAAAAGAGCCCTTAGTTACTATATAGAACATACCAAGGGTCACAGGTTTGAATCCCTCCAATTGTTCCTCACTTATGGTGAGGTCGGTAAAGGGAAACCTGCCACTAAAAGATCCATTGCCAGGTAGATTGTCTCTTGTATCCAATTTTGCTATGAGAAACTGGGTAAGATTCCTCCCTCAGGCCTGAGGGCTCACTCTACCAGAGGTACAGCTGCATCTCTGGCTGCTGCCAGGGACATCCCTATCCTAGAGATATGTCAAGCAGCTACCTGGAAAACAGTTCACACTTTTACTAAGCATTACTCCTGGATATCCAGGCTGGGAGTGATGCTCGATTCATCACAGCTGTGCTTCAGAGCCTATTTCCTAAGTAGGTTCTGTCCCTCCTCCATGGAGGTACTGCTGTGTAATCTGCATATGTCATAATATAGCAAGACTTCATGTTGTTTGAAGAAAAAATTACTCACCTTAGTAATGTTGTTTCTTCTAATGGAGTCTTGCTATATTATGACCTCCCCCCGGCCTGCCCCTCTCAGAACCTCTATTTTTGGGATCAATCAGTCAATCAAATCTTTATTTATACAGGCGAACATCATTGAGCAAGGCTCATTTACAAGGTGGACCTGATAAGGTCAAGGTTCAATAGTTGATGCACAGCAAATACATCATACGCTTTATAAGACAGTTATACATACAGAGAAAAATAGTGTTTATAACACAGTGAAGTACAGTGAATTCACATGTTAAAACTCGGTTAAAGGAAGGTTAAGCTAATATCTATAGTATGTACAGTACATACATATCCCAATGAGGCCATGACAGACACACAACATAATGAATACTAGGATGGTGAAGGTATTATTGGTGCCATAAGCTGGGGTGTCTGACTGGAAGGAATATGCCATATATGATTGGAAGCCAGATTTGTAGGATGACTAATCTAGCTCTAGCGGTAGCAACTGCATTTCTCTGTGAAGAAGGCTATACAATGCTGTTTAAAGGATGCAAATGGAATGATAATGGGCAGTTCCATGCTATAGCTAGAGAATAGCTGATTGCTGCCCTCCCAAGTCTGGTGCTGACTTTGGGCAATTTGAGCAGGATGATATTGTTGCTTCTTAGGGCATAGGAGCTAGGAGTGGTCTGGTTGAAGCAGTCCAGGATATAGTTTGGGAGTTTTTTTGATAAAGCTCTGTAAATCCATAGAGCTGCATTTCTGCTCCTCCTGATATGAAGGAAACCCATCAACTGCGTCATAAAGAGAGCAATGGTGGGTATTATATGGCAGATCTGTAATGAACCTTATTGCACTATGATATAAGGTATCCAACTTGTGAAGGTAGGAGATGGGGCAGTGACTATAAAGGAAGTCTGCATAGTCAATAACTGATAGAAAGATGGCCTGGACTAACCTCATCTTTGAGTCTCTGTTAAGGAAGGGTTTTAATCTATAGAGGAGGCCAAGCCTTTGGCGAAGCTTTTTTAACAGTTCTTCTAGATGATGGGTGAAGTCGAGTCTGTTGTCAATCCACACACCTAGGTATTTGAAGTTTTCAACATACTCCAGATTTTCTCCAAGTATAGTGCATAGCTGGGGGAGAGTGATTGAAGAGGATGTGCTGGTGGAGTTTTGAGTTGTGAACATCATTGCTTTAGTTTTCTTTGCATTTAGCAGAAGCTTTTTCTCGAGTAGCTGATGTTGTAACAAGGAGAATTCTGTTTGTAGGATTTCATGAGCAACTGTAGGTGAAGGTTGCTGACATACAGAACAGTGTCATCAGCAAAGAGGTGTACTGAGGACTTGGTAAGGGTTGAATCAATGTTATTTATATAAATGGCAAAAAGGATAGGACCCAGAATAGAGCCTTGGGGGACTCCTCTTGACAGTGGTCTTAATGGGGATAGGTCACATTCAGCTTTTACCTGCTGTGACCTACCGGAGAGGTAGCATCTGAACCACTTAAGGGAGGGTGGATCTAGGCCAAGGGAGTGCAGGGATGAGAGTAGCAGCTCATGGTCCACAGTATCGAATGCTTTGCTCAGGTCCAGGAATACTGCACAGACATTATTCTTCTTGTCCAATTCAATTTGCCAGTCATTTGTGACCTTGGCTAATGCAGTGATAGTGCTATGTTTGGCCCTGAATCCAGATTGAGCTGGATTTAATAGGTTAGCATTGTCAAGATATTCCTTAGCTGATTACTCACTAATTTCTCCAGCATCTTGGATAGCACAGGTAGAATGGAAATGGGCCTGTAATTATTAAGATCCATAGGTCCCCTGATTTTAGAAGGGGACCACTTGGGCTGTCTTCCACAGTGTGGGAATAGAGCAGAGTTTAGGAAAGGTTAAAGAGGTGTGTTAGGGGACTGCAAGTACATGGCATGCAATCTTTAGAAAGAAGGGGTCCAGAGAGTCTGCTCCTGCACTTTTTTTGGTATCCAGATGCCATAATAGATCCTCAACTTGTTTCAACAGTATAGGTTTGAAGCTAAAGGAAGAGTCAACTCTTTGATCACCAATGTAGTGGGAGCTTAATTGGTCCCTCAGCAGGTTAGCTGGGGAGGTGTCAAAGGCAAGGCCAGCCGTTGTGAAGTGGTTATTGAATGCATCCAGGATTTCCATTTTGCCAGTGATAGGGGCCATAACTATTGTGTAGTTGAGTTGGAAGGGGTTGTTAGCGTCCTGTCCCATCATACCCTTGATGGTGCCCCAAAACCTAGTTGGATTATGGTAGAGGAGTCGAGCTCGGCAGGTAGAAGGCAGCCTTTGCATCCCTAACTTTCCTGGTGCATCTATTCTGGCTTTCCTAAAATTGATCCAGTCGTTTGCATTCTTAGTTTTCTTGCCACTTTCCAGAGTTTGTCTCTCTCCAGCAGTGCAGCTTTGAGGTCAGCTGAAAACCAGCGACAGGATTTGTTTTATTCGGATACTAGAGATTGGGGCATGGGTGTTAGGGGCATTTATTATAATGCTATTTAGCACCTGCTGAGCTTTTTCTACAGAATGTGCAAGATAAAACTTTTGCCAGTGTGGAAGTAAGCTAGATCATGCAGATATCCTTCAATATTGATGTTTTCTTGGATCTCCTCATGAGGAATTTTGCAGGATTTGTTGTTATGCTGGTGGATCTTACCCTGCGATGGGGCAGTGATCACTTATATCATGTAGAGCACTCCAGCATGTGTGAATAGATGTGGTTTACTCACTAGCATGATATCAAGTAGTGTGCTGTTACTACTATTCCTTGCATTTATTCTTGTTGGTTCATTAATTAACTGTGTGAGCCCATAGGTGTCACAGAATGATACCAGAGGTGTAGCTGCCTGGGTGAGCCAGTTGAAATTCAGGTCACCTAGAATAATGACTTCTTCAGTGCTGAGCTTGACCAGGTTCCCAGGTGGGATAGAGCTTGTGCTCAGCAGAGGGGGGGTCTGTAGCATCCAATTGGTTGAAAGCTGCTGTATTGGGGAGAGAGACTTTTGAGATAGGCATTCAAACTCCTTGGGCATAGATGTTGCAGCAGTACAGGATACAGCTATACCAGTTTTGCATATGGCTACTCCACCTCCCTTGTTTGGCGATCAGCTCTGAATAGCTGATAGGTGAGGTTAACATCCCTGTCACTGTGGTGGGTTTGAACCATGTTTCAGTTACCACGAGAAAGTCTGGCAAGGTATGGGCAACCCAGGCTTGTATCAACGTAAATTTTTCAACAGACTGCATACATTAATATGCAGGAAACTGAGGCCTTTAATTGAGGTTAGGTCTGATGGAGAGGTGATACTTTCAAGAGGTCCAGGGTTGATTTCCACATTACCAATACAGAGCAATAGAAAGAGCAGTAGTTTCATGAGGGCTGCCAGTGATAGGGAGAGGGGGCTGTCTTTGGTCCTCCTTCTTTTATTCTGTTGCCACTCTTTTTTTGGGGTGCTCCCTGTGGTTTTAAGGAAGTGTGTTGGGATACCAAGTAGCAGTTTGACGACTAGGCTTAGGGGGATCTATATATCCAGCAGTGGAGCCTTGGCTGAAATACATGTGTGGTGGTATGTGTCTCTTTATGATGATTATACCACTGTAGTCGATGCAGCAATGGTAGAGCATATATGAGGGTTTGAGTGTCAGCCAAAGGGGATGGTTCAGAGAGGCTGTGCGGATGGACCACTCTAAATTGTATGACAGGGACATCTTCTTTGTGGATCCCTATGTCTGATAGTGAAAGGAGTATCAGAATTAAGCTCCCCATTCTGAAAGATATATTGGTAGTTGGCTGTGGGGGAGTAGTGAAGTTGCTGATTGGTTGGATCAGCAAGCTGGTGTGACTCTCTGTTGGTTTAGAAAAAATGCTGAGGGCGGGGAAGAGATTTCGGCGGGAAGATGCCTATAAATTAACACACAAGAGGGGGGAAGGGCGGTGGGCAAAAATTTTGCGCCTTTTCCGACTGCTCCCTCGCTGTTCCTCCCGGCCTCGTGGTTCCCTGATTCGGCTAAGGTGCCGCCGACCGCCCGCTGGCGGAGTGAAGCCCCGGCGCTCAGCTGGGTGCTGTGGGGTGGGAGTTGCAGGCTGGAGAGAGACAGAGGAGGGTGCAGCAGTTAATAAAGGCAGAAACAAGTGTTCCTGAGCGTCACTGACTGAATCTGCACAACAAAAGGACTGTGGGGGGGTGCTGTGGCGCCTCAGCGTCTGGCCCACCTTGCAAATGCAAAAAAGGAGCTGTAATTACAGTAAAGAGCAATAAAATGGCAGTTTCCCCTTGCAATACAATAGTGGAAAACAGCACTTTTTAGGTAATTTACACAGTTAAAATAGAAGGAGAGTGGCGCCTCAGCATCTGGCCCACTGCTGCTAACAGGATCCAGCAGAATTCAAACAAAAGCAACAACAGATTCCCTCTACAGATGCCTCACAAATTAGAAGCAGCTCTTTTGGAGATTTTGCAGAAAAACAGGGGAAGAGTGAAAGGCAAAATCAAGTTTCACACAGATTTCGGCAATGCAGACTGAGCCAGTGTAAGTCAATGGGGCAGGAGAGCCAATCGGCTGCTGTGCCTGGAGGTGCACTCGCTTACCGATTGGCTGCACCTTTCCTGACTGCGCCCTCGCTGTTCCTCCCGGCCTCGTGGTTCCCTGGTTCGGCTAAGGTGCCGCCGACCGCCCGCTGGCGGAGCAAAGCCCCGGCGCTCAGCTGGGTGCTGTGGGGTGGGAGTTGCAGGCCATTGGCTGCGCCTTTCCCGACTGCTCCCTCGCTGTTCCTCCCGGCCTTGTGGTTCCCTGGTTCAGCTAAGGTGCCGCCGACCGCCCGCTGGCGGAGCGAAGCCCCGGCGCTCAGCTGGGTGCTGTGGGGTGGGAGTTGCAGGCGATTGGCTGCGCCTTTCCCGACTGCTCCCTCGCTGTTCCTCCTGGCCTCGTGGTTCCCTGGTTCGGCTAAGGTGCCGCCGACCACCCGCTGGCAGAGCGAAGCCCCGGCGCTCAGCTGGGTGCTATGGGGTGGGAGTTGCAGGCTGGAGAGAGACAGAGGAGGGTGCAGCAGTTAATAAAGGCAGCAACAAGTGTTCCTGAGCGTCACTGACTGAATCTGCACAACAAAGGACTGGGGGGTGCTGGCGCCTCAGCATCTGGCCCACCTTGCAAATGCAAAAAAGGAGCTGTAATTACAGTAAAGAGCAATAAAATGGCAGTTTCCCCTTGCAATACAATAGTGAAAAACAGCACTTTTTAGGTAATTTACACAGTTAAAATAGGAGAGTGGCGCCTCAGCGTCTGGCCCACTACTTCTAACAGGATCAGTAGAATTCAAACAAAAGCAACAACAGATTCCTCTACAGATGCCTCACAAAGTTAGAAGCAGCTCTTTTGGAGATTTTGCAGAAAAACAGGGGGAAAGGCAAAATCAAGTTTCACACAGATTTCGGCAATGCAGACTGAGCCAGTGTAAGTCAATGGGGCAGGAGAGCCAACGGCTACTGTGCCTGCAGAGGCATCGCTTACCGATTGGATCGCCTTTCCGACTGCTCCTACTGTTCCTCCGGCCTCGTGGTTTCCTAGTTCGGCTAAGGTGCACGCCGACCGAGCAAAGCCCCGGCGCTCAGCTGGGTGCTGTGGGGTGGGAGCTGCAGGCCATTGGCTGCGCCTTTCCCGACTGCTCCCTCGCTGTTCCTCCCGGCCTCGTGGTTCCCTGGTTCGGCTAAGGTGCTGCCGACCGCCCGCTGGCGGAGCGAAGCCCTGGCGCTCAGCTGGGTGCTGTGGGGTGGGAGTTGCAGGCCATTGGCTGCACCTTTCCTGACTGCTCCCTCGCTGTTCCTCCCGGCCTCGTGGTTCCCTGGTTCGGCTAAGGTGCCGCTGACCGCCCGCTGGTGGAGCGAAGCCCCGGCGCTCAGCTGGGTGCTGTGGGGTGGGAGTTGCAGGCAATTGGCTGCGCCTTTCCCGACTGCTCCCTCGCTGTTCCTCCCGGCCTCGTGTTTCCCTGGTTCGGCTAAGGTGCCGCCGACCGCCCGCTGGCGGAGCGAAGCCCCGGAGCTCAGCTGGGTGCTGTGGGGTGGGAGTTGCAGGCCATTGGCTGCGCCTTTCCCGACTGCTCCCTCGCTGTTCCTCCCAGCCTCGTGGTTCTCTGGTTCGGCTAAGGTGCCGCCGACCGCCAGCTGGCGGAGATGTAGGATGTGGGTGGGCAGTGCAATGTTGGCACTTCATAGATGCCCACTTTATTTTCACCCTTTCTTAGGGTGCTTAGGTGTTATGCTTGTTTTTCTTTCTTGAATCCCCTGACTTGAGTCTTTGTTTTGGGATCAAGAACAAAAATGCGTTTTTGTAGTTAGTAGCCAGTGGGCTAGTGTAGGTTTACGGCTTCCACACAGAACCTTAGTGAGTTTTTGCTCGTAAAGATCTGACAGTTTAAGTTTGAACTTCAACAGACAGAGTGTTCAACCGAGCTCGTGCTCAAGGTTCCATGTCCTGCATGGAAAGTTAACTCTTTCACCTCCGGAGCAGTTTTAACCTGGGGTTATACTGCATATGTCATAATATAGCAAGACTCCATTAGAAGAAACAACATTACTAAGGTGAGTAGTTTTTTTTTCTGGAGGCAGGTGACGCAAGTAGGCCTCACACACGACATTGTTTGTCGACGCACGGGCCCTCTGGTATACAGCAGCTCCCAACCACCTCAGTTCCTTTTTTCCCAGTCTTGAGTGCGCATCAGTAACGTCATCGCACTCCTCGTCAGGGATCAGAACTTCACTGTCTCTACAACAGCAGCATTCACCTCTTCAGCTTTCATGTTTAAATTACTAGAGTTTGATATGTTTACAACTCATACTCCTGGTAACTCACACTCCTGTTGTATTCAATTTGTATTGTTATTAATTTAAGCCAGTATGTTGTGTGTGTTGTTGTACATCACTGTGTCCTATTGCTTCATCATATTACTGCGCTTTACTTATTATTATGTAATTATCCCCATCCCTCAGGACACAGCTGGAGACAAGCTGTATGGCTCAGTGCATCTTTCCTGGTTAATCTCTTAAATAAAGTAACTAATTAAATGTTTGTTCGGGTCAGTTAAGTTTAACATAACTTTTAGCAGTTTTCTCTCAGCCCTAATTCATGCTAATGGCTGACCATGAAAGAAATTAGGGGGCCTGAAAAGATAAGTTGCTTTGGCAACAGGGCTGTGTCCAGTCAGTACGTCTGTCTGGGCCGGTGCTTTGACAATGAGCAGTCCGGTGCCCAGAAGGAGGGGCAGTCATCCTGGTGACGAAAAAGGAAATGCTCGGCATCAGGGATTTGCACCATTCGACCTTGGCTTCCTCTCTTTTTCTCAAGAAATGGCACTGGTCGAGGTTGTCCTCTGACCATTCTGCTGCAAGACACCTGACTTCCACAGGCCTGTGTTTCTCCAGTGTTGTCGGCGACATGGGGGTTGCTTGGACCTATGAAGTTGGTGTCTCTCTTTCATAGCCTCTCTCTCTGTTGGGGAGGACCCTGGTGGGCAGTTCAGTCATTGGGCAGCTGTTATGGAGTGCAGTGGGTGAAACATATAAGTCACACAGTGCCATTTCTGGCGATGGCCCCTGACCCCTTAGGGTCGATTGGGCTGGAGCTGCTTGTGGTGCTACCAAAGCCTGCCCCACTTGTGGTGTCACCTCTATCCCTTCTGGGGACGAGGAGAACCATGGGCCGCCACCGGTCAGTTCGGTGCCAGCTGAGTTGTTGGGACAACATGCCGATACTGAGGTCGGGTCCCTTGGGGCCTGCTTTGGTGATCGCAGTACTGTATGCTACATCTCATGAGTCTGCAGCATCAGGAATGTTCCCCTCTGGGGCACTTGCAGCACCACCAGTCACACCACTGCCGGTACTGTTCCCATGCATACAAGCACATACTGGTGCCCCTTGGCCACCACAGATACCTTCAGTTTTGTGTGCAGGGGCAGCACTGCCAGTTTAGAGCCCTGCCATTTGGGTTTTCCTCAGAGCCACAAATCTTTACAAAGTGCTTTGTAGTATTCGCTGTACACATCATAAAGCTTGGACTCCCAAGTTTTCCCATAGCTGGACAACTGTCTGATCTCAAGCCCATCCAAACAGGAGACAGAGCAGACAGTGGCCACTGGCTCTCAGTTCCTAATGTCCATGGTAGTCCTGCTGAACCCCTCAAAGTCTACGCTGGAAACCTCCCAGGAGTTGGTGTTCATAGGTGCTGATCTTCCTAGAGTCATTCTTAACCATTCATTCATTCCCACTATTGGGTCTGTGCCGGAGGCACTAGGACCCCACAGGACCAAAAGCTTTCACAGCTTAGAGCTAGGGGCTGACATCAGTGATGGCGCCGCCCACGAAGCAGACGTATGACATGGTGCTCTTGGACTGGCCAGTAATTGATGCTGGCCCCCTCCCTACCTCGCTTCTGTTTTTCCCGCCATCAAGACAATGCCGTGGGACTACTGTTGAAGTGAATTTCACCTGTGTCACCACCTTAGTTCTTCACCTGCTCGACGTCACATTCAATTTGACTCGTTTTCTACCCTCCGCTGTTTAAGGCACCAAGTCTCTTAATTTTTTCTATCCTCATTTTTCTTCTTTTTCCATCATTGTCATGTCTGTCTCTCGGGAGCATAAGATAAAGAAGATCTTACTTCGAGGGGGAGCTCTTGCAGCAGGTAACACCATTATGAATATGCTGCCAGGCACTAGGACCCCACGAAAAACTTCTAGCTAGCAGTC
Organism: Neoceratodus forsteri; assembly: GCA_016271365.2. NCBI lineage: Eukaryota > Metazoa > Chordata > Ceratodontiformes > Ceratodontidae > Neoceratodus > Neoceratodus forsteri. The sequence continues at coordinate 361,396,409 of JADMNL010000023.1, read as the reverse complement.
CAGACAGGGGACCGCCCCCTGACATCCCCTGTGGTATAAAGAGGGCGATCCCCCAGCACCACCTCAGTACTTTTCCTGCCATCGACCCGCTAATACAGTATCTGCTCCATGGACACCTCTTTTGCAGTCGACTGCCATTTTGCGCCTCACGCATTTACCGTTCATTATTTTCATTCATTTTTTTTTCTCCAGTATTATGTGCATGTCTTCTTCATCTTCACAGCAGCGGAAGTCGAAATGTGCGTGTGGCAAGCAGATCCCGGCGAGGGATGGCCACTCCGCCTGCCTGATGTGCTTAGGCCCGAACTTGCAGAAATTCAACAAGACCCACATCCGCCACCTCAAGACACTCAAGGCCTACCTGCTGGAACAACAAGTGGCCGCCATGCAGAGGACCCATTCGGGACACAGCTCTTCCTCTTCACTTAGGGACTCCTCCCCAAAAGAGAAGAGATCGGGTGGGAAACACCACCACCGGGATAAGGAGAGAGCCAGGTCAGAGTCCCGCCCTTGGTCTCCTCATAAGCCTTCTGCTTCTTCCACCTCTGTTGGAAGGTCAGAATCCGTTCCTCCCCGGTTCAACGGCTATTGTCAGGGCTTTTTCTAAGAAGACTGCCACCTTCACTCACTCCAAAGGCAAGGAGTCTTCAAGTCATTGGTGTTCATCCGCCCCCTTGTCCCTGGCTGTTAGGCCCCACAAGCAGATGCTTGGGTCGGTGCCAGAGGGACAGGCGTCGTCTTTGGGCAAGTAAGCAGACTCTGCCGCCCGAAAGTCCTCAGGGTCGTCCAACAGGCACAAGGGGTCAGGCGACTCATCTAGATGCCAGGAGGGCGTTTGGCCCAAAGATAGGGCGACATCCGCCTCTGAGGGTCAACAGACTACGAGCCACTACGACTCTAAGTCGGATACGGACCAGGCACCCCCACCAAAGAAACCATCTGCTCCCAAAGACCGGACATCGGATTAGACGTCCAGCGCGCCTAAGGATCGGATGCCCGGGCCTATAGATAGCTGGCCACCTCCTCCTAAGGATCCGGACGCCAGATCTCAAGGTGACTCAGTACCACCGGATAAGGCCACACCGGCCCCAACGCCCAAGACACTCGAAGGCAAGGAGCCGTACGACTAGCTGTCAGCACCAAAGGTGCCACATGGACCATCACCAGGCCCGTCGAACGTCCCTACCCCACCAGCACCGATCATGCCTTTAGCAGAAATAGGGGCTCTGTTCAACTGTTGGTGGAACACCATCAAAGGGGGCTTGCTACCAAGACCAAGGGAACTGTCCCCCATCCCAGTCCCACCCAAGGAGCCCTTCCTCAGAGACCCAGACGTCCTCCCATGTTGCCAGGTCGTCCAGGGATGACGACCGGGGGTCACCAGCTCCCAGTGATCAGAAAAGGCACCCATCATCAGTTCCCTCTCCAGGGGATGTCCACCCTCTTCCTCAGGGAAGACGCAGGGGACTCTTCCTTAGATTATTCGTCAGAGGATGAGCTACCTTTACCCTCTCCAGATCACAAAAAGAACTCCCCACGATCGCTTCCAGATGATCCATCTTTCCTGGATGAGATGAGGCACATCCAAGTCCTAAACCAATGGGATACAGAGGCGCTTGACCCATAACGGTCACCGTCTGGCCAAATTCCTCAGGGCAAATGACCCGAAGCCTCTGGTCGTCCCCCCACTTATTGAACCTTTCCAGGACGTCACAAAGGTGGCCGGGAAGCACCCGTCTTCTATGGCAGCCATGCCCAGGAAAGCAGACCAGCTTTATAAAACACTGAAAGGGGAGCCCCATCTTAGTGAACAGCCGAGGGCTGACTCTGTGGTGCTCATGGCAGAGTGCAGCAGCCGAGGCACATGAGCTCTCAGCTTCCAGATCCAGAGTCAAAGAAACTGGACCAGATGGGCCGCAAGGCTACTCCTCGGCCACCTGCACTATCAGGTTGCTGAATTTTTTGGCACATATGGCCATGTGCCAAAAATCCCTTTGGAGTAAGGATTTGGTGAAGGCCCAACCAGACTCAGATGGCAAATCAGAGCTCATGGCTGTCATCCTGTCAGGAATTGATGTTGGTAGGCATGTGCTGCGGAGCTCTTATGATTCGGCAGACAAAGCAGCCAGAGCAGCAGCAACAGGGATATGCATGAGGAGGCATGCCTGGTTGCTGGTCTCTGGTTTCCGTCAAGACTTGCAGGATGCCATATTGGATCTACCCTTTCGAGGGTCTGTGTTTTTTTGGCACAGACAGAGAAACTGATAACAGGGCTTCAGGATTCGGGCAAGGCGGTATCCAACGTATACAGAATGTACAGGTCAGAGCCACCAGCAGCTCAGTGCTGCCCCTTTCGTAAGAACCAGGGACAACAGGGCAGGCACCAGCAGCAGCAAAAGGGGTGATTCTTCTCCAAGAGAGGAGGCCCTTCCCTAGCTTCAGGTACCCAGGGCCCCAAAAGTGCCAAGACGGCCAGACCCCCTTTTCCTACCCCCTCTGCTACAGCATGACTCTCTGCTGGCCTTCCCTCCTCCAGCAGAGGCACAAGGGGATGCTGTAGGAAGGAGGTTTTCCCTCTACCGATCAGGATTTTCCAGTATTATCACAGACCAATGGATCCTCCAGATTGTCGAAAGGGGATACTCTCTGGAGTTCACCCAGATTCCACCAGACAGCCCACCCGTCCCCTCGTACTGCTCTCTCTCTCTCTGTCTCACAATGCTCCTGCGAGCAGAGATACAGGCATTGTTCAAGAAAAGAGCAATTCAGGAAGTACCCCCAGCTCAAAGGGACAGGGGGTATTAATCCCACTTCTTCCTAGTCCCAGAGAAGACAGGGGACCTCTGTCCCATTCTGGATCTAAGCCAGCTGAACACCTTCATTGAGTACAGAAGATTCAGAATGGTGACACTGGCAAGCCTGTTACCCATGCTTCATCAAGGAGGCTGGCTGTGCTCTCTGGACTTGCAGGGTGCTTACATGCCTATAAAGATTCTGCTGTCCCACAGGAAGCATCTCTGCTTCACCTTCCAAGGAAAGCACTACCAGTTCAGGGTGCTATCATTCAGCCTTTCATCGGCACCAAGGGTCTTTACCAAGTGCCTGGCAATAATGGCGGCAGCTCTCAGGAGAAAGGGCCATTATGTCTACCTTGCCTAGACGATTGGCTTCTCACTTCTTCAGTAGACCAGCTGCATCAAACACTATTGGAGACATTCAGCCTGTTTCAAACCTTGGGCATCACACTCAGTCTTCCCAAATCATGCCCTTGGCCCACCCAAAGGCTGCAGTCAGGGCCCTGTGTTTTCTGCGATTCTGCGGTTGCAGCAGTGGCCGCAGAAATCAGTACTGGCCACAGAAATCGTGAAAACCAGCCATATGGCCACAGAAATGCTAACTGTGCTATATGATGACACAAGGCAAGGGCATAGCTACTGATATGTTAAGTATGCCATGGCATACATACTCATTAGAAGGGGCAACAAACTGATGCTGCCCGCTACAAAGCTGAAAAGCTAGTGGCCGCATAGCATCTTGACTCATGCTGGCTCTTGTTACGTAACTCCGTCCAGCCAGTATTGTGGGTGGGAGACTGATGCAAAAGTAGCAGAGCTTAACTAGGTCCACAGCAGTTATGATTTGCTGCTGTGTAGGTGTGGCTAGCTCAGCCATGTTAATTTTTCATTGTGAGGCTGCTCACAGTGCATGCTGAATCCCTGGAAGATGAATTTGGAAGGAAGAACTGGTAGGCGAGCAGTAGTCAAGAAGTGAGAAGATTCAGTGGTGTCCGTGGAGGTGGAATCGATCTCGGTGTGGTGGTAGGTATCGGAGGAGGAGCTGATTGCAGAAACATGTGGCTGGCAGCAGACTGAGCAGAGGACTCTGCCCCCACTGATGGACATTGATCACAGTTTTGATTTGTGGGCTGCAGATCTGTACCTGCAAGTGTGAGAGTAATTTCTTGACAGATTTGAACCTGCAGCCTAAGTGGTGGCATCAAGCTCAATTCTTAAGGAGGGTCAAGTTGTCCAGCTGCAGCAGAGTTGGGGACCAGGGTATACTAGAACTGGAGCGAGCAGATAAGGAAAAAATCAGAATGGAGAATTGTATTGATTGCTGCTATACTTAAGTGAAATGAGGATCACTGACTGAAGAACACCACCGCCCTCTGAGTTGCTGGGAGTAAACATGGTAACCAAGGTTACTCCAGCTTAATAAGAATGACTTGCTTGCATTTTTTAGTGTGTTCCCCAAAAGGAAAATCAGGAGTCAGCAAATCCTACAGACACTGCAAGTTACATCCTCCATCACTATTGTAGGAAGACAACCCCCCAAAAACACACACACACACACACATATTTGCACACTGCACTCAACATGTTTGTTGCAAGACAGCTGGAGTATTCCTAGTTTAAAAAAAATTATAATCTAAAAGAATGTTGATCAAAATCAGAAAAAAAATAAAATGGCTTTCAAGTTGGAGTCTCTCTTTATGTCTGCTAAATGTAAATATAAACCAGAAGAAATCTAAATAGGTTTTGCCTTCCATCTGTGTAGTTTTAGCTGAGTGTCCATGTCCTCCTCCAGTTATAACCTAGGAGAACAGCAAAAGCCACCAATTTCCAGAAGAAGAACAGATGAGCCTTCAAATTCGGGGTGAGAGGGAAAAGTCATTAAAAGAGAACACCAGGTTTGGGTTATTGCAGTTTAATATTTGTGATAAGAAGACTACATACTGTTAAATGGCCTGCTGTTCCATTTTCAGTGTAACAGAGTGGCTGTACAAAGGCAGTCAAAGGGTAAACTCAGACTTAATCCCCTTGAAGGTATGCTGTTTAACCACAATTTATCTGCCGCAGAATCAACAGTTGTTCTGCCGAGAAAAGTATGAGGTCCTGCCGCAGAATGTAGGTCCACTTTGCCGCAGTAAACACGAGGCCCTGGCTGCAGTACATCAGAGGGGTTCTAGACACCGTCCAAGGAAAGGCCTTTATCCCTGAGGACCGAGCAGTCAGGCTGCGGGAGGTCACTCGCTGAATGATGACCTGCAACCAGATCCCGGCCAGAGTAGTGCTACAGCTCCTGGGCCATATGGCCTCCGGTATCGCCATGGTTCCCCTTGCTCGTTTCAACATGAGGGTCCTACAGTGGAACCTCAGAGTTCAATGGGACCAAGACATGGACAACCTTTATCAACCGATCCAGGTCTCCAGTGCGGTTCGTCAGTCCCTGGATTGGTGGATCACCCCGGCTCATCTAGACACAGGGGTCCACTTCCAACGTCCCAGTCCTCAGCAGATCTTTTTTTTTTGTATTATTTCTTTTCTTCCCTGCTTGCTGCCATGTTAGCCTCTCCTTCAGGCGAGTCAAGGCTTCCACCGACCCATCCTGTCTCCTGAGCCTCTGCTGTCAAATGACAGCCACCCCAGGGTAACCTGGCATAACCCTGCACTGGGTGGGTCCTCCTCCGAGTGGGAAGGCACCAGCCAGGGGACCGCAGACCAGCGCAACATCTTGACCCCTGGGTGCTGCTGAGGCAGAAGGCTTCAGGGGCATTGACTGCCTCGGAGAGCTGGGCAGCCATCATCCAGCACAACGTGGAGCGTTTTCACATTTTTTTCTAGTGTGTACATCCCTCCTGCGCCGTCATGCAGTGCTTCTGGTCTGCACCAGAGGCTGCTGCCTACAGACGTCTCCCTAAACCACCCCCAGGAGAGGAGAGCAGTTCCTACGGACACTCAATCCTCTCCTGGCCCTGCCAGCATCTCGAGTCCATTCCCGAACCCAGGTTGCCGGCGTGGGTCGAGGTAAGGCACCCGTGCCTCAACCCTCTATGCCACGGAACTGGCCCTCAGCAAATCTTGACGGGAGACACCTCAGGACTGGGCTGGGGGGCACACATGGCGTCTCATCGGACGAGGGTCTCTTGGACCTCCATGGAACGTGCTCTCCATATAAATGTCCTCGAGATGAGAGCCGTCCTGAACACCTTGGAGGTCTTCCAAGGGGTACTCTCGCCTGTCCCTCTGCTGGTCCAGTCGCATAACACTCCGATAGTCTTCTATCTCAACAAGCAAGGGGGCCCCCATTCTTACCCCCTTTGCAGAGAAGCCATGAGAGTTTGATATCAGGTGGTGGATTACAACCTGAAAATCACAGTAGGGCATGTACCAGGGATCCACAACATTCTTGCAGATAGCCTAAGCCACTCTCGCTCTGAGCCATGGATGGGAGCTACTGCAGGAGGTTGCAGACAGCCTGTTCAAAAGATGGGGCCATCCAGAACTGGACCTCTTTGCGTCCCCACTCAACCCCAAACTGCCCGATTTCTGCTCGCTAGATCCTGGGCCTGGTGTTTTCTGGCGCGATGCATTGTCTCTATCCTGGACAGGGAGGTTTCGGTATGCCTTCCCTTCCTTTCCAATTCTTCAGAGTATACTGCTCAAGTTGCAGACAGATGGCGCTTGCCTGATCCTGATAGCACCCTTCTGGCCTCGACAAATCTGGTTCCTGCTGTTGCAACAAGTGGCATCGGAACCACCAGTTCCGTTACCCCTGTCCACTCACTTGCTCTCCCAGGAGCAAGGCACCCTGGTACATCTGGATCTTTGGTCTCTGCACCTACATGCATGGCTCCTGCAGACTTAGTCAGGAATAGATTCGGAATATCTCCCAGAGTGGCAGAGGTTCTTGTGGCGGCGAGAAAAAAAAAAAACTCTACCACGGCAACATGCCATGAAGTAGAAGTGTATCTGCTTGTGGGCATCCTCCCATTCCCTAGATCCCTTCCGCTGTCTGGTGGAATCTGTGTTAGAGTACCTTCTTTCCCTGTCGGATATGAGTCTCAGCTACTCTTCCATTAAGGTGCATCTCTGTGCACTTTCAGCTTATCATGCACCGCAGGATGGGAAAGCTCTGGCACAACTGAACTTGTGCAAGACCTTTTTAAGAGGCATCTTGCATGTAAAACCCCATAGGAGGGATTCTGTTTCTCCTAGGGACCTTCTTTTTGTTTTAGAGAAGCTTACTTTGTCTCCCTTTGAGCCTGCCACAAGTTGCGAGCTTCACTTTCTGTCTTGGAAAGCATTGTTTTTCATTGCTATTACTTCAGCTCGAAGGATTTCCGAGCTTCAGGCTCTGATGTGTAAAGAGCCTCACCTGGTTTTTCACAGGGACAGAGTAGCCCTGAGCACAAACCCTAAGTTCCTTCAGAAGGTAGTGCCTAAGTTTACTTTAAACCAAGACATACAACTACCAGTTTATTTCCCAGAGTACTCCAACGGAGGGGAGGGCTTGTTACCTACTCTGGATGTACATAGGATCCTTCAGTACTATGTAGACCATACCAGTTCCTCTAGAAAAACAGACTGCTTGTTTGTCTCTCTTGCTCACAGATTATTGGGAGCCCCTGTGATCAAGCAAATGTTGGCCAAATGGCTGGTCAGTTGTATTACGCTCTGTTACCAGAAGTACGAAAAACCCTTACCGAAACCAGTTAAGGGTCATTCCACCAGAGGAGTTGTTTCAGCAGCAGATCTCTGTGCAGCTGCTACTTGGAGTTCAGTCCACACTTTTGTTAGGCACTACGGTTTGGACATTGCTTCCAGCAGGAGAGCAGGCTTCGGCCTAGTGGTCTTCCAGGGACTTCTGTCCTAAATGTTCCTAGGACTTGTCTACAGTCCTCCACCCTTCTGACCTGGGTCTCTTTTGTACTGCTTGGGACTCAGTCCTAATGGTGTTACCTGCTGCAAGAGCTCCCCCTCGAAGTAAGATAGTACAGTTACGTAAGAACTTACCTTAACAGTAGATCTTCGAGAGGAGCTCTTGCAGCAGGTGGTTTTCTCACCTACCTACCCCCGGGTTATGTAACTGTACTTCTCCCTGTGTGATGGGAGATCTGCCTCGGTTCCCCGTCCTATACATCAGCCAGTCTCCAGCAGGAGAACTGAGGTGGTGCTGGGGGACTGCCCCCTTTATACCACAGGGGACGTCTGGGCAGAGCCGATGTCAGGGGGCGGTCCCTCGCCTTGTGCTGCTAGCTAGAAGTTTTACGTGGGGTTCTAGTGCCTGGCAGCATAGTCCTAATGGTGGTACCTGCTGCAAGAGCTCCTTTCCAAGATCTATTGTTAAGTTCTTACATAAATGTACTTTGTGCAGCAGAGGCAGACATCGGACATGAGACTCCAAGGTAAAGGTCCCTGGGCCCTTCCCCCGAGCCTCTCGTCAGCACTGTACATGCTGAGAGAGATCAGGCCCCTCCTCCTCCTTGCTCCACTGAGCCTGAGCACCCCTTCCAGCCTGTAACCCCTTCAGGGCCAGGGATGACCCCGGTGGTGCAGCAGAAGCTATACACTGGGCCTACACTGGTGGACACCATGGTGTTGGGGTCCAGCGACGCCTCGGTTCCTGACATTAAGGTCAGTGCCGATGAGGGGGTGGTGCTGACCATAAGACCAGTTCCCTCCTGACACCGCTTGCAGTACTAAGAGAGGGAAGGTCACTAGAACCAGGCATTCTAGACATCCAGTGATGATTTTCTCGATCTCCTCTCTTGAGCTGTGTGATGACCCAGGGGAGGCCTTGAACTTCTGGACTCCAGTGATGAAAGAGCTTCCTGGGCCTGGTTATAGGCCTCCATTGACTTTGGTGCCATCTCCTACTGTTTCCGTGGTCAATGCCAGGTCCGATGCTGGGACCCCGACTGGCACTGTTCGCGGTGCCGCTTCGGGTTCCCATGACAACTCCAGTCCATCTTCTGGTGCTGCCTGTGGTGCACAGGGCCTACTCATACCGCCAGCCCTCCAGAAAAGTTCTGGCTCCCACTGGGTCGTAGCACCTCTGGCACAGACCCATTAGTGGAAATGTACAAAGAAGATATTTGGAGAGATCAGCTGTTAAGGTAAGTACATAACTGTTTTTGGTTCTACTAGCTCTTTAATGCACTCATCCCTAGGGTTTAGCTTTCTACAAAGTTTTAAGGTTGAAGGTTCTTACTGCCAGGGGTTTAGCTTTCTGTTGTGTTCCAGGTTCTATTTTTGCGGTGATCCATTACCTGTAGTTTGAGATTTCCCCTGAAGGGGGGTGTCACCTGTGTAGTTATAACTGCTCATTTCCTTCTTTGTTTTTTGTCTGACAGATACACAGCCGCAACAGAACACAAACCCCTTTGGACACTACTGATACTGAGCATCACTGAGTCAAACCGCACACCTACGGAGCCAGAGCACATCCAGCAGCCCGGAATACTGGCACTCCCTTCACAGTCCTTGAAAAACCTCATCCATATCAGTGTTTTACAGAAGGTGTTGAATCAATGCACTCTTTGGGATAAGGTTGGGTGGGGGGGTTGGAGGGGAGGGATAATGATCCTTGTATAAACTTTTTTGGAATATTGTTTTAATTTAGTTTATATGCCTGTTATTTTCCTTATTAAAAAAAATGATTTGTAGGGTTTTTCCTTGACTTTGTTTTATGACCGCTGTATTTTTGTTAACAGAATAATTAAATATTGTAAAACTTTATACTGTATTTATACCGGTGAACTGACATGATGCACAAGAACCCAAACAAATACAAGGAGAATTTCTATGGAAAACAACATGAGAAGTGAGTGTGTGTTCTTTTTATTAGACAGAGGCATGCTTCGACTTGGAGCTCTTTTAGACGGGGGCTTTGCAGTATATTCCAGAACTACCTCTTCCACAGACACAAGCCTCCAAATAGCACTTGTGAACTTTGTTATTACAAACTCCTACAACCTTTCCAGACCTTTCCATTGCTCTCAGGTAGTGGCAGGATTTCAAGTCGGCAGTGGAGGGAGGCTAGATTTACAATCTTTTTTTCTGGTTATGAGCCCGTGTGTGGGGTGTCAAGAGTTGGTTCCTCGGCGCTCTTCCCATAATTCTGGGACTCTGCTTATATATTACTATTTCCAGTTAGTTTATTTAAAATGTGGTGACTGGGTAAGATGCATGAAACCCAACCTCATTTCCTGGTGTAACTTTGTGGAGGGGGGACAAGGGGGAGGAACAAGGCAACATTACTAACAATAAATACAGAAGGTGGCAGAATATACCGAGTACAGTGAAATCAGATGGTACAAATCAACAAGATAAGTAACCACACTAATATCATTAATAAAGTACAAGGTAAACCATGCAAATCCTTAGATAGTATAATTGGCAGCAGAAGCTAAAGGTTTCTAAGAAACTAAAATAGTGCGTGAATACAACCGGAGAGGTGGGAACAGAAGAGGGGAAAGAAGCATAATTAACCATTTTGGACAGTGGACTGCCATTGTATGTGGAAGGCAGTTCCAGGATTGATCCCAGCAGTCACTGACTCACCATGTGAACTGGAGCCAAGTCACTTTTCCTCCCTGTGCTTCAGTCCAAAGCTGTGTACAAGAGGGGACCCATGATTTAAAAAACAACAACCAATAAAGGTTCCTACCATGTATTCACACTGAAGCAGTCTCTGCTGAGCAAGTTCAAAGTCCTCAGAAAGAACCTGGCTGGAACCCTCCATGCACTCCTTCACTTCCTGAAGTCCCTTTCTGTCCATGCTCTAGATCTTCCATGAATCAATTTTTACCATTGATCGCCGCTTCAGACCCCAGGAATTCCTCAGTTTGCTTAACTAATGCAGTCAGCCTCCTGTGTTGAACTGCCCCGGAGAGATTGGAACATATGTAAACGATGGGATTCATCACTGGCTTGTGCCGCAATTCAAACTGCTGCCCCTAGGTGCTGGTACATTCTAAACCACTCAGATTCATTTGTCCGTTCAGATTCATGTGTCCACCTGCCTAGTAAAGACGCCTTGGAGAGGTCTCCTCAGTATCTACCTATTTTCCGTGGAAAAAACTATTGGTTTTAATAAATTTGGTAAACTCTGCCCCTAGTAGCCTTTTTGGGTTACTTTAGTTGTTTTTATTACATTTTGCATTTTTTCTCAGTGTCTCAGCGGTTCCAGGGAACCGTCCCCTCAGTGTTTTTTTTTTACCGTGTTTTTTTTTTTTTCCTTTTAAACCTTGTAACGTTCCAGTTCCTATTCCTGGGAACTGTAGTGTTTTTCCTCATAAGTTGTATTGTGATAAGCAGTTCCTCCAACTTTTAGGGAAAGGGAACATTGTTTAACCAGAAGTAGAACACTAAGCCGAAGCTTGTTTCCAAATGCGACCTGGGAGCACAAGAAAGTTAAGTGATTTGCTTAGGATCACACAGTATGCACCTAGATGGCTGTGGGATTCAAACCCAGGTCTCCAGATCTGCAGTTCAGAGCCTTAACTCACTGCGCTATACTGCCTCCTTTTAAGGAACTGAGCACTTTTGTTCCATTTTTAAGCCTTTCTAGGGAACTGAGCACTTTCTTTTTTACTTGAGTGTTTGCGGTTCTAGGGAACTGACTGCAATTGTTTTTCTTTTTGGGCTTAGTTTTTTTTTTTTGCGGTCTTCTGGCAATTGGCATGTCAGAGAGACCCAAAAAGAAAACAGGGCCAACTGGTTTTAAAACTTGTCCAAAGTGTAGGCAGATCGTCACCAAAGTGGATAGGTACGATCTTTGCTTGGTGTGTCTCAGTCCTTGTCACATATTTACAAACTGAGGTCTGCAGTACTTTTTGCCACAGGACAGTAAAAATGAGGGCAAAAAAGTCTGAAGAAGTGACTTCTCCTGCTGCTTCCTCACCAAAGCCAACTGAGGAGGACTCATCCTCTCATTCTAAAAAGGGTAGGCCTAAGGAGTCTGTGGATCCCAAACCCATGGACAAAGGTGATGCCTAAAAAGCCAAGAGACCCATGGAAATGGCAACAGAAATGGTTCTTGTCAAAAGGAAGCATAAGGAAAGACATGTTGCTGCACCTACTACTGAAAAAGCAAAGGCGCTCTCAGCAGGCAAACCAACCATGCCCTCTGCGGAGGACATTGCCAAACCACCGCAGATGCTGCAGGCCCTTCAGGCTGTTGGTTCCCTTGCCCCCTACCACCACCACCACCAGTTCCCCCGGTTCCGACTTCTCTTCCCCCAGTCAGGAACCGGAGATCTTACTTCGAGCGGGAGCTCTTGTAGCAGGCTATTACAATTAGGACTATGCCACAGGCACTAGGACCCATCGGAAACCTTTAACTAGCAGTCTCCAGTAGGGGCTGTCCCCAGCCCCACATCAGTTCTTTTCCTGCCACAGACCACCCGCTTCCATCAGTTCTTCGGTTGCCTTTAGAACACAAGTTTGGTAGTTTTCTAGCGAGTTTACGGTTTTATTTTTTGAAAAGTCCACTTTTCGCTTCATCCTTATACTGCTGCATGTTGACCTCACCGTCATCTGTCTCTTCCACTGAAAAGAAGAGGACAAAGTGTGCCTGTGGCCACCAGATACCAGTGAAGGACAAACACAAGGCCTGCGTATTTTGCCTAGGGCCAGACCACGACACCAAGGCCTGCTCAGTCTGCAGCAGCTTTACAGGCAGGACCAGAATTTGCCACCTTAAGGCTCTTAAAGCCCATCTTTTGGAACAGCAGGTGGCCGTGATGCAACACTCACCAGCGGAGAAATCTTCCTCCTCTTCCCAGTCTACAGAGCATAGAGAAAGAAATGGGACACGGACCAACGTAAGTCCCGTGAAAAGGCCCAGGGCTGGTCTAATGGGTTTTCACACTCCCGGTCACCCCATAAGAAGTCGTTCTTCTCTTGGTCCAATTCAGGTGGTTCAGACCATTTTTCCTGCCACTCGCAGCACACCACAGTCGAAAAGACTCTACCACTCCTGCCAAACCACCGATGTCGGGCAGTGGTAGTCTGGGCCCAGTCTCCGTACTGGCCTCTTCTACTCCGAAAGTGAAGGCAGCACCCTTGCGGCCACCCTCCACCATGGGAGTCGGGACCTCTGGTTCGTCTTCTGCAGGGACTTCGGTCCCGCCATGTAAGGTCCCGAATTTGGTCATTCCCAGGGCTCCGGACAAGATCTCCAAGCACAGGGAGCAGAAGCCAGGTCCCAAGCCAGCTTCAGCTCACCGCCCCTCAACGGCTCAGCCTACAAAATCGCACCAACTGTTTCCAAGCCAGACGGCTGTAAACCATCAACAGTGCAAGAGAAAGAGTGGACATCAGCCAAGGCATCGCCAGTCACCAAACGTTCGCCAGTCCATAGAGTCTCCACTACTGAGGACCAGGAAGACGGTTCCTTTCCCAGGGACCTACCTGACCTCCCATCCACGCTTATAGCTCCTCCGACACCGGACAAACCTCGCCACCCAGTGGGGTCTGCCACTGCACAGTTTTCCAAAGAGGAGCTCACAGAACTTTTCCAGTTCTGGTGGGGTCAGGTCAAAAAAGACGTGGTTCCACCGCAGCCGGATCCAACTCCGACCCAGGAGAAAGTGAAGGACAAGGGCCGTGTCGAAAAGTCATCCTCTCCCGTGCCTAAAGGATCCTCTCCAAAACCCAAACCCAAGTTGCGGTCATGCACTCCAGCGGATACCTGTAGCCAGACTCTGCACAAGGCACATCAGCACCGATGACACTCCTGGTCTCCTAGCACCACTCACCATTGCTCCCCTAGCAAGAGATGGTCATATAGCCGACACCAGTCTGAAAGCCATCCTCGGTGCTCGACCAGCCATTGCCGATCCCATAGCCAATGCTGGTCTACCAGTAGGCGATGTTCTTATGAGAGGAGCAGATCCCCAACTCGTTCCAGATCAGCCTCCTCCTCCTCTGAAGGCCACGGTTTGGACCTCAGTTCTTTTGGGTTCGACCGTTCTCTCTCACAAGAAAGGCCAGTGTCCTCAGACAAGAAGGACAACCCCAGATCTCCTCCTGATGATCCGACCTTCTTGGACGTCATGAGGCACATCCAGTCCTCCAACGGATGGGAGCTGGAGGACCCGATCCGGAGCGCCGGAGGTTGTCAAAGTACCTGAGGTAGAAGGAGCCAAAGCCTTTGGTAGTTCCGCCTCTTGTGGATTCCTTCCAGGATCTTACTCTGATCACTTGGAAGCATCCCTCCACCACCCTGGCAGTTCGCAAGAAATCAGACAGGCTGTACCGAGCCCCGAGGGAGGAGCCTTTTCTGGCGGAACACTCTCAGGTGGACTCTGTGGTGATTACGGCTGCCCATAATAAATCAAAGAAGCCTAAACACCTCAGTTCCCAGCCTCCTGATGTTGAGTCCAGATTCTTGGATCAGGTGGGCAAGAAGATCTATTATGCCTCCACCTGCTCCATCCGATCTTTGAACTTCCTCATGCATATGTACAGTACCAGAATGCCATGTGGGAGAAGGGCTTAGAAGTAGCTCAAGCCCTACCAGAATCTGCACAAAAGACCGAACTTCTGGACATTCTGAAGTCAGGGTTTGGACGTAGGCACTCATGTTTTGAGAGCCTCGTACGACACTGCAGACACGGCCTCGAGGGCAGCGGCTTCCAGCGTTTGCCTTAGATGCCACGCCTGGCTTAGAGTCTCTGGATTCTCCCAGGATCTGCAGTCCAGAATCCTGGACCTTCCATTCCAGGGCTCCGTCCTTTTCGGGGAGGAGACTGAGAAACTTATCTCTCACCTCCAAGATTCCAGGAAGTCCATCTGGTCCATCTGAAAGCGATATAATGGGGACCAGAAAACTTTCTGCAAATGGCCATTTCGTAAGCCCTCAGGGCAAAATACCCACAGCCAATTCCCGCAGAGAGGTAGCTTTAAGAGAAAGGGTACAACCCAAACGTCTGGGAGCTTTACCTCTAGAGGTCCCAAGTCCTCCCAGCCCTCTTTGCCAGTTCCCGGATCTACGCAGTGACTCGTTACTGGCCCCCACTCCTCTAGCAGAGGCGATGGGTGAGAGGCAGTAGGGGGTCGCTTCTCCCTCTACATAGAGGGATGGAGCAGCATCACGATAGACCTCTCGGTTCTAGACCTGATAAGGAGAGGACATAGTCTCGAGTTCATCCAGATCCCTCCAGAAAAAAATACCAGGGTCCTCCCATTATCCTTCTTCGCACATTCCTCTGATAGAAGGCGTGATCCAGGCCCTTTTACTAAAACAGGCGATAGAGCCGGTTCACCAGGAACAACAGAGATGGGGATACTATTCTTATTTTTTTCTGGTTCCAAAAAAGACCAGGGACGTTCAGCCCATCCTGGACCTCGGTTCCCTAAATCTATTCCTAGAGTACAAATGATTCAGGATGGTCACAGGCCTCATTCCTCTCTTGCACCAAGGGGACTGGCTATGCTCCCTTGATATGCAGGACGCCTATATGCACGTAAGGGTCTTCCCTCCACATCGGAAGTTCCTGAGGTTCCACTTCCAGGGGAGACATGATCAGTTCCGAACCTTACCATTCGGCCTCTCCTCCCTTTCTCGAGTTGTCACCAAATGCCTAGCAGTGGTGGCTGTGGCTCTCAGATGTCCAGGCCATTACATCTTCCCCTACCTAGACGACTAGCTCCTGGCAGCACCTTCCAGGGCTCAGCTACTTCACACTCTGAGACACCTTTACACTCTTCCGAGAGCTGGGTATCACCCTGAACCTTTCAAAGTCTTCCCCAGAGTCCAGTCAGTGACTCCTATTCATCGGAGCAGTCCTCGACACAGTTCAGGGCATGGTCTTCCTCTCGCAGGACAGGGGGGATCATCTAAGGGGCATAGCCCAGATGGTACCATGGCTCCACAGGTCCCGGCCAGGACCTTCCTCAGACTTCTGGGGCACATGGTGGCAGCCATTCCCACAGTTCCTTTGGCTCGCCTCCACATGAGAGTCCCACAATGGATGCTCAGGGTGCAGTGGGACCAGAGATAAGATGATTGGGCCAGCCGGTCAGGATGTCCGACCCAGTAAGAAGGACTCTTTCTTGGTGGTTGGACCCCTCCAACCTGGAATGAGGAGTCCCTTTTCGGCAGGAGCCCCCCAAGATGGATCCTAATGACAGACACCTCCTTTCTCGGTTGGGGCGCTCGTCTGGGAGACAGACAAACCCAGGAAACGTGGTCTCCAGATGAGTAACCGCTCCATATCAACCTTCTCGAGATGCGAGCGGTCCTGAACACCTTGCAGGCATTTCAGATGTTCCTTTCGCCAGGCCCTCTTCTCATCCAGATGGACAACACGTTGGTGGTGTTTTCGTCAACAAGCAAGGGGGCACACATTCCGACCCCCTAAGCCGGGAGGCGATGAGGGTCTGGTTTTGCGCATTTGAACACTGCATAGACCTCACTGCTCTTCATGTTCCAGGTGTCCAAAACGTCTTGGCCAACAGCCTAAGCTGGTCAAGGTCCAAGGCTCACGAGTGGGAGCTCCTCCAGTCGGTAGCAGATCAACTGTTCGTAAGGTGGGGCCGCCCAGAGTTGGACCTCTTTGCATCTCCACTCAATGCCAAACTGCCCAGTTTCTGCTCGCGAAAGCCCGAGCCTGGTGTTTTCTGGCCAGACGCGTTGTCCCTCTGTTGGACAGGGAGGGTTTCTATACACCTTCCCCATTCTTCAGAGGGTTTTTCTGAAACTACAGGCGGAAGGCGCAGAGATGATCCTCATCGCTCCGTTCTAGCCTCGGCAGATTTGGTTCCCACTACTTCAGCAGCTGGCAGTGGAACCTCCAATACAGCTGCCGCTGAGCTCACACTTGCTGTCTCAGGATCAGGGAACACTGGTCCACCCGGACCTCAGATCTCTGCATATTCATGCCTGGCTCCTGCAGACTTGGTCAAATCCAGGTTTGGGGTCTCCCAGAAGGTGGCGGGCATTCTCGTGGCAGCGAGAATGCCCTCAACTAGATTCACTTATGCCATGAAGTGGAAACGATTCTGTCCATGGGCTTCACCCTGTCACTTGGACCCTCTCACCTGTCAAGTGAACTTGATTTTAGAGCATCTTCTCTCCTTATTAAATCAAGGCTTGAGCTACTCCTCCATAAAGCTACATTTGTAGGCAATTTCTGCTTACCACGTACCAATGGCAGGGAAAACACTCACCCAACTGTATGTGTCCCGTACTTTTTTGAGGGGCATGTTACACATTAAGCCTCCCATCCGAGATCCAGTACCCCCCTGGGATCTCCTATTTAAGCTTACCCTTCCCCCGTTCGAGCCTGCCGTGGGTGCGAGCTTCGCCTTCTTTCCTAGAAAGTGTTATTTTTGGTTGCAGTTACTTCTGTTTGGAGAGTTTCCGAGCTTCAGGCCCTGATGTGTAAGGAGTCTTATTAAATTTTTCATAGGGACAGGCTGTCCTTGCAAACCAGTCCTAAGTTTTTGCCCAAAGTGGTGTCTGAACTTAAGTTAAATTAGGATGTCAATCTTCCGGTATATTATCTGGATCACTCGAACAGAGGGGAAGCACTCCTGCATACTTTGGATGCCCACAGGGCGCTAAGGTACTATCTAAAATGCACTGCTTCACACCATAAGATGGAGCAGTTGTTCATGGTCTTTGAGCCTCGATGCAAAGGTGCTCCAGTGTCAAAGCAAACACTATCAAAATGTCTGGTCAATTGTATTGTTTTCTGTTAGAACAAGTACAGTCAGTTCCGCTTGTATGCCTCACCCCGGGACTACATGAATTTGGGCATACAAGCGGGAGAGCGAGTTTTGTTTAGTTGTCGGCATCACAGTAGCTGTACAGAAATCATGGTTTTATTAGAACGGTCCTAACATCTTGGGCCATATTTATAGAAGGAGACAGCATGATAATTGTGCTATTTAACTTAACCACAATTAAATTAATCACTGTGAGATCGGCATTTGTTTCATACCTTTGGATGTGTCTTTTCAAAAGTTTAGAACACTCGTATTCACGGCTTTCTCTGGAAGCCACATACCGACGTATGGAGCCAATCGGAAATGGTTGGGGCACTTTCCTCATCACACCTAATTAAAAGCTTTGTGCAACAGCTGAAATCAAGCAAGTTAACACCTAATTAGGTGATTAGTGACTGGCTGAGTGCAACCAAACTAGCCCATTCACATTACAAAAAGAGGCATACAACCGAAAATGAGGTGGCATACAAGCAATATTTTTTTTTAACATTGTTAACATAGGAAATGAATCGGGACCACGTAGAAAATGGCATATAAGCGGAAAAGGCATACATCCGAAAGGCATGCAAGTGGAATTGACTGTACAACCAAACCCTTCCGGGCTCAGTTAGGGGTCATTCTACCAGGGGAGCGGCTACCTGGAGCTCAGTGCATACTTTCATTAAGCTCTACAGCCTGGACATTGCTTCTAGGTGAAGGGCAGGCTTCGACCTAGTGGTCCTTCAGGGCTTCTTTTCCTAAAGATGCCTTTTTTCTAGCACTGTTGCTTACAGCCACCTCCCAGTTTCCTGTTCCTTTCTGTGGGACTGCTTGGGATTCAGTCCTAATTTTAATAGCATGCTGCAAGAGCTCCCACTCGAAGTAAGATAGTACAGTTACGTAAAAGCTTGCCGTAATAGTAGATCTTCAAGAGGAGCTCTTGCAGCAGCTGCTGCTTTCCTTCCCCCTTGGTGAGCTGTTTTTTCATCCTTTTTTACGGCAAGCTTCTGGCTGGTCCGCCTGCCGGGCCTTACTAGCGGGTCTCTGGCAGGTGAATTGAGGTGGGGCTGGAGACCGCCCCCTGATATACCATTGGGCAACGTTGGGGCAGAGCTAACGTCTGGGGTGGCTCCCATTGGAGACTGCTAGCTAAAGGTTTCCGATGGGTTCTAGTGCCTGCGGCATAGTCCTAATTGTAACAACCTGCTGCAAGAGCTCATCTTGAAGATCTACTGTTATGGTAAGTTCTTACTAACTGTACTTTTCTATATGAGGAGGAGGAAGGAGACCCTATCAAGCCTGAAGTCTTCCTGGAGCAGGACTTCGGTTCCCCACCATGGGGACATGAAGATTACTTGTCTCACTGTTCCTTTGTGAGACAGATGGTGGATAACCTCGCTCTTGCCATACAATAGATAGTAGAAGACGAGGATGAGGCAGAGTTTTTGGATATGATGGGACTAGTCCCCACAAAAAGGCTTTTGCTGCCTATCCACAAGTCACTAAAAAAGGCAGCCCTCAAGATTCTACAGACCCACACGTCCATACCAGGGCTCAATAAGAAAATGGATAAATATCAGCTTGACGGGACAAGTGCTGATTTTCTTTTTGTCCGTCCTGACCATGAGGGCTTGGTACAGACAGCCACCTACGATAAGGCTAGGGTACCTTTGTCCTCTTACCCTCCTGACAAGGACTTCAGGAAGCTGGACAGTGTAGGTAATAAAGGGGTACCTGGCAGCTTCCCACCTCCTCAGCCAAGCTACTTACATGGCCTATATATTAAGTACCAGAAGGCGCTCTGGTCATCTGTCCTGGCCGTCAGTGATAAGATCACGGGATGTGGCTGTTGACCTGGCTGAAACAGCCAGAACAGCCTTAGATGCCACTATCGGTTTAATATGACAGTGGATGCCAGTGATACAGCTTCAAGGTTCATGGCCCCTGCCATTTCCATGAGGAGGTTTGCTTGGCTGAGGGCTACCATCCTATCCCAGAACACCCAGGCTTAGGCCATGGACTTTCCCTGTGAGAACAACTCTCTGTTCGGGGATAAAACAGGCCTATATGAGGAAGGTAGAGGAGTATAAGGCCACCTACAGGAGCAACTCTGCTTGGGACAAGCCTTCTACATCCTACAGAACTCAAGGTAGGGGAGGCAGGGGTAGAAGCCCCTACACTAGACCCTTCTTTCAAACCCAAGCAGTGCCAAACTACCAGCAACCCAGTGGTTACTTCAGAGGTATGAGTTGGAGGTCCACATAAAGGGCTGATCCAGTGCCTCAGGCGAAGTCTCAGCCCAAACAGAGCCCCTGATGTGTTTGTACAGGTTGCCTCCCCACACCCAGTAGGAGGCAGGTTGGCTCACTTCCTCCAAGTGTGGCAAGCCATTACTACAGACAAGTGGATCTTGGAGGTAGTGAGCCAGAGCCTGTCTCTAAGCTTCAAAACATTTCCCAGACTGCATAGCAGGCATTTCAGCCTGACAATCTCAGCAGGAAAGGCTTTGTTGGAATTAGCTAAGCGCTTTCCAGTGACCCGCGTTAACGGTGCGAGTGGGCCTGCAGGGTCGGCTGGGAGTGAGAAGATTGAGCGTCTGAAGGACTGCTCTCCTCTCCCAGGGAATGATTGCCCCCCCCCCTCAGGTGGAGGCCTGAGGGTAGTGTGGGTCCGCAGGGCACTATGGAAGGGAGAGTGTTGCAGGACTTCCATGGATGCGAGCATTCCTCCACACATGCACGTCTGGCATGTACACACCTGCAATGCGGTCACTGGTGAAAAAGAAAAAATCCCCTGGCTGCGGATGACAACCAACCCTCCACAGGCCCTGCAGCTAGCGACCTGGCAGCCAAAGGAATCTGTACAAGTAAGTCCCGGTGATACCGGGGTGATGGGGCTGAGGGAGCCGGTCAGAAGGGGGCAGCCGGGGGGGGGGGAGGCGATAGACAATATTAAAATAAAAAAGTTGCCAACCTACTGCACATCAAGGCAGTGGAGCCTATTCCCCTATCTCAGAGGGGGAAAGGCTTTTACTCCAAATACTTCCTTACCCAAAAGAAACATTGGGAATGACAACCCGTTTTAGATCTCAGGCTTCTGAACAAACATTTGACAAAGCCAAAGTTCAAGATGGTCACCTTGGCCATGATCATCCCCACCCTGCAGCAGACTGGCATTTCTGGACCTCAAAGATGCCTATTTCCACATTCCCATCAGACCTAGCCACAGAAAATACCTGAGGTTCAGGCTGCCTTCAGGTCATTACCGTTTTTTTGCACCATCCTTCGACCTAACTTCTGCCCACAGGGCATTCACTAAGTGCCTAGTGGTGATTGTGGTAGACCTAAGAAGGCTGGGAGTCACAGTGTTCCCTTACCTGGACAACTGGCTGGTCGTGGCACAGTCCCCCCAGCACAACAGAGAATCTTACTTCGAGAGGGCTCTTGCAGTAGGTATTCACAGATAGGACTAAGCCGCCAGGAGTCTGGACCCCACGGAAAACTTCTAGCTTGCAGTATCTGGTGGGGGACCGCCCCCACATCAGGTGACTGGCGTCAGACAATGTCGGTATAAAGGGGCAGTCCCCCCGTGCCTGCGGCTCAGTTCAACACACGAGGCTGACTGCATTAGTTAAGTATACTGAGTGATCCCCTGGAAGAAACAAGATTACTATGGTAAGTAATTTTTTCTTCTGGGTCTCAGGCTGGTGACGTTGGGACTCTGTGGGAGCACATTTTGTTTTTCAGCAGGGAGCTGACATTGAGTATTGATGGCACCTGCGTTCCTAACTAGGTGCCTCATGCGTCAGCCAATAACTGCTGCCAGTTTCCTCCACCTCAATTCTGTTCTTCCCAAGTGCACACAGTGGGAGCAACAGTGCTTCAGTTCACCAACGCAGCTGAATACTTACTGTCACACCTCAAAGTTTTTTATTTGCAGTGCCTTTCCTCTGTATTTTTCTTTGTAACATGGGATGGAAAAAGGAGGCAACCCAGTTGGTCAAAGGGCATCACATCAAGTGACTGTGGATTAAATCTCTTATTTAATCAACAGTTACTCTGCCATAACTACTTAATTGAGAAAATCCCATGAAATATGACTTCAGAACATATCCCTCCACATGGAGAGAGACAGAACAAAGGGAATCAGTCACCAGGCGTGGTCACAGATGTCCACATCTGCAAGCTGGGAACAAACAGCAGTGCTACAGTGGAGGGAAGCTGTTCTCTTTTTGGACTGTTACTGTTAATCAATGGCTAAATGAAAGTTTTCCAGAAGGTGAACCTCTGTGTAGCATCAGGGAACGCTATCTTATGGAGCAGCACAGCATGGGTTGTGAAAGTCTTTGAAGACTGGTTGACACCATGTATACCTTATCTTATTCTGTGACTGAGGAAATAAATATGAAGCATGCAGTGGCTCAGAGGTAAGATTTTGCTTAGGCAAGCTAATTAAAAGCCTTTTGAGGGCAAAAAAGGCACAGTTGTAGAATTCAAAATTTGTTTTAGGACAGGCAGCAAGTGAGGGAGATTCAGGATTTAGAAACTGACTTTGTTACCTGAATGTGAACTTTTTCTTAGTTATCTGCATATGTGAGCAAACTATGTGCTTACAGTCCTGAATGTGAAGTGTTTCCTCTGCTGTCTCTCGATTAGTTTCGATTAGTTTGTGTTTGTTTCTTGGTAGAGGGAGGGGGGGAGAGAGAGACAGACTGACTTATGCATTTATTTATTTTATGAACGTACAAATGTCAGAAATAATTTTAGGACTTATTTCTGGCATTGGCATGTTCATAAACTATAACATGCATGTGTTCTGGGGACTACTTTTCAAGTCAGCAAGATACATTCGGATTTTTTTTTAACCCATGTTATAAGCGCAATAACCCACTTCAGGGTATGGGGTTATAGGGATTTAATGCATGCCTCTGGTGCAGTGAGGGCACTCAGCGCTCACAACACACCCAAGGCTTGCATTAAATCCCTATAACCCCATACCCTGTTGCGGGTTGTTGCTTACTTGCTGTGATGCCAAAACCCAAAAAAGAGAGGAAGGGGGCCAAGAAGTCCAAGCAAGTCTGGCAGCCTCCCATCGTACATCACTGCCCTGTGTGTAGCAGATTCCTGCAGCAGACTGGCATCTGCACTGTTGGACCTTCCTTGGCTCTGATCACAGTATGGACGAGTGTGATGCCTGCTTCACCATGGACCACTATGCCCTTGAGATCTGCGCAGTGAAGTGGAGTCATCCAGTCCCCGCTTTTGGAGGTAGGCATTGCATTCGTGAGACCAAGGTAGTTTCTGGCCCTTTCTCCTGGCCCCTTCCTGGTGCACATGGTCCTCCTTGACCTAGCCTTGCCAAGGTATCGGAGGCCCTGGGTTGATGGGTCTGGTGAACAGCAAACTTCTTTTTTTTTTTTTTTTACTTTTTTATTTCTAGATTTTATGAAATTACAGCATATACCATAATACATAAAATAAGGATAGGGTACGTAGACCCTCAGACTGAATGTACAGGTACATATAATCACTAAACTCAGTAATATAAACGCATCAAGTCCATGCAGAATAGGGAACTGCCAGATGGCTAAGTAAAAGGAGTGAAGTCTGAACTGATTATTCTGTAGGTAATTAATACTCTCACCTTAAACATTTACAGTATTCAAAAAAACACCAGAATATCAGATCCCTTGCCAGGACTAAATGTGTGTGGGCAAGCTGATCGGCACAGTGTAGTGAGACAATGTGCTAGAAAGTCTGGATTCTGTTAAGTTGCTGAGCATCCCCCCCAACTTATGGACAGAAACACTGCCCTGTGAGGTAACAGGAACTCGACATATATCCTTATTAAATGTTCATAAACTGAGTGGTGAAACTTCTTACCAAGAAAATAGGTCTACTCCTACACTGGTCACAGATCACTTAGAATTAAACTTAATATATGGAGCAGCAACATGTGCTAATGTGTAAGTAAAAATACATCAAGCACTAGCAGAATAATAGTCAGGATGTAATGTCTTACGGTCCAGAATCGGCTCCCAGGATCAGCAAAAAACATGAAAACAATCCACAGAGACAGTTTATTCACCCTTCGTCATCTGCATCTATCTCCGGAACATTCAGTTGCCCGATTATTTTTTCTGAGAAAGTGGCTGCTGAAACGGGATCAACAAAGACATGAGACTGGGATTTATAGCGGATCTGCAGCCGAGCCAGGAAATTGAGTTGTGCTTCGATCCCATTTTGCAGGAACTCTTTCTTGACTTTCTGGAGCTCCTTTCTAGACTGGAGCTGCGCTGAGAAGTCCTGAAATAAAGCTAAATGGCTCCCCACCCAGACAATCTCCCCTTTAGTTCTTGCAGCCTGAAGCAGGATCCGCGTGTCTGCAGGCGACAGTGTGTCAAGTGCTTGTTGGTATCTGCAGTGGCTTGAATTTTTGTTAGCAAGGCTAGTATCTGTGTTGTCGGCAACTCGGGAGCCATGGCTCCACCCAGACCACTTGGCCCCGGTCCCTTAGAGGAGCCTGCTGGAGATAGACATCCAGCCTTTGAGAAGTGTGTTTCGAGTCCTTTTTTGGCCCCATCTTGTTTCAGAATGTCTCCGATATTTATTTTTTTACTAATTCAGGCTCAATGGGTTGGATGAAGAATGGACTTTTGGCTAAAATGTTCTTGTATAATGAAGCACAATCTCAATATCCATCCGCTATGTTACTGCTCCACAGTGCCCTCGAACAGCCAGCTCCTTATGTGTGTTCGGCTACGATAAGTGCCCCCCCAAAATCTGTGTGTGCTGGACAGCAGACGTCCCATGTGGTGAGGCTGAAGCTTTATGCTCGGTTCTCCATGTTGGACACCTCTGTGTCGTGATCTGATGCCCCCCCGATACCATTTGCAGTGTCAGTGAACAGGGTGGTAGTGCCAGCCATGATGTTGGGCCCCATCTTGACACTGTTGTGTCGGGAAAGGGACCGACACCGGGCATTTGCGACATCAGTTTGCCAATGTGATGGTTACCCTAGAGGCCCTAGCAGCACCGGGGAGGGGGGACCTCTGGTGGCAGACACAGTGTCTGCCCTGGTCACAGCACCATGCGCTACACTGCTGACAAAGTCATCCCTGGTGTTGAATCTGGTGCCGTTTACTGCATTGGGGGTAGGGATGGATCTTCCTGGACATAAGTCTCCACCACTCATTCACACTATTGGGATCTGCGCTGGAGGCACTAGGACCCAGCGGGAGCAAACTTTTTGCTGGAGGGCCAGCGCCAGAGATGGAGCCGCGAGGAGCAGCACCGTGAGCCTCAGCTCATGCGGTAATGACTGTCTCTGCGTCAACCCTCCAACCGCCTCAGTTCCTTTTTTCCCGCCATCGAGTGCGCTTCAGTGACGACATCACTCGCCCGCCGGGAGTCAAACTTCAAACTAGCAGCATAGTTTTCAGTTCATTTTGTAGTAATATCTTGAATAAGTATCGCTTAAGTTTATTCTTATTTTTAAAAGAAGTCTCGGCCTACTTTGACGGAGTCGACCATGAGCAGGTCAGGTGACAGTAGGGAGACTTCGTATGAAAGCTGTTCAGTCAGTCGGGCTGGATCCGGTCCGCCACCTTCTCCGGAAGGGGGGTCTGACAACGGTCAGTCCAATGCCCGAGGGGACGGGCGGTTCCCTTGGAAGCATAAAAATAAACGGTCGCATTCTCGGCACCGTTCGGCCTCGAGCTCTTCTTCGGCCCACAGGTCAAAAAAGAGAAGGCATCACTCGAGGTCGCCCTCTGATATGTCTGTGCGTAGGCGGTCGGTTATTGGAGCTAGTTGCCGGTCTCCTCCTTCGGAGTCGCCAGCTTCTGTTTCTGGTAGCCGACGGCTTCGACATCGGAGCCCTACCCCGCCCGCTGGTAGGTCTTCAGATGAACAGTTTCATCAGTGGGCCGCTCTTATGGAGCAATGGGCTCGGAGGTTGGTTCAGCTACCTGGCTCGGTCACTCGGGGGGCCTTCGGGCTTCTTGGGAGACCGGGTAGGGCGGTTGAGCCTCCATGGCTGCGCGGCACCATCTTCGGTGCCGTCGGCTCCGCGCTTAGGTGTTTCCCCCCCTCACATGGCTGCGGCGCAGGGGGCCACACCGATGCCTTTATCTCCTGCTCTTCTTCCCTCCTTACCCTCAAATCCTATTTTTCGGAGTCTTGGTGTGTTTTCGGCACCCTCGGCGTCTGGCACGCTCGGCTCCGATGCGTCTATCAGCGCGGTAGGGCAGCGCCCGCGTGGCGTGCGTTCTTGGCACCGTCTTCAGTGCTGTGTGCTTCCTTCAGCGCCATACGCCTCCGCGGCGCCGGGGGCTCTTAGGGCGTCTTCCGCTTTTCAGGACTCCTCCTTTCACTCTTTTCCTTTTCCTCTGATTTTCACTCCTTTCCTGTCCATACAGTCCCTCCTGGACTGTCAGGAGATGACATTGAGCCTGACCCAGACCTTTGACTGGGTGATGAAGTGGATGAAGCAGGATCTAGTCCTGCTGCAGAGCCTGTGGTCGAGGACCTGTCCTTTAAGTCTCTGCTGAAAAATTTGATTTCCACTCTTTCTCTCCAGACTACAGACATCGATCCTGGGAAATTAAGACTCCAATACCTTCATGCTCCAGAGATCCCTACGGATTTGACTCCGGTTCAGCCTTCCTTTGAGACGCTGTCTCAAATGGTATGGAATAATCCTGTGCTCTCACCTTCGGTGGCTAAATCCATAGATAGGAAATACTCAGCCCCAAAGGATCGACCTATTTTGGTGTCTCAAGCCTTTGCGGATCCTATTGTAGTACTGGCAGAGAATGATAAGGTCATCCTTCCCCAAATTACTACAGCTCGACCTATTAACAAAGAATCTGGTAAGATAGACACCTTAGGTAAGAGAGTCTTTGCTGCTTCCACCCTAAGTATGCGTATCGCCAGCTACCAAGGCTATTTCTTTCAATATGAGTATATCCTTTGGCATTCTATCAAACAGATGGTTGAAGCTCTGCCGGAATCGGATACAAAGCCAGAGCTTCTTCAAACCATTACCAGAGGTATCGAATCTAACAACCAGCAGGTTAAAGCAGCTATGGATGCTTTCGACACTGCTTCCCGGGCGGCGACCGCTGGTATTTGTACCCGCCGTCATTCCTGGCTGCGCACTTCAGGCTTCACGAATGAAGCACAGCAGCAGGTAATGGCGTTGCCTTTTGATGGTGCGTATCTTTTCGGTCCTCAGGTAGAACAGGATCTAGAAGCTACGCAAAAGACTAGGTCGGCCATTAAGTTGGCTCGACCTCATCCTGTCCCCTCTCGAGGGGGTATCAATAAATGCCAGTTTCATAACCGTCAGTCCTTTCGAGGCAGAGGAAGTTTCCATAAAAATCAAACTTCCCAGCCTCAAAAGAAAACACAACAGAAAGCGTAAGGGCCCAAAGCGCCCAGCGCCACCTTATGAGTTGCTGGCCCAAGTCCCATCTCAACTGCCCGAGGTGGACTTTCCCTCAGCGGTGAGAGGTTGTCTGATGCACTTCTACAATCAATGGAAGTCCATAACTTCAGACAAATGGGTCCTTCAGATAATCCGCGAGGGGTATTCACTCAATCTTGTGGAGACCCCTCCGGACCGTCCCCCCAAACGACAGCCCAGACTGTCAACCCTTCAGTCAGACCTTCTCGCTGCCGAGATTCAGGGCCTTCTGAACAACAGGGCAGTAGAAGTAGTGCCGCTGCATCAACAAAACACAGGATACTACTCCCATTACTTTCTGGTTCCAAAGAAAACCGGGGGCATGCGTGCCATTTTGGATCTCAGAAAACTAAACAAATTTCTGCCCAAGGAGAAATTCAAAATGATTTCTCTAGGAACCTTGTTACCTTTGCTTTATCAACACAACTGGCTAGCCTCCCTAGACATGCAGGATGCTTACCAGCACATTTCTATTCACCCAAGGCATCACAAATTCCTGAGGTTTGTGGCTCTGGGACAGCATTATCAGTTCAGAGTCCTGCCCTTTGGGCTATCCTCGGCGCCGCAGGTTTTTACAAAGTGTTGTGCAGTTCTCACAGCGCACCTCAGAAAGATCAGAATACAGGTATTCCCTTATCTGGACAGCTGGCTTCTGGCAAGTCCTTCCAGGCTGGGAACTCTGGACGCTGTCGATATGGCTTCTCTCGCTTTCTCACGTCCATGGGAGTTCTGCTAAACCTCAAAAAATCGCAGTTGCAGCCCTCCCAGAGGCTCCTTTTTATAGGGACTCTTCTGGATACCTCCTGTGCAAAGGCTTTTCTTCCAGAGGACAGGAGGAACGATATCCTTCAGATGGCCCGTTACATCGGGGAAAACAACTCAGTCCCAGCTCTCTCGATGCAACGGATGCTAGGTCTCATGGCATCCTCGGTGTTGTTCACTGTACCTCTAGCACGTCTGCACATGAGAACTTCTCAGTGGATGCTCAGTACTCAGTGGTCCCCAACCACTCACCCGCAGTCCTATCCCATCAAAGTGACAGAACCTCTAAAGAGGTCGCTCACCTGGTGGACTCAAGAGAGCAATCTCCTGGAAGGGTATCCCTTTGCTCCTCTGGATCATCAGATTTCCATTACCACAGACACGTCCCTGATGGGGTGGGGAGCTCACTGTCAGGCTCTCCATACTCGGGGTACGTGGACCCAGGTCGAGTCCCAGCTTCACATAAATGTCCTAGAAATGAGAGCCATCCTTTATGCAGTCCGAGAGTTGAAGGACATTCTCTGTCACAAGAACATTCTCCTTCAAACGGACAACAAAGCAGTGATGTACTACATCAACAAGCAGGGCGGTGCTCACTCTTACCCCTTATGCAGGGATGCGATGAGAGTGTGGGAATGGTGCTTGGAGCACAAGGCTCTAATTCAAGCGGTCTACCTACCGGGAATACACAACGAACTGGCAGACCGTCTCAGCAGAATAGAGACAGATCCTCATGAATGGTCTCTCGACTCAACCATAGCGCAGTCACTATTCAGAAAGTGGGGAATTCCGGACCTGGACCTTTTTGCATCCCCACTCAACGTAAAACTGCCTCTCTTCTGCTCCAGAAATCCAGGGCCTGGCATTTTCTGTCAGGATGCGTTCAGGCTGCAGTGGACAAACGCTTTTTATGCCTTTCCACCTCTTCCTCTAATTCAGAGGGTACTCTCAAGTTCGAATCCCAGGGGGACAAAATGATCCTCATTGCTCCCTTCTGGCCTCGACAGCTGTGGTTTCCACTACTCAACAATATGTTGGCAGTTCCTCCAAGACCACTCCCCCTTCAGACGAACCTCTTGACTCAGGGGCCTGTGGTCCATCCCAACCTGAGATCGCTTCACCTTCACGCTTGGCTCCTGAAGAGGTAGAAGTAAACCGGTTCAATGTCTCTCGAAGGGTTTCAAATATTCTTCTGGCTGCATGGAAACCAGCCACTAGGAAAACTTATACAGCCAAATGGAAGTGTTTTTCGCGCTGGTGTGCAAAGTCCTCTTTGAATCCCTTTTCCTGCCCACCAGATAAGGTTCTGGAGTACCTCTTAGACCTCTTAAATTCAGGTCTACAGTACTCTACAGTCAAAGTTCACCTTAGTGCCATTTCAGCATATCATGAGCCGGTTCATTCCTTATCTGTGGCTCAGTTACCTGTGGTTAAGAGGTTTCTTAAAGGAATTCTGCATACCAGACCTCCTACAAGACGTCCAGTTGCAGCCTGGGACATTAATCTTGTGCTAGACATGCTCACACGGAAACCTTTCGAACCTCTGGCTACCTGTGAGCTAAAATTTCTCACTTGGAAGACGGCCTTCCTAGTGGCCATTACTTCAGCCTGCAGGGTCTCTGAGATACATGCCCTGGTCACAGACCCTCCGTATACTGTGTTCCATGAGGACAAAGTAGTCCTTAGGACTCATCCTAAATTTTTTCGTAAGGTTGTGTCAGAATTTCATCTAAACCAACCTTTGGTCCTTCCTTCTTACTTTGCGGACTTCCAAAATGAAGGGGAACGATCTCTTCATTCCTTGGACGTTAAGAGAGCTTTGTGTTTCTATCTAGATCGAACCAAGGACTTTTGCAAAGCTCAACAACTGTTTGTTTCCTTCAGCGAGACCCGGCTGGGTCAACCTGTCGCTAACAGATGTATCTCAGCATGGTTAGTGGCATGCCTTCACCACTGCTATTCCATGGCGCAGGTTAAGTTGGAAGGCTAGGTTTACGCTCACTCTACTAAAGCGGTCGTGGCATCTCTGGCGGAAATTCGCAACGTGCCCATTGCAGATATTTGCAACACGGACACCTGAGCTCAGTGCGTACTTTCGTTAAACATTATGCACTGGATGTCCATGCCAGACAACATTCTTCCTTTGGCAGAGCCATCCTTAATGGACTTCTGTCCTAGAAACGTGAGCTCTTGGTCTCTCCTGCCACCCTCTCGGAGGATTATTAGCTCGGTACTCTCCCAATAGTGTGAATGAATGGTGGAGACTTATGTCCAGGAAGATATGAAAATGACGTACCTACCGTAATTCTTGATGATCTTGGACGAGTCTCCACCACTCATTCACACGCCCACCCTCCGTCCCCCGAGCTCACCTCTATTGTTGGTCTTCACTCCCTCAAATCTTTAGGCTGTGAAGACTTCTTTGTTGACCTTTCTTATACGGGTTGTCCGGACTATCTTATGTCCGGTTTTTGGTTAGGTTATCCTTCTAGGTTAGTTACGCTGCACCTCCTCGGTATAAAAGGTACTGAGGCGGTTGGAGGGTCGACGCCGAGACAGTCATTACCGCATGAGCTGAGGCTCGTGGTGCCGCTCCTCACAGCTCCATCTCTGGCGCCAGCCCTCCAGCAAAAAGTTTGCTCCCGCTGGGTCCTAGTGCCTCCAGCACAGATCCCAATAGTGTGAATGAGTGGTGGAGACTCGTCCAAGATCATCAAGAATTACGGTAGATACGTAATTTTCATTTCCGGGGGTTGTTCCCAACCCATCGGGCCCAGCACTGAGGATGGTGCTGGCCGCAACGATGGGGGTGAACCTGTTCCCCAGGACAGTTGTCCGCCCTGAACCCAGTGCCAGAACTGGCACCAGCTCTCAGTCAGATAGTGGCCAGGAGGTGGAGATCTTACTTCGAGAGGCCTCTTGCAGTAGGTAATTATAAATAGGACTGAAGCCGGCAGGCGTCAGGACCCCACGGAAAAATTTCTAGCTAGCAGTCTCTGTCAAGGGACCGCCCCCACGTCAGGTGATCGTCAGTATAAAGGGGCGGTTCCCCATGCCTGCCTTCCAGTTCTTTCCCGCCGATAGCTAGTGCAGCACCTCGCAGTTAAGTTCATTGCTTCGCAGTCAATCGTCAGTAGTTTTACCACCTATTTTCACTTATTTTCACAATTTTCATTAGCCTTACCTACAGCTGCCGTGTATGTCGGCCCCGACTCACTCCGAGCACAAAAACAAGTGCGATTCTTGCGGCGCCCAGCTCCCGCATAAGAACGGACATTCCCAGTGCCTTTTTTGTCTAGGCCCCAATCATCCCTTTGAGAAGTGCCAGCTCTGACAGCAGTTTAATGCGGCCACCCGAAAGCGGAGGCAGCAGTCCCCGGAGGCCCACGTTCTTAAACAAAAAATGACTTCCATGGAAAAGGAACTGAAAAAACTCTGGTGGGCTTCTATTTCTCCGGAGGGCCACCACAAGAAGAAGGACAGGGACTCATCGGTCGCTGGGGTTGCAGTGCTGCAAGTAACACCTCCCACAGGAGGCAGTTCCGTGGTGGCCATCTTGGAGGTTTCCAAGGCAGCATCAACCCTCCCGTCAGGCTTGCGCTCGGGCCCCTTGGGAGCCTCCGTGTCTAAGGAGGCAGCCGCTCCCAGTAAGGTCACCCCCGTTCGGCCTTCTGGTTCGAGCGGCCCCAGTAAGTCGGACGTCGGCTCCGAGGCCCGCCTGGGTAAGGCCGTTAAGACACCCGACCCTCTGGGGCAGAGCACGGCCTCCAAAGCGCCCACCAAGGCTGCCCCTCCTTCACGGCCTTCATTGGGCACTGGGTCCGATAAGTTGGATGCCAGCTCCTCTGACGTCCGCCTGGATCCCACCGATAACACGGACATTGGCTCCTCCGATGTCTGCTCTGCGTTAGAGCTGACGCCGGACTCTTTGGGCCTATCCGTATTCCTGAGCTCCCCGCAATGCTTGTTGCATTCCAAGGCACCAGCATCTCCTTTGCTGGAGCCTGGGGATGGTAATCCTCCTTCCCCAGGTGACACGGAGGAGGAGGTGGGTACACTGCTGTGGGGTCTCCCTCCCGCTGGGCTGGACGCCGAAGCCAGCCTACCTGATGCCCAACAATATCCCATTGCCGGACACCGCCCCTATGCTGGGTCTGCTGCCCGCCAGGCCTACCGTTCCGGACCCGCCTGCTGGGCCATTTCCGGGGCCCTCTGCTCCAGCAGACCCCTGGGTATCCGACCCTGTCCTATCTAATGCCGTCCTACTCTGGCCCACAGTATCTGGCACCCCAGTACCCGACGCCGGCCTACTTGACGCCGCAGTACACGGTGACCCAGTACCCGACGCCGGGCTTCCCGCTGTCGGGATACAGATACGCGCCTTATGGATATTCTAAGTATCCGTATCCCCCTCCTCCTCCACCACCACCTCAGCCACCAGTGGACTTGAAGGAGGCTCTGGCTTCCTGGTGGGCTGAGGCCAAGGCTCAGCTCACCAGGGAGGTAGAGAGCTGTTTTCTAACGCCGGTCCTGGTTCCAGACCCCCTACGCCGGAGGCAAGAGACCCCCCGCACCCCCGGATACCAGAGGCGAGCCCTCCGGTTCCAGGGCAGGGCAGGATATGCTTCCCCGAGGGCTTCCCAAGGGGTCCATTCCTCCCCGCGCCGGGAGGAGGAGTCTTCTTCCTCTTCATCCTCCTCGGAGACCTCAGATGACTCCGATGGTCGTCCCGACCCGGACGACGAGCCACGCACTCTGGACAAGCCCAGGCCAAGGACTCCTCCAGAGGATCCTTCCTTTATGGAGTTCCTGCATAAAATCCAGGCAGTTCATCAGTGGCATTCCTTGGAGCCTGATCCACAGCATAAGAAACTCACTGCGAACCTGGATCTGCCTGGGACCGCTCCTACCCTGGTGGCACCCTGGATTGAGCCTCATGCTGACCTTGTCTCCACTATTTGGAAGCAACTGTCAGCATTAGCCCCCCTTCCTAGGAAGTTGGACAGGCTTTATCAGGCTTCGGAGGGTGTTGACTCTAAATTCACACCCTTGAGCTGATTCGGTCATGATTAGCGCCGCTCATGGCCAGAGGGCTAACCCCAAGCACTGGAGCTCGTCACCACCCGACAGGGAATCCCACCTTCTGGACCAGTATGGGAGGAAGGTCTATGCTTCTTCCTGTCTGGGTATAAGGGCCCTGAATTACATTGGTCAAATGGGGGATCACCAGAAGGTGATCCTTAGCGAGGTGGAGGCTAAATTGGACTCCCTTCCTGAGTCTCAGATGAAGCAGGAAGTGGCTGATCTAGTCTGGTCTGAGCAATCGGCCAGTCTGCACATGCTTCGTGCCACGTACGATGCAGTGGACGCTGCCAGTCGGAGCTCGGCTTTCGCTGTGGGTTTGCGGTGTCATGCCTGGCTCCAGGTGTCAGGTTTGGTCCCAGAGGTGCAGTCTGCTATCCAGGATGCATTCTTCAGGGGTTCAGTGATGTCAAGGACATCATCACTGATTTGCAGGAGAAGGGTACTGCACTTGTTTGTCAACTCCATGTACAGACCCCCTCAGGCGCAGCATCGTCCCTTTCGTAGACGTTCTCGGCAAAAGGCGAAACCTCAGTGAAAGAGGGTCAACAAACAACGGGCCCCTCCGGCTGTCAACCCCCCCCGCCCAAAAAAGCAGTGGGGGCTTCAGCTGTGACACTGCCTCACACCTCCTGACTCCTTTCCTCTCCCACAGCCTCTGGGCCTTCCAAAGGAACCGGTAGGAGGGAGATTCTCCCTTCATCTACCAGGTTGGGAGAGGATCACTTCAGACACTTGGGTGCTCCAGCTGATTGCAGAAGGACACTCAATAGAGTTTCTTTGGAAACCTCCTCGGAACCCCCCCCCCAGGTTGTCTTACTCCCCAGAACACCTTCTTCTGGTTCAGAAAGAAATATCCTCTCTTCTTCTGAAGGAGGCGATAGAGCCCGTTCCTCCCCAACTTCAGGGGATGACTGGTTACTACTCCCATTTCTTCCTGGTCCCGAAGAAGTCAGGAAATGTGAGGCCGATTCTCGACCTCAGCTCCCTGAACTTGTTCATGGAGTACAAAAGGTTCAGAATGCTCTCTCTGCAGAGTCTTCTGCCCCTTCTTCAGCTGGGACAATGGCTATGCACTCTGGACATGCAGGATGCTTACCTGAATATCCCTATTCGCCCTTCCCACCGCAAATACCTGCGTTTTGTGTTCCATGGGGACCACTATCAATTCAAGGCCCTCTCATTTGGTCTCTCCTCGGTGCCCCGAGTGTTCACCAAATGTCTTTTGGTGGTAGCGGCCTACCTGCGTACCCAGGGGGTGCAGGTTTTCCCGCACCTGGATGACTAGCTCCTGGTGGCCCCATCCAGGGAGGAACTCCTGCGCTTCCTTTCCCTTACCCTGCAGGTCTTTACCTGCCTGGGTATTACCATTAACCAGGCCAAGTCCCACCTGATCCCATCCCAGAGGCTCCAGTTTATCGGGGTGATCCTGAACACGACCTCCAGCATGGCATTCCTGCCACTGGACAGGGCGGCCTCGCTCCAGGCTCAGGTCAGCCTGTTGTCCAGCTGCAGGTGAGTCAGTGCCAGGTCAGTCCTTTGCCTCCTCGGGCTCATGGCAGCTGCTATTCTGACAGTCCCTCGCGCTCGGCTCCACATGAGAATCTCTCTGGACGCTTCAGTCTCAGTGGGATCAGCCGGTGGGTGACCTAGATCAACTAGTTCTGGTCTCCAATCGTATGGCTCAGGACTTGCAATGGTGTATGGTTCAGGAGAACCTTTGCCGGGGAGTTCCCTTCTGCCTTCTCCCCCCCCCACCTAGTCGCTAACTACAGACGTCTTGGGCGAGGGTTGGGGAGCCCATCTCGGGTCTCACAGGACCCAGGGCTCCTGGTCCAAGCTCAAGAAATCTCTCCACATCAGTGTGCTCGAGCTTCGGGCCATACTGTATGCTCTTCAGGCTCTGCATCTGTATCTGCTCCCCGGACATCTGGCTGTCCAGATGGACAACATGTGCATAGTCTGCTACATCAACAAACAGGGAGGAACTCGTTCCAACTCTCTCTGCAGGGAGGTGATGCGAGTTTGGGAATGGGCAGTGCAGCACAACCTTCTCCTCACGGCAGTTCACATCCCGGGGGTTGAGAACACGTTGGCAGACCACCTCAGTCGGTCTGCTCACGCTCACGAGTGGGAACTAGATAAGGGGGTAGCAGATCATATCTTCCTATGCTGGGGAACACCACAGGTAGACCTGTTTGCGTCTCCTCTCAACGCAAAACTTCCCGCCTTCTGCTAGCTAGCTCCAGGGTGCGCCATTTTTTGGAGAGACGCTCTGTCTCTAGACTGGAAGGGCAGATTCGTCTATGCCTTCCCCCTGATCCCCTTGATTCCGAGGGTCTTACAGAAACTCAGCTCAGAAGGAGCTTGCATGATCCTAATCACTCCTTTCTGGCCTAGGCAACTTTGGTTCTCTCTTCTGCAACAGTATTCAGAGGAACTTCCTATTCCTCTGTCGCAACTTTTGCTGACCCAGGATCAGGGGACCCTGGTCCATCCAGGCCTCAAGTCCCTTCAGTTGCACGCATGGCTTCTGCAGACATAGCTCAAGCTCGTTTCGGGGTTTCCCCGTTGGTAGCTGAGATTCTGGTGTAGGCCAGAAAGCCCTCCCCTAGATCTACCTATGCCATGAAATGGAAACAGTTCTCTATTTGGGCCGCTTCCTAAGATTTTGAGCCATTCTCTTGCTCTGTTGGGCAGTTTTTGGATTACTTGTGCCATCTCTTTGATCTGGGTCTCAGTCATTCCTCTCTGAAGGTTCACATGGCGGCCATCTCCGCTCACCATATTCCTTTTGGGGACAGGACTTTTGCACAGTTGGAAGTCTCTAAGACTTTCCTTAGAGGGGTTCTCCACTTGCAACCCCCTATTCATGCTCCTGCCCCTCCTTGGGATTTGAATTTTATCCTTGAGAAGCTTACTCTGCCTCCTTTCTAACTGGCAGCCTCAGCAGACCTAAAGTTCCTTTCATGGAAGACTGTCTTCCTAGTGGCCATTACTTCTGCTCGAAGGATTTCCGAGCTCCAGGCCCTCATGTCCAAAATCCCGTATTTGATTTTTCACAAGGAACATGTGGCTCTGTGTACCAACCCTAAGTTTCTCCCCAAGGTGGTAGTGGAATCTACGCAGAATCAATCCATGGAGCTGCCTGCTTTCTTTACGCAGCACTCCACTCAAGGGGAGTACCTCTTGCATACATTGGATGTTCACCGAATTTTGAGATACTACACCACCAGGACGAAGGATCTCAGAAAGACTGATCAACTGTTTGTCTCTTTTGCTCGAGAAAGAGAAGGCAATGCTGTTTCTAAGCAATGCCTGTCTAAATGGTTGGCTCATTGTATCGCTTTCTGTTATGACAAGTACAACAAGACCCTGCCGGGTCAAGTCAGAGGCCACTCCACCAGAGGGGTCACTGCCTCTGCTGCTTGTTTCAAGAATGTGTCAGCGGCAGACATCTGTGCAGCCGCAACTTGACTTCTGTCCATACCTTTACTTAAACATTACAATTTGACATTGCCTCTCCAGAGTGGGCTTCGGGTTGTTGTTGCAAGGTCTTCTTTCCAAGACCTTCACAGCCAGAGGGTCTACTTTTTGGTAGTTTCTCCTCCCATTTGCTTCTTCTTGTTCCAGATTGCTTGGGACTCAGTCCTATTTGTAACTACCTACTGCAAGAACCCTCTTGAAGTAAGATAGTACAGTTATGTAAGAACTTACCATAACAGTAGATCTTCAAGAGAATCTCTTGCAGCAGGTACATACCCGGCCTCCTTCTGCCTCCTTCTCGGAAAGAGCAACTTTTTATGTATTATTGTGAACTGAGGATCGAAAATAGAGGAATCTGATTGGCTGAGAACTCTTTGAAGCCGTGATGATATCGGGCTACATCATCACGGCTTCAGAAAAGTTCCGGTGCCACCAGCCTCCTTACTCTCTACTGTATAAGAACTATTTTTTCAAAATGTACTCCTACACCACCCAAAAACTCATTCATAAAACATTTTAAAATGTTTTTTAATTTTTTTATTTAAAAAAAACTTGAAACTCAGTTCATAATAGCAAGTAAGTCACACCAGGGTGTGGTATATCATGGGATGTCATCACTTCTTGGGTGGTTGGATGCACTCGGCCTGTGGCCTCCTGCCCAACCACCCAAGGCATGATGATATCTCATGATATACCACACCCTGTTGTGCCTTATTGCTTAATTATACAATGGCAAGAAAAAATCTTGGACTGTGATTGGTCAGTCTGGGACTGCACCAGTGATGTTAACCCAGCACAGCATCATGGGTCTAGTCCCAGCACTGTGAACCAATGTAGATGACCATGATGACCATTAGGATATCCTCTTTTTGCATCTCCTCTTAAGAAACAAAAATATTTTCCACACTAATAAAAACATTCTTTAAAATTATTTTTTATTTTATATATAACAACGAGCCATTAGAATATAATATGATTCTTCCAGGGTGTGGAATATTTAGATAACTCACGCCTCAGGTATTGGACACATTCGGCCTACGACCTCGTGCCCAACCACCTGAGGTGTGACGTTATCCCAGCACAACACACACCCTGTTGGGCATTATTGCCTAATTTACACAGAGGGGGTACAGTACCACCAGTCTCCTCAGTTCTCTCTGAGTCATGCTCAGCGAGCTGATAACTAGTGGGGGACTACGGATAATGGGGGCTGCCCACTTCCTTTATACCTGCAAGGAGTGATGACATCACAAGTGGGCAGCTCTCACTATGCACTGATGGTAAAATCTGTCTGGAAGAGTGCCCTCTGGTGGGCTCCCAAAAGTAGCACCTGCTGCAAGAGATCCTCTCAAAGATCTGCCATCACGGTAAGTACAAAACTGTACTTTACACAAAAGTGAACACAAGGCAAACACCACACATCCCCAGCTGTATACAAAGAGTGAGCATATATCACAAACATGGTATACCAATACATAAGGAAATACTGCACCTAAATCCAATTCTGTGAAAAAAAGTAATGAGATCAAAAAAGGAAGAAATCTCATGAGAGTTTCTACTGCAATATTGCCAGAGTTTCTTTTCACAGTGTCTTCATTTTATTATTTTGTCTGTGATGTCCAAGTCCAAGAAAAAAAAGAGTAAAAGGGACAAAAAAAAAAAAACAGTTGTGCGCCGGTGTCCTGTGGGAAATCAATAGTTGTGAAGGACCGACATCAGGTTTGCTGGACCTGCCTTGCCCTGAACATGATATGGCTTGCTGAGATGCCTGTTTTTCAGTGGATCTCTTTACCAATAAATTCCACATGCTGAAGCTCAGTGGTTCAATTCCCACCTTCAAAGGCACACCAAGAGCAAGTGTTGCCAAGCTCATGACCTTGGGCTTTTCTTCTGGGCCCATTCCTGCTACCTCTGGTACTGTAGTAGCATGGGACTCTCCTCACTTCACCAAGATATAGGAGGTCTTGGCAGTGGGTCTGGTGGACAGCTGGCCCCTTATGGGAGACCGACTGAGTACCCTTCTAGTCCCTTCACCCTGGGCAATGGACATCACCAGTGGTGAGCTCGAAGCTATATGCTTGGTCTACACTGGAGTACACCTTGGTGTCGGAGCCTGGTGCCACCCCAACTCCTGACACTGATTGCAGTGAGCGGAGGGTTGCCATCCGTAACATTAGGCCTCCTCCTGGTACAATTCACAGTGCTGGGAGAGGGACCAGCATCGGTGCTAGGTTGTTACCCTGTTGTGGAGGTGTTGCTCTCTGACTCATGAAGCCCTCATGGATCCGAGGAGGAGGCGGACAATGCCAAATCCTGCAAAGCACATGGTGTCCATTTTGCAGGGGTATGCAAATCAATTTTTTAGTACTTGTCGTAAGGAAAGTAGTGGTCTAAAATTACTTGCCCATAAAATGTTGTGCTTGTCCTACCCCCAAACTGCTCTCTAACATGGTTACCATGTTAAGGGACCAAACAAATTCACGTCTACGGACCATGTATGTACTGTCATTATGTATTATGATCAAGGAGATATTGTCTTTTAATTCATGAGCCAAAAGATGAGTCCTGTTCCATAATATAAAATACACCCTTAATCATGATCTGATTGTCAAGCGAGTGAGTCAAAGACAATTTCTCTTCCTTGCTCCTCCGACTCCATGCCTTCACTCTGCAGTGATGGCGTGCAGCTAACTGCTTCCTTCTTCTGTTGTAAGGTAAGGACCTCCTCCCTGTGGCAGGTGATGATCTTGAGTCTGTGGCCAATAAAAACCACCAGCATTGCTATGTTGCTGAAATCAATCAGAACAGTTTGCAGACGAACTGACCGGGGAGACAACATATACAAAAAAATTAAATGCCAGTAAAAGGATGGGGGATGAATGGTTCAGTATCCCAATACTGTAATACAGAGCAGGAAAACAGAAAAAAAAGTCACTTGTTCTTGGGCTGAAGTTGGCAGATCAAAGGATTTACCCTACAGAGATTTTAGGTCAGACTCGGATGTCGGGCAATAGAATTTGCACACCCCTGCATACTAGACAACGTGCCAGTGACAGCACTACTTTCTGATCTGTTCTCGGTTCCTTTGCCGTTTGCTGCACCAGACCAGCTTCTGATACTTCATGCGGTGTCAGGGACGGGGATGGCTCTCAGGCTGGTACCCGACCCGCCACTGAGGTCAGTGTTGGCCATGGGGCTCGGAGGGGTCCTGTGACTGTGTCTTTTTTTCACCCTGACTTCAGTGTTGGGAAGCGGCACCAACTTGGGTTCGGAAGGGGCTCAGCTGCAGAATGTAGCAGTGGGTCATCACAGGGAAGATTAGACTCTACTTCTGGGCCTTTTTTTTTTAATTCAGTATGCTTTTTGCTCCATACCCAACCGACAGGATCCACTCTGGTCATGGACCCCCTTATCTCCACCTCCGGATATGCCTGCACTCACCCTGTCACCCCTGGCTTTCTTCCCAGAGGGTGGGGTCTTGGCACCGAACCCTGTATCGGCGCCACGATATGAGTAACTGGTTGGGGAGCCGGCCCCAGAGGCTAATTGAGGCCCAGGGACAGAGCTTCATGTAGATGGCCAGGCACTGGATTTTTTTTCCCCCTGTAAGCAGGGGCAGGGACGTACAATGACGACCATTGTCCACCCCACCCCTGAGTTCAATTTGGTGTTGGTGCTTATGGTGAACCAAGCCTCCGCTAGGTGCCCCTGCTGCACTGAACACATAGTTCCCCCCTCACTAGAGAAGGAGAGCAGTCGGAGGATGCTAGATCCTTCCCCCCCCTCTGGCCGGCCCTCTGACAACCCGAGTTCATTCCTGAACCCGGGTCACTGGCGCCATAAGCGGAAATCCGACCACTGCACTGGTGACCTCTGGGCCTTCTGTCACATGGCAGCCACCAATGATGCCTTTGCCAGTCCATGCCTCACTGGTGCTTCCAGCAACTACTTCCCACACCTATGGAAGGAGCTGCCACCACTGCAGCTGGAGGTTGTCACTGCAACCAAGGAGGCTGATCAGCAGCTGGCTTGCCAAGTCAGTTGGCGGTGGAGATCACCCAAGCTAAAGATTCTCATGGTCCGTGAAGAGAAACAGTTGAAGGCTGTTTTTGAGGAGTCCTTGGACGACTTGGATCCTTCATCCATGACCTCATATCCTCATCCGGAGATCGATCAAGGGACTGACCACCAACCAAGGCCAGTGTCTTTCAGAGCTCTTATCCGATTGTACATGTGTCCATCTAGAGCCAGTCCAGAAAGATGTCAAGTATCCTTCCATGGACATTTTGGGCAGGGACGAATTCCCAGGGGGGGTGCTTTTCCCTTTGTTAAGGCCATATTGGGACCGGCCATGGATCTTTGGCAGTGTCCAGCATCCTGCCTGGCACCCTCCACCCATGTGGTCCACAACTACGTGGTCCCTTTCTGGGTTCTCAGACCACCCTTCGGCTGAAAGACTGGTTTCCAACTTGGCCTTTCACAAGTCCAGGGGCCAGATGGACATGGACATGCCTCCTGACATGGATTCCAGAAAAATTGATCATGCTGCTAAAAAGGTTTACATTGCAGCATTCTTGGGTCTACGCCAGGTGCGCTATGCCATCATGATGGCCAACTTTGGTTACTTCTTGTTTGGGAGTCTTTGATGAAATCCTTCCTCACTTCCCTGCTGACTAACAGTTGCCAGTGAAGGTGGTCCAAGACCATGGTTATTTGCCAGCTAAACAGCAGCTTCAGATGGCCTGGCTGCATCTGTCCACCTTCACAGTGGACTCCCAGCACAAGCTGGCCAATGCCCATTTTCTGGTCACAGACCTCTTTCGCCCTGGGGTGGAGGGACATCTAACCCACACTGAGAAGTCCAGTGCAACCCTTGACTCTGTGGCATTGTCCCAAAAAGATCAGGAAGAAAAGCCTAAGAAAAAGGCTTTGTAGTGATGTGGATGTGGTGTACTATCCACACACTAGCAGTATCCTTTCCCCTTTAAGAAAGGTCGGAAGTCTTTCGGTGATGTCACCAACCTAATGGCTGCCCTGGCTTAGGGTCCTCACGGAATCGCCCATCAAAACTCCCCAATACAGCAGAATAAACGTCAAATAATGACATAATGGCTACAAAAACCATAGGGAGTACAAAAGGCAGCAAATCGCATGCTAAAAAATTTGGAAATAGGCAGGATGCTGAAGGATTACCAGGCAGAGATGTCAGCAGTCGAAGTGTCTTGCCAGCCAGTAGTGCGGCCTTTGATCCTGATACAGATCAAGAGAATGAACGCCTGTCTAGATCCCACTTCAAAACTTTACTCACGGAGATCAAAGAATTTTGGGCGGAAAATAAAGAAAGAGTTTATGGCCCTGCAGACCAGAATACAAGAAGTTAAGGAAAAACTGGATGTATCAGAGAAAAGGCTTGGAGAAATGGGAGAGGAGACCCAACAGTTACATAACGTGGTCGATTTCCTCATAGACCGCCAGGAGAGCTTACATGGAAAAATATTAGATTTGGAGGCACGTTTGAGAAGAGATAATATGAGGATCTATGGGCTCCCAGAGGATACAGAAGCTAGAAAAATGGAAGAGTTTCTGGAAGATTTGCTTAAGGACGTTCTCAACCTACCCTCTCCACATTCCAGTTTTGCATTGAAAGAGCTCACCAAGCCAGCCCGGTGGTGCTGAGGGTTGAGGCACTGGATGCCACACCTCACGCTATGCCGGTGACCCGGGTTCGGTAACGGACCTGGGGAGCCGGGGCTGGCAGGGGGGGAGGATCGAGCGTCCCTACAGATGCTCTCCTCCCTCAGGGGTGGGATACCCGGGATGTGCAAGCGTCATGTCTCAGAAGGATTCGGGTGAAGCACCGGGATTCTAGTGATGGGCGACTCCAACTTAGGGGTCGGGAGGGGGATGTTACAGGCGAGGAGGCTAGACGTAAGTCAGCACATTACCTCTTGGGACGTAGTCCCAGCGCCCAGTGCCCCCAGGGATGGGACCCAGA
Organism: Neoceratodus forsteri; assembly: GCA_016271365.2. Taxonomy (NCBI): domain Eukaryota; kingdom Metazoa; phylum Chordata; order Ceratodontiformes; family Ceratodontidae; genus Neoceratodus; species Neoceratodus forsteri. Next base: position 361,354,115 of record JADMNL010000023.1, on the reverse strand, counting down.
CAAGAGGAAAACTCACTCAGGTCCTGATGACGGCCTCCTGGCTCAGACCGCCAAACCAGACAAGACCCCACTGTGCAGGGAAGGAGAGGAGGCACTCTAGGGGCAGATCCAGGGATGGCTAAGAACATTGAGAGGCCCGAAGGAGTAGGACCAAGAGGGTAGAAAACCAGGAGGGAGAAAAAGAAATTAAAAAAAAAAAAAGTAAGAGCTCACCAAGCCCTGTCTCAGAGGCCAGCTGATCCGAATACAAGACCTCACTCTATAGTGCTCAAATTCTCCAGCTATTGAGATAAAGAACATATGTTACACACAGCATGGGCTCAGAAAATAGTAAAATATAACTCAACTCGTCTCTTTTTCGATCAAGATTACCCCACAGAGATAGTCAGGATGCAAGCAGCCTACTCACCGATTCTGCTGACAGGACACTTGGAGAACATGGAGTCCGATTCCAGACCCCATACCCTGCGAAGCTTCGGGTGTTCTGGGACTCTAGGGTAATACTTTACCAGATGGCAGCAGAGGCCAAACAGGAATTCGAGAAGGGGATGGAGTTCTGCATCGAACCAGAGAGAACAGCAACACACATGCCTTCCACGCTCCCGGTGGCAAGGAAGCAGGACGCAGCAAAGAAGAGGAAGAATGCAGGAGGGATTCCAGAAAACACTGCATACACTCCAAACAACCCTACAAAAGACTCGCTCAGGAAAGGAAGGAGATTGTGCCACAGGAATCGAGGAGACCTGAAGGAGACCGGAGAACTCTATTTGGTGCGTTAATTTTTAAAGTGGACTCTCCCTAGGTGTTTTGTGGGGGGGGCATACCTCTCAACTGTCCCGTATTTTCAGGGATGTCCCTGATTTTGCCTCAGAAATTTCTTCTATCCCTCCTAAATTTGGCTTCAAACAACATGAAGTCTTGCTATATTATGACATATGCAGTATAACCCCAGGTTAGAACTGCTCCGGAGGTGAAAGAGTTAACTTTCCATGCAGGGCATGGAACCTTGAGCGTGAGCTCGGTTGAACACTCTGTCTGTTGTAGCTCAAACTTAAACTGTCAGATTCTTTACTCCGCCTCACTGAACAGTCGCTCCGGAGATTTCTCCTGCTGCTCGGTTCGTTTGTCAGTTAAAAAGTGTAATTCTCGGTTTATTTTACCAAAATTAAACCGCAATCGTCGGTTCAAGCTTTGTCTGTGGTATTGTAAGTAATAGATAGGCTTATGTTTATTTTCTTCTGTGTGGAACTTGTAAACGTCTTTTTCGGTTCGGTTTGAACCGATCAGATTGGTTTAAATTAACTTTCTAGTCCTTTAGAGTGCGGTTCCCGGTTCTTATCGGTTATAAAAAAAACTGATTTTATTACGTTTTTTTCCATGACCCGTAACACGGTTGGGAACCGATAAGAGAGTCTTGCTTGGCGGATTGCCACTAACGGGCAAGTTTTGTTTAGGCTGGCACTATGTCTGAGAAACCCAAAAGAAAAACTGGACCCACTGGGTTTCAGCACTGTGGCCTCTGTGGGGAAGCCTTTGCTAAGGCTGACCCACACACCACCTGTGTATATTGTCTGGGGTTTGACCACCTCAATACAGACTGCCAGATTTGTAAGAATTTTCCTGCTGCCACCGTGGAAAAGAGAGTTGGTAGGCTCAGGGAAAGGGAGGCCAAAAAGTCCGCTGACCCGGATGGCCAGCCGGTTCAGTTCCAACCGAACCTGAGGGTGCCCTCTGACCAGGCGACTGCTCGCAAGCGAAGAGCGAGCTCTGAGGAGCCAGTTCCAACTAAAGGGCTAGAAAGTCAGCTAGTGTGGAGCCAAAAGTTCTTTCTCCAACTGCTGAGGAAATAGCTAAAGCTATTCAAATTGTCCAGTCTTTCTTTGTTCCGTCCGAACCGACACCATCAGGGAAGCGCCGTTCTGACGGTTCCACCAGTTCAAGATTATGATTTTGAGGATTTTTATGAACCGGAGGAAGGGAGGAGTATGAGGAGAGTGAATGTGATTTTGAAAGTCTGATGTGCCCATTGAACCGACATCTCTCCAGACAGACCTTCAGGGTCCCCCCAGGCTATCTGAGTCCCTTCTCATTTTATGTTCTATAAGAAAGTTGCTGAAATTCTCCAACTCCTGTTGAGGAAGCTGTTGATGACCAAGAAGAGCCTGATTATGTAGAAATGATGGATATTCCAGAGTCTAGGAGACTGTCTATTCCCTTGCACAAACCTTTAGGAAACAGACAGTAAAATTCTTAAACTCCTCACTCTATCCTTCCTGTTGATAAAAGGATGGACAAAAGGTATACATTATCAGGCTCTGATACGGAGTTCCTCTCTCAGCAATGCAGCCATGTGGGGTAGTGCAGGCTGCAACCTGTGACAAGGCTAATATTCCTTTAGCTCTCACCCTCCTGAAAAGATTCCAGGAGGATGGATGCCATGGCAAAGAAACAGTACATGGCAGCATCTTTAGGACTCAGACAGGCAAATTATATGTTTATGCAGCTAGGTACCAGAAATCCAGGTGGGATGCTGTGCTGGCCCTAGCAAAACAGGCCCCTGACCAGCTTGCCAGGGAGCTGGAGCAGGTGGCTGCGGATGGTATTGAGGCATCCAAGGTGCAATTTCATGCTGCAGTAGACTCTAATGATGTTTCATCAAGAGTCATGGCTACATCTGTGTCTCTTCGCAGAATGGCCTGGCTCAGATGTACTGCCCTGTCACAGGATACCCAGTCTAAGGCTATGGATTTTCCTGATCTTCCCTTGTCAATCTTCACCATTCATTACTTCCTGGGTGTAAGCGAACGGCACCCGTCACGAGGAGCTTTTTTTTTTTTAAAAGTTTGCCTAACGGCACCGCCCCCGAGAGGACGCTGCGTGAGGGGCGGCTAGTAGCGACTGACCCTCCTCCAACTCAGTTCTGTTTCTCCCACCGTCGAGGCAGCACCTGTCCGCGCCAAGTGATTCAGTGTTTTCCTGTACTGCGAGTGTACCGTCTCCGTTTGTCGCAACCGCACCGTCACGGTAAGACTGTTCTTTTCTATCTTTTGGCGCCGTGTGTTTCCTACTGTGTTTTTAGTCTCGTTGGTTTCGCGTTATGTCCGGTTCTGGAGCTAAGCGCCTTTCGAAGACGGGCCGCGCCCCTATGCGTCGGTGTTCCTGTGGCCGGCATTTCTCCGTCTCGGACCGGCATGACGTTTGCCTTCGTTGCCTGGGACCCAACCATGATCTGGATTTGTGCGACGCCTGTTTCTCGATGGACCGTCGCGTCCTCGAAGTCCGCGCATTCAAGCTCGGCAAGGCCCCGCCGACTTTCGGGGGACGGCATTGCTCGCGGGAATCTCGGGCGAGATCTTTAGGCCTTTCCCCAGGTCCCCTCCCGGCCTATACAGTCCGAGGAGGAGGGGTCTCGTCCTATCTTGCCGAGGAGGAGGCCCCTTCCGCGGTGTTGGGAGGTTGAGCCCTCCCGGGCCGCGACGCTGACACCGCCTCGGCAGTCACCCTTCGAGGCAGGTCTCTCTGTCAAGGCCCTTGGATTTTGGGCCTGGCTCAGGTGGGACCTCGATGTTCCTGCCGGCGCGCTTGCTGATCCTGGCACCGTCATGGTGCCGGGTGACTGCGCGCCTGCTCCAGTGCCGCTTTTGATCCCAGCGCCGTTGGCGGTGCTGCTTTGGGCCTCAGTGCCGTTCGTGGTGCAGGTGGACATGGCGGCACCGTCGGCGGTGCCGCCTTGCCTCCCGACGCCTTCTCCTTCCTCCGGGCGGTGCCGGGCCTGCCAGAGCTGCTGGGGTATGGAGTTAGCCTAACTGCTACCGGTGTGGGGCGAGCCGCTCCTTGGTACCGGGGCTATTCAGCCCCGTGGCCTCGGGGACCCTGGGTGGCCAGCATTGAGGTCCTGCTGGTCTGCCCTCCTCGGAGGGCGATGACTCAGATGTGGGACCCATCCTGGCACCCCATTCTTCGGAATCTGGGTCCCCGGTGGCTAGGGTACCAGGCGGCGTAAGAGCGGGCTCCTCCTCTGTCCCCCACCGCCGCCTCCTGAGGGTTCCTCGGCTGGGGTGGCCAAGAGTCCCGGGGCAGACGTGGGGTGATGGAGGGGAGGCCTCTCTGAGGCCCGGTGACAGCTACCCCTGGGTGCTGTTGCCCTCTAGGGACAGGGGGGCGCTGGGGTCGAGGAGGAGGGCCTCTCGAGTCCCGAGGGTTGAGGCGCAGGTGGCCTGCTGCTCGGTTTTCTTTGGCCACCCCAGGGGGTGGGCAGGAGCCGGAGTGCAGAGCCCCGCCTCCCTCAGGGTTCTAGGTTGTCCTCCGCGGCGCGAGCGACTGCCCTTCTGATCCATGCAGTCCCAAGGCCATCACAGGGAGTTTCTCCCCAGGGCTCTTCCAGGCTCCGCTTCCCCAGAGTTCCGTTCTGCGGCCTGGTCTGATATCCGGGATCCCTCCTACTAGGGCTCCTTTCCCCGGATTCCAGAGCCCTCGCAGAGAGCAGTTGCCTCCTCGGAGGTGCTCCTCTCCCATCTCTCTGCCTTCACCACCCCCGCTCCCGGGCCATGTCGGTCCTACGGGTCCGTTATCCTGGGAGCAGTTCAGAGGTTCTGCGGCGGCCTTCCCCTCATATGTTAGATACATGCATGAGCGGGTCTTTCGACTCTCCCCACCACCGCAGGAATCCTCTGGACATTCCAGCTCCCCATCATCCTCGTCTCCCTCCTCTGAGGGAGAGGAACCCCCTGCTCATCTGTCCTCCGATGCTGATTTCACTGAATATCAGCCGCTCTCGAGGATGGTGAGGGATCTTCGATTTCTATGTTCGAGAGACAATACTAAACGGGAGACACGTGAATTCCTTGGTGAATTCAGTGCCCAGCATTTGGTGGTACCTTCCTGGCCTATCCTTCCAGAGGCGCCTATCCGGTCCTGGCAGTCCCCTGCCGCTTCTTCTCCAGCCCCGGCTGACTGCCAGCGTGGGTATTGTGCCCTCTGAGTCTCTAGGTTCCTTCCAACCCGACCTCTGGTTTGGTTTACCTGGATACTCCTTCTGGGCGCTGCTGCCTGGCGCCTCGACTGCCACCGGATCCGGACTCTCCAGTTCGACCGCTGGTGAAGAGTGTTCTCTTCTTCTCGCGTGAGTGCCTCTATTGCATCACATCAGGCTCACCACGCTGCCTACAACCGGCATTTGTGGTCGATGATGTCCCAGCTGCTGGCATCAATGCCTGACACGGAGCAAACCAGACAAGCCGTTGCCCTCTCCGCGGTAGGCCTGGAGCTGGCAAGACACCAAGCAAGGACATCTTATGACGCCAATGAGGTGGCTTCCAGGCTTGCGGGGAACAGCGATCTGCATCAGGCGGACGGCATGGCTTCGTCTTTCTAAGTTGTCACCCCTGGCCCGGCGTAGGGTGATTCGCTCTGCCTTCCGGGGGACCCGTCTTTTCTCTTCTAGAGCTAGGAGACTTTTACAGGGGCTCCCTCCGTCTCCTCGTCCCTCGGAGGCACCTCCTAGCTCTTCTCCCACTTAGGCTTTCTGAATAAGCCAGGGTCTTCCTTCTGTTTCTCACCAGCAGAAGGCTGGGGTCTTGTTCCCTCAGGGTATGGCCTCTTCCTCTCCAGGGAAGAGGAGCTTTGTATCACTTAGGAGATTGAATGGTGAAGATTGACAAGGAAGATATGAAAATTACGTACCTACCGTAATTCTTGATCTTCTCTTGTATCTTCACCATTCATTACTTACACCCGCCCACCATCCCCTCAGTGGCCTCTTCCTGTGGCTTCTCCACCTCCCGTCTCCTTCCTCTCTCTGCAAAAAAAAAAAAAATCCTTAAAATGTAGGAAAAATTGCTTAATTTTTCCAAAAAAAAAAAAAAAATCTTCTTGGGGGGTTCTAATTTTCCAGAAAAATTACTTACTCTAAGATTCATGGGCCATCTCGTGGATTGCTTTGGCGATCAGACTGCACAACTATCTCTTGCCATCCTTCTGGTGAGATACCTCTGGGGTTTTGGCCTGGCTCAGGCTATTCAGTTTTGATCCTGCAATCCCGTGTTCCAGATATTACCCTGAAATCAAAATCTCCCCTTCTTGCCTTGCAGAGCAGAGGAACGGGCACGTCTGTTCCTTTTTTTCTTTCTTTACAAAAAAAAAAAAAAAAAATTGGTGAGGGAACCTCTTCCGACTGCTATAGGCATCTTGGTATTGGGGTCATGCAACTAGCCTGCAAAAATTTTATTTGTAAAAAAAAAAAAAAAAAGGAAAACAAACAAGAGGGAAATGAGAGGGTAGGCTACCTTCTCGCTAGTTCAGATATTGGTTTCTCTTTAAGTGTCCTCCCGGACAATTTTTACAGAAGAGCAGTGCTGACCATATCCAATCCCAGCCAGCCCAAGCCTTTGGCCTGCCTTGGCCAGTCTGTCTGAGTCCCATTTCTATGCTTAAAACGCCTGAAAGGCTTACATTTTCCTTTTCTAAGTCCCAGAGCAGCACTCTCCTGCTGCCTGGGGTTCATTCTCCCTCCTCGGGTGTCCTCAAATTCTAGGCCTTTCATGGCCAGGAACCCGAGGGCGGTATCAACAACAATGGCATGTTGAGGATAAGGACTATGCCCTCCTGAGTCTTTCTAGTGGGTTTGGTGAACCTTCTCTTCAGCTCTATCTCCGGGATTCTTGCTTCCTGTTAATCGAGCCTGTCTGTAAGCTAACTATGCTCGTTGGGCATCCTGGTCCCTTCAACATCCCATCTCTCTTCTCTTCTTCTTCTTCTTCTATTTTCTCATTTCCTTCCTTATCTCTCCTCCTAGAGTCGCCCAGGTAAGGAGGCCCTGCAGTCCCTAGGCTAGGGATACTCTTATCTCCTCTGTCCTTCCTCCATCAGCTTATTCCTTTTCAGTTCATTCTTCCTTGTTTTGCTATCCCTCGGCTATCTTGCCTCGCTATCTATATTTTCTGCTTTTGCCCCTCCGGCTCACAGAACTGAGTTGGAGGAGGAGTCGGCTACTAACGGCGCCCCGCATGACGTCACTCGAGGGGCGGTGCCGTTAGGCAAACTTTAAAAAAGTTTCATGACGGGTGCGCCTCCGGCTTACACCCAGGAAGTAATGAATGGTGAAGATACAAGAGAAGATCAAGAATTACGGTAGGTACTAATTTTTATTTGTGGGCAATTCTCTGTTTGGGGAGCAGACAGAGAATTATATGAAGAAAATGGATGAGTATAGGACCACCTATAGGAGTGCACAGACCAAAGAAAGGCAAGCCACTCCTCAAAGGCAGCATGTCAGGGGCAGGCCTTTTCATAGGCCTTTTTACCAAGCCCAGGCCTCCTCTTCTGCTTATGCCCAGAGGGGGTTCTTTAGAGGAAGAGGCAGAAGGGGGTCTAGTAAGCCTGCTTCTACCCCTCAACCCAAAGCCCCTGCAAAACAGGCTCCCTGATGGGGTGGCCAGGGCCGATTCTCCACTACCGGTAGGGGGCAGGCTGGCTTACTTTGTCCAGGACTGGAAGTCTTTAACATCAGACAAGTGGGTCCTGGAAGTAGTAAGCCAGGGACTGGTTCTCAGCTTCAAAAATTTCCAAAGATGAGAGCCAGGTCCTTTCCACCTGCAAATCCATCAGAGGCACTTGCCCTAGAAACAGAAGTTTCTTCCTCCTGGCTCTCAGAGCTGTGGAAAGGGTTCCACCCCTACACCAGGGCAAAGGGTTGTACTCAGGTACTTTCTTACCCCAAAAAGACAGGAGAATGGCGGCCCATCCTGGATCTCAGGTATCTAAACAAGCACCTTTTAAAACCAAAGTTCAAAATGGTGACTCTGGGAATTATTTTACCTCTCTAAGGCCAGGGACTGGTTAGCCTCCTGGACCTCAAGGATGCCTACTTCATGTTCTCATCAGAAGCTCCCATCGAAAGTACCTCAGATTCGAACTGCCCTCAGGCCATTACCAGTTCAGAGCAATGCCCTTTGGCCTCACCTCGGCCCCGAGGGTGTTCACAAAATGCCTGGTAGTAGTAGTTGCCCACTTAAGAAGGCAAAAGATTGCCATCTTTCCTTATCTGGACGACTGGCTCATTGTAGGCCAGTCTCCAGACCAGGTCAAACTACACCTACAAGTAACTCAGCAACTGCTTACATCTTTAGGTTTCCTTCTCAGTCTTCCAAAGTCAGTTCTGGAACCTGTCCAGCTTCTCACCTTCATAGGCGCAGAACTGAACACAAAAGAAGCCAGAGCCTTCCTCCCTCTGGAAAGAGCAAGGACTTTGGTCTCTCTGGCCTCTTCTTTCACCCTGCAGGTCTCTTGACCAGCAAGGCATTTTCTACAGCTCCTGGGGCACATGGCTTCTTCTACAGCAGTAGTGCAGGGAGCAAGATTTCAGATGAGGGAGATTCAGTTCCATTTGAGAGCCTTTTGGTCTCAAAGGACAGATCCTCCAAACCAAATTGATCTCAGTGACTCGAACCCTGATCCAGGCCCTTCAGTGGTGGCAGGACCAGAGCAATTTGAGACAGGGGGTTCCCTTCATTCCCCCATCTCATTCCTTGACCCTTACTACAGATGCATCCCTCTTGGGGTGGGGAGCTCACATGGGCGACCTTACTACCCAGGGGTTGTGGTCCCTTCAGGAATCTCTGCTCTACATCAATTTGTTGGAACTCAGAGCAGTTTTTCTAGCACTCCAGGTTTTTTCCACATCTGTTCAGAACAAGGTTGTTCAGGTCAGAACAGACAATACCACTACAATGTGGTACATCAACAAGCAAGGGGGCACTCAGTCTACGGCCTTGTGCACCAAAGCAATGAAGTTGTGGTCTCTGGCTTATTCTCTGAACGCCTTCCTTATGGCAGTTCACCTTCCAGGCAAGGACAATGTCCTAGCGGATGCCCTCAGCAGGATTTCCCAGGGCCATCACGAATGGGCACTGGATCCCCTAGTACTGGAGGTAGTATTTGCCAGATGGGGCACCCCTCAGATAGATCTCTTTGCAGCCCCAGACAATCACCAACTTCCCCTTTTTTGCTGCAGGCCCCCAGTGTTGGGAACAGTCCCTCTGGATGCCTTCCTACTCAGTTGGGAAGGGAAGTTTCTCTATGCTTCCCCTTCCTCTTCTTTTCAAGGTGCTAGTAAAAATCAGATCTCAACCCTGCAAGATGATCCTGATTGCTCCAGATTGGGCCAGGCAGCCCTGGTACCCACTCCTCATGTCCTTAGCAGTCCACCTTCCCCTGTGTCTTCCCAGGAATCACAACCTGTTAACCTGTGCCCAGGGGAGAGTTTGGTATCCGAACCTCAAATCTCTCAATCTCAAGGCATGGCTCTTGAAGAGTTAGAGTTTGCTGACCTACACCTTTCCCAAGGTGTATTGGAAATCTTGAAGGCCTCTAGGAAGCCTTCCACCAGGGCTACTTATAATTCAAAATGGAAAAGATTTTCCATATGGTGTGCTGGTAACTATATTTCCCCAGAATCTGCTGGCGTGCCACGATCCTGGATTATTTGGTGCATTTGAATTCTTTGGGGCTGAGACCAGCTACCCTAAAAGTGCACTTGGCAGCTGTGTCTGTCTTTTTATCAGCAGGTAAGCCCTCTTCTTTTTCAGCTCACCCTGTATTCTCCAAGTTTTTTAAAGGGTTGCTTCACACCAACCCTCTGTTCAGGAACCCTGCCCCTGCTTGGGATCTTAATATTTGCATTGCTCAGCTTATGCAACCCCCTTTTGAGCCATTGTCTTCAGCAGAGCTTAAGTACTTGACCTGAAAAACTGTGTTTCTGGTAGCCATCACCTCTGCCAGGCGCATAAGTGAGCTACAAGCATCGTCAGTGGAGCCTGATTTTATCTCCTTTCACAGAGATAAGGTGGTCCTCAGGACTAACAGAAAGTTTTTGCCTAAGGTGGTTTCAGACTTCCACCTTAATCAAAACTGGACTGTCTGGTATGGTATAGGCTGCAAGCCCATTGGCTCTTGCTCTGAACCAATGGGCGTGCAGCCCCTACCCAGGCAGTCAGTCGGTGGGCCCGGCGGCAGGCGGGGGATGCTGCCGCCCACCGCGCGGGGAGCGGGTGGTGGGCTTCGTGGGTGGGTGGGTGGGGTGGGGGGACACTAGGTCACCAGGGATGTGTTGGGGGGGTTGACAACTACATCCCGCGATCGGGATTGTCGGTCCACTGGACCACCAGGGATATGATCGGGAGGTGGGGGTGTGTGTTTGAAAACTCCAGCCCGCGATCGGGCTTATCGGTCCACTGGACCACCAGGGATATATTCGGGAGGTGGGGGGATGTTTAATTACTTCAGCCCGCGATCGGGCTTATCGGTACACTGGACCACCAGGGATGTGTTGGGGGGAGACACATTGCTGCCCGCGATCGGGCTGGTGAGGCGGGGTCTTTAAGCTATGCCCACGATCGGGCCAGTGGGGGGTGGTGGTGGGGTTTTTACACTCTTTTGCCTGCGATTGGGCTGCAGGGGGCGTCGTTCTGATGGCTGCTGCCTGGCAGGGTGCCAGGCGCAAATCCTCCGAGGATGGGCGCACTGCTATGCTAATATGCAGATGGACCATAATCACATGCAAATGGCCCCCCTGCGCCTTGCAATGAATTATAGCCCCATTTGCATGTCACCTTTGAATATCGATTTTGGCATGGCTAATGGTACTGCGCCACCGCAGGTTGAATGCTCCACTTTGTCAACTTGCGGTGGTGCAGTTCCACTGCGCCACTGAACAGTGGCTGTGGCTGGGGTGATATTCAAAGGAGTTGCTCAATAAGCGCAACTCCTTTGAATATCACCGACACCACCCCTGCTTAACTATTTCTTTGCAGACATGAAGGGCTTGCGCCTATGAATGGCGCAGTTTGAATATCCAGCCCTTTGAGTTAAAGTGGATACAATATATCAGAGACATACAGAGTAAACCATTCATAGGTTCATAGCAATGAATAGAGAGGACCTTGGACAATAAATTATCAGGTGACATCATATAAACAGAACAAGGTACACAAAAACAAAAACAGGTAACACAAAAGGAAGAAATAACCATTGAGAGCAGGGGGTGTAATTAAGGAAAAGGTTGGTAAGTGAGGAAAAGGGGAGCAAGCCATGAAATTAGATTGTATGAGTATGTGTAAGTGTAAGGGAGATGCCTGCAGTGCAAGATTGTATATGGGCAGAGAAAGGGAACCGGGACAGGCTGAGGCAGTAAGAGGGTTATATAGAGGTGAGGAAATACTATTGTATGGCAAGAGACATCAGTCATTAGGTAGGGTGAAAGCAGGAACAGTTATCAGCAATCAGCAGATTTGAGCGCAATTTTCTCTTAAAGCATGTGTGGGAGCTAGAAAGTCTAATGTCAAGGGGAAGGGAATTCCACAGCTGTGGAGCCACATGCTCAAATGCAACAGTTCCTTTCCTCGTGTGGCACCTCGGCAAATTCAGAAAGGATTTATCAGCTGATCATAGACCATAGAATGTGTCCTGAGGAACAAGCATAGCTGCAAGACACCTAGGGGTTTGATTGCGAATTACAGAATCAATAAGAAAGCCAAGGTAGTATTTCCTACTAGCTAACGGAGAGAGTCAACCAAGATCATTGTAAAGTTGACAGTGGTATTTAAGCCGAGGAGCAGAAGAGGCATAGCGACATATGTTGTTATACGTAATATCCCATCTGAGTAGGTCAGTTTTATGAGCAGCCCCAAATAAGGGAGCCCCATAGGTTAGGGTGGGGAGCAGAATCCCCCTCACAATGGCCATTTTAGCCGATGGCATGAGCATATAACTAGTCTTATATGCAACAACCAGTTTGGATTTGACAGCTCTGCAAACAGACTGTACATGAAGATAAGATCAAGATATTGATCTAGCAGGATGCCCAGGTACTTGAAAGAGGTCACACATTCCAGTAATTGACCTTCTAAGTCCTGCACCGTCAGTACTGTTGGTCACGCCGGGAGCTTTGGGGCCGATCCAAGCAGCATAGCTTTAGTTTTGCTAGTGTTGACAGCCAGTTTGTGGTTGTATAGCCAGTTTTGGATATTGTTAAAGTCAGAGGAAAGGGTTGTATTGATAGTGTCTATATTAGTAGAACTTGTATAGCTGACAAGATCATCAGCATATAGAATAGCAGAGCAGGATTTTAGAGCAGCTCCAATGTTATTTATATAAAGAGAGAATAGGAGGGGCCCTAGGATGGAGCCCTGAGGTACACCAATGTTAATGGTGGTACTGTTCGATAGAGAGGAATTAAATTTCACCACTTGAGTTCTATATGTCAGGTAGCTTTCATACTAGTCAACAACAGAGGAGGTGAAATGCAGGTGTCGAAGCGAGGAGAGAAGCAAAGTATGATCAACAAGGTCAAAAGCCTTTGTGAGTTCAATAAAGACAGCACCAGTCAGATTGCCAGTATCCATTTTGGAAAGAGTGTCTGTGGTGAATTTAAGGAGTGCAGTCATTGTGCCATGTCCTTTCCTGAAGCCATGTTGGGTGTCCGAGAGCAGACTGTGCTTAAGTAGATAGTTGTCTGAGTTGCGACAATTTTCTCCAGGATTTTGCTCAGTACCAAGAATATGGCAATTGGTCTGTAGTTCATGACAATCCTAGGATCCCCTTTTTTATGTACAGGTGTGATCCAAGCAGCTTTCCAGAGGTCAGGGACCATTCCACCTAAAAGTGATAATGTACAAATTTTGGCCAGCTGTAATGCAATAAGGGGAGCTGCAAGTTTCAAGAGGCGTGGTTCCAGGGAGTCTGAGCCAGAGCTGATATGATCAGAGATGGATCTCAGGAGCTTCAGGACTTCCTTTCTAGACCCAGTCTTAAAATAGAATGGAGGAGTATAAGGAGACACAGGGGACAACACTTCCAGCTTATCCAGAGAGGTTCCTGATGAGGAGTGGGAGGACACTGCAGTGGGATTGAAGGAAGAGGTATATTGGGAGAGATCAGAGAAATGCAGGTTGAAAGAATTAGCTATGGTTTGTGAGTCATTGCAATGCACATCATTTATCAGTATATCACCATGGGTAGTTGACTGTGAGGATCCTTGGAAGGATTTGATGTGTGACCAGAATTTTCTGGGATCATTGGCCGAGTTAATCAGTAGGTCTTTACAGTACTTGCTCTTAGCAGCTCTGACTTGTCTTTTACATGAATTTCACAGCGTACGGTAAGCGTTGAAATCTGTTTTTTATCTCTAAGGTGCAAACTTTTGAGCAAGTCTTTGTTTAGCCATCTTGTTTGTTTACCCCTCACTCTCTGGGTGATCTTTGGGGCATGTTTACATTGAACCATAAGGAATTTAGTGATGAAGAGGTTAAGGGCGTCCTGAGGACAGTGTGATAGATAGATCTCCAACCAATCAGTTCAGGAGACGTCATACAGCAACACCTCTTTGTCTAGGTGAGCAAAGTTTGTGAGAGTGATGAGACGTGGTGAAGGAGATGGAGGTGCCCCCAAGGACAGCATGCTGAAAGTAGGAGAGTGGTCAGTTAAGACATCAGCAAGAGTACCAGTGGCTGAGATATGTTCGATCTGGTTTACCAGCACCCAATCCAATAGTGCGCCTAGTGGTGATGAAGACAGACGTCTAGTCGGCACTGTTACCATCTGATGCAGGTTGTAGCTATGGAGTCAGAGATTGAAGAGAACTGAGAGCTGCCCAAGCCAATTTAAGTTTAGGTCCCCTAAGATGGCAACCTCACTATGATTACAATTCTGAGAGGTATTTTCCAACAGGTACTCTAGACCCGTAATCCCTCCCGCTGGGGGGTTATATGTACAGATAACATGCAGTTTCTTGGCTCCCAACGCAAGGGTAACATGCAATTATTCACATACCGATTGAGCATCTGGGATAGCGAGAAGAGAGACAGTCAGATTATTTTTGTAGTACAGAGCAACTCCACCACCACGTTTGTTCGATTTTCTATCCCTTCAAATAACAGAGTAATTTGGCAGGGAGCAGAGGGAGTCAGTAACCAATGGTTTTAGCCAGGTCTCAGTGAGACAGAGGATATCAGGATTGTACAGTTTGACCCATGACTCCAGTTCCACAAAGTGACACATCAAACTTCTTATATTCAAGTGTACAATTAACAGCCCATGTTTGGACATACTATGTATGTCATCTGCTGAGAAGTAAGCATCTAGTGGCCCAGGATTTGTGTCTCTATATCCCCAGATAGCAGAATGGCAATGATGACAAGGAACCACAGCCCCACGTTTAGAAAAGGATGGGATAATGCAGACTTGTTCCGTAGTTTCCTAAACATATAGAGAGAATGGTAGGGACAGCCCTTTTGGCAGAGAAGATTAGTTTGTAGTATCCTTGCATTATAAACAATAAGGTTGGAGAAAGTAAAATCGTAGTGCTCAGTCCTAGATTTATTTGAGCTATCCTCATTCCATAAGGATAGTGTAATTCTGTCAAGGCAAAGTATGACAAGAAAAGTTACGAGGGCAACCCCAAGACAGCTGTTGGACATGGTGTGACTGTTGGTACAACACTGGTTCAACTCATGACAGAGGCCACCCAGGGTCACAGCTAGGCAGGGATTGACAAGAGGCTTTGGCTATGCAAGACCTTGCAGGCATGCACTCCCCAGCCCCATTACATTGATAGCCTGGGGCACACCTACTCAAGTACAAGTGCAGGATGTGAAATCCTTTTGTCCTTGTGCTTCCTTTGTTATTTAAAGAGGTTGTTTAAAAGCCCACAAATAGATCCCTTAGGAGCAAGCCAGACAAAAATGTGGATTTGAGCAGGACCCAGAGTCACTGGAGTTTGTCAGACCTAGTTGCTTGATTTCTGTTTTGCTTGGGATAGCTTCCAAAAAGTTGATTTTAAACTGAAAATGCAAATACCTTGCGGTGATGTTTTGCAGAAAATCCAGTCCAGAAGATCTTCACAGATGTAGTGAGCAAGAATGGTGTAGTTACTCCAAGCAGAAGATCTTGTAAATCCCCAAAAACGTAGTTACAGACAAACACAAACAGCCTCCCACATGCCCTTAAGAATACGGAGCATCAGCATATAGGTGGCAAACTTATGAAGCTTAGCTGACATTTTTTTCTTTATACCATCGCCTGTTACAGCAGCCTAAGCATTTAGCTACATAATAGAGCAGTTTTTTTTTTAATTTAGTTGTTTAACCAGGTATAGCACACTAAGCTGAAAGCTTTTTTACAGGAGCGACCTGGGAGCACAAGGAGGTTAAGTGACTTGCTCAGGGTCACACAGTATGCAAGTGGAAGCTGTGAGATTCAAACCCAGGTCTGGTCTGCTGGATGTCACCAGATTTGCAGCTCAGAGCCTTAGACCACTGCACTATACTGCCTCCTATGTTTATGTTACAGATGCTCAGGACAAATGAACACCCCAGTTAGACTGTATAGATAAAGCTGATACTGACTGTTTTTCAGGTTTTGCTTAATCGTTCCTCCTTATTAAATGACTTTGGTGTTCTTAGTTTTTATAAGATGCCTGAGAGCATAATGGGTAGGGAGAGGGCAAGTTCCTCTTCCGAACAGACGACAGGGCGATCTGGGAGGAGACTGAGGCCTGGCAGCAGGAATCCTCTCTTTTTTTTCTCGGATTCTAAGGCTGGTGATGTATTTTTTGATGCTATATGCATCAGGCCTCAAGATATCTCAGGCCCAAAGAGGACTGGCCCATGGACAGACCACTTCTCTTCCGTGGGGTGCGGGGGGATCCTGAAAGGGAATACCCTTCGCACGATGGCAGGGGGCGAAGAATAATGCCCTCCTACCTAGGAAGTGCAACTGTGAATATGTTCTGTCTTGTTTTTATGTTTTCTGGTTTACAGTTTAATGTTTCTCTAATGTTAAATGTTATGGCCAAGCTTGACAAAATGTTATATTGTGCTGAATGCTTAAACACTACACCCACAGAGGTAGTAATAATGGGTAAAAACCTTAGAAGTAGGATAGATATGGTAGGAAACATATTGCAGTATACCACTAATTTTACAGGACAATCAAGTGCAAGGAACCCCCATGTGTATACCCTCTGGGACACAGTGAAAACGTGCTTAGAGGGGACATCATAAAGTATACAGCCCATTATAAGAAACAACAACAGGAGAGGTTAGAAAAACTACACTCACAACTTAAAGATTTACAAAGGCAACATGCTGCAGGGGATGGAGGAATGCTACCATTGATACAGGCAACAAAAGACCAGATGCAAAATCTTTTAGAAGTATGCACAGAGTGGGCCCTTCAATGTATACGACAGAAATATTATGACGGGCGCCCAAGGGCCACTCGATTATTAGCTCACCGTCTACAGCGACTACAAACTCAGGGAACCATTACCCAAATAAGAGACCCCACCACGAAAAAATTAACTAACTTACCCCAACAAATAAAACAGAGCTTTCAAACATACTACAAAGCCCTGTATAACCCTGATCATGAAACTGACCGAGAAGCGGTCAAATGGTTCCTGGCAGGCCTTAACCTCCCTAGAGTTTCACAGAAACAGCAACAGACAATAGACCACCCCATAATCCGAACAGGAAATAACTGAGGCCATTGCGGATCTGAAAACCCACAAGAGCACAGGTCCTGATGGATACTCGGGAGAATTTTATAAGGTATTTCAGAATAAGATAACCCCTACACTGCTGGCTGCCTGTCATGATGTGCAAGAGGGAGAGGGAATGCCGGATACCTGGAGATATGCATCTGTCTCTAGTATATTAAAACCAGGCAAAGACAAAACAAATTGTGCCTCTTATCGCCCTATATCCATCCTCAATGTTGATTATAAAATATTTGCCTCGATAATGGCTAAATGGTTGGAGCCTCTGCTAACCCAGCTCGTAGACTTGGATCAAACAGGTTTCATTCCTGGCCAGCAGACTCAGGATAATATTCAGAGAACTCTGCATTTGACCCACCATGCCACCCCGTTGGATGCTCCATTCTTACTATTGAGCTTAGACACTGAGAAAGTGTTTGACCGGGTGGCGTGGCCATTCTTGGAGACAGTGTTGGAGGGACTGGGTATGCCGTCTGATTTCACGCAAATAATTTCAGCTATATATTCAAACCCCAGAGCATATATAAAGATAAATGGGTCAATATCTACCCATATTCCATTAAAGTGGGGCACACGACAGGGGTGCCCTCTGTCCCCTTTACTTTTTGCCCTATACCTTGAGCCTCTTGCTTAAATAATTAGACAATGTACAGCAATAAAGGAATTTAGAGCAGGTGGGGAGGAACATAAATTATCCCTATATGCAGATGATTTATTAATTTATATGACAGACCCAGAACAGTCATTGGAGCCTTTGTGGAATTAATTGGATGCGTACGGGCAGCTGGCAGGATATAAAATTAATTCTTCCAAAACAGCAGTGCTTCGAGTAAATTACGACCCTTCCCCTGATATTCTCATTAGATTTCCCTTTCGATGGAATATGAGTCATATTAAATATCTAGGTATCCACATAGGGACCTTATATAAAGATTTATTTGATCTTAATTATATTCCCCTTAAACAAACTATAGTATCTGAATTAGAGAGATAGAAGGTATTACCGTTACCACTTATTCAGAGAACAGAAGCAATTAGAATGACTGTCCTGCCCAGATTTCTCTATCTCGCTCAGACATTACCAATCCAGGTACCCGAGGACTACCCGAACACTCTGCATAGAAGGTTCTCGGTATATATATATGGGCGGGCCAAAAACCAAGAATTAGATACGCTATACTACAGCTACCAAAGAGTAAGGGGGGGCTTTGCACTACCTAATTTTAGACTTTATTATTTAGCAGCACAGATTAGAACTGTTCTTTACTGGCTACATCAGGAATACACAGCTAAATGGAAAACACTAGAACGCTGAGAGGAAGATCTCTGGCAGCTTATGGTTAAGCAGGGTGTTGTTGGCTGTCCCCCCTAGCATAAGCTTGGAGGATATAGCTAACCCATATACCCTGTCCAGTGATCCAATGCTGGTGAAAGATTCTGACCACTAAGGAGCTTAGTAAATGGAGACCATTGTTGTACTCTTTATCCTACATGGATGGATTCCTCCCCCCTAGGATGGATATGGGGTATCTTAGATGAGAAAGGCAGGGACTACATCTAGTCAGGCAATTTATACACCAAGGATGTCTGTTGACCCAGACAGAATTAGAACACCGTTATGGGATTTCTGCTAGGGACAGACTGAGGTATTTTCAAATTAGAAATTTTTTAAAATCACTTTTGGGGAACCTTTGGGGAGAGGAGCCAATTTCTCAAATAATAGAAACGTTATACTCCGCGGTGGAGGGAAGAGTACCATCCTCACATCTGATTTCACTATTATATAGCGCACTTAGAGATATAGGTGAAGACTCAATGGAGTCAGTGAAACTAGCATGGGAGAAAGATTTGGGAATGCAGATCCCAGATGAACATTGGGAGAGACATGTTAACACCTCCAGTCGAATATTACATCTAAAACTTGGAGTTTTCATGGAAATTCACTGTGCAGTACTTCAGACCCCCAAAAATTCAGGCCAGGTATGGACAGGGTAGGAGAGCAGATTGCTGGAGGGCCTGTAGGTACTTGCCTGCATCCCACGCTCATGTTTTTTGGAAATGCCCAAAACTTCAACCTTTTATTTTAGAGATACAGGATGCACTAAAACAACTGTGGAATCCCTCAGTTATTCTCTCCCCGCTACTGTTTTTCTTTTCGGTCTACCCCCAGGAATGTAGGGATAGACCATCCAAGAAACTTTTAAAACTCTCTCTACTGGCTATTAAGAAAGCTATAACCAAGAATTGGCTGGGGCAAAAACTTTCCTACCCTAAAATCATGGCAAGACTTAATGATAGAATTCTATAGAATGGAGAGGATTACTGCTTTGCTGAATAAACAGGAAGAACAATTTGAACTAGTATGGCAGAGATGGGTGATCTATATGGCAGCCAGTCACCCAGACTTCATAACTTAAAGAGTGCATCCTGAATCTCAAGCAATGTAGAGAATCCCCAGGAAATCACATCTGAACTGAAAGGCTCTATCCCCCCAAGGGGAATAGACACAAAGATTAAGTGACTCTGATCTATAAAGATATAGAATACTGTAGATTAATTTATTAGTAATGATAATAGCACCAGGTCTCAGGAATCCCTGTCTCACCCTGACCAGTCTCGGGCCTCTCCAGGCCTGTAAGGGGCTTCTCCCCCTGTGGTCTTCCCCCACAGAGGGCTGAGGGAAGGTCTACCCTCAGGAACATGCAGGGTCCCCTTTGGGAGGCTTGGTACTCACCTACCAGTGATGAATGGTGAAGATACATACAGGAAGATATGACAATTACGTACCTACCATAATTCTTGATCTTCTTGTATATCTTCACCATTCATCACTGCTTCCCACCCACCCACCTTTCCCTCTGGTGCCTCACCATCTGAGCAGTACCTCCTCCCTGCTTGTTTTCTCCTCTGTGGGGACCTTTATGGGTAAGCCCTGCTTACCATCTCTGCTCCTTTGGGAGCTCTTCTCCTTGTAGGAGGGGGAGGACAAGCAGTGTCTCCTTTGCCTTAGTGAGGGCGACTCCTCAGATCTTATTCTTTTCTCTCACTCTCTTCTGTCTTGTCTCTAGATGGGAGTTAGGTCCCTCCGAGCATCTTGATCTGGTGGAATAATAAAAAAAAAAAAGGAGAGAAAACCCTACCATCCCCCCTTTTTTTCCATTATGACCTGATTGTCCTAAGGCAGAGCCTCTCCCTCCAGGATTCCTTCTCCCTTGCCCTGCTAGGGATAATTTCAAAATAACATTGCCTGAATGTAAAATTCTATTAAGAGGTCCTTCATCCTGGGGTGGACTCTTTCCCCACTCCAGTGCCCTAGGACATCTCCAGGGACCCCAGCAACCTACCCTCTAGGGACTTGATCAGGAGCCTCCTTCTCCTCTTTGGGATCAGTTTTTTCAGACTAGCTTAGCCCAATTCAGCCTGGTCTCTTTCTGCTGAGACAGGCTGATTTTTCCCTTTGAAGAGCTTCTGTGAAGGTAAGGGTGGAGGCAGTCCTGACTCTTCCTTCCCTGAAGAGGGTAGGGTGTTCAAGGGGCTCTGTTCTCTTTGCTATCCCTTATTCTTCTTTCTAACCCTTCCCACTTCTCTAATCCCTAGGACTGCCCAGTGGTTACCCCCCCCCCCAGTGCTACACCCTCAGGTAGCCTCCCCTCTCCTTCTATGTCGGCTTTTTCTCTTTTCTGTTTATATCTTTTCCTTTTACTGTCTCTTGGGCTCCCTTACCTTTCCCTCCTCTATTACTAATTTCACTCTCTCTGGTAGACAGAACTGAGGTGGGGGAGGACCTGGCGTTGGTTACTGGCTAATGCTCGAGCGTCACGCTGTGTGTGGTCCTCGAGGGCAGTGCCAGCCTCGGCACCAACTCCTCCCCCAAACAAAAACATTTGTAAGCTAATAGCTTCTGCAGGGTTATAGCGCCTCCAGTGTATACCCCACCAGTGACGAATGGTGAAGATATACAAGAAGATCAAAAATAACAATAGGTACATAATTTTCATTTTTGTATGCTATTTCTGAATTTTTAATTATTATTGGTTTTAATAGTTTTATTTATTTCTTGTAAAGCACTTTGATATTTCTGAATTGTGCTTAATAAATATTATTATTATTATTATTATTATAGGGCCCTATGAGCTCTCTCAATATTAAGCTCATAACTTGGTGGTAGATCCAGGTCTTTTAACAAATCGGTCATAAGGTCCACCATATTCGCCATCTCAGCACCTTCTTTCAGCCCGTAAATCCACAGGTTATCCCTGTGGGATCGACTTTCAAGATCCAGGCATTTATTCTCTAAGTTGATCGTATGTTGACAAAGAGCTTGCACGGTGCACCCTGAATGCAGTACATTATCTTCAGTGTTGGAGAGACTTTCTTCTGTTTCTTGAACCCGGTGCTGGACTTGTGACAATTTTTGACTGAGCTGCCATAATTCCACTTTATTTTCAGCTCACATCTCTCTGGTCTCTTTGAGTAGATGTTCAAACCATTGCCTAGAAAGCTGCTTCATCTCCTCTTCGGTATCATAACCAGGCCCTTGGTCCAGTGTTCTTGATGAGCTATGGCTATGGGTTGGTGAGCAGCGTTGAGATCCACAGTCATCCTTCTTGGATCTGGGCGGTTGAGACTTTAATCTGATGCTACGATCTCTTTGTGCACCTCCTCCAGGCATTTGCAAGAGTTTTTGTTGAGAAAAAATGTGTTTAAAGGAGGTTTTCTGGTAGGGTGGAAACGGAGCTCACAATTCAGCTGCCAAGCGGGTCCATGATGTAACTGAAAGTCTGCCATTGCTATTCTATGGCGAAGCTCAAGTTGGAAAGCCAGGTACACGCCCACTTGACTAGAGCAGTTGTTGCCTCCCTGACAGATATACATTCAGTTCCCATTGCTGATTTTTGCAAAGCAGCTACAGTACTTGGAACTCGGTACACACCTTTGTAAAGCACTGTGCTCTGGATGGCCATGCCAGACAGCATTCTTCCTTTGGCAGAACAGTCCTTAATGGAATTCTGTCCTGAGTGAGCTCCGTTCCCTACCGCTCTGCTCAGGGGATTGGTTTAGCTTGATACTCTAACCCAGAAGTATGAATAAATGGTGAAGACTTTCAGTCCAGGAAGATATGAAAATTATGTACCTACCGTAATTCTTGATCTTCTTGGACAAGTCTTCACCGTTTAGTCATATGCCCACCCACCATCCCCTGGGCTCACTCATTCCGTTCCTGATCTTCACTCCCTCGTTGGTTGGGATGTGAAAACATTGTTTATTTTGACCCTTCTAACACGGGTCAAAAATGGCTGTCTTATCCCTTTGTCAGGTTAAGTGTTATTTAGTTTTATTTACATTGCACCTCCTCAGTAAAAAAGGTACTGAGGCAGTTGGAGGGTCAACACTGAGATAGCCTACACAGGCGCAAGCTAATTTTGCGGTACTGCTCATGCACGGTCCTACCACGGCACCAACCCTCCTAAAGATTTTTTGGCTCCTGCAGGGTCCTAGAGCCTCTGGCTTGAACTCAGAAATATGAATAAATGGTGAAGACTTGTCCAAGAAGACCAAGAAATATGGTAGATATGTCATTTTCATTTCTCCCCGTGAGTCACTCCTTTGCTGTATATGTTTGCCTCCTGGGAGAACGCCAAACTGAGACTGTTTTGTGCCCACCCCCCACCATCTGGGACACTGTCGCAGGATGACTTTGCAAGGTCCTGGACTACAGGCCTTCTGTATGTCTTTCCTCCCTTCCCCTTGATCCACAAGGTGGTGATCAAGGCCTGGTAGGACAAGGTGTGGATGATTCTGATAGCTTCAGACTGGCCAAGACAGCTCTGGTACCTAGATCTCCTCAGCCTCAACTGCAGACCTCCGTGGTGGCTGCCTCTTCACCCAGATCTGCTGAGCAGACAATGGGGGACGGTCCTGCATCTGGACATAACATCTTTGCATGTCTTGGCCTGGTTCCTGATTGGCTAGAGTTCTAGGTCTGGGGTCTGTCTGAAGATGTACTCCATATTTTGGAGGCTCCCTGAAAAGAATGAACTCGGAGATGATATGCAATTAAATAGAGGAGGTTTACCATTTGTTACCAGGGCAAGGAACCTGATCCTCTTGCCTGCCCTTTGGCAAGTATCTTGTTATACCTCTGGTCCCTCTCACAATTGAAACTGAAAATGATGACCCTTAAGGTGCACCTGGCAGCCATCTCTGCTTACTAGTCGCTGGCTGGTAAACTGACGGCCCAAAAGAAGGTGATCAGGTGCTTTTTTGAAGGCATGTTCCATCTGTCCTCTTCAGTGCATGAACCAACTTCACCATGTGACTTACTGCTGGTGCTGGCTGTGCTCATGAGCAAGCCATTTGTGTACATGCGCAGGTGTGGGATGTCTCACCTGTCGTGGAAGACAGCCTTTAAGGTGACCATCACATCAGTCAAAAGGATCAATGAGCTCCAGGCACTTTCAGTGGTGTCTCCTTACCGGGTTTTCCATAAAGACAAGGCCATCCTTCGCCCCACTCAAAGTTCCTCCTGAGGTAGTTGTCGAGGCACAGGTTAGGAAGCATAGGAAAACCAGGATCAGTTTTAAAATTCGCAACGCGTGATTTATTACTAATAACAGTAAAATAAAAAAATAAAATTGTTCTGTATAACTATTTACAAAGGTAGTATAAACAGAGAAAGTCCAACTGGGTTTCTTCTCAATCTTCAGTCTCAGTCTCTGTGTCTCTGAGTTTTCCTTGCAAGAAGTTGCAGCTCTGTTTTTATAAGTCTTTGTAACCCCCACTTGTTAAGAAAACAGCATGCTTCTCACACAGTGTTCTTTAAGTTTCAAAAAGTGCAGCAAGAAGAACATTGTAACTCAGAACTAACCTCTTGTTTACAGCTTCTCAGACAGCTTGCAAACTAGCTTCTCAGGTTAACCCCTTGAGTTCCAAATAGCTTTTTTCAATCATTTCAACAGTATAACTACAGCTTTTTGCAATCATTTCAACAGTATAACTATATACATTTCAACAGTAAAACTATACACATTTTTAAACTAAGGGTTCCCAGTATCAGTTAAATTTCCACAAAATGACTTACATATATATTTATACCTGCAGAAATGCAAGGGGGGAAGAAAAGACAGAACAATAATAATAAATAATAATAATACATTTTATTTCACAAAAGTGCCTTTCGGGCCATCAAGGTGCTTTACAAAAGATAAAAAACAATTACAATTATATAAATCCATAAACAGCATAATAAATAACTATCAAACAAAAATAAACAGGTGATCAAATTATGTGGAGCCTTCATAGGCACGAATCTATAAAAAGGTTTTCAAAGCCTGTTTGAACCCCTCCACGGTCGTACACTCCCAAAGCTGACGGGGTAGAGAATTCCAGAGGGTAGGGGCCACGTATATAAATGCACAAGACTTAGAGGATTTCAAAGACACCCTTGGAATCTCTAGTAACCCCTCATCAGCCGAACACAGCTGTTGCACCGGAAGGTAAGGCACAAGAAGCTCTTTCAAGAAGTGAGGGTAGAGACACAGAGAGAGGCAGAGAATTGTAAGACTGTTGGGGTGATCAGGTCCTAGGGCTCACGAGAAAATTTGGTTGTGCAACCAGATAGAGAAAAGACAGAAAAGGAGATAATAGAACAGATCCTTGCATTTACTCTTTCTCCATAACAACTGGGATAGGGCCGTATTCAACCCTGTCACATAACCCCCTCCTTAAGAGGGAACCTGTTTTACAAAAACAGGTTTCCAAACCTTTCTAGTAATTCTAATCTAATATAAGTATATGACCTTTACAATTCTGTGTTTATGCAGTATCCTTTTTTCCATAACAACAGTACAGCAAATAGTAAAGTTTAAACTCACACATTTGTTTTTTCAGCCATCTGAATTCTTAATTCCCGATCCATATCTAGACAGAAAATCAGCATTGATATTCTCTTTCCCAGATTTGTGCATTATTTTAAATTTAAATGTCTGCAGTACCAGGTACCTCCATGTGATTCTAGAATTCTTATCCTTCATTTGGTTAAGCCAATGGAGAGGGTTTGTGATCTGTTACAAGCACAAAGTCAGCTCCTAGTAAATAGAACTTAAGGGACTCCATTGCCCACTTTGCTGCAAGACATTCCTTTTCAATGGTGGAGTACCTTTTTTCTCCCTTG
Organism: Neoceratodus forsteri; assembly: GCA_016271365.2. NCBI lineage: Eukaryota > Metazoa > Chordata > Ceratodontiformes > Ceratodontidae > Neoceratodus > Neoceratodus forsteri. The sequence goes on along the minus strand of JADMNL010000023.1, from coordinate 361,329,390 downwards.
TGCAACTTCCTACTAATATAGAGAATAGGATGTACTGTCCCATTTATATTTTGACTCAGGACTGCACATAGGCCTACCTCTGATGCATCTGTTTGTAACAAAAATGGTTTCTCAAAGTTTGTGCTTCTTAAAACATGGACTGAACATAATGCAGTCTTAATGGCCTGAAAAGCTTCATCACACTCTGGGGACCATTTCACATTATTTGGGTACTGTTTTTTGTAAGTTCAGTGAAGGGGTTAGCTAACTCTGCAAAGTTGGGAACAAATCTCCATTAGAAAATAGGCTTTACAAATACACAAACCTGATTGACTGGCATGTGGTACATTAACTTACAGTGAGCGCCCTGTAAGTTAAAAGCACCAGCCATGCCAACCCACCGAAGTATCATACAGCTCACACTGCTTTCTCATTGGTAAAACTCCCTAATCAGTATAGCAACTGTCCGCCATTTGTTTTCCTCCCTAAGCAAGAGATGCTGGTCCCCAGAGTTCCTAAACTGACCAAGCTCCCGGTCGACTTCTCCATTTAATGAATTAAAAAAACAAAACAAAATAAAAACCTCTCCACTGCAGTGTCCCAGAACAGGGCATCAAACTTACATTTTCCCTGTAGCTCGCTGACACCACAACTCCACCTACTATAGACGTCCTGACGCTGATCCACGGAATGGATAAACAAGTCACCGGCGAATGAGCTGTTGTTCCCTGCAAACTACAGTAAATGTTGCGAATTTAAATAGAGTTACCATACCAGCACCTCTGTAATAAACTTTAAAATAACAATATTTTACAGTGCCGTCATCTCCTGAACTCCTTGGTCTCCACTTCCTGGTTTTACATATCAGCGTCATGTGCCTAACAGACACACATCCCAAATGGGGGGAAAAATGCCAGAAAAACATGGAGACATTATTTTTAAGCATAAAAACAATCAAGAGGACTGATGGAGAATTTTATTAGAGAAACTACATCGTGTTCTGTTTGAGGTGCTGGAGTGGAGAGGGGCAGGAGAAGCATAACAGAAGAGAATTGTGGGGTTGGGGAGACAATAGATAAACAGAGAGACTCTTTTATCAAATAAAATGTATTTTTTACTTTTGTGATTTATTTTCAAAGTCATTTCCTATACTACTTTATTTCTTAATTAAAACTGACACACAGACCCATTTTCTAAGTGCAATAATACCCTCAAGGATGGGTGGTATGGACAATACCGGACCTTCCAGGGACTTTAAGGCCCTCCACCTATGGCGTTGGGCCTCATTACACCCCTGGGCGGTCTGGTATTGCCCAATACTGCCTACCCTGTTGGGTATTATTGCTTGCATAATAACCAGCCAGCCCTAAAAATTACTTGACATGTTTCTTGCTTTTAAGGACAGGGCTGTTAGCTACAGCTTCTATCTTGTAAACCTCTGGCTTGACTTCTCCATTTCCCAAAACATAGCCCAAATATCTGTTTTCTGCATGCCCAATGCACACTTGGTAGGATTAATTGTCAGACCTGCCTTTTTGATCAATTGGATAACTGCTCGTAGGTGTTCCAGGTGGCTTTTCCAGTCTGGACTATACACCAGGACATCATCCAGGTATGCAGCACAATAACCAGTGTGAGGGAATAAAATTACACCCATGTACCACTGGAATGTAGCAGGAGCTCCATGTAAACCAAACGGCATGGTGGTGAACTGATGGAATCCTATAGGAGTGGCAAAAACAGTTTTGTCTCTGGATTCTTTAGCTAGAGGGATTTGCCAGTAACCCTTGGTGAGATTGAGGGTACTGATATACTTAGCACTTCCCAGTCTGTCCACCAAATCATCTATTCTGGGCATAGGATAACTGTCAAATTCTGACTCTTAAGCTTTCTATAATCAAGGCATATTCTTACACCCCCTTTTTGTTTTCTTTACAATCACCATTGGTGATGACCAAGCACTTCTTGAGTCATCTATGATTCCCAGTTCTTTCAGTTGTTGTATTTCCTTAACCACATCAACTCTTAACTGCTCTGGCAATCTGTATGTTTTTTGTCTAATAGGGCAAACATTCTTTGCCACTATTACATGCTCGACCCCTTTTGCTCGGCCTGGTACTGTGGTAAAAGTACTATTAAATGTCTTTAGCAAGTTACAGATTTCTGTGTTTTTTTCGGAGGTTAAGGAAACATTCACCTTGACAGCATCAGCAGTTACAGTTTGTTCCAGTCTATCATAAGCTACATTAATATCTTCTTTATCAGTTTCTAACTAGCAAAGCAGCCTTTGGTGTTTTTGCAACCCATTTCTTGAGGAGGTGGTATATCTTAGTAGGATTTTTCCTGTCGGGGTCTCAGTCTCATAGTTAACTGTGCCAGTACATCTTATAAGGCCCTTGCCACTTCATTAATGGTTTATTTTCTTTTTTGTATATTTATTTTGCTTTGTACCTGCGCCTGCTGTCGGATCTCTACCCTGGTCATGGTGCCCCTCAACTTCCACCTCCTACATCAGCCCCTGCTCTCCTGGTTACCCAGTCTTACCCCTCAGGGGAGCAGGGTCACAGCACCATAGAGGGCACCAGTACCGCAAAACTGGTTACTGGTTGGGAGAGCTTGGCCAGGAGGCTAATCGAAGCCATGGGGCAGGACTTCATGTAGAAGGGCAGGTGCAGAATTTTTTCCCAGTAGGCTGGGGTGGAGTCGTGCAATGACATCCTGAGTCTTTCTCACCCCAGAGTTGTGAACTGCGTCGGTGCAGGGCAACAAACCCAGCCTCTGCCAGGTGTCACTCCTGCAATGAGCACATCCCCCCTCCCCCCGGAGAAGGAGAGTGGTCCTAGGGACATCCAATCCTTCTCCCCCTAGCCAGCCCTCCAATGACCTGGATCCGTTCCTGAACCCGGGTCACCAGTGTCACAAGCGGAAATCCAACCGCTGCACCAGTGAGCCGGCCAACTGTTTATTTTCTGTAGCTGGTAACAGTAGCAAGACCTTTTCACCTGGATCAAAAACTTTTTCTTTTACCCCATGGTCATAATACACCTTCTGCTGGTGTTGGGCCTCTTCCTGATTACTATGGGCGATTTCAACATATTTTGCAAGCTTCTTTCTCAGGGCACACATACAAGATGTTAGAAGATTGCTTCTGATGGGGTTATCTTCCTATGTTTTTTTTTATTACATCTAGTGGCCCTCTAGGTTGTCTACCATACAGCATTTCAAATGGTGAAAAACCTGTTGATGCCTGTGTCACTTCTCTGTAAGCAAAAAGCAGGTAAGGTAAGTACTGGTCCCAGTCTTTTCTTTTCCCTTTTACAAACTTTTTTATCATGTGTTTTAGGGTTTGATTAAAATGCTCAACAAGACCAACTGTCTGAGGGTGATAAGGGGAGGTTCTTATGGCAGTGATGCCTAGTAGTCGGTACAGCTCCTTCAGTAATAGCGCACCAAAATTACTATTCTGATCAGTAATAATCTGTTTTGGTATGCCCACCCTGCTGAACATTTTGGCAAGCTCTGCTGCCACTTTTGGGTCTGTGACAGTATGCACTGGAACTGCCTCTGGGTATTGAGTAGCATAGTCACATAGTACCAAAATGAGTTGATTACCCTTTTTACTTTTGTCTAAGAGGCCAACCTCATCCATTGCAATTCTCTCAAAAGGCACATCTGTCAAGGGAAGGGGCACCATGTCTTTTTTAGTCACCGGGGCTACTTTCTGACACTCAGCACAAGAACTGCAATAGGTAACATTTTCGTGAATGCCAGGCCAGTAAAATCTGTATAGCAATTTGGCAAGGGTGTGATCCCTCCCTGAGTGACCAGACACAGAACTATTATGTGCTATCTGTAACAACTCAGATCTATGCTTTTGTGGTATAACCAATTGTTATATCTGGTCCTGTGTCTGAGGTTTAACCCAAACTCTGTACAGTAGCCCATTACATTTTTTAAACATAGGTTCACCCTGTTTTGGTTTCACCCCCAGCTGCTTAAAATAACCCTGGAGAGAAACATTGTTAGCTTGTTCTGAAAGAAAATCAAAATCAGTGATCAGTTTAGTTTCAGCATTTTCATATGTTAAGCCCTTATGTCCATCAGTCTTTTGTTGCCACTATTTCTTCAGGCATCATCTTTCTTTCCTGGACTTCTGGATTCTGGATCTGGAAGCTGTGCTCAAACAAATCAGAATCAAAATCAGTGAAAGGAAAAGAGTCCCCATCATTCAAGATTTTCTTTGCCTGAGCTCTTGTCACTATAGCTGCTGAAACATCAGGATTTACTCCTTCTTTGATTAACTCAGTAAATCCTGGAAAGTAATTTCCAATAATCACAGGTACAGGTAACTTAGGTGCTACCCCCACTTTCATTTGGTATGACACTCCATTAATAGTCAGAGTCACTTGACTGGTGGGATAGTATCGAGTGTCCATGTGGATACTGCTGACACCAGTACCTGGTCCTTTTGGACATTGTTTTCCTAGCACTTCAATATGCACTAGGGTCTATCTGCTTCCCAAATCTATGAGTCCCTTCACAGTCTTATCTCCCGCCATCACATTTGTTAAGTACTTGCCCCAATTTGCTAAGGACAAATCTGCTCCTGTGCCACTCTTCTTAAGGCAATTTCTTGCAATATGACATGGCTTATTACAGTTATAGCAAATAAAGTCTTTGGGCACAGATGTGTTACCCTCACCAGAGTTCTTATCAGATTTGGAGTTTAAATGGGAAAAATAATGTCTTACTGGTGCATGGCTGTTACCTTGCTGCTGTGGCATTTGTCTGGCCATTTGGTAGTCTTTGGCCAAAGACAGCCTTTCCCCACTTTCTGGTTGATGTTCCTTTACCCAAAGCTGCACATCTGTAGGCAGGATGTTAACAAACTGCTCCATTGCAAATGTGTTGATGATCTGCGGGACTATTTTGCTGTCTGGTTGGAGCTATTTTATCAGGAGTTCTCTGAGTCGGGTGAAGGCTTCTTGAGGATTGTCGACTGAGTTGTACTTCAGTGATCGAAAACTCTGCCTGTAGGTCTCTCCTGAGATGTCATACCTTTACAGGATTTCGTTTTTCACCAGGTCACAGTTTTCTGACTGTGCAGTGTCCATATTGCTGTAGGCTAGTTGGACTTTCCCTGTCAGGAAAGGTACCAGTCTGATTGCCCATTGCTGCTTTGGCCACTGGCAGGCTGTGGCAACTCTTTCAAAAGTTGTCAGGTATGCTTCAATATCATTCAAGGGACACAACTTTGTCAGCTTAAGATATTTTCAGTTGTTTGTGTCTTGTTGCTCTGCTGGACCAGTGCCAGATCCTCCAGCTTTGAGAACTTGCAAGGCATCCAGCCATTGCTGCTCCTGTCGCTGCATCTTTTCTCTGCTGTTTGAGTTGTTGCATTTCTTCTTTTCTCTGTGCTTCTAAATGTTGAACTTCTTGTTCTCTCTGTTGCATCTCCTCTCTTCACTGTTTCTCCATCTCTTTTTGTTGTATAACCCACCATTTGAAAAAGGCAGTCAGGCTTTCAGGTTTTGTCACTGCCTGTTCCTTTTCTATAACTGGTGCTAGTTGTACAGTCTCAGCTTGGACTTCTGTCTTTGATAGTTTGACTGCCATTCTCCTGGTAACCACTCCTGGGCTTGCTGCAGCAGAATCCATACCTTTCTTCTATGCTTTTCTGGTACCAGGTGTAGTACCCACGCACAAAACTCCAGGCTTGGAGGACTTCTGGTTCCGGCATGAAGGGGTGAACATGGCGACCGAGAGGATCTCTGCAATAATTCATTAAACCGGGCTTCTTCTCATGCTTATCAATGCTAAAAACCCACAAAAAACAACCTGACCATAGAAAGGGAGCCCTACCGAATGAAATGGCCAAATCCAACCAGAATCGGTTCCAGTTATTCGTCGATATGGGAGACTCGGAGGATCGTGCTTCCGATGATCCCAAATAGCACTCCAGACCCCAACCTGGCACCAAGCAAAAAAAGTCAGCTTCCACCTCCAGAACAAGAAGTGAGGGAGTCGATGCAAGAAATTAGAGCCAAAATGGGGTCCTTACAGAGTCGGATGGCAGAGGCTGACCACCAGATCACACAAAACACAGCCCAACCGGACGAGCTAGAAGATACAATTAAAACCCTGGCCGAAGAGCAGCTAGCTATCCCATCCGGCAAGAGGTTGCTGAAAACCGGGGTAGAAGAAGGAATGTTTGCATTTTTGGCTTACCGGAAGTTGAGGAGGGTAATGACCCTATGGTCTTCTCAGACTATCTCCTCTGACTGGTCCTTGAACTGGATCCAAATTACTAACTAGATATCAAGCGGGCCCATAGAACTCTTGGCCCCAAACCCACACGCCCCGACTCCAGGCCACGATGCTTTGTTATACGCTTCTTGAACTACCAAACTAAAGAATATATACTTCATAAAGCTTGGCAGAAAGGCCGGGTGATGCTGGGCCAGAGCCGCCTCCTGTTTGATAATGACTACGTGCCTTACACACAACACCAGTGTAGGGAGTACAACCCTTTGTTCCCAGTATGCCGCTCCCAAAAAATATGCTTTTGTACTCCATACCCCACCAAACTAACTGTTTTCCTACCCTTGGGACCACAAACCTACAATTCAGCAGTCGAAGCATCCGAGCACCTAGTAGCTAAAGGCATCATCAGTGGGAAAATATTGGAGACAGTGAAATCACGCCACAGACAGACATCACAGTCAGACCCCTAGAAACTACAGAACCAAGCCCTGAAATTGACAGAAATTCTAGGATGTCTCCAGCAATACAGAAACCCATTACTCAACACCTGAGGTACTCCAGGTTATGGTTTGCTTCCCCGCTGTAATGGCCTTACTTCCCTCTACAGGCCAGAGGGGGGCCTCTGGGAGGGAGGGGACTCACTGCTGGGGACTGGGTTGGAGGGCACCTCTTAGAGGACCAGGAAACATTTCCAAACTATCTCCCCTTCCCCTGATTACCTATCCATTCGGTCACAAGGTTGTCATTTAGTTCCATTCAGCTCTCTGATGGCAGGGTTAACCCCAGGCTACAGTTTCTTACATGTGGGGCCCTACACCTTATTTTTGGCCCTCAACAGTTTCTCCAGCTCTCGAGGTGGCCCCTACTCATCCTTCCACTCCCTTGAGGAGTGATTTCTGGTGCTGGGGGGGCACTTCAGGATGGTGGCCTGACCTGCGTCACTGGCAGGCAAGAAAATGGCTGATGAAGTCTGGAAACCAACAAAAACAATGTACCTGGATCAAATACATACATTTCTATAGTGTGCTTCTAACCATAAGTTGAGACCCTGGCGGGATGCCCTCCCCTCATCTGTCAAAGCACACAAAGAAGCAGTTCACCATTTGATCATTGACCTGCAAGGGCACTGCGTCTATTCCTTGATAAACGGAGTAACTTCATCAGTGCACTTTTTTGATTGACTAGCTTTGCCGGATCTGAAATCAGGAACTGGGATGGCTTCTTGGGGGGGAGGGGGGAGAGCTGGAACGAAGGGATAATCTAAGTAATAAATAAGGGCATTCACCATCTATAATCACCTTAATAATTTTGAGACTCTGGATATAGCCCTGTTAGAAATTACTCCCCTGTCACTTCTCAGGCGAGCTCCCTGGTTACACTTATTAGCCAAAGTTAGTCACCCACCACCTAAAACATGTGGAGCTCTATCAAATGTCACTTTGTATAATCAGGCTGACTGACTTTGAATGTGAGTGGCATGGCCGGGGGTTGGGGGGGGTGGTGGCAGCCGAGGGCGATAACAGGACCACACAATAATAAATATAGAGACAAGGATCTGAGGGACTCATCAGTAAAAGTGGGTCCTGGAGTTGATGCCCCTTTGGTTGTCTCCCCACCTCTCTCGCCGCTCTGGCAGGTGTCACCCAGGGATTTTGTCATAACCAAAGGACGAGCCTATACAACACAAAGGAGCAGAGAGCCTCATCCACCACAAAGTGTGCGCACAGCAATGCCAGTTCTCACCCCTTTTGGGGCCTTTTCACTGTGCATCGGGATTTTTCTCATGGCGAGTGTAGTTGCCCCAATCTTCTCTCCTACTCCCACAGGGAATCAGTACAGGAGCCCCCCGAGGGAGCTTAATAAAAGCACCTCCAATGTGGGAGTCACTCTGTATATAGTTTGTTTTGGAGTTTTAAAGGTTCTGCATGGCTATACCCTATTAGGTAGCCAAATGTTCTTTCCCTGTAAATGTTTAATATAGAGTACTAACGGAGATGGGAAGTGGCAGGGTATGGAGTTTAACTCGGTGCCTGGCTTCGGCCCACTATATTTAAAAACAAAGTGTCTGTTTTTAGATATCAGTTTTGGTATCTCATGTTATATTGTTTTATACTTCAGGTTAATAGTTTAAGGGGAGAGGGAAGAAAGGAAAAACACACAAGACAAAGGGTATCATTGTCTAACCTAGGTTTATTGAGATTAACAATTCAAGTCAGTCTGCTACAAGGCTTTGGGTGGCTATTGGGCCTGTTAATGATAGGGAGAGTGATCTGCCTTTCTTCGTTACCATGCAACCTAGGAAAGAAAGCAAAGAATAACATGAATATTAAACAATACCATGGTGGTTAGCCCCATAAAATTCTTATCACAGAACATTAATGGTCTGCACGACCCAATAGAAAGATCTTGTCTCATGTAGCACCTCACTAGACAGGATGCAGATCTTAATTTCCTTCAGGAAACGCATCTATCAGACTCTGAGCACGTGAAACTCTACTGGGGGAAACGTTATAAGGTCTTCACCTCTTCCTACCCTAGGGGCCGAAAACAAGGCACAGCAATTCTGGTTCCCACAAAAAGCACTCTAGAGATCCAGAAAACCCACATAGATACCCAGGTCAGGTATGTTATTATTCAGGGCCTACTATATGGTCAGAAGATTACACTAGCCAATGTTTACTCCCCCCTAGATGAAGATGACAGTACTAAGAGGGTTTCTTTCAGTTTTAATAGATCACGTTCACGGAAAATTAATTATCGGAGGGGATCTAAACATGACCCTGACCCCTCACCCGACTGTTCAAACCAACACAAATATAGGCAAAATAGAACAGTAAAACAATTAAAAGATACTCTGGAACATCTCAGGACTGTAGATATCAGGCGCCGAATGTTCCCTACCTCCCCTGCATACACATTCCATTCAGCCAGATTTCAATCTTATTCACGGTTGGATTACTTTTTAACCATGTGTGAACACTTCTCGACGGTCCAGAGCATTTCAATTGGCCCCAAAATATTATCCGATCATCACCCCTTGATTTTAAAATTGGATATAGGGCGGGTAACTAAAAGGACCCTGTGGCAGCTGAACCCCCTAATCCTACATGAAAAATAATTTCAAAACATTATAAAAAAAAAGGATCCCCCAATTTATTTCCAGAAATTCTTCACCAAACATAACAGAGGCTATACAATGGGATGCTATGAAGGCCCCCTTGCGTGGTGAGATTATAGCATACATAACTAAAAAGAAAAAGGAAAGGGAAGCTAAATACCAGGAACTAACTGAAGTACTATCGCATTACTAATTGCTATATAGGGATGGGGATAAAGAACTTCAGATTCAGGTTAGAGACATCAAAGCAGCTCTGCAAAAGATAATAGACAATAAAATTCAGCAATCCCTGGTTTTCCTGAGACATACCACTCACGAAGGGGGCCCGAGAGGCACAAGGAAATTGGCCCAGAAACTTTGCTCCAGAAAGTGCACAACTAGGGTACTTAAAACTAAAAAACACAAAACGGGCTGTTCACCATACGGAACCCCACATTCAACAAGCCTTTTCCAAATTTTTCTCAAATCTCTACTCTGAAAACACTGAAATCATCCTGCAGGCTATGTCTTCATTTCTGGAACGACTTAACCTCCCCACACTAAATGCGTCCCAGATTAGGGCCTTAGAAGTCCCTATCTCTCATAGCGAAATACAAATGGTAGTCGAAAAACTGACCCCGGGTCGCTGTCCGGGCCCAGATGGGTTCACAGCTGAGTGGTACTGGATATTCTCAAAGGAACTTATCCCTAAATTACACTCCTTATTCACCAGACTAGCTCGGGAGACCCACCCCTCCATCCTGGGACTGTGCCACACTGACTCCAATTCTCAAACCAAACAAAGATCCCTCCGACCCATAGCCTACTGCCCCATTTCAATTCTGAATGTGGATTACTTTATTTATTTATTTTATTTATTAGAAAAATTGGATTTACAACCTTTGCATTATGGACTCATTTACAAAGGCACCTTGTCGCGGGGGGGAGACAGAGTTACATAGTGTGGTTACAACAGTGAGAACAGTACAGGTGCAGAACATTAAACATAGAGTACACATAGGTTACATAATAATGTTACTTATAATAGGTTACAGTCTAATACAAGGTACCCAAGGGTTACATTAGGGGTACAGCCCTGGACATACCTAGATAATACCTGAAGAGGGTGGAGGCAGGGATGGGGAGTGGGGTGGGAGGAGGGAAGAGGATAGGCTGTCCAGAGGACGTTGTCAAGTCAGGGAGGCCTGACAGGAGGATCCCACAGTGGGATTAATTAGGTGCATCTACAGCAATGAGCATCAAAGAGATGGTTCCAGAGGGCAATTTTGAAGGGACCAGTTTTGGTAATGTCTGTGATGCAGGGGCTCGGTAATGGAAGGACCTCTGGGCTAGCGAGGTCTTGGTTCTGGGCATCAGAAAGGTGGCCTTGACAGAGCTATGGGTGGTAACAGATGAGAATGCATGCTGTAGTGAAGCAAAGACCCCCGAGGGGAGCCCTAGAAGAGATTTTTTGGCGAGTAGGCAGGTCTGGTAGCACAGACACTCCTCAAAGGTAAGCAGGTTGGTGGTGGAGTAGAGCAGGCAAGTGTGGGTGTAGCTAGGGGCTCTGGTCAGGAGCCTGCAGGCCTTATTGATTGAGAGCTGGATTTTAGTCAAGGTGGTATTGTCAGCTGCAGTGTAAATGAGAATTCATGGCAGAGGATAGGGCATTGATATGGGTGTGGAAGGTGAGAGCCGAGTCGAAAGTGATGCCTAGATATTTGTAAGAGGTCACTTGCTCCAGCGGGTGCAGAGTGCTGGGGAGAATGAAGAGGGAGGCATTCTTGGCCTTGTTTTGGTGATGGGAGAAGAGCATTGACTTAGTCTTCTTTAGGTTAATGACAAGTCGGTGGTCAAGGAACCTCTCTTCAGCTTGGTTGTAGGTGTGCTGGAGGGATACCTGGAGAGAAGCGGGATCAGGGTGGGAGGCAAAGGGAACCGCATCGTCAGCATAGAGGAGCATTTTTTCTGTGTAGAAGCAGGGGACAGTGTTGAGGTAGAGGCTAAAAAGTACAGGGCCCAGAATAGAGCCCTGGGGTACCCTGGAACGAACAGACCGGATATTGGATAGGGAGCCATTTATCTTCACACGCTGGGATTGAGCAGAGAGGTAGCTGGAGAACCAGGCAAGGGGACCTGTGGAAAAGCTGAGTTGGTGGAGGGAGTTGAGCAGGAGGGGGTGACAAACAGTGTTGAAAGCCTTGGAGAGGTCTATGAACACTGCGCTGGCAAGGTTGTCGGAGTCAAGAGCAGAGTGCAGGTATTGAGAGAACTCCAGGATAGCAGTAGTGATACTATGTCCTGGGTGGAAACCATGTTGGTCTGGGCACATTATGTCATATTTGGTCAGGTACTCAGAGAGTTGAATAGACACTATTTTTTCTAGGGTTTCTGAGAGTGGGGGAGGATAGAGATCGGCCAGTAGTTGTTATGTGTGGACCAATCTCCACTCCTCAACTCCACTCTTATGTATAGGGGTGATTTTGGCTGATTTCCAAGCACTGGGAAACCGACTGAGGCATAGAGACTGGTTTAGTAGGTCTGTAAAGGGGACTAGGATGACATCCAAGACCAGGTGGAGGATCCTGGAGTCTAGGGGGTTACAGCTGGGGTTGTTGCTACCAAGGGCTTTTAGCAGGTGCGGCCTGGCTATGTGGGGGGATATAGTGTGCAGGTAGAAAGGAGGGCAGTCCAAGGCAAGGGGAATAGAGGTGGGAATTGGGTCACAAAAGGTATTTGGGAGGACAGAGCTTAGGTCAGAGAAGGTAGTATTGTGGCAATCAGCTATGCAAGTTGGGTCTGTAGTGACGGTGCCATCGATGAAGAGCTGGGATGGTGGTGGGAGCGGGTCTTCCCATTAAGCTCTTTCATGCTGTCCCAGAAAGTTTGGGCAGAACCCCAGGTGGATGCGAGGGTGGTCTGATAGTGCTCTGCCTTGGCCTGTCTAATGGCCCAGGTGCACTGATTACGCGCCGCATAGTAGGCTTGTGTATGAGCCAATTTGCCTTATTTGATAGCAGTGTATCAGAGATTATCCCTATGCTCAAGTTTTTGGATAAGGGATGAGGAGAGCCATGCGGCAGTTTGTTTTTTAGTATGGATTCTGGTGTGGGGGGCGAAAAGGTCACAGGCCTTGCTGAAGGCATTGGTGAAGAGGTCTAAGGCAGAGTCAATATCAGGGGCGTGACGGATGGAGGACCAGTACAATTGTGCTAGATGCAATTTTAGCTTTCTGAGACCCCTGGGGTGCAGGCGCCGGTGCAAGGTGGCCTGGGACACAGGTTTCGGTATGAAGGATGACCAGAGACAGAGGACAGGTGAGTGATCACTAAGTGAGTTGGGGAGGACGTTGATATCCCGGATTTTATGAGGGCAGTTCAATAGTATTATGTCTAGGAGGGTGCTGGAGCCACTTGTCCAGTTGAATCTAGTGGGCTGGGTGACTAACTGGGACATGTCCAGGGCAGCGAAGGAGTCCCTGGTATGGGAGGCAGTGGCACCAAGCCAATTGATGTTAAGGTCACCTAGGATGAGTTACTTGGCTTTGTGTGGTAGGGAGGTGAGGTAGTCGATGAGAGACTGGACTGTTGGGTTTTGGTTCCTTGGGGGTATGTAGGAGGCCGTGAGGAAGAGTAAGCCACTGGCTGGGTCAGGGGTAAATTTCAGAGTGAGGGCTTGGGAGCCATAGTCAAGCTTGGGGGCAGGGAGCACATAGCTTATAAGGGTGTCCCGCATGTAGATTGCACACCCACCGCTGCGTTTACCAACTTGGTCTTCCCTGAACAGGGTGTATCCAGGGAAGGAAATAACAGAGTCAGGGCTTGTTTTGGAGAGCCAGTTCTCTACTAATGCAATAATATCGGGTTGGTGTTGTACAACCCAGCACAGGAGTGTGGAAGATTTCTTTAGAAGGCTGCATATGTTCAATGATGCAACGCGGAGACCAGCTCCAGGGTGGGGTATGGGAGGGTTAGTTGGCATAGGTCCAGGGTTTGGGTGTATATTCTCTGACAGCAGTAAGAGCAGAGTGATTAATCTAATTAGGGGATGGTGGCAACAAAGACCTTTAGTGTGGTGCAGATGTGAGGTCCTGATAGTAGGGGTGCAGGGGATGGGTAAGGCATGGAGGGTAGGTAAGGCAAGGAAGAGGTGGGTCCAGAATGGGCCCAGGAGGGCAGAGGGAGCTGGGGTGTTGGTAGGTGGTGGATGCAGAGGAGTTGGGGGCTGTCCAAGGTGGGAGGTGGCTGAGCTGTTTGGGGGTGGCAAAGGAGAAATGCTCGGGGTGGGGTGGGGGCTAGGGGCGTGTGGGGAGTCTGAGCCAGAAGGGTAAATCTGAGCAGGCCCAGTAGAAGAGTGATGGTGCCCATTGTTACGTAGTAGGTAAAACTGAGCCATCAGTGGTGTGCCAGCTATGAAATTAGCTGAAGCACAGGGCAATTTTGTAAAACGCCTGGAAAGAGTCACTGTAGTATTGCTTTACTGTATGGGTGTGGCAATGACACTAGTTCTAATTTAGTGATATCGTTGAAAATTCAGCTAAGGCAAAGGTGCCAGCTACTGGGATGGTTTGGCTGTGACTGGGTATGCCACCATAGGCAGTGGAAGTGTAAGAAATTAAAGGGTATATAGTCGAATTAGGGTGAGGTCCCTAACAATAGGGCAGGTTACAGCAGTAATTGAGAGGAGTTAACTGGAGTGGCTGGAGAAAAACTTGAGAGCAAATGTGCAACCCTGTGGGTGAGATTGCTTTAAAAAGGGGCGGTAAGAAAGTGGGTCAAGTCAGGTATTGAAGACAGGGAGGCAAATAACCATAAGAATGTGCAGCAGTGGAGTGATCAATCAGGTGCTAGGCTGAGAAAAGGGAGCGGAGCAAGGGTCTATTTAATACTGTGAGGAGGTGGTGGGGGTGGACGAAACATTCAGTCCAGAACACAGCACAGAAAGAGATTTACCCGAGATCAGGAAGCACCAGGAGTTGGAAAATCAACTGAGGAGCAGAAACTGCCAATCAGTGCCTAGCTCCTCCACTGGGTGTCCAGTCAAAACAGTGGCATTCAAAACCATGAGTTTGGGTCCTGTAGTACCTGAATCTGTCTGGGGTCAGTCGGGCGGTCTGTTAGTTGCGGCCGGCTCGGAGAGTGCCGGGGCCACAGCAGCAGCTTGGGAAGCCCACAGATGGGCTGTCTGTGGAACAAGAAGGGAAAGACTGGATTAGAAACATAGAAACATAGAAGCTGACGGCAGATAAGGACCACAAGGCCCATCCAGTCTGCCCATTTCTTTTTCTACCTTATAAATGCGCCATCGGCCTTTGCTCTGTCAGTGGCCTATCTATTCATAGTCATTTGTATTGCTCCCTTATGCCTATCCCATGCCTGTTTGAAGCCCTGCACTGTATTCATAGCCACCACTTTGTGGTAAGCCATTCCATGCATCCACCACCCTTTCTGTGAAAAAGAATTTCCACATTCTCCCTAATCGCCCCCTCTAATCTCATGCTGTGTCCTCTTGTCCTGCTATTTTTCTTATATTTAAACATGTTAGACTCTTTCACCTTGTTAATGCCCTTAAGGTGTTTGAATGCCTCGATCATATCACCTCTCTCCCTCCTTAGCTCAAGGGTATACATATTGAGCTCTGTTAATCTGTCCTCATATGTCTTCTGATGCAGTCCCTGCACCATTTTGGTTGCCCTTCTCTGGACTGCCTCAATTTGGTTAATGTCCTTGTGAAGGTGTGGCCTCCAATACTCCACGCAGTACTCCAGATGGGGCCTAACCAGCCAAAGAGGGATTATTACCTCCCTCTTACGACTTGTGATACCCCTACTAATACACCCTAACACCCCCCTAGCCTTACCTACTGCTTTAGAGGTCTGCTTGGATGATTTCAGGTCATCAGTGATGATGATGCCCAAGTCTCTTTCTTCCTTTGTGACTGCTAGCAACTCCCCTCCCAGCCTATAGGTGGCTTCAGGGTTTCTCTTCCCTATGTGCATGATTAAATACAGCTAGAGTACAGTAGCAAGCTCAGTGGGGGGCAGGCAATGGGGAAAGACAAAGCATGAGGTAAAGAGGTGGCAAATGCAGGCCAATTATTTAGAGATAGAAGAGAAGTTAACAGGGAGGGGGGTTCTGTGCTTTGGCACCAGGACGTCTGAGGTGAACAACAGCAGCAGCAGGAGGGGATGTAAGAGGGGGTTTGTGGGTAAGGCAGAGAAGAACTTAAGCTGTTTAAAGAGACAGCATTGCAAGTGGTGAGGAGAAATTAATGATTAGCACAGTGACCGTTGTGGGACAGGAGACACTGTTTGGCAGTCAAGGCAGAAATGGAAAAATGCAGCAATCTTACTCAGTAACTAGGTCTAAGCAGTCAAACATCAGCTACTAAACAATACAGTTTGTCCAGCACTAGTCACACAGCAGCAAGTAACACCAAGAGGCTAGACTAGAGGCTTGTAACAGACTAGCTAAACAGCAGGTAAAGTAAGACCAATTGATGCATAAAATAAGTAATTACATTTACAAAAATATGGGCCTCGAGAGTGGAATCTCTTCTTCCACAGATTATTCACCCTGACCAATCTGGATTTATTAAACATAGGAATACATCAGATAATATTCGAAAGACCCTAATACTTCAGGAATATATTCGGACCAGGCAAATACCAGCAACCCTTATAAGCCTAGACGCGGAAAGGCCTTTGATAGGGTCTCTTGGCCCTTTCTATGGGACACCTTAAAGGCCTTTCACTCCCCCTCCCCCCCCTTTATAACCTGGCTGAGTAATTTATACACATCACCAAGGGCCTATGTTAGAATAAACGGATCCCTGTCTGACCCGATTTACATATGGCGAAGGACACGGCACGGCTGCCCCCTCTCCCCCTCCCTGTTTGCATTATATTTGGAACCCTTGGCGGTTGCCTTAAAGGGGGTGGGGGAGTTGGAGGGCATCCCCATAGCCCAACGAGAATATAAACTCAGTCTGTTTGCTGACGATATCCTTTTAACGCTGGCATCACCTAATACTTCAATACCCGCAGCCTGGAAAATCTTGAAACAATATGAAAAACTAGCTGGATTCAAGCTAAATGACACTAAAACAGAAATTCTGATCTTTAACTTTTCTTCCTCTCAATCACTAAAACGGTCTTACCCCTTTACATAGAATTTGACGGCAGATAAGGACAGCTTGGCCCACCCAGTCTGCTCCTTTCCCTACCTATGGATAAGCTACAGATCCTAGTTAGCCAACAGCCAATTTTTTCCTACCCCCACCCCCTAGAATTGCTTTATGTCTGTCCCATGCATTCTTGAATTCCCCCCACTGTTTTCGACTCCACAACCTCCTCAGGAAGGCCATTCCATGCATCCACAACCCTCTCCATGAAAAAATACTTCCTCACATTACCTCTGAACAGTCCCCCCTCTATATTCAAATTGTGCCCCCTTGTTCTTGCGCACCCCTTTTCCTGAAAGAAGCTACCCTCTTGGACTTTCTTGATTCCCTTGAGGTAGTTGAAAGTTTCTATCATGTCCCCCCTCTCCATCCTTTCCTCGAGGATATACATATTAAGCACCTTAAGTCTCTCTTCATATGTCTTCTGGTGCAGACCCTGCATCATATTAGTTGCCCTCCTCTGGACTGCCTCCATCCTGTCTATGTCTTTGTGGAGATTGGGTCTCCAGAACTGCACGCAGTACTCCAGATGGGGTCTCACCAGCTGTCTGTACAGAGGAATAACAACTTCCTGTTTTCTACTGGTGATGCCTTGCCTCTCCCTATGCATCCCAGTATCCTCCCAGCCCTCCTTACCGCCCTCTCACATTGCTTGCCCACCTTTAGGTTATCTGATATGACTACCCCCAGGTCCCTTTCCATTTTTGTTGTTGTTAGTATCTCACCCCCTACTGTGTACTCTTCCCCTAGGTTTTTGTTTCCCAGGTCCTTTACTTTGCACTTCTTAGCATTGAATCTAAGCTGCCATTCATTTGATCATTCCTCCAGCCTTGCAAGTCCCTTCTCATCCTTTCTACCCCACCTTGTGTATCAACCCTGTTGCAGATCTTTGTGTCGTCTGCAAAGAGACATACTTTTCCTTCCAGTCCCTCTGCAATGTCACTTAAAAAGACATTGAAGAGGACCGGTCCTAGTACTGAACCTTGCGGTACCCCACTAGTAACCCCCCTTTCTTCAGAGTGGACTCCGTTTACTACTACCCTCTGTGTCCTGTTCTCCAGACAATTTTCTACCCAGGCTACCATCTTGGGACCCACTCCAAGGCTGGCTAACTTGTATATTAATCTTTTGCGTGGGACTGTGTCAAATGCCTTGCTAAAGTCTAGGTAGGCCATGTCCACAGCCCCTCCCTGATCTACTACTTTGGTCACCCAGTCAAAAAAATCTATTATATTCGTCTGACATGACCTTCCCGCTGTGAACCCATGCTGTCTTGGGTCCTGTGACCCTCTGGCCTCTAAGTATTCAACAATTCTTTCCTTCAGAAGTGATTCCATCATTTTCCCTATCACTGAGGTCAAACTAACAGGTCTGTAGTTTCCTGCCTCTGCCCTGCTCCCACTTTTGTGAAGTGGAATAACATCTGCTCTCCTCCAGTCCTCAGGTACTACCCCTTCCTCCCATGATTTGTTAAAGAGGGTAGTCAGTGGTGTCACTAGTTCTACCCTTAGTTCTTTTAAAATTTTGGGATGAATCCCATCAGGACCCATTGCTTTGTCCACCTTCAGTTTTAAGAGTTCTTTCAGAACTCTTTCTTCAGTGAATGGGCTGGTATCAACCCCCCATCCAGAGCGTCTCTATTGTTTGGTTTAGGTACCTCCCCCTCTTCATTTGTGAATACTGAGCAAAATATTTGTTTAGTATCTCTTCCTTTTCACAGTCACCCTCTGCCCACCCCTCCCCTTTATTAAGCCTCAATATCCTTCCCTTGGTCTTCCTTCACTCCCTGATGTACCTATAAAAGGTTTTATCCCCCTTCTTAACTGAGTTGGTTATCTTTTCCTCGGTTTGGGCCTTTGCTGTTCTGACTGCCTTCCCCACTCCTTCTGCTTTAACTGATACAGTTCTATGTCCTGTTCCTTCTGTGATTCCTTGTACTTCCTGAATGCTATCTTTTTCTCCCTAACCTTCCCTGCCACCCACCTCCTTTGAGAACCATAGTGTTTTTTTACATTGTTTTGTTATTTGCTTCACACAAAGGCTTGTTGCCTCAGTGATGGCAGTTTTGATTATTCCCCATTGTTCTTCCACCCCTCCTTCCTGCCCATTTGCTAGTGCATTCCTTAGGCACTCACCCATTTGGCAAAGTCAGCCCTTCTAAAGTCCAGGACCTTTGCCTTTATATGGCTTGACTCTACTGCTGTGTTTATTGTGGACCATACTGTTCAATGGTTGTTAGTTCCTAGATGGCTACCCATGTCTAAATCTGTGATACTCTCTCCATCTCCATTTGAGAGTACCAGGTCTAAGATTGCTCCCTCCCAAGTGGGTTCCAATACTAGTTGTCTAAGACAAGACCCCTGCAGGGCATCTAGAATGACCCTGCTCTTTGATGTGGCTGCAGCAAATGCACTCCAGTTAACATCTGGCATATTCAGATCCCCCATCAATAATATCTCCACTTTTTCTGCCATTCTAAGGATACCTTCTATCATTTCCTTGTCCATTTCCTCCCCCTGAGATGAGGGGTCTGTATACAATCCCTGTGTGGATTGTGGTTCTATTGCCTGTCTCCAAGTTGACCCACAGTGCTTCCTCTCCTCCCCGTTTACCCTTTTGTTCTGTTGCTTTGATTTCTTCCTTTATGTAGAGAGCTACTCTTTCTCCTCTTTTACCCTCCCTGTCCCTCCTGTAGATAGTGTACCCCGGTATGTTTACATCCCAGTCATGGTTCTGTGTGTACCATGTTTCTGTGACTGCCATGATATCCAAATGTTCCTCTTCCATCAAGGCCACTAGTTCAGAAAGCTTGTTACCCAGACTATGGGCATTGGTACTCATTACTCTCCATTTTTTGATGGCTTTACCTCTTGTAGCCCCATCCCTGCCCTTACTGACTTTGCTTTCTCCATTTACCCCAGTCCTGCTCCCTACTGACCTTTCTACCTTGGTCTTTACCTCATTTAGTACCCTGTTTTGTAGGGGGAGGCTGGGAATTCCCTGCTGCTTATCAGTGCCTCCCTCCTTGGCTAGTTTAAAAGCTTGCCAATGAAGTATTTAAGCCGATCACTCAGGAGACTGGTTCTCTTCCCGGACAGATGCAGACCATTGTGCTGTCTTGTTGTTGTCTGTGGTGATTGAGTAGCTGAACTCCCTGCTCCCTGTAAGTACTGTGTTTCATTTGGCACTGATCTACATTGTTTAGCTGCCTTGTTTGTTTCATCGGTCTTATAGTATATGGTGTGCTTTACAAACCACTGACCTTTCCCAACTTGATATGATGTTGGCTACGAACACTGCAAGCGTTGACAGCAGTAGGGACCCCCCTCTCTCTCAGGTACAGTTAAGCAGCTTCATGGACTCACTGTTGTTCTGTGAGGGAGATACTAATCCTTTTTTAAGTGCACCTGTAAGACATGATGGTGCTTCTTAACCCATTAATAATAGTGACCAACATGACACACCAACTGATATTAAGAGTGCCTTTTTGCAACTGGAGAGATTAGCCCTTAAAGCATGTTGATTGTACTGGCAACGAATATTACTATTGGCTTACCTAGAAGTTAAAAGGGTCCTGCGGGGCCTGGAGTTCACAAAATAGCCAGCATTTGGACTTGAAAGAGATGGCTTTCTTAAGGGCTGACAAACACAATTGCTAAATTACTCTGTAGGCATGACTGAATATATATTACAAGATGGGGCAGGTTTGGAGGAAGAAATTAAAGCTGAGCTGTTGCAAAAAGAGCAAATAGCCAATACTTTTTCCACACACTTTGAATATGACATTTACAGGAAAAAATTAGAGGACGATGTATAGAAATAGGATGAACAGATTAAAAAGGTTAAAGACAATAAATTTGAGAGAGATCGTAGGGGTTATGTCGAGGGAAGAATGTTTTGTTGAAAAAATCAAAATAAACCCACAAAATCAATTCTTAAAAAAACAAATACTAACAATTTCCAAGTACACCAGCAGGATCTGGTGCACAATATTTCTCGGGTGCCTGATGTGTATACCAGTGGCTCTGAATCAGACAGTGGCTCCACCAATCCTTTTTTAGAAGGCAGCCAGGAAGATCTGATTCCTCCAAATCAGGAAGCATATTTATTACAGAGATGGCAGTCACATCACAATATGGTTTTGGTACCCCCTCCCTCCTTGGACTCAAACAATGGAACAGCATGTTCCACAATTACCTGAATGGCAGTTGAGGTGCAGCCCAAGAATAGTCAGGTTTAGAGAAGAAGCACTTGAAGAGGGACCAGGGGTAAGGGCAGAAAGGAGAAGAAACATGCAATGGCGAGGGGCCAGCCAATACCGAAGTTCCAGGAGGAGCCGAGCATGGAGGGGGCATAGATATTAACAATAACAACAGGAGATAATTTAATTATCAATATTTCTGACTATCAATTATCCACGAATGACTTTAATGTCTTGCAGCATGGACTTTCATTTGTACTGGCAGACAATTTAGACCAGTTTGATACTATAGTGGATTTCTACAAATTCACTAGAAAATTCACCTCAAGACCTTCTTCTTAAAAGATGACATTATGGATCAGGATGTAACCGATATAATGAGCAAGATGAATCGAGTTCAGATGTGGAGGACAACCAGGAAAATATACACCAATTTAAATCTCTCTCTACTTTTATTTCACCGAAAAATTCGACAATGTCTGTATTCGAGTGTGCATGTCTACAAGAGTTAGAAAAATTAAAGATTCCTGCAGCTTCTTTTTACAATTGTAGTAAGGAAGAGAAGTATGGTATTGAGAGCCTCAAAAACAATAAAAGCATAATAATAAAACCGGCAGATAAAGGTGGCTCAATAGTGATCATGAACAAGTTTGATTATGAAAGTGAGATGTTGTGACAATTATCAGATTTGAATTGTTATGAGCCTCTTAGCTATGGTCGTACAAATAAATATAAAAAACAAATTGACCAATTGCTGTGGGAGACATATTTGGACAACATCATTGATCAAAATACTGTGGACTTCCTTACTTTGAAACAACCAGTCCGTGCAGTCATTTACAGTCTCCCCAAGGTTCACAAAACCTTAGATAAACCTCCCGCTAGAACAATCGTGGCAAGTAGCGGATATATTACAGAACCATTAGAGCAATATGTGGATGTACATATTAAAAATATTAAAATAATAAGGGAGGCAGTATAGCACAGTGGTTTAAGGCTCTGAGCTGCAAATCTGGTGACATCCAGCAGACCAGACCTGAGTTTGAATCCCACAGCTTCCACTTACATACTGTGTGACCCTGAGCAAGTCACTTAACTTCCCTGTGCTCCCAGGTCGCACCTGTAAAAAAGCTTTCAGCTTAGTGTGCTACTCCTGGTTACACAACTAAAAAAAAAAAAGCAATAGCTACTAACACAATGTCTTATTTATGGGATACTATGCACCTGTTAAACATCCTGGATGATACAGAGATACAGCACGACTGGCTTTTAGTAACAATGGTTGTAAGATCATTATACCCTAACATTCCTCATAATGAAGGGATGGATGCCTTGAGGGAAACTTTATATCAGCGGATGACATGTGAAACAAAAAAGGTGAAGTTTAGCCTATCCCTGATGGAGAAAGTCCTGCAATGCAATTCCTTTTTATTCAAGGACAGAATCTATTTATGTAACCCCCACCCAGGTATGCCGTTTCTATCTGACAGCTCTACCTAGTGGGCTGGGTGTGGGGAGGAATATGTCACTCGGCACATTGGCTAGGTTTGGCTACTCTGCACAGGGGCACCCAAGTAACTCCGGACAAAGGAAGCAATAACTGTAATGTCCAATACCAGAAGTGGGATTCTAAAGTGTGGCTTTTATTCACATCCAACAAAATAAACAAAGCATAGATGGACCTCCATGGGGCTACACTCCTGGTAATGCAGATTTAAGGAGACCAGAACACATCCTCATCACTTTAGCCCTCTGGCTCTGAAACACACTGGGCACGCAGTCTGAACTTGTACACGCTCTGGGTTTTCCCTGGCTCGGCTCCCTTGCCAGCCACTTGGACACTTTCCATATAGCATGGAAACATTTACTCGTGGCTTCCTAAACCACCTATGAGCACTTCTGCTCCATAAGGGAATCTTCCTCATCAATCCCACGTCTGGGTACTTTCTTCAGGCACTGGCCAAGTACCTAAGAGAAAGCAACAGGTGTCCCAGAGCAAATCCGTAGAGGTGAATTTGGTTACTACTGATGGGGGGGTCTCCCACCTCTCGCTCCCATAATTCATACCAGGCCATTTCTCTGGACTGTAACACCTTATCCTTTAAAACACTTTGCTGTGTAGATTCTTTTTAAATGTATTCACATTCAGTCTACTGTCTTTACATTCCATTTGTGCTGAACTTGAACATACTTAATAAGTGGCTGTGTCCATTACTCTAGACCCCCCACAGAGTTAAGCAGTCCAATCCCCACATCTTCCAAACTGTACTTGGCTGTCTTTTCCTGACTCCACAGTAACAGTCCCTTTAGTTTCATCTTGATTCAGGTGAAAACACATGGCCCTTTAGCAGAGTGAACTCACCCCTTGGTTGCAGGTGCCCCACAGGTGTTTTCTCCTCAAAGAACTCTCATCCAGAGCTTCTAGTGCCTCAGCACGAACTTAAATCAGGCAGCTTCTTTTCCCTAGCCAGACTAGGGGGGGGGTTGCCCCTGGAAGCAGGCTGATTCCTTCCCCCCATCCCCGCAGGGAAGGGGCCCTGAACCACTGAAAGCGGTCTCCACCACTTCAATGTGCTCTTCTTGTGTTCCTCTTCAGGTGAGAACACACACCTATACAACAAAAAATAGCTCTTTGACAGAGCTTAGAGCTCTGAGGGACTTCTTTCAGCAGAGCACCTCTTCTGCTTCAGACTGCAACAGAACTGACTTTAAATTCCCCAACGTTCTACTCTAACCTCCAACTGCAACATTCCAGTGTGGCTTATGCAGCTGCGACAGTTCTAAATGATGTCATCCCTCAGTCTCAGCTGAGACTGAGAACAGAGTGAGACAGTGTGAAATCCATTTAACTGGAGTTTCACAAGCTGCCTTCCCTGCCTACCACTAGGTCTTACTGGGATTCTTGTAACCCCAGGTAACAGGGGGGTTACATTTACAAAAGAGGGGGGCAGCAATGGCCTCCAACTATGCTATTATTTATATGGCAGCTTGGGAAAATCAATATATCTGTAGTGATCAAAACCCATATTTACATTTTATGGATTTGTACAAATGTTTTATAGATTAACTCTTTTTTTATCTGGAAAGGCTCTGTACTTGAACTTGAGAATTTCATGGAATATCTGGAGAACAGCAATCAAAATTTGAAGTTTGAAATGTCATACAGTCAGGAACAAATACATTTCTTGGACTTGTAGATCAAAAAGGGGCCAGATAAAAATATCATCACTCAACCATATCACAAATCGATGGACAGAAACTCCCCTCCGCATCTTGGAAGTTGTCCTCCACAGCACACCAGAAACAACATTCCCCTGTGGCAGGTCATATGAACCAGGCACAATTGCACAAACGACACCAACCACAAAGAAAGTGCGGATGACCTGACCATGAAGTCCACACAAAGAGGGCACTCACAAGACACTCTGACCATTGCCAGAATGAAAGTGGACAACATGGATAGACACCAACCACTGACCCCTCTGCACCACCAAAAAGACACACATAGGAAGAACAACCAGACTCCCACCATAATCACAGATCTCTCCCCACAAGCACATCCAATTCAGGACATCATTGATTGACATTGGCACATCTCAGCCACTGAAAAAAGATTACAACATGCAGCCACAAACAAACCTAAGATTATACACAGAAGGGGTGTCAATCCACGAGACAAACCCAGATACAGCACACACCGTGAAAAACCCACCGAGGACCAACAACGGACTACTCAACCCCTACCAAATGGAGCCCCCAAATGTGACAATTGCCAGCCCCGCCAATACAACAGGACTGGCAACATCCCTGAAAATCTGACTACAAAGTGCGAATACAACACCAAAACACTCGGCAGCCGCAACACATTGAATGTGGTCCACCCAGCATCCTGTACTGTGCACAAGCACCTCCAAGTGGGAAAAACTACCCAAAAACTGAAAGAACACATAGGGCAGCACATCAGATGTGCCCAGAGAGGGGGAATGAAATCAGTGCCCCACCACAGCATGCACCACGAAAAGGAAGCAAACATCCATTTCCACTCAAAACAATAGAAAAAAACTCTTCACGAATAAGAAGTGGAGATCTGGACAAAAATTGTTGCATAGAGAAACCCTCCCAGCAACACAAGTCACAGTCGCACCACCACCCAGGTCCCAATGAAACACCTCAGCTATCACCATATCCCCAACAATCCATCGACAATACATGCTTTGGGTCATATGCCAGATGATCTACTAACCACACACACACCTTGAAATGACTATCCACTAAAATAAAGCACTTAGGGATTTTATCCCTCTAAACCCAGAAGTCCTTGAATTAGTGAGCTATGAGCCTTTACCGTGTCTATTCAATCAGACCTACAAAAATGGTCCAGTAATCCCCTTCCTCTCCATCAAAGAAGTGAGACGATTCACATGAATATGCTCCCAAGAATTCTCTACCTGATACAAAACATCCCATTGTTTCCCTCATCCTACTGCTTTAAATCATGCGACAAACTAATCTCAAATTTCATCTGGGGAAAAGGCCGTCCGAGGATTCGCTTATCTATTCTAAAACTATCCCTCTCTCAGGGTGGTATCACTCTTTCGGACTTTAAATTATACGCAAAGGTGGCTTTTATTAGGATTATTCTACTTTAGCTGGCTGAAAATTATACCCCTCCCTGGAAAACCCTTGAATTGCAGCGCTGTTTTTATAAGTCTTTGCAACCACCACTCGTTAAGAAAACAACATGTTTCTCAAACAGTGTTCTTGTAAGTTTCAACAAGTGCAGTAAAAAGAACATTGTGACCCAGAACTGACCTCTTGCTTACAGCTTCTCAGATAGTTTGCAAACTAGCTTCTCAGGTTGACCCCTTGAGTTCCAAATAGCTTTTTGCAATCATTTCAGCAGTATAACTATATAAATTTCAACAGTAAAACTATATACATTTCTAAACAAAGGGATCCCAGTATCAGTTACATTTCCACAAAATGATTTACATATATTTTATACCAGCAGAAATGCAAGGGGGGAGAAAAGACAGAACAGCAAGTGAGGGTAGAGAGACAGCGAGAGGCAGAGAATTGCAAGACCGTTGGGGTGATCAAGTCCTAGGTCTCACGAGAAAATCTGGTTGCACAACCAGACAGAGAAGAGACAGAAAAGGAGAGAATAGAACAGATCCTTGCATTTTCTCTTTCTCCATAACAACTGGGACAAGGCTATATTCAACCCTGTCACAGTAGTATTGGAGTTTTACTTTAACCAAGCGATCAGCCTTCTGGTATACTTTACCTGCCCATCTTAGGAGGCTGACTGCAGGCTCCATATTCTGGACCTACAGAAGGCACTCTTGTTATAAGGAGCTCACGCGGACTTCCAGTTCCACCACAACTCAGGGCAGACGCTAGAGAGAATGCTCCGTTCCGACCCACAAGAAATCAAACCCCAAACTTATCAAATCAAACAAAAATAAAAACTAAAATGTCTGGAGGGGGTACACAAAAATATAAAAGGCTTGAGGTCACAGGAGACTAAGGGTGACAAAGATGGAGCAGGATACAGAGGCAACTCACCTACCAGAGGGGCAGGCCCAGATCGGGCAACCGACAAAGCAGTAGCATATGATATAGACGAAGAAACAGACAGGCTGTCATGGCGTAGATTCGATACCATCCTGAAGGAACTTAAGGAGATGAGAGCAGAGAATATAGTGGAATTTGGGCTCCTGGGTCAAAAGCTGAATCAAGTAGAAAGGCGAGTGCGGGAATCAGAGGACTGTATATTGCATGTGAAGGATGGTATGCTCCATATGGGCAGAACTGTTCAGGCCCTCTGTTACCACACCATGGAACTAGAGCAAAAGTGTATAGATCTTGAAAGCCATTCCTGCCGTGACAACCTGCGGGTATACAGCCTAAAAGAGGGCGCTGAGACGGGGTCCATGGCCGACTTTATATCAGACCTGCTCAAGGATGTTTTGGAACTCCCACCTACATTTGAATTATGCATTGAAAGGGCGCATAGGGCCCTGATACCAAAACCTCGGGAGGCTGCAGCTCACACTAGATCGGTGATAATAAAATTTGGAAGCTATCATACAAAGGAAGATATATTACGCCGTGCTTAGCAGAAAAAAGAAATCAAGTATCTGGACTCACGTTTATTCTTCGATCAGGATTACCTAACAACAATTCAACACCATAGGCTAGTTTATGGTCCCCTGATAAAAGCATTTCAGGAGAAGCATATTCGGATCCAGTCCCCTTACCCAGCCCGCCTCAGGGTCCACTGGTCAGAGGGGCCAGAACTGTACGAAATACTGCAAGATGCGATGGAGGCCTTATTGAAGCATGGTATACAGCTGCAAGACACATGCCCACAATCACAACAGAAGAAGAAGACAATAAGCGACTGGCATTTAGTTACTGTACGATGTGCCAAAATGCCTTCAAATCAATGGGTTTCACACTCCACGGCCCTGCTTCAGGATTTGATCAAAAAACTTCCAGGGATCTCTGGGAAGGACTTAACATCAATAGTGAATGACTGAGAAGTCTTGTTAGGGGCTTGTGGTTTCATTTAATTCATCCGCCCTAGCTGACATGTGAGTAAAACTTTCAACGAGGTACAAGGGTTGGTTTCCATTCTGTTGGATCTTTTCAGACTTTCCCTCTTCCTGGTTTTCTCAGCAGGGGCTTACACTAAGACTGTCCTGCCTTTCTGTTTCCCACCCCCCATGAGGGTTCTTTTCCCCCTTTTTTTTCCTCAGTACCCTTCAATTGTGGTGATGCCCTGCAGGGCTTAGACTTACTGATAAATGGGCCTATGGTTGTCCTTGGCCCAAAGTGAAGTATATGGACACTGAGACTGTCGACACAAACCATATACAGGGAAAGAGAATATGTCCTCTCCAGTTGGGCTCTAGAAGTTAAAAATTACTTTCAGTTATGAAGAGTTTAATACGAATGTTGTAATTTCTACTTGAGGGGTGTGGTGGGGTGGGGGGACTGGGGCATGAGTTGCTGATCAGGGACATTTTTACGGCTTGAACTAATGTTGAAATAAAGCTGGGGAATTTGTTGCGGGGGAGAGGAAGAGGGAAGGGGGAAATAAGCTGAATGCACTTAGGTTTGTTCTTTCATGTATGTCTTACAGTTGGGACGAGATTAGTGCTTAAAAGAATAACAAGGGGAGCCTGCCCCAAGTTGCCCGACAGGTCATGCTGATGCACTCTGCCTAACACTCTCCACCTGTGGGGGAGGGGGCGGGAGGTGTCATGCCTGAATCGACCTTGAGAGCAGCCCTGCAGTTAAGGCGGGTCGGAGAAGGAGGAATACAGTAATTGCATTCTCCTAAATTCCTTGGTTGCTCTCGCGGGTGCTCTGTTCCATTGGTTTCAACCATTTACTCTGAGCCCCACTATTTGCATGTGGACTCAGGAAGGAGGCCTCACTAGTTGACGATTGTTCTACCCCTTCAGCCCTTCCCTGAATAAAAGGGAAGGGCTAAAAGGCCTTGATTTACTAGGTCTTCTGCCTTGGAAGTTGTCGGTTTAAAACTTGTTGGGGATTTTAGAGGGGAAGAGTTGTTTGACTTTCTTTAAGAGCTCCCCTCCCCCATACACTGTTTTTTTTGTAAGTTTAAGTAGTTACATGGGTGTTAAGGTTACTCTTTTTTTTTTTATGTAGTTTGTTTGATTATACAGAAGTTAGTTGCTAGGCCTCCTGTTCACCTCGCTTGCTATTCAGTGCCACTCTCCCCAGAGTTATCAGAAGGTAAAGGTGGAGGGGATAAAACATGAAAATTTTACTTGAATGATAATGGCTAATGTAAGCACAACATTCTTCTCCTTTAATGTCAGTGGGCTTACGAAGCCAATCAAATGGAGTAAAGTCATTTCTTATATCAGAAAATCTGGAGCAGACTTCTGTGCTCTCCAAGAAATTCATCTCTACAAGGTGGAGCACGAGAAGCTAGGTAAATTTGGCTTCTCTGAGGTTGTGGCATCCTCAGATAAGGAGGGGCATCACAGATGTGCGTTAGTTTTGGTGCTGAACAGGGTAGCTTTTGAATCACGGGATACTTTGGTGGATGCGGAAGGATGCCTGGTGGCCATAAAGGGAATTTATAATGGGCAAATGGTCACGGTTGCTTCCATATACGCTCCCCCGGGCTCAGACTATAACTTCTATAGGAGGTTGTTTATGAGACTGGTGAAATGGTCTGAAGGGATATTAGTCTTGGGAGGGGACTTTAATCTCACATTAAATGATCATATAGACTCTTCCTCTGCAGTGTTTAGGTCTGATAGGAGAGTGGCACTGAAAATCAGTAGGTTTCTGGCTGAAGTAGGTATGGTGGATGCCTGGAGAGAGGTAAATGGGCAAAAAAGGGATTGTACTCTTTTTTCAGCAGTGCACAAGGTGCACTCCAGAATAGATTACTTCTTTGTGCCAAAAGAGAATGCTGCACAGATATGGAAGGCTGAGATAAGTATGGCTTACCTGTCCAACCATGCCTCTTTGCTGATGCAGCTACAGTTAGGACAGGTCAGGAACAATACCTCGTGGCGCCTTAATGTGTCACTCCTACAAGGGAAAGATGCGCAGAAACTAGTACAAGAGATGATCAAAGAGACCATAGAGACAAATTACACCTCCGAGGTCTCTTCTCCCATGCTATGGGACACAGTAAAAACAGTAGTTAGTGGGAAACTTATTGCGATGGCCTCCCATTGTAAAAGAGAAAGGGAAGCCAAAAAGATTACATTACAGGCCAAGATAAGGGAGTTAGAGACCGCCTTAAAGGTTAAGTATGAGGCAACTAAAGAAAAAGAGGTCCAGACATACAGGAAAGCTTTGAATGCTATATTGGACTACAGGTTAGAACAAAATATACTCTACCTAAAGCAGAAATACTATGATGGAGCCTGAGGTCTCTTCGCCTTTTAGCTAACAGATTGAGACACAGAAAAGCTAAGGCCACAATAAGCAAGATAAGCCATCCACACACTAAACAATCTTTGGTAAACACAACAACAATAGTGGGGGCATTTACGGACTACTACAAGGAATTATATAAAGCTGGACCTGCTCCAGAATCAGAAAAAATATCCCAATTTTTGATGCTCTGTGACTGCCTCAGATTGGGAGACAGGATGCCGCCCAACTGGTATGCCCAATAAGAGACCCGGAGATACAAGCAGAAATATCTTGTATTAAGACAGGAAAGTGCCCGGTATGGATAGATTCCCGGCGGAGTTCTATAAACTCTTCCAGGCCCAACTCATCCCAATTTTAAGTAGAGTATATAATTCTCTATTGCTGAAGGAGGGAGTGATCCCCCCTTCCTGGAGACATGCAGTTATGGAGGTTTTGCTGCAGCCCGCCAGGGACCCATTACTATGTGCCTCATATAGGCTGATTTCCATCCTAAACACAGATTACAAAATCTCGGTGGGAATTTTAACTAAGCGCCTTGAAACTATCATCCCCCAACTGATACACATAGACCAGACGGGTTTTGTCCCAGGCCGACAGGTGCAAGATGTTATCCACTGTGCCATTAACATCTTAGAACATCCGAAGAGGAGTGGGGAGTTGGCCCTGGTCATGAGTTTGGATGTCGAAAAGGCATTTGATAAGGTACTTTGGGCATTCCTACAGGCATCCAGGTGGGTTTTGGCTTTCCAACAGCATTCCACAGGTTAGTGACTAAGCTATATGATAGACCAAATGGCTGCGTAACGGTGAACGGGCATATAGGGCAATCGTTCCAGTTGGAACGTGGTACAAGAGAGTGCTGCCCACTCTCCCCCATGCTCTTTGCTATTTTTATTAAACTCTGGCACAGGCAATTCAACTGAACCCAGAAATATGAGGGGTAGAGCTGGGGGAGTCTGATCACAAGTTAGGCCTGTATGCAGATGATATTTTATAGTTTTTGGGCAACCCAGATGCCTCCCTCCCTCCCTGAAGTGTTTAAGCAGATACAACAGTTTATGATGATGTCAGGTTATACCTTGAATACAGCAAAAACGGAGGTGTTGACATGTCCTATCAGGTCCCCCGGATATCCAAAAAAGATACCCAATGCAGTGGAGCATTTATAAATTAAAATAATTGGGGGTATATCTAGGTACGAGCACTGCAACTCTTTTTGGGGATAATTTCCCATCTCTACTAAAAGAGATATCCTCAAATTTCAAACGATGGGCACTAATGCCCCTGCCCCTTCATACGAGAGTCCAAACAGTTATACCGCTTTCAAAGTGTCTCCTGTTTGGTCCGTCAGCAGATTTTACAAGGTTGGCAGAGACAACTGATGTCCTTTATCTGGGGTGCCAACAGACCCAGGATGGCTAGGCACATTTTGTACTTGCCGAAGGGGGAGGAGGGCATGGAGGTTCCTTTCCTACCGGGATACTGGGTGGCATCCCAGATGAAAACAGTATTAATGTGGCATCACCCACAATACATCTCCCATTGGAAAGCCATAGAACTACAACAGGTGGTGGATCCCCCCCTACAGGCACTATCCTTTAACCGGCACCAACAGGAGGCAGCCAGGAATCCCCTCCCATCGGGGGTTGCAGCTGCTTTGGAAGGGTGGTGGAGATGCACTAATAAGGGAGGAACAGCTCAACATATGTGGAAATACAGTTGGTGGGCTTGGGATGAACACTTTGATCCCTCGTCACTGGATCCTTGGTTCAAGCGACAAGCTCATAAAGGATTCCAATCCCCCTGGCAAATTATGAGCGGAGGCTCACCTATTTCGCTTGAGGCTGCTCAGGCCCACTTTAATCTTCAGTTAGGAGACAGATTTCAATATTATCAAATCTGGAATAAGATAAGCACTTCAATAAATAAAGCAGTGGTTGTAGGGGGACAGGGGTTCCCCCTCCCGCCATTTGGAAAAATCTGGTCGTCTCCATCGGGAAGGGGAGCAATCACACACTTATGTACAAATTTTCTGGTGGATCAAGGTCACAACACCTATTGGATTAAGACAAGGTGGGAAGAAGATATGGGAAAAGGATTTGAGAAGGAGGTATGGGATAAAATCTGGAGGGCAGTGAAGGGCACAACCTCTTTCCCTGCCTGACGAGAATTCATGTGGAGAATTAGGATCAGGTACTTCTTGGTACCCAAAAAGACTAAATTTAGCTCCAACAGCAGGCCAGAATGTTGGAGGAAATGTGGTGAACGGTTAGTGGGACATTTTCATACATTCTGGCAATGTCCAGGAATTCGGCTATATTGGGATGAAGTTTCTCCTGTTTCAGCTTGGGCTCTGAAGTTTGCTTTGGGCAAAACTAACCCTGTCTCTGTCTGAGCCAGCTGCGACTTGTGGACTATGCTTTCTCTCTTGTAAAGCATTTGTTTTAGTGGCTCCTACCTCTGCTCAGAGGTATTCCGAGTTTCAGGTTCTTTGGTGTGAAACAGTCTTATTGATTCTCTACAAAGACAGGGTGTCTTCACACACCAGCCCTAAGTTTCTTCATATGGTGGTGTCTGAACCTACTCTCAATCAGTCCATCCACCTCACAGTCCTTTTTCCTGAGCATGCTAATCCAGGAGAAGCACTGCTCAATACATCAGATGTGCACAGAAATTTTGAAGTATTATCCACTTTGGACTACAGAGCACAGGAAGTTGAAGCAGCTTTCTGCTCCTTTCACCCCGGGTAGAGAGAGCACTCAGTTTTCGAAACACTGTTTGTCCAAATGGTCAGTCCACTGTATTGTGCTTTGTTCCAACAAGCATGGAAAAATGTTGCCTGGGACAATGAAAGCCCATTCCACAACAGGCATGGCCACCTCTGTGGCCTGTTTCAAAGGGGTCTCAGCCACTGGCTTTTGTGCTGCTGTCCCCTGGAGTTTCGTCCATACTTTCCCAAGCACTACAGTCTGCACATTGTCTCTTAGGCCCATGCAGATTTCAGCAAGGCTGTTTTGAGAGGCCTCTTATGCTGAATTTCAGCTGGCCTTCCTCCCAGTCTGTTTTCTTGTTTTGTAATTGCTTGGGATTCGTTCTTATGATGTGCCCTGATGACAGAGATACCCCCTGAATAAGATAGAACAGTTACATAAGAACTTACCATAACTGTAGATCTTTGAGGGGATCTCAGTCATCAGGTCTGCTTTCCCTTCCACCATCCCCCTTTGAGGGACTCTTTTCTCAGAAACTGGTTTTCTGGTGTACCCAGCCTTTTATTTTGGCCTGGGCACCCCTCTCTCTCTCCCCTTGATCCCCTTTGGCCTTGGTGTGCTCCCGTAGTCTCTGGGGGGGGTACTGAGGAGGGAGTGGGGCTGCTCACACCTATATGGGTTTGGTGACATCGATGAGTGACGTCAGCATGGGCGGCCCCAGTTGTACTGCTGAAAATCTTCTGTGTGGATCCTGCTTCACCGGCGGTGAAGTTCCTGGGATGTGACCTGATGGCTGAGATCCCCTCAAAGATCTACTGTTACGGTAAGTTCTTACATAACTTCTTTTCTACTCCCATTACTTTCTGGTTCTGAAGAAGACAGGGGGCATGCACCCCATTCTCGACCTCAGGAAGCTGAACAACTTCTTGTACCGGGAGAAGTTCAAGATGATCTCCTTGGAAACGTTCCTACCACTTCTCCAGCAACACGACTGACTGGCATTGTTAGACATGCAAGATGCCTACCAGCTCATTTCAGTACATCCAAACCACCACAAACTCATTTGCTTTGTAGCCTTGGGTCAATACTATCAATTCAGAGTCCTGCCCTTTGGGCTCTCCTCAGCACCTCGAGTCTTTACCAAGTGCTTCACAGTCCTCACTGCGCACCTTCAAAAACTCAGCAAGTCTTCCCTTACCTAGACAATTCACTTTTGGCAAGCCCATCAAGGCGGGAAACAGAGAACGTGGTATCCACAGCATCTCACTTCCTCACATCTATGGGGCTCCTGCTGAACCTGGAGAAGTCACAGCTTCAGCCCTCTTAGAAGTTCCTCTTTATAGGGACCCTCTTAGACACTACAAAGGTGAGGACATTCCTCCTGGAGGACAGGAGGATCGACATTCTCCAGATGGCTCACTTCATCAGGGAGAACAACCCTGTATGAGCTCACTCCATGCAATAGATGTTAGGCCTCTTAGCCTCTTCCATTTTTACAGTGCCTCTGACTCGACTGCACATGAGGACCACTCACTGGAAGCTCAGCAGACAGTGATCCCTGACTTCACGTCCTCTGTCTTACCCCATCAAAGTGACAGAGCCCCTGTGTCGGTCACTTGCATGGTAGATACACGAGGGCAACCTTCTACAAGGTCTGCCCTTTGCTCTGCTGGAATCTCAGATCTCCCACTGTGCTATACTTTGGAGGCAGTATAGCATAATGGGTTGAGGCTCTGAGCTGCAGATCTGGAGACCTGGGTTTGAATCCCACAGCCGCCTAGGTGCATACTGTATGACTGTGAGCAGGTCACTTAACTTCCGTGTGTTCCCAGGTTGCATCTGGAAACAAGCTTCGGCTTAGTGTGCTACTCCTGGTTAAACAATGTTCCCTTTCCATCACTACAGATGCATCGCTACTTGGCTGGGGGGCTCACTGCCAGGGCCATCATACTTGGAGAGTTTGGACCCAAGCAGAGTCTCATCTTCACATCAATGTTCTGGAGATGAGGGAAGTCTTGTATGCCCTCCAAGTCCTAGCAGATGTTGTCAGTCACAAAATAATACTTCTTCAGATGGAGAACAAGGCTGTGATGTATTACATCAACAAGCAAGGCGGGGCACACTCCTACCCTCTCTGCAGAGAAGCCATGCCTTGACCACGATGTTCTGATTCAAGCAGTTTACCTGCAAGGGATTCAGAACAATCTGGTGCACCACCTCAGCAGGACAGAAGCAGATCCAAATGAGTGGTCACTAGCATCAGCTGTCATGCAGTTGCTCTTCAAAGAGTGGGGCAATCCAGACTGGGACATTTTTGCATCCCAACTCAGCACAAAACTGCCACTATTCTGCTCCAGAAATCCAGAAACTGGCATTTTCTGTCAGGATGCATTCAGGCTGAGTTGGACAAGACACTTTCTGTATGCATTTCCTCCTCTTCCTTTAGTTCAGAGGATGCTACTCAGATTGGAGGCACACTGGGACAAAATGATTCTCACTGCACCATACTGGCCTCGACAGATTTGGTTTCCTTTGATCCACACGTTGTCAGAGACTCCTCCGAGGCAACTGCCTCTGTGAACAGACCTGACGCAGGGACCCCTGGTCCATCCCAGGGTGCACTTCCTTCATCTCCACACCTGGCTCCTGAAGAGATAGAATTGAGCAGATTTAAAGTTTCTCAGAGAATCTCGAAGATCCTCCTGGCTACTTGTAAGCCTTCCACCAGGAAGACTTTTACAGCTAAATGGAAGCGTTTCTCAGAATGATGTGCTAAGGTCTACATAGACACGTTTCAGTGTCCTCCAGACAAAGTGTTAGAGTACCTACTAGACCTTTCAGATGCAGGACTGCAATAGCTATCTGTAAAGGTACACCTCTGTGCACTTTCTGCCTACCATGAGCCAGTCCAGAATATGTCCTTGTCTCAATTACCTCTGTTCAAAAGATTCCTCAAAGGCATTCTATACACAAGGCCTCTGGTTAAGAAGCCAGTTGCCTCCTGGGATATTAACCTTGTGCTGGATATGCTCACTTGTAAGCCCTTTGAGCCTCTAGCCACATGTGATCTAAAGTTTCTGACCTGGAAGGCTACCTTTCTGGTGGCCATCACTTCTGCTTGAAGGGTCTCTGAAATACATGCTTTGGTCACAGACCCTCCATATACCATCTTTCATAAAGACAAGGTGGTTCTCCGTACTCACCCTAAGTTCCTTCCCATAGTGGTTTCGGACTTCCACATTAACCAGCCTTTGGTTCTGGCCACTTATTTCTCCAACTTCCAAAATGAAGGGGAGCGCACCTTTCATTCCCTGGATGTTAAAAGAGCCCTTCAGTTCTACATTGATAGAACCAGGGACATATGGCAGGACAAGCAGCTTTTTGTGTCCTTCAACACCTCCGGCTGGGTCAACCAGTATCCATTAAATGCACCTCTGCTTGGATAGTGGCATGTCTTCACCACTGTTACTCTATGGCACAGGTCAAGTTGGAGGGCCAGGTGCATGCCCATTCTACCAGAGCAGTTGCTGCATCTCTGGCGGAGATCTATTCTGTTTCCATTATAGAAACATAGAATTTGACAACAGATAAGGACCAACTGGCCCATCTAGTGTACCCTGTATCCCTACCTAGCGAGAATGCCGTAGATCCTACTTAAACTCTGGCTTCATCTTCTTCTTCTCTGAACTGTTATGGCAGCCCTATGCCTATCCCATGCAGTTTTGAATCTCCCCACCATCTTTGCCCCCACCACCTCCACTGACAGGCTGTTCCATGCCTCCACCACCCTCTCTGTGAAGAAGTATTTTCTAATGTTGCCCCTCAGTCTATCTCCTTCCAGTCTCATGTCATGCCCTCTTGTCATTTTAGAGCATTTTCCTCTTTTGGAAGATACTGCCCTCCTGTACCTTATTTATTCCCTTGAGGCACTTGAAGATCTCCATCATGTCCCCCTCTCCTCCAGGGTATACATATTGAGTTCCTCCAATCTCTCCTCGTATGACCTTTGGTGCAAACCCTGCACCATTTTTATTGCCCTTCTTTAAACTTTCTCCACCCTGTCTATGTCCTTTTGGAGATGTGGCCTCCAGAACTGGACACAGTACTCCAAGTGAGGTCTCACCAATGTCATGTACCGTGGCATTATGACCTCTTTTCTTCTGCTGGTGATACCTCTCCCTGTACACCCCAGCCCTCCACTGGCTCTCCCCACTGCCTTGGCACATTGGTTGGCCACCTTTAGGTCACCAGATATGATTACCCCCAGATCCCTTTCCTGTTTTGTGGTCTCTAGTATCACCCCACCCATCATGCACTCCTCCCCTGGGTTCCCATGCCCAAAGTGCATGATTTTGCATTGAATCCTAGCTGCCACACTCTGGACCATTCCTCCAGCTTAGCTAGGTATCTCCTCATTGTTTTCACCCCTCTTGGACTGTCTACCCTATTGCAGATCTTGGTGTCATCCCTAAAGAGGCATACCTTCCCTTCCAGCCCCTCTGCAATGTCACTGATGTAGATATTAAACAGTACTGGCCGTAGGACTGATCCCTGTGGCACCCCACTGGTCACCCTCCCTTCTTCAGATTTGGCCCCTTAACCACCACCCTCTCTGTTCTATTTCTTAGCCAATTTCCTACCCAGTTTACCACCTTGTGATCCAATCCCAGGCTGCTCAGCTAACTCACAAGTCTCCTATGTGGAACAGTGTAGAATGCTTTACTGAAGTCAAGGTAGGCCATATTCACTGCCCCCTCAATCCACCTCTCTGACGACTCAGTCAAAAAAATCTATCAGATTACTTGGGCATGACTTCCCTGATGTGAATTCATGTTGCCTCGGATCTTGTGTTCCACTTGATTCAAGGTGCTCCACTATCCTTTCCTTTAGCAGAGATTCCATAATTTTACCCACTACTGAGGTCAGGCTGACAGGTCTATAGTTTCCAACATCCTCCCTACTCTGACTTTTGTGTAGAGGGACAACATCCACCCATTCCAAGTCCTCTGGAACCACTCCTGTTTCCAGTGACTCATTGAACAGGATTGCTAGAGGTACTGCCAGTACCTCCCCTAGCTCCTTTAATATTCTCGGGTGTATCCCATCTGGTCTAGTTGCCTTATCTACCTTCAGTTTTGTAAGTTCTTTAAGGACTCTCTCTCTTCTTTGAACAGGCTGTTGTCCATTGATGACATTTGTAAAGCGACTGCTTGGAGCTCAGTGCATACTTTCGTGAAGCACTATGCTCTGAATGTCTAATCCAGACAGCATGCTTCCTTTGGCAGGACAATCCTTAATGGACTTCTGTCTTGAAGTGAGCTCAGTCTCCTACCACCCTGCTCAGGGTATTGCACTTCAGCTTGGTACTCTAACCCAGCAGTATGAATAAATGGTGAAGACTTAAGTCCAGGAAGATATGGAAATTATGTACTCACCGTAATGCTTAATCTTCTTGGATAAGTCCTCACTATTTATTCATACATCCACCCACCATCCCCCAAGCTCACTCAGTCTGTTCCAGGTCTTTATTCCCTTGTTTGGTTTGGGCTGTGAAGATGTTGTTTGACGTGACCCTTCTTATATGGGTCAAAAGGGCTATCTTATGCCCTTGTTAGGTTAAGTGTTTCTTAGGTTAAAATATGCTGCACCTCCTCAGTAAAAAAGTTACTGAGGCAGTTGGAGAGTCAACACTGAGATAGTCTGCATGGGTGTGAGCCAGCCTCATGGTGCCACACATGTGTGGTCCTACCTCGACGCTGGCTCTCCTAAAGATTTTTGGCTCCTGCATGGTCCCAGCACCTCCAGAGTGTAACCCAGCAGTATGAAAAAATGGTGAAGACTTGTCCAAGAAGATCAAGAATTATGGTGAGTACATAATTTCCATATTTCATCTCAGAGTCTCCTGCACCACCGCTACCTGAATCCAGTTCCTCCTCCTCTTCTACTTCCTCTTATGAGAAAGAGGATTTTTTGGTCACTCTCTCCTCTGATGTTGAGTACTCTGGGTACCAGCAATTCCTTTCAGAGATGATGGAGGGGCTGAGCCGTCACCATTTTGAAGGTCAAGCAGTGAAGATACTGTCATCACTCTGTGGCCCTGGCCATTTATGGAGGCATCCAGAAACATCTGGGTCTGTCC
This sequence comes from Neoceratodus forsteri, assembly GCA_016271365.2. NCBI lineage: Eukaryota > Metazoa > Chordata > Ceratodontiformes > Ceratodontidae > Neoceratodus > Neoceratodus forsteri. The sequence goes on along the minus strand of JADMNL010000023.1, from coordinate 361,290,880 downwards.
CTTTGGCTCTTTTCAGCCCCTGGAGACATCCTGCACAGCTATTGTGCTCCCACAGGGTCTCCAGGCTCTATCCCTTATCCCACTTTGGGGATTTTGGTGCAGCAGACCCCCTCTGGGCCTAGGCACCCAGTGCACAACCACCACCCCAACACTGACTATGGAGATCAACACTTAGGGCAGGAGAGTTTCTGTGGTAGCATTCACCATGATGTACATTTTCACACATCAGTTACACCAGGCAGTTTATGACAAGTGCCTGTGGATGATGCTGAGTCAGCACTTAGCATCCATGCCAGATTGCGAGGCAACCAGGCAGGCCTTTCTCCTTTCAGCCCAGCACCTGGAGCTGGTGAGGCAGCAAGTGAGAGCATCTTATGATGCCAGTGAAGTAACTTATAGGCTGGTGGGAACTGCAGTGTGCATTTGGCAGATGGTGTGGTTTCACCTGTCCTGGTTGGCACCCCTAGCCCAACATAAGGTGCTCAACTTGTACTACCAGGGGACTCACTTCTTCTTCTGCAGGGTCAGGCATGAGTTGTTAGGGTGCCCTCCTGCTCACAGGCCATGGGAGCCTCTGTGTGCCCCTGACCAGTTTCGGGTCCTGATGTATGTGTAAGGAGTCCTTGCCCTCCAGTAGTTATCCCCCACTGAGGGAAGCATATTTTTCCCTCAGTGAGCCAACTCCTCCTCAGTGTTGGAGACAAGTTGACACTCTGACCCATAAGTGGGAATGAATATTGATTTTTGATTCTTGGAAGATATGAAAATTAAGTACTCATTGTACTTGTTGATCTTCCAGAATATCTTCACCATTTATTCACATGCCCTCCCACCATCCCCCACTCATGTAAGAGTCAAGGCCTCTGGACAGCTCAGCCTATGATGACGGGCACATGGCATCTTCTTGCACCTTCTTCAGGCTCTCCTCTCCTGGAGTGGTAGCCCTGTCTATCCTTCTGGAATTGGGCTTTCTTGCCCCCTTCCTTTCTCCTGGTTTTTAACATTGTTTAATAAAAAAAAAACAGGGATGCGGTCTCCTCTTTTTCCAAACAAAAAGACAGAAAAGCCTTTAAAAATATTTTTATATATTCTTTTGTCTCCCACTATCTTCCTCTCTAAGAAGGTAAATTGGCACCCCTTAAGCTGTGGTACCTCAGTCTCCACCATGCAGATACCTCCAGTCCCTACAAAATGGTACCATAGCCTCGCTACAAGGCACAGCCTTCATCTTCGCAGCTAGGAGGGTGTTAGGGTCATTAGCCCTGGTCAGATTCTTTGTGGTGATAGAGATGCAAAAGAGACACAAACAAGCTGCATATCGGTAATAAATCTTGTTTATTACACCAAAAGGAAATCACAGTTGCCCTAAGTAGTTCTTACCATAAGACACTGGGAGCTGAGCTAAGTGTTCCCTAATACCCCAAGAAATGAAGGAGGTCTCCAAGGGGGAATACATAATACAGTACATTATATACTACTGATAGTAGCTATGGTGACCATTAGTAAGAAGCAGTGCTAGATACATAAAATAAGCCCTATTGGCTAAAAGTTAGGTGGCTCCACGGTGTTATCTAGTCTTATATGATAAATGCTAAATCAGCTATATTGTAAAACAAAGGATGCATAGAAAGTACATGAAAACACAGGATGTAATGTGGTTATACATAAATCCAAAAGATGACAGCATTGTCTGACAATCATACAAAGACAGAGGTGTCTTGGCCTGCTACTTGCTGTTACCAAGCGTAAAGAAGCAAAGTAAAATACAAATCATAATATTATCCTGACACTTACTCTTATATGGTAAGTGCCTGTGCCCTATATGTTAGTATCATGTATGCATAATATAGTTTATCTAAGGTGTACAGTGGGACACCAATTAGGGTGTGAGGACCTTGCATAACATTCCCCCTTTGTTGCCTTACTGAAAAGGCAACAACACTATGGGAAAGTAGTGGGAACAAACTGTATAGTTTACAGACCCGATGCATGAGCCTTGTAAAGGAACTGAAGCTGTTCTTGGTTTTGTTTGCGAGTATGCCTTAAACAGCAAAGTGTTAGTATCATAAAGATAATCAAAAAATGCTTTAATAGTAACAAAACCTTTAAAAGTAATTTCTAAGTAAGTATTAGAAAGTGCATTACTTAAATCACCATCATTGATAAGGGTATTAAGGGCTGCTCCAGCTTTGGATATAGTGTTACTGATGTGGATGAAGTGTGTATCCGTTCTATTTAAAAGTGACTTCAAAGTTAATGTCAATGGGTCAATGTGGACATTAAAGAGGGGGCAAATATTGAGATAGAGCAAGCAAATATTCAGGGTCACCATCAATAACATCTGGTAACTCAATGGGGACAGGAGTAATCACTGTGTAGCCAATTACAGTAGTTTGATGAGGAATAAAATAAAAGTTAAGGTATTGAACATTGCAAACCTGTCCCCATAGGAGATTTATGGTTAGTAACAATGCAGTACTGTACATCAGAATTGTAAGTCATTTTAACAGTTGGTAGCCTCCATTTTTGTAGTAGAACTGGGCAGGTGAATGATTGATACGTTAGTCTTGTAGTCATCCGATGAACCTCTTCTGAATAAGTTTTGTAGAGACGTACAGTTTTCACAACTAGTGATGGTGCTGATGATGCTTCAGGAGTATCTGTGTTATTAGAGTTAATGTCCAAGTCCAGACTGAATGACCAGTCTATGCTGTCCAGCGAATATCCACATACCAGTCTGATGATGTTGAAAACATCACAGCAACACAAATAATGATAGCTCTTCCTCACACAACAGTCTGTATGAGGAGAAACCCATGCTTCCAGGGTAGGATAAAATACCAGAAGAGGTGGCAGATCAATGTGTTCTCTGTAGATATCCTTGCCAAGGTGCCCAATGGAATGAATGGAGGCAAGTTTATCAAACAATGCAGTTTGTGGGTCAAATCAGGGTAGGGAAACAGTGAAGGTGACAAACACAGTGTCCCAGACAGTACAACATTTAACTGTATAGCATGGACCTCTCTTAGGATTTTGTCAAGTAACGTACCCTAAAATTCTAGTAGTAGATATTGGAATAGAAATTGATTGAGACATACACATTGTACTGCAAGCAGTGGGCCTACAATGTGGGTAATACCATTTAGCAATTCATCGATCATGAATAATATCTAGAAAATGTCCAGATTCAAAATCATGGAAGAGATTATTGACTGAAGCTATGGCATAAGAGCCATAAGTAGAGCAGAGGAGTTCCCTGGCAATCTATTGCTTGTCTGCCTCCTTGTTATTTTGAAAAACAAGTTCATTTATTTTGTTTTTTGTATCATTAAACTTTTAGCGATATCTTTCATGTTGTACACAGTATATCTTTCTTCCTGACTAAGTCCATCCACACCATGTAACAATGGGGGGTTAAATATTATTCTTCATGGCCTCCTGGAATTTGACTGTGTGACTTTTTATGGCAGCAATGTCTGCCCTGTTCCAGATGGACATGCCAGATCTGAAGAGTCTAGATATGGTGCCAGTTGCACCAGTAACATCAGCAGTATTATGCTTCCTTCATGATGAGGGATTTCTCTGACTCAAGGGATTAGGTCTAGACCTAAATAAACCCAAGTGTTCAATAGTATGTACACCAGCTACTGGGTCTTGGGTATGTGTATGGTAGGCTGCAAGACTATCTAATAACATAGTACTGAATAACTTAGAAGTGTTTGTATTAGAACACATTCCAAATTCTGCCATATTCCAATGTGTAAGATTAAAAATAACAGGGATGTGCATGAATTGCACATTGTTGATTAGGGTACCTAGAATGGAAATTGCAGTGAGACCACTAGGTGGACCAGGTTCCTATGGGGGACAGTCAGTAAGTTCTGCTTCAGTAGGAGTAATATAGACAAAAACATGGTGGCTGTAGCCATATAATTGTGGGTACAAAAATCTCTTGTGGAGTCTTGTGAGAACCTCTCGCAAAAGGCAGGGTCAATTAAGTCAGTAGGAGTGTATAAACTAGAATGTCTATGATTAGCTTGGCGAATGGACAGAGTACCATTTGGGCAATTTTGGTGTTAGGTCAGCCATAGAAAGTACCTTTGGATAGGTGGACCACAGGGAGAGTTTGTCCATATAAATCTGTTTGCCATTCAATTTGTAGGGAAGATTTGTCAGGGACCACAACTGAGGCAGTGAGGTAGGCGTCCTTGCCTTCCTGGGGCAGTAATACCAACTCCTTCTGGGATGGTAGTAGGAGGATGGTCAAAATGTGGAAGGATGTGGCCCACCATGCCTTGGATACAAGGGAATGCTCCTGAGAATAGGAGAACCAGATGCAAGATAGCCATCTTGCAGGAATATCTGTAAGGAAAAGAAAAGGTCAGTCAGTACAATTCTGCCCAATGGGGTTAGGAAAAGTAATTATACTCCTTTATAAAGTTTTAACTGATTTGCATGCAACCATTTCTCAGTAAGTTTCTTGTTCTGGAGAAGTCTAACTTGATAGACTGTGGGACTGAGCTTGTTGACAATGGGGTACGGTCCTTCCCACTTATTGGAGATGGGATGTGTAGGGTGAACAAATCTGAGTACCATTTCCTGGTCTTCTACTTGCCAGTCCACTTCTTGTGCATGCTTGTCAAATTGGGTGTTGGACTCTTGCCCATATGATGTGCAGCATACAGATGAGTTTTAACAATGTAATTTCTGAGTTTAGCAACAAACTTGTCTACAGACACTCTGTCTTCAGTGGAGGTGTTCAGATCAAAGACCAGGTGTTCAGGTAATCTCATAGTTCTACCAGTCATCATCTCAAAGGGTGTGAGCTGGGTCATGATCAAAGGAGTACCCCTAATTGCATGAGGAGTAAAAGCAAAAGGGAATCCCAATCCTTGGGATTGTCCTCAATGAATTTGGAAAGCATTTGCTTAATCCATCTGTTGGCTATTTCTACTTGACCTGATGATTGAGGGTGGTAGGGTATGTGGAACCTCTGGTGTACCCCTAGAAGTTCAAGTGTTTCTTGCATCACCTGTAAAACAGGTTCCTTTCTCAGAGTCTACCTTAAGAGGTACCCCCACATGGAGAATATCTGTTCTACCAGGACTCTTGCAGTAGCTTTGCCTGTACAATTCTTTGTGGGGAAAGCTTCAACCCACTTAGAAAACAGGTCAGTAATGACAAGTGCATACTTGTTGTTCCTGCTGGTATTGGTCAAGGGACCAATAAAATCAATCTGAATGGCATGCCAAGGGCCAAATGTCTCTGAGAAAGTAGTTTGGCATTTCGTTGGGTTGGTGCTGGATTGTTCTGAGCACAAATCAGGCAGTTCTCTATATTGTCTTTCACATTCTTAGTGATGCCTGGCCACCAACCAACAGACTTGAGTCTTTGAAGTGTATTTTCAACTCCCTGGTGTCCACCAGTTGGAGTGTTATGAACCTGGTGAATGAATTCAGACCTCAAAGATTCAAGAACTGCCCACAGCTTGTAGGGCAAGTCCTTGGTCTGATACCAAATCGATTTGCCATCTTGTGACAAATGCAACCTACTCGCATGCCTCTTGTAGGGACTGTGAGTCAGTAAGTCTTGTTCAGTTCCTTTGACAAGGAACCTGAACAGCTCTTTCAGTTGAGGGTCAGAGTGTTGTGCAGTGGACAAGTCCAGTGGCACAAAAGGTTCTGGTTTCTTCTTAATAGCAGCTATTTGTAAGGCTGCAAGGGCATTGGGGTGGTCCATTGTCCATGTGTCTTCCCCCCAAGCACCCTCTTTTGCAAGAGCATTTGCTCGGTCATTAAATGAATGATAAGGATCAGATTTCAAATGGGCTTTAACCTTGTAGATAAACAGTTTATGTTTGAAATGCTGGGTAAGCTTGTGAATGTATACAACGAGGGCTTTGTACTTCATTGGTGTACCATCAGAGGATGCAAAGGAGTTCCTCTGTCAGAAGAGTAAAAATTCCGTCACAGAGCAACAGACCTAATTAGAGTCTATAGAGATGATCATGTCCTCGGTATCATGTTGTATGAGTTTGAGGGCACGGGCCACAGCTGCCAATTCTGCATACTGTGATGATGCAAAACTGCAGTGCTTAGAGGTACAGACAGTGTTACCATTAGGATACATGATGTGCACTCCAAATCTGGCTACCTGTTCTCCTTGATAGTATGAGGCTGAGCCATCAGTAAAAACATGGCACAAGGAGCTTTGGAGTAGCAGGAAGAAAAGGGCCTGGTTCAGGCAAATCAGCGGGCTGTAGTGCACAATTGTGTGGTGTTCCTTGGTATAGAAGACCATGGGCTAAGATAGAGGGCATCTTGGCAGTGTGGACCTGTATGTCATGGTCCTGGAGAAGAAGAGACCAGTGTGTCAGTCTGGTGTTGGATACTGATCCATCCTTCACTCTGTCTGATAGCAAGAAGGTTGTTGGGGTGTGACTGGTGTTCAAAATGATAGGCGAGTACCCAATGATATTCAGAAAATGTTTGACAGCCCAGTATGTCGACAGAAAGTTTCTTTCACAAAGACTGTTCTTCTGTTCCACTGGTGTCAACATTTGGGATGCATAAGCAATGGGTCTCAGAGTACCATTAACTTTCTGAGCAAGGATTGCAGACATGGCAATATCAGAAGTGGTGGATTCCAGATGGAAAGGTAAAGTTGGATTGGGGTTCACTAAGGCTGGAGCAGAGGCCAAAGCCTGTTTCAGAAGTGTTACAGCCTGAGTGTGAATGGGACCCCAAGTCCCGGAGACATCCTTTTTGAGGAGCTCATACAGAGGGGCAGCCTTCTGTACAAAATCACAAATAAAGTCCCTGGAATAGCTGACCATTCTGGTCATGCGCCAGGCGCCAGTGAGTATGGACACGTAACTGTCACTGGGAATGAACCACAACTTTTAAATCCATCTAAAATAGTTAAAAACTGCTGACAACTTGCCAATTTGGTGATCAAAATATTTCTAGACATCTGTGGAACACATTGAGCAAATTTCAATGGAAAACCGCTTTCTGAAGGGGAGTAAGTTACATTTCCAATACCTACAGCTACTTACAAGGGTTTGCTATATCAGTGGGGGCGCTCTCAGGCAGGCCAGTCTTCTCAGAATGGGGGGGGACCAGCTACTATTATGAGTCCACAAAACATGGATTTATCGGCAATGTGTTCTATGTTGCAAAATATTTCTCTGGGGCAGTCAAATTTGAGACAGGACATTGCCAGTCTAAAGTCTGTGGTGGATTCTATTAAAACCAATTCTGACAAAATCACAGAAAGAATTGTTGAAGCTGAAACCAGGGTAGCAGCTCTAGAGGAATCAGTCTCTCATTTAGAAAAGGATTCTATTTTTATGCACAACCAATTTAAACTGATCTGGCAAAAAACTGATGACATAGAAAACAGAGGTTGCAGAAATAACTTATGGATTATTAGGGTGCCGGAGGGGGTTGAAGACTCTACAATGTTTATGTTTTTACAAGAGCCAATTCCTAAATTACTGTCTCACAAATGGAGGTGACCACTAGAGACTGAACGTGCGCACAGAACCCTGGCCCCCAAACCTAAACCAGGCTCCCCTCCCAGAACTATTGTTGCATATTTTCTTCAATTTTCAATCAAGGAGGAAATTTTGCGGCTATCCAGAGAGAAAAAAATAGGATATCCTTGTTTCAAGATTATTCTCCAGAGGTCATAACTCAAAGGAAAGCTTATACTGAGATCAGAGGGCTGCTAAGACAGTACAATATCCCATATAGGATTAATAATAATAATAATAATAATAATAATAACTTTATTTAATTGAGCGCCTTTCGCAGTATCAAGGCACTTCACAAATTCGCAGATAATTCAATAAAACATAGTTAAAATCACAGCAAATCAGGAAATGCCTTACTCCATAAGAATGTCTTCAGTGCCTGCTTAAAGCTCCTCACTGTCCTGCACTCCTGCAGATGATGGGGCAGAGAATTCCAGAGGGTTGGGGCAGCAAACATAAAAACGCGTGCCCCAGATGAATTCAAACTAACCCTCGGAATCTCCAGCCACCCCTCGTCAGCCGAGCGGAGCTGTTGCACAGGGGTGTAAGGAGTCAGAAGCTTTTTCAAGTAGTCAGGACCAAGTCCATGTAGGGCTTTGTAGGTTAGCCAGCCTACCTTAAATGTGATCCGCCACTGAACCGGCAGCCAGTGCAGATCGTGCAGCACTGGGGTAATATGAGATCTCCTAGATACCCCAGTCAATAAACATGTGGCAGTGTTCTGCACTAGCTGCAAGCAGTGGCTATCAACCCCAGGAATCTTCAAGTAAAGGGAGTTGCAGTAGTCAAGGTGCAAGGTGACAAAGGCGTGGACTAAAACAGGCAGATTGCTGAATGGAAAAACATGCTTGATCCTGGCAATGTTCCTAAGATGCTAAAAGGCTAACTTAATGGCTGCCGACACCTGATGATGAAGGGTCAGCCCATCGTCAAGTATCACTCCCAGGTCACGCACCCGTTCAGAGATAAGGATCTGAGTGCCCCCCAAGAATAAACCGGAGGGCGAATCAGTCCTCAACCCCCCTGTCCTGTGGCCCAGGTCCACTACCAAAACTTCAGTTTTACCTGCATTTAACTTTAACTCACTGGAATTCATCCAATCTAGGATTTCAGCGAGGCAGCTGTTAAATACCGAGAGAGTACTAACCTGGTCGGGGGCCAAAGACAGGTAGAGCAGAGTATCATCAGCATAGCAGTGAAACCTCAGTCTATACCATCTTACAATGTCTCTGAGGGGCAGCATATATACTGCAAACAACATGGGGGACAGCACCGAGCCCTGGGGCACCCCACAAAGCAGAGAGAAAGACTCAGAGGAAAACATTCCCAAGACAACTCTCTGAGTTCTACTGGTGAGGAAAGATGAAAACCATCTGAGCAGTGTACCTGTCAGTCCACAGATGGACCTCAGGTGCTCTAGCAGAACCCCATGGTCCACAGTGTCAAAGGCTGAAAAGAGATCAAGGAGTACTGGAATGGAATGGTTTCTCCAATCTCTCGCCATCAGGAGATCATTGAGCACCCGAACTAGAGCAGTCTCAGTACTATGCCTCTTACGAAAACCAGATTGGAGAGGTTCGCATATATTATGGATGGTCAAATGGTTCTCCAGTTGAGTTGCCACAACTTTCTCAATAACCTTTCCCACAAAAGGAAGGTTCAAGATAGGTCTGTAGTTCACTAGAGTATCCAGGTCCAAAGAAGCTTTCTTCAGAAGAGGTGTCACCACCGCCTTCTTCAGGGAGCTTGGAAACTCACCCGATTCCAAAGAACACCGGACAATCTGAGCCAAGACCAGGCCAATGATATCACTACAACCCAAAATCAGGGTGGTAGGGTCTGGGTCTAAACTGCAGCACGTAGGGTGCATCCCCTGGACAATCCTCATAATATCAACAAACTCTGGCAGGTCAAAGGTACTCCAGGAAACAAGAGGCACGGTGATAGAGCACCGACCAACAGCATCCCCCATAGAACGGGTCTGATGGATCTCCAACCTGATGTCAGCCACCTTATTCACAAAGAATCGATGATCTCATCACATCCCATTTGTGAAAAAACTCGACGGACCTGCAGACAGGCTGGGTTGCACAGCCTGTCCACTGTTCGGAAGAGTTGAGTCGGTCGATTCCGAGCGACAGCGATTTCCCTGGACAGGAATTCTGCCTTCTTACAGTAGATCACTGATTGGTAGAGCTGATAATGCTCCAACAAAATAAGTTGGTCGGCATCCGAGGTGGATTTCTGCCAGTGTTGTTCTAACCTAGGTCCCAACCTCCACAACTCCCTCAAATACCCGTCAAACCAGGGGGCCTGAGGGCGAAGTGGAAAGGGGTGAACATGGGGTGGAGCAATCAGGTCAAGAGCCAAGGAAATGGCCTTATTATAGGCCAGAACCAACAGCTTTGGGCCTGGGAAGGCCTCATCGAACTCCGAGAGGTCAATCACTGCAGCCAGGTCTTCAAGGACCACATTCCGCAAAGGGCATAAACTGACCATCTCCACAGGAGTAGACCTACACAGGGGGGCAGAAAAATTGAACCTCACAGTGTCGTGATCAGACCAACTGACAGGTTCCACCCCCAAATCGGAGGCCTCACTCCCCAGGAGGAAGACCAAATCCAGAGAGTGACCACCATTATGGGTAGCTGAGGAACAACCTGTGTGAAGCCCAGTGATGATATCAGCTGGAGAAAGTGTTGTCCAAAAAGCGAGGATTCTTCGTCGACCCAGGCATTCAAGTCGCCCAGAATCATCAATCTGGGTGACTCCAAAGCCATGTCGGTGGCAAAGTCTGCTACTTCCTGCAGGAACAGCTTTTCATCTCCGGGTGGACAGTAGATGAGAGCTATCCTGCACCCCACACCAGTTACCACAGTGCACTCAAGCGATTTGGCCTCCTCAAGTGGTACACCTGTGAGACCTAATTCAGCCTTAAAACAGACTTCACCCCCATGATCCAATCTTAGCGATGTATCACCGAATAACTGGGAGGAATAGCTGCTCAAAATTGGAAGCAGCGTTACCATCCAACCAGGTCTCGGTGATGCAAACCAGATCTGTTGTTCCAACAAAATCTGCAAAAAGTGCAGTTTTGTTCTTAATGGATCTGGCATTGCATAACAATGCCAGAGTTGGACGATGTTCATGAGCTGTCCCGGCTACATGCGCGCCCAAAAAGGTGGTGCCCTTGGGTATGGGGACTAGACATGGATCACCACGTTTCAGACACCATTTCGTCCCAGGGCGTTTTCTGGTCCTAACAACCCCTGTGGGAGAGAACCACTCATTCGAACTCCAATGTCCGTGCCCTTCTACCAGCCCATGCCCACCCCCCCGCAAGCAACCTTATTATTCTTATTTTAACTTTTAATGGGATCTCACATCTTTAAAACACCTGCCGATGCTTGGAATTTCATTGAGAACAGAATCAGGCCCAAACACAATGGTTCTTCCCAATCTGAATCGCCACAGAATTCAGTGCAACAATTGCCATGAGCTGCTGTGCCTGTGGCCCTTCTAGAACCCTGGTCAAGACAGAATTCTGCTCCCCCTGAAAGCCCCAAACCCAGAGCTAACCTCCTGGAACTCACTCAGATGAAAGAGTGGAAGTCCATAAACAGGAATTGCAAAGGACTCACAAGAGGCAGGCAGAAATCCACAATCTTCTCCCCAAAAGGTGCTGTTGAAAAGAAATCCATGGGGCTCTTGTTAAACAACAGATACTCAGGGCTAAGCCACACGGAGCTTTCCCTGGAAGAGGAAACTACTGAGGAACAGCCAATTGGATCCCTGCTTTTTGGTGACCAATCGGAGCCCTCCTTCCTGAATGAACTGGCAGGTCTCCCAGAAGTCCCATGTGTTTCCCCAACATCCTCTGCTGATGGCTCCGGATCCTGCAATTTTTGTCAGACTTGAAACCGTTCTTAAGCAGTCACTCTAATTTTTATCAAAGTTTGGTGCTCTCCTAAGCTTCGTGATCTTGTTTATTCAATAGGGGTCAAGGTTTGCACTCCTGTGTTTCACGGAGCAACTTTCAGGGACTCAGACCACACAGCTAGCCTGTCAATCTGAAGATCTGCTCGTGGGTTGCTGTTTCCTTAAAGAAAACTTACTTCTGCCATATTTCAAGTGGACATAAACTATGACTACATCTGCTATATCAAATATTGTTGTAACTGAGCTCTAACCATATAGTAATGTTACCTGACTGCTGGGTATATGTGTGTGTGTGGGGGGGGGATGAAATTATAGTTTCTAGTGGCCTCCTATAGGAAAAGGCTAGTTTTACTATTGTAGCTACTGAACGAGTGAAAGAATGATCCTTTTTTTTTTTTTATTAGATTGGAGGCCTTTTTTGTTTTGTTACATGAATGGTGGATGGGGGGAGAGGGTGAAGTAAGCATTAATCCATGACAAAGGAGGGCTCTACTCGGGAATTTATGCCTGGTTGGGCAGGGTTGGGGCACAAGGCTCAGGCCGAGTGCCTCCAACCACCAACCAGGCATTCATTTCCTAGTAGAGCACTGCTTTGAAGTGGATTAATGAGCTTGTAACATGGCAAGTGCAAATTTAGTAATCTTACAAGTCAATGTCATGTGGGACATTAATGAACAGTAAGTTACAATATTGTTTAATACAATATTAACTGCTGTTCAACTGTGTACTTCTGAACAGATGTGCAAGTCCAATGAGCGCATGCACATTCACAATTCACTACTTATATTGTGACTGCAGTTTTCTGTACATTTGCAAATGATGTTTAAAAGAAACTTTGCAACAGATATGAGCAAACACATTCACTTTTTTTGCTTCCTATATGGCTGTTTTCCCTTGATTACTTGCTTTCTATTTCTGCAAAACTACTGCATTCTGATGACATAATGAATATTTGCATACCTGGCATCTCCCTTCATTGTGCATGCTGGGGTATGCAAATAGTCATTATACCCTCATAATACACTCTTCATTTCGAAAGAATGTCCGCCAGCACTGCTCGAGGTTAGCGTACACAAAGAGCACTCATGCTATGCTTCTTCAGCTCCCTCTCAATCAAGGACTGTCTGGGGTAAGTGACAAGCATGCTAATTCATCGCACACCACTAAACGCTGATCATCACTCAGATACCTCACTCTCCACTGTGGTGCCCATGGGTTTGGTCAGGTCGGCCGTCGAGCGTGCTCAAGATTTCTGTGGCGCATCCACAGCACCAACAGTGCTCTAATTATTCCTGTTGTATGCTCCTGTTGTGGCTCCAAACACAGCTACATTCTGAAGCGGACATTACTAGGGAATTAATCCCCACTTCAGATTGTACCATGTGTTGTGTTTGGGCCAATGTAATTCCTGCATTACTGTCTCAGATTTCTTGCCATGTTACAATCTAATGTACTCAAGGGCCTTTATTAAAATAAGTAGATTCAGCCCTGAAGATAAGAGATAAAAGATTTGGATGGTATGACTCATGCCCCTTATTCCTTTTGGGTGTCATTTTTAAATGTTATACATAGCATTAGCTATTATGGGCTTTGCAAACACCCTGCAGATAATACTTATATAAAATATGGTAGTTGTTGGAATGGTTGCTGCCTACCTTATTGTACCCCTTCTTTCCTATGTGAACCCTCTTCCCCCCTCCCTCATTTGGTGGTGTTAATTCCAATAGGATGTCTCATTTCTACCATAATATTCCTTTTCTTCCTATTTGGCTGTACTACTTTAATGCACTTTTATGCTGTTACATAACTGATGAAAGGTGCCTTATCTGCACGATGTTGCTGTACTGGTACATCATCATCTTGGAGTCAGTTAACAGGGAGTGCGAGTTGCGAGTTATCATTTGGAGATTAGGGAATCGCATATGTTAAAATGAATCCTTTTATCCTTATAATGCTGGAGATCCTGGTTCTGTTTATTACAGTTCCACAGATGCCCAGTGCTTAGGATGTGGTGCTAGTTTATTCTGTAAGAAGCGATTCTACTCCTATGGTTCAGCTGTACTGTTTGAATGGGTCTCACCACACTCATATGATGATCCAGGTGTTATGCAAGCTGCAAGGCAATTTCTTCTCAATATCCTGTACTAACTCACCCCGTCCCCTCTTTGTCTTTGCTGTCTTGGCTTTCTTACTTTTCAGCTATATTTCTCTTAGAGCATCTACTTTTCCCACCCTTCCTCATGGCATTTTTTGTATGTTATGAATGCAGAGATAAGAAATATGAATGTGTTGTGTGTATTTATCAAGTCCATATTTGATGTAAGTTGTCAGGGGTTCAAACCACTCATAGCTAGGTTCTACCACTCCTAGGATCGTACTCATCTGAGTAGTGGGACTGATCTCTGAACCAGGGCCATTGGTTTTTCTGGGCTACGTGGATCATGGGTTATGTTGAAGGTTTATTTAGTCATTTAGGTTTTTATTTTTAATTTTTTAATATGTTGGTTGTTTTTACAGCCACTACTCAGCAAGAATTGTCACATACTATATATCATTACATGAAGTTATTAAGAATTGTTAGTCTGGGTCTGGTTATGTTTCATATTTTAAGTTGTTATAAGGTGATTTATGACTACTATTGCTGTAATTTATTTCTCTGGGATGCAAGGCCTTATAGAGAGAGCTCCTTTTTATGTTGATTGTGTGCATGCGCAAGAAACATATTGCGGCAGCTTTCTCCAGAAGCAAATTGTGGAGGCGTGGCACTGTTATGGTCAATGCCCCACAGCCTTTAAAGGCTTGGCCCGCTTCCCCTAATGCCGTGGCATGCTGCTGCTGACACTAGTTCAGCTAGCATGCCACAACCTCGTAAAAATGTAGCCGCTGCAATCAGGGGCCACCTCGTCATTGCAGCATCAGCCATTCACTGCAATGAGGGAGCGACCCGTCATTGCAGGGTGGAACCTTGAAACACTGATATTGTTTGTGAACACAGTGGCATCTTGCCTCAGTGTTCACAGACAATATTAACACCCCCCCCCTTCGAGGGGGTACGTAATTCCCCTCGGCAGCATGTGCCCGCCCCACTGTGTTTGTTTGCTGAAGGGGGCCCCAATCCCTGTCGGCTTCAGTGGCCCAAGATTTATGTTGCCGACGGGAGAGCCCACTCCCTGTTGGCATTGTGTAACCCCTCCGCTTTTGTTGTCTGCCGACCGGGTGCCCAATCCCTGTTGGCATAATGTCACCTCCCCTTTTGTTGTGTGCCGACTGGGGTGCCCAATACCCGTTGGCATAATGTAACCCCCCCTTTTGTTGTGTGCCAATGGGGGTGCCCAATCCTCCATTGGCTACAGCTGCCCCAAAACAAAGACTCTGTTGGCATGCTGGGCCCACCCCAGCATGCCACATCTAAAATCAAAAACAGTCCCGTGATGTCTTTTTTTCCTTTCTTAACCTATAAAAGGAAAGCGGTCCTCGCGGTCTCCTGCCCCCTCCCACAACCCATGCCCACCCACTGTGCACCCTGCCTCCCCACCCCCTCACCCCATACTTACCTCCGGAGTCCAGTGCGAAGATCTCTGGTGGACCGGGAACATGTCTGCACTCTTCAAAGCCGACCGCTAACTGAGGAGATGCCAGCAAGCTGTATAATGGAATAAATAGTTTTTTTTTTCAACTTTAATGCATATCTCAGGCATCTTTGGGAATTTTGGCACCAAATTTTCAACATGAGGTTTTTGGGACCCCTCCTCATGAATTCTAACACTGTCATTGTGTTATTTGGCCCCAAAAGGTGATTTTGTGTTCACTGAGTGGAATCCTCTTTTGGGACTGATTAATGAAATGACAGTGCCAGTTTTCATGAGGTGGGCTCTCAAAAAGCCTATTCTGCAAATTTGGTGGGAAAAATCCCCCAAATGACTGTTTTGTGAGCGTGAGTTGCGCAGTTGCTATGCACACTCATAACTTTGCGAATCTGCAATATTTTTACACCAGATTTTCAACATTGGCATTTTTACAGACCTCCTTGTGAACAGTAAGCTGTCATTTTCCAAATCCTGGCCAAAATGTGTTTTCGCACTTCTGGCACAGAATACCGTGGTTGGTGTGGGAAATCAGTGTTCAGGACAGATTAATTAAATGACAATGGCATTGTTCATGAGCAGAGGTCCTAAAATGCCTATGTTGAAAATTTGGTGATGATACTCCACTGTGTTATGAGCGTGCATTGCACAATTTGCATGCATACTCATAACTTCACGAATTAATAATATTTTCATTCCAGATTTTCAACATTGCCATTCTTCTGCACCTCCTTATGAACAGTACAGCTGTCATTTTTCACATCCTGGCCAAAATGTGTTTTCGCAGTTCCGGCGCAGAATAGCATGGTTGCTGTGGGAAATCCATGTTTGGGACACGTTATGAAAATGACAGTGACACTGTTCATTAGCAGAGATCCTAAAATGCCTATGTTGAAAATTTGGTGATGAAAGTCCATAAAATGAGTGTGTTACGAATGTGCATTGTGTAGTTTCCACGCATGCTCGTACTTTCCTCAAGAACTTTGCAATATTTTACTCCAGATTTTCAGCATTGCCATTTTGCCACACCTCCTTATGAACAGTGCAGCTGTCATTTTTCACATCCTGGATGAAATGTGTTTTCGCTCTTCCAGCACACAATAGCGTGGTCACTGTGGAAAATCAGTGTTCGGGACATATTAAGAAAATCACACTGACACAGTTCATGAGCAGAGGTCCTAAAATGCCTATGTTGAATATTTTGTGACCAAACTCCATAAGATGACTGTGTTACGAACGTGTGTTGTGCAGGTTCCATGCACCCTTGTAAGTTTGCAAATTAGTAATAATTTTCACTCCAGATTTTCAGCACTGGCATTTGTTCACAGCTCCTTATGAACAGTACAGCTATAATTTTTCACATCTTGGCCGAAATGTGTTTCCGCACTTCTGGCGCAGAATACCACAGTCGCTGTCAGAAATCAATGTTTGGGACAGATTAGGATTGAGCGACTGAGAAGGGGGGAGGAGTGACTGAGCTCAGCTGAGCTCTGTTGGGGCTGCTGCAGATTTCTTTGTGGGCAGGAAAAGGCAGCAGTGCATGCAGGGGCCCAGTACAAAAGAGCAGCCTGCAGCGGTGGGAGAAACAGAACGAGTGAGTGAGAGAGGGGGAGTGAGCAGGCTCAATGGAGCTGTATCGTGACTGCTGTGGATTTCTTTCTGGGCAGAAAAGGGTGGCAATGCAGGCAGAAGCCCGGAACAGAAGGGCAGCTTGCAGTGCCGGCAGAAACGGAATGAGTGAGTGAGACGGGCAGTGAGTGAGGCCAATGGAGCTCTGTCAGAACTGCTGCAGATTTATTTGTGAGCAGAAAAAAATGCCAACAGAGGCAGAAGCCCAGAACAAAAGGGCAGCCTGCAGTGCCAGGAGAAACAGAATGAGGGAGTGAGACAGGGAGAGTGAGCGACCTCAACGGAGCTCTGTCAGGACAGCTGCAGATTTCTTTGTGGGCAGGAAAAGGTGCCAATGCAGGCAGGAGCCCAGTACAAAAGGGCAGCCTGCAGCGCCAGCAGAAACGGAATGAGCGAATGAGAGAGGGAGAGTGAGCGAGCTCAATGGAGCTGTGTTGGGACTGCTGCAGATGTCTTTGTGAGCAGAAAAAGCCACCAACACAGGCAGGAACCCAGTACAAAAGGGCAGCATGCAGCAGCGGGAGACACAGAATGAGCAAGTGAGAGAGGGGGAGTGAGTGAGCTCAACAGAGCTCTGTTGGGACTGCTGTGGATTTCTTTGTGGGCAGAAAAAAGCAGCAATGCACACAGGGGCCCAGTACAAAAGGGCAGCCTGCAGCTTCAGGAGCAACAGAACGCATGAGTGAGAGAGGGGGAGTGAGTGACTAAGCTCAACAGAGCTCTATCATGACTGCTGCAGGTTTCTTTGTGGGCAGAAAAGGGTGGCAATGCATGCAGGAGCCCAGTACAAAAGGGCAGCCTGCAGCGCTGGCAGAAATGGAACGAGCGAGTGAGATAGGGGGAGTGAGCGACCTCAACAGTGCTGTCGGGACAGCTGCAGATTTCTTTGTGGGCAGAAAAAGGTGCCAATGCAGGCAAAAGCCCAGTACAAAAGGGCAGCCTGCAGCGCTGGGAGAAACACAATGAGCGAGTGAGAGGAGGGGAGTGAGCAAGCTCAACAGACCTCTTTCATGACTGCTGCGGATTGTTTTGTGGGCAGAAAAAGGTGGCAACACAGGTGGTAGCCCAGTACAAAAGGCCAGCCTACAGTGCTGGCAGAAACAGAACAAGCGAGAGAGGGGGAGTGAACTAGCTCAACGGACCTGTGTCAGGACTGCTGTAGATTTTTTTGTGGGTAGAAAAAGCCGCCAACAGAGGCAGCAGCCCAGTACAAAAGGGCAGCCTGCAGCACCAGCAGAAACAGAATGAGAGAGTGAGAGAGGGGGAGTGACCCACCTCAACAGAGCTCTGTCGGGACAGCTATAGATTTCTTTGTGGGCAGAATAACATGCCAACGCAGACAGGAGCCCAGTATAAAACAGCAGCCTGCAGCACCGGGAGAAACAGAACGAGCGAGTGACACAGGGGCAGTGAGCGAGCTCAACAGACCAACACAATCAACATTCGGCATTGACAAATGCTTGTTTAGATATAGCTTCTGTGTAAAAGTCTATAGGTGGACTCTTACTTTAGGTACCATGTTGAATTCCCATGTTTTGTTCTTAACATCTTCTTCTGTAGATTATCTCTTAAATGTTCTGAGTTATTTATTTATATAGGTTGGCAATTAATCCTTTATGGTTAAGGGGGTTAACACAGTTACTGACTTTGATGTCTTCACAACTAAAAACTGATGGCTGTAAGGAATACAGGGGTGGGTTAGGGCACTACTGTTTTTGGCTGAACTACAATAAGATAAATGAAATATTCGTACTATTAACAAGTTATGATGGGGGTTGATAATGTTACTATCAAATGTATTTCCTGGAACGTGAAAGGGTTAGGGACACCAGTTAAAAGATAAAAAGGTTTAACCCAGTTGCATAAATTAAAGGCAGACATAATCTTGCTACAAGAGACTCATCTGCTAAGTGAGTACACTGAAAAGTTACAGAGAATGTGGATGGGAGAAGTGTTCCAGAATTCGGTTAGCAAAAAACAAATGGGCCTAGCCCTACTTATTAGGAAATCTCTTAATTTCTCAGTGACTTCTCCAAAGGTGGACTGTACTGGCAGATAACAGATTCTAGAGAGTAGGATAGATGGTGCTGAGATTACTATCTGCAATATTTAGGCTCCAAACAGAGTTCCTTTTTCTCTGAATTCTTTGATGAGATTAGCCAAATCTCAAATGGAAATCTCATGGTGGGGGGATTTTAATACTGTTTTGGACTAGTGGATTGACAGAAGTAACCCAAAAAGTACTAAAATAAATGATAAAGCTAGTAAAGTAATTAGGGACAGAATGAACGATTTGTGCTTATCAGATGCTTGGAAGTTGATGTACACCACTCAAAAGGATTATTCCTTTTTGTCCACTAGGCATGGCACAGTACAATTTACATGTCTCTGTTATCCAGTGGCCTATTGAATAATATGACCAAAGTGGATATTGGAACAATTGTAATTTCTGACCATGCTCCTGTTTCAGTTATTTTAAACCTGGATTTCAGTGCCACAGAGCCTTTATATTGGAAGTTTAACTGCTCCTTATTAAATGATGTTAATTTTAGACCATGGATTTCTAAAGAGACAGAACAATTTTTCCTTATAAATGACAGTGGGGAAACTTCACAAGCAATGTTATGGGAAGCCTATAAGGCTTTTATGTGGGACAGAATTTTGAGCTATACTTCCTTTAAGAAAAAAGAGAGGGAAAAATCTCTCGCTCACAAGGAAAAGGATCTCCAAGAGCTGGAAAAGGCTCACAAAACAAGTAATGGGGGAAGTAACAGCCTGCAAAGGAAATAATTCTATTAAGATATAAAATTAAACAAATGCATACAGGGGAAGCTGAATTTGCTCTGTATAACACAAAACAAAAGTACTGGGAGTCAGGAGAAAAGGCTGGCAAGTTATTGGCTTATAGGCTAAAACAAATACACAATAGGAATAATATACCCAGCATTAGGGATGCATCTAAGAGGGTCCTTAACAAAGCCAAGGACATTAATGATGTATTTTTGGAGTTCTATAAAGATTTATACACAAGCAAAATGGACAAGAAGAAAGAGTTTGTCAGACAATTTTTGTCTAGAGCTAAATTACCTAAAATCTCAGAGGCACAGCAACTATTACCAGACAAAAATATCTCTATTCAAGAGATTAAAGAGGCAATAGGTGGATTGCCTACTGCCAAAGCCCCAGGTTCTGATGGCTTGCCAGCCAAATTGTATGTCATTCTGAGTGATGAGGTTGCCCCTATTCTTCAACACATTTATGTAGAGTTTGAAATAAATAAAGGTTTACCCCCAACTAAGTCTGAGGCAGTCATTACTGTCCTTTTAAAAAAAGATAAAGATCCCCTAGTTACTGTCCAATATCCCTCTTGAATATTGATTATAAAATTTGGGCCAAGATTCAAGCTAACAGATTACAACAGGTACTTGGTAATCTTATTCATAGAGATCAAGTGGGTTTTATCAAGGGGAGGGCAGGATTTGAGAACATCCGGAGAGTTCTATCCACAATATGGATGGCTTCCAGAAAACAAGATACATCAGTCTTATTGTCATTAGATGTGCACAGGGCATGTGATTCTATTGAGTGGTGTTATTTAGGCAAAGTGCTAAAAGGTTTTGGGATGGGAGATAATTTTATTTCAAGAGTTAAAACAATGTATAATACTCATACAGCCAAAATATGCACTAATAGGATACTGTCTGAAAAGTTCATTTTAGAGAGAGGGACTAGGCAGGGATGCCCATTATACTGGCTTTAGAACCCCTTTTACATATGATTAGACTTAATAAGGACCTTATGGAGATTAAGTTTTACAAAATGGAACATAAGGTTATCGCTTACGTGGATGACCTCCTTCTGTCTCTTTCTAATCCTCACAGGTCAACAAAATCCACCACGGAGTTACTTGAAGAATTTAGATCCATATTAGGCTTGTCTATTAACTGGTCTAAGTCTGAAATGCTCCCCTTTCATGGTAAAATGGAATTACTTAAAACATTATGTTTAGATAATAATCTAAAGTGGAAAGGGAATTACATTTCTTATCTGGGAATACTAATATCAAATAATCTTAATAGCATATTAGCTTTAAACATTAAACCCATGGTAGAAGAAATGAAATTGTCTTTAGAAAAATGGGCTAAACTTAATTTATCCCTGTGGAGAAAGGTCAACGCTTGTTAGCTCCCAAAATGTTATACTTTTTGAACATGGTGCCTATGCATATCAGCCCCTTGTGGTTTAAGAAAATTGACAGTCTGTTATGGTTGTTTCTTTGGAAGAGGAAGAAGGCAAGGCTCAGCTTAGATAAGCTCAAGAAACATTGGCAGCAAGGGGGTATGGGTCTCCCTGAGTTTAAAAAAGTACCATCAAGCTTTTTTATTTAAACAGACCTGTCAGTGGTTGCTATCAAGGGACAATATTCCAATATGGGTTAAGTACGAACAAGATAGCATTTTTCCCCATTTGCTCCATCATTTAATTTTAGGGACCTACCCTAAATTAACTAACACACATCCCTTTCTAAAGAATTCTGCCAAATCTATATCCTTTTTGGTTAAACAAATGGTTTCAGGTTCTATACTTTGCCAGTATTTTCCAATATGGAGAAACCCAAATATCAAATGAGAAGGGAAAATGCTAACTAATTCATTATGGGAAAATGAAGGGATTCATCTGATAGGCGATATTGTAGATCCTTGTATTTGGGTTCTACGGTCCTTTTCAGACCTAAGAGTGAGATACGGTTTACCTTATATACAATTATATTCTTACTTACAGATAAGAGATGCACTACGTAGCACATTAGAGGCTAGTCTAGTTATTCCAACCTCTACAGATTTTGATAGTTTAATAACAATAGCTAATACTAAGGGGGGGCAGGGAAACTATATCAATTAGTAAACAAGGCAGGCTGTGACTTAACAAGTAATTCCAGAAAATTATGGGAGGAAGGTCTAGCCTACCCCATCCCAGAGACAACCTGGAATCATATGTGGAGAAATGCTTACAAATCCAGTATGGACATATAAGGTTGTCTGATACAGTTTAAGGTATTGCACAATTGGTATTGCACACCTGATAAGATGCATAAATGGGGTCTTTCTATTGATAGCAACTATTGGAGATCTGGTAACAACAATGCCAATCTTCTTCATATAATGTGGCATTGTCCCACATTAACCCCGGGGTGGGTAGTGATTTGGGAAACTTGCAAAGATATTCTGCAGACCAATTTCCCTTTCGACCCAGGGATCTTTATTTTAGGAAATACTGAGGATTTCTGCTCCTTATCAGCCCCTGAAAAGAGATGGCTTATGGTAGCTTCTTTATGTTTTAAATGGCTTATATTGTGTCACTGGAAGGACACACACCCTCCTATACTGAATGACTGGATTAAATCCATAGCTAAAGTAGCTCTTAATGAGCACATCAGCCACTTCAATAATAAGACCCTGCATAAATATGATGTAGTACAGTATGGGTGCCCTTTTTCAATGGTTGGGGAATGTCTGAGATATCTACTTTTAACTTATACTGCAATGTTTATGCTTATTTTTCTTTTAATCTCTGATGTATTCTTATGCTAACTGTTAATCTGTGTTCTGTTTGTTGATACCTGAAACTTTTGATATCCACTAGAATGTAACTAAAGTATAATATATTTTTTGTCTTGCTATGTACACACATTTCCATGTATGATTTTGAAATTCAATACAATTCCTTGTATGTATTTATTATAATACAATAAAAATAAAAAATGTTTGAAAAAAAAAAGAATAGTTGACCATTCCCAGGAAATGTCTGAGTGTTGCCACACCGGTGGGTAGTGGTAAATCTGGTAGACCCTGGATTTTCTTCCAAGCTGGGCTTCTGCCCTGTTCTGTTAAGCATAGACCAAGAAAGATGACTTCTTTCTGGCAGAGTTGTGCTTTTGCAGGGTTACATTTGAGGCCTGCCCTCTGTAGGAGGGTCAGTAGTTTATCCAGGAGGTCAAAATGTTGTCCTTTGGTGGCAGTTGCCAACAATAAGTCATCCACATACTGTAGAATGCATTGTGGGGCAGCGAAATCTTCCAGAACATCCATCATGTGTAGATGGAAGAGGAAGGAGCTATTGTGAAACCCCTGAGGTAAGCAGGTCCATGTGTACTGTTGACCTTTGAAAGTAAAAGCAAATTTGTATTGACTTTTCAGAGCTGGGGCAGTGACCAATAGCCTTTGGAGATATCAAGGCTGCTGAACCACTTGTGATCTGGTGTCATCAATTTGAACACATCAGGTGCTGATGCTACTGTAAGTGAGCAATTAGGAGTGATGTGGTTAAGCCTCCTATAATCAATAGTGAGTCTCCAAGACCCGTGGGCTTTTTCACTGGCCAAATAGGTGAATTGCTGGTCAAGACACAAGGCCTGATTACACCTTGTTTGAAGAGTGACTGAATGGTTTCTCTGAGTAATGGTAGGGCCTCGGCAGGAAAGGGATATTGCCTTTGCCTGTCATGTGTTGGGCCTGGAATTTTGATGATGGTCTGCATTCTCCCACAGTCATGCTTGTGTGTGGCAAAAACATCCATATACTTCTGCAGGATGGGTAGAAATTTCTTGAAAAACTCATGGGTCTAGAATAGAGTTATGTCGTCATATTCCTTGTCACTGGTGGTAATAGCTGCAACCACATGCAAATCAGAAATCATGACAGAATGGTATTGTCCTCTGATTTGGATCAGGAGCAGTTGGCCAGATCCACCACACAGCCATGTGGCATGAGAAAATCTATTCCCAAAATGCTGGGATGACCATGTAACACTATAAGGTCAAAGGTATGGTGTGAGTTGAGGTTGCCTATGATCACGGGAAGTACAATAGAGTGGTACGTAGATAGCTTGGTGCCATCCACACCTGTCATGCTGGTCCTCCATCTGGTGGACCAAGAGGAGTCTGCTAGGTCCTCATCATGTAATACAGACACAGCCACACCTGTATCAAACAACATAGTCAGTTGGTGGCCCCTGACCATGGCCTTTGTGCAAGGCCTTCCATTTGTATCAAAAGTGAGTTTGTTCACAATACAGATTGGGGCCTGTAGTTGTAAATCTCAATTGCTGGTACCGGGAAACTCCTGGAGGAGTATTTGGGCCTGTTCTTGTTGGATCTCTTCCTGGTCCTGGACTGCTGTGATGAAGGGTGTAACATTGGGGTTTAGGCCTACTGTGGCCTGGTCCCCTGTGGCTCTGGTGTCTCCTTGATCTAATGAGGCCTGTTTTCCTGGAGCTAGTGCTGCAATGGTACACATTGAGACCATATCTGCTACTGAGCAGACTTGACCAAGAAGGTTCCGGAGGTTGTTATTTTTCTCTGTGATTTCTCAGTAGGAGAGGCCTGTTTGATGGTTTTGATTGCCCCAGTTGGAAATAGAATTCCAGTTTTGCTTATTTTTATTATGGTTCCGGTTCCCACCTCTGAACTAGGGGGGCTGTCTGTTGTCTGAAGATGCAGGATTTTTGTCCTGGGCCTTGCCCTCCACTGTGTAGTGGGTTGTGGGCTCGCTGGTAGATTGTACCACAGTCACCTTTTTCACACCGGAGTTAAGGCCTTGGAGGTAGAGCTGGTAAACCCGCTCAGTTTTCCGAAGGACATCTGCAGATTTGCCAGTTGCAGGGAAAACTGTAGGTTCCTTTTTTTCATGGACAGTTGGAATTATGTTCCAGAGGAACACATTTTTGTACTCAATTAGGTTGACGTCTGTGGCCTAGCTTGCAAGATGTTTGCCAGCACGATAGGCCATCCATAACCTTTGGTGATATGTTGCTGGGCTTTCTTTGGCATTTTGTTTTATGGGGTAGGCCAGCATCATGCCAACCACACCTGGATTGTGTGTGATGATGAGTTCAACTGTGATCTCATCAAAAGTTGCCTTGGTGTCATGGCGGGTCACACCTGGGAGTTTCACCCATAGGCCAGAGTCTATGGTCTGCTGGAGGATCTGTACCTGGTAGTCTTCCAACAGCTGAGCATCTCACATTTGGAATATACTTTCTCCAAAAGACAACTAAGATTGTCGTTGGGGTTCATGCAGCCTATGCTGTGAGCAATCTGCTGTACAGAGTGAGCCAACAGGATGGGGACTACTGGGCACTTCTGGGCAATCAGGGAAGGGATTCTGGTTCTGAGCACCATGAAGGGTGGCCTCCACTGTGGCGTCGGCCACAGTACGGACATGATGGGCTGAGCAGTAATCTCCTTCATAACAGCCTCTAGTTGCTGTTTGAGGGCCTGTTTGTTTTCCTCAGATGCGTCCATTCGAGAGAGGACAGTCTCGATCATTTGATCAATCTCTGGCTTGTCTTCTTTGGTTAGGACTGCAATTGGAGGGGCTCTTCCTAGGCCTCAGCCCCCCCATCATGGGGGTCGCCATCTTGGCATCGCACATGAGTCATCATTCTGCTGATGATGTAGGGTAGTGTTGTCATAGCAAGGGGATCTGCTATCTTGTGGGCGGTGGAGGGATACTGAACCACAGTGAAGGTGTGGCTGGACACTGTCTTGGTAGATGTCATCTCCAGAGTTGTCATCACCGGAGGACATAAAGTTGATGGGTGTGAAGTGAAACCCGCCCATCACCTTGACATGACCAGGCAATACCTCTTGCTGATGGCGCAGTTTTGCCATTTTTAATCTATAAGCTTTGTGAATAACATTTGCGATGTGTTGCTCTACACCTTTCGTAACTACAGTTGCCACCCGTCCCGTTTCCCGAGGGACAGTCCCGATTTAAGAGGCCCCGTCCCGTCTCCCGCCCCCACGGGACACCAAATGTCGGTTTGCTGACCCCTACCTGGAATGGAGCACGTCCTGCCCTGTATTCGTTTCTTGCAGTAGTTAGCAGCGGCCGTGGTGAGTAGCGACTGAGCCATTAAATCCATTCCCAATCCCTCGACTCTGCGGCAGCGTCATTGTAGGCGGGACTCGCAGGAGGTAGCAGCGATACGGAATGGAAACTCGACTGGGGCACTGGCTGGGCGGCTAAGAGTGCGTTTCTGTGGGCCTTGCGGCGAGTCGCTACTCCCTTTGTTAGCCCGGTGGTTTCGCGGGCTTTGGAGTGGGAGGAGCTGAGGGAGTGTCATCGTGATGACTTGCGTGTTCCGGCCCCCATTCCCAATCAGGTCCAACTCTGGCACTCTGCTGCAGTGGCGTGATGGCGTCATAGCGTGTGCAGACTAGTCAGCCAGTCAGTGTGTTGGGTTTTTGTTTGTTCCCGGCCCCACCAGAGTTCTCAATCAGGTCCGACTCCACTCGGCTTTGATGACGAGCCATCTGGGCGTGTGGTTATCCACTGGCGGCATGTTTAAATGCCGGTGTTGCCAGTGGGATAGCCTGGAGCTACCTAGCTGCTACGAGCTAGTGTTTCTAAATCCTTGCCGGATTCGAGAAGTTCTGCTTGCGACCTGGAGACGGAGAGACGCACGGAGAGGAGGAAAATAAGACCGCTATGCAGTGCAGTGCTGACTGATGAATTATTTGCTGCTTGTCAGACGCTTCGCTTGACTGAAGGAAAAGCCAGCGAGAGGGTGGCACGCAGCGTAAATCACTGCTATCAAGTACCAGGCTCGAGGCTCTCAGTCAGGACAGGAGGAGTGGATAGCAAGGAAGGAACAAGGCAGCCAGGAGTCTGACCATCAGAAACAGCAGAGCAGACTGCCTTGAATTTGTCTTGTCTCCAACAATTAAGTCTGAAGAGGTCAGAGGAAGAACAGGACTGGAGAAGAAGACAATCAATAAAGAGCTGTAGTCACTGTCTGCCCAGAGCCTTCCAGTCTGAACTACTGTCTGTCTGCTACCACCAGAGAGGTCAAGAGAGGTTATTGAGCATAGCTATCACCTAAGGAGTGACTTCTGCTGCAATAAGCCAGGTATGTGGGCTTCTAGCCGAACCAGCATTATTTTCCCCCTGCTGTTAGTAGTTTAAATTAAATGGTATTTGTATGTGATGTCATACCTCTCAAGTGTCCCTGATTTTCACGGACGTCCCTGATTTCGCCTCAAAATTTTACTATGTCCCTCCTAACATTTAAACAATGGAGACTGTAAGCACAAAAGAATGTCAAGCATTAAAGTTACAGACTTGTTGTTGTTTAAAAAATGCATTTTGCCCCAAGCACCATATTCTACCAGCTTTCTGGGTGGATTGGATATCTCTAATTTTGAAGATGTGTCCCTGATTTTGATCCTTTGTCCCTGATTTTTTTTTTTTTTTTAAGCCTTGTCCCTGATTTATGAGGCAGGAGGTTGAGAGGTATGTGTGCTGTGCGTACTCAGGGGATGCAGAGGGGAATGTGACTACTTGGCAGAATTAATTTTTTTTTTTTTTCAGTTTATGTGTATGTTACTGAAGCACTTGTTTGAGGTCAGTTTTTTCTTCTGCAGTGTAGACATGTTTTCAAAACACAGCTGTACTCGTGCTATAACTGTGAACCCAAACCAGGCTAGTAAGATTTTCTTAGTCCTGCTGAGTTGTACTGGAGAAGGCAAGAGTCGACTTCAGTATGTACACCGTCTGGACCAGTGGAAATACCATCTGTAGTGCTGGTAAATTTTCAGTAGCCTGGCTGCTGGCTGCGCATGCCAAGCAATATGATTTTTTCCCCTGGTGCCTGGTAGGTAGGTCATAGAAAACAATAGTTAAATTATTGGGCAAAGGGCCTTCTAGCAGAAAAACTGTTTTTGCTGGTTTGCTTTTACAGCCTTAATTGTTAGCATGACAGCCATAGATGCGGTTGATTTTTCCCCTGCTGCTGTGTCTTGTGTGCCAAATACATTTATGATAAACTGACCATGTAGTTGCCTCTGGGTGGGCAGGCATATGTAATTTCTTTACAATAATTTCAAACATAATTATTCTCTCATGCTTCTCTGCTGAGAATGTCGGCATGGCTCGGTGCCTATAATCGGTATTGACAGCTGTTATACTGAATCTGAATGCTGCTATTTGTTCCAGTCCCCAGTGTCATCTTGGATAATGCAATGCCATGAATGTAAACACAGGTGCCTCTGACGTAGCCTTTATCTATTATGACTGCTTGCTTAGCCTGCTGTTGTGTTTCTTGGCATGTCTGCTATGGGAATTATAATGAGGCATTGTGACAGATGCATGCCAGAGGGAATTAATCATTCACGTACTGCAGATAAAACAAGTTTACTAGCCTGGGTGCTGAAAAATAGGAATTCTACTGTGTGCTAATATATTTGAGGGGCTGTCGTTACATAGACTGGATCTACCAGTCTTGCCACAGATTCCCTGAGATAGAATACTGTAAAGCTACGGTTTCTTTTGCATTTCAAGATTGTCAGAGCCCACATGTGCACACCACACTCATCCAGATACCACACCATATTTACAGGATGGCAGATAGAAATATTTTGAAAAGACAGGCCTGATTCTGTGGTAAATTGGTGGCTGGGGCTCCAGGTAGAATTTGGTGTGGTGTGTTTTAGCTGTCTGTCATGAGCGTTTGCGGTGCGGAGCATCACTGCTATGTTTAAGTTGTTAGCTGCATCATTCAAACCAAGGCTCACTGGATGTACATTGCTCCAGACACATGTCATTTGTAATTAGGCAATTTTAAACCCTATTGTCATTCTTTTTAGTCAGTATGTCTAGCTTTGTTTGGCAGTGTTTGTTGCATTATGCATCCAACACGAGGGCAAACTTTTCAAGACCCATGAAATGAGATTGCATGCTGTTAACTGCCTCCATACCTGTTGTTGTGGTGCTGTATTTGTCAGAACCTGTATCCATAATGGCTGGCTTGTCTCTTTTGGTGCTTTGTCTGGCTGCCATGTAAGGCGAAGTTGCACTGTGCTTTCAGACAATGATTAGCACACATGTTATAGTTTCTCCACAGAACATAAGATTCATATTGCAACAGTTAATGTGTGTTTATCTACTAAAAGCATATTGCAACATTTGTCAAATTGAGCAGGTAAGTACCGGGGCTCGGAGAATGAAGCGATCTGCGGTGACTGCATCCTCAAACAGTAAGAGACTCTGCAAGTGGCAAGATGTGTGGAAGACTGAGTTCAACTGGGTTGACAAGTGCAGCGACATTAAAGCTTCCTGCAGATACTGTCGGCGAGAAATCCTGGTGTCACATGGGGGACGAAATGATCTAACAAGACATGAGAGCACCGAGCAACACAAGACTGCAATCCAGCAAGCCAAGCACAGCCATCTGATGACAAAGTGGGCCAGAACTACTAATGTGGATGGAGCAGAGCTGAAGGTTACTGCAGCAGAAGCGGCTGATGTGTTCCATACAGTGCAGCACAACATGTCTTACAATTCCTTGGACTGTGGCCTAAAGCTGGCCAGTCAACTGTATGGGGACTCTGAGACTGCCAAAAAACTTGCCTGTGGCAGAACAAAGGCTGAAGCCATTGTAGAGAATGTTCTGGGACCACATTCTCTGGAATGCCTTCTGAAAGACCTGCAAAGTCCAGGGGTGTCCTTTTCAATAGCATCAGATGCATCCAACAAGGGCAGCATAAAACTATTTCCACTAGTAGTAAGATATTTCAAAAAGGAAGAAGGTGTGGTTAATGCTCTCCTGGACTTCTATAAACAGATGAATCTGCTCAAGCCATAACTGAGCAGATTTCATCTATTTGCACAGGCATTCCTTGCCGTGGGACTCTGTGTCGGCATATGGTGCTGACAATGCCAGTGTGAACTATGGGAAGCGGTCAGGTGTGTATCAGACTGAAAGAGAACTGCCCATCACTTCAAAAGCAAACTGCCCTGCTCACATACTTCACAATGCTGCAAAGAAGGCAGCAGCAAAACTGACATATGATGTGGAGGTGTTAGTTTCTAAAAATGTTTAGCCATTTTTTGGGGTCCGCCACAAGAACAAGAGATTTAAAAGAGTTCTTTGAATTTTGTGGCATGGAATCTGAGTCCCTTCTGAGGCATGTGCCAACCAGATGCTGTCATTGCTGCCAGCAATTGACAGAATAGTCAAAAACCTTGCTGTACTGCAGTCCTATTTCCTCTCACAAGGAGAGGATACACGAGACAGATCTGGCAATATTTTGCTGACAATGAACATGGAGAGGCACACTTCCAACACTGCCACAGTGCTACCTGTATTTCCTTAGTGCCGTTCTGGTCGATTTCAATGAACACATAGCCACCCTAGAAAGATCACAACTGACAGCTATGGAAACATTTGCAGTGATGGTCTCACTTAAACAAAAACTTGAAGCCCGAGCAGCAGACAGGTTTTTTGGGGGAAAGCTTCGGGCATTCATGAGGGAAATGGATACTGTCTCCTGTAAAAAGCTGGAGACAGATTTTATCCTTTTCCTTGAAACTGCTGTCAAATACTTGGAGCAGTGGTTTGACTTTAGTGATGACAACTATCTAAAGAAAATGTCTATGCTGTCTTTGAAGGAACCCTTTGCCTTCGATGATTTATTAAATGTTGTTGCTGCCTTTTCTCTGCAGGAATCAATAGATGCAGACAAACTCTTTCAGGACTATTCAGTCATCAGGCCCCTTATGCCAAGTTGTGTAGACTGGACCTAGCACCAGCAGAAAAGTGGCAAAGATTTGTTCGGATGCACCAGACCCTGCCTGCTCTGTATCCAGTAATTGCACGTATCATGAGCATCCCACCTTCAAATGCTTTGCTGAGAGAGTGTTTTCTCTCCTAAAGAACAAGTGGACTGATGTAAGAAATCGTTGCAGGGTGGAATTGATAAAAGCTGAACTTATGGTCACAATAAACTACCGAATGAAATGTGGAGAATTCCATTCAAACATTATGTGGAACAGATCCCTTTTGCAGGCTGTTAAATCAAATGCTAAGTATCATTTCAAAGCCAAAAAATGAGGTGCAGAGCTTTGAGTGAGAAAGAGGTGGAGCAGTTTTGAAAGGGGTGAATACTGTTTTTTTTTTTTTGCTTGAAAATGTCCTTGCCAGTTGAAAATTGACTTGTTTCTTTACTATTTCTTTTGTGTAATAAAAAAATGCATTCTTTGCAGTGTTGCATTTGTCCGTTTCCTGATTTCAAGTTAGCAAAGGTTCTGAGCACAATGTTAATACTATTCCATGGGTGCATGCAAGGAATGCTGAGTTAAGGCATACATGGGGAGGGCAGTGGCACATGACAAAGCATCCCAAATATACTGATTGGTACCCAGTGTCATAAGGACGCCGTGGACCCGCGGCAGCGGCGGCACGCGCAGTTGGCTGCCAATGGTCAGGTCACGCGCTTTTGTCCCACTTTGGGCTTCTGAAAAGGTGGTAACCCTATTCGTAACTTCTTTCTGTAACACTGTATACGTGGTGCTTAATTTACAGTTGTCCCTAAGCTCCCTATCCAACTCTTCACTTACCTGCTTCAGGTCATCTCGTAACTCCTTAATTTCATCACGCAATTGTTCATTCGTGTCACCCAACAAATCATTCATTTGCAAAATCTGTCTCTTATCCTGTCTCAAACGTTCACATTCATCTTTCAACATACTTAAATCTCTCTCTCACTACCTTGTACAGAACAGTGCAAAAGAGTATCTTTCTCTATGCGCAACAACTGAACTTTTGCTTCAAGCTGTTGCTCTTTTTGCAAACTTTCTGATACCTGCAATCCCATCGCTTTCTTAAGGGACGAGAGTTGCAGTTTGAGGGAATGAAACCTCAATTTGGAGGCTTCTAAAGCAGCATAAAGAGCCTCAACCAACAGCATTTTAGCCTCATGCTTTTTAGCCGTTTGACTCGTCTCAGAGTACTGGGTTGAAATCCCCAGCACGGGGTTTTCGGATTGACTTGCATCCAGCGTGAAGTCACTCCAGCCTCCATGGGAGGTGAGGAAGTTAGAAACGTCAAGTCTCAGGTCTGCACAGATATTTGACATTATGGACATAGTGGTACCAGTAAAAATTTGTGGAGGAACACAAAATGTTAACCCATGAGAGGGAACTGTGCTGTGTATCGATCCACAGCAGGCAAACCAGCAGATGGGTGGACTACTGTACTCTCATAATCCTGCAATTTAAAACTGCCGTTGAGCTTGGGGAGTCGGCATCGACCGAGCCCAATAAGCAGACAGACTTTACAAGGTGCTACGGAGTTAAAAGGTACGGGTGAGGTGGGGGCACTGATGAGCAGCCAGCAGTAAAGATGTGGGTTCCCGCTGCTCCCGACCCTGCATTAGTTAAAACAATATTTTCAGAGGCATCAGGTAGAGAAAATGCAGCAGAGTGGCAAATATCAGCGGGTTAAGAAGTATGGAAGAGTATTTGCATCCAACCCCTGGGAAAAGCCAACGGTCTGCTGTGAAAAATCAAGGGAAAAAAATGGCGGCGCAGCCCACAGAGGCCATGGGCCCGATTTCACTCTCGGTGGAAGAAATGGTGTTGCTAGGCCACGAGGTGTCCGATCAAGTGATGGAGGTGCTAGAATGAAAAATGGAGCAGGCTTGAGGACAAAATCGATAGTCACTGGCAAAGTCTGGTAGAGCAAATAGCTACGAAAGCGGCTAGGGTCACAGAGGTGGAAGAGAGGATTTCTAAGCTGGAAGATGAGGTGGACCCTATGGCTGTTCGTGTGGCCAAACTAGAAAAAGAACTGGCAGACCTGACAGAGCTACATGATTATCAGGAGAACTATGCAAGGCGCCTTAATCTTCACCTTCGGGGGCTCCTGGAGGGAAAGGAAGGTGCCGACGTCTTGTCTTTCTGTGCTGAAAAACTCCCAGCTATGCTAGGCATGAAGCTGAAAAGAGGGAAGCTTAAACTGGAACGAGCTCACAGGGCAGTTGCAGTACGACCACCAGTAGGGCAGCCTCCAAGGCAAATCATCTTTAGATTTCATAATTCCCAGGACAAGGAGGAGATGCTGCGGGCTTATCGGGGTATGAAAGAGCTGAGATATGAAGGGGAGAGACTATATCTTATGTAGGACTATTCTAACCATATAATTAAAAAGAGAAAGGTGTTTAATTCCCTGATGGCCCAACTGAGAGAGCTTAAGGTGGAGTGCTTTATGGTCTTCCCAGCTATCCTGAAGGTGAAACACAAAGGGGCGACTTATTCTTTTTGGGAGCTGGAGAGAGCAGCTGCATTCGTGGAGGAGCTCAAAAAAAAGGCGGGCTGAATGGAGCAAATAGGGAGGAGAAATGTTCAGGCACTCGTGGCGACCATGTGGAGTGCCTCAGCATGGTTTGGAATTTAAACCGCTTAAGGAAGATGTTGAATAGCTGTTGTTGTTTCACCCTTACAAAGCAGAGTGTCAGTCTTTCTATGACCTATGTTAAGTTGTTTTTAGTACATATATCGGTTCCCCTCCTTGTGGCCCTGCTGGAATGACTGATAATGAGGAGCAGACAACGTAAGCGAGAGGCTCCTGAGCAACTAAGCTGTGGACAAGTTAACATAAGAGGTGCTGCCAGGGAAGATGGACTGGGGGACACTGCACCCACATGTGAGGAATGGGGACATTATCGTATCTGCACCGCTGATGCCATGGTTCTTTCAGCTCCAATCAGCACTACAGAGAAAGTAGCAGTGGTGGTACACAAGGGCATTGGCTTGGTATCAGGAGCTATATCATACACTCACCAGGGACCTTTTCCCTTTTGTAGTCCCATTCGCTTCCTGACCATGCTATTGCTAGCTCTTGGTGAGCGAAGGTCTGTGGATGATGGGGGATACAGTGTGGTCACCAGTGATATCCCATGTCCATCTAAGTCCACTACGGGGGTCGCTGTACTTAGAGTTTCATAATTTTACCACCACTGAAGGACTCTCTTTAAGAACTGAAAGCAATTATAAACATTTTCTTTACAGTGTACTGTCTCCACCAGCGACTCCTTGTGGAAAAGCGCCACTAGTCTGCAGCGAGCCCTGGGCCACTGTCTCATCATGGAGGTCAGGTAAGTGGGGGCCTGGGGGGTGGGCTGGCTGCGTGAATTTCTGGGTAGTGTCGGTGCCCCACAGGCCTATACAAGCTTGATTATCTTTTTTTTATTCTCTTTATCCTCCTCACAGCCTGCCTCCTCCGACCCTTCAGTGATGACCCCCGGACAGCCCACTGCCCGGAACCCTGCCCACACAGACCACAGATCCCCATAGAGCCGCGGATTACCCCCCGGGCGGGGATGACGTGGGGAGTTCTAACCCTGTAACTTACATTTCGTCGGTCTCATGGTCTGTCGGGCGGACACGGGCACATCATGGGCATGTCCAAGGTCCTCCCATCTTCCTGGTTGAGGCAGGCTCTTTTCCTCATTTTCTCCTCCCGAGCAGCTGGCGGCCTCCCTGATGTCATGGCCGCGCGCGTCGGCGTCCGTGCTGCTCAGCGCCCAGCCATCCCTAGTGGGACTTGCAGTTCCCGAACCTCCACTCGGGTCATGCAAGTGCCGGGCATTATCAATCCTCCCCGAGCAAGCGAGCTGTCGTCGGACGCTGTTCTGTCTCCCCCGGCCGACCCACCGACTACCTGAGTCTGCTCCCAAACCCGGGTCGCCGGCGTTGAGCGAGGTGTGGCGTCCAGTGCCTCAACCCTCAGCGCCGCCGGGCCAGCTACAAGCTTGATTTTTATGTAAATGTGTGGGCTTTAGATAAAGGGAATGAAAAGAGTTGCTCATGGGGTGGAACTGGCGGGGCAGGAGAGGGGGAAGGGGGAGGATTGGCAGGGGATAACCAGCCTCATAGTGGGAGTGATGTAGAAGTTAAGTAGAAGAATTAAAGGGTTGATGTTTTAACACATAAAAGGTGGAAATGTTACTCTGTTAAAAGTTTAAAAGTTCAAAATTATGATGCCATACAAATGTAGGGCAGCAGGGGAAGGTGTGAGGAATGGGACGTCTGCAGCACATAATGTAGGGCCATTCTAGGAGTTAAATGGTGGGGATGCGATTTTTTTTCAAGAATTAGTAAAAGAAATAGAAGGGATTACTTATTGGGGGCGGAGGGTGGTGGGTGTGGGGATATGTGGGGAGGGGGGTTTGTTAATGTGTATTTTCTGGATTTGTGTTAGAAGGGTGGAAAGTCTCTCATCTCTCAATACAAGGAAATGTGAACTATGTGGAAGTAAATTAATAAGGGACTGTCACTCTGGCTGGTGGGGAAAAGGGAGAAAGCATTGACGGTAGTGAGGAGGGAGAGAATAGTGTTTTGGTCCAATGGCTAAGCAAAAAACGCTAGGAGTGACTTCATGGAATGTGAAGGGGATCTCGTCTCCAGTGAAATGCACAGGCATTTTGACAGCTTTATGCCGACAGGGCACCCAGGTAGCCCTCTTGCGAGAAATGGACCTAACCAGTCAGGAGCACCGAAAATTGGAAAGAGGGTGGGTAGGTAAATGTTATGCATCATCATGTAGCTCGCATAAAAGAGGAGTGCCAGTGCTGATAGGTAAAACAGCTCCATTCACCTGCACAAGAGTAATTACAGATCGTGGGGAGGGTAGATATATTTTTGTGGAAGGAATGTTATTGGAAGAGAGGGTTACCTTGGGAGTGTGTATGCCCCTTCGGTCTTTAATCCGACCTTCTATCAGGAGGTATTGGATGTTTTGGTTAGGGAGCAATTTGAAGGACTGATTATGGTTGGGGATTTTAATGCAGTAATGCAGGGGAGTTAGATCACTCGGAGGGGAGGTGCAAGCATGGAGGGAGACTGAGGCATTGGCAGGAGGGTATGGTGGATCTAGACATGGTAGACTGTTGGCGAGCATGGCATCCAGCAGAGAAGGAGTTTAAGTTTTATTCAAACCCACATAAAACTTGGTCCAGGATAGATTACATGTATAACCCTTGATCTTGGCTGAGTAAAGTATATAAAATTGATCATAGTCCCATTCACCTTTCGGATCATGCTATGGTCCAGATGGTGCTAGAACTAAAAGAACAGAGAGAGGGGCCTCCACCCTGGAAGTTCCCAAGGCATTTGCTGGGGAAAAAGGAGTTCATAGAATATCTTAAGCAACAGTGGCAGTTGTACAAGGAGACGAACGAGGACTCGGTGGAATCCCCGGGTATATATTGGGAGGCCTGGAAAGCCTATATAAGAGGGGCTATTATTAGATTTGTGGCCCAGTACAAAAAAAAGAAGGAAGCTACACGGGTGGAACTAGAGGAAGAGGTCAAGAAGTGGGAAAGAGCAGTTGTAGAGAGGCCAACTGAGGAGAGAGTTCGGAATCTGAAGGCCGCAAGGGAAGCACTGAACGCATTTCTCCTGGGGGAGGCAAGAATGGCAGGAACACTAGCTAGAAGTCACCTGTTTGAATGGGGGAACAGGTCTGGCCCACTAATGGTCCAGTTAATAAATGGTAAGCGGGTATATACAAGTGTAACTGGAATAAAGGACAAAGACAGGAAATTATTAAGGGACAAGGACTCAATAAAGGCAAGGTTTGAGCAATTTTATCAGCAGTTGTACATGGCGGAGTGTTCTGACACTGGAGACAGAATAAAACAATTCCTGGGGGGAGTTGAAATCCCGTATATAACAGAACAACAACGGAAGTTGCTGGAGGGAGAGATTACTCAGCTAGAAGTTAGGCAGGGAATACAATGCTTGAAACAAGGGAAAACTAGTGGACCGGATGGGATTCCCATAGAATTTTATAAAGTATTAAAGGGACAGGTAGTGGACCCCTTGTGTCAGGTATTCTCGGAAACCAAGGGAGGTGGGGACCTCTCAATATCATTTAGAGAAGCAGTCATTTGTTTGGTTCGGAAGCCTGGGAAGGATGGGCAGGAGTGCTCTTCATACCGGCCGATCTCCCTATTAAATTGTGACGCCAAAATTCTGGCCAAGGTTCTGGCTAGGAGGTTGGACAGGGTGCTCCCGGATTTGGTGCACCCGGACCAAACGGGCTTTGTAGCAGGGAGGAGCTCATGCCATAATATGAGGAAACTTCTTAATGTGGTGTGGAGAGCCTCGTATGGACCAAAAAACATAGCAGTTTTAACAATGGACGCCGAGAAGGCATTTGATCGTATAGGATGGGAATATTTATTTGAAGCCCTCCAGGGATACAGACTGGGGGAAGGATTTATAGGATTGGTGGAGAGTCTGTATAAAGCCTCAGAAGCCAGGGTATTAGTAAATGGAAGCCTAAGAAAATCACTCTCCATAGGGGTACTAGACAGGGGTGTCCCTTATCACCGCTTCTGTTTGCATTGGCCATAGAGCCTTTGGCGATAGCAATTAGAAGCTTAGCCAAAATCAGAGGAGTAGTGGGAGGATCAAGGAGGGAACATAAGGTTACCTTATATGCCAATGATATGCTGTTATATGTCCGAGACCCGGTCAGTTCTGTCCCCCCATTGTTGGCAATTATGAAACAATTTGAGGCATTTTCTGGATACAAGATAAACATTCAGAAATCAGAGATAAAGTTGTGGGGGGAATTGAGAAAGAATTTGGTGATACGGCCTGGGATCTTAAGAAGGCTTAGTTGGAATTCACATATTTGGGGATTCGCATTGGCCATGATCTGGGCCAATTATATAAGTTAAACTTTACTCCCATGGTACAAAATATAGAAGAGGAACTGAGGTGATGGAGAGGTTTACCTATATCATGGCTGGGATGCATAAACCTGATAAAGATGAACACCTTGCCCAGGATCTTGTACCTGATGCAAATGCTGCCAATGGGCCTAAATAGAAAGGACCTGAAGAGAGTTGATAAGGCTTTTGCTGGATTCATATGGAGAGGGAAAAGGCCGAGAGCGAGTCTACACAGGCTGCAAGCAGATAGGGAATGAGGGGGTTTAAATATGCTTGACTTAAGGAATTATGCCTTGGCCATGCATTACAGAATTTTGGGGGACTGGGTGAACAGACCACCAGAGACTGGATGGCTAGATCTGGAGGAAGGAGGGAAGGGGGTGAGGATCTTGGCTTTCTTGAGAAGAGGAGGGAAAAAAGGGTATAAGAGGCGGGGGAAACCAAACCCACTAGTAATTTCAGTACTAGAGCGATGGGAGCAACTGTTGAAATGGGTGGGGGTTAAACTTGGGGAAGAGACATTATTACTCCCACTGAAGAGGAACCCGGGGTTTATAGTGGGTTTGGAGGATGCAGGCTTCCTGCGTTGGGAGAAACAGGGAGTTAAATGTGTGAAGAACCTTTGGAAACAAGGGAAGCTTATGTTGGGAGAAGAGATTGGTGAATATATGGGATCCAGTATGTTTAGAATTTTTCAGGCAAGAAATTATGCAAAAACAATAAGTAAAAGCTGAGTAGCGGACTCTCCCCTAGAGCAGGTAGAGCACATGGTCCTAAGTACAAGGGGGAAGGATAGGGGTATAATAGGGAGGGCAGCAAGAATGGGTCGGCAGTGTACGCCTGATCTTACTTGTAAGACTAGGAGACTGTGGAGCAGGGACTTACAGAGGGAGATACCAGATCAGGGCTGGGAGTTATTGTTACAAATGCATAAGGGCTTATTAGTCTGTAATAAGTACCAAGAGTCCTATTATAAATTTCTGCATAGACTTTACTGTCCACCAAGTATGGTACACAAATTTCGGCCCGAGATCTCACCCCTTTGTGGAAGGTGTAGGATAGAGGAAGCTACATACATACATACATTGCTTTTGGGAGTGCCCGTCCCTGAGGAAGTTCTGGACAGAGGTGGCAGAGGAAGTAGGTAGAGTGTGGAGTAGACAGGTAGAGAGAAGCCCAATTGAGATGTTGTTTGGGGTGGATGCCTCAGAAGAGGAGGATTGGAGACCCCTATCGAAGTGGGTGCAGATTCTGGTTACTTTAGCCACACGGTGTATCTTAAACACTTGGGTCACAAATGAGACCCCAACGGTTCAGCAGTGGAAAAATCAGTGTCTGCAAGCCCTAGGGTTGGAAAAGTTATATTATGGGGCAAAAAATAGG
Organism: Neoceratodus forsteri; assembly: GCA_016271365.2. Taxonomy (NCBI): domain Eukaryota; kingdom Metazoa; phylum Chordata; order Ceratodontiformes; family Ceratodontidae; genus Neoceratodus; species Neoceratodus forsteri. The sequence continues at coordinate 361,252,284 of JADMNL010000023.1, read as the reverse complement.
GAGAACCAGTTCTGGAGGGTATGGGTACGTTCTTGTCCTCATTACCCCCAGGGAAGTTGGAGGTGTTGGGGAGGGGGTTGCAAGGATAAAAGAGGGCAGCTGAGGTGGAGGAAGAGGAGGGAATTGAACCAGAATGGCGAGGGAAAGCACACTGGTAAGGATAAGGTAGAGGGAGTGTAGATGAGAGACGAGGAGTTTTTTTTTTTTTTCTCTCCTTGGGATTTATTAGTTACTCTGGGTTTCTGTTTTATTGTCTAAAGGGAGGGGGGTATTACAGGGAGCAGGGTATGGGGGAGTAAAGGAAATCTGGTAATTTGCTATGAATAGGAGAATTTGGGAGGGTATTAATAAGTGATGTATTAAAGGTAAAGTTATTAATAGACTTTATATGAAGTATGGTTTGTGTTTCTTTTTATGTATGATTGGAAAATTTAATAAACATACGATGCAAAAAAAAAAAAGTACGGGTGAGGTGATGTGGGTGTGAACACCTACTTAAGACCCACAGGGAAGGCTAAATCTGAACAACAAGTGAAACTTTGCAACATCCAAACTGCCTGCACGCAGTTGCCAGTATGTTAAGGTCATTAGCCCTGATCAGATTCTTTGCCGTGATGGAAATGCAAAAGAGACACAAACAAGCCGCATATTGGTAATAAATCTTGTTTATTACACCAAAAGGAAATCACAGTTGCCTTAAACAGTTCTTACCATAAGACACTGGCAGCTGAGTCGAGTGTTCCCCAATATCCCAAGGAGTGAAGAAGGTCTCCAAAGGGAAAATGTAATGCAATACATTATATACTACTGATAGTAGCTATGGTGACCATTAGTAAGATGCAGTGGTAGATACATAAAATAAGCCCTATTGGCTAAAAGTTAGGTGGCTCCACGTGTTATCTAGTCTTATACAATAAATGTTAAGTCAGCTATATCGTAAAACAAAGGATGCATAGAAAGTACATGAAAACACAGGATGTAATGTGGTTATACCCTTTACTTCTTTACACGAGAAAGGGTCCTGAAGGAACTGGAAGTAATAAGAGTTGATAAAGCAATGGGGCCAGATGGGGTGCACCCCAAGGTCCTTAAAGAACTAAGAGAGGTGGTGGTTGAACCTCTGGCTATCCTGTTTAGCCGATCACTGGAAACAGGGGAGGTACCCAAAGACTGGAGGACAGCAGATGTAGTCCCCTTATACAAAAGTGGGAACAAAGAGGAAGCAGGGAACTACAGACCAGTCAGCCTCACCTCGGTAGTGGGGAAGATCATGGAAGCACTACTGAAGGGAGATTGGTGGAACATCTGGTTGTCAATGGACTACAGGACCCAAGGCAGCATGGTTTCACCAGGGGGAGGTCATGTCAGACAAACCTCATTGAATTTTTTGACTGGGTGACTAGGGAGGTGGATCAGGGAGGGCAGTGGACATGGCCTATCTGGACTTCAGCAAGGCCTTTGACACTGTGCCACATAGAAGACTATTACACAAACTGGGAATATGGGTGTGGGCAGGACAGTAGTGTGGTGGGTAAGTAACTGGCTGGGTGGCAGGACACAGAGGGTGGTGGTAAATGGCTGTCACCTCCACAGAGGAAGAGTGACCAGTGGGGTACCACAGGGATCAGTGCTGGGACGGTCCTATTCAACATCTTTATCAGTGACATGGCGCAGGACCTAGAAGGCAGAATTTCACTGTTAAGCTGATGACACAAAGCTCTGTAACAGAGTAGACACACCAGAGGGTGTAGACAGAATGAGAAGCGACCTGCAGAAACTTGAAGAATGGTCAGGGGTTTGCAGTTGAAATTCAATGCAAAGAAGTGCAAGATAATGCATATGGGGCACAAAACCCTGGCACAATATATCAGTTGGGGGTGAGGATATAGCATGCACCAAGCAGGAAAGGGATCTTGGGGTTATCATCTCTGATGACCTCAAGGTAGGGAAGCAGTGTGACAAGGCAGCAGGTAAAGCAAATAGGATGCTGGGATGTATAGGCAGGGCATTACCAGCAGGAAAAGGAGGTCATAATTCCACTATACAAGACACTAGTGAGGCCCCACCTGAGTACAGTGTACAGTTCTGGAGACCATACCTACGTAAGGACATAGACAGGGTAGAGAAGGTTCAGAGGAGGGCAACAAAGATGGTGCATGCATTGCATCACAAGTCCTATGAAGACAGGTTGAAGGAACTGAACATGTACTCCTGGAGGAGAGGAGGAGAGAGGGATATGATAGAGACATACAAGTATCTTACAGGGAGGAACAGGGTGCAGGAAAACACTATTTTAAGCGAAAAGATGTTCCAGGACTAGAGGGCATGGGATGAAGTTGGAGGAGGATGATTCAGAGAAACATGAGAAAGAATTTATTCACAGAACGGTGGTGGACAAGTGGAACACCCTGCCAGAGGAAGTGGTGGGGGCTGAAACAATCACGGGATTTAAGAATGCATGGGATAGACATAAAGGAATTCTGGAGGTCAGGGGTAAGGTGCAACAGACTTCTAGGAAAACAAACTGAACTTACAAGCTCAAATGGGCAGACTGGGTGGGCCATAGGCCCTTATCTGCCGACACTGTCTATGTATCTATGTATGTATCTATGTATACATTAATCCAAAAGATGGCAGCATTGTCTGACAAATAATCATACAAAAACACAGGTGTCTTGGCCTGCTACTTGCTGTTACCAAGCATAAAGAAGCAAAGTAAAATACAAATCATAATATTATTCTGATACTTACTCTTATACGGTAAGTGCCTATGCCCTATATGTTACTATCATGTATGCATATCGCAAATCGCTTCTCACCCCCCGCCCAGCCCCCACCCCAGCCCTAAATGTTGATGTGGCTTCACTGGCTCACCTAACCAGGTGCTGTGGCCTCAGTCTTTAACACCTTTTTCACCAGCTGTGCATCCTCTCTACTATCCTCAGTCCCCCAACACCACTCAAGCCCAGACACCAACACTCCACCCACCTCCCCGTCCTTTTCCTTTCGCATGGTCACTCCAACCAAAGTGCTAAAAGCCCTGCAGGCGCTCAACCCCTCCAAAGGTAAATGCTCCTTGGGCCTGGACTCCAAACTGCTTCACTTATCCACCCCTGCCGCTGCCACCCCACTTTCCGCTCTCTTCAATCTCTCTTTCTCACTCACTGCAGTCCCATCCAACTGGAAACATGCCACAGTCATCCCCCTCCTGAAAGGGGATGACCCATCCTCACCGGATAACTACCACCCTATCTCTCTACTCCCCATCCTAGCCAAACTTCAGGAGCACCTTGTGCTCACCCAACTCTCCTCCTTTCTTGACTCCTCCTCCTTCTTCACACCTTATCAATCTGGATTTAGGAAGGCACATTCCACCATCACCTCCTTTCTATGGCTCACCGACACCTTCCTCACAGGTATGAATCATGGGCATATCACCGCAGCTATTTTTGTCGACCTTGCCAAGGTGTTCGACACTGTCTCTGACCCCCTCCTACTATACAAACTCTTCCATGCAGGACTCTCAGGAACTACCACCCACTGGTTCCAATCATACCTAGCCAGCAGGTCTCAATCTGTAAGAATTGGTCATCATACTTCTGCCCCTCCCCATAACTACTGGGGTCCCCCAAGGCTCGGTCCTCAGCCTGGTACTGTTCTCCATTTTCTAAATGATCTGCCCTCGGTATGCCTGCAAACATCCATCCACATGTACGCTGATGACACTGCACTGTTTGCATCAGGTCCCTCCCCCACAGAAGTGGCCTCTAGACTTCAGGACGACTTCAATACTGTCCATCTCTGGCTTTGCTCAAACCAGCTCTTTCTAAATCCCAAGAAAACTATCTCCCTAACCTTTAGCACCAGACAGAGACTCTCCCAACTCCCCGCCACCCCCACTTTTCATACCATTGATGGGACTCCTTTGGAGGCCTGTACCTCCTTCTGGTACCTTGGGGTCTGGCTCAACCAGCACCTTGACTTTTCAGCACATATTGATTCAATCCACAAGAAACTTCACCTCAAGCTGGGTGCCAGATATCGAAATAGGGACTGCATCCCGCTGGAAACCCGCAGGGCAATCCTACTGAAAATGATCCTCCCTTTAATTGACTATGCTGACGTTGTCTACAGCGCTGCCCCTAAGACCACCCTAGCAAGACTCAACCCCCTCTTCCATTTCTTTTGCCATTTTGCCTTGGACTGCCCTCCCCCTCAGCTCATCACTGTGATCTCTACAAGTCTCTAGACCTACCCTTGCTCCAGGATTGAAGACTGGTCCACTGTGCTAGGACAACTGCAAAAGTCTGGGCACAGTCCCTCCCCCCTACCTGGAGTCTGCCCTCTCAGCTCAAAACCCTTCTGCGTATTCTCTCAGGAACACTGACTCCCAGCTTCTGTGTGTCCCACATATGACCACAGCCAAAGGTCAAGCTGCCTTCAATTACCGGATGCCTAAACTATGGAACTCTTTGCCAGCTGACATTAGGCACACAGACAACATTCAACAGCTCAACCATCTCCTCAAGTTGCTTTTCACCCCCACCTGCACATACAGGCTTCCCTGACGTGATGCCATCTATCCCACTCCTCACCCTTAATTTCTACTGCTCTATGGCACATCGTTATGTGCTGTAGACCTAGGTACACACCCAGGTATCTGGAGTATATTGGCCTGTAGCTGATTCTTAATACCATATGTGCTTCTTCTAGTGCTCTCGGCATGTAGACCTTCATGTGTGTTGTATAGCTTCAAATTGTAGTTCCTTTGGACATGCTAGTAGGTTAGCTCTCTCATGCTCTTCCCACATCTATTGTACCCAGTGCACCCACTGCTTTCTTGGCAATTAAGTTACATGTAGTGTTTTGTACTGTACAATCCTTGTGTATGATGCTATATATGTACTTTAATCCTTGTGTATATTACTGTATATATCCCTTCCCCCCTTCCCCCAGGATGCATCTGGAATCAAGCGGTACTCTTCTCAGTATGTCTTCCTGGTAAAACTCTTGAATGAATGAATAAATGAATAAATAAATAAATAATATAGTTTGTCTAAGATGTACAGTGGGATGCCAATTAGAGTGTGAAGACCTTGCATAACAAGATGAAGATGCCGGGGAGCTTCAATGTTTCTTTTTCTATATGCTTAGCCTGACAAGTTGCATATTGCCCCACACCTAGGTACTGAGTCTCTCTTCTTTTCCTTTCTTCTTTCTCTTCACTCTCTAGAGTGGCAAGAGGATGACAGCAATGCTCTTGGTCTTTTCCGGTCTGTCTGCTATCTTTATGGATTTCATTTAATCCTATGTTCCTGTCCTCTATGAGCACAAGGCCTCCTCTCTAAATTGGCTCCTGTCATCCTATCCTTGGGATTCTTCTGGATCTCTCTCTAGACCAGCTACTGCTTTGAGCCAGGGCTGCTGCCCTTCATCCACTTTCCTGTCCAGGTGGTTAGTAGGCTTTGGTTCTTACACCTGCCTACCCCTGTGCCACTTAGGCCCATTCCTTAGTTTCTCTAAGTTGGTAGTGAGGTTTTACTATTTTTATGATTTGTATATCCTATATCCTTTTCCTATCCCTATGGTCTAGGAATGTATAACCCTCTCTTTCTCTTTTTCTCTCCCACTAGTTTCTGTCCAGGCAAACAGAACTGAGGAAGAGAGGGGGGCCGTTGTCAGTTACTAGCCAGCTCATGTGCACCACATCACTGCATCTGCCTTGTGGGCGGTGCTGGCACCAATGTCGGTCCCCTCCTAGGCCGCAAAAGCCTTTGCTCCCATGGGGCCCAAGCACCTCCTGCTTAGACCCATAAGTGTGAATGAATGATGAAGACATTTGGGAAGATCAACAATTATGGTGAGTACATAAGGAAAAATTTCTCACCGTAGTAATGCTGTTTCTTCCTCTTTTTTTTTTTTCCATAGAGGTTTTTATCCCTCCATTGGCAGGCTGGGCAGTCGAGCAGCAAGTCACATGATTCCCCCTCCCTGAGGGAAGAGAGCTGTCCTATGGACACTCGATCATCCCTCTCATGGCTGAGCCCCCGACAACCTGAGTCTGTCCCTGAACCCTGGTCACCAGCGTGGCAGCAGTGAGGCATGGATACCTCAACCTGCCATGCCACTAGGTCAGCTTAATGCTGTTTCTTCTTAAAGGAAGGCTCCCTCACTATGTTTACACTTTAAGCAGTCATCTTGGCTGAGAGTGACACCTTGGAGACAAAACCTATGGAAATTATAAAAAGTTGAATGTAGGTTCACACTCTGCATCTGCACTCCACTCTGGCTGTTGCTCAGATCTGTTTCCAAGACAGAGTGGAGCAGTGGCTAGTGAAACTAGCTAAAAGGCTACCAAAAAAAAATTTGAAATTGTTTTCAAACTACTTTAAAAAACCACCAAACAAACTGAAATCAGACTTGCGAAAAAAATTGTCATGTAGATCAAAACAACAAACTTGTAGGAACTGCAGTAGTATTGCTCAAGCAACCTCAATGAAAAATAACTGATTCTTGTGTGAACCCATCTCAGGTTCTGGAAGGGAGGCAGAGTAGAAACATAGAATTTGATGGCAGATAAGGACCGCTTGGCCCACCTAGTCTGCCCATTTCCCTACCTAATGGATAAACTGCATAGTGAGGGATCCGTTAAGAAGAAACAACATTACTATGGTGAGTAATTTTTTTTCTTATAACACCAGGAATCTCTCACATAAATGTTTATACTTTACGCAAACTGTGTAGCAGCACCTTGGGAGTCTGAGTCCAGAACCTGTTTAAGAGAAAGGTTCTGCATGACAGCAGTTCTAAAGCTGGCATCCCTTCTGGACTGCATGTCATAGCAGTAGTGCTTTGTAAAGGTGTGTACTGTTTTCCAGGTAGCTGCTTTGCAAATATCTAATAATGGAATGCCCCTTGAGGATGCCACAAAGGCAGAGGTACCCCTTGTAGAGTGTGCACTTAAGCCTTTTGGTGGTACTTTCCCAGCTTTTTCATAGCAGAACTAGAAACATAGAAACATAGACTTTGACAGCAGATAAGGACCACTTGGCCCATCTAGTCTGCCCATTTCCCTACCTACTGGATAGGCTGTAGATCCTAGTTAACCAACGGCCTATTTCTTCCTACCCCCCACAAGAATTGCCTTATGTCTATCCCATGCATTCTTGAATTCTCCCACAGTGTTAGACCCCACAACCTCCTCAGAAGGCTGTTCCATGCATCCACTACCCTCTCTGTGAAATAATACTTCCTCCATTGCCCCTAGACACGCCCTCCTTCTATCTTTAAATTGTGTCCCCTTGTTCTTACAAGTCTCTTTTCTGAAAGATGCTACCCTCTTGGACTTTGTTGATTCCACTGTGGTACTTAAAAGTTTCTATCATGTCCCCCTCCCCTTCTTTCCTCAAGGGTATACATATTAAGCTCCTTTAGTCTCTCCTCATATGGCTTCTCTTGCAGACCCCCACCATTTGGTGCCCTCCTCTGGACTACCTCTATCCTGTCTATGTCTTTTGCGGAGATGAGGTCTCCAGAACTGGACACAGTACTCAGATGGGTCTCATCAACTGTCTGTACAGAGGGATAACAACTTCCTGTTTTCTGCTGCTGATGCCTCTCCTATGCATCCCAGTATACCCCCAGCCCTCCCTACTGCCTTCTCCATTGCTTGCTAACCTTAAGGTCATCTGATATGATTACCCCAGGTCCCTTTCCTTTTTGTTGTTGTTACTACCTCCTCACCCATTGTGTATTCTTCCCTGGGTTCTTGTTTCCCAGGTGCATTATTTGCACTTCTTTGCATTGAATCCTAGCTGCCATACTTCTGACCATTTCTCCAACCTTGCCAAGTCCCTTTTCATCCTTTCCACCCCTCCTTGTGTATCAACCCTGTTGCAGATCTTTGTGTCATCTGCAAAAAGGCATACTTTTCCTTCCAGTCCCTCTGCGATGTCACTGATGAAGACATTAAAAAGGACTGGACCCAATACTGAACCCTGCGGTACCCCACTAGTAACCCCTCTTTCTCCAGAGTGGACTCCATTTACAATTACCTTCTGTGTCCTGTTGTGCAGCCAATGTTTTACCCAGGCTACCACCCTGGGACCCACTCCCAGGCTGGTTAATTTGACTATTAATCTTTTGTGTGGGACTGTGTCAAATGCCTTGCTAAAGTCTAGGTGAGGCCACAGCCCCTCCCTGGTCTACTACTTTGGTCACCCAGTCAAAAAATCTATTAGATTCGTCTGACATGACCTTCTCGCTGTGAACCCATGCTGCCTTGGGTCCTGTGCTCCACTGGCCTCTAGGTACTCAACTATTCTTTCCTTCAGAAGTGACTCCATTACTTTCACTACCACAGAGGTCAGACTGACAGGTCTGTAGTTTTATGCCTCAGTCTTGGTCCCACTTTTGTGAAGGGGAATCACATCTGCCTTCCTCCAGTCCTCGGGTACCACACCATCCTCCCATGATTTATTAAAAAGAGTAGCCAGTGGTTTCACTAGTTCCTCCTTAATTCTTTTTAGAATTCTGGGGTGAATTCCATCAGGACCCATTGCTTTGTCCACCTGCAGTTTTAGGAGTTCTTGCAGAACCCTTTCTTCTGTGAAAGGACTGGGATCGACACCCCTATCAAGAGTGCTTCTGTTAATTGGATTAGGCACTTCCCCCTCCTCTTTTGTGAATACTGAACAGAAATATTCGTTCAGTATCCCTGCTTTTCACTGTTCCCCTCTGCCCACCCACCGTTCATTCTATTCAGCCTCTACTATCCCTCCCTTTGTCTTTCTACGCTGATGTACCTATAAAAGGTTTATCCCCTTCTTAACTGAGTTGGCTATCTTTCCTCAGTTTGGGCCTTTGCTATTCTGACTTCCCTCCTGCTTCCTTCTGCCTTAACTGGTACAGCTCTCTGTCCTGCTCCTTCTGTGTTTCCTTATACTTCGGAATGCTATCTTTTCTTCTGACTTTCACAGCCACCTCTTTTGAGAACCATAGTGGCTTTTTCTTTCATTTGATTTGTTTATTTGCTTCACACAAAGGCTTGTTGCCTCTGTGATGGCAGTTTGATGATTCCCCATTGTTGCTCCACACCTCCTTCTAGCCTGTTTGCTAGTGCTTTCTGAGGCACTCTCCCATCTTACCAAAGTCAGCCCTCCTAAAGTCCAGTACCCTCACTTTTGTATGGCTTGACTCTGTAGCTGAGTTTAACGTGAACCACACTGTTTGATGGTCACTTGTCCCCAGATGGCAACCCACTTCTAGATCTGAGATCCTCTCACTGCCCCCGTTTGAGATTACGAGGTCTAAGATTGCTCCCTCACGAGTTAATAACAAACTGTCTTCTTCGTCACATTGTAATAAGGTAGCAAATCAAGCAAAAATCACTCTTAGAAGGATTAATAAAACATTCATAAATAAAACTGAACAATGTCTACTCCCACTTTACAGATCTCATATTAGACCATATCTAGACTACTGTTCCCCCTTTTGGAATCCTTATTTAAATTCTGACATTAACAAAATTGAGAGCGTACAACACAGAGCAACAAAATTAATACCACATCTTTCCGGGTCTGATTATACTACTAGATTAGAGTCTACTGGTCTACAATCTCTGTCTCAAAGAAGACTAAGGGGAGATTTGTTATTACTTTTCAAAATCATAAAACATCCAGAACAGATGCAAAATTGTGGACTAAAGTTTTCCACAAGAAGAATAGTAGCAAGGTTACACAGCAGACAAATAGAAATCATGAAAGCAAAAACCAATAAAAGAATGAATTATTTTACTATAAGAACACCAAAATTATGGAACAAATTGCCACAGGAATTAGTCGACTCGCCGAATATTTTGACTTTTAAAAACAAACTGGATAAATGGCTAACAAACCAGGAATGTACTGAATGATCCACTATATGGAGGACAAACCATGATGGGCATATTGCCTTTGTTTGTCCCATACTACCAAAGTACAAAAGTACCAAAGAGTGGGTTCCGAAACTAGCTGTCTAATGCCTGCCACCTGTAGGGCATCAAGAATGGCCCTGTTCTTGGATGTGGCTGCAGCAAATGTGCTCCAGTTAACATCTGGCATATTCAGGTCTCCCATCAACAGTAACTCCCCTTTCTCTGCCATTCTAAGAATGCCTTCTATCATATCCTTGTCCATTCCCTCCCCTGACATGGGGGTCTGTACACAACCCTGTGCGGTTGTGGTGCCCTTTCCAGTCTCAAGGTGACCCACAGTGCCTCCTCTCCTCCCTGTTTACTCTTTTGTTCAGTTGCTTTTATCCCTTCCTTTACATAGAGAGCTACTCCCCCCCCTCTTCTCCCCTGCCTGTCTCTCCTGTAGGTCATGTACCCTGGTATGTTAACATCCCAGTCATGGTTCTTTGTGTACCATGTTTCTGTGACTGCTACGATATCCAGGCATCCCTCTTCCATCAAGGCCACCAGCTCAGGGAGCTTGTTGCCCAGACTACAGGCATTGGTACTCATTACCCTCCATTACCTGATGGCCTTACTCCCTTTTGCCCCATCCCTGTCCTTCTTGACTTTGTCACTTTCTCCATTTACCCCTGCCCTTCTCCCTATCGACACCTCTATGTTGGTGTTTGCTGCACTTACTACCGTGATTATTTGGGGGCTAGGATTTCCCTGCTCCTTTCCAGTGCCTACCCCCTTGGCTAGTTTAAAAGCTTGCCAATGAAGCATTTAAACCTATCACCTAGGATTCTGGTTCCCCTCCCAGACAGATGCAGCCCATCATGCCAGTATAGGCTTGCATCACTTCAGGTGGACCCCCAGTCCCCAATGAAGCCAAATCTCTGAGCTCCACACCAGTTTTTCAACCACTGATTGAATCCCATGGTGCGGAACACCCTAGCCTCTCCTATGCCATAGATGTGCAGCACCTCCGAGAAGGTTACCGTGCGTGCTACTTGACTAAGGCCTCTCCCCAATTCCACACACTCTTCCTGCACTTCTCTAATCCCTTTCTTAGCCAGGTCATTTGTCCCTAGGTGGACAATGACATCCAGCTCCCTCCCCTGTGCAGCTGCTCCAGCAATCCTGAGGATTCGCTCCCTGTCCCTCCAAGCCATGGCGCCAGGCAGGCATCTTACCTCCCTCTCCCCTTCCTCCCCCAGTTCTACCTTCCTAATGGTCGAGTCCCCCACCAGGAGTTGTTTCCTTCCCCTGCAGGGTCCCCTGCCACCCTTCTGTGGGTCTCCTTTGTGGAGGTTCCCAGTATCCTCCTTGGTCTCCACTGCGGGTGCCTCCATAGAGGAACCACACTTTGCCAGAATGGCATAGGAATTGTGGAGAGGTACAACTGGAGGGATGTGCCTCTGTTCCACCACCCTCACCCTCCCTGAGCCCACTGTGGTCCAACCACTCCTCTTTCTTGGCAACCTCTGAGGCAACTGCAGTGGCACTGGTGGTCCCTGGATGGAAGGAGGGTCCCACAAATCCTGGCCAACTCAGCCTGGAGATGAGCAACCTCCTCCCTCAGCCCAGAGAGGTGCCTGCAGATGGGACAACACCGCATCCTCCAGAATGTCTCCCGGAAGACTGCTGCTCCACAGCCACTGCATTGCACCACTCCAATCATGTCTTATTTCTGGCCCCTTAACTGTTTGCAATCCTTACTCTTTCCTCTGTTTTTTTTCTCTCTGTCCTTACTTTCTGCCTGTGTGCCCTTTAACCTCCTGATTGTCCTGTTCTGAGATAAGAATATCCTATATTTCTCAGTAGACCACTTACTTACTTGCTCAGAGGCAGACCTCCAGCAGCTAGAGGGGGCCGGAGAGTTACGCTTGCCCTTCTAGGATGGTGGGTCTTTGGTGGTTCTGTGATCACTCACTTCCTGCTCCCAAACAGGAAGTTCCTGTTGTCAGTCAAATCCTGTGCCTATAAAAATAGAACTAGCTTTGGGTGGGGGGAAGGAGGGCAATATAGTCCCAGTAGAGAAGTTCAGTCACACAGCGGTCCTTTCTCCTGGTGTCTTCTGCCAAGCTACTAGCAAAATCTTTCTAAGGCAGTCTTGAAATATAGCTTCCTTCTAGCTAAGCCACTCCCCCTACTTACTAGATCTTTCTACAAGTAATTTAAACCTCACAGCTATTAAGTCCTTTCAATCACCTGAGATTTACACCTAGATAACTGTTCAGATACCCATTCAGTTCAGTTAACCCAGACAAGCACACACTTTTTTTTTGTTTTGTTTGTTAGTTTTTTTTTACCCTAAATTAAAGGTCCAAGTACAAAAGTTCTTCTTTAGTCCCAGCAGAGAAGTTCAGTCACGCAGCAGTCTTTTCTCCTGGTGTCTTCTGCCAAGCTATGCACTAAATGCAAGAGTCTATCTAGCGAAGAACAGATCTCTTTATAGCTTGTTTGCCTTTGCCGACCTCACCATATGTAACAAAAAGCTGGGTGCTGTAGGACCTGACATCCTTTGTCTGGCCCAAGTAGTCAGTCAGGACTCCCTTTATGTCCAGGTTATGCAATTTTACCTCACCTGGATTAGAATGCTCTGGACAGAGTACAGGGAGGGTCACTGATTCAGATAAAATTCAGATTATACAATGGGCATTAAAATCAGACACAAATCCTGTAATTTCATTGGTTACTTGGCACTCCTCTCCCGTTGTAAAAGCTACAATCACCCCACGGGAAGAGCTGCCAGTCGCCAGTAAGCCGCATCAGGGGCCCCCCTGAAATCACTGCAACTATTAGGAACACAAACCCGGCAAAAACACAGACAGTCACAGGGCAAAATCTCCACAAAGCCACGATGTTGACGTCCGAGTAAACAATATGAAAAATACCGCAAGTTTCAAAAAATGTAATTCAGCTATGAATTCATCATAAAAAACTCTAGTCACAGGAAATTATTATTTGTTTTTTCTGGCTTTTGGAAGAAAAAAAATGCTCTTTCCCCGGGCGCTCTCTTTCCGTTTCACTTTCCGAAACCTGCTTTTACATTTTTTTTTTTTCAATTGTTTAACCAGATGAGACACACAGTTTGTCAGCCACACTGTAGAAAACATCCCATAACAAAATTACCTTGCTTCGTTTTTGCTGCCTTTAAACATGCACTGCAGCTTACATGACTGGTCTCACACCCGCGGTTTCCTCGAGTCTTGGTTTTCTGCAAACTGTAACCATTAAGGGTTATCTCCTCCCCCGCTTGCTGACACCAGTGCACATGTGCATACCTATCAACAAAGCACTATTTTACCAAGTGCAACAACAAATCTAATAAAAACTTATAAAACATTTAAACCAGCTTTTTTTTTTATTTATTTTTCACACACAAAATATATAGATGTCCATTGTATAATCGCAATATGCCACTCGAGAATGTTGGTGATGCCAGGATTTACCCATGCCCTGGGGTGTTTTGGCCACTTGGCTGCACCTCATGGCAAAAACAACACCCCAAGGCGTGGGTAAATCCTGGCATCACCAACACCCTCTCATGGTATGTTGCTTAATTATACAATGGGCATTAAAATCAGACACAAATCCTGTAATGTCATTGGTTACCTGGCACTCCTCTCCTGTTGTAAAAGCTACAATCACCCCACGGAAAGAGGTGCCAGTCGCCAGTAAGCCGCATCAAGGGCCCCCCTGAAATCAATGCGACTATTAGGAACACAAACCCAGCAAAAACACAGACAGTTGCAGGGCAAAACTTCCAAAAAGCCATGATGTTGATGTCCGAGTAAACAATATGAAAAATACCGCAAGTTTCAAAAAACGTAATTCAGCTATGAATTCAACATAAAAAACTCTAGTCAGAGGAAAAAGATTTTTTTTTCTGCCTTTTGAAAAAAAAATTGCTCTTTCCTCAGGCGCTCTCTTTCCGTTTCACTTTCAGAAACCTGCTTTTACAGTTTGTCAGCCACACTGTAGAAAACATCCCACAACAAAATTACCTCGCTTCGTTTTTGCTCCCTTTAAATATGCACTACAGCTTACATGACTGGTCTCACATCCATGGTTTCCTCGAGTCTCCATTTTCCCCATACTGTAACCATTAAGGGTTATCTCCTCGCCCGCTTGCTGACACCACTGCACATGCGCATACCTACCGAACAAAGCACTATTTTACCAAGTGTAACAACAAATCTAATAAAAACTAATAAAACATTTAAACCAGCTTTTTTTTTGTTAATTTTTCACACACAAAACATACAGATGTCCATTGTATAATCGTAATATGCCACTCGAGAATGTTGGTGATGCCAGGATTTACCCATGCCCTGGGGTGTTTTGGCCACTTGGCTGCGTCTAGTGGCCAAACAACACCCAAGGGCGTGGGTTAATCCTGGCATCACCAACACCCTCTCAAGGTATATTGCTTAATACTACCATAGGAAGGACTTTGCTGTTGGTTCTAAGAACTACTTGTGGGGAATTATCTAATTTGGCTCTGTGAAAAGGGTTTGCAATTCACTTAACCTCCTAGCAAAGGTCAGTGAAACCAGGAATATGGTTTTCCATGTGACAGTACTCTTGTGATTGAAAACATACTTCACTCAGGTCAGCAGTTTCAGCAGGCTCAAACGGAGCCTCCATGAGCTGGGCAAGGCATATGTTGAGGTCTCATGGTGGGACAGGGTCCCTCACTTGTGGATTCAAGTGGTTTAGGCCTTAAAAAACTTTTTAAGCTGGGTTGTGAGGCCAAAGACCTCTCCTTGCCAGCTGATATGTATGCTGATACTGCTGCTAAGTGCACCTTTTTATAGCAGAACTATGGGAAACCCTGCCTCCATTGGGTTTAGTTTTCTGGGGCACACCAGAAAGAAAAACTTTTCCATTTAGAAGAATAAATGTTCCCGGTAGTGGGTTTCCTTGAAATCTTAAGAACCTTCAGGACTTCTTCTGAGAGATCCAACCTGGAAGATTCTAAGTCCTCAAGAACCATTACCTCAGATGCAGGGTCCTGGGATCTGGGAATGTAATTCTTCCCTGGGACAAAGTCAACAGACTGTGACTGAGTAGCAGGCTGATTGGACTCTAGTTGGACAGGACTAAGAGCATCAAGTATCAGGCCTGTCTGGCCCAGTCCAGAACTATCTTGCTCTCACTGTTGCAGGTCCCCTCTGGAGTTTCAGGAGTACTTCCTGAATGTGTGGAAATGGTGGGAAGACATAGAGAAACCTTCCTGTTCAGTCCAGTACCAAGGCATAACCCTGAGAACCTCATCCTCAGAAACTGGCCGAAACTCACCCCAGGCAGGCATATAGCAACTATGTCTTCCGGTCTACTTCACTTACCCTTCTTCAGAGGCCGACCGCAGGCTCCACACCTTGGATCTACAGAGGGTGCTCGCTTACCACAAAGAGTGCATAGCTAGACTTTCGGGTGAGGCTTGCCAGCTGTTTGTCACCTATGCTGAAGCCAAAACTGGCAGGTCAGCAGCTAAGAGGATGATTGTCAGGTGGACTGTCTCTGCATCAACCTATGTTAAAAGTTGGTAGGGAGCCTCCCATGAGGCTTTGGGATCATTCTACCAGGCATGCTGCTGCCTCAGTGGCTGCTTTCAGGGATGTCCCTATACAGGAGATCTATAGTGTGGCTACATGGAAGTCAGCCCACCACTTCTTCTCCCATTACAGCACTGATCTTGAGTCATGCCGGGGTGCTGCTTTTGGGACCTCAGTTCTACAATTTTTGTTTGCCAAATAGGGGTGCATATCTTACCCCTCCTCCTGGAGAACTGCTAGGAGTCTGCCAGAAGTGTGGATATGTGAACCATATCCACATCCCTAGAAATGAGGGTTACTCACCTGTAATCATAGTTCTAGGAGTGGTATATGGTTCACATCAGCACAACCCACCTGACCTCCCCTGGCAAATGACACAAGGATCCCTGCTTCCAGCATGCAAGATTTGATGTCATTGGGTGGAGCCGAGGGATATACCACCCAGGTGCTGGGAAGAGCTTCTCTTAAAGATGGTCTGACAAATCAGCCTCTTAAAGGAAGACTGTCAGAATTGTGGATGTGAACCACATACCACTCCTAGAACTATGGTTACAGGTGAGTAACCCTCATTCATCCACACTCTGGCAGTTCCACTGGAGTGCAATGATTGGCTGTAAAGTCGTTGAGCTATGCTCCTCCCACCACCCAGGCAGATATATCGCCTGACTCTGTCCCGTAACATCAGATCTTTCTTTCTGCTGGAAGAAAAGGTAATTTCCTTTGTGCTCTGCTTATGGATTTTCTCTCTACCACTGGTGAACCCTTGTTTTGAAAGTTTCAAAGTTATTTTAGGTTTTGTTTTGTGGTTCTTTCAACTCCGACTTTAGACAACGATGGGATGTAAGAAGCCTAGATTTCAATTCTGTGTTTGGTACTGCCAGAAGATGTTGGTCACTGATCCACACAACACGTGTGTGTACTGCGTGGACAGGCAGCATAACGTGGCTGGGTGCAGCCTTTGCTCTTCCATGCTTCTTGAGTCCCTCGAGGACAGGAAGCTCCAGTTTGTGTAGAGTTGGCCTTCAGAGTGGGATCTGAAGAATCACTTTGAGGGCTACAAAAAGCCTCAGCAGCAGCTGGGTCTGCTGCACAGCTTGCAGCCCTTGAGATGGAAGTGGCGGCTGCTGTGGTGGGCACCTCCTTGGCCTCGGCGCTGTTCTCACCTGGGGCCAGCATCAGAGGGTCCTTCACAGACTAGTTCTGTGATAATGTGCAGGTCCCTCCAGGCCATGCAGCAGAGCCCTGCCTGCCAGACCAAAATCAAGAAACCTTCTCACCACCATCACTGGTCGG
The DNA here is from genome assembly GCA_016271365.2 of Neoceratodus forsteri. Lineage (NCBI taxonomy): Eukaryota > Metazoa > Chordata > Ceratodontiformes > Ceratodontidae > Neoceratodus > Neoceratodus forsteri. The sequence continues at coordinate 361,235,490 of JADMNL010000023.1, read as the reverse complement.
GAACAGGGAGAGATAGCAGTCCTCCCAGTCCCTCGATGTGCCCAACTGCTTAACGGCTGTCAAGTGCCCCATGGCTGAGCAGCCAGTTAGGCAGGTTGAAGGCTCATCAGCCCTGCTGTTGAGCCAGATGACCTTGACTTTGATCAACTGAGCCATTGAGATTTTTCTCAACCTGGTCGACCCATTGTCAGATGAGGCCAAGGAGTTGGCCTCGCAGACCCCAGTGCTCCAGGTCCTCACTCCAGAAGACATGGATTGATCGGGGACCCTGGTCGACCCTGCCAAGGACCAGCCTCCACTCGTGGTTGGGACTTCAATGTCCTTGTTCTTTAATGTGGGTCAGTGCATTATCTATGGCCAACCTCAGGAAGGCCCATCTCGTCGTTGACTGGGTGGTCGATGGTTGCGGTTGAGGCATTCGCACTCTTGATCCCACTCGACCAGGAGGCACTGCTGTCAACATTCCTTCTCCTCATCTTCAGCTGTGGAGAGGCACCGACAGAAGACATGTTGGTGCGACAAGAAGATCATCTGGCAGTAGTGGCCCATCATGGGACAGAGCAGGGCTTCTACCCCAAAGACCTTTGGTTCCCTGGCAGTCCCCAGTGGTTTTCCCACTGGTCCAGGTTCTGCAGTTGCTCCCCATACCTGTTTGTCTGCTGATTATGGTTGGAGCTGCCAGCCATCAGTCAGTGCTCCCACCAAAGAGGCCTGCAGTTCTGCTCCCGGCTTGTCAGGTCGGTTGTTGGTAAGGATTACCCCAGTTGACAATTCCCAGGAGGTACATGGCATATGTCGGCTGAGGGCCATCTTTGAGGAGCCATCAGACAACTTGGATCAAGAGTCCATGACCTCCTCTGGAGCTTCACTCTTCAACCGTGGCTTGATCAAGGAGCCTTCTTGCAACTGTGGGTCGATGTCCTTTGGTGCAACTGGCAACAGTTTTGGGAGCAAAAGTTCTTTAAATTTGATGGACTGCATCTGACTAAGGAGGGAGTCAGTGCATTGGGGCAGACGTTCGACGTCTTTGCAGAATATTTAAACTAGCAAATGGGGAGAGGGGTGCAGCACCCCATATGTCAAATAGGAAGAACACCCCTCCCCCCAAGTTAGTGGTCAAACAGGAGTTCAGCATGTATGCAGTTCATTTGCATCACCAGGTAAGGAAAAAGGTCCAGCTCCCCATACGACACACTGGGGAAATGCCAGACCTCACCCAACAACTAACACACTGAAATCTGGCCAATGGAAAATCATGTACACAAATGCTCGCAGTCTGGGAAACAAGATCCCAGACCTGCAGGCAATAATGAAAGAGGCTAAACTGGACATAGTAGCAATTAGCGAGATGTGGTTTACCAGTAACCACACTTGGGAGACTTCAGTACCTGGCTATGTACTTTTCAGAAGAGACCAAGGTGCAAAAAGGGGGGGGTGGAGTGTCCATGTACGTCAATGAAAATATCAAAGGTACAGAAATTCAGAATACACATAAGGAGCCAGAAGAACTGTGGGTCACCCTGGAATCAGGAAATGGGATGGCCATAAGAACTGGGGTTGTCTACAGGCCCCCAGACCAGTGGGAGGACATAGACACATTACTGTTAGAAGATATACAAAACATGACAGCTAAAGGGGAGGTTCTGATAATGGGAGACTTCAACATGCCAGATACAGATTGATCAATACCAGCAGGAACATCTGCCAAAACTAGACACATGGTGGATTCCCTGCAGGGGGAGGGCCTCAAACAACTGGTACAACAACCCACAAGAGACAGGGCTATCCTAGATCTAGTACTGACTAACAGGGAAAGGATCACAGATCTCCAGGTAGAAGGCCACCTGGGAGTCAGTGACCACCATTGACCATCACATGGTATGGTTTAATTTGGCCACTACAACTAAATCATCCCATTCCAGGGCAAAAATATGGGACTTCAGAGGAGCTGACTTTGATAAGATGGTCAACAGAGTTAAGCTAGCCCTAGCAAAAAGAAATACAGGTGAGGGGGTACAGGCAAAGTGGGCAAGCATTAAGGATGCAATACTTGAAGCAACATCCCATTGTGTTATAGAGAAAAGGAAGTGCAAAAGAAGAAGGAAACCACTTTGGTTCTCAAAAACTGTAGCAGAAAAGGTCAGAGCCAAAAGGCTAGCCTTCAGGAAATAAAAGGGAACAGTGGGATGAAGATAGGGAGGCATACCAAACTTCCGTAAGGGAAGCAGGGAAGGCAGTAAGGCAGGCAAAGGCCCAAGCTGAGGAAACACTAGCACAAACAGTAAAAGAAGGTGACATGACTTTCTATAGATACATTAGTGAAAGGAGAAAGTCCAGAGGGGTATTGCTAAGATCAAAGGAGATAAGGGGGTGTGTGAGGAGGAGGAGGACAATGTAAAAGCATCTATCCTTAATAAATACTTCTGCTCAGTATTTACTGAAGAGAAGGTAGGGCAGGGCCTGCAGCTCAGCACCATGGACACAGGGGGGAAGGAGGCAGGCACTAGTCCCTTCACAAAAGAAAGGATCCTACAAGAGCTCGATAAGCTCAGGGTGGACAAGGCAATGGGATCTGATGGCATACAACCCAGGATACTAAAGGAGCTAAGGGTGGAACTAGCAGAGACATTATCAGAACTGTTTAGTGAGTCTCTGAGCACAGGAGAGGTCCCAGAAGACTGGAGAAGGGCTCATGTGATCCCGCTCCACAAGAGTGGTAGCAGGGAGGAGGCAGGGAACTACAAACCAGTCAGTCTTACCTCAGTAGTGGGCAAAATTATGGAGGCACACCTTAAGGAAAGGATAGTGCAACACCTGGAATCCATAGGAGCACAGGATCCAAGACAGTATGGGTTTACAAAAGGAAGGTCCTGCCAAACTAATCTCATAGATTTCTTTGACTGGGTAACCAGAGTGATGGACCAAGGGGGAGCAGTCAATGTCTCCTGCCTTGACTTCAGCAAAGCTTTCGATACTGTTCCACATAGAAGATTGATTAATAAGCTGGGTAGGCTCAGGGTGGGTCAGAAGTTGGTCAAATGGGTGGCAAACTGGTTGACGGGCAGAAAACAGAGAGTGGTGGTAAACAGTATACAGTCAGGAGAGATACAAGTCACAAGTGGGGTACCTCAGGGATCTGTCCTGGGGCCAGTCCTCTTCAATATCTTTATCAGTGACATTGCAGATGGACTGGAGGGTAAGGTTTGTCTGTTTGCAGATGACACTAAGATCTGCAACAGAGTAGATGATCCAGATGGGGTGGGCAGAATGAGAAGAGATCTGTATAAACTAGCAAAATAGTCAGAAGAGTGGCAACTGGGGTTTAATGCAAAGAAGTGCAAGATCTTGCACATAGGGAAAAGAAACCCTGAAGCCACCTATAGGCTGGGAGGGGAGTTACTGGCAGTCATAAGGGAAGAAAGAGACTTGGGCATCATCATCACCGATGACCTGAAATCTTCCAAGCAGACCACTAAAGCAGTAGGTAAGGCTAGGGGGTTGTTAGGGTGTATTAGTAGGGGTATCACAAGTCAGAAGTGGGAGGTAATAATCCCTCTTTACAAGACACTGGTTAGGCCCCATCTAGAGTACTGCATGCAGTACTGGAGGCCACACCTTCACAAGGACATTAACCAAATTGAGGCAGTTCAGAGAAGGGCAACCAAAATGGTGCAGGGACTGCATCAGAAAACATATGAGGACAGATTAATGGAGCTCAATATGTATACCCTAGAGCAAAGGAGGGAGAGGGTTGATATGATCGAAACATTCAAACACCTTAAAAGGCATTAACAAGGTGAAGGAGTCTAACATGTTTCAATATAAGAAAAATAGCAGGACAAGAGGACACAGCATGAGATTAGAGGGAGGCCGATTAAGGGGTAATGTGAGGAAGTTCTTTTTCACAGAAAGGGTGGTGGATGCATGGAACAGCCTACCTCAGGAAGTGGTGGATATGAATACAGTGCAGGGCTTCAGACAGGCATGGGATAGACATAAGGGAGCAATACAGATGAGTATGAATAGATAGGCCATTGACAGAGCAAAGGCTGATGGCACATTTATAAGGTAGAAAAAGAAATGGGCAGACTGGATGGGCCTTGCGGTCCTTATCTGCCGTCAACTTCTATGTTTCTGTGTTTCTATGGTGCGCTGCTCCACCTTATCACAGAGTCCATGTCAATCCTGTTACAGCCAGTCCAGAAGAGGGCCAAGTACCCTCTTATAGACATTTTGAACCAGGCTGAACCCTGAGGGTTGTCTTCCCAGTGGCCGATGCCATTCTGGGAATGGCCCTGGAGCTCTGGGAGCATCTAGCCCCCCTGCCAGCACCCTCAGCCTGCATGTTTTGCAAGTTCACAGTTCCTATGGGCTCCCTTTCTGGGTTTTTCGACCACTCTTCAGCTGAAGGTTTGGTCACAGATTCAGTGTTCTGTTAGTCCAGACAGCAGGGGAGCATGGATAAGCCTTTGAACAAGGAGAGTAAGATTAGTAAGTAAGATTGTAAGAAGTAAGTAGTGAGATTGACCATGCTGCAGAAAAGGTGTACGCTGCTGCTACCCTGGGTCTCTCTCTAAGTATGCCATTATGATGGCTAATTAAGGACATTGCTGGTTGGGAATGTTTGATGTAATCCTTCCACACCTTCACCCAGAGCAGTGGGTGGCAATGGAGCTCATCAGAGACCACGGTCGATTGCTGGCTAAACACCAGCTCCAGACAGCCTTGGACATGGGTGACTTTTACGCCCATGTGGTGGCAGGGGCTGTCTTCATGCATCGTAGGGCTTGGCTGTGCTATTCCACATAGCAGACACTCAACAGAGGTTGACTGATGTCCCCTTTCTGAGCACCGACCTCTTTGGCCCCAGGGGGGAAGGACATATCATTAGTATTGAGAAGGCCAGCATTACCCTTGAGTCTGTGATCTCATCCCAGAAGAACCAGAAAAAGTAACCAAAGACACAGGCTTTCCCGTTCAGGTCCTTTCAGTCACAGCCTTCCTGGCAGCAGCCCCAGCAGGGGCAGTTTCAGGCCAGGTGCCCCAAGTAGAAGTCCAGGGGCCAAGGTCTTTAAAGCGGGGGCAGAGAAAGTGGTGCCCCTCTGGCAGCAGCCATCAGTGCCCCCACAAAAGCTGCCCTGTGATGGGTTGGAGTGCATTGTCCTTCCACTTGTCCTGTCCCTGACTGCTCTCCCCATCAAAGACCAGCAACGCTATTTCTTGCCATATTGGTCCACTATCACAATGAACGAGTGGATGTTAGATGTAGTGGGCAGAGGACTGTCTCTAAACTTTGAGACTCTCCCATCCTACCACCTCCATGCACCTTGAGAGTCCAGGGTGTCTCAGGACATGCTGTCTGCCCTCATGGAGGGCACTGCTCAGCTCCTTGTGAAAGGAGTCATAGCCCATGTCCTGGACCCACTGGTCAGTCAGGATTATGTGCCTAGGTTCTTCCTGGTCCTGAAACAGACAAGTGACTGGTGCGCCATACTGGATTTTCATAGTCTCAACCAGGACATGCAGAAGTGCAAGTTCCAGATGGTCACCCTGAGCCAGATTATATCATCCCTGGAGCAGAGCATGTGGTTCTTCTCCCTGGACCTACAGGATGCGTTCCTCCACATTCCCATCTGCAGGTCCCACCGTACGTACCTCCATTTCTGAGCAGAAGGGGCCTATACCAGTTCCAGGTCATGCTCTTCAGCCTCTCCTCAACTCAAGGGTTTTTACCAAATGCATGGCAGTAGTGGTGGCCCATCTGTGGCACCTATGGGTCAGGGTGTACCCTTACCTGGGAGACTGGCTGGTAGCTGGTCCATCCAGAGAGGCCATGGTGAGATCCACAGAGCTGGCTGTCCAGACCTGCTGAGACTTGGGCCTGTTGGTTAACACGGCTAAATCCGAATTGGTTTGAAACAGGTGATCAGATTAATTGGGTCATAAGTAGACTTCCTGTGGGCCAAGGTTTTTTTCCCGGCTGACCAGGTACATGATCTCACCTCCTCTGCCTGATCATTTCAGGTTGGCGCCTTGTGCCCTGCCTTGGATTTCCTGCAGCTGCTTGAGTACATGGCATCCTGCATCATCGTGGTCCTTTGGACCTGCTGGTGGATGTACCACCTCCAGTGAGATCCAGGACATCATTAGACCAAGCACCTAGGCCACATGGAGCAGCCAGTCACAGTGCCCCCAGCCAATGTGGGATGCCATCCAGTGGTAGCTGGTCCTGGAAAACATCTGGAGGAAGGAATCCCATTTGTCCGCCCAGAGCTGACTATCATGCTGATGACAGACGAATCTCTGGTAGGATGGGGAGCACAACTGGGAGACCACACAGTCCATAGGTTTTGGTCACCCAACCTGCTGGAGCTCTGTGCAGTACGCTTTGCTCTGATGGAATTTGCTCCACTAGTCAGGGCTCAGGTCATTCAGGTCCAGATGGACAACACCACAACCATGTTTTACCTGAACAGATGGGGCAGTACACACTCCCTTCCTTTGTATCAGGAGGCACTCCATACCTGGACCCTCGTGCACAGCTTGGGTGCCAATCTCCAGGTGATTCATGTCTTGGAGAGAATAGTTAGCTGGCAGATGTTCTGAGCCGGGTAGGAGAGACATTCCACAAGTGTTCTGTGAATCAAGAGGTGGTGAACCACCCGATCTTCTTCGAGGATATCTCTTTCATCAGGTCATATCTATGGAACCATAAGCTGCCAGGCACTAGGACCACATTGAAATGTACACTAGAGACCGCATATGATGACGTCAGATGTCAACTCTCCCATAAAAAGGTGGGAAGCCCCTTCCATCCTCAGTTCTTTGCCCACTGTTGATCATACACATTGAACCATGCATGGAAACAACTCGGTTACAGATGCCACTTTTCTTTTTTCTCACCATAGTTAGCAATCACTTTCATAAGTGATTTTTGACGGTGTGTATGTCAACTAAGGAGCTGTCAAAACTATTTTGTTATTGTGAATGCAGTGAAAAGATATACTCCTGAGAGTCACAACAAGTCTGCGAATGTTGTCTCATGTGCCCGATTTGCAGAGGGTTCAATGCAGCCACCTGGTGACTCCAGGTGTTTTGGAAAAGCACCTCCTAAAGCAGCAGGTAGCCTGAATGGAAAAGAAGCTCCAGCAAAAGAGCTCCACCATATTGCCAGCTCATTCCTTGGGGACTAAGTCTTCCAAATCCTGAGAGAAAATGTCTGGGTCACACATGCATAAACACCAGAAGAGGGAGCGAGAAAGGGACAAAACCTCTCTGGTTCACTTTAGGTAGCCCCTTTATACTGTTATGACCACTTCAGTGCCATCGACCACTCCGGCAGTGATGCCACCTGCCACCCAGACTGTTGACCTTACTTCTAGGTCAGGGCAGGCTGTAGGTGCCACCAGGCCTACCAGGGCTGGTGCATCACTGTTGATGCCAGGGGCCTTGCCTCCTCCATCACCCTATACCGGCATTCCCATCGACTACACAAGCATCAATATACAGGCAGTACTCTTGTCCTTTACTGACATTCTGAAATGCCTATTACCCCCTCCTACACCAGAAGCTCTGTTGACAGGTTCTATGAGCCAAACCCCCTCACTGATGTATACTGGGGCTGTGCCTCAGCCCCCTTCTTCAGTGCCAATGGCCTCACCTTCACACACCCTCCATCCCGTCGACCAGACCGATGATGACCTAGAGTACAATCCTGACCTTATAATGCAGGATGATGATGAGAAGGAGGTTGAAGATTATGTGGAAAGTCCTTATGAAAGGACTATTTCCACTGTGTTCATGTACAGTGAGGACTCAGTGGTTTACACCCCAAAGTTGTCCCCTGAGGACCATTCTTTTATCACCATGATGCAGCAGTTACAAACTGCCATGGGATTCGATTTGAAGGAACAAGACACAACCAAGAAAGTGCTCATCGTTTTCTTGGAATTACCTGATGCTTCTCCCATAGTAATTCCACTTCTCCTCCCTGCCCTAGTGGATGCAACCTTTGCTGCCTGGCATAGGTCCAGCATGATTCCTGCCATACCTAGAAAGGCAGAAAGTTGGGCTAGAAGGAGAGGATGGGAGACAGTGTCGAAGGGTACTCTGTTCGGATTGCTGACACTCTCTATCCCCCCTCCCCATCAACACTGGAGTCCCCCAGGGCTCTGTACTTGGCCCCTCTTCTATTCTCAGTCTTCCTCAATGATCCTCCCACTGTCTGATCCACCATCGCTATCCAGATGTATACAAACAATACCATCCAGTATACCTCTGGTTCCTCCCCTTCTGATGTGGTTTCCAGACTACATCATGACTTCGACAAGGTGCAGCTCTGGTTATGCACAAATCAATTATTCTTGAATGCCAAGAAGACCGTTTCCATGATCTGTGGCTCAAGGCAGAGAGACTCTCTCTCTCCCCTCCCTTCCCTCTTTCCACACTCTAGATGGAACTCCACTGGAGGACACTGTCTCCTTTATATACCTCATAGTTTGGCTAGACCAGCTCCTCAACTATTCTGAACATGTGGATGCCATACTCAAAAAACTGCAGCCCAAGCTACGTGCCCTGTACAGAAATCGTGAATGCATTCCACTGCCTGCCCGTCATGCCCTGGTCCAGAAAATGATCCTACCGGTCTTCAAGTATAGTGATGAAGTCTACAGTGCCTTTCCCAAGACTTCTCTAGCCAGACTGGGCACTCTTTTCCATTCCTTCTGTTGGTTTGCCCTCGACTGCCCTCCTCGCTCCCACCACTGTGCTCTCTATCAATCTCCCTCTCCCCTCTCTTGATGACAGATGCCATTCCCACAGTGCCAATTTATTGGCTAAATTATGGTTCAGTTCTCTTCTCCCTCCTACCTCTCCTGGGTATGGCCATTTTCTAACTGATGTATTTGGGCCTAGTAGGAGATTGCGCTATGGATTCATAGTCCAGCTGTTGTGCTGTTCTTGGATTAGGCGAGACACAAATAATTGACATAGAGTAAATGGCAGATTACTAACACATAACACAGAACTGACGTTTTGGACTAGATGGTCCAAATTTAACCCTTTAGCTGCCAGGGGTATTTTACACTCCTGTGCCAGGCAATTTTTGTTATTTTTGCACAATATTATATAACATTAAAATGTCACTATGTTCCCTTCAAGGAAAAGTAGGGAAAGCATGGATGTTTTTATTGGCACACTCTGGCCTTTTTATAGGTTGTAATGTTTTGTCGACATCAGGTCATGTGACCGTGAAACACTGCCTGAAATGTAAACAAAATGCTAGTTCTACTTAAACATGTTGCAGAAAAGATACCAGAAAATGTATTGTTATTCAACTGAGAATCATGGAACGCTATATGTCGCTGAACTTCTCAATGCCTGTGCTATATACACACCAAAAATCTTTTTTGTAAGCAGAAGCATATTACAGCAGTAGTACTCTAATGTCTACTTGAAGTGACTTAAAGTCTAATTTAATGCATGGCATTGCTTCTCTTGCTTGTAGAAACCCAGAACTTCACGTTATTTTAGGAAAAGTATATATTTTCTGAAACTACACTAAATACTGTTTTTAAACATGGATAACATAGACAACTGCCCAAATATACATTACCTATTACTATTCTTTATATTTCTTGCAACTATGAAAAATAATTGAAATTCACATAATTGTCAAGTTTTAATAAAGCAAATGTAACATAAGTGGCAGGTATAGAAGCATCCTCCTTTTTGGATTCTACAGAGAGCACTGGTTACAATGGTACCACATTTACTTGCCTTTCCCACTGAGGTCTAGCAGAAATAAGCCCTAAACACATAGGTTGCTAAGTGTATTTTAAAGTGGAAAAATGTGGTCCGTAACAGTGAATGCCCAGCATTGCTTCTCTGGCCTGTAGACATTCATGACACAATGGTGGCATATGAAAAATATATATTTTCTGTAATGGCACAAAATACTGGTTTTAAAAATGGATAACACTGTTCACTGCCCAAGTGTTTGCTACCCATGCTCCTCCTCCTCTATATTTGGTAGAACTGTAAAAAAATTATGGAAATTTGCATCGTGTTCACAATTTAGCAAACCAAATGTCTATGTAAGATAGGATGGAGGTACACAAACACTGCATTTGTGGATTCTGCTGAGAGTACCGGTTACAATGATGCCACGTTTATGTTCCTGTACCACAAAGGTCTGGTAGAAATAGGCTTGAAATCTATAGGATGCTAAATATATTTTAAAGGGGAAAAGTTGGGCCCACAATGGAAAATCCACAGCGCTGACTCTGGCCTGTAGACATTCAGGACACCATGGTACCATAGAAAAAGTATGTATTTTCGGAAACTGCACAAAATGAAAAATGTATGATGTTGCCCGCTATCCAAATGTTTACTACTCATAATCCTCCTTTACATTTGGTTGAACTATGCAAAATAATGGAAATTCACATAGTTTTCACAACTTGACAAACCACATTTCTATGTAACATAGGACAGAGGTACACAGACACCACATTTGTGGATTCTGCTGAGAGTACCAGTTACACTGATGCCACATTTATGTTACTTTACCACAAAGGTTTGGTGGAAATAGGCTTGAAACCTATAGGGTGCTACGTGTAAAGGGGAAGATTTAGGCCCACAATGGAAAACCAACAGCATTGATTCTCCGGCATATAGACATTCAGAACACCATTGTACCATAGGAAAAGTATATAGTTTCTGAAACTGCACAAAATACTGTTTTTAAAAAAGTATGACATTGCTTACTATCCAAATGTTTGCTAACCATAATCCTCTTTTATATTTGTTAGAACCATGCAAAATGATGGAACTGTGCATAGTTTTCACAATTCAGCAAACCAAATTTCTATGTGACATAGGATGGAGGTACACAAACACTGCATTTGTGGATTCTGCTGAGAGTACCAGTTACAATGATGCCACGTTTATGTTCCTGTATCACACAGGTTTGGTTGAAATAGGCTTGATATCTATAAGATACTAAGTATATTTTAAAGGTGAAAATTTGGGCCCAAAATGGAAAATCCACAGCACTGATTCTCTGTGTGACAGGGCTGAATAAGGCCCTGCCCCATTTGTTATGCAGAATGAGTTTAAATGCAAGGGTCTGTTCTACCCTTTCCCTTTCTGTCTCTTCTCTGTCTGGTTGCACAACCAAATTTTCTTGTGAGACCTAGGAACTGATTACTCTGACAGTTTCGCAACACTGACAGTTTTGCAGTTCTCCGCCTCTCACTATCTCTCTGCATTCCCTTGCTATTTCTGTCTTTTCTCCCCCCCTTGCATATCTGTAGTTATAACAAATATATGTGAATCTCTGTGTAAAACTATATGTGACACTGGGATCCCTTTGTTTAAAACTGTATATAGTTATACTGTTAAAATGAATGAAAAAAGCTATTTGGAACTCAAGGGGTTAACATGAGAAGCTGGCTTGAAAACCCTCTGAGATGCTGTAAATAAGAGGCCAGTTCTGGGTCATTATGTTCTTTTTTCTGCACCTGCAAGAACATTGGAAACTTACAAGAACATTGTGTGAGAAGCATTCTGTTTTCTTAACACGTTTCCCAGGCACAGACTTATAAAAAGAGCAGCAATGTTTGTGCAAGAGAAAGACAGAGACTGAGAGACTGAGATTGGAAATTGAGAAGAAAATCTCAGAAGAAGGACTCTGCTTTCTAAGTTTGTACTGCCATTGTAAATAGTTATACTGAACAATTTTTTTTTTATTTTGCTGTTATTAATAAGAAAATGCTATTTGCAAATTTTGAAACTGCTCTTAGTTTTCCTATGCTTCCTGACCTGTGCCTCAATGACTCTCTGGCCTGTAGACATTCAGGACACCATGGTACCATAGAAAAAGTATATATTTTCTGAATCTGCACAAAATACTGTTTTTAAAAATGTATGATGTTGCCTGCTATCCAAATAGTTGCTACCCATGATCCTCCTTTACATTTGGTAGAACTACGCAAAATGATGGAAATTCGCATAGTTTTTACAATTTAGCAAACCAGATGTCTATGTAACATAGAATGGAGGTACGCAAACACCACATTTGTGGATTCTGCTGAGAGCACCAGTTACAATAATGCCACATTTAATAATAATAATAATAAAACTTTATTTATTAAGTGCCTTTCAAGCACCAAGGCGCTGTACAAAGAAACAATAAAATCAGAAAGAGTACATATATAAAATCAGAATAATGACAAAAACCTCAAGTCATAAAAGCTTGACACCACAGATGGGTTTTAAGTTCCTGCTTGATAAATCCCGCTTGGTTTATGTACCTTTACCACAAAGATTTGGTTGAAATAAGCTTGAAACCTATGGGGTGCTACGTAAGTGGAAAATTTAGGCCCACAATGGAAAATCCATAGCATTGATTCTCTGGCCTGTAGACATTCAGGACACCATGGTACCATAAGAAAAGTATGTATTTTCTAAAAACTACACAAAATACTGACTTTAAAAATATATGATATTGCCTGCCATCCAAATGTTTGCTACCCATGATCCTCCTTTACATTTGGTAGAATTATGCAAAATGATGGAAACTGGCATAGTTTTCACAATTTAGCAAACCAAATCCCTTGTATGTATGGTCATGCATGTTATATGAATACTTGAAAACAACCTGTACTTGTTTTAAATAACCTTTTTACTTGTTAATTGTTCTGTTTGTGATATGTGAGACATGTATTGTTATTATTGTAACAACACAGAACTTTGTTGAAAACAGGACTTATATCCTAGCAAATGTTTTCTGTTTAAAAACAAGCATTTGTCAATGCCGAATGTTTGCTTGCTGGCATTGGCAGTGGTAGTGTAGAAGTTACAGAGCTGCGTAATAGGAATGGCAGTGAAGTACTGAACTGAAGCCAACCCCACCACCACCCTGCAGAGAGTGACAGGCATTGGGGTGTGCCTTTGGGTCAAATCAGGCATAATGGCCGCCATTTCACCACTACCCACCCTGAGAGACACTGACAAGTGTCACGGTGTGCCTTGGGGTCTTTGGTTTTAGCGCACCCCATTCCATCAGGAAATCACGATGAGATGGTGCGTATAGGAGAATGGGTGAACTTTGGGGCCAAAGAGTCCAAGGCATACCTCATGCCTCTCACTGGCTGCAGGGTGTGGAATGGTATGAGCATTACAGGCAAGAATCCCAAGTCACACCCCTGATGCCTGTCATTCTCAGGGTTGGAAACCCTAATACCTCAGACATTCGTTGGTATTTTCACTTCAAATTTTCAACATGGTTTTGCGACCACCTCATGAACAGTGGCAATATCAGTTTGTTGGCAGCTGCTTATGCACAGCGACTACGGCATTTAGCACCACAGGTGCAAAACATTCGAACAGGATGTAAAAAATGACAGCTGTACTGTTCATGAGGAGGTGTAAAAAATGGCAATGTTGCAAATCTGCAGTAAAAATATTAAAAAAACTGGTGAAGTCACGAGCGTGCATAGAAACTGTGCAACGCACACCCATAATGTAATTAGTTTGGGGATTTTTTTACAGCAGATTGTCAACACAGGCATTTTGGGACCTCCGATCATGAACAGTGTCACTGTGATTTTCTTTATCTATCCCGAACAATGATTTCCCAAAGTGACCACGCATCTCTGCGCTGAAAGTGTGAAAACACATTTCGGCCATGTTGTGAAAAATGACAGCTGTACTGTTCATAAGGAAGTGTAGAAGAATGCCACTAGTGAAAATCTGGACTGAAAATATTACAAAGTCATGAACTTACAAGGGTGTGTGGAAACTGCGCAATGCTCACTCGTAACACAGTAATTTTATGGACTTTTGTCACCAAATTTTCAACATAGCCATTTTAAGACCTCTGCTTATGAAAAGTGTCACTGTGATTTTCTAAATTTGTCCCGTACATTAATTTCGCACACCGACTGTGCCATTGTGCGCTACATGGGCGGAAACACGCTTTGGGTGAGATGAAATGACAGCTGCACTACCTATAAGAAGGTGTGGTAAAATAGCAATGTTGAAAATCTGGAGTGAAAATATTGAAAATTCGGTGAACTTACAGGCGTATGTAGGAACTGCGCCTTGCGCTCGTAAAACAGTCATTTTTTGGAATTTTTCCACTAAATTTTCAAAATAGGCTTCTTGAGAGCCCACCTTATGAGCACTGGCAGTGTCATTTTGTTAATCAGTCCTGAAAGGTGATTTTGCGCAGTGACTGTGAAATCACCCTTCAGGCCCGAATAACGCCATGACAGTGACAGCATTCATGAGAAGGGGTCCCAAAAACCCCATGTTGAAAATTTGGTGCAAAATTCCAAAAAATTCCTGAGATATGCAGCAAAGTTGAAAAACCCTATCTATCCCATTATACAGCTTACCGGCATTTCCTCAGTTCGCGGTCGGCTTTGAAGAGTGCAGACGTGTTCCCGGTCCACCGAAGATCGGCCGCTGCCGAGGTCCGGAGGTGTAAGTATGGGGTGAGGAGGGGTGTGGGGAGGCAGGGTGCAGGGTGGGTGCGGGTTGTGGAGGGGGGCAGGAGCACCACCGAGGGACAGTTTTTATTTGCAGGTTTTTGTTTTTAAATGATGACGCTGGGACGCTTGCCACGCTGGGGTAGGCTCCCAGCGCGGCACAAGGACGGCTGGTTGGGGCATGGAGCCATGGGGACTGGGCACCCTGTCAGCCATGGCATCTGTTGCCACGCTGGGGTGGGCTCCAGTGTGGCACCCTGTACCTGGGGAGGATGCGGAGCCGATGGAGGATTGGGCACCCTGGCCGGCTATACGATGAGTTGCCATGCTGGGGTGGGCACCCAACGTGGCATGTGGAAGGCTTTTGGGAAGTGCAGCACAGCCGATGGGGATTGAGGCACCCCGGCTATACAGTGTGTGCATGGGGGGCAGCCGCGCAGTATGCGTGCGTAATGTGTGTAGAACGCGCACGAGCAGGCGATATCTTATCGCTGCTCACTGAAGCGTAGCTCCACCTTTCAACTGTACTCCACTGCATTCTGGAGCTGTCATAGACAGCTCGAGCAGGCATTGGAGAACTGCGACCACGACTGCAAACACACTGCCTGAATTGGAAGAGGGCTGCCACACCTCCGAAAACTCGGATGATGGCACTATGTTTCTTGCACATGCGTGCAAGCAAACATAATAAATGTTATCAAATCAAATAGCAAGTTTGGAGCATTTTGTACCAAGGGTCCTTTGGTGAAGGTACAAGTTTGTGGCACCGACACAGTTAGTACTCCCCAAAGAAGCCCAACATGATATGAGTTTGTACTTGAAAAATGAGACAGCCGGGTAATTAGGTAGAAACGGGCCAAAATATTGCATTTTATTCAGTATTTTAGCTGTGGAGCATAATTCAATGGAGGATTATGGATAGCAAACATTTGGGGGAGAAGAGTTTCTCAGACATCCTTAAAGTCTTTGTTTTGTAATCTTTAAAGCAATATAGATTGTTCCCTGGTTAACACAATGTATTGGAGTTTTCACATATCTGGAATGTGTAGTACGGTATGGGCTGCATGCCCGTTGGCTCATGCTGTGGACCAATGGGCGTACAGCCTACTGAGTGTCAGTTGACAGGCTATGGGAAGGCAGGTGGGTACTGCCGCCCGCCGCTGACTGGGAAGGGGTGGTTCAGCATGGTGCCACTAGACCACCAGGGATATTGGAATTATTTTTTACAAATGCCCGCGATTCGGCAGATAGCAGTCCACTGGACCACCAGGGATATTTGACAAAGTCTTTTTGTTATGCAGATGCCCGCAATCGGGCAGAAAGCGGTCCACTGGTCCATCAGAGATATAGGACATGTTCTTTTTTTTTATACTGATGCCCGCGATTGGACAGATAGTGGTCCACTGGACCACTAGGGATATTGGGAATATTTCTTTTTTATACAGATGCCCGCGGTCGGGCTGCAGGGGGCATCGGTTCTCGACGGCTGCTGCCTGGCAAGGTGCCCAGGCGCAAGTCATCGGGGATCAGTGCACCTGCATGTAAATGTGGCCATAATGACATGCAAATGGCCCCATGTGCACCTTACATACATTATGGCCCTATTTGCATGTCAAGTTTTGAATATTGCGGTTGCTGTGCATGGCGCAATGGAACTTGCGCTAGCACATCATCATGCTCCACTCTGGCCACTTGCGCTGGCGCAGTGCCACTGTGCCATGCACACTGGGGTGGCCAGGGTGCGATATTCAAAGCTGCTGAGCCATGGTGCAGCTCCGTTGAATATCGCCCAGTCCACACCCCTGCGCAGCCATGTTGAGCTGCGCCCAAGCTTGTGCCACAGCCTGGCGCAATTTGAATATCTGGGCAGGAAGTGCACATCTTTTTTATCTGTGAATTTTGCACCCAGCTGTTCACCACATTGGAGCGCACTGGTCTCACCATGTTTTTGCTTTCTGGCTACCAACTGTTTTGGAAATCCCTGCCTGTTGGACCTGATAGTGCCACAAGCTACTGTATCAAACTGATACAGGATATCAAAGAGAGGAATCCCAGTATAGAAGTTATCTATGTAGAGGTTGTAGCCAGAGCCTAGCAAGGGAAGAATTAGGACCCACACACTTTCATGCTGCACCTTTCTCAAAATCTCCACTCCACAGTATTTTGATCATGTCATCCTTTTTTCATTTTACACAGAGGCATTGTAGCCTAAAGGTTGGCACACCAAGCTATGAAAAATGGAACACCAGCAGACCTGAGTTTGAAACCCACAACTACCACTTGCAAAATTCCTCTGTGGAGGATATAGTGCACATGGTACTGAAATCTGTACCTGTAACTGTGTGCGAAACTTGGTTTTTATATTGTTTATTGAATTTATTTTGTAATTATTTTTTTTCATATGTTTTGTATTTTTCTTTGAATTGTCATTGTATGGATTTTTATTGTTTATCTAGTCGCCCATGAAAATGGGCATTTTTGCTCATGGTTTTACCAGATCTTAAACAAACCAAACCAATCCAAACCTGGTGCAAATCTAGGTTTGCTAGACTCATTAAATTGTCACAGTTTCCAACAAGTTGATGCGCACTCTTGGAGATTTAGAAGAAGCTGTAGTAAGACACTGCCACGTAGCATTAAAAATAAAAGGCACTTGTTGGCCCACCAGCGCAGTGATTGGATTTCTGCTTGCAATGCCAGCGACCCGGGTTTGGGAACGGACGCGGGTCACTGGTGGGCCAGCCGGGGGCAGTAGGATGGAGTGTCCTGAGGACTGCTCTCCTTCTCTGGGGGAGGGTGGGGAGTGCATCCAGTGCTTGACGGACACCTGGCGGAGGCTAGGGATCATGCAGCTACCGGCACCAGCACTAAAATGGGTGGGGCAGATGCTGGACTTCATTGCATGTCCCTGCCCCTGGAGACAATAACAAGAAAAAAACCTCGCTGCTGGCCACATTGGTGAAGCCTGCCCCAGCTTCGATTAGCCTCCAAGGCTGGCTCTTCCTGGATAGTTATTTGTAATGCGGCACCAAGGCCTGGTGCTGGGACCACACCCCCTAGGGGGTAAGCCAGGGGTTCCAGGAGAGTGCAGACAACCTAGAGGTGGAAGCACAGAGGTCCATGACCAGACTGATATACAGCGGCCAGTAGTGGGAGGGGAAAAAACAGAAAAAAAAATAAAAGGCACTTAAAATCCAAACTGAGGACGCAACTATGTTATTTTTATTCTTATTGAAAGATCATCTTCTTTAAGAAGAAATGTTAACCCCATGAACCTCACTGTGATACTGCCCCCCCCGGGTGACCCAAAAGAATTGGGTATACACTCTGGGCCGCCTGATGAAGCTCCTTTGAAGAAAGTGTCTGAATTTGGGTGGCACTGATGTACTGAGGTAGGCTGTACATTGTAAACTCTTTCAACTTTAAATTTGCACATGAGCACAATGGCACTTTGTCTAATGCCCCTATATGGGATGACTGAGGAACCAGAGTGATATGACCATTTATTGCTAAAGAAGAAGACCATTCAATAGCCTGTCTGGGCACTGGTAGCACTACCACTCATGATACCAGTAGCCCAGCTTTGGGTGTAAGCCAAGGTTTTTGGGAGCTGACCAGGGAGGCTGAGTGTCCCAGAGGACACCCCTTTCCTTTGAGGAGGGTAGGCAATGAACCCTGATGTGATACCATCCTGTAGGTGACCACAAAAGATACTCCCTTCCTCTGGCAAGTGTAGGCAATGAACTCCACTATGATGCCCCCCAGGTGATCACAGAGGATGCTCCCTTCATCTGAGGAGGGTGGGCAATAAGCCCCACTCCGATACTGACCACTGTGTGACTACAGAGGACACTTTCTTCCTCTGGGAAGGGTGGGCAATGAGCCCTGTTACAATACACCCCCTGGGTGACCACAGGGGAGGTGCTGTTCGGGCCATTCTGGGAGGGAGAAGATGCTGCCATTGTTGATGCACATCAGTGCAGGTGTGCGTCATGATGTCCACAAATGTGAAAACCCAAGGAATAACCCTGGCTATGCAGCATGCAGGGACGGCAATGCTCACAGGCCTCACTCTTGCCAACTCAGTCTCTCCTCCCACATAGACAGAAAGGTACAGTAGATTCCATAGGGGTCTTGTTCCACCCGGAGGTCCTGCCCATGGGGGGGGGGGGTCAAGCCCCCTCAGTGGTTCTGAAAGTTACTTGAGAGATAGCAGGGTGATGAGCCAGGGGCACTAGTGGGACTGGAGACATGCCAGCCTTTCATTAGGAATAAAAACAACCATGAAGGTGCGCTTCCACCTCCCAAGCTTGATAACGGGGCGCAAGCCCTCACACTAAAAATCTCCCCCAAACCTAGTAAGGGCCCACTCTTTCTCACCGTTGCCTATATTCCCCCCAGAAAGCAAGACATCGCCATTCAGGCACTTGCTGACTACCTCTCTGGCCTACCGCCAAAAATGGCCCAGATAATTGTTGGTGACCTGAATATCAACTGGCTTTTGGCCACGGCCTCCCAAACCAGAGATATCTTTGCCGTCCTTGACTTGTCCCAGCTTGTCACTACCCCAACTAGATTCAGCCCCTCTTCTGGCTCCAGCACCCTCCTGGATATCACCATTACCAACCGCCCCCAGAGGGTGCTCGATATCTGTGTACTTCCCAACTCACTTAGTGACCACTCCCCGGTCGTATTCTCTTGGTCTGCTGCCAACAGCAAACCTGCGCCACAAACCACCTAGCAATGTTGCCTACTCCCAGGTGGCCTGCATCACCTTAAACTGTACCTCTCACAACTGGATTGGTCACCAATCAGGCTTGCACCGTCCATAGACGAGGCATTGGATTTCTTCACTCGCATTTTTAACACTGCCTATGACCTCTGTACCCCCTTCGCTAGAAATCACACCAAAAAGCAAAACATGCCCTGGGTTATCCCCTCCCTCCTTCACAAACTTAAAATGAGAGACAACCTATGGCACACTGCCATGGAATCTGGCAAGCCAGGTGATAGGCAAGTGTACAACGCTGAGTGCAATAAGTGTACTTGGGCCATTTGACAGGCCAAAGCCCAGTACTACCAATCTGCTCTAGTCTCCTCCTGGGGGTCGCCTAGAAACTTTTGGGATAATGTAAAGGAGCTGAATGGGAAACCCCGCTCCCCAACCCCCTCTCAACTCTCTTTTAATGGAACTGTCTGCTCTGACCCCCTTGGCATTGCAGACTGCCTAAACCACACTTTCTCAGACCTGAGTTCAGTCCTGCCCAGTAACTTCTTTGACCCCATCCCAGCAGCACCACTGCCTACTCTTCAGAGACTTCCTTTCTACCTACGTACCATCTCCCCATTGGAAGCTAGACCCCTTCTGCAAAAAGCCGTTAGTAGTAACAACCCTGGCACCGACCTACTGAACACTAGACTACTTCGTCTGACATTAGATGCTATCTTGGTCCCACTTATTGAGCTGCACAACCACTCTCTGTGCCTGGGGAAGTTCCCCAGCACATGGAAAACCACCATCATCACTCCCATCCTAAAGAGCGGTGATCGAGCGACTCCAGGTAACTATCGACCTATCTCCATCCTCCCCCCACTCTCTAAGGCCCTTGAAAAAATAGTTGCCAACCAGCTTGCCAAATACCTGGCCATGCACAATATCCTGTGCCCTTAACAGCATGGCTTTCATGCTGGCCACAGCACCACAACCACGCTACTTGAATTCTCCAACTTCCTGCACTCCGCTCTTGATGCTGGAAGTCCTGCCAGTGCCGTGTTCATTGACCTCTCCAAGGCCTTTGACACGGTTTGCCATCCTCTCCTGCTTGACTCCTTCAGATGCCTTGGTTTCTCCCCCGGCCCTCTTGCATGGTTCACCAGCTACCTCTCTGCTAGAACTCAGTGTGTAAAAATCAATAGCACCCTATCTGACACATGACCTGTCCGCTCTGGGGTTCCCCAGGGCTCCATTTTAGGCCCTCTCCTCTTTAGTCTCTACCTCAACTCCCTCCCCTTGGCCTGCCCAAGTAAGATCCTCCTCTACGCGGATGACGCTGTGCTCTTCGCAGCTAACCCCTACCCCAACACACTTCAGGCCACCCTCCAACAAGCTTTTGATAGTGCTGAGCATTGGTTCACATCACAAAGGCTAGTTCTGAACCTAAAAAAGACCAAAGCTATGCTCTTCTTGCATCGCCAAAGTAAAGCCAGTGATGCCCCTCTTGTGATACTTTCTAGCACACTAAACCCCATTGAGCAGGTTTCCTCCTACAAGTATCTGGGCATTACCTTTGATTCAGCACTCTCCTTCCATTCCCATATCAATGCCCTTTCTGCTGCCACCAATGTCAGGATTGGACTGTTATACTGCCATAGGGACTGCCTACCACAAGAGGCCCTTAGATTGGCAATCACCTCCTCTGTCCTGTCGCTAATTGACTATGGGCTGCCCATCTATGCTGTAGCTGACAACACTGCGCTTGCAAGAATCCAGCTCTCTATAAACAAGGCCTGCAGGCTAATGCTGGGAGCCTCTAGGCACACCCATACGTGCCTGCTGTACTCCACCACCAACTCGCTCAACCTTGAAGAAAGACTCCACTTTCAAACCTGCCTTCTTGTAAAAATGACCCTGCTAGGGCTCTCTCCCCTTCCCGGGGTCACCACCTCCCTGCAGCGTGCCTCCCCCTCAGTCTCCACCCGCAGCACTGTCAAAACCTCCCTTATTGTCCCCAGGGTAAGGACCTCTATGGCCCAGAGATCCTTTTGCTATCGGGCTCCCTCCTGGTTCAGTTCCCTCCCAGCTAATATAGCTGACTCCACTAAGCTTGGCCCTTTCAAGCTCTCCCTCAGAAGCCATATGACAAGCACTCACTGCTGCAACTGCACATAATACCCCACCTGCCCCTTACCTTCACCCCTAGGTGGGGTCTGCCCTGTCTACTTTTGCTGTATATACCTGGGGTCTCATGCAACATCTGCTGACTAATGTAATAAAATATCTCTGGTTGCTACCTGACGTGATACTTGTGTACCTATATTATGACTACTGTGATCTTTATTTATTTTATTTATTTAGCTTTTGGTGACTGGGTAAGTACACTAGACAAGTAACATGCCTATTTTCAGGAATGACCCAGGAGAGTACAACAATGTGAATTACATAGTGGTACAGGGATTATACAGAAAACAACATAGCAGATAGTTTGACTCGAAAGGAACAGTACAAGGTGACATTTACAAGGTATCAACAGAGGTAAAGCACTCTAGGTAAACATCCAATTTCAGACAGTGTGAGGTAAAACAGAGTCACTGGTTCATTTTCATCCAATTTCAGACAGTGTGAGGTGAGAGAAAACTGGCGATTTACGATATGGACAAGTTGTGGTTTACAAAATGGACAAATTATAACTCGGTCAACTGCCAGGTGTAAGCGGGTAGTGTCGCAAACAAGTGCCAAGAGAGGACCTATTATCAAACGTGTACCACCAGTGAATGCCTGTAACACTGGTTGCTTTTTTAATCTAAGCATTATGTACTGTACTGTTTTGTTTGCTGTGATGTATTGCTGTCTTGACAAGGTGCCTTTGTAAATGAGTCTGTGACTCAAAGGTCTGTAAACCGATGATCTAATAATAAATAATAATAATAAAAAATAAATATTTTATGTAAATGCAAGTATCCTCGTCCATGTATAATAATGAATAGTTAAGACACTGGGCTGTTCTAGGAAGGAATGCTGTAACCCCCCTTCCCCACCAGCCATGATAATTACTTGCATTGATATGAGACTTCTGAATAAAGCTGAGTTAAAAAAAAAAAGAATAAAAACAACATAATGGTATCTGCCATTTTTTTGAATTCTATGTGGGAAGTGCCTTACAACAGCCTCTTTTAAATCTCTTAGAGTATTAACCACCACTTGCATACTGTGTGACCCTGAGCAAATCACTTAACCTCCTTGTGCTCCCGGGTCACAGCTAGAAGTGACTTTTGGCTCAGTGTGCCTGTTCCAGCCAAAAATTAAAAAATTAAAATATTTAGGTCTTAGTCTCTAATTATTTCTACTCCAGCCCTTTCTGAAATTTTTTATAAGTTATACATTTATAGAAGCTGGTTTCCTTTTTATGTAAGAAGGTGTTCATTTTACCAGTTTTATGTTTGTTTGTTTGTTTATTTATATGTAATTTTTGACCAAGAAAGGCATACAGAGCTTTGACAGCTCATTTCCAGGTGCTTCTCGGGGTGGGTTATATTGGACCTGCTTCATTGACGAGGAATGTTGACCCAGACATAGGGGAAAATCCCCTACATATAAGTGCCATTGGGATCTTAAACTCCCACCTGGACAGCCACTTGAATGTGTGAACATGCAAGATAGTAATATGTAATAAGTACTTATATGTCTGTTGCTCCAGGCTGAAAAACAATAACATGATTATCAATAAATTACAAAAAAAAATGGAAACTCAGTATGGTATGTATAAAAAGTGTTTCACTTCATACTGAAGTTTAAATGCTTTGAAGGAAATATGAAAAATAACCTACAACAGGGTGCGCAGCAAGGCAGATCTTACCACATATTTTTGTCGAATTGTCAGCCTCTCGCCTTCAACTGCCTGGTAAGTGTAAGATCTGTCACTCTACACACCTTGATGTGGGTTATTGCACCTATAAAATAGCAGAAAACTTCATCAGAAAAATGTCTCAACAAGATGTGTGCTGTACTTGTGAAAAACAGCCTCGAATTTGATTGACAAGCATTTGTGCAGAAAAAAAACAATCGTACTGCATTGTCACGTGATGGGGTTTCAGTCAGTTGCACTGGTCCTTTTCTCCCTGTCATTTTATAAAAGGAGAATTTCTCAAAGCAAGGAAATCCTTCAGATGTTGGACTCTAGATCTTCTCCAGAGCAGGACCGTCAGCTACTCCCCAACTAAAGACGCTGCAGCTCAATGCACTTGCATGTACAGTAAGTGGATGGAGAGTCCACACCCAGCATGTTCTTGACAAAACGTCCTGAGTCACTGGGGGCAGGGCTCAGAAGTACTAGTGTCCCCTTAGGGCTCATGTGCTTGTCCCCAGTTAGATCATGGAACCTTCTAAGAGGTGAGAGTGTGGAGGAGCCTGGTAACACCGGGAGTTTCCACCCGAGGGATGCTAACAACCAGGCACATCAGCTGCAGTCTGGACCTCGGCCTGGTTCCCACATTGGGAGGAGGGGTGCTGATGATCCTGGGGGGGTAAGCAAGAATGATAAAAGGAACAGATAACATATCCATACCAAGCTCATTGGTTGTCCTACAAGTGTAAGTGCCATGATCAGAAGTTACAGTTTTATGTACCAGAAGCATGTCACTGGTTAGGACCATAACCTGGCCAGTGTTCTGAGGTCTGCCCAAAGCAACTCTGCTGGGTAAGATCCAAGAAACCTGGGGTAGTGGGGACCCCTCAGCCACACAGTGCAATGAAAATGTTTCTCCATATACAGTTTTTATCAAAGAAGGAACATTGCAGGAGTGGATTTCTGGCTGCCTTCCTATTTTCAGGATTAATCCATTCTACACCGAGCCTGCTTCATTGCTAGCAGTGCACCAGTAGTCTGCAGCATTAAAGGCTGTTGAGTGAGACAGGAGTAAAGTCTAATTTTTCACATGGTAATTCCTTGAAAGCCACATGCCAGGATGTAGAACAATCCCACTGAGAAGAGTCCAGGATATTGCAGGGGCTGGAGCCCCACACTGAGCAGTGCAAGCTTAAGCTGCCATTGGATTTTATAAAAACAGTCTCATCCTGAGGACCCTTAGCCGAGGGGTCCTGCTCTCATTCAGCACCTCCAATTTGACCAGCATCCTTGTCTCTCCAGCCTTGCTCTGTGCTTGGCACACCTGCCTCCCCAAGTCAACTTCTGCACACCTTGAAATTCCAGGATTCCATTTTTGTGTACCTCCTGCCTGCCCCCAGTGTAAGATGTGGGGAGGGCTGTGCCCTGAGACATGAGCCACCTGACCTCTGGCTTTGGGACCCCTTCTGCCCTGCAGTTGAGTAGCTTCCTATGACTGATTACTATGGTCTCCTTTACAGACATTGTGCCTGTCCTTCTACTGATCGGAGAGGGACTGTCACTGACCACCAGTTTAACACTTTTCATGTCCTACCCTGCATGTTCCTGGCCAGACATGTGTAAGTGCCACTATCAGACAGTACAACACTCCTAAGACCAGTGGCTCATTCCTTTGCACCTGATATTTTTCCAGTGAAACAGTTACAGTTTCTTGTGTAGGAGACAGCCCAAATATTCCAGGAACACACTCCCCCTCTACCTCACAGTCCAATGCTGTGGGTTCTCCAGACCAGCCCGCATGAGAGACTGATCCTCTGCTTGAATTCTAGGTAGTTCAGGTGCTACTGTGACCTTAACTCTCTGTTCATCTTTACCAAGCTTGTTCTGTGTATAACAGGTATAGTCTCCTTCATCTTCCTTCCTCACCTGATTCGCATACAGTGTCCTCTTGCCAAAAAGTACATATCGTCTCACTGTCCTGCCTCCTAGGTCACTGGAGTGCTAGAAATGGTGGATCACTGTGCTATTTGGTAGCCCCCAGCTGATCTCTGGATCTGGTAGCCCAGAGGCCGTACAATCTATCTTCAAATTCCAGCCATAGGTGACTTTATATGTGTGTTCCTGTTTCCATTCAGTTTTGGCTGGTGACATCACCGTTTCAACATGGAAGAGATTTTTGAAGTCTTCACTGCTGCTCCTGACTGTGCAGAGACATTCTCCACCATCCTGCTCTGTTACGGACACAATCCCGATGTTGTCGTTGCTCAATATGGAAGCATGTTTTTCAGGGCTGCAGTAAAGAAAGGAATGCCAGAGTAAGTAGGGCTGTGCAGGGAAAGTGTTGGAAAACATAATAGAAAATAATCAACTTTAAATTTAGATAATTCTGGTATTTGGCTTACACAAAATATTGGAAAAAAGACCCACCCAGGTTTGTTTGTTCTTAGTTTCTTTTTATTTAATAATAATTTTGTAGATTGTTGTGCAACATGTGTCAGTGAGGCGTCACCCTCCAGTGTTTTGGGGGTATTGTTATATCTTTTCATTTATGGAAGCTCTGCACCTCTTTGCTACAATAGCACCTCTCTCTCTGTCTCTGCAAAACCTGCAGTTTTACACCCTAGCTTCTTTTGCTGTAGTGGGCAGAATATTCAAAGGGGTTGCGAATGGTGCAACAGTGTTGCACCATCACTAACCCACTAATCTTAGCGCGATATTCAAAGGGTATTGTGCTGTGTAAATCCTGATGCACTGGGGTGTACCTAGTACGTATGCGGTGCAAGGCGGGGGGGCGTGCCCATGCATATGCAGCACATCCCGATATTCAGTTTGAATGCGGCGATATGCAGGCACACACCTGCCTTGCGCTGCACAGGGGCAAAGATCCACCGTGAAAAAGGAGTAGCGGCCTGGCCGCCCACAGGTGAGCTGCTGTATTGCAGGTGCAACATGGCAGCTGCCAGCTGTGGGTGGCCACCTGACCTCCAGAGCCATGGTCCGGTCATCGTCGCACCCCCTCGCCCACTCCTGGGCTTAAGTAAAAAGGAATACTCCCTGGTGGTCCAGTGGACCCACTCCCAAACCCGATCGTGGGCTTAAATAATAATAAATACT
Organism: Neoceratodus forsteri; assembly: GCA_016271365.2. Classification (NCBI taxonomy): domain Eukaryota; kingdom Metazoa; phylum Chordata; order Ceratodontiformes; family Ceratodontidae; genus Neoceratodus; species Neoceratodus forsteri. The sequence goes on along the minus strand of JADMNL010000023.1, from coordinate 361,209,320 downwards.
CCCTGGTGGCCCAGTGGACCCAAACCCAAGTCCGATCTCAGGCTTCTGAAAATGTAATGTTTCTGGTGGTCCAGCAGTACCTCCTGCCCATGCAGACCCACCATCCTGCTCCCCCGGTCAGCCGCAGGTGGCAACTCCCCACCCACAAGCCGCCCGGCCACCCGCCGACTGTTAGTGTACAGTATGGTTGTACACCCATTGGCCCATCAGGGCCAATGGGCATAGCTGTACTGTACTACACGGTCCAGAAATGTGACTTTCATATTTGGATCAGGTAGCAGTATGAGTTCAGACGCCCATTGGCCCATGCAGTGGATCAATGGGCATACAGCCATACTGTATGCTGTCAGTCGGCGGCAACCGGCCGGCTTGCAGGTGGGGAGCTGCCGCCTGCCGCTGATTGGGGGGAGCGGGGTGGTGAGTCTGAGCAGGTGGATGGGGAGGGGGTAACTCTGGACCACCAGGAATGTTACATTTTCAGAAGCCCATGACTGGGCTTGGGTTCAGGTCCACTGGACCACCAGGGAGTATTTATTATTATTTAAGCCTGCACTCAGGCTGGGGAGCAGGTCCACTGGACCACCAGGGAGTATTTATTATTATTTAAGCCAGTAATCAGGCTGGGGAGCAGTTCCACTGGACCACCAGGGATATTCGTAATTTACATATGCCCACGATCAGGCATTGGGGCGCGTTGTCCGCCATGGGGCAGGGGAAGTCGGTCCCCGTTGGCTGCAGCCTGGCAGGGTGCCAGGTGCAAGTTGCCGGGGAGTGGCACACCTGCATGCAAATAGGGCCATAATGACATGCAAATGGCCCCATTTGTGCCTTGCATGCATAATCACCCCATTTGCATACCCAGTGCTGAAGATCACGGTTCTTGCACCTAGCGCACCCGCACTTGCACTGGGGCATCCCCCTGCTCCACACTTGCCACTTGCACTAGTGCAGTGCCACTGCACCCTGTGCAATGCGGATGGCCACAATGCCATATGCAATGGTGCTGATCCATGGCAGCAGCACCATTGAATATTGCCCAGACCACGCTCTGGTGCAGCCCAGTTGCACTGCACCCAGGTTTGCGCCCCTGTCTGGAGCATTCTGAATATCCCACCCAGTATGTTTTCCTACCTTTACTAGGGCAAACAGATGCATAGCTCCTGCCGTGTCTATATTTCTGACAAGAGCTCTTGTTAAAGAGGTGCAAGGCTCCCATTAATAAAAAGATATAATTCATGATAAACACGGGTACATGCAGGACAAAATACATTTTGGGTGATTGCCCATGTTGTAAAGAACAGACAGTAGTGCTCAGGCCACCCTGAGGAAGGTGCATAAGAACATCCCAAAACATTGGTGGGTGACAAGTGTCACAAACCCATTCAGCAGGTCAGGCCCTCTCCTCCCACAGTGCCAACCTCCGAGCACAGTATTGTGAACAGTTAACAGAACAGGTAACCCTCCTGTCTGTTTCTGGGTCTGAATCACCTAAAAACTCTATGAAAGACCTTAGGAAAATTCTTACCTTTTCCCAGTTTGGTATTACCATTAAGCTTATGAATAGTGTCAACTTTAACCACCTGTGCTTTACATGCAAAAGAAAGAATTTCCAAGGCACACCCAGCAGTTTCTTTAAAATAAGAGGTTTACTTAGAAAATGGATAAAAATAGGTAAAATGTAAACACAGAACAATATATCACAAAGCATACAATCACTTAAAAGAAACAAGGTAAAAAAGCGTACAAACTCCTACCACAATACAATCAGTCTTTCCTATCTAATGTATTACCTTCTAAACAGTGCTTAAAGTAGATGTTGGTTCTAAGAGCCCACCAAGAAAAGAGTGTCTAAGATCAGCCACAGAATAGTTTAAAACTGTCTTTGCCAACCTCTTCCATGATGTCACCTAGCTCCACCCTGTTAAATATAAAAATTAATACACACAGGATGTCCCATCACTCAGGAGGTATATTACATAAGGTGACATCATCAAAAACTAATTTCCCCATATGACTTCTTAATTAACTCTCTCCTTTTATCTAGTGCGGTTTCCTGCTTTTCAAAGACATCACAGGACTTTTACAGCTCTGCAGTTTTCTCACCTAGATGTCATATGGCTTCTTTTAGCACCAGTTGAAATTAACTGTCCTTCCTTTGAAAACGTCATAAAATGGATATTTTAGTTCTTGGCTTCAAAGCAACACAGATCATAAGCACAGCTATAAAATGCAACTTGGACGTTAATCACACTACAGAGATCTGCTGTTTAACATATATCCTGTCATTTTAACTGAAACCTGGGTGGGGGAGGTGGTCATCCCAGGAGCACAGGATGTCTCATGACAGACAATCACACTCTACATTTTTTATATTACAAAACCATGGAGCAATCAGAACCAGCTGACCATGCATATAACAAGCACTACTGATACAAATTATTTGTTTATTCTGACCTATGACCTGTAATTCTGAGTTGTTTTAATTGTACCTTAAGTTGAATTTTAATTTCATTGGTTTGTGCCCCGAGTCTTTTTGGATAGGTGGCACAACAAATAAAATTACCTTGCCTTACATGTTGCTCAACAATGTGACAAATTGTTATTGTATGTAAATACTGCTGCCGAGACCACTCTTACAGTTGTAAGAGTGGTCTCATGTGGGATAAGCCAGGACTGACCTAGAAGAATCTTTTGCTGGGCTGGTGAGGGAGACCTCACTGCAAGAGGCCCTCCGACCCAGAACTGATGAGGCATGTGGAGCTGAGGCACCGAGTGGGCCTCCCACGCTAGCTGAAGCCCCTACCTCCCCTGCACTAGAGCAGGCGGATGACCAGCCAACTTGACTTTTGTTTTTCTTTGTTCCTGATTAAATTCGGTGGGCTTACCGGACAGCAGAGCATCTCTTCCCAGAATCGACATCCACTTCAGGTCAGCAAGCAGACTAATACTGCACATGCAACATAGCGACAAAGGTTTTCAGTTTGGCACCAATTTTAAAAATATACAGAAGTGCCTGATTGGACTCCATGCCCGCGGTGATGCACCAACCCAGGCTACTTTTAAAAGCCTGATCAGAGCCCCATGGTGCACAAGCCAGGACTGACCCCAGAGAATCTTTTGCTGGGGTGGTGAGGGAGAACTCGCTGCAAGAAGCCCCCCCCCCAGAACTGATGAGGTGTGTGGAGCTGAGGCACTGGGCAGACCTCCCACACTAGCTGAAGCCCCCTACCTCCCCTGCACCGGAGCAGGTGGACGATTAGCCAACTTTACTTTTTTTTTCTCCCGCCTCCCACCTCGCTCCTCCTCCCATTAAATACGGGATTGCCATGCCCACTTGGACAGCTCAGCCAATCAACAGAGAAGAAGGCGGTGATCGCTAGTCATCACAAACCCACCACTTCTAGGCGCTAGTCCAAAACACTCCATCTAACTGTAACCACGCAAAGAACTCTGACTCCCGGATAATGATCCAACTGAACCCCTCCTGCTAGTTCGGCTGTACCAATACCTTGATCCCAATGTACTGCTAGCTATGGACTAACAAATCTCTTCCTCTAAATGCTTCATGATTTTTGTATTTCTTTACTTCTCTTTCCATGGTAATGCACATATGAATAAGCTACTAACTGTCTGAAAGTGACCACATTAGCAGTTTCTACACTGTGCATCTTCAGAAACTGTGATTAAATATAGCCAGTGAAAGTGAAAAGCAAGCTGTCATTTAGTGGGCTGAACTGGTCACTAGCCAATGACTACCTTATTCTAAACTGTGACTCCTCATAAATTTTAACTATATATAGTCAGCGCAAGTGAATAAGCTAGTCTCTACAAAGATTCAAAACTGTACACTAGCTAAGACAATTGCTTGACTGATACTAAAACTACTGTATCTTTGGGTTTGGAGTTGAAACCGCTACAGCATAACATAACTAGTCCAGGGTAGGTCCAGAGAAAGTGTTTACCCCTCAGAAACCTCCCCTATTGTATAGTCAATTAGTCAAGAATTCTTTAGCAAGCGAGGCAGTGGCCCTTCCCTACAGAAAATTTAACTAAAACTTCTGCTGAAAGCTCTTCTAGAGCCAGGGACTGCTCTATAACTGACAACCAAGGCTAATAGGTGGCAGCTGACCCCCAGATAAACCAAAAAGCAAATAGACTCAGAGCACCCTACTCCAGCTGACCCGTATCGAGAGCATACAACTATGCCTCACCAAGCACATGCTCCCCCCAGCACCCCGATGTGCACGAAACCAAAACCAAAGCACCCCTCTCCCAAACAGGGGGGTACTTCTTGCCTTAATCTACTCCCTGACTCTCCTTTGGGTGGACAGGCTCACCGACCCAGGTCACCTCGAATCAGAGGGCCATCGGCACAATGACTCCTCCCATGATTTCCACAACGGAAACCCCATCTCAAGCACGCTTGCTCTCTCATCAGCTCATGAGATGGTAAAAAAGGGTATATGCTATGACCTGTTCTACTTTGTGAGCAGGATGCGTCGATGGAATCTCATCACCTCACCCAGTCCTAAACTACTCTGCCTACTAGTAGCACTACTACTTCTGGCAGGAGATATTCAACCCAACCCCGGCCCTAATACCACCAATATCTCTGTGGCATCCCCTCAGGACCCTAATTGGCTGTCTGCAAAGGGTCTGAAGATAGCACATATGAATGTATGTAGCCTCAGACCCAGAATACATGAAGTCCAAGTCTGGCTAGACCTCTATAAGCCTGATGTCCTAGCCATCTCAGAAACCTGGCTAAAAGCCCACATCCTTGATTATGAGATAAAGGCACTGGGCTATAGCACCTACTGTAAGGACAGGGAGTCCAAAAAAGGAGGCGGGGTGCTAATCTATACAAAGACTGACCTCACCATGTCACTCCTAAGCCTGCAGCAAAGTCCCCCCTCTGAGGGTGAAGCAATATTCATCCATATTACCCTTGGACAAACCAAGCAACTAACTATAGGCTGTGTCTATCATTCACCAAAGACTGCCCTCCAATCCCTCAAAGCCATCACAAATGCTCTGGCCCTAGAAGTTTCTACAGAGCTACTCATTTTGGGTGACTTCAACCTCAACTGGGCCCAGGATCCTGGTCATGCCTTGATGTCACTGACCCAAGAAGCAGGTCTGATGCAGGTCATCTTGGAACCAACCAGACTGAATTACAAAACTGGGAATCACACCACCCTTGACTGGGTTCTGGTGTCCAATCCAGCCAACATCCAGAGTGCGGGCACAGTGGCAGACTCCTTGAGTGACCATTCCCCGATATTTTGTATTTGGAAGAACAGAGCACCCAAGGTCCAACCCAGAATCCTTACTGCTCGAGACTACACCAAATTCTCGGGAGTGCAATTCAACGACTACCTAAGCAGCCAGGACTGGAGCCTCATAACATTCCTCCCTACTCTGGCTGAGGCCTTGGAATACTTCCAGGATGAACTAAGTACAGCGGCCAACCTCTTTGCTCCTCTGAAAAAATTGAGAGCGAAAGACAGCTGTTACAAGTGGATATCTCCATCCCTCAAAACTCTAGTGATTACTCGGGACAAAGCCTGGAATAAGTTCAAGCTCTCCTCCCTTCCGGCAGACCTAGTAGCATACAAAGCCCTAAGAAACAAAGCCAAGAGTACCATTAAACTCGCTAAAAGAGAGTACATCACACACCTCCAGAAAACTAGCTTAGGTAACCCTAAGCAATTTTGGAATCATGTCAATGACCTGATCAAGGGCAATAAAAAGACTGAACCCAGCCCCATGGAGATCAACGGCCAGCTCATTAGTGACCCCTTTCTAATAGTGGCTGCCCTTGACAACCACTTCACAGACCTTGAGGCCTGCAAGGCTGGCCAGTCCTCCCAGACTTTGGCCCCAAACACAAGCGAAGCAACACACTTTGAATGACCCTCTTTCCACCTGCGACTGGTAAAGTGTACTGAGGTCCTAACCCACCTAAAGGCGCTGAAACCTAAAGGCTCAGGGGGGCCAGATGGGATCAACCCTCGGCTGCTCAAGGCTGGAGCCACCTCCTTATCCAGGCCCTTGACCTTGCTCCTTAACAGATCACTAGGGGAAGAAACTGTTCCTAACCAGTGGAAACAGGCCAATGTGGTCCCTATCCACAAAGATGGTTTCAGGGAAAACCTAACCAATTATAGGCCAATCTCCCTGCTCTGCACACTTGCCAAGCTGCAAGAATGGCTAGTCTATGACCAACTTTGGGACTACCTAGAAGCTCATCAGCTCCTTGCTCACTCTCAACATGGATTCAGACCAAACCACAGGACTGACACTGCCCTTATTAACTTCTCGGATGAAGTGCTTAGGGCAATGGACAAAGGGATACCCACGTGTGCGGTCTTTATAGACCTGTCCAAGGCATTTGACCTTGTTGACCACAATTTTATGCTACAGAAGCTGAACAATGTGGGATTAGACCCCCATGCCCTCAAGTGGTTTGGGAGCTATTTATCAGGCCGGACACAGAGGGTCTCCTGGAAGGGGGCCAAGTCAGATCCACTACCTCCAAAACAGGGAGTACCTCAGGGCTCAATCCTTGCCCTCCTCCTATTCTCCCTATTTACCAATGAACTAAGTACCTACTGTGGGGGAAGCTCAGTTGTACAGTATGTGGATGACACTGTCATCTACCGACCCTTGGGCGACGTTGCCGGCCTTGGTCCCCTCCTCCAAAAGGACCTCACATCCCTAGAGACATGGCTGTGTGAGAACAGAATGGTACTTAACACAGACCAAACCAAGGCAATGCTATTCAGGTCTAGATCATTGGGCCTCGACAGGACCGCATCCCTGCAACTTACCACATTCTCTGGCAAGAGCATCAAAGTAGTTCCCTCCCTCAAATACTTAGGCCTAACTCTTCACCAGTCAATCACCTTCAAGGACCACATGGACCAGGTCACCAAGACCCTACGCTGCAAACTCAGAACCTTGTATCGACTCAAGGACCAGCTCATCCCTGAGGCCAGACACTCCATTGCTACAAGTGTCTTACTCCCTACCCTGACCTATGCGTCCCTGATTATACAGGGCATGGCAAAAGAAGAGGTATCCAGGATGCAAATCCCATACAACAAGATAGCTTGGTTCACTACCCAAGGCCACCCGCGACGCCACCACTGTGACACGCTGGCCCAGCTCTGGTGGCCCTCATTGGCCGCTTGCCTACAATACCCCTTGCTTGTCTAGGCTGACAAGCTACTGAAACCCCCAGCTCCACCAAGCATAGCTGGAACCATAGCAATTAAACACAACCCCAGGAATCTACGGATGTCTGAATGTACACTACTGAAAGTCCCCAGAGTAAGGACCAATGCTGGTGGCAGATCTTTCTCTTGCCTAGCCCCCAGCCTGTGGAACGAGCTCCCTCCTCTGGTCCAGGATGCCTCCTCACTTAGGAACTTCCACACCAGGCTTAAATCCCATATGCTGGACACAAGCACTTGCCACTGCCATGGCTCAGAAGGTATCCCACTCTCCTGCATCAAACCCTCCCGAAAAGGAGCCGACCTATGAACTTCCAGCTAGAGCCTAGACACCCAGGGACCAATGCTACTTCATGCACAATACTATGTCATGTAGTACCAAGGCAAAACCATGTCATGATGATAACCATGCCTGTAACCACCATATGCTTGTATAACCTTTGTGATCAATAGTTGTTTTCCACTGTATTAAACCTTGTATTGTTATCCCGGGTCGCCCCTGAAAAAGGGACCTTCGGGGCTCAATGGGCCTACCCGGTCACCAAAATTTAATAAATAAATAAATAAAAATGTATATTCTTGGGGTATAAGAACCACAAACAAAAGGTGAGCAGTTCTGATACACTAAGGATGTAAGCGAGATCACTCTTACAGCTCAGTGGTTGTATAGTATTTGTCAACACAAAAGGACTGCTTGGCCCACCCAGTCTGCCCAGATGGACCCTGCCTAGTTTGTCTCCGCAGACCCTAACTTGTCTCCATTGACCCTATGTCCTCCTTGCCTATTTACTTACATTCCCCTATGTCTAGCCCATGCATGCCTGAAGCCTCCTAATGTTTTCACCTCCACGACTTCTGCTGGCAATCTGTTCCAGGCAACCACTATTCTTTTAGTGAAGTAGTACTTCCTCACATCCCTCTTAACCACCCCCCCAAGTTTCATCATATGCCCTCTGCTTCTAGTGCTCCTCCTCATTTGAAAGAGTCTCCTGTCCTGTTACCTGTTCACCCATGTGAGGTACTTGTAGATCTCTATCATGTCCCCTCTTGCTCTCCTCTCTTCCACGGCGTATACGTTGAAATCTCTCAGTCTCTCTTCATAGGGATTTTGATGCAGCTCCTGCACCATGATAGTTGCCCTCCTCTTGGCTGCCTCCACCCAGTCTATGACCTTTCTGAGGTGCAGCCTCCAGCATTGGGCACAATACTCCAGAGGGGTCTCACAAGCGTGTAATACAGCGGCAACACCACCTCCCTCTTCTGCTGGAGATACCTCTCCCTATACATTTCAGCATTTCACTGGCCCTACTGACTGCTTTGTCACACTGCTGTACTACTTTGAGGTCATCAGATATGATAACCCCAAGGTCCCTTTCCCGGTTAGTGACTGTCAGTAACCCCCACCATCCTATACTCAGTTCCTGCATTCCTATGCCCTAGGTGCACAATTTAGCACTTTTTGGCATTGAACCCCAACTGTCATGCTCTTGACTACTCCTCGAGTTTCACAGGGTCATCACCCATTCTCTCCACCCTCTCCTGAGTGTCCACCCTGTTACAGATTTTTGTGTCATCTGCAAAATGGAATGCCTTCCCTTCCAATTCTTCTGCAATGCCACTTAAGAAGACATTGGAGAGGACCAGTCCCAGTACTGAGCTCTGTGGCATCCTGCTGGTCACTTCCCCTCATTACAGTGAGTGCCATTAACCACCACCCTCTGTCATCTATTCATTAACCAGTTCCTTACCCAGTTCACCACTTTGGGTCCCACCCCTAAGCTGCTAGATTTCTTTATCATGCTCCTGTGTGGCACAGTGTTGAAGGCCTTACTAATGTCCAGATAGGCCACATCCACTGCCCTCCTCTGATCTATTTTCCTGGTCACCCAGTTGAAGAAATCAACTAGATTCATCTGACATGACCTCCGTCCCATGAATCCATGCTGTCTTTGGTCTTATAGCCAACTGGATTCAAGATACTTTACCAACTTTTTTTAACAGGGTTTCCATTAATTTTCTCACCCCTGATGTGAGACTGACCGGCCTATAGTTGCTAGTCTCCTTCCTGATGCTGCAAATGGTCTGGAATCTGGCAGTTGGGGTTTAATGCCAAGAAGTGCAAGGTCATGCACCTGGGAGCTAGGAACTCAGGGGCCAGCTACTGGCTGGGGTGGGGGTACAGGTGTCCAGTTCAAAGAAGGAAAAGGATCTAGGGGTGATAGCCAGGGGTGACATGAAACCCTCTGTGCAGCATTGTAAAGTGGCAGCCAAAGCAAATAAAATGCTGGGATGCATCTCGGGGGAATCACCTCCAGGAGACTTGAAGTCATTCTGCCCTTGTACAGGTCGTTGGTTAGAACACACTTGGAGTACTGTGTGCAGTTCTGGTGCCCTTATTTGAAGAAGGACATAAAGCTACTTGAGGGGGTCCAGTGTAGAGTGACTAGGATGATCCAGGGCATGGGAGACAAACCATAGGATGAGAGATTAAGGGAGCTTAATATGTATTCCTTGGTGGACAGAAGGGAAAGAGGGATATGATAGAAACCTTCAAGTATCTAAAGGGTATAAACAAAGTTGAAGTGGAGGACATTTTCAATTTAAAAAGGGAGGGGACCACTAGGGGCCACAGTCTGAAACTTGTGTGGATAGATTTAAAAAAGGAACAAGGAGGCACTTTTTCACAGAAAGGGTGGTGTCAAAGTGGAAAGAACTGCTTGAGGAGGTAGTATCTTTGGAAACAGTAGGAAGTTTTAAAGGGTGGGCAGGACAGGGTAAAAATGAAGATGGCAATGGGAGGGAGGAGGGGATGGGGAAGGGGAGGATTGCTCTTGGAGGCAAGAGGAGGGAGGGGTAGCTGCAGTAAAATAGACTGAGCTGCACAATCGAGCAGACTTGATAGACCACTAAGGCCTTTCTCTGCTCGCAATTTTTATATGTTCATGTGTCTGCACTCCTCCAGTCCTCTGGAACCATGCCTGTTTCAGCGAGCTGTTGGATAAAGCCATCAGTGGGGCAGCTAGTACCTCCCTGAGTTCCTTTAAGTACCTTGGATGTATCCTATCCGGCATCATAGCCTTGTCCACTTTCAGAGCTGCAAGGACTCTTTCCTCTGAAAATGGACTTGTGTCCACCCCACCCCCTTTGTCCCTGCTGCTTCCTGGTGGTCTGCTCCCCTCCACTATGAAGACTGAGCACAAGTACTGGTTCAGGATGTCTGCCTTTTCTTGATCCTCTTCTGCACAGTATCCCCCTGCCACCCACCTTATCCTCACTATCCCTCTCCTTGCTTTCCTCTTCTCACTTATGTACCTGAAGAAAGTAAGTGAAAAAACAAAAAACGTGCACTCACGCTATAACTCCCTATGCTGGAACATATTTACTATCAGCAAACCATGCAGTAAGGAAACAAGCTGACCAGAACACCAGGCCTCAACGTTCAAACAGGTTTTGACACTTATAACTGTGAAATAAAATGGTGGGTGTTTAACTTCTGTCTGGATCGGAGAACAAGAAGATTCCAACCCTTTGGAATTATAGGAAAGAATATTAGCAGCCAGTTTTTCAACTTCCCAAGTAAAGAACTTATTAAAGGCATCTACAATAAGTAAAGGGTCAGAGCAAAGCATTCCATTTAATTGGATTAAATTAGTAGTAATCTGGTGATTTTTCTTTTTCTAACAAATCATTTAATCCAGTAGACACAATGACTGCTGGCACTCACTACATGTCTCTGCAGCACAAAACAACGCTAGGAAAAAAAGATCCTCTTAATTTATTTAATAGTGCCAAAAACTGAGCAGACAAAGGCAAAGAACCAGTGGTATGAAGCCAACAGATGCTGAGGCATCCACTGACCTAACGTTTCGCCCCAACCAGTCAGGGGCTTTGTCAGAGGTAAGGTCCGCCAATTATATCCCTTCATTTAAATGTACCAAGTTTGCATATTCATGTGTGCTTAACATTGATTAGCTGAACCACATGTTTGAACTGAATGAAGTTCCAATTATTAAAACACCAAGGCCCGGATATTCAAACTGCGCCCAAAATGTGCGCAACAGCAGGAGCAAGCACAAACCAATTGCGCATATGCGCAACAGGTGCGATATTCAAACATGGAGCAGAACAAATTGCGCAAGCAACCAACGTCTGAATATCGCACATACTGCGCCATAGCGCAACCAGGAAGGAGAAGCTGAGCAGAAATGTTGCGCTATAGCGCAACCAGGGCAGCCCAGCTGATTAGTCCAGAGGTGCCATAGCGCAAGCAGAGCCCCCCCCAGAGCAATGGAACTGCACATCCAGAGAGGCAGGCTGGGGCCCACCGCCAGCCATGCCACACATGGGCACAGGAACACACTGCAGAACCAACAAGACACCTGCACACCCCAAGCACAGCATCACTGGGGGTGTGACGGATGATCTACTGGCCCATGGGGACAAGCCAACAAAGCACAGCAGAGCCATGACACCCCAGCACAACCACTGGCAGGCTGAGAGTGCCACACACAGGGGTTGACAACCACAGTGCACATCAGCCCCCCTGCACGCACAGCACACCCTGCACCGCGGACCCCAAGACACCACCCATGAGCAGTGACTGGCACTGCAGGAAGCCATGCATCCCCCAGCACACGCCAACCTGTGCAGCAGAGAAGCATACAAGCCAGACACACTTGTGCACTCCAGCAGTGGGTGGCAGCAGACGGCAAGACCAACAGAAAGTCACTGCCATGCCGGAGATACCTCCCCATGCACACACACGTGTGCGCGAGCGCGCACACACACACACTCCCAGGACCACACCACCCCAGATGGCATGTACACCACTGCAACTGAGCACCCATAGCCAGCTGCAAATCAGAGACCAACACAGTATTCATATCAAAATATAAATGTATTTTCAAATTTTCAAAGAGTAAATTACAAAACAATAAACCAGAACTATTTACAAGGGGGGGGGACAGGTACAAGGTAGGGGTGGTCAAGGGTAGGAATGAACAACTTGGAGAGGGAAGGCAGGGTGGTAGGGATGGGTGAAGTGGGAATGGTAATGTGGCCTAAGGCCCAGCAGGCTGGTCGTCCTGTGCCTGGTTCCGCTGTTCCCTGCGATGCCTCCTCTGCAGGCCCTGTCTCTGTATGGAATTCAGGATGGTCTGGTTATCCAGGGACACTTGTGTCAGGCCCCGTATGTCACGATGGATCCTCCGGAGAACTGTGAGGCCTAGGAAAATGGGAACACAGTCAATGGCTGTGACTGACCACAACCCTGAACACCACCCAACCTGCAAGCCATATAGCCCAATGTCCTGCACCTGTGATGGCATGCACCCACCCACAGTGAACATGCACAAGGCCATCACAAACAGGCGGCACCTAGCTATGCAATGCCACTGCACACACACTGCCCATGTCCATCACAGCACAAACAAGGCTGTCAAGTGACGTGGCAATGTGGTGCGATGCCAGTTACACAGCTATGTGCCCAGTGCATGCATGGACCACCAGTGATGCATACACAGACGCTGTGATACTGGACAGTGATGCATGTCACCTGTGTCGTGCATACGTACATAAATACATAGACAGTGTCGGCAGATAAGGGCCTATGGCCCACCCAGTCTGCCCATTTGAGCTTGTAAGTTCACTTTGTTTCCTATAAGTCTGTTGCACCTTACCCCTGACCTCCAGAATTCCTTTATGTCTATCCCGTGCATTCTTAAATCCCATGATTGTTTCAGCTCCCACCACTTCCTCTGGCAGGGTGTTCCACTTGTCCACCACCCGTTCTGTGAAGAAATTCTTTCTCATGTTTCCTCTGAATCGTCCTCCCTCCAACTTCATCCCATGCCCTCTAGTCCTGGAACATCTTTTTACTTAAAAATAGTGTTTTCCTGCACCCTGTTCCTCCCTGTAAGATACTTGTATGTCTCTATCATATCCCCTCTCTCCCTCCTCTCCTCCAGGGAGTACATGTTCAGTTCCTTCAACCTGTCTTCATCGGACTTGTGATGCAATCCATGCACCATCTTTGTTGCCCTCCTCTGAACCTTCTCTACCCAGTCTATGTCCTTACGTAGGTATGGTCTCCAGAACTGTACACTGTACTCCAGGTGGGGCCTCACTAGTGTCTTGTATAGTGGAATTATGACCTCCCCTTTCCTGCATGGTTGTGTTGTGCATGGCTGGTGGTCTTGCCCCCAGCATGCAATAGCATCCATGAAGTAATGATACTCACACTCCTCAAGCAGCTGGGTCTGCCGCTGCTGCTGCTGCTGCTGGGGCGCAACACCCACCGGCACCGGGGCCCTGGCACGGCCCTCCTCACCCTGTGCCTGCATCCTCACATCCCGGCCTGTGGGAGACATATGTTGAGACAAACATCAGTGTGACTCCAAAGCAGACTGCCCCCTGCCCCAGTGAGAGTGCCTGCCCACACAGCCAGACCCATGCATCTCACACTTGCACACACTGACACAGCCAACCATGGCAGAGCCATCAGCTATGCACAGCCACCAAAACACACTCACACCCCTACAGAGAATACAGGTGCATAGTGGTACACCCACCTGGCCTAGGCACCATGCCCCTCCTGGCACATGACCGCAGCCAATCGAGAAGATCAGGATCCCTCCGGCGGAGGTCACTGTACCAGTGCAGGCACTGCTCAGCTGACCGGCACCGTCCAGTGACCCCCACCAGGTCAGTGGCCACTTGCTGCCACACCTGCATCCTGGCAATGGTGAGGGGCACCTCACCATAAATTGCCCCATAGTGGGGCTCCACTGAGCCACCAAGTTGGCCACCGACAGGGCTCACTGTACTGCTCTTCTCGAGCCATGGTACCAACTTTACAGCAGGCAATATGGCCGCCCGCTGCGCCTGTACCTACGTGGAGATGTTGCGCAATAGACCACCACAGGTTCCACCGCGCTGTTCGAACAGCGCCGTCACTTCACATAGCGCTGTCACCAGACAGCGCAATAGGGCCGTACACATGGCAGCCGAACAGTGCCAGGGGGCAAAGGTCAGACACAAGGTCATGGGCAATGACGCAAGGCCACGCACAGCGCCATCTGACGTATACGCATCCTGCGCGACCGACCAGCTGCGTACCAGTGCCACAGTGGACTATTGCGCATTAGTGCCACAGCGCCATATAGTGCCCAGTGCTGTAGCGCCACTGGCACAATGGTGGCCATGGCCTGAATTGCCAATTGCGCACAGCACATCAGCAGCGCGGCAGACGCCTGCGTAAGCTATCTGGGCATGCGCAATGCAGTGTACCACACAGTCACAGATCTGCGCCATTGGCTCAGCCGACTCAACCGTATTGCGCAAAGCGCAAATTTGCGATATTCAGCCGACACATGCAAATCATCTGATCAGCATGTCATTATAGTTGCTGCACTCCTAATTTGCATGCATTGCGCTATAAATGTGCGACATTGGGCTGCGCTGGCCAGATTCGGTTACTGCAGGTGAGAGGTGAGTTGCATGCTGTGTGATGTTCTGAACAATGGTCATGGGAAAATGCTGTAGACTGCACAGTGACAGGTGTCCACTTCCCCCCCATACAGATCGCCATGACCGAGCAGAGCCAAGGTGAGGTGAGGACGGTGGGCGTAGAAGGAGGCCCAACTTTATCCCAGCAGAGACAGAGGCCCTCTTCCAGGCCTACCTGGATGAGGAGCCAGTACTGAGTGGACGGAGGGGCACCCCTCAGTCCCGTGCGGCTGCATGGGAGGGGGTAGCTCTGGGCTGAACCTGCATGGAAGCCACCAGCGCTCCGTGCAGGAATGCAAGAAGAAGATGGGGACAGACTGCAGGAGGTTGAAGGAGAAGGTGGCAGCCTTCAGGGCGGCATGTGCTGGCACTAGCAGGGGCCCGCCAGTGGTGTTGGAGCTGACCCCGGCTGAGGAGACACTGGTTGCATTAATGCAGCGGATCGCTATTGAGGGCATACCAGGAGGTGGATTCCAGACAGGTGGAAGCCCATCACTGCACGGTATGACATGGTGGTGGTGTTGGGGGTTTGGGGAAGGTTGTTCACATGCACTCACATGTACTCTCTTTCTGTTACAGATCCTGTTCATCTTCAGGAGACGGTGGTGGTGGTCCAGGCAGTGATGATGACCTGCTGGACATGGAGGAGGGTCCATCCACCTTCATCACCAGCCAGCAGGCACTGCAGCAGCATGCACGCTGGGCCTCCAACCTCTGGTGTCGGTGATTCGGTGCGGGGTGCACAGCCTGTGTCTCAGCAGTCTGGCATGCAAGCATGCCAGCATGCTGTGACTATGGCTGTAGCACGACTCGCACCATTGATGATGCAAGGACTGCAATGGGAGTGATTGGTGGTGTCCCATGACGGACACACAGCAGGCCAGCACATGCCCCTGGGCCTTCTGGTTCCAACTTGTGTACCAGCATGCTGGCACAGTCCCAGGTTGTGCCTGTCAGCACCGGTGGGCAGCACCGTGGCTGTGCAGGTGTCTGGCACTGTTGCTAGCACAGCGGTGGAATGAGTGGACCCTGGGGCACAGCGGTTGAGGGGCAGCAGTAGCAGTCACCACCAGGTCTGGGGGACAGTGTCAAGTGGTGGCACATGTCCGCCGCCCTTTGATCCGCTCCATTCTTGGTCCTGGTGAACAGCGCCCACCTCAAGGGGTGTTGTGCATCAGGACCTTCCACACCCTGGGGGACAGGATGCCGTTGAGGCACAGTACCCATTGGACGAGCACACCCACCTGCTGCAGGAATCAGTACAGCTGCAGAGGCGGGTTGCAATGTCCGTGGAGGCACTGTCTGTGGCTGTGGAGTGGCACAGCAGGGAGTGTGCTCTGGACCGTGCAGAGCTGGTTCTTATGCGGACGGATGTGACCACCGCCATTGACAGGCTGACCCAGGCAGTGGTCTCTGTCGTGGACGCATTGGGCACACAGTCAGGTGCCCCTGTACTGCACACCCCACACAGTTCACTCTCCACTCCCCGTTCCCGGTGTCGTGCGACACCAGGCCTGTCGACGCCGGGTTCTGCTGTGGCCATCCCGAGCACCCCTGGTGCAGGTTTGTTCGGCATGCTGCAGACCCCTGTGCGGGCAAGGTCGCACCAAGCAGTGGGACCCCTGGTGGTGCAACAGTGCCATCCCATGTGGCCCCTGCTCAGCCTGCCAGTGCTGTTGGGTCACGGTGGGGCCGCCCACGCATCCGCAGTGGCCGGGGACAGTGCACATGACTGAGCTGTCTCCCAGTGGCGGCCCTGTCTGGTGCTGCCATGTGTGCATGTGTGTAATGGTGGGCAGTGCACTGCTGGGTGCTCTGCTCACCACGCTCGACACATACCGACCACCTGCACACCCTCCCAACTGCTGTCCACAGGTGCGTGCATGATGATGCCTGCATTGTACTGTACACCAAGGTGTAAGGGTGCCCAGCATCTGACACACGACTTCTGACAGTACAGGTGGTGGGGTGGTCAGTGGTGCTGTGTGTTAGCAATGTCGGTTCTGCTGTGCTGTGCATCTGCCCATGTATGCTCTGTGCCTGGTGTGTGTGTGTCCATATGAGTGCTCACCCTCCCTGATGGTGTGTTTGTATGCCTGGACCCTTCCACTCCCCTGGCCATCATGCACCCCTGGTGTGTTACCCTGTGTGCCTGTGGTTTGCGATGGACAGTGTTAGTTGCACATGTCCCCTTGACTTACCTGTGTTCTGCATAGTGCTCCTCTGTGATGGTGTCCCGGTGCAGCTGGGCCTGCCGGATCAGTCGGGGGTCCCGCCGTCCTAGGGGGGGCTGCTTATCACCATCAACACCGGCGCCACTGGCGTCCCCATCGCTGTCCCCCTTTTCAACCTGTACGGCTATCCCATAGTCTTTGGCCATGTTGTGCAGGATGCAACAGGCCAGGAATATCCCACAGGCCTTTTGGGGGCTGTACTGTAGGGCACCGCCGGAGGTGTCTAGGCATCGGAAGCATGCCTTGAGCATCCCAAACACCCGCCTATGATGTTGCTGTGGAAACATGTGCCTCATTATAGCGTTGCTGCGATGGGGTCATGGGGCGTATGGTGTGAGCAGCCAGGACGGAGTGGGTATCTGCTGTCACCTGTGTGGAGATAGTGGAGATCAGTCTCATGTTCAGGTCCATATTGCCCATATCCCTGTGTGCCACTACCATGGCACCTGTGGCATTCCCACCCTGCCCCGAGTTTGCATTCCATACATTGTACTCACCCACTAGATGTCCTGTGGGATGTCCCCACTCGAATCGATGGCACAGTGTGGACTGATACCATATGAAGGCATCATGTGCTCCACCAGGTGTGTGGCACAGACATTGATTATGCGCCCAGTGGCATCACACACCACCTGGCAGTTGACACTGGAGAATCCTTTCTGTTCCTATATGCGACCCCATCGGGCCAGGTGGCGTGCAAATGGCCACATGGGTGCAGTCTATAGCTCAGCATGCAGGCATACGTGCTACCCTGTGGAACTCCTGCATGTTTGCTGTGCGCTCTGCCGTGGTGCTGGGAAATGGATGTACTCCGCAGCATGTGGCAGCAGTGCGCTGAGGAATTGGGTGAGGATGCATGACGTGGCCGACTGTGTGATGCCTGTGGTGTCCCCTGTCGGCCTCTGGAAGGTGCCCGTGGTGAGCAGGCACATGCAGGCTGTCACCTTGGTCTCCACCGACAGAGCGTGACTCCGTCGTGAGGGTGCCTGCATCACATCACTGCACAGCTCACAGAGCCATCTCAGTATTGCCCTGTTCAGGCGGTACTGGCTACGATCTCTACATCTGTGTACAGCTCAAAGCTGATGACGGCACGGTACTGCCTGTTGGGGGCATACCGCCAACGGGCCCTTCCACGGCCATGTCCCCCTGCAGCATGCATTCTCACCTCTCATTACAGCTTCCATGTGGAAGCTGGCACCGTCCATCTCCCTGGCTTCTGACCCCCCTGGCTGCTGTTGCTGTGTTACCCCCGCTGTCCTCACTGCTACTTCCACTGCACCGGGCACCCCCGCTGGCCTCTACAGCTTATGGTCCACGCTTTCCTTGCCTGCCCTAGCCTGTCTGTTGTCTGTCTGTCTGTCTCTCTCTCTCCCCCACTTGGCAGCCTTGTAGCGTTCTTGCGCCGCTTCCTTGAGCCTTTTATTTTGGCTCATTTCCGCTAGTGCGCACTTCCGGTTGTGCCGCCATTGCACATCGCGCAAGTCTTTGAATATCGCGATTATGCTTTATGCATGATCCACCCCTTCGGGTTGGCGCATGCCTTCATTTTCATTGCGCTGTTGCTCAGCATGTTTCGTGGCGCAACTGCCTCCTTCTGAATATCGCAAATGGCGCATTTTGGGACTTTATGACAAGAACCCTTGAGCCAGCATGGCGCAACCTTTGAATATCGGGGCCATGGCACACAAAATACCAATACAATAAAAGTCCACTAAAGTCCAGATTAATTCATATTGTTCAAGCTGCTCATCCTTGTAATGCAGCAGCCCATTCATTGCTCTTTGTTTGAGTTTCCAGTGGCATATACTTTTGTGCCTAAAAAAGAGAGAAGCAACCACCGCTAGATGTCTCCAGATGTCCATGCATATAATTTCACATTGCTAACTCAGACTCTCCATTCATATACATCGCTATGGACCTACTAAATAGGAATAAATGAACACAAAACAGGTTGCAAAAATCGAGATAACATATCTAGCAGTTCCTATATCCAACAATTAATCTACTTAATTTCTAGAGGTGGGGGGGAGAAGCTAAGTGAACAATATGCTCATTATCTAGCCAGAGAAGATTGAAGTGTAGGAAGGGGTTGGGGGTGGGGGTAGGGGATTTAGTTTTATAGGCCATACCACAAATAATAGTGGTTCACATCATCATATTTACATCATTTTACCTCATTTCTGAAAGAATGGAGCCATTTCAAACTTATTTAAACCAAGTCTCTGTAACCCTCCCAACCTGTAAATCCATTCTTGCTCCTTTATATTTAGCAAGGTCTCCTAACCTTCACCTCTTATGTCTCTTAATAACCATGCCCTTATCATATGATCAAACTTATTTGGTATGCTGTTAATGTGTGCCACCATGGCATAGTCCTCATTTTTATTCCTAATGGATTAATAAATGTTCATTTAGTCTAGTTTTAAATTGTCTCTTAGTTCAACCAACATAATAACTACAGTACCTCACTGATGTCCTTAATTTGTGTGTGCAGACTGTTGTAATGGCTGTGTGTGTATGTGTTCGTATCAGTGCACGCGTGTGTGCGTGGATTTCTGTGTCTGTGTGCACACACACACATGTGTGGCTGTGTGTTGCTGTACTGGGGAAGGGGGGTGCACAGCATGTTCAGAGCCAACAGCACCTGCTTCTACATTATCTTGAACTTGAAGGTTTTCTGTTTTTTTTTCTATTATTGTGATGTAAGTCTGAAATTTTAAAGAGCACCTTTCTCAGTGCTGCTACCACATAAGAGGAAGTCCCCTTACCTCCATGGGAGCTCCTCTGATGCACTTTCATAATTTTATATACTGCTCCCCAAGAAAGGGAAGGGATAATAATTTGCCCCACAGGGTGATTCCCTTCTGCTTCCTTATCACTGGCTCTGCCCCCACGCTCTGACATTTTGTTACTTCTATATAGGGAAAGTGTGGGGGAAGGGGTGCTCCATTCAAATCTATGGAGCATGATTTACATCCAGTTTTCTGGCTGTTTAACTGGACATTTGGGGAAATCGGAGCACGGGTTCAACTAGGGCTCCGATTTCCCCAAACGTCCACTTAAACAGCCAGAAAATGGGTTTGTAAATCATGCTCCATAGACTTGAACGGAGCATGCCCCTGTTCTCTCCCTGTATAAGTGTCACAAAACAGCAGAGCGTGGGGGTGAAGCAGGCAATAAGGAAGTGGAAGGGATTGTGCAGCTAGCCACTCAGGCAAATTACAGTCCCTTCTCTTCCCTGGTGGGCAGTATGGAAAATTATGAAAGTGCTTCAGAGGAGCTCCCATGGAGGTTACAGAGCTTCTTCTTATTTAATTTCTTATGCAAAGTGATCGAGAAAGGTTCTCTTTAATATCACAATAATATAGCAAATAAATTAAAACCTGGCCCACACTTCATATTTTTTTTTTTTCTTTGGTAACTGGGTAAGGCCCACTAGGTACAACTGCCTGTTTTCAGAGGTGACCCAGGAGCACTGGGGAGGTTAAGTGACTTGCTCAGAGTCACACACTATGTAAGTAGAGGTTGGGGGAATAAAACCCAGGTCTGCTGGATGCTCCAGGCTCATTCACAGCTTGTTATTCTAACCTCCGGGCTATACTGCCAGCCCAAATTCTATATATTTTATCAGGTTAATGTGTTAGCAGCCATTTTGGCTCTGACCAGAGATCTTTCTTGTTACTATTACTTCTGCTTGAAGAATTTCTGAGCTACACGTTCTGATGACTGAGCTTCCTTATTTGATTTTTCACCAGGATACTGTTTTCCCATTGACCAATCAGGTTTCTGCCTAAACTGGTTTTTGATTTCACACTGAATCAGACCATCAACTGTCCTATGTGTTATGCTGGGCTTGCTAACAAAGAGGAAGCATTGCTGCATACACTGGACTTACACAGAACATTATGTTTCTATAGTATATTGTTGACCCTTCTTGTGTACAAAAATCAGTGACTTCAAAATTGTTGTTGTGCACGTTCTGTAATCAAAGCAGCTGTGCCCTGCTTGCGCTGATTTCTGTCTGCACTGACTCCCACCTGCGCTGTCTCCTGCTCACTTTTGTTTCCTCTCAGTACTCTAGTGACTGAATAACATTACCTGTGGTTTTAAGTAATCTCAGTAGCATTTTTTTAGGAAATTTCTCATCAAAATTCATACTTTAAACACATACTCAAAATCTTTCTTTTTGTCTTCCAGAGTCCATTTCTTACAGACAACAGTCATTTTGTTTCGTGTTGAAATTTGTAAGTAGGATCTTTTTTTTCTTTTCTGAACTGCAAAACTTGCAATTTAGCCCCCCCCAAAAAAAGATTAAAAATTACAAAGTTTAACTGCAGCCTACTTTAAAACCTCTAAAACATTCGGAGTTTGTTCTAATCTGTTCCAAGTTCTGTTTTTGAATAAATTAGTAAAATTATAGTAATCTTGTAACTTGTCTGCTCTATTTATTATTGAAACCCTAAAACCATAAAATATATGGGTATTCATATACAACTCGTCATGTGTTTCCACCTCAGGGCTGAGATAATAGCATGGACCTCTCAAGCTTCTCTCTCTCTCTCTCGAGAGGTCCATGTGCTGTTATCTCAACCCTCAATGGAAACATAGGCTCATTGTGTATGGCCACCCATACATTATTTTATATGTCTTTATTGCACAAAGGACTGCAGAAAGTCCTCTCAGTTTTTTGTGTGTCTTCCCTCAGTAAGGAGGGTACTGCACTAATTAAACAGTGCTTGTCCAAATGGTTGACAAACTCTATTATTTTTTTTGTTATAACAAGCACAGTAAAGAGCTTACATGGTTCTGTTTGTGGCCACGCTACTCGTGGCATTGCCACTTCTGCAGCTGGTTTTCAGAATGCTTCTGCAGCTGACATTTGTGCTGCTGCCATGTGGAGGACTGTGCATACTTTCACTAAGTGTTGCAGTCTAGACATCATCTCTCAAGATGTGCTGGCTTTGGACTTGCTGTGTTCCAAGGCCTCCTGTCATGATAATATAATAGACACTGACCTCCTCCCTGGTTACCTTGTGTACTGCTTGGGAATCATTGTAAAGGTGTGATCCAATGGAGGAGATGTTCTGGATGAAGATAGAACCATTACTTACTGTAACAGTAGATCTTCGAGAAAATCTCCTCCATCGAGTCACAGCTCATCCACCCCCTTCCCCCATGTTCTCATTCTTGGATCATACAGTTGCCTGCAGTGATGCCTGCTTTATTTATGAGGTGTACATAAAGTGGCCTTAGGCTTTACTTCCAGTCCTACTACTCTACAAATGTGCCTGGCCCTGGTTCTGGTCTCCTTGTTTCTTCCAGTTGGTATCCTGCAAGCTTGTCTCCAGCAGGGAACTGAGCAGTAATGGGGCAGCCCACATTATATAGGTGGCAATACTATGCGTCATCATGGGTGGCCACAGGCTAGCAAAAGGTTTTGAGTGGTCTTCACACCGACTGCTCACAGCTCCAAAGGTGTGGTGCAATGGCGGAGATCCTCTCTAACTGCTCTTTACCTGTCTCTTCTTTTTCTTACATACAAACATACAAACATGCCAGCAGAAGCAGGCCTTATAGTCTATCGAGTCTGCTCGATTGTGCAGCTAGCCCCTCAACTTGCAGCTGCCCCACCCTCTTCACCCCTCTTCGTCTTCTTTGTCTTCTTCTCCACCTTCTTGTTCTTCTCCTCCTTCTTCTTCACGTTCCCCAACACCTCTTGCTGGCTTCACCTCTAAGGTCTTTTCTCAATCGGGCACTGCTGATCTGAATGTTGAGTGTGATGCAGCTGCACTACAAAGGCCATTGCCCCAAGCTCCTGCATGACAAGACCACACCCTGGGGATCAGATACTACCACCAAACTGGCTAGCTGACACTGGTGCATAGTAGCAGCTAATGACAGGGTACTCATGCAGGCTTTGTTTACCTCTGCTCTATATAATCTCTGGCTGAAACTCTTCTGTCCTCAAGTGGTGGTCCCACAAGCTCTAGGCCAGCTTGGTTGGATGAACTCTGGCTGGGAAAACAACTTTGGAGCTAGCCCTGCTCTTTCTTTTGATTCTGTCTGTCTGTCTCTCTCTCTCTCTGTTTCAGTTGACGTTAACACTTTTTCTTTAGTAACATTTGTCACAACCCCTCTCAGAAGGTCAGGCCCTCTGCTCCCACAGTGCCAACCTCCAAGTGCAGTATTGTGAACAGGTAATAGAACAGGGTAACCCTCCTGTCTATTTGTGGGTCCGAATCACCCTTGGTCTCAAGTTCTGGGGGGATTCAAACTGTGAACCTTATGCTAGCGTACCTCAATGTATAGGCTCAGATAATCTGCGCTTTGAGGAATGCCAGATATCTTTTGCCTAAGGGCACCTAACCAGGTATCCAAAACGAACCTTAAAACTGTATGAAAAACCTTAGGTATTTCTTACCTTTTTCCAGTTCAGTAACACCATTAAGCTTATGAACAGTTGCCAACTTTAACCATCTATACTTCACATGCAAAAGAAAGAACTTCGAAGGCACACCAGACAGTCTCTTTAAAATAAGAGGTTTACTTAGAAAATGGATAAAAATATGTAAAATGTAAACACAGAACAATATATCACAAAGCATACACTCACTCAAAAGAAAACAAGTAAAAGTACAAATTCCTACCACCATACAGTTAGACTTTTTCTGTCTAATGTATACCTCCTTACAGTGCTTATAGTTAGTTCTCATTGCCAAGAGCCCAAAAAGAAATGTGTGTAAGTGGAAATACAGAATACAGTTTAAACCCTGTGTCTCCATACCTTCTATGATGCCATCTAGCTCCTCCTTTTAGAATATAAAAATTATACAAACAGGATGTCTTAATCAGGAGGTATTTTAGATAAGGTGCCATCAGCAAAAACTCATTTCCCAATATGACTTCTTAATTAAGTATGTGATTTCCCAGTTCCTTCTTTTTGATCTTTGAGCAGTTTCCTGCTTTCCAAGGACATCACAGGACTTTTACAACTCTGCAGTTTTCTCACCTAGATGCAATATAGCTTTTTAGCACCAGTTGAAATTAACTGTCCTTCCTCCGAAGACGTCATAAAATGCATATTTTAGTTTCCCAGCTTCAAAGAAGCAACAGGTCATAAAATGCAATGTCTTAGATGTTAATCACATTACAGAGATCTGCTGTTTAACATATATCCTGTCATTTTAACTGAAACCTTGGGGGGGGGGCACAGGCTGTCTCATGAGAGACACTCAATAACATATTCTATATACAAATATCATTGAGCAATCATAACCAGCTAGCCAAGCATCACAACATTCAGTTTAAACAAGTACCTTTGTGGCCTGCCAGTCTCCACTTGAGCCCCGGCAGTGCAGTGGCTCTAAAGCGAGGTAGGAGTGAGCCAGGTCCTGCATGCATGGTCTGCAAATCTGAGCTCAGGGTTGGTTCATATGACTCTTGGCAAAATTCTGAGAGCCTCTGACCCATTCCCAGCAGTTCTTTGGTAGTCAGATGGCTTCGTTAAGGCATGCTGGTGGCCATATCTGTCTGCAGTTTGCTGTTTGGTTTGTTGGCTGCCACTTCTACTTTCTTTTGTGCCCTTATGGGCTTTATTTCACTATTTCCTACCCTGAGCTGGATACAAACCAGTGATGGGACACACTGCCTGTTGTAGGGTCAAGGGCTGTGTGAAAGAGTTAACAGCAGAGCTAGTTTCTCTCTACCCACTCCCTTAGCTAATGCTGTGCATGCATGGTTTCCTTCCATGGTATACTGTCACCACAGATTCCTGGTCCTTACTCAATTGCCTTCTCTGGGGTTGGGGAACTGGTGTGTGTGACACTTGGACAACTGGTTCTGATCACTGTATCATTTTTTGTAATATAAAACTGTAGCATGAGAGATGCTGAAACAGCATGTGAGATATCACTCACACACACACACACACACACACACATAGGTTTTAGATACTAGGTGTTACTGTCAAGATAGTTCATAAAGTTTTATAATGCTTAGAGGAAGAAGAGCAGGTTATGACATTTTAGTGCAAAGTCATAAAATATGCTTTGATGTCCTGGGAAGGGGAAGTGGATCAAAAGATCAAAGAAATGTCATTTGAAAAAGAAAATGAGTTGTGCTGAGATCACAGAATATTAATTCACCTCCTGGGAAAAAGACATCCTGTTTTTCTATATACATATATATATATATTCTGACAGGGAGGAGCTAGGTGACCTCTTGCAAAGAGGTGGGCAAAGCCAGCTTTTAAACAATATTCTATTTTCCTTCAGAGGACACTCTTATCTACACTCTGACAAAGAAACTTCTTTGAGCACTTTAAGCAGGTATTTAGAGAGAGAGAGAGACAAATCTAAGTACTGTAGTAGGAACTGCACTGTTAAAACCTTGTTCTTTTAAAAGATTGTATGTTTTTTGTGATATTGATTATGTAGTTAATGTTTTACATATTTTTTATCTATTTTAGTAAAACTCTATTTTTAGAGTCTATGTGGTCTGTCTTTGATTTCTTTCCTGTACAAGTGAAGTATATATGGTTACAGCAGACACTGTGCATAAGCTTGAATGGTGATACCAAACTGGAAAAAGGTAAGCGTTTTAATCTGAGGTCTTTTATTACATTTTTTAAGGATTCATTTCTGTACACCTGGTTAGGTGCCCATAGGCAAAGATATCTGGTCCCCCGAAGACAGAATTATCTGAGCCTGTACATTGGGTACATTAACAAGAGATTCACAATTTGAATCCCTCCAAGACTTGAGACCGAAGGTTGATGTGAACCCACAAAACAGACAGGGGGGTTACCCTGTTTCTGTTAACTGTTCACAAGACTGCGCTCAGAGGTTGGCACTTTGGGAGTAGAAGGCTGACCTGCTGAGTGGGTTTGTGACAGTGTGCACCTGATGATGCTCTTCCACCTAAATCTGGCCTCCCACAGTCCAGTCTTGGACCAGGATTGCAGGACTAGTGGTGCAGTTGTGTCTATGAAGTTCAAAGAAACTGTGGCTTGACTCCTACTGTGGACTGCAGCTGATTGCTGCAGTGGTCCTTCCAGTCCTCCCATGGCTGCAGTCCACGTAATAGGGGAACCATATGTTGAAGAGAAGAATCAGTACCTGGCTGCAGTTGTTTACTGTCATCCTAGTGCTCATACAGGTCAGACCAACTATTCTGAGGGCGGGCTACACACTTCTGCTGAACACTTAATGTCTAGATCAAGACACTATCCCGAATATCCATTTGGCAGCAGTAGTAGTAGTATCATCAAGACTATTGCAACCCCCTTCAGTCTGCCCTGTGAATGTTTTTCTGCTCTGATGGGGGGTTGGGGGCATGGACCAGGGTAACTCCTGTGTCTTGGGGTAATTTTTTTTACTCTCTTTATACCTTCTTGCCACAGTACTTCTTTTCTTTGGGGGACTTCTATGGCCTTGTACGTCCCCGCTTGTCTGTCCAGGCGCTGGTGCAGTCCATCCCCCCTTGAGCTTTGGTTATACCCCCCAGGTGGGTACATGTTGGGGCCCCCCTTTCTGCCCCAATGTGTCTGTATATCGTTGGGGGATGCTGTCACTGGAGCCGGCAAGGGCATGGGGATCGGGGCCTGGAGCTCCATCTACAGGGAGCACTGCAGGATTTTTCCTTTGTTTCTGGTCCTCCCTCAGGATGTCAGCACACTTGAGGAGCCTAGGGGCAGAGCACATCAGGACATGCAAATGCTCCGGCTCCTGGCCGATGTTCCCCCTCCCTTCTTTTTGCTGTCCAGCTGCATCTCCACCCATGGTCATCCAGGCCTCCAATGACCCGAGTCTATTCCCAAACTTGAGTCACTGACACCATGAGCGGTAGCCCTACCACTGTGCCGGTGGGCTGGCACCTGTCTAGGGGTAATTTGATGGTATGGCTCACCGGGAATCCCCTTGCAAAAATAATACAGTAGTGTAACAAACACTTGTGCCTCTTTTCCTTTCAGAAACAGTCCATGATGACACTCACAGATTATGCTGGACACCAGTGTGGTAGTTCAAATCTGCGGCTCTTTACTTAGGAACAAGTGTATTCATGCATTGTTCAGTCATTACAGGCCACTACTGAGGGTGGCACCCTGAACTATACTTCATGCTGCAACCTTAGTTACAATTTAGTGCACTAGTGTATACCCTTACAACCACTTTTAGTTCATGGTATTGTGGTCTAGATAGATATTGCAGGATTATCCTGTCTCTTACAACTGGGCACTTCACTGCTCACTCTGAGTCACAGTCACATGTTTCTACCACAATTACTGCTATGGAATACCTGATGCTAAAATAGACCTTTGTCATGAAATGCCATGGGTCAAAATGACTGGTAAACATATTCTGCTCCACCAAACTGGTGAGATTCAGCTCAGCCCAGGATTAACTCAACAACATGCTTGTTATTTGGTTGGGGTGGGACCACAGAGTTAGGAAATGGTCTTGTTGACCTCAGTATGTTCAGGTCTGATCTCCCTCTCCTCGATCTCCTGGTCAGGTTTGTTGTTTTTCCACTTCTTTGCTTCATACAGGCATCTTCAGAGCCCTTCCATGCCAGAAAGCCATTGGTGTGTATCCCTTGAGGGGGTTCCCTCTTGGGGACTCAGTGTTGCCGCTGCAATCTGCCCTCCACCATTCACTCCCATGTACTTCCTATCTGGTTGTCTGGCTTGTCTGGTAACCATTCCACACAAGGGAGAACCTATAGAGCCAAGGCCCCTTTGATTCTTTAACAATCCTTGATGCCCTTCACACCCCATGCCCTCATCGCTAATCCAGTGGGACACATACTGTATAGTCAGCTTCCTGCACACCAGTTTTGGTATGGACACAGGCCCCCAGTCTAAATCCATGCTGACCTCTGACTGCGCTTCTGCTGGGACCGAATCTGCAAGTCCCCTGACCTCTCTACTTCCCACTAGAACCATTCTATTTATATCCTAACCTATGTTCAACCTTTCATTTTACAAAGGCAAGGCTACAGGTACATTGGTATGCAGAGCCTTGACGGACAGACAGGACTGGAAGGGGCACAGTACCTCTACTGCTTTAGTCAAGTTTACAGGCTTCATTCACAATGCCCTAGACAGAGGGCTCTTGGTGGGAGCAACCTATATGGACTTCACCAAGGCCTTTAACACCGTTAACCACGAGCTGTTGCTGAACCAATTAACCCATATTGGTCTCTCATCTGGCTCTTCTGCATGGTTTAAGAGTTACCTCTTGGGGAGAGAACAAAGAGTTAAAATCCAGAACGTAGTCTCCGACAGCAAGCCAGTATTGATGGGGGGTACTTCAAGGCTCCATCCTTGGCCCTGTTTTCTTTAGCATGTTCCTTAACCAACTCCCATCAGCTATTAAAGACAATGTCCTTTGTATGCAGAAGATGGAGTACTTTTTTTCAAGCCGCTGTTACCCTACTATATTAGAAAGACAAATGCAAGCCAGTTTCTTTGCAGCTGAGCAATGGTTCCTCAATTCAAGGCTATTGTTAAACTACAAAAAGATGAAAACCATGAGCTTTGCATCCAACAATAGTAGACACAAATCCTTCCAACTACAAATTTACAACAAACTTGACTCCCCCCTAGAAATGGTAAATTGTTTTAAATATCTGGGAGTAATTCTGGATGGCTCACTAACATACTTGCAACATAGCTGCCAAGTAGCTAAGATAGTAAACTCAAGGTTAGGGCTGCTCTATAAAAACAAACACTGTTTAACCTATGAAGCCCTGACAACGGCAGTCACTAGGTCAGTGCTATCGGTCATTGACTATGGCCTTGTAGTATATGGATCAGCAACCCCCACGGCCCTCAGACAAGTGAAAACTTCCCTAAACAAGGTCTGTAGGCTCATTCTGGGTGCTACCCAGATGACCCAAATGTGCGATCATTTTGCCCAAACTAGTTGGCTTAACCTGGACTGCAGGATACAGTATCATATCTGTCTGCTGGCAAAGAAATCTACCCTCGGACTTACCCCGATGGGTGTTAAGAATCTCCTCAGCCTGCCTGACTCCACAAGAATGTAAACCCCTTGCAAATGGGGGTTCCTAGAAATGCCAGTCTGATTTTACCTTAGCCCATTTTGTTCTGTCCTTCTCCCGTTGTCTCTCGGGCTTCTCCTGACTTGGCCTCTTATTTTTCTGGCTTCCCAGGTCCTGTTTGCCCTCGTGTAGGCCCCAGCTTGCAGTCAAATGAAAATCCAGCCCCTCAGGGCTTAAACTGCTGACTGCGAGCTCCCACAGCAAAAGTGCTGCCTCCAGGGCAGAGGGAGTCATGCTGGCATGCAAAGCGCCTTTGGTGTGGGGCCGCTTGTTTTGTGGTCGCTTTGGGGGCTGTGCCATGGGTCCCAGGATCCCTTCCACCTATTTGGGACCCAGTGACCACGGACAGCCTGCTGGGGGGCCACTCAGATGGGAATTAAAGGAGTTCTGACCGGGGCTCATTTGAGTATGCCTGTGCAAGGCCCTGGTCATCTGAATAATGCATAACAGTGTATCTGGCTGCCTCCAGGGTAGCTATGTTCAGCTCCAGCCGAAAAGTAAAGAATTAAAATGTTTTACATAATGGAACTGTTACTGCTTGTTGGGAATATACTGTGCATGTAGGGAAAAGTGCTTAATGTTAAAATGAGTACTGTTTCCCCTGGCAATTCCAGTATCTGGGACTCTGTGTGTCAGCTTGTCAGCTGCTGCAAGGGGAGCTTGCATAAGTGCAGTAGTGACAGGAAAAGTAAAAGAGCCATGTTTTTCATCTGTGCAGCGACTGCAAGTACAGCCTTTAAGATATAGAACTGCGGGGCATTTGAGGCAAATAATTACTTCTTTCTGGCTGCACCAGGACATTATTCAGGACTGTATCTAATCTGCTATAAGGGACAGTGGGTTAAGCAGCCATTACCAGCAGTACAGCCAATTGGAATTGCAGCAATAGATAGCCAGGAGTTGTGGGACATTCACTGCATCTCATGGGTAAGCACCCATGTGCTTATGGGGGCTTACAGGGACATTATTTTAGGTGCAAATTCCACAACCCAATTGTGCCTCGAGTGTTCTGATTGATACTTAATTCAATCCCTTTCAGTCTTCAGAGGGCATTTGTTATTTTCTTCAGTTAACAGTTAACTAGTTACAGTAATTGTGCTTTCTGCGACAGCTAGTCTGGAGGTTGCCAGTACTGTCCTCCAGAGTCTAGCCTTCCCTCCCACATCAGGAAAAGATGTGGACTGAAGAATCAGATGTCCAGCAGCGGTGAGAGCACTGACCAGACCAGATGACATCATGCAGTGGTGACAGCGTTGACCAAGTACCTCAGCAGTGAGAGAGCTGAAGAAGTCTTCAGGATGCCTTTGATTGCGGATGAGACCCGTGGAGGACCTGAGTGAGTACCCTCATACCCCCAGGTGCGAGGGAGAAGCTAAGCAAGTAATCTTGGGGGTTCCATGCCCCATTAAGAAATGTGTGCTGTTAAGTGTGAAGTATTGAAGTCATCAGTCTGGGCTACTAACCCCATAAGAGACTGCCTAGTTCAAGTAATGGATGCATCTTGTCTGTGGCCCAAATGGCTAAGTTGCAGGTGCAGCAAGATGCTGGGCTTAGTGAATCATATAAATGTGTAGCTGTGGGTTAGAGTCCTGCCATTGTGGAGCTGTCTGCCAAGACGAACTTGCCACTTCACGAGACAGGAGGCCCTAGAGCATATTAATGTCTAAGATACCTTAAAGAGAATGTACCTGTGTCTGCACAGAATTTCATTTAAGAGCACTTGGTATAAGTGTTAAATGGCTAGAAATGCTGGATAGGACTCTGCTTGTGGATAATGTTCTTGGTATATAGAATGCACTGGATGTGACTGTCTGTGACTAAAGTATGGGATGCGTGAAGAAAGTATCGTTGCCAACTTACTCTGGATGGATGCCTTTCGGTATATAAAGTACTGGATGTGACTGTGTTTAGGATGCTTGACAAAAGTATCACCCTTATTGCTTTGTATGGGACTTTCAAGTATTGTGCTGGATGTTCTGGATGTAAGATTCACATAGTTTGTTCTGGAATGTTCAGAAGTCTGTGAGTGCAGGGCAATCCCTGATTTGCTGCTAAAGTGCAGGGCAATCCCTGCTGTGGTTGTAAACAGTAATTTGCTGCTTTACAAAAATCTGGTTCCAAGTTGCCCCCACCTTCAAATTAATAGCCGGCCATCTCGACGAGCTGCAACTCCATCAGGCCTGCAACATCTTGGACTGTGGTATCTGTTTAACCAGTATGGTATGAGATTGTGAGGTTTCTGCTGTATCTGGGAATGGTACCAGTGTGCGTAATATTAATAATTATGTTTAACATCTGATTTATCAGCAGCTAGGTAGCCAGGGCTCTGGAAGTCTTAAGTCGAATGGTAAAATGTGATTTATGTCTGCCTGTTAATATGTAGTCACCCAGCTGGAGGGTTCACCAGCAAAATCCAAAATTATCTCTGTACATGTGTAAATACGATAAGATAACCTCTACTCCTCCTGTTTCCCCTTCCTAGCTCCTTTATTCCCCCCAAAATAAATATCTTGTTGTTGTTGTTTGAAATCCTGTGTGAGCATATTATTAGAGAGAGCCTTTAATTCAAAATGTTGAAATGTGGGGAGCTGTGTCTTGGGGCATGTCTGGGGAAGGTAACTGGTCACTGTGAGTGGTGTAGCAGGTCAGGGGGCTACACTCAGCACCATCTGACTCACGTAAAGCACCCTGATTAGAGGCACTGCTTGTAGGGTTTAAAATTTTATTAACTAGCAGACCTTGTAGCCTATGTCCAGGGTAGTAGGCAGGGGTGTAACACTGGGGGGTGGCACCGACCAGGGGTTACAAGAAGCACTAGGAATATAAATAACCACTCCTCAAAGTCCCCTTCCACCATACTGTGCAAGGCCAGAGGTCTTTTGAATACTGTGCAACCTCCTGGCTCAACTCTCTTAGAGTAAACTTACAGAAGGAAGTTAGGCTTAATCTGTTTAAGACTAAACTTTGTACCCTACTTGCAGCTACTAGTGGATGTGATTGTGGGACCAAGGCACCTTTCCTACCCTTCCTTTCCCTGCTAACCACCTCTCGTCCACTGGCATCTCCTTGCCCAGCACACCAATATCCCCTTACTTCCTGCCCCTCCTCTGCACTGTTCACATGTCTACCCCCAACCTAACCTCTCTACAGCCCCTTGCTAACTGTCTAGTTTCACTTCCTCCCCCCTTTTTTCTTCCCTCAGCTGTACCCACCTTTCTGGAAACCTACCATCCTCCTCTCAGACACCTCTGCTGCTGTCTATGCCCTCCCTCCCCCTGCCCATTGGACCTCCCTGTCCTGTCCGCCTCTGCTTATACCCTCTTTAGAAAACAGTTATTAACTTGACTTGTCTACCTGACTACTTTTGCTGCTGTATCTACCCCTACACTCCTCTTTACCCTTGGCACTGTGGCCTCTTCCCCCCCACTCCCTATTTTGCCTCTTAACACATTCCTGTATCTGCACTATTGTAGCTCTTCTGTCCTGCACTTAGATGAAATAATCTGCATTTTACTACAGGTTCTGATCTAAACCCTTGTACAGGCATCTTGAACAATTTTAACCCTTTTATACATCACTGTATCTTTATATTGCTGTAGATATCTCCCACCTCTTCCCTTTTTATGTTGGCTTGTGTGCATGTGCAAGAAACATCTTGCAACAGTGCGGGTCTTGGGGGCGCAGCTACTCTTAGGCGAATGCAGGGCACGCATCGGTAGAGTGCGTCCTCATTCACCAGTCAACCTGCATGCCACCGCACATACCACATTCATAATGGGGTGAGAACATCAAAGCAAAGGTCCACTGCAATCGTCACACGCAGCGGTCCTTTGCTTGCCGTGCTCACCGCCATTATGATCATGGTCGGCGAGCAGGCGGCCACCTCATGGTTTCCGACATCGGGGGTGCCCAATCCCCCTGTCGGCAACCCCCCCCGAGTTTGTGTGCTGACGGGGGAGCCCGCCTCCGTCAGCACCCGCAAATGCGGAATGCTGAGGGGGTGCCCAATCCCCTCGGCTTGTGCCCCCACTTTCTTGCTCCGCGACGGGGAGTCTATTCCCTGTCGGCATTACCTAACTGTTGAATGCGAGGGGTGCCCAATCTCGGCTTGTGCTCCCCCCTTTCTTTGTTTGCCGGCGGGGTGCCCAATCCCCGCTGGCATTACCCCCCGTGTTGTGTGCCGACGAGGTGCCCAATCCCCGTCAGCTACTGACCCCCCCACAAACCCACTTAGGTGGCATGCTGGGAGCCCACCCAGCATGCCAAATGCCCTGTAATACAAAACTGTCCTGATGGTTTCGCTTTTTTTTTCTCCACCTGCAAAACGAAAACCGCCCCTCGTAGCCTATGCCCCTCCCCCACCCACACCCACCCACTGCGCATCCTGCCTCCTCACCCTCCTCACCCCATACTTACCTCTGGACTCTGGCGTGACGATCTTCCGTGGATCGGGAACACGTCTGCACTCTTCAAAGCTGACTGCGAACTGAGGAAATGCCGGTAAGCTGTATAATGCAATGAATAGGGTTTTTTCAACTTTGCTGCATATCTCAGGCATTTCTTGGAATTTTGGCACCAAATTTTCAACATGGGGTTTTTGGGGCCCCTCCTCATGAATTCTGTCACTGTCATGGTCTTAATCGGCCTCAGAAGGTGATTTCGCAGTCACCGCACGAAATCACCTTTTGGGACCAATTAACGAAATGACAGTGCCAGTGTTCATGAGGTGGCCTCTCAAAAAGCCTATGTTACAAATATGGTGGAACAAAATCCAACAAATGCCTGTTTTAGGAGCGTGCGTTGCGCAGTTGCTACGCAGGCTCGTAACTTTGCACATTCGCAATATTTTAATGCTGTATTTTCAGCATTGGCATTTTTGTGCACCTCCTTGTGAACAGTACAGCTGTCATTTCCCACATCCTGCCTGAAATGTGTTTCCGCACTTCCAGTGCACAACTGCGCAGTCTCTGTGTGAAATCAGTGTTTGGGCCAGATTATGAAAATGACAGTGACACAGTTCATGAGCAGAGCTCCTAGAATGCCTATGTTGAAAATTTGGAGCTGATACTCATAAAATGACTGTGTTGACAGCTGCGGCGCTGTTGTGATCAGCGCATGCTCGCATCATGCATTTGTGATATTTTCACTTTGGATTTTCACCATTGCCATTTTACACACCTCTTGATGAACAGTACAGCTGTCACTTCACATATCCTGCCCAAAATGTGTTTCCGCACTTCCGGCGCAGAATAGCATGATCACTGTGTGAAATCACTTCTTGGGACACTTTGAGGAAATGTCAGTGACACTGTACATGAGCAGAGGTGCTAAAATGCCTATGTTGAAAATTTGGTGCCGAACGCCCACAAACTGCCAGTGCTGCAAGCGTTCCTTCCATATTTCCCACGCACCCTTGCAACTCCGCAACTTTCGTATATTTGTATGCCACATTTTCAGCATTGCCATTTAATTACACCTCCTTATGAACTGTGCAGCTGTCATTTTCACATCCTGCCCAGCATGTTTTCCCGCACTGCACTAACAAACACCCACAGGGACACCCTAATGCCTCTCACTCTCTGTAGGGTGAGGGTGGGTTGGCATCAGTTCAATACTTGACTGCCACTCCTATGCTGCATCTCTCTAACTCCTGCACTGCCAATGGCAGCAAGACAGCATTCAGCATTGACAAATGCTTGTTTGTTCCAGGAATAATGTACGTACCTCACTGACTGTTGTATTAGCTAGACTTTTGCCTAAACTGTATACTAGAATAATTATTTTTGTCCTGTACTAAATGTTAAATTATTTATACTTTACATTAATGTTTCATGATGTGGAACCTCTGTAAATGAGCCTCTGGCTCAAAGGTATTTCCGAAAACTAATAAATAAATAAATCTTCAAAAGAATCTCCTCCACTGGGCCACACCTTTGGGACTTTAAACTGTAGGTGTCAAGACCACTTAGAAACTTTTGCTAGCTGGGGCCACCCATGTGAATGTATGACATCACTGTCTATATAATGTGGGTGGCCCCATTACTGCCCAGTTCCCCACTGGAGACAAGCTTGCAGGATATCTGAGCAGCAGCAATCAGGAGACCAGAACTAGGACCAGGTACACTTGTAGAGACACAGGATTGGAATTAAGACCTATAAGGCACTATATGTACACCCCATAAATGCAGTTGGTATCACTGCAGGCAACGGTATGATCCTGGCATAAGACCATAGGGGAAGAGGGTTGGTGCACTGTTGCCCAATGAGGGAGAGTCTCTTGAAGATCTACTATTACAGTAAGAAACTGTTCTATCACTATAAAGGACATCTGCACTGGGCCATACCTTTGCAATGATTCCCTAGCAATACATAAGGTAACCAGGGAAGAGGTCAGTATCTGTTATGATGCCATGACAGGAGGCCTTGTAGCACAGCAAGGCCAAAGTCAACAGGTCTGTGAGAGACAATGTCTAGACTGTAGTGCTTAGGGAAATTATGTACAGTAGTACTCCACGTGGAGCAGCACAAATGTCAGCTGCAGACTCATTCTGAAACTAGGCTGCAGAAGTGGGCATGCCATGAGTACAGTAGCAACAAATAGAACCAGGAAGCTCCTTACTGTGCTTCCTATAACGAAACAAGCATTTGTCAGTGCCAAATATTTACTTGCACATTGTGACAGTTTGTTTATCCTGAATTTTCAACATAGTCTCTTTTTAACCATACCTTATGATCAAGATAGGAAGAATTTTTCAAAATCTCATACAAAAAGTGATTTTCTGGAGTGACTGCGAAAACATATTTCTGAGGGGATTTGAAAAATTACACCTATGTTGTTCACGAGGTGGGATAAAAAAAGGCTATGTTTAAAATTTGGGGTTAAATTCTGGAAAAATAGCAAAGTTATGAGTAAACATTCAAGACTTTCAATGTCTCTTCATAACTTTGTTTTTCACCTTATGATGAAGACAAAATAAAATTTCTTAAATCATGTCAGAAAAACGACAGTGAAAACACATTTTTGGAGATCTGAAAAACCTCACCTGCCCAGTTCATGATGCGGGGTCAAAAGAAGGCCATGTTAGGACTTTCCTGTAGACTACTCTGGCAGGAGGTGCAGTATATTGGAAACCTCATTCTGCAGCCCTGAGCAGTAATGCGAGGTTTGCAATACACCTCCTTTTGTGCCTCAGCCACATTTGCAGGAAAATAAAAGGTAAATTGGGCAGTAAAAAAGACAACATAAACAAGGGACCCTAAATAAGGGTGAAAAACAGACTATTTCAAAACAAACACACAAAAACTGTATTGTGTTGGGGCTATTAAACAGACTTTATGCATGCCTAAAACTCTAACTACATTAAAAAAAATAAATAAATAAAACAACTGTATGATCCCTTTAAAAAGTGTGACCTCCAGCTTAAGGCTCACTGTCCCAAGTGCAAACTTCAGAAGAATAGGGGGGCAAGTAAATAGTCACAAAGACTTAGTCTACATTCATTCACATCATCAGGATGCATTGTGTCACTCCAGATGATAGATAACTGCACAACTCGATCTTAAACTTACCAGTTCTTGTTGAACTCACATACCAGCAATCCACAGTTGTATTAGAAGTTCAAGGTAGCGTGTGCCCCAGCTTATAGGTAGGTGTTGACATTGTCACATCAATCAGCACAACTATCCCAACACAGTTGCAAATAACACAACTTAAAAGAAAATGGTACTTCTAAGTCCTTACTAATCTTTTACCAGTCACTGTGACTGAGTTAGCCACTCACCCTCTTAAAAAGCAGGCACCCTCTTCGAATTATAAAATACAAGTTCCTGTGTTAGGCAAGCCATCACTATGGCCCACATGTGATATACCTTGCAACCTTTCTTCACCCAAAATGTTGGGTAGTGCCCCTCAAAATGACAAAAAGGAGAATAATGTGGGCCCCATCATTACTACAGTGAAACAGCCCTGAATAACACCAGTGTGAACAAACAAGACGCTTTTCTGCTCAAAAAGTTTTCCATCACAGAAGTTATCATTATATTAAGAATAAGTTAAAGTTCATGAGTAACAATTCAGATTAGTATCAATCAAATGTTTTATTGTTTGATTCGATATGAGTCATTATAAGCACATAAAATATGGGCAATTTAAAAAAGACCATAAAAGAAATTATTCATACATAGTTACAATACATTTCAATAAAAACAAACAAAGCCCTAGAAAAAAAGAACAGAGGTAGTACATGTCAGTGAAGAATAACAGTTTTCATGGCTGTCATGATTTGGAATTTGTCACGAGAACATATAGAGAGGGAATTTAAAAACTGAGAGTGACAACTAGGTACCAATTCTTCGTGATGCACAAAATGTTGTATATTATAGAAAGAGTTCCCGACAATAGGCGGCTAAAGTGGAAAACACTGGAGCCACGAGGAAAAAGCATCCAAATGTCTCACAGAAGAGCTCGGCTTCCTAGTATCCACTGAAGAAAATTACACGCAGTGTAAGGGATAACAGATATTTTATTGAATAAAATAAACCAGCATAGCAATAGATGCTCCCTGCCAGATGCATCCAACAGCCAAGCTGTTCTGTGAGACATTTGTATATTATAGAACAGATGCTGTTTGTATATGGTGGGCCATAGAGAAACATATAATAGAATCCCTTGGTCTATTATTGTAAGTGGTATGGTAAACATTCCATTGTAGTAAAACTTCAGAAAATGCTACTTATCCTAGAAAGGATCCAGTAGCATGTAAGAAAAACACTGTAACCAGGAATACTCTGAGTGTAAATTAGCTTGTATTCTCCAAGCATCCAGATCTTCTGGATGAAGAAAGTTTATACAAAAGTTAGCCATAAAAAGTTGCCACACCAAGGGAAGGTTTACGTACCTCACATGTCTGCTTATATCTAGCAGTATTACATTTTTGTTTAGTTTAACTACCGAGATGCACCAGCCATGAGGACATAAATCCATTTGACATATGTTACCATATTCCATGCAATAATTTCTAGCACAGGGTTCATAAGGATTCTAAGAGTCTCATCCAAAGAAGTTATGTTTCTTAGCAGGCACTGGTTAATACAAATTTCCCTCACATGGGAATATTTTGAGCACTTAAGCAGTACATGTGGGAGGGTTTCAAAAGCAGTTCCTCTGCAATCATAATAATTATAACATTCTAATTTTTTTAGGCCTAGCGTAAAATAAATGTGCTTATTTTTGATTACTGTAGCAAAATCAGGAGAAATATTTGTTTTTTGAGAGGATATATCCAAAGATGTTCTAGTTTCAGTAATTTCAGAGTATTCATTGTATCCTCTAACCGAGGTGGTGGAGTTATGAATTATTCACTTTACCTATTCTTTCAGATATTTTTAGTCAATCATTTTGGATTTGTATTAGTGTACATAATCCAATATACCATTTTCCTAGATTTTGCAAAATGTTCCATCCTGGCCTTCCTTAGCTATGTTCTTACAATCTCTGCTGATGTAGATCTAGAAGCTTGTAAAATCAATCTACGTAATTGTGTAATTGGCTTTTCTGTTCAATCATTTTCAATGTCAGCTGATATTTCAGCCACATATAAGGCCTCGCTCTTCATTTCTTCTCGGCTGTGTGAAGTATTGAGATAATTAACCACTACATTTTACATTCAATCTTAGCAGGGCATTTTTACTGTACTTAAAGGAGGTAGGAAATTATTTCACATAGTTAACAGTCCTTCCATCTTCCTTTCCATGCCAGTTATGTATTCATGATATGCTTTGATGATTTTTTTTGATAAATAAATAACCTAGCTTTGGGGTGCCTTCACATCAACATTGAGTTCCACTCTCCTCACCAGCTGCTGCTCTTGATTTTCCTATTTCTAAGATATTCTATGACATCAGAAACTCGCATTCCATGCTATTCATCTGAATGGCCTGGAAAGGGCATATTTGATGTCATAGAATGTTCAGGCAGTATGAAAACAGAGAACAGCAACTGCTGAGCACAGAAAGATTCAGGGTAGTTACAAAGGCAAAAAAAGGTCAACAACTTATCAGAATACTGGGTAGCCAATACAAGAACAATTAAAGGGCATCTAGAGGTCTAAACAATGTTTCCTAGCACCTTTAAGTTTGTTTACTGTATACATTTTGTGTTTTGCCCAGCTATTGTTATTGGAAAAATTAAGACCAAGGTAACAATAAGAGGATACAATGTTCAATGGTTTATTATATACCATTTCTGTTTAGCCTTTCTTTTACCATGCACTAACACTTGACTTTTTTTAGTATTAATATGTAGTCTATTCTTATCACAGTATTCTTCTAAAAGGGCCAATTTTTTACTCATTCCGACTGGGATGATTGAAATCAGAATTAAATCATCAACATTCATTAATGGAGGCACAAATGTGCGTCTTACGCTGGGTGAATGACTTGGATCTGTTAAACAGAGGCTTGACAAGTATTTATAAGCAGGTTAAAAAGTAATGGGGCTAAAATGCATACCTCCTCAACTCCCATGTTAGATTTGAAGGGGTTAGAGACATTACTTTCTTGATTATACCTAATGCAACTCCAGTTTTCAGAATGGAGATTTATAATGATCCTGAGTAATGCATGATTCAATTTTAAAGCAAAAATGTTTCATACAAAAGTGATCTAAACACTCCATTAAATGCTCCCTAAGAATCAATAAAAGCCAGCTACACTGTAATATGTTTTTAAGGTAATATTTTTCAATGATATGTTGCAAAATGACACACTGATCTCTTGTTGACTAGTCTTTCTTGAATCCTGCTTGATATAAGTTTAATATATCTTCTTTCTTTAGCCAGAAGTTTATACTGCCTAGAATTATCCTTGTGAAGATTTCCCCCAAACAATCCATAAGACTTATGGGTCTATAGTTTTCTGATAAGGGTCAATCATCTTTTTTATGGATAAGGACTATGATATTCCCTTTCCATTCTGGTGGAATGACATTTGTCATTGTCATTTTATTAAAAAGTAAAGAAAGGAGGTTACACCACCATTCAATTTGGGTTTTATATACATTGGATCTGACTAGCTAATGGAATACCTGGACAAACACAACATCCTCTGCCCCCAACAACATGGTTTCCATACAGGTCACAGTACTACATCAGCCCTCTTTGAATTCACTGGTGCTATCCACAGCTCATTGGACAATAGCCTCCTAACCGAGTTGGTCTTCATTGACCTGACCAAGGCTTTTGACACAGTACATCATAATCTACTAATCACACAGCTATGTTCTGCTGGGCTCTCACCTGAGTCCACTACCTGGTTCAAGAGCTATTTGGACAACCGCTCCCAAAGAGTGACAATAACTGATGTTCTCTCAGATGCACGTCCTGGTCACTCAAGAGTTGCTCAAGACTCCATTCTCGTGCCACTTCTTTGTAGCCTCTTTCTGAATGATCTTCCACAATTGTGTCCAGCACAAATCCTCCTTTATGCTGACAACACCATCATCCTCTCCACTTACAAGGATCCGGGCCACCTTCAAAAGAATCTACAGCTTGCCTTCACCTCGATTGAAACTTGGTTTAGCACACATAAATTGGTTCTCAACTACAAAAACACCAAGTCCATGCTCTTCTGCAGCCCGCACAACAAACACAGACTCAATTCCATCACAATCAAAAACTGCCTTGGTGCAACCCTCGAACAGGTTTAATCCTTTAAATATATAGGTATTTCCATCAATTGTAACCTATCATATGCTACACACATTGACAAGATTGCCAAGGCTGCCAACACTCGCATTGGCCTACTCTTCAGGCACAGGCAATGTCTTACCTCAGATGTCTTAAGGATTGCAGTACAGAACTCAGTAATCGACTATGGTCTGATCATCTATGGCTCTGCCTCTGCCACTGCCCTTGGGCACATATCCATTGCACTAAACAAAGCCTGCCATCTCATATCCAGCACCTATCACCTCACCCACACGTGTGAGCTTTAAGCACAGACTGGGTGGCTTCAACTTTCAAACCAGATCAAGTACCAAACCTGCCTTATGACAAAGAAAGTAACAATAGGCCTTGCTCCCCCAGGTGTCCAAGATCTTCTCTGCCCAGTCCGGACCATTCGAATCACCAGGGGTTCTGAATCCCAGCTTCTGCATATCCTGCATTTTCTCACCACACAAGGGAAAAGATAATTGGCACACAGAGCTCCCAGCTAGTTCAATGGTCTCAACACTGACATCGTCTCAATGCCAAAGCTTGGCCCATTCAAATCCAGTCTCCATCACATCCTGTCTGCATCTAGCACCTGTAACTGTCCTTCTTAATTGTTCTCTCCTCTTCTCTTTGCTCTTTCCACCTAGCACTTAACCCTCTCGCCCCTCAACTCCCTCTCCCATACACCTATTCATCCTCCCCGCCTCCCATCCTCCTTCCCTACCCCCCATAGCACTTTAATTGATATTTGACAAGTGCCTATGGCTGCACCCCATTAGTGTGTCTCTCCTCCACACCATGTCAACCCTGTTACCAGACCTCCTTCTGGCATTTTTGCCACTGTATTGAATGTATAAAACTGTATGTAACTGCCTGTAACCCACCGTTATACTGTTATTCAATGTCTTGTTTGAATTGTACCTCAACTGACATGGAACCTTTGTAAAAGAGCCTTGGCTCAAATGTACTTGTAATCCTAGATTCAAATAAATAAAAAAAAGGTTGTGATTTTATCAGGACCTTTGTTTGCCTTGGTTTCTTTACTTTCATACGGATTTATATTTAAAGAGCCTGGTGAGATTTGAAGTTTTGGGAGAATACGTTTTTGATTATTAACGTCCTGTTCACTGGAAAAAAAAATTTCTGATAATAATTAGTCAAAGTCATAGTAGTGATATGAGCTGAGATACTTGTAGCAAAGTTATCTGTTCCTTTTGCTACACATAGCCAAAACTGTTCTGTGTCCAACAAAGAACAAAAAAGAGCCGCACCAAGGTGACCCGGGGTGCTTAGTGACAACATATATATATAAAACTTTGGAGAAGTCACAGCACTTACCCAGGGCATATGTTGAAAACCAAATGAAGAGTCCATCCAAGTTGTAAGGTTCAAATAAAGACTTTTTCTTCATTTTATAAGCCATTTTAACAGC
Source organism: Neoceratodus forsteri (assembly GCA_016271365.2). Lineage (NCBI taxonomy): Eukaryota > Metazoa > Chordata > Ceratodontiformes > Ceratodontidae > Neoceratodus > Neoceratodus forsteri. The sequence goes on along the minus strand of JADMNL010000023.1, from coordinate 361,167,133 downwards.
AAAACTAACCCTCCTGGGCCAGGGGAAACATCAAATGATCAACGTTTCAACTCAAACCCAGTCTTTGTCAAGATACTGCCCCCTTTGGGTGAACTGTTTTATAATGAAATAACATGTCACATGTTTAGCAGGTAATTATTTTTAAACGTAGGTCCCGGTTGGTACTGAGGGTTGAGGCACTGGATGCCACACCTCATGCCAGGCCAGCAACTGGGGTTTGGGGATGGACTTTGGTTGCAGGGGGTCAGCAGGGGGAGGAGAGGATTGAGCATCCAAAGGACTGCTCTCCTCTCCTCTCCTGGGGTGGGTTTGTGGGGATGTCTCCCTCTGCAGTGACACTTAGTGGAGACCAGGAGGTACTGCAGGGAGCATGCAGTTTCGGGGGAGGCGCCAACGGATGTCAGTGAGAGCATGACCCTCATGCATATGTCATTGCATGTCCAGTGCCTCACAGGGCAGCACACAAGGAGGAAAAACCATGGCTGGTGGGGAGACAACTGCAGACACTCCAGGGTCATTCCCACATGCTCCAATGCCAGCTCTGACCCCCAACTTGACTCTCCATGGTCCACGCTCCCATGTATGGGATCTGCGCGGGGGGGACCCAGCACCCAATTCCTCAGTTGAGAAAAGGAGTTCAGGTGAGGCAGTAGAGCAGTGGTTGAGCAGGCCCCACCTGAGAGATGCCCCACCACTGGTGACTGGAGCAAAAAATAGTGTAAAAAATAAAAAAAAGACTTTTAAACTGTTCTGTGTCCCTTGCCTGAATAGCTTTGAGCATCTCTCCCCACTGTTCTATCTAGCAAGCCTGCTTCTGTTTTTATAAATCTTTATTATCCACCAATACACCAGCACAGAGTCAGGGCATCCGTCTGTGATGCCAACGTCCCGAGTATGGAAATGTACTTGGGACATCAGAGGGCCTTGGGGGGGATTAAGGATTGAGTGTTCTAAGGACAGCTCTCCTTTTCTTGGGGGGAAGGTGAGGAAGCATGACCGGAACTTTGCTGACTTCTGGTGGAGGCCAGGAGATCAGCTGCGGCAGGCAACATCACAGTTCAGGGAGCTGGGACAAATGTCAGCATTGCCTGTGTTGTCATAGCATGTCCTGTCCCCTTGGGGAGTACAGCATACAAAAATGGTCCACCGACCGGATTATGTCAGCCCCGGACCTTGCTGCATGCCCTTGGTCTTCGCCACTGATACCACTTAAGTACTGCCAGGAAGCCGGAAAGAGTGCTTGGGGGGGTAGCTGGTGGGGGCATTTGATGGTGCAGTGTTGGGGTGAGGGAGGTGACTGATGGTGGTCAGGTGGGACCCCCAAAAAAATATTTATCATCCATTTTTCTGTAATTATTGAGAAATGTGAAATTTTCCCTGGAGGAACTGAATCTAACAAACTTAATGAGTTTTGATGACGAAGCCTTAAATCTTTTACAGTTGTCATTAAACCAGGTAACATGTTTTATACTAGTTGCTGGATGACATAGAAGTGGAAGAATTCCTTTGCAGATGTTTTTAACTGTAGAACTTTGTTTGTGGAGGCACTGAAGATGTAACCATCTGCAGTTTTTCTGCTGTTTCATTATTCAGTGAAACGTTGGAAAGACTAGCTTCTAGTCTAGCTGAAAAAGTACGCTTTTACTATTGTGAACCACTATTTGTGGCATATAAAAATTATCATGACATGAGGAAAGTGAGAAACACAAATTTAATTTTAAAGAAAAAGGAAAATGGTCACTTTCAGGTCTTGAAATGACTATTAATTCTAAAAAAATTAAAATTTGCCAATGAAATGTAAATATTTAATCAACAAAACTAGCTCCTTTAGCCAAGGATTATGTATATTGGGTAGGACAGTGACCTTTTAGTGTGTCATTAAGTATAATCAGGTCCACTTTTTCCAAAAAAGTGCATAAGCCTTTTGTCACTTTCATTTACAAATTTGTCCAGTGACATTCTTTTCTGTGTTTCATTTCCATCCTCTTTATCAATGATTGGGAAACAAGTACCCACCCTAGAGTTAAAGTCCCCCATTAAAATTTATCCAGCTTCAGCAGCTATCATGATTGCTTTCTGACTTTCTAGTTCCAAGATTTCTCATAGCTCTTCACTATAATAATCTGTATTTTTTGATGGAACATAACACTTACAAATGTGCAAGAATTCTCTGTCCCATTGTACTAAGATAATGACAATATTTGAAGACATAAATATATATGTGTATATATATATATTTTTTTTTATTTAATTACTATTTCTTTTCCTGTTACTGTTAAATGGTTTGACTGCCTATTGGTCTTCCCCAATGTGCCACCTTTTTTGCTTTTGTCAAGATGCACACATAACCTTCCATACAGATTTCTTCCAGAGCTCAAGTTTCTTGAAAACATATTATACTGTATTATTATATAAATTCTTTAAACTGTACCTCTACAAGATTTTCAGTAAAACCCACTATATTTCAGGAAAGAATGGCATCAGTTTTACTTTCCCTTGCTCACCCTCCAGATGGATTTCTTGTTCTGATATATAGGTTTCAGAGAGTCAATCATTTTTTAAGTCTGTTAAGACATGACAACAGTTCTCTAATGGTATGTGGGGGGTTGCTTGCATCCAGGTTTCAGAAATTAAGGGGAATGATATTACTTTTTTATCCTATACACTTCTAATTATTAATAGTGTTTGCGTCCCTGTACTGTTCCTGCATTGTTCTAGTCTCCAAATATTTTTTTTGAATAGGGGACCATTCTCATACATGTATGTATACCTAGCTTATGAAGCTTATATGCTTCAGTAAGAATGAGATTCAAAAGAAGTTTATCTCCAACTGCTAAAATAATTTGGCCCCAATTGGTAAACTCATTTTCTTTCCATACCCACTGGATTCCTTCATAGCCAAGCTTAATTCCCATGATTCTTGCTATGAGATAAACTGTTCTCATGAGCAAGTCTTGGGGCCCGATTTTATAAGTTGGATGCCAGGCTTGCATCAAGTCCTGTGCCCACTACAGCGTTTGATGCAGCTGTGTCAAAGCCCTTGGACACAATGCAGTCCAATTCTAGAAGTGCTGGTGCAGTTGTGACATTTTTCGAACTTTACAGCAGCTCACACCAAAGGTTTGGTGCAGGCCCCGAAAAAAGGGTACCCCCATGGAGACAAAGTTAGACCGGGGGGGAGCTGGTCAAACTGGCTTCATTCAGCACAAGGGATTTGTGGCAGCAGGTTTTTGGCAAGCTTCTTTGTAAAATCGCACTTGCAGCACACATTGACACAAGTCACCACTTGCATCAAACTCTCTGTCGCAAGTCCCTAGTGGCGAATGAAACACTTTTTAAAATTGGGCCCTTGGTTTTCATTATGTAAACGTTCTAAGCCATGTATGGTTAAGAGATATTGATCTTCCCTGTTTTCATCCTTTGTAACATCTTCTCATTTTCTTCTGAAACAGTTTTCTAAATCCAATTTTGTACTTGATTTGCCTTGATAAAAGTTTTCTTTTAAACATATTAGAATAGTAATGGGAGGATCTACACTTAAGCACAGGCGATGAGTTGTCCCCAAACCCACCTGGTAATCACCATGTCTGAGAGGACCAGGTAGACTGGTGACCCCTCTCTCAGGGTATTTCTCATTACATTTATCACTTTATTGTCAGGGCCCCTAGTGCTCTGCGGCAAAATTTTCTGATTTCTGCAGCAGGGCTCCTTGGCTTCTACAGCAGCATTTTCTGATTTCTGTGGCATGATTTATTTATTTCTCTGGCAGAACGCAGTCCTGCCATTGGCTAAATGTGATGTGATGTGATGTCATTGATGACATCACATGCTGAGCACAGAGGAGGGGCTTCAGGATAAATGAGATAGGAAAGAAAGCATGACACTATGGAAAAACAGTATATTTGAATAAAAATTCACCAAAAACCATTAATTCTGCGGCACTGTATATATTCTGCAGCACGATGCAAATTCTGCAGAAAATTCCAGGGGCCTTAATTATTGTTGCCATTTGGGATTGTCAGTTCTTGTTCAAGTAGTTGATTTACCAGTAGGTTCAGAGTAATATCAATTTCATTCTTCTTTTTATGAATTTATAAATCAAGATAACTGCCTCATTATGATACCCCAAAACTGTATAGATCCTCTCTAAAGGTCTCTCTGACATGCCAATATAAGATAATATTGAATAATACAGAAAGATTCCCAAAAACATTGCAGTGCAAAGGCCAAATAGTAAAAACAGCTCTTGTACTGAGAAAAACTTTGCCCAAGGTCAAATATGGTTACTGAAACAGGAACCAGTAAATTAAGGTGAAAGGGCACAGACAGAAAAAGGAAGTGAACGCACTCTTTTCTGTAACCTGTTTAATGAAAATAACAAACCACTTGTAAAATAAAGTAAAAATTTACTTAGCCAGAAATATTTAGAAAATAAAACAGTAGCCAGCTAGGATAGTCTCCAGGTCCTGGGAATCAAACAGGAACTGGAGATACCATAATTAATGAAAAAGACCCTAGCTAACACAGAGTAATCAAAAACTAAAATAAACTTTTTAACGAACTACAAATTAACCAAACTGACTGGAGAACCTACCATTACCAGAGTTCACTACAGAGAGACTGCTCTCTTCAGATGGAAAAACAGATCTGAACAATGGCCAAAGTGGAGCATGAATGCAGAATTTGAACCTACATTCCAGATTCTAAAATTTGCATAGGTCCTGTCTCCTTGGCATCACTGTCAGCCAAGATGACCGCATAAAGTGTAAACATTAAGTGAGTGATCCCTGGGGTTTGAAACAAAATTTATAAGAAGTTTACCATCATTACCCTGAAGAAGTTGTGTGTACAACAAAATGGTTTTTGTCTTCAAGATAGATTAATAAGCCGTTATTGAAACATATTTACACTAGAGTCAATCTTTCCTTCTCCACATTTCTTTTACCTGATTCTGCAGTGAAAGTTTGTGTCTCTGAACCTACATAATGAGACCTTTTCAGGGTAGTGGACAGCCTGGAACAGTGTGCTGTACAGCTCTGTTATACTGGCCTTCTGGTGTGCTGTCACTGCTCCCTGGGCAGCTGAGATTCACATGTGAACATCAGAACCTTACATTAGGGCTGACGGGAGAACAGATATATAATGGTGAGAAAACAATCAGCTCCTGGAAAGTGAAGACCAAGGCCGCTGAAACTGAGCACCCATTGTCATTTACTGCACCGTCTCTCTGCAATAATTTCCCAGTAATGAGCTGCAACTGCCTTTAGTGCAGAGGACGCCCTCTACCGACCCTTACCCTAACTGATCACAGCTTTCCAACAAACAAGCTTGCACATGCCAGTAAGCTCTAACCAGCACCTGTATCATTGTAGTGCGGAAAACGGAAGCGATCTGATGTAGATGGGACAGTGGATGCAAGGCTGATACGCAGCAAAGCACTGCTTGTGCTGACACACGATTCTGACTGTTCTGGGAGAAACAGGCATCTGCTCAGACAAGTGTCTTTGTATGAAACAGGAGTGGTGAATGTACCTTCAGAGTAGAACATCCCTTTATTTACAGTACCTTACAGTATTTACTTGTGAATTAAATATTAGTCATTTTAAATGATGATTGTCTAGGCTTCTGCAGATAGCAGGGACCTGGCATGCAATATGGCAGAATCAGTGCTTGTCTTTAAAATTCTATCATTCACATTAAGTTGCTAATATCCTGATCTAAAAATACTTTAAAATGTGTAGCAAAAGTACAGTTGATCATAAATAAAATACTGTACATAATGGGTTCTTATGGCTCGGCTGGATACCAAACAAAGTGCTTCAGAATGTATGGCTATATGTATGGCTATAGGTAGTATACAGGTAACTTCATAAAAGTGCACCTATGGACATTTTGTGGTGTAACATGATGTCCATTGTTCTCTCAAGAGGAAAAGCATGTTAACAGTGACTTCATTTCAGCATAAACCATTTGCTCATCAGGTGCTGAGTCTGACATAATTAGATATAATGTAAAAGTTAATATCCTTTTATGGAATGTTTCCCTGAGCAATGACAAGTATCATCTATTGGTTTGCCTGTCTGTCAGGGTGGGGTACTTGATCTTCTTGCATTCTAGTGAGGAGCAGAAGCAAATCCATTGGTCAACATCTTGAGGTCTGCTTCTGTTCTTCTGAGGGTTAGTGCCCAGTACTGCAGTACATATGAAAAGATACAGGAAGTCACATACTGGAAAATGAGCTGTCGGTTCTCTGGAATGACAGCAGAAAGTACTTTAGTTGTTACGCCACTGTCAGTGGAGTTGAGCAATACAGATTTTTAGAGGACCCCCCCTACACACACACATATATCAAATAACTACACACCTTTTGAGGTAGAATATCAACCTGTACTATTCCATTCCTCCTTTTATTTTTGTTGACTCCCCGACAGTAGGCACTGGTCTCCCTTCTGCCTTTCTAGCCTAGTTCCTACTATAGTGTGCATACCTATGGTGAGGGGATCCCCCACAATGCTAGTAGCTTGTGATCTAAGGTCACTGCTCAAAAGGGTATTCTTTCTCCCTTTATTTTGATTGCTGCTGCTACCCTTCCTAACAACCCCCACCCATTATGTGACGTTCTTCACATCCGTCTGGTCATCTGGTTCTCTGCTGCATTTCATCAGCCATGAGCTCTGTGACAGGGTTGTTAATCTTCTGTGGCAGAACTGAGCTTCCTATGAAGCCGGTTTCTGCATTTCCATTAACTGAGGTGCCATGTGTTGTCATTAATTACATCACATCTGCAATTAAGCAAATGGTACGGAGGTCAATACAAACAAATAGGACAATAGAGACAAGAATTATTTTTAAAAAGTACTTTTAAATAAAACAAAAAACATAAAAATGGTGGAATTCTGCAGCAGTACATAAGTTGTTTGTTGAATTCTGTTGACCCGGTAAGCCCACTGGACCTAGAAGACCCTTTTTCAGGGACGACCGGGGAAGGGGGGGATACAGAAGGTAAGCAACTGAAACTGAACCAGATTAAGCTGCTGGTGTTATTTTTAGTGAATGAGGGAAATTTGGCCAGGACACCGGGGACATTCCCCTACTCTTTTTGATAAGTGCCATGGGATTTTTAACATCCACCTGAACTACTACCAATCCAGGCAGATGGGACCTCGGTTTAACATCTCATCCTGTGAAAGGTCATGCTTTGCGACCAGTTGCTCAGAACTGCAGAACTCCAGGGGCCCTGGCTGAATCCTGCGAGCAGGTGTGTGCGTGGCTCTATATGAATCCCACTCTAAGGCAGCAGCGGGATGGTGCTGATCAGTAAGTGCTCTAAACCCGCGTCCCTCAGAGCTCAACCATGTCACCATCATGATGCGGCCCATGTTTCAGCGTCTCGCTGAGATTCCTGAGATTAGATTTGAACCAAGGTTTCCTAGGAGAGAGCTTGAAAAGCTGATGTTGCACCGACAAACTGACTGCCTCTGTTTAATTTCCTGTTTTTTGTCATTTGAGGGAATAAATATGTTCTTCAGGAAATAGCCCTAGTTTTAGGCAAACGGGGGCTGAGTGTGCCTACTAGGTTCAGAAAAATATAACCTTTTGTAAAAAAAAAAAAAAAAAATCCCTGAATTGAGTATAATGAATGCTAAGAGTTATGTCTGGTCCCAGTGTCACCATTTCCCATTTTCCTTTAACAGGTCATAGATAGCGGTAGTGAGACCCCATGTAAGACAGGACCTGAGAACCAGTAGCGAGCCACCCCTATAAATTGCAGTGACCTTCTTTCCACGGGACTCCCAGATAGAAGAAATGCATTCTCGAATGCCTTTCACATCCCCTCCTACTTGAGACTGCATGTTGGCGATCAGCACACTCAATGGGTAAAGAGTCAGGCATACCAGGACACCATTCACACTGCCAGACACGAAGGCGGGAAAACCAGAAGGCAAGCCCCACTCTGTAAGGGTGTCTCGGATGGGATCCTTGAAGGTGAAGTACAAAGCACTACCCATCCCATTCCGTAGTAAGACCGGGAAAAAACCCCGATAATACCCCAGGGTAAGACCCTCTCCCAATCTATAGGAACTAAATTCCTTAAAGATGCTCTGAATATTAGGGAACCTGGCATCTTTCCTACTGTCCTGAAGGATGTTCTGCACACGCTCAAAAGGGCTGAGAAAGAGGGCCTCAACAGATCCTGAAATAAAGCCCACTACACAATGGTTCCTCATTGGGTGTGGTGCAAGTACTCCTGATGATATCCATTGAAGCAGGTTGTCATGGATACCAAAGAGAATAGTTCCTTGCATGGTTTTGGCCAGTAGTGGAGGCAGTAAGCCCCGATAGAACTTGCCAAGGCCCTCTCTGTGAAGCTGATTGACTGCTTCACGAATGATGAAAGCATGGATCTGCTGACGAAAGATAGTCTTGTATATAGGAAACGTTGCAACAGTAGACAAAAATTCCGATGCTGCTCCAAAGATATAGCTCCTGGATTGCCGCAACATCTGTCCTACGGATTCTTCAGCTTGGTTGCTGGACACTAATCCACTCTGGTTGATGGAGTCCCCAGTTTGGCTGGTGTGTTTTTCTCTCATCCTTGGGCCCTGTTGGAGAAATAATTAAAAACAAATAATCAGCCATTTTCATTTTTCACAGGTGCTGAATGATGGAGCTAATGGTTGCCCATTTAAAGGGAACAGAAGCAGCTTTAAAAGGGAAACATGCAAGAACAGTGTCTCTGACAGAGCAGAAATACTGCGTATAAAAATTTTGATCTATACTTTTTATGTTGTCATGTGTGCAGGAGCACACAACATATTGTGGTAGCTTGGAATAGCAGGTTTTGGAGGTGCGGTCATGTTGTGGCCAATGGCGCCACTGCTTTTTCGGGCTGGGTTCTGTGGCATTAATGAAATAGCATGCTGTCTATGACAGCGCTGCAAAAATGTGCCACCAACTTTAAATAATTTCACCGCTGCAATGAGGGAGCAACCCATCATTGCTAGGCGTGCCTTGCCTGGTGTAACATTTCAATAAACATGGCAGCGGCTGTCACCGTCCGCCTTTCACAGTCCCAAAAGCTGACATGGGGGTGGTACCCAATCCACCTGTTGGCATGCTTCCTACCTAGTTCATTTGCTGACAGGGGAGCCCAATCGCTGTTGGCATGATGTCCCTCTAACTGAGTTTGTCTGCCGAGGGGGTGCCCAGTCCCCCCTCAGCTTCAGGCCCACCCAAACACAGACCCGTTTTCTTTGCTGATGGGGTGCTCAATCCCAGTCAGCTCCAGTCCCCCCAAAACACCCAGGTGGCATACTGAGAGCCCACCCCAGCATGCCAAAGTACCTGAAAAAAGAAAACCTTCCCATGTTTTTTTTTTTAAACCTATAAACAAGGAGACGGTCACTCGTTGTCTGCAGTGCCCCCTTCCCCAACCTGCACCCATCCTCTACACACCCCACCGCCCACATCCCCTCACCCCATACTTACCTCCGGAGCCTGGCTTGATAATCTTCAGTGGAGCAGGAACATGTCTGCACTCTGCAAAGCCGACCGCAAACTGAAGAAATGCCGGTAAGCTGTATAATCGCATCAATGGAGGTTTTCAACTTAAGTAGATATCGTTGCCATTTTTGCTATTTTTTGCACCAAATTTTTAACATGGGGTTCTTGGGACCCCACCTCATGAACTCAGTCACTGTCATGTCGTTATTCAGTCCTGAAAGGTGATTTCATGGTCACCGAATGGAATCACCTTTTGGGACTGATTAATGAAATGACAATATCACTGCTCATGAGGAGGGCTCCCAAAAAGCCTATGTTGCAAATCTGGTGAAAAAATTCCATAAAATGACTGTTACAAGAGTGCGTTGTGCAGTTTCCACGCACGCTCATAAGTTCAAGAATTTTTAATATTTTCACTCCAGATTTTCAGCATTGCCATTTTTCAGACCTCCTTAAGAACAGTACAGCTGTCACTTTTCAAATCCTGCCCAAAATGTGTTTTTGCACATCTGGCGCAAAATGGCGTGGTCGCTGTGGGAAATCAATGTTCAAGACAGATTAAGAAAATCATAGTGACGCTGTTCAAGAGCATAAGTCCCAAAATGCCTATGTTGATAATCTGGTGCAATAATTCTACAAAATGACTATGAGCATGTGTTGCGCAGTTTCCATGCACACTTGCAGTTTCAAGAATTTTTAATATTATCACTCCAGATTTTTAACATTGCCATTTCTTCACACCTCTTTATGAATAGTACAGCTGTCATTTTTCACATCCTGCCTGAAATGTGTTTTTGCACATCTGGCGCAGAATGGTGTGGTCGCTGTGGGAAATCAACGTTCGGGACAGATTAACAAAATCACAGTGCCACTGTTCATGAGTGGAGGTGGTCCCAAATGCTTTCAAGAGGTGAGGTTACAAAAAGGCCATGTTGAAAATCTGGAGTGCAAATACCAACAAACGCCCGGGGCGTTAGTGTTTCTAACCATAATGTCCCACCCTGTAGAGACTGACAGGTGTCAGAGGTGTACCTTTGGATTGTCGGCTGTAATGCTCATGCCATTCCATCCCCATCCCACCCTGCAGCCAGTGACAGGCATCAAGGTGTGCCTTGGACTCTTTGGCCCCAAACTTCACCCCATTCTTCTATACTGCACCCATCTCAACATATTTCCTTATGGAATAGGGTGAGCGTAAGGCCCAATGACCCCAAGGCACAACGCGACACTTGTCAGAGGCTGCAGGGCAGAGTGAGGTAAAATGGTGTGAGCGTTATGGCTGATGACCCAATGGCACACCCCAACACCTGTCAGTCTCTGCAGCGTAGGGGTGGAGTTGGCATCAGTTCAATACTTCACTGCCATTCCTATTATGCATCTCTCTATCTCCTGCACTATCAATGCCAATGCCAGCAAGACAACATTCGGCATTGACAAATGCTTGTTTTTATTTTGTTTTAGATTGTCACCTATCTCCTGACTTGTAAAATTCCACTTTTCTACATTTTTAGTGTGCTTTACCACTGTTTCTTTACAGTTCAAATAATAGAAGGAGCGCACCTTTTAATATGGGCCAACCAGGTTTCATTACTAATCTCTGTTGTTTTTGAACACCCATCGCTTAAGACCACTTTTCTTATGACTATAATGAACTAGCATATAACAGACACTGCTCCCTGATGTTACGGGACAACACGTGTACAGAACCAGCTGAAAATACTGATGAAAACCTGGTCTGAGCCATATTAAAGCAGCAGTGCAGCAAAATTGGCAAAACTTTTGATCCTACCTTTTTTTTTTCCACTATAAAAGATTCCAGAGATCTTCCAGTTTTATTTAATGATAAAATTTTGTGGAACTAGAACAATTGTAAGTATTTTATAAATGTTTTCATTTATTTTTTAATCAAGGAAAAAAAGATGGCGCCATATTAGGCGTAAAAATACCACTGTGGACCTTGCAAAGATTAGAATCTAGAAGATAAAAAAACTCATGGTGAACAGTATTGGAGGTACTTAGTAACATAGGTTTGACAAGTATACGAGCACTTTTATTAATTGTATCTGAAACTAGCTTTTTGGAAAAACATTTTTCATTGCACTGCTGCTTCAAAAGGAGTGCTCCTTTAATTATTTACCAAATGTGAAGTGCTCTAAAAGGAGTGCTCCTTTTATTATTTCAGATGTAAAAAAAAGTATCAAAGCAGACTCAAAATGGGAAAAAAGGGTGTCTTACAAGTCAGAAGATAGGGATCAATCTAAAACAGAATTAACAAAAAATAGGTCACAGTTTTCACCATTATTATGTAATGCTGTGTTAAAGCAGCAGCAATATTTCTCAGTGGTATAAACAGGGTAAACAGTGAGGATCTATTTGTAAGAAACAGGGATGCAGTCACTAGGGGGCATGACTGGAGGCTGGTGGAGGGCAAGTTCAGGAGAAACCTAAGGAAGTTCTACTTGCCAGAGAGGGTGTTGTGGTGACAAATTTTAATCTGTCCTCACTATTTCCGTTCCTTTCTTGTCCTCTATGTGTCAGCAGTATAGCACGATCCTGTGTGCCCACCCATTCTTTTGCTGCTAACACATTAGTCTCACTGTACCCTCAATCCACAAATCTGGGTGTCATTTCACCAGCCCTTCTCTCAAAAGTGTCCTCTAAACTACAGTTTCTCCTGACCTGAAGAAACAGACCACATGGAATATTTTTAACCACGTGGATCAGATGGCAACTTGATGCTTGTAGAAGTGAATGAATATCAACACGTTTCCTATAAAGGTCTGTATCTAGTCTCCCCTCTCCCCTCTCGATAATTAAATCCAAAAAAGATATCTTTTCTCTAGCATGTTTAAGGGAGAATCACAAATGAGGATTTGGCAAAATGTAAATACTCCACATATTCAAACAATTGTGCTTCCGTTCCCCTCCAAATCATTAACAAATCATCAATGTATCTACAATATAGTGCTATGTGTGAAAAAAGGGGGGTTAAATCTGAGTCCTGTATAGTAGTCATTTCCCATAGCCCCAAGTATGAATTTGCATAGCTGGGGGCTAATGATGCCCCCCTTTGCCGTCCCTTGGAGCTGTAGGAAATGTTTCTCCAGAGACACAAAATTATGCTTCAAAATAAACTCACAGCATTTAATCAGAAACAAGATAAATTTCTTTGATAAAGTGCCATGTGAGGGCACGAAACGCCGTTGGATATTTTAACAGGCTGTGGGCGTGCAATGCTATTTATTTATTTATTTGCTTTTGTTAACCAGGTAAGCACACTAGACAGCAACGTGCCTATTTTCAGGAGTGACCCGGGAGAGTTACAGGGTATCCATAAGACAATAATTACATGCAGGAGCCACATGCTACGACAATTAGGTTACATCCAGGAGCCACATGCTCCAATAGTTGGTAATACAATAGAGTTCACATACAGGAGCAAAGAGCTCCACCGTAGGGTGATACAGAGGTAACAACAAACAACAGTTTAGGAATTTACAAGAACAACAAGACAGGAGTCAAACAATAAATGCCACGCCACCTGGAGCGGTAAGTGCCTGGGGAGGGTAGTCAGCAGCAGATATATATGATGGGAGAGACTGCATGCTGAAGGAGGCAGGTGGGAGCTTAACACAGGCAGGTGGATGCAGTTTTTAGGTAGTTCCATAAGAAGGATTTGAAGCATGGGTGGGAGGGGGAGGCATGGACGTGAGCAGGGAGGGAGTTCCATAGTTTTGGTGCATGAACGGTGAAGACCCAATCACCTGTGAGGGTGCGGGTCTTGGGGACCCGGTGGGCCTTAGCTGCGCAAGACCTAAGGTTGTAGACAGAGGAGGCATGTTTTAGCGGAAGAGCGAGTGAGGCAGGAGTGGCCGTTCTAACTGTGTTGTCAATGAAGTTGCCAAGGGTGTAGGTCTGGAACTTCTCAGGGGGTAGCCACTCTAGATGAGAGTATAGCTTGCAGCGGTGAGTGAGGCAGGGGGCCGAGAGTGTGAAGCGACACGTGTTATTGTATGCAGTGTCCCACTTGGTGAGGCTAGAGGACAGGATGGGGGGCCAAGGCAACGAGCCCGTAAGAGAGTGTAGGGAAGAGAATCCCCTTAGCTATGGCAAGCCGGAGCCTTGGTGAGGCAGTCTTTAGCCTATAGGCTAGGCCAAGCTTGGCATTAGTCACTTTACACATGGACCGAATGTGTGCGGTGAGGTCCAATTGGGGTTCGAGAGTGACGCCTAGGTATTTTACAGAGTCAGCGTTTGGAAGGAGGGAGTTACTAGATCCTTGGATTTTTAGGGGGATCGTACAGGAGGAGGTTTTGGCCACGGAGCCAAAGAGCAAGGTCTGTGTTTTCTTAAGGTTCACTGTGAGTTTGTGCCCAACGAGCCAGTTCCTGATGTGGGCGAAATCAGACTTAAGCTGAGAGTTGACGGAGGTGATGTGCTGAGAGCTGGCTAGGATAACAAGGTCATCAGCGTAGAGTGTAAGGTGCACATAGGAAGTGATGGAGGGTAGCTCATTTATGAACATGGAGAACAGGATTGGTCCGAGGATGGATTCTTGGGACACCCCGCTGTTCACTGGGGAGAGGGGTGAGAGGGTTCGATTAAAGCAGGTATATTGCTGCCTGCCCTCAAGGTAATTGGCAAACCAATCAAGGGGGATGGAGGGAAAATCCATGGGACTGCAGGGCAGAGAGGAGGGGGTGGTCCACCAGGTCAAAGGCCTTCGATAGATCAACAAAGATGGCCCCAGTCAACTTGTCTTGGTCAGTTGTGGACCGGATCTTGGAGGTGACCACTGCAAGGCCAGTCGATGTGCTGTGCCCTTTGCGGAAACCCTGCTGGGCAAAGGACAGCACATCATGTCCCTGGAGGTAGTGAGTGAGTTGTGATGTGACTGCCTTTTCAAGGAGCTTACTGGTAGCGCATAAAATAACAATGGGCTGATAGTTATTTACGTCCTTCGGGTCACCATGTTTGAGTACAGGGACGACCTTGGCAACCTTCCACATGTCAGGGAGGACCCCTGAGATAAGTGAGGCATTGAAAAAATGGGCTAGCGGATGAGCGAGGAGAGGAGCCCCCAGGCTGAGAAGCTTCAGCTCTAGGCCATCATGGCCAACTCCCATGTGATGGGAGAGGCCAACAAGGAGTTTCTGGGTCTCACCAATGGTGACTCATTTGAGGTAGAAGGGGATGGGGTAGGAGGAGGCACCCCTGCTATATGCCCAGCTCCTTTATCCATCTGGAATGTAAGTAAATAAATTATTTTTTTCTTCTACCTCTTTCGTGGTATAGTGTGCTTTAATAGCTGGGTTTAGTGTGTGTGGGCCTTCTTTCTCAGAGTGATACCGGTATTTAACCTAAGTCACAGAGAACTTAATGAAACAGAAAAGACTGTTCTAGCTAAAGGGCTGTCATTTGCTCCCACTAAATTTGTAGACCCTTTTGAACTTGAGTGCGACGTACACAAATTTTTCAACTAGGACTCGGGTCAATGTTCAACCAAGAAACAGTAAATGCAACTTATAAACAAGACCTTAAGAGGGAATTAAAGATTACATCATTGTTTAACCCACAAACAGAAAGAAACCCTCCATAGAAACTTTTGCTAAAATTGTTATCAAGAAATCAGTGACCTGTTAGCAAGCAAAGCAAACAGCCCACCCATGACGACATAAGCTTATCATAGAGAACAACCCTCAATAATTTAAATTCTGGTGACACAATAATTGTAAAATCTCTAGATAAGGGGGAGAGGGATTGTCATTATGGACTACTAAAGATATAAAGGAATGTGCCTGAAATGCCATAGAGTGCCCGCAATCATAGTCTAAGATACGATAAGAAACAGGTGCAAACTGGAATGACAAGGAGAAATGCTCATCAACAAACATCCAAAGAAAACTGTATTGCACTCCATTCCTAAAATCCGTAAACATGCAATGGACCCGCCCCCTAGGAGACCTACTGTGCCTGGGATTGACAGCCTTTTTTTAACCTATTTCTTTATACATTAACTACCACCTTCAACTGCAGGTGGAAATAATAAGCACATATGTAAGAGACACTACTCACATATTAAAAAATAATCTGAGCTGAACTCTGTGGGAGAGGGGTGTAACAGCATTCAAATGACAAAGGATGCATACGACTTGTATACCTCGATCCATCACAAGGAAGGTGTGCACACTATGGATGAAAGGTTACACAGAAGACCCTTCCCACATCACCCCTCCATTAGGGTGCTACAGAATCTTGCATTATTCATCCTACTGAGAAATTACTTTTCATCTGAGAGGAAAGTCTTTGAACAAGCATTTTGGAGGACTATGGGTTCTACCATGGCTCAGCCAATGCTAACGCATACATGTATGAATTAAGCTATAAGGCAAGACATGGGGTTATATTAATGGTCTGTTAATCACCCTCTATGAGTGTAATTTGGCACGAGGCATAGCCAAGTGTTACATGCCACTATAGGGTGATTAACTGACCATTAAAACCCATTTTACCCATTAGCGCCATATGGTGTCAGAACCATACATTGCTTAACCTGACCCAAAATGGCAGCATCAGATAGTAAGAGTTAACATAACCTCTGGGAGTGACTTATTGCTGTTATAATAAACATGCTTTTTTAAATAGTGTGAAACCTTGTTCAGCATATGATTAGGATATAGATGTATGTTATTCAAAGATTTACATAAGGCTGATAGAATGTTTACTGCCAATCAGAAAGCTCTGTTTCTCAGACCCTTTTTATAATTTGCGTTATGATATGTCCTATCAACAGAAAGCAACTCATGCTATCACTGCATATATATTGCTATAAACAATACATTGATGATTTATTCATAGTGTGGAGGGCTGACAAGGCGAGACTGGTAGAATTTCATTGGCATTCAAATGGGTGTACAGAAAATTTGAAATTTATATTGAACCACAGCTTTTTTGAGCAGGCAGAAGCAAATAAAAAGTACCCCATGGAAACACAGCATTTGTTGGCAGAAAAGGACTGCTTGGCCCACCCAGTCTACCCAGATGTTCCCTGCCTAGTCTGTCTCTGCAGACCCTAACTAATGGCTGATGACCCTCCCTCCTCCTTACCTGTTTTTTTTTATACACCCTTATGTCTACCCCATGCATGCTTGAAGTCCCCCACTGTTTTTGCCTCAACTACTGCTGGTAGTCTGTTCCAGTTGTCTACCACCCTTTCAGTGAAATATTTCCTCACATCTCTCTTAACCCCCCCCCAAACTTCACTACATGCCCCCGATCCTGGTGCTCCTTCTCACGTGAAACAGCCTTCCCTCCTGCACCCTGGTCACCCCGTTAGGTACTTGTAAGTCTCAATCATGTCACCTTTCACTAGGGTTCTTGAACATAAAGATGATATACAAAACAAGGTAACTGGCTCACCATTTGAGGAACACTTTAAACAGGCTGGCCACACTGGGGCCTCACAATGCTTCTGGAGGCTGGAAATGGTCCACCCACCAGAGCATGGGGATTGTAACAAAATTGTACAAAAAACTGAGATAAGATGAGTCTTCGAATTACAAGCATTGGTATGCAAAATTGGGATGAAAAAGGATACAATTTGGCCTGCATGCTGACAGTCCCTGGTGTACCCCACTAGCATATCCCTATTTATTTAGTTTTTGATAAACAGGTAAGCACACTAGACAATTATATGCCTATTTTCAGGTGTGACCCAGGAAACTATAAGAAAACTTATATACAGTAGAAATACATGGTATTACAGTATACAGTGAAGGGGGGAAAAACATGAAACATAGCAGTGTATCTGGAAGGTCCCAGCAGCAAGGCAATGCAATACATTGTAGTGCATGAACACTGAGGAGAAGAATGTCTGACCTGCAGGAGAATGCAGGACTATATACAATAGTGTGCCCTACCCATGTTCATGGAAAGGACACAGTGCACCTCCTTTTAATGCCCCTGTGCTCCGATAATGATGCACCCAAAACTACCAGACTATAGGAAACTATCCATTTACAATTTGCTCAGTCACCCCCAACCTTTAATAGTACTGCTAGCCTGTTTAGGAATGATGATAACAAGACACTAAGCATATGGCATTCTTGCTGTCAGTAGGTTAATTTATAAATATCCTAATGACATCTCGTGTATTTGACATACGAAGGACTGGATCCTAGCAAACATACTGTAAATATAGGGATTACCTTATGCACTGTGACTGTGACTTTCATTAGAGACATACTAACACATCACCTCCAGCAAGCTGAGGAATGATATTTCTAGGCAGAAGCCTTGCTGTTTTATATTCAAAAAAGTACTGAAGCTATATATAATTGTTATTTTTATTAGAATGAATCCCTATATATTCATCTATAAGAAACACCGCCGCACAGGCAAGAACATCTATACTCATCAATAAGAAACACCACAACACAGGCAAGAACATGCTCGCTGCTGTGACCCACAAGCTTCCTGTCTCATAATGAGGGCCTGTTGTGGGTTGCATAGCAACACACTGAGCAGGACGCGGCACACACATTGTGTGTTGTGACATGCACAACGTCTGGCATCACCGTCTGTGACAATAGCAATGTCAGGTCTGGCAGTAAGCATAAAAGGAAGTGGTCCTCCTACTTATGCTGCTGCATGCTTTAGGATTTACGAATGGCAACATGGGACATCCCGTTCTGCCTCCCACCCATGCAGCTGCGAGACTCCTTGGCTCTGTCCCTGCGGTGATTAAATCACTATCCCTCCAAACCCAACTGGACCCAAACTTACTACCACATGGTGTCAGACTGCTTTATTACCAATGGAGCAAAAAGTTAAGCCGGAAATTGGCTTACCAGACCTTGATGAGTGAGGACAACAGCACAAACCTCCTGACACCCAGGCCCGCAGCCACAGCCACAACCGCAGCCGCTTAGTCTCTGTAACCTCTGAGCAAGTGAACTGCCACAGTGGGAATGAGCTAAAGGAGCAGTTTATTATTACCTCTAAACTGCTTATTCTTTGAACTAAAAAAACTTAACCCTACCATGGAACACCTGAAGAAGTCTGTTGGGGAAACAAAAAGAGATCTCTGTGTTGTACAGTGGCTCTCCGCAGACCTGGAGGGTGGCCTGACTGAGGCATCAGAGCTGAATTAACACAGCACTGTGCTGTGCTACCTCAGTCACTGGAACCGGAAGCTCACTGACAAGACAGATGACCTGAGCTCTGCTCCCAGCAAGGAAACATCCGCATACACGGTCTGCATGAGGAGACTGAGCAGTGCCAGATGGAGCCCCTCCTTGAATTTTTTTCTCACAGAGCTTTTGGCGTAGGCAGTAGGTGAACCCCTTAACATTGTCCAAGCACACAGGATACTAGGCGCAAAGCCCACAACTCCAAATACCCAGTCCTGCTCTGTAATTCTGAAGTTCTTAGACCACTAGGTAAAAACTAGGTAAAAACTAAAGTCCTTTCGGATGGCATGGGCTAAAAAAGAACTGGTAGTCAGGGACCGGCACATTTTCATCTGTGTTCCCAGTGATATCCACTTGAGGTCACTAAAACCTTCATGGAACCGCATGGTGGACCCATTTTTGTTAAGGGCTTCTGAAGAACAGTACAATGCACCATTCCAAACCTGTATGCTCCCAAATGCAGAAGGAGATGACATAACCTTTCTATGGAAGCAGTAATTGGCCGTATACTGTCAGCACAGTGACTTTTCTACAGTGAAGAACATCACAGTGACAAATCTTGCCAGGTTGCTGTGACGATCCCACTGTACATTAAGACACTGTTTCCCTGTGTTATGACCCCACCCTGAACCAACTCCGAGTCAGAACTGGTTATTTAGAGCGGGGGGTTGTGGGGGTTTTTAACACTCTGTTCCTGTCGCTGTATGGGATGTCGATAACACTGTTGTTGATATTCTGACATGGAACAGTAATTGGCATGGGTTCTGGACCCAGAGAATATGTACCCGGTTGGGGGGTGACTTCAATGGGCTCCTGAAGATCACACTGGATAGATCTGGGAAGGGGATATACATGATAAACAGAGTGCAAGACTGTATCCATTGGCTGACACAGGAATTGAGGCTAGTGGAAATCTGGCAGCACCTTCATCCATCAACCTGTGACTACAGATGCTGGTCCCCACCCCAGCAGGCGTATTCCAGGTTACTCTACTGTCCTCTAACTAGACTCATGCAACAAAGCATTGAGATATTAACTTTGTCACACTAACTGACCATGCACCAGCTACCCTTGACTTGGACATTGCATCACTGACTAAAGCTTTAAGTTGGAGGTTAAATGTGTCCCTGTTGACAAGCACGGACTACATGGCAATGTTAGAGGTGTGTGTGGAGGAATATCAAGCCCACAAACCTAAAGGAGCAGTCACAACAGCAGCCTGGTGGGACAGGTTGAAGGCAGGCTCGACCGGCACAGTAGGACTATCAAGTTTGCCTCTAACCCAGTGAATGCAAACCCAACCTGACCTGGAAATGAAAATTACATACCTATCATAATTCTTGATCTTCACCATTCATTACTGGTGGGATGTAAGCCAGAGATGCATACCTGCTGCAGGAGGGGAAAGGAGCCGACACCAATGGCGCCACCCACGTGGCTGATGCACCAGCGCAGAGCATGCGGGTTGGCCATTAGGCGCCGCTGACTCCTCCTCCATCCCAATTCTGTAGAGCTGGAGAGGCAGAAAACAGGGTTCAGAAAAGAGAAAGTGAGGCCAGGAAACTGAGTAATAAACAGAAAAAGGTATAAGCCAGACAGAGGACAGAAGAAGAGAAGAGAACCTTATCCTAAGTGGCCACAGGGCCCCAAACCTTGGGCGGTCTCAGGGAGAAGAGAAGACAAGGATATTAAGGAAAGACAGAAAAGAAGGCGTGAGGGGATAAAGGGGCGAGGGAAGGAGAAGGCTAACTGCCACCATAATTTGGGGACCACTGGCTAGACAGTTTCAAAGTCCCCACAGGGCTTGAAGACAAGGGAGCAAGGATCCCACCAATTAAAGGGTTATTGACCCACAAACCTGGTAAGTTAGAGACCTAGAACCTAGGTCTCGCCAACTGTTCCCTGAAGGGGAAATAGTCTAGAACAGAAGAGGAGTGAGTCCTGACTAGGTGAAGGGAAAAACATCTGGAAAGAGTTTTCCCATGGAAGGACTGATGTAGTTTTCGCTCTAGGAGAAGAGAACCAAGACTCATCCATGTCAAGGAAGAAGAGGGAGAGGGACTTCTCACTGACTCTCTTAGGGCTGCACTGGAAGAATGACAGCAAAGGGGACTCACCAGAGAATATTCAGCCCCACAAGGGGGACACTCTAAGAATTTATGAAGAGAATCCGAGGGAGTTCCCTCAGGGATTTTCAGGGCAAAAACCCTACTCGTCCTCCTCCAGGGTGAACGCTCTGTGACTTTTGGAGAAGGAACAGAGTGTTCCAAGGTACTGGGGGACTCAGCCCCCAATTGGCATCAAGGAGGAGGGCGAGCAGGGTGGAGGTGATGCCCAAGAATTGAGGCCCATGAGGGGATGGAGGGAGGTAACCAGTAACGAATGGCGAAGATACAAGAGAAGATCAAGAATTATGGTAGGTACGTAATTGTCATATCTTCTCCTTGTCAGTCTTTACCATTCATTACTGCTGGGTGAGTACCAAGCCCCCGGAGGGGATCTGGTACAGCCCTGAGGGAACAGCTCTATCAGCCCCCTGTGGGTGAGATGCAGGAAGGGAAGACCCTAGCTGTGTGAGACCAGGAAGGTCTAAGGCTGCTCAGGATGAAGAGATGTCCCCTATGGCCATGGGGATGGAAGGCACCCCTGAAGAACTCTCCTTGCCCTGTGGAAGAAAAGGCAGGTCCCCCGGAAGGCAGAGGAAATCACCCTACACTGGGCAATGTGTGACAATCTGGATAGACAAAGCCACGCCATCTGCCTAATGCAAAACGCTGTCCCTGCTAGTCTGGATGCCTCCTCATTGGCATCAAAGGATGCCCTTGCCTGGTGCCTTGCAAGCTCCAGACCTTGAGCAGAGAGGACAATGGCCTGTCTAGATTGCTCTGAATCAGGCAAAGATGATAGCACTTGAGCTAACCTCGACCACAGTGCCTGTTGTAGGCATCGTGGTGTGCCTAATGAGAACTTATACACATCAACACAGGGGCTGAAGAGAAAACTCTTCATCCCCACTGGTCGAACTCAGCGGAATCCGGATTCGGGGGTTGGTCGTGCACGAGGCGCTGAGGCCAGGAGGGAGTGTCTAGGGCTGGCAGCCCTGAAGGAGGGTGAGGTAGGGAACCTAGAGACTCCTGGGGGATGCAATACCATCTGCAGTCTGGGGCTGGAAAAGGGGTGGCTGGAGACTGCCAGGTGTGGACACATACTTCCTGGAAAGGAATGGGCTAGGAGGGCACCACCAGGTGGTGAGCGCTGAACTCACACTGAAAAATGAGCATATCTCCCGCTTGGTATTGCTCCTCAAAACATGGGAGATGCGAAGCTCCTGCACCAGCCTTGAAAGGAACTGCTGACATTCAATGAAATCAGCATCAGAGGACAGGTGGACAAAGTGTTCCTCTCCCTCGGAAGAGGAGCTTGAGTGTACAGAGGACTTCTGCAGTGGGGGAGACAGGCAAAAGACCCATTCGTCCATGGCCCTGACCTAAGTGAGAAAGGCCGCCACAGTAGCTCTGAACATCTCCCAGATTAAGGGCCCCGTGGGACCAGGGACCCGTGTTTACTGCGGCAAAGTGGACCTACATTCTGTGGCAGGACCTCGTACTTTCTGCAGCAGAACAACTGCTGATTCTGAGGCAGATAAATTGTGGTTAAACAGCATACCTTCAAGGGGATTAAGTCTTAGTTTACCCTTTGCCTGCCTTCATGCAACCACTGCAACCACTCTGCTACACTGAAAATGGAACAGCAGGCCATTTAACAGTATGTAGTCGTCTTATCACAAATATTAAACTGCAATAACCCAAACCTGGTGTAATCTTTTAATGACTTTTCTCTCCAACCCCGAATTTGAAGGCTCATCTGTTCTTCTGGAAATTGGTGGCTTTTGCTGTTCTCCTAGGTTATAATTGGAGGAGGATATAAACACTCAGCTAAAACTACACAGAAGGCAAAACCTGTTTAGATTTCTTCTGGTTTATATTTACAGGTAGCAGACATAAAGAGAGACTCCAACTTGAAAGCCATTTTATTTTTTTTCTGATTTTGATCAACATTCTTTTAGATCATAATTTTTTAAAACTAGGAATATCCCAACTGTCTTGCAACAAACATGTTGAGTGCAGTGTGCAAATATGTGTGTGTGTGGGGGGGTTGTCTTCCTATAATAGTGATGGAGGATGTAACTTGCAGTGTCTGTAGGATTTGCTGACTCCTGATTTTTCTTTTGGGGAACACACTAAAAAAATGCAAGCGAGTCATTCTTATTAAGCGGGAGTAACCTTGGTTACCATGTTTACTCCCAGCAACTCAGAGGGTGGTGGTGCTCTTCAGTCAGTGATCCTCATTTCACTTATGTATAGCAGCAATCAATACAATTCTCCATTCTGATTTTTTCCTTATCTGCTCGCTCCAGTTCTAGTATACCTTGGTCCCCAACTCTACTGCAGCTGGGCAACTAGACCCTTCTTAAGAATTGAGCCTGATGCCGCCACTTAGGCTGCAGGTTCAAATCTGCCAAGAAATTACTCTCACACTTGCAGGTACTGATCTGCAGCCCACAAATCAAAACTGTGATCAATGTCCATCAGTGGGGACCGAATCTTCTTCCCAGTCTGCTGCTAGCCACACGTTTCTGCAATCTGCTCCTCCTCCGATACCTGCCACCACACTGAGATCGATTCCACCTCCACGGACACCACTGAATCTTCTCACTTCTTGACTACTGCTCGCCTACCAGTTCTTCCTTCCAAATTCATCTTCCAGGGATTCAGCGTGCACCGTGAGCAGCCTCACAATGAAAAATTAACAGGGCTGAGCTAGCCACACCTACCCAACAGCAGCAAATCATAACTGCTGTGGACCTAATCAAGCTCTGCTACTCTTGCATCAGTCTCCCACCCAAATACTGGCTGGATGGAGTTATGTAACAAGGGCCAGCATGAGTCAAGATGCCATGCGGCCACTAGCTTTTCAGCTTTGTAGCAGGTGGCATCAGTTTGTTGCCCATATGTATGTATGGCATACTTAACATATCAGTAGCTGTGCCCTTCCCTTGTGTCATCATATAGCACAGTTAGCATTTCAGTGGCCATATGGCTGGTTTTCCTAATTTCTATGGCCAGTACTGATTTCTGCGGTCAGCCCTGATTTCTGCAGCCACTGCTGCAACTGCAGAATCACAGAAAACATGGGGCCTTGCACTGTGGGATCCATATAGCCCAGGAGAGGAGGAGGTGTCTGCAGAAGGATGGGCGATGGGCACCGAAGTGAGAGTGCTCGACCTCTGCCAGGGCTCTGAGACCCAGAGACTGGTCCTGTGGAATGGGGGGGGTCCTGAGGCCATAGCGGGTTGTGAAGCTTGAGACAGCAAACTCCGGAACAGCCCCGAGGGGAAGTCTCACTTGTGACATGCCTGGGGTTGCATGTGTCCAGATGGGCAACCCTCTGCACTGCCAACTAAGAGTGCCTCTGAGACCTTGAGAGAAAGGTGGGGTTCAGCACTGCGGCTCCTTCCCACCCCCCGCAGGGTAGCGGAAGGGGCCAGTCGCACCTCACCCCGGACCCTCAATCCCTCAGACTTAGAGGCATCCCTCTTTCTTGACCCCAGCATAGTGGGGTCCCCCAACTCCACAGGCCCCCCTGGAGGAGGCCACAGAAGAGGAGGTCCCCATCCCCCCAAAGGGCCATGACAGCACCAGGGACGGCAGCTGCCTGAGCCCCCCCAGAGGAGGACACCCTACCCTGGGCCCCCAAACCAGCATCCTCAATGGATCTATGGCTGACCCCAGCCAAAGGATCCTCAAGAACAGCAGACTCTGGGGACTCAGGGATAGGGCCACTGGGCCATCTGGTGCCACATCCCAAGGGGCTCTCCAACTCCAAAGAGTCAGGGGGCCAGTTCAGATCTGCCTCTGAGTCATCCTCCTCCAGAGAGGAGCTGATGAGGCAGGCCTCCAGGCTAATGACCCTGTGGGAGCACCATGAGCGGCGCTGCTGTGGGACACAGCACTGTCCATGGCACATCCCAATCACTGGTACAATGAATGGCACTGGGATCCTGGACAGCATTGGAAGGTGGTGCCGAGGGTCTGCTAGTGCCAGTGCCAGCAGCCATGGGCTGTGACACTGGGGGACCCTGCACCTCTGTGGAGGTGACTGCTGGGGCAGTGCCAGCAAAGTATCTTTGCAGGGAACCATGTTGCTTCTCCAGCACCGTAAAAGAGGCCTCCTCCTTGGCAAGGCTAGAATTGGAGGAGGCCTCATCCTTGCCGGGCTGTATAGACCCGGGAGGGGAACCAGAGGAAGGGTTAAAAGTCCTGGCCTTGGCGACCCGCAAATGACGTTGTCCTCTGAAAGTTGGAGGGGCCCTGTTGACTTTGAATGCACGGATTTCCAGTACTCGGCGGTCCATGGAAAAACAGGTGTCGCAGTGGTCCATATCGTGGTTGGGTCCCAGGCCCCACAGACAAACATCATGCCGGTCTGAAATGGAAAAATGCTGGCCACAGGGGCCCCGACATATGGGGGCCTGGCCCGCTTTGGATTTATGCTTTGCTCAGGAAGCAGACATGATGTGAAATAAAATACAGTTTTTAGGAAAAGATCCCGGCGCTGCTAACAAAAAAGAGAGGAATGGTCTTACCAGATTCCAACAGCATCGGGATGAGAACCGGGATGAAGGAAGTTGTCAACTGAAGGTGAAAGGCACCAACCAAAGGTGAACAAGAGTCAACCAAAGGCGAAGGCCTGATGGCATACTTTGAAGCTCTAACTTACTAACACACTAAATGCCAGCAGAATAGGCCTAACGGTCTTTCGTGTCTGCTCGTTTGGTCAGCCCCCACCCTGGGTGCTGACCTTGCTGTCCCCCTCGCCTTCTCTGGCTTCTCCCTTCCCAGTTCCGGATATTCTTGCTGCATTGGATTTTGCTTCCAGAACCCTTCCCCTGTACCTGTCCCACCCCCTCTTGAACCCCTCCACTGTCTATGCCTCCACCAGCCCCCTAGGCAGTGCATTCCATGGCTCCACCACCCTCTCAGTGAAGTAGCACCTCCTCCTTTCTCCCCTGAATCTTCCCCCCTTCAGCTTCCACCCATGCCCTCTAGTGGCCCCTTCCTCCTTCCTTCGAAGCACCCTGACTGTTCCTCCCCTATTTACCCTCTTCATGTACCTGAAAACCTCTATCATGTCCCCCCGGTCCCTTCTCTCTTCCAATGTGTACATATTTAGCTCTTCGAGCCTCTGCTCATAGGTCCTGTCCCCCAAGCCCCAAATCATTTTGGTTGCCCTCCTCTGGACCCTCTCCAGGAGGTTAATGTCCCTCTTTAAGTGTGGCCTCCAAAACTGCACACAGTACTCAAGGTGCGGCCTCACCAAGCAGTTATACAGAGGGAGTATCACTTCCCTCCTTCTGGAGGTGATCCCCCTAGCGATGCATCCCAGCATCCTGTTGGCCTTGGCTGCTGCCCTCCTACAAGTCTCAGAGTTGTTCATCTTGACATCCACCACCACCCCCAGGTCCCTCTCAGCCATCGAGACTTGTAGCATTTCCCCCTCAGGGTGTACACTTGGCCTGGGTTTCTGGCCCCCAGGTGAGTACCTTGCATTTCCCTGCATTGAACCTCAGCTTCCACTTTCTAGATCATCTTTCCAGAGCCTCCAGGTCCCCCTGTAGGGCCACCCTCCCTCCTCCCCATCCACCACCGCCCCAGTTTCGAGTCATCTGCAAAGAGACTCATTTCCTCCTGATTCCTGTCCTTATGTCAGATCGTAGGTGTTGAACAGAAGGGGCCCAAGGACTGATCCCTGTGGGACCCCACTAATGACCCTCCTTGGGGATGAGACTATCCCACCAACTACGACCCTCTGGGTCCGGTCCTGGAGTCAATTGCCTATCCATCTGATCATCTGGTTCCCCAACCCCATTTCTCCCAGCTTATCCAACAGGCCCACGTGAGGAACAGAGTCAAATGCCTTGCTGAAGTCTAGAAAGAGGACGTCCACTGGTCTACCCAGGTCCAAGGCACTTGTCACCCAGTCATAGAACTCCACCAGGTTTGTCTGACACGATTTCCCGGGATGAATCCATGCTGTCTATCGTCCAGGCACCCTGACTTATCCAGGTCCCCTAGCCTCTCCTGGCAATGCCCTCCATCACCTTGCCCACCACGATGTCAGGCTGACAGGCCTGTAGTTCCCTGCCACCTCCCTTGATCCCCCTTGTGGATAGGCACTATATGCGCCACCTTCCAGTCTTGGGGCACCCACCCTGTCCTCAGAGAGATGGTGAAAAGCTCTGCCAGGGGTTTCAGGACATCTGCAAGTTCCTTCAGCACTCTGGGATGTAATTTATCCGGCCCCAGTGCTTTCTCCATCTTAAGGGAGCTGAGGGCTTCCCTCACTCTCTCTGCTGTGATTTCCACTTCCGGTACCTCTTCTCCCTGCTTAGCCCTCCCTCCACCTGCCAGTGATGCCTCCCTCTCCCCAGACCTGCCGATCGGTAAGGGTCCCCCTCCTTAGTATCTCTGTCTCCTCCCATGTATGATGCAGCACCCCATTTCCCTGGTGAAAACTGAGGTGAAGTACTCATTTAGTACCTCAGCCTGCTCCCCGGGTCTTGTGCCCATCTCTCCTGATTTAACTCCTGCTAATCTGCCCCTTCACCCTTCGTTTTTCCCCAATGTATCTAAAGAACCCCTTTGTTCTCCTAATTTCCCTGGCCAGGTTCTGCTCCTTCCTTGCCTTAGCAGCCCTCACCACTCTAGTGGCCGTTCTAGCCATCAGCTCATACTCCCTCGATCCTTTCACTCCTTGAGCACTTGAATTGCTTATAGGCTGCTTTCTTTCCCCGCACCACCTCCTGGACCTCCCTGGTCCACCAACAGGGTTTTTGGGCCCTACCGCATTTTCATCTTACTCTTGCACAGGTGCTGGTAGCATCCTGCACCCTCTCCTGATGATTTCCCACCTACTATCCGCCCATGTCTGACCCAATCCCATCCAAATGCTCCTTAAGGATCCTTCCCATTTCCTTAAAATCCGCCCGCCTGAAGTCGGTTACTTCCGTCTTTGTGCAGCCTTCTACCCCTCCTAGGTCCAGGCAGAACCAGACCGTGGCATGGTCACTCCCCGCCAATGGGTCCCTTACCTCCAAGCCCCCAATCTGGTCACTGTCTGCCAGGACCACATCCAGTACCCGTGCCTCCCTGGTCAGTTCCCTCACCTGCTGAGTTAGGAACGTGTCTTGAAAGACATCCAACAACCTCTGTTCCCTGGTCACAGAGGATGTCATAGTCTCCCAGTCTGTTCCTGGCATGTTTAAGTCCCCCAACACCACCACCGTTCCTCTGCCCAGTCTGCAGTGTCTCCTAACATCTGCCACCAGACCGTCTTCCAGCTCCTCCGCCAGGGCAGGGGGTCTATACACCACTCCTATTTTTACTCTCTTGCCCCCCCTTGTTATCAAGGTGACCCAAATCGTATCCACGGTTCCCTCCGCCTCCTCTACTCCCCCATGCCAATGCAGTTGTTGACTATCATTGCTACCCCTTCTCCCCTTCCCTCCCCCCTGTCCTTCCTGAACATAGTGTAACCCTCCAGGTTCAGGACCCAGTCATGTCTTGCAGTGGCCCAAGTCTCAGTGACCGCTGCCACATCCACTGCTCCCTCAGTTAGCATCGCCTGGAGCTCAGGCATTTTATTGCCCAAGCTCCTGGCATTTAGCAGGACTGCCTTCCACCCTTTTCCTATAGTTCCATTTCCCCTGCTCGTGTTCCCATGGGGATTCTGTTTTCCCCTGGTCTGCACTTTGCCAGTTGGCCTTTTCTGCAATCCTCCTGGTCTCCAGGGGTGGAGACAGAGTCCCTCCTTTATCGGCACCCCCTTGACAGCCTTTTCTCCCATCCCACCCCCCTTCACAAGTTTAAACCCCACTTTTCACCAATGAACCCCTCTATTTTCAACTTAAGGATTCCCTCCCTCCAAATTGAGATGTAGTCTATCTCTAGCATACAGCTCCTTATCCTCCCAGGTCTCCTCCCAATCCCCCATCAACCCATACCCTCTGGCCTCACACCACTCCCTGAGCCACTGGTTTATCTCCCTAAAATATTTATCCTCTGTCCCACTGCAGGTCTCAAACCCTGTACCCTTGCTGTCAGAGTCAGCAGCTCTACCACTTAACCATCATATCTAGCTGCACAGCAGATGTGGCCTCGACAGCGAGAGAAACAGAAATCAGATGGAGGAGGAGTCAGTGGTGCCTAACGGCCAACCCATGTGCTCTGCGCTGGTGCATCAGTCATGTGGGCAGCACCATTGGCGCCGGCTCCCAACCCAAAAAAAGCTCCTGTGGTGGGTGTGCACCTCCAGCTTACATCCCAACAGTAATAAATGGTGAAGATTGACAAGGGGAAGATTTCAGGGTCTCTGACCTGGAGGTAGAACATAAATTTGTTCTCAGTGAGGAGATTAAGCACAACCTTGAGAAGTGAACAGCAGAGCTTAACAGACTCCTCGAGGCTAAGGTAGAGGTGCTAAGATACACCTGCCAGTACTATCATGAGGTAGGTAAGACAGCCTACAGGTTATTAGTTTGGCAAATATGCTGAGAGTCCGCTAGTAGAATGGCACTCCACCTCCACAAGCCTGACAGAAAACAGCAATTGAAATCAGACCACAGCAAGATAGCAAAGCAATTTGGGGACTTTCACAAAACATAGTACAGTATACCCAAGATATGATAGCAGACTATGACATCAGTCTAGATGCTTTCTTCCATAAGATTCAAATCTGTCACCTAGTAGAGGAGGCCAGAGATGCCTTAGACTCTCCCGTGACTCAGGAGGATATTCAGGAGACTGTCTGGTGCCTGAAGTCTGGTAAATCCACGGACCCGAATGGCATACCATCTAAACTGTACAAAACCTTTTGAAATGCTAGTCCCCCAACTAAAAGAAGTTTGATGTACAATGTAGAAGGGTGGGGTTGCCCATCATTCATAGCAGTATGCACAAATAATGGTCATCCTGGGCTGGCCCGGTGGCTTTGAGGATTGAGGCGGTGGATGCCACACCTTGTGCCACACCAGTGACCCATGTCCAGGAACAAGCGTGGGGCATCAGGGGTCAGCAGGGGAGGAGAAAGACTGAGCATCCCAAGGACTGCTGTCCTTCTCCATGGAGGCGGGAGTTCTGTGGTTGGCCAATGCCTGGCCCCTAGCAGAGGCTGGGGGTGGCACACCGATGCTGCTGATGTGTGGCAGAGGTCTGATGGGGCACACATGGGAGTGTGTGTGCTACCACTACCACCAGCATCATTGCACATTGTGCCTCTAAGGGGAGTACACTGGAGGAGAAAAAGATTGCTCTGGCAGATGACGGAGGGTGCCACGCAGGTCCCGCACCTGAATAGCCACGGTGCCAACCACACTGGATCCAGTCTTTGGTGGGGTTTGAGGTGCCCTGCTGGCCCCACCAGGGGGGATGCTCTATGGGTATCGGTCAGCATCGGCTGGTGGATGTCAGGGGATGGGACTAGGGGCTCTCTCCAGAGATAGGGCTGGAGCAAGGTGTATAAAGTGACAGCAAAAAGTAATGGTCATCCCAAAATTGGGGAAGGGTGCAGCTGTTTGTGGTTCATACCATCTCATCCTCCTCCTAAATGTGGACCTAAAGGTATTCACATCAGTAGTGGCCGCTAGACTCCAGAAATGTGTGGCATCCCTGGTTCACTCTGATCAGACAAGAGTCATAAATGTTTAGTCACAAGAGTGTGGTGTGCATATTTATGGAAGTCATACAAACAGAAGAGAGACAGAAGTAAATGCCATAGCTGGGACTTCAACTCAGGACACCCCAGAATACCATTCTGGTTGCGCCACCAGCTGTGCCATCAAGGCAACTGGAAACTGGAATGTCCTGAGCCACCTTAATCTTTCTCTAATGCACAACCTAGTGTTGCACAAATAATTACACTGTCATTCACAAGAGTGCGGTGTGCATGTTTATGGAACTCATACAAACAGAAGAGATAAAGTAGTAAGTGCCTTAGCTTCATAAATGGTAGACTGCTGCATAATAATATCAGATGCATTTTTTAATATTTTGTCAGGGCAGTGTGCTTCCCCAGATTTCACACTGACACTCGTTATAGATACCAAAAAGGCACTTGACAAGGTGAACTGGGATTTCCTGCACTGCACTTTGGAGGAGATGGGACTGGGTCAAATATTTGACACTTGTATAAGGGTGCACTACACTTCCACCCAGGCCACAGTAAAGGTAAACAAGGTACAGTCAAATCAGTTCTTTCTCACTAGGGGAACAAAACAGGGGTGTTTACTTTCTCCCCTCTTGTTCACCCTATGCATTGAACTATGGGCGGTAGCAGTACGGCAGAACCCTGCCATTCAGGGGGTCTTAATTGGGGGGGGGTTCACGAGAGTAAAAAATCTCTCAATATGCAGATGACTTCCTGTTTTACTTGTCATTCCCAGAAACCTTGATCCTGGCCCCTCCTGGAGGAGTTGGACAAATAAAGAACTCTGTCAGGCTATAAGAAGTATGAGAAACTGTTCGCCGAGATCAAGTAGACATTACACGATAAGAACTGCTCCCTCTGAACCTTGTGGAGCGTGTTGCCACCGTTAAGATGTATGCTCACATGAGATACCGATTTTTCTTTCAGGCTCTCCCAATTCAGATACCAGAGGAATACTGTGGTTGTCTGCTTTGACTCAATTCATCTGTCTGTGCCACTGAAAGACACTGGGTCAACAAACACCTTCTTACTTTACCTAGGGAATCTGTGGGCCTAGCTATGCCAGACTTCCATTTTTACTACCTGGCAGCACGGATAGTCCCAGTGGTCACCTGAATGAAGCAAAGATATGATACAAGCTGGGTCGAAATAGAGCAATACCAGCATCTCCCTGCACCCATGTTTGTTCTTTTGCATTTACTGATTTCCTCACAAACATGGGCAGCCATCATGAATCGAAGGACCCAACACACGAAAAATGCTGCTAAAGGTGAAACGGTTAACTGAGTATAAGATGGCAGGAGGTACTGAAAGTCATTAAGCAGAAAAGGGACCTTGGGGTTATCATGTCTGAAAACCTCAAAGTGGCAGGGCAGTGTGACAAAGCAGTGGGTAGGGCCAGTGGGATGCTGGAATGCACAGGGAGAGGTGTCACCAGCAAGGGGAAGGAGGTGGTGTTACCACTGTGTCGCTTTCTTGTAAGACTCCACCTGAAGTATTGTGTCCACTTCTGAAGGCCGAACCTCAGAAAACACATAGACAGGGTGATGATAGTCCAGAGGAGGGCAGCAAAAATGGTGCAGAGGCTGCATCAAAAGTCCTACGAGGAGAGACTGAGGAATCTCAACATGTACACCTTAGACTAGTGACACCACTGACTACCCTTTTTAACAAATCATGGGAGGATGGGGTAGTACCTGAGGACTGGAGGAAGGCAGATGTGATTCCCCTTCACAAAAGTGAGACCAAGACAGAGGCAGGAAACCACAGACCTGTCAGTTTGACCTCAGTGGTAGGGAAAATGATGGAATCACTTCTGAAAGAAAGAATTGTTGCATACCTAGATGCCAGCGGGACACAGGACCCGAGACAGCATGGATTCACAGCGGGAAGGTCATGTCAGATGAATCTAATAGATTTCTTTGGCTGGGTGACCACAGTAGTAGACCACGGAGGGGCTGTGGACACAGCCTACTTAGACTTTAGCATGGCATTTGACACAATCCCACACAAAAGATTAATAAACAAATTAGCCAGCCTGGGAGTGGGTCCCAGAATGGTAGCCTGGGTAAAAAATTAGCTGGATAACAGGACACAGAGGGTAATAGTAAACAAAGTTCACTCCGAAGAAAGTGGGGTTACTAGCAGTGTACCGCAGGGTTCAGTACTGGGTCCGGTCCTTTTTAATGTCTTTATAAGTGACATTACAGAGGGACTTGAAGGAAAAGTATGCCTCTTTGCTGACGGCACAAAGATCTGCAACAGGGTTGATACACAAGTGGATGTGAAAATGACGGGAAGGGACTTAGCCAGGTTGGAGGAATGGTCAAAAGTACGGCAGCTTGAATTCAGTGCAAAGAAGTGCAAAGTAATGCACCTGGGAAATAAAAACCCAGGGGATGAGTACACAGTGGGGGGAGGAAGGTACTAAAAACAACAAAAATGGAAAGGGACCAGGGGTAGTCATGTCAGATGACCTAAAGGTAAGCAAGCATCGTGAGAAGGCAGTAAGGATGGCTGGGGGGATACTGGGATGTATAGGAAGAGGTATCACCACTAGAAAACAGGAAGTTGTTTTTCCTCTGTACAGACAGTTGGTGCAACCCCATCTGGAGCACTGCATGCAGTTCTGGAGACCCCATCTCTACAAGGATATAGACAGGAAGGAGGCAGTCTAGAGGAGGGCAACTAAAATGGTACAGGGTCTGCAACAGAAGCCATATGAAGAAAGACTAAAGGAACTTAATATGTATACCCTTGAGGAAAAGATGGAGGGGGGGACATGATAGAAACTTTCGTGTACCTCAAGGGAATCAACAAAGTCCAAGTGGGTAGCATCTTTCAGAAAAAGAGATGTTAGCGGGCCTGGTGGTGCTGAGGGTTGAGGCGCTGGATGCCACACCTTGCGCTGCGCCGGCAACCCGGGTTCGGGAATGAGCCTGTGTCATCAGGGGTCGTCGGGGAGGGTGAAGGATCGAGCATCTGCCGGACTGCTCTCCTTCCCCAGGAAGGGGGTTTGCTGCCACCGGTGCACTGGTGGCCTCTAGTGACATCTGGGGGTGATGCAGTAGCACAGGCAGACGCGGGGGGGCATGCTGGGGCCGACTCCAGGAAAGTGCGCGTGCAGTAGCATGTGTGTGCCTATCCCTTGGTGTCATTGCATGCCTCACATGCCATGGGGAACCAGAAAATGGGAAAAAGTGGCACCAGTTGTGGCGGCATGATGGCCATCTCCGAGGGGACATCTGGCTCAAGGGTACAGCAAACACTGGATCTGGTCTCAGTGGAGGTGTGGGGGAGGCTTGCTGCCACCCAGCCATGGGGGTAAGCCATTAGGTACTAGATACGGGACCTGAGCAGGGCAGGGGTCCCTGAGATGGTGGCTGGAAGACCTGAGGGGATGCCAGGACGTGACAGAGGTAGGCAGACCGGGGTGCCTAGGGGAGAAAAATGATCAATGGGAAAAAAAAAAAAAAAAAAAGAGAACAAGAGGGAACAATTTGAAGATAGAAGGGGGACGGCTCAGGGGTAATGTAAGAAGTATTTTTTTCACAGAGAGGGTTGTGGACGCATGGAATGGCCTTCCTGAGGAGGTTGTGGGGTCACAAACAGTGGGGGAATTCAAAAATGCACGGGACAGACATAAGGCAATTCTGGTGGGGGGTAGGAAGAATTAGGCTGTTGGCTAACTAGAATCTGGAGCTTACCCAATAGGTAGGGAAATAGGCAGACTGGGTGGACCAAGCCATCCTTATCTGCCGTCAGAGTCTATGTTTCTATGTAGAAGAGAGGAGAACTAGAGGGGACATGAAAGAGACCTGCAAGTATCTCATGGAGTGAACAAATTAGAAGAGGGGAGTCTCTTTCAAAGCATAAAGAGCACAAGGACTAGAAGGCATGCAATGACTGTGGAAGGAGGGAAGTTTAGGAAGGATGTGAGGAAGTAGTACTTCACTGAAAGAGTGGTAGACACCTGGAACAAACTGGCGGTGGAAGCTGTGGTGGCAAAAGCAGTAGGTGGTTTCAAGCATGCATGGAATAGACATAGGGGAATATTAGTAGTTAGGCAGGGAGGAGGGAGGAGGGAGGGCTGATGGAGACCAGTTAGGGTCTGCAGAGGCAGATCAGGCAGGGACCATGTGGACAGACTGGGTGGACCACGCTGTCCTTTTCTGCCAACAAATTCTATGTTTCTATTTTAACTAGCTCTCCTAATGTACTGAACATATTCTTAAGCATTAGTGGAGATCCTGAGTTCCATCCACCCTAAATAGACTCAGGCTTCCATAGGTGGAATGGGCTCTCCCTCACCAGGTATAAACCCTTTGTGCAAGGGCGTGAATGCATCTCCCTCACAGAACTCACAGTGGTATGGCCTACGAAAGCAGTGACGTTTATCATTTCACTCTGAAAACATCAGGGTGAATACACAGTTGTTTGTTATTTTATACGTTTGATTTTCTAGTTGTTTTATCCTGAAGAAGCCATGAGTAATTGGCAAAACACTGGGAATAAACACCAGAATAAATTAACTGCATTTGACAGAAAAGTTTGAAGCATTATTTCTTTTATGCTCCCCCCTCCCTTATATGAACATCGCCCCTGCAGGAAAACTGCACCCAAGACAATGAACACATCACATGTAATAGACTTCAAACTACACAGTGTGACCAGACTGTAGAAATAAAGCAGAGTCAAATAAATAGAAGTATAGTGCAAACCTGTTATGGATGTAGCCATGCGCCCAATTTTTAGCTATTTTAATATGTAGTGATTAGTGTCTCTTACTGACTCTGAATGTTATTTTGTGCTGTTTGGCTGATACCCAAATACATAGATACATAGACAGTGTCGGCAGATAAGGGCCTATGGCCCACCCAGTCTGCCCATTTGAGCTTGTAAGTTCAGTTTGTTTTCCTAGAAGTCTGTTGCACCTTAACCCTGACCTCCAGAATTCCTTTATGTCTATCCCATGCATCTCAATCCTGTGATTGTTTCCAGCCCCACCACTTCCTCTGGCAGGGTGTTTCACTTGTCCACCACCTGCTCTGTGAAGAAATTCTTTCTCATGTTTCCTCTGAATCGTCCTCCCTCCAACTTCATCCCATGCCCTCTAGTCCTGGAACATCTTTTCACTTAAAAATAGTGTTTTCCTGCACCCTGTTCCTCTCTGTAAGATACTTGTATGTCTCTATCATATCACCTCTCCTCCTCTCTTCCAGGAGTACATGTTCAGTTCCTTCAACCTGTCTTCATAGGACTTGTGATGCAATCCATGCACCATCTTTGTTGCCCTCCTCTGAACCTTCTCTACCCTGTCTATGTCCTTACGTGGGTATGGTCTCAGAACTGTACACTGTACTCCAGGTGGGGCCTCACTAGTGTCTTGTATAGTGGAATTATGACCTCCCTTTTTCCTGCTGGTGATGCCCCTGCCTATACATCCCAGCATCCTATTTGCTTTACCTGCTGTCTTGTCACACTGTTTCCCTACCTTGAGGTCATCAGAGATGACAACCCCAAGATCCCTTTCCTGCTTGGTGCATGCTATATCCTTACACCCCAACTGATATATTGTGCCAGGGTTTTTGTGCCCATATGCATTATCTTGCACTTCTTTGCATTGAATTTCAACTGCCAAACCCTGACCATTCTTCAAGTTTCTGCAGGTCGCTTCACATTCTGTCTACACCTTCTGGTGTGTCTACTCTGTTACAGAGCTTTGTGTCATCAGCGAACAGTGAAATTCTGCCTCTAGGTCCTTAATGTCACTGATGAAGATGTTGAATAGGACCCGGTCCCAGCACTGATCCCTGTGGTACCCCACTGGTCACTCTTCCCTCTGTGGAGTGACAGCCATTTACCACCACCCTCTGTGTCCTGCCACCCAGCCAGTTACCTACCCACCACACACTGTCCTGCCCACACCCATATTCCCCAGTTTGTGTAATAGTCTTCTATGTGGCACAGTGTCAAAGGCCTTGCTGAAGTCCAGATAGGCCATGTCCACTGCCCTCCCCGATCCACCTCCCTAGTCACCCAGTCAAAAAATTCAACGAGATTGGTCTGACATGACCGCCCCCTGGTGAAACCATGCTGCCTTGGGTCAATAGCACAATATAACGTTCTTATTCAGTAAGCGAATCACACCACTACACAGATATATAGAATAATGGATAGGGAACTGTGCACAACAAGGCTGTGTTTCCATCAAGGGGGTTGATGATATCATAGACCTCGGAAGCGGCTAGAGAGGTCTATGATGTCATCAACCATCCGAGATGGAAACACACGGCCTTGTTAGTGCACAGTTCCCTATCTATTATTTTATATAGTATATGCTTCCCCCCAAAATGTGGCTGGTTTAATTCACAAGGTTTCAGGATTGCTGTCCAGTTTCATACCTTGTGTTCACACTGCACATCCACCCGGTCTTCGCTGCTGTGCCGCTCTGCTGCCGACCTCAATATTTCCATTCTTGCTGTTGTCCCATTGTGCTATGACCACTAAGATGAGTTTTTAAAAACAATAAAAAGGACAAACTGAATGTTTGGAAACATGGAGCCAACTGTGGCAGAGTCCGTGTCCAAACAATCTTTTACATGCTCTCCCAACTGCTCGCTAAGTGGCGCCGCCATGTTGACCCATATTTTTTTGAAAAGTGCGATGTTTCAGCCAATCAGGAAACAGTTCAAGGATAAAAAAGTTGTTGTACTATCGATGTGACATCAGAACGATAGTACAATGTTTTTGACCTTCAAACTGTCCTACAACGACATTTTCAGAGCCACTGATTTTCATCTACAAAAAGCTCTAATCATGTACTATAAAGATATTATAAAGCTCTAGAATGACTGTACAGTGTTTTTAAACATCAAATGCAATCCTTTAAAAATATACTATATCTCCACCATGGGGACAACTAGGTTCCATTTGTTACAAATAAAGTCCAGAAATTGCAATTACTTGTGTATAAATGCTATTTTGTTTGCCTCTTTTATTTGATGGTTTTTACAAAAGTTACCTCAGACTTGTTAACACTAGCCAGTGGAAACTTGGGTGAGTACTAATGTCTTTCAAGCAACAATTATATAATTTTCCACAGGTCTTGTCAGCTTAGTACACAGAGTACATCAAATTGTGAAATGGCAAAAATCCGTCTTTGCTACCACTACCAGTTCTCTGATAGGGCCTTTATTAATCAACTTATACCAGTAGAACAAAATGGTAAATATTTGGCAAGTTCTGTAGACTGATAACCAACCTTTTGAGCATTGTTATCATCCCCCCCGCAAAAATCTCAGTTTTAAAATGTAAATTTTGTTTTCCTCCTGTGTTGCCTTTCCAGCCCTGAATGCAGCCACAACTCTCTCCATATGTATTAATTTCAGATTCATTCCTTTTGCTGAGGCTCTACAGCGCTCACAAAAAAAGTGTAGTACTACCCCAGTACCTCTCCACAAATGTATAATCCCACAAAAATGTGCACCTCTACCCTGCCCTCCCTTGTAATTATTCTAAAACATGCCTACACACCTCTCCCAACTTAAGTTTCTATTTCTATCTTACACCACTCTTATACTTAGGGTAGCTGGTTCATTCCACTGGGGTGTCACAGAGATGAGGCACACTGATGAGTCCTGGTAGGACGAAACACATGTCTGTGTCTTTCTGTTGGCACCCTTTGCAGACTGTGTGAGAGGCCTTTCGGCACCATGCATTTATCCTTAAAGTTGAACCAGCATACTATTCTGTGGTGATTTGCATTATGGGGGTATGTGTGATTTTGTATTTCTTTGAAACTTGGCTTCCTGGCCAATGCCCTTTGAGGTAACCATTGCCTCAGTGCTTGTGTACTGAGGTTCTTTGTTTTTTAGTTACTTTTTTGTTTTTATTGGGTTCACCACAGCATAACCCAGATAGACCATCTTAGGGTAGCTGGTTCATTCCACTGGGGTGTCATACAGATGAGGCACACTGATGAGTTCTGGTAGGATGAAACACATGTCTGTGTCTTTCTTTTAGTACCCTTTGCAGACTGTTTGAGAGGCCTTTTGGCACCATGCATTTCTGTTTAAAGTTGAACCAGCATACTGTTCTCTGGTGATTTGTATATACAGACCATGATGCTTTGCATTATGGAGGTATGTGTGATTTTGTATTTTTTATACTCTATAACTTTCTGCCATACACCTCCTGAAATGTGTCCTTCTGCAACTGTCAAAAAATTCTGCATACCTCCCTAAATCTACCCTCTCAACCTTGACATTTCTACTCCTACCTTGCACCCATCTGAATATTCACACATTCACCCCTCGCACCCTACCCAGAAACTGCACTCCCATCCTACCTCATCAACATTTGTAACCCATCCCCACACACCCAAGATGTCTGCCCATATGTGCATTTCTCACATTTATATCATACATACTTCAACTATTTGTACCACCTAACCCATGACTCCTGAAACTTGCACTTGCACAGCTCCCTCAAACCAGAAACCTTCTTCAAGTTTGCCTCCTCCACACAACATGAAATCTGTACCTCCAACCCCACTCCCTTTCCAAAAAAATACATTTGGGGGCGGGGTGCAAACAATTACAAATTTTGAGAGCTGCACATAGGCACAAGTAAACATTTTGGGAGGGCTGCAGGGCTGCAAGTACAAATTTTGTGAGGGGTGCAAGGATGCAAGTACACATTTTGTGAGGGTAGTACGGGTGAGAGCACAAATTTGGAAGAGATACAGGGGTGAAAGTACACATTTTGGGGGTGTTGGTGCACATTTTTGGGAGAGGTGCTGGAGTGCAGGTAAAATGTTTTGGAAAGGGGTGTAGGTACAAATACAAATTTTGGAAAGGGGCAAGTACACATTTTGGGAAAAGTGCATGGATGCAAGTAGAAATTTTGGGAGGGGTGCAGTGGTGCAAGTAGAAATTTTGGGAGGTGTGAAGTGATGCAAGTACAAATTTTGGAAAGGGTACAGTGGTGAAAGTACAAATTTTGGGAAGGGTGCAGGGCTGCAAATACAAATCATGGGAAGGGTGCAGGGCTGCGATTACAAATTTTGGGATGGGTTCACTTGTTCAAGTACAAACTTTGGGAAGAGTGCAGGGCTACAAATAAAACATTTAGGAGGGATGCATGGATGGAAGTACAACCTTTAGGAGTGGTGCAGGGGTACAAGTACAAATTTTGGGAGGGGTGCAGGGATTTTCTTTATTCAGAGTTCAGAAAATACCTTTGAGTCAGTGACTCATTTACAAAGGTTCCAGGTCACATTAATGGTACAAACAGTAATAAGGTAAATACAATGCAAGAAACAGGACAAGCTTGTTGCACGATTAATAACAACATTAAATACAGATAGAGGTTCACAATCAGTGTCAGTATCAGACAATCTTAGATCAGGTGAGCATGTGGGCAAATAAAATGGGATGCTTGACAGTTGGTGGTAGGGGAGAAGGGGTGGGGGAGGAGGGTACAGAAAGTCAGCCAGGGGCCATTGTTGTGGCAGGGGAGGAGCGAGTGACAGCAGGGTGCAAGTACACATTTTGTGAGGGGAGCAGGGGTGCTAGCACAAATTTTGGGAGAGATACAGGGGTGCAAGTACAAATGTGGGGGCTGTAGATGCACATTTTTGGGAGAGGTGCTGGAGTACATAAACATTATTGAAAGGGGTGAGGGTACAAGTACAAATTTTGGGAAGGGGCAAGTACACATTTTGGGAAGGGTGTATGGATGCAAGTACAAATTTTGGGAAGGGTGCAGTGGTGAAAGTACAAATTTTGGGAAGGGTGCAGGGCTGCAAATACAAATTTTGGGAGGGGTGCAGGGCTGAAAAACAAAATTTGGATGGGGTGCAGTGGTGCAAGTACAAATTTTGGTAAACATGCAGGGCTGCAAATACAAACATTCAAAGGGGTGCAGTGGTGCAAGTACACATTTTGGGAGGGGTGCAGGGCTGCAAATATAAATTTTGGGAAGGGTGCAGGGCTGCACATACAAATTTTGGGAGGAGTACAGGGCTCTGCATACAAATTTTGGAAGGGGTCCAGGGCTACAAATACAAATTGTTTTTGGGGGGTGATGCAGTGGTGCAAGTACAAATTTTGGGAGGGGTGCAGGGCTGTAAATACAAATTTTTGTGGGGGTGCAGTGGTGCAAATTCAAATCTTGGGAAGGGTGCAGAGCTGAAAATACAAATTTTGGGAAGGGTGCAGGTCTGCGATTACAAATTTTGGGAAGGGTTCAGTGGTGCAAATACAAACTTGAGGAAGAGTGCAGGGCTGCAAATAAAACATTTGGGAGGGATGCATGGATGGAAGTAAAACCTTTCAGAGTGGTGCAGGGGTACAAGTACAAATTTTGAAAGTTGTGCAGATTTGCAGATACACATTTTGTGAGGGGAGCAGTGGTACAAGCACAAATTCTGGGAGAGATACAGGAGTGCAAATAGAAATCTTGGGGTGTAGGTTCACATTTTTCAGAGAGGTGCTAGAATGCAAGTAAAACATTTTGGAAGTGGTGGGGTACAAGTGCAATATCTGGAAAGTGGCAAGTACACATTTTGGTAAGGGTGCATGGATGCAAGAACAAATTTTGGGAGGGGTGCAGTGGTGCAAGTACAAATTTTGGGCTGGGTGAAGTGGTGCAAGTACACATTTTGGGAATGGTGCAGTGGTGAAAGTACACATTTTGGGAAGGGTGCAGGGCTGTAAATACAAATTTTGGGAAGGGTTCAAGGTTGCACATACAAACTTTGGTGAAGAGTGCAGTGGTGCAAATACATATTCTGGGAAGGGCGCAGGGCTGTAAATACTGTACAAATTTTGGGAAGGGTGCAGGGCTGCAAATATAAATTTTGGGAAGGGTGCAGGGCTGCAAATACACATTTTGGAAAGGGTTCAAGGCTGCACATACAAACTTTGGTGGGGTGCAGTGGTGCAAATACATATTCTGGGAAGGGTGTAGGGTTGTAAATACTGTACATATTTTGGGAAGGGTGCAGGGCTAGAAATACAAATTCTGGGAAGGGTGCAGGGCTGCAAATACAAATCTTGGGAAGGGTGCAGGGCTGCAAATAAAAACTTTGGTGGGGACGCAGTGGTGAGTGCAAATTCTGGGAAGGGTGCAGGGCTGTAATTACAAATTTTGAGAAGAGTACAGGGCTGCAAATACAAATTCTGGGAAGGGTACAGGGCTGTAATTACAAATTTTGAGAAGGGTGCAGAGCTTCAAATACAAATTTTGGGAAGGGTGCAGGGCTGCAAATACATATTTTGGGAAGGGTGTAGAGTTTCAAATACAAGTTTTTGGAAGGGTGCAGAGCTTCAAATACAACTTTTGGGAAGGGTGCAGGGCTGCAAATACATATTTTGGGAAGGGTGCAGGGCTGTAAATACAAATTTTGGGAAGTGTGCAGTGGTGCAAGTACAAACTTTGGGAAGGGTGCAGAACTTCAAATACAAATCTTGGGAAGGGTGCAGGGCTGCAAAAAAAAAATTTCAGAGGGATACATGGATACAAATCAAAACAAAAGAAAAAGCCACTATGGTTCTCAAAAGAGGTGGTGGTGAAGGTTAGGGAGAAAATGATAGCATTTAGGAAGTATAAGGAAACACAGAAGGAGCAGGACAGAGAACTGTACCAGTTAAGGCAGAAGGAAGCAGGGAGGGTAGTCAGAATATCAAAGGCCCAAACTGAGGAAAAGATAGCCAACTCGGTTAAGAAGGGGGATAAAACCTTTTATAGGTATATCAGGGAGCGTAGAACGACAAAGGGAGGGATAGTGAGGCTAAATAGAATGGACGGTGGGTGGGCAGAGAGGGACAGTGAAAAAGCAGGGATACTGAATGAATACTTCTGTTCAGTATTCACAAAAGAGGAGGTGGGGATGTGCCTAATCCAATTAACAGAAGCACTCTGGATAGGGGGGTCGATCCCAGTCCTTTCACAGAAGAAAGGGTTCTGAAAGAACTCCTAACACTGAAGGTGGACAAAGCAATGGGGCTAGATGGAATTCACCCCAGAATTATAAAAGAATTAAGCAGAAAACTAGTGAAACCACTGACTACCCTTTTTAACAAATCATGGGAGGATGGTGTAGTACATGAGGTCTGGAGGAAGGCAGATGTGATTCCCCTTCACAAAAGTGGGACCAAGACAGAGGCAGGAAACTACAGACCTGTCAGTTTGACCTCTGTGGTAGGGAAAGTGATGGAATCACTTCTGAAGGAAAGAATTGTTGAGTACCTAGAGGCCAGTGGGGCACAGGACCCAAGGCAGAATGAGTTCACAGTGGGAAGGTCATGTCAGATGAATCTAATTGATTTCATTGACTGGGTGACCAAAGTAGTAGACCAGGGAGGGGCTGTGGACATGGTCTACCTAGACTTTAGCAAGGCATTTGACACAGTTCCACACAAAAGATTAGTAGTCAAATTAAAAAGCCTGGGAGTGGGTCCCAGGGTGATAGCCTGGGTAAAACATTGGCTAGACAACAGGACACAGAAAGTAATTGTAAATGGAGTCCACTCTGAAGAAAGAGGGGTTACTAGTGAGGTACCGCAGGGTTCAATACTGGGTCAGTCCTTTTTAATGTCTTTATAAGTGACATTGCAGAGGGACTGGAAGGAAAAGTATGCCTCTTTGCAGATGACACAAAGATCTGCAACAGGGTTGATACACAAGGGGGCGTGGAAAGGATGAGAAGGGACTTGGCAAGGTTGGAGAAATGGTCAGAAGTATGGCAGCTTGGATTCAATGCAAAGAAGTGCAAAATAATGCACGTGGGAAACAATAACCCAAGGGAAGATTACACAATGGTGGAGGAGGTAGTAACAACAACAAAAATGGAAAAGGATCTGGGGGTAATCATATCAGATGACCTTAAGGTTGTCAAGTAATGTGAGAAAGTGGTAGGGAGGGCTGGGGGGATACTGGGATGTATAGGGAGAGGCATCACCAGCATAAAACAGGAAGTTGTTATCCTCCTGTACAGACAGTTAGAGAGACCCCATCTGGAGTACTACGTCCAGTTCTGGAGACCCCATCTCCGAAAGGGCATAGACAGGATGGAGGCAGTTCAGAGGAGGGCAACTAAAATGGTACAGGGTCTGCAAGAGAAGCCATACAAGGAGAGACTAAAGGAGCTCAATATGTATACCCTTGAGGAAAGGAGGGAGAGGGTGGACATGATAGAAACGTTTAGTACCTCAGTGGAATCAACAAAGTTCAAGAGGGTAGCATCTTTCAGAAAAAGAGATGTGCAAGAACAAGGGGACACAATTTGAAGCTAGAGGGGGGACGGCTCAGGAACAATGTGAGGAAGTATTTTTTCACAGAGAGGGTGGTGGATGCATGGAACAGCCTTCCTGAGGAGGTTGTGGGGTATAAAACTGTGGGAGAATTC
Source organism: Neoceratodus forsteri (assembly GCA_016271365.2). Classification (NCBI taxonomy): domain Eukaryota; kingdom Metazoa; phylum Chordata; order Ceratodontiformes; family Ceratodontidae; genus Neoceratodus; species Neoceratodus forsteri. The sequence goes on along the minus strand of JADMNL010000023.1, from coordinate 361,123,261 downwards.
AAGAATGCATGGGACAGACATAAAGCAATTTTTGTGGGGGGTAGGAAGAAATAGGCTGTTGGTTAAATAGGATCTGCAACTTATCCTCTAGGTAAGAAAATGAACAGACTAGGTGGGCCGAGCTGTCCTTATCTGCCATCAAAGTCTATGTTTCTATGAAGTACAACCATTGAAAGTGGTGCAGGGGTACAAGTACAAATTTTGGGAGGGATGCAAGTACACATTTTGTGAAGGGAGCAGGGGTGCAAGCACACATTCTGGGAGAGATACAGGAGTGCAAGTACAAATTTTGGGGGTGCAGGAGAACATTTTTTGGACAGGTGCTAGAGTACAAGTAAAACATTTTGGGAGTGGTGGGGTACAAGTACAACATTTGGGAAGTGGCAAGTACACATTTTGGGAAGGGTGCATGGATGTAAGCACAAATTTTGAGAGAGATGCAGTGGTGCAAGTACAAATCTTGGGGGTGCAGTGGTGCAAGTACAAATTTTGGGAGGTGTGAAGTGCTGCAAGTACAAATTTTGGGAAGGGTGCAGTGGTGAAAGTGCAAATTTTGGGAAGAGTGCAGGGCTGTAAATACAAATTTTGGGAAGGGTTCAAGGCTGCACATACAAACTTTGTTTTGGAGTGCAGTGGTGCAAATACATATTCTGGGAAGGGTGCAGAGTTGTAAATACTGTACAAATTTTGGGAAGGGTGCAGGGCAGTAAATAGAAATTTTGGGAAGGGTGCAGGGCTGCAAATACAAATCTTGGGAAGGGTGCAGAGCTGCAAATACAAATTTTGGGAAGAGTGCAGTGGTGCAAGTACAAACTTTGGGAATAGTGCAGGGCTGCAAGTACACATTTTGGGAGGAGTGCAGGGCTGCAAGAACAATTTTTTTGGCGGTGGTGCAGTGGTGCAAGTACAAATTTTGTGAATGTGCAAGGCTGCAAATACAAACTTTGGTGGGGGTGCAGTGGTGCAAATATTAATTCTGGGAATGGTGCATGGCTCCAAATACACATTTTGGGAAGGATGCAGGGCTGCAAATACATATTTTGGGAAGGGTGCAAGGCTGCAAATACAAATTTTGGGAAGGGTGCAGGGCTGCAAATAAAAATTTTGGAAGGCATGCATGGATGGAAGTACAACCTTTTTTTTTTATCTTCAATATATTTTCTCCCCTTTAACCACTGACCTGCCATTTAAGCTCCATGCCGCTCCACTCCCCCTGATGACCACGGAGACACATCTTCCGGGCCAGCTGGCATATGCAGTTTTACACGTGAGAGAGACCCCCCTCGGTCCCCGCGCCAGGCCAGGATCCAATACTGGCCATGGAATCTGTGCCCATGAACCCTGCCAGGCTCAGAGAGTGTGGTCATCAAGCTGCCACAGACAGTGCTGCATTTTCCTCCTCTTTCTTGTCCCAGGACTGCAGACGTGCAATGACATCTAGTACTAACGTGCTGACATAGGCTGCACTCCTCCCTTCTTTTCACCATCTCTGGCAGTGCCTCCAGGTGTCCCCAGGGGCTGCTGCAGAGTAGTGAGAACCCACAGCCCACCCCAGGCTAGGAGAGCAGTCCTCCAGATGCTCAATCCTATCCTTCCCTTGCCAACTCCTGACAACCAAGGTTGACATCCAAATCCGGGTCACCAGTGGGAGGTGAGGTGTGGTATCCAGCACCTCAACCCTCAGCACCACCGGGCTAGCACTGGAAGTACAACTTTTCAGAGTGGTGCAGAGGTACAAGTACAAATTTTGTGAGGGGTGAAGTGGTGCAAGTACAAATTTTGGGAACGGTGCAGTGGTGAAAGTACAAATTTTGGAAAGAATGCAGGGCTGCAAATACAAACTTTTGGAGGGATGCAGTGGTGCAAGTACAAATTTTGGGATGGGTGCAGGGCTGCAAATACAAATTTTGGGAGTGGTGCAAGTACATATTTTGGGAAGGGTGCATGGCTGTAAATACGAATTTTGGGAAGGGTTCAAGGCTGCACATACAGACTTTGGTGGGGGGTGCAGTGGTGCAAATACATATTCTGGGAAGGGTGTAGGGCTGTAAATACTGTACAAATTTTGAGAAGGTTGCAGGGCTGCAAATACAAATTCTGGGAGGGGTGCAGGGCTGTAATTACAAATTTTGAGAAGGATGCAGAGCTTCAAATACAAATTTTGGGAAGGGTGCAGAGCTGTAAATACCATACACATTTTGGGAAGGGTGCAGGGCAGTAAATACAAATTTTGGGAAGAGTGCAGGGCTAAAAATACAACCTTTGGGAAGGGTGCAGGGCTGCAAATATAAATTTTGGGAAGGGTGCAGGGCCACAAATATAAATTTTGGGAAGGGTGCAGGGCTGCAAATACAAATTTTTGGGAAAGGTGCAGAGCTTCAAATACAAATTTTGGGAAGGGTGCAGGGCTGCAAGTACAAACTTTGGGAAGGGTGCAGGGCTGCAAATACAAATTTTGGGAAGAGTGCAATGGTGCAAGTACAAACTCTGGGAAGAGTGCAGGGCTGCAAGTATACATTTTGGGAGGGGTGCAAATGCAAATTTTGGGAAGGGTGCAGGGCTGAAAATACAAATCTTGGTAAGGGTGCAGGGCTGCAAATAAAAACTTTGGTGGTGGCCCGGTGGTGCTGAGGGCTGAGGCGCTGGCACCTTACCTCGTGCTACGCCGGTGACCAGTGTTTGGGAACGAGCACGGGCCATCAGGGTCAGCAGGGAAGGAGAAGGATTGAGCATCCGATGGACTGCTCTCCTTCTCCAGGTAAGGGGGTTCCAGGTGGTCGGCACTTGTTCGCCCCCCGGCGGAGGCTGGAGGACAGGGCACTGCACCACAAGTTAGGGAGGAGTCAGGCCAGACGTCTGGAGGGAGTACGTGCAGACACGTGTGTGCTCCCCTCTGCTGATGACATTGCACAGCCCCGACTCCTGGGGAGAACAGCAGAAAAAACACTGCCATGCAGAATGATGAAGGGCGCTTTGCAGGTTCTGCCCCTGGCTAGCTACGGCACTGGCCAACTAATCCAGTCATCGGTGGGAGTCAGGGACCTGCTGACGCACCGGGGTGTAAGCCTATGGTCAGGTCAGCGTCGGCTGGTGGACGCTGGGGGATGGGACTGGGGATGCCCTCCTGAAGGTACAACCCGGCAGTAGGAGAGTAAAATAATAACTAAAAAATAAAAATAAAAACTTTGGTGGAGGGTGCAGTGGTACAAGAACGAATTCTGGGAAGGGTGCAGGGCTGTAATTACAAATGTTGAGAAGGGTGCAGGGCTGCAAATACAAATTCTGGGAAGGGTGCAGGGCTGCAAAAACATATTTTGGGAAGGGTGTAGAGCTTCAAATACACATTTTGGAAAGGGTGCAGGGCTGCAAATACAAATTTTGGGAAGGATGCAGGGCTGCAAATACAAATTTTGGGAAGGGTGCGGGGCTGCAAATACAAATTTTTTTGGGGGGTGGTGCAAATACAAATTTTGTGAAGATGCAGGGCTGCAAGTACAAACTTAGTGGGGGGGTGCAGCGGTGCAAATACAAGTTCTGGGAAGGGCGTAGGTCTGTAAATACTGTACATATTTTCGGAAGGGTGCAGGGCTGCAAATACAAACATTGGGAAAGGTGCAGGGCCGCAAGTACAAATTTTGTGAAGGGTGCAGGGCTGGAAATATAAATTTTGGGAAGGGTTCAGTAGTGCAAGTACAAACTTTGGGAAAAGTACAGGGCTACAAATAAAACATTTGTGAGGGATGCATGGATGGATGTAAACCCTTTGAGAGTGTTGCAGGGGTAGAAGTAGAAATTTTGGGAGGGGTGCAGGGATGCAAGTACACATGTGAGGAGAGCAGGGGTGCAAGCACAAATTCTGGGAGAGATACATGAGTGCAAGTACAAATTTTGAGGGGTGTAGTTGCACAATTTTGGGAGAGGAGCTAGAGTGCAAGTAAAACATTTTGGAAGTGGTGGGGTACAAATACAATATTTGGGAAGTGGCAAGTACACATTTTGGGAAGGGTGCATGGATTCAAGTACACATTTGGGAGGGGTGCAGTGGTGCAAGTACACATTTTGGGAGGGGTGCAGTGGTGCAAGTACAAATTTGGGGAAGGTACAGTGGTGCAAGTACAAATTTTGGGAAGGGTGCAGGGCTGCAAATACAAACTTTTGGAGGGATGCAGTGGTGCAAGTACAAATTTTGGGAGGGGTGCAGGGCTGCAAATACACATTTTGTGAGAGAAGTAGGGATGCAAGTAAAAAATTTGGGAGTGGTGCAAGTACAAATTTTGTGAGGGGTGAAGTGATGCAAGTACAAATTTTGGGAAGGGTTCAGTGGTGCAAGTACAAACTTTGGGAAAAGTGCAGGGCTGCAAATAAAACATTTGTGAGGGATGCATGGATGGATGTACAACTTTTGAGAGTGGTGCAGAGGTAGAAGTAGAAATTTTGGGAGGGGTGCAGGGATGCAAGTACACATTTTATGAGGGGAGCAGGGGTGCAAGCACAAATTCTGGGAGAGATACAGGAGTGCAAGTACAGATTTTGGGGGTGTAGGTGTACATTTTTGGGAGAGGTGCTAGAGTGCAAGTAAAACATTTTGGAAGTGGTGGGGTACAAATACAGTATTTGGGAAGTGTCAAGTACACATTTTGGGAAGGGTGCATGGGTGTAAGTACACAGTTTGGGAGGGCTGCAGTGGTGCAAGTAGAAATTTTGTGAGGGGTGCAGTGGTGCAAGTACAAATTTTGGGAAGGGTGCAGGGCTGTAAATACAATTTTTTGGAAGGGTTCAAGGTTGCACATACAAACTTTGGTGGTGAGTGCAGTGGTGGAAATACATATTCTGGGAAGGGTGTAGGGCTGCAAATACAAATCCTGGGAAGGGTGCAGGGCTGCAAATAAAAACTTTGGGGGTGCAGTGGTGCAAGTACAAATTCTGGGGAGGGTGCAGGGCTGTAATTACAAATTTTGGGAAGGGTGCTGAGCTTCAAATACAAATTTTGGGAAGGGTGCAGAGGTGCAAATACAGATTTTTGAGGGGCGCAGGGCTGCAAATACATATTTTGGGATGGGTGCAGAGGTTCAAATACAAATTTTGGGAAGGGTGCAGTGATGCAAGTACAAACTTTGGGAAGAGTACAGGGCTGGAAGTACACATTATGGGAAGGGTGCAGGGCTACAAATACAAATTTTGGGAAGGGTGCAGGGCTGCAAATAGAAATTTTTGAAAGGGTGCAGGGCTACAAATACAAATTCTGGGAAGGGTGTAGGGTTGTAAATACTGTACATATTTTGGGAAGGGTGCAGGGCTGCAAATACAAATCTCGGGAAGGGTGCAGAGCTGCAAATACAAATTTTGGGAAGGGTTCAGTGGTGCATGTACAACCTTTAGGAAGAGTGCAGGGCTGCAAATAAAAATTTTGGGAGGGGCTGGCCCGGTGGCACTGAGGGTTGAGGCACTGAACACCACACCTTACGCCATGCTGGCGACCCTTGATCAGGAATGAGCATGGGCCACTGGGGTTCGGCAGGGGCAGGGAAGGATCAAGCATCTGGAGGACTGCTCTCCGTCCCCGGGGAGGGGGAACTGCAGCACCAGCACCTGAATGCCCCCTGGTAGAGGCTGGGGAGCAAGGTGACGTGTGCAAACCTGGGGGGAGCCAAGTGCACATGCATTGAGGGGAGCACACACAGGAGCATGTGAGTTACGCCTTGGCTGGTGTCATTGCACACACCCAGCTCCAGAAGGAGCAAAATAGAAAAATCCCACCACAGCACCTCCATGACACCGCCTTGCCGCCTCTCCATCACTCTCAGGCTGGCTCCCATAACCTGACCCAAGTGCGTAACACCTTGGCTGGTGCCACAGACCCACCCTGGGGGGTAAGCCAGGGGGCAATGGGAGATCAGTTGATTTGGGAGTGAGGGGCGATGAGGGCCATGACCGGGCTGAAATTCAGCACTGAGATGGAAAAAAAAAAGAAAAACAATTTTGGGAGGGATGCATGGATGGAAGTACAACCTTTGAGAGTGGTGCAGGGGTACAAGTACACATTTTGGGAGGAGAACAGGGATGCAAGTACACTTTTTGTGAGGGGAGCAGGGGTGGAAGCACAAATTTTGGGAGAGATACAGTGGTGCAAGTACAATTTTTGGGGGTGTAGGTGCACATTTTTGGGAGAGGTGCTGGAGTGCAAGTAAAAAGCTTTGAAAGGGGTGAGGGTACAAGTACAAATTTGGGGAAGGGGCAAGTACACATTTTGGGAAGGGTGCATGGATGCAAGTACAAATTTTGGGAGGGATGCCACGGTGCAAGTACAAATTTTGGGAAGGGTGCTGTGGTGAAAGTACAAATTTTGGGAAGGGTGCAGGGCTGCAAATACAAATCTTGGGAAGGGTGCAGGTCTGTAATTACAAATTTTGGGACAGGTTCAGTGGTTCAAGTACAAACTTTGGGAAGAGTGCAGGGCTGCAAATACAAATTCTGGGAGGGATGCATGGATGGAAGTACAACCTTTGAGAGTGGTGCAGGGGTACAAGTACAATTTTTGGGAGGGGTGTAGGGATGCAAGCACACATTTTATGAGGGCAGCAGGTGTTCAAACACAAATTTTGGGAGAGATACAGGGGTGCTAGTAGAAATTTTGGGGGTGTAGGTGCACATTTTTGGGAGAGGTGCTAGAGTGCAAGTAAAAGGTTTTGGAAGGGGTGAGAGTACAAGTACACAGTTTGGGAATGGTGCATGGATGCAAGTAGAAATTTTGGGAGGGGTGCAGTGGTGCAAGTACACATTTTGGGAGGAGTGCAGTGGTGGAAGTACAAATTCTGGGAGGGGTGCAGGGCTGCAAATACAAATTTTGGGAGTGGTGCAAGTACAAATTTTGAGAAGAGTGCAGGGCTGCAAGTACAAATGTTTGGAGGGGTGCAGGGCTGTAAATACAAATTTTGGACAAGGTGCAGGGCTGCAAGTACAAATTGTTGAGGGTGCAGTGGTGCAAGTAAAATTTTTTGGGGTGGTGCAGTGGTGCAAGTACAAATTTTGTGAAGGTGCAGGGCTGAAAATACAAATTTTGGGAGGGATGCATGGATGGAAGTACAACTTTTGAGAGTGGTGCAGGGGTACAAGTACAAATTTTGGGAGGAGTGGAAGGCTGCAAATACAAATTTTGGGAGGGATGCATGGATGGAAGGACAACTTCTGAGAGTGGTGCAGGGGTACAAGTACAATTTTTTGGGGGGTGCAGGGATGCAAGTACAAATTTTGGGAGGGGTGCAGTGGTGCAAAAACAAATTATGGGAAGGGTGCAGTGGTGGAAGTATAAATTATGGGAGGGGTGCAGGGCTGCAAATACAAAATTTGAGTGGGATGCAGTGGTGCAAGTACACATTTTGGGAGGGGTGCAGGGCTGCAAATATACATTTGGGAGGGGTGCAGTGGTGGAAGTACAAATTTTGGGAGGGGGCAGGGCTGCAAATACAAGCTTTCTGAGGAGTGCAGTGGTGGAAGTACAAATTCTGGGAGGGGTGCAATGGTGCAAGTACAAATTTTGAGAGGAGTGTAGGGCTGTAAATACAAATTTTTGGAGGGGTGCAGGGCTGCAAATACAAATTTTGGACAGGGTGCAGGGCTGCAAATACAAATTGTTTTGGGGGTGCAGTGGTGCAAATACAATTTTTTGGGGGGCAGTGCAGTGGTGCATGTACAAATTTTGTGAAGGTGCAGGCTGCAAATACAAAATTTGGGAGGGGGTTCAGAGTTGCACACACAAATTTTGGTGGGGGCAATGGTGCAAATACAAATTCTGGGAAGGCTGCAGGGCTATAAATGTTGTACGGTGGCTGCTCAGGGACATGCTCGCTTGCAGAGATACAGCTTACAATTTTCTCTCTGTTGAAACCTTGCACTAGTTATAAAAAATAATGCCTGTGCAAGGTTTGTTTTATGAGGGTTTTTCACACACCCTTGGTGTGTGATAATCTCATAAACCGCTAGAAAATTCGCTCTCAGGTTTTATGGATTATCACACACCTTGGGTGGGTGAAAAATCCTCATAACACTCACCCGCACAGGCCTTATTCTCTGTATAATAACTGGTTACCCCCTATATCAACTCGCTTCGGACAGTTTTCAAAAGCAGCAATAACCCGGTATGGCATCACACCAAGTTATTAGAGTTTTTGCAGGCTCGTGCTCCACCATCTTGCTTACTCACTACAAGCAGGAAAAAAACCCTTTCATGGCACGACTTTCCCTAACTTTCGAAACTGTATCATACAACACTGACCTTTCTGTCACACACAGATGCCTCTGTTGTTTACACAGGTTCTTCTACCTAGGTTAAAGAAACGTCTTTGACGTCTTTTCCCCCCGTTCCCTTAATGTTTATCCTGCACTGTCACCCTGGATCCCATGGCAACCAGAGTGACCTAAAATGCAAGCGGTGACCAAGAGACACATGGGGACATTACAAAAATGTTTATTGTGGTTTCAAAATACATGTAGTTAAGTTTTTACCACATTGAAAGTTAAAGACAAGTGTTATGTTTTGACAGATGACAACTTTTCCAGAGAGATCACAACTTCACCTGGGCCAATAAAATCCAAAACGAGCAGTATCTGGTGAAAGCCAAACACCTGCACCATTTATTATAAAAAATAAACCATATGCAGGTCTGTATCCTAAGGTTTTTATATGCCCTCAGTGTGTGATAATGTCATAAACCCCTTGGTTTTCACTCTCAAGGTTAATGAAAACTCAGAACACACACCTGCATATGCATTATTTTTCATATAATTAATGGGTTTCCCTTTTTTTCATAGGGAAACCATGGCGTGATTTGCTGTAATGAAGGAGTGCTCATTATGGCAAACACGTGCATGGTTTCCTTCACTCTGCACATGCGTGCACCACAGTTCATCACTTCCCCACTGTTCGCATGATCGACACCTGCCTGGAAAGGCAACCACCAGTAGAACTTGGCGGTAAGTTTTTTTTTTTTTTAAATAGCTAATTTGTAACTCAAGGAGCTAAAAGAAAACATAAAACATTTTAAAAATGCTGGACAGCACAAATATGGGGAGTGGAGAAAAATGGAACTGGGGCGCTGCCGCACCGGAACAGCTGGTATTTTATATAATTGCTGTGGTGGAAAAGGGAAACCCAGCAGTTATATAAAATAAAATAAAATAGGGGGTGGTGTGTGTAAACTTGAAGTTTACACACACCCTCGGTGTTAGATGCCTTAATAAACCCCTCGATCTGCCAGCCTGGTGGTGCTGAGGACTGAGCCACTGGATGCCTTACCTCGCATCGTGCTGGTGACCCATGTTCAGGAACAGACATGGGCCGTCGGGGTTGGCAGGGAGGAGAAGGATTGAGCGTCCTCAGGACTGTTCTCCTTCTCCTGGGAGGGGGATTAGCAGTGCTCGCCGATTGCCCGCCCCCTAGCAGAGGCTGGGAGGTGGCACATCAGTGCTGGAGACTGTGGGGAGAGACTGTGGCAGGTGCTTGGAAGGGGTGCACACAGGTGCGTGCGCACTATCACTGCTGGTGCCATTGCACGCCGCAGTCTCTTTGGGGAAGCAAGGAAAAAAGTGAAAAGAGAGTCCTCTGCAGGAATTACAACAGTCTCCCACCGTAACGGCCTGGGAAGGCACCTCCCCGAACACTATATCTGGTCTGGTGGGTCGAGTCACTCCCCACCCCCTGCCACAAAGGAGTAAGTCATTGGGGTCAAGGGAGGGTCTCATACCCGTGCCCGCGCTGGGGACATCAGATGTGTAGCAGAGACTCGGGAGAAAGGAATAACTGTAAAAAAAAACTCGAGCTTCGCTCTTGGGCTTTATGTAGCATCTAACATCTCAGCGGGGTGTAAACTTCCTGTTACATACACCACTCCATACTTTATTTTATTTTTAATGTCTTCTGGTATATTTAGTACTGTCTGAAGCGACAACTGATTTTTGCCATTTCATTATCTGATGTACTATGTGTATGCAAAGCTGCCAGGACATTGAGGAAAATTATATAATTCTTGCTTAAATGACATCAGTACTCGCCCAAGATTAAGCCAGCTGGTGTGAAAAAGTCTAAGGGCCTTTTTGTGAAGCCATCAAATAAGAAAGACAATAAAATTGCATTTATATATCAGAAACGGCAATTCTTGCAGCTTATTTGTACTACATAAGGCTTTGTTGTCCTTGTAGTAGGAAAAGGGGTTCTTTTTTTTTTTTCTGCTTATTTCTGCCCTATCCCTGGCCCTGGTCGGCCCTCGTCTGGCCACCATCCATCACCTCCATTCCTTCAGGCCCTCACCACTGTAACCCCCATGGCTTACCCCCCATAGTGGGGCAGCAGATCCCCCCACCCGCCGACAGAATCTAGTTTCGGGGTGTTACATCCGGAGATGGAGCACAATGGGAATGGCCATCAAGCTGCAATGACCAGCCACCAGAGTCTTTTCTTGTGTTTTTTTCTTCCTCTTGTGGGAGTCAGGTGTGCAATGATGCCTGAGGCGGGCACTCACACACACCTGCACGTTGCCCCACCAAGCATCTTTTTTTTTCTCAATTGTTTAACCAGGAGTAGCACACTAAGCTGAAAGCTTGTTTACAAGTATGACCTGGGAGCACAGGGAAGTTAAGTGACTTGCTCAGGGTCACACAGTATGCAAGTGGGAGCTGTGGAATTCAAACCCAGGTCTCCAAATTTGCAGCTCAAAGCCTTAAACCACGTCACTACACTGCCTCCCATGCTCTCGCCCCAGTTGTTTTGCAGCAGTGTAGAGCCGAGCCCCAGCCTCTGCTAGGGGTCAGGCATGCGCCAACTGCAGGTTACCCCCCCTCCGCAGAGATGGAGAGCAGTCTCTTGGATGCTTGATCCATCTCCTCCCTGCTGTCCCCCAGCAGCCCGTGCTTGTTCCCTAAGGCAGGTCGCCGGCACGGTGTGAGGTTTGGCATCCAGTGCCTCAGCCCTCAGCGCCACCAGGCTGGCTAAAAGGGTTAATTTTTTAAATATATTTGCATTTGATCTTTAAATAAAAAAGTACAGTAACATTTTTATTAAAATTATTCACTTGCCTCCCTTCTCTCGGTATACTGCAGAGTTAGTATAATCCAGCTGTTTACCAATGTCATGGGCTAAAAGCATGGTCTGAGTTGGGGTTGCAGCATGAAGTAAATTATATAGTGAAATCGGGAAAAACAGTTTTTTGTGTGTGTTGCAAACTGAACAAATTACATTATTTAATGTCTCATGGGGAGGGGTTATCGGAGCATCCGCAACAGCAGACATGCTATTTAGAGTGTGTGACAGGACAGGAAAGGAGATGCTGTGAGACAGAGATCCTGATATTCATAAGCAGCCAGTTGCGCTGTGCAAAACACAGGGCTGCACACAACATACTGCATGTTCATCAGGGAGACATATCCATACAGGCAGCACACCCTGTCTGGTGTGCACTATCTCTCTAATATTCACAGAGATAGTACACGCCTATCTCTATGAATGCTGGGCTATGGTAGCACCCCACAAAGTGCATATGCAAGGCACGTTACAGCTTCTGCCAGCAACAGACACCCAGGAGCAAATGGGAATAGCACATCACAAACAGGACAGTGCCTTTGCTCCTGGATTCCATATTTAGAGGCCAAAATACTAATGACCACATATTTCATACTATGTGCAAAGGGGCCATTTGCATGTCTTTATGTGGCCATTAGCATCTCTGTGCAATTCCACCATGCAAAAGTGTGCAAAGGCATAAGCACGTAGCTTCATCACTGCCCCCACCCTCACCTGATCTCTGAACAATAACCTATGCATCCCTGGCAGTTTAGTGGCCCCCCGACTGGATCCCTGATAAGATTTACAAAATTCCCTGGTAGTCCAGTGGTACCTCATTCTCACCCTGATCTTATTATACTGCATTGTAGACCCATCAGCCCCTCCCCAGCCCACCCATTATCCTCCTCCTCGTCCAGCATTGACCCAGCCTACAAAAGCCCATCCAGGAACACATTTAGAATGATAGACAGTGAACGGTACAGACCCACCTGTCACCATTTCGGATGACCGCTGTCTGAATGATGGGGACCAAGCGTGTGCATACTGTAGAAACTTCTACAGTATGTGCATGCTCAATCTCTGTCATTCAGATGGTGACTAAGTTGGTGAGAAGAGGGTTTGTGCCAGTCACTGTCAACAGTTCTGCTTGCAATCCTGGCAGCTTTTTGTAAGGTGAGTAGGTGTCAGATGTACAATGTAATATAATAGAGATCAGGACAGAAGAGGGTATGACTGGACAACCTGGTAATTTCATCATATCATATTGGGATTGGGGGGAAGGGTACCACTGGACTACCAGTGGAATTTTGGCATATCATATTGGGGATCAAGCAGGAAGTGGTACCATTGAACTACCAAGGAATTTTAGCATATCAGATTTGGGATTGGGCTGGAGGGTGCACAACTGGACTACCAATGAATTTCTGTACATCATATTGGGGATCAGGTGGCAGGGTACCACTGGACTACTAGGGAATTTTAGTATATCATATTAGGGATCAGGTGGGAGCGGGGTACAAATAGATTACCATGGAATTTTAGTATGTCATCGTGGGGATCAAGAGGGAGGAGATACCAAGAGGCTGATGGGAATTTTGACATTATATTTGGGATCGGGGCAGGAGGAGTAGCGTATTTCTAGCACACGTGCTATGGGGGGGGCAGTGTGTGGATAGGCACAAGATTTTGGAAGCAGTAAATAGCATTACTTGGCAGCCTTTTAGCATTTCCAAAATACTCCAAATATACCAATTGATCCTGAGTGCAAGAGGGTACCCTTGTTTGCATGGACAAAGTGGTGTACTTGGCACACTTGTGCTATAAACTAAGCCCTGTGCTGTGGGTCCCCGTTGAATATGGCCTCTGCCCTGTTTAGACATGCTCTGTCCAATTAGCATGGCACTATTCATGTTACTCCCATGCTAATCTTCTGGTTATGGAGGCCAGAATGTTTACATTGGTGTGCACGCAATGGTGGAACTATACGTTATGAGCCTCAGTAGCTATGGGGCCCCTTGAGTCCACATTTTAAAAAGTGCCCTCCTTTCCCATTATAGGAGGCAGTAGTGGTTAAAAGCACTGAGCTGCAAACATGGAGATGTGGGTTTGAATCCCACAGCCCCCACTTGCTTACTGTGTGACCCTGAGCAAGTTACTTGACTTCCTTGTGCTCCCAGGTAGCACCAGGAAACAAGCTTTGGCTTAGTGTGCCTTTCCTGGTTAAACAATTTCCCTTTCCCTTCCCATAAGTTAATGGCAGTGATGCAAGACTTACAGAGGCTCACCCCAAAGTTATGTGGGCTGAGACAGGTCAAGCCTGTCTCCTGAAATTCCAACACTACACCCATGAAAGCACAACTGTACCTTGTAAGAGGTAAGTATCCTCTGCGTGTTGACTGGTTGCTGGAATTCTAGTGCTTTATAATGTTCATTATATCAAGTGCCCATTATATCCAGAGGAGCTGGAGCCTATATGCTAGGTGCTTCTGTGTGTGAGCAGGGAAGGAATCTACTGTAAAATTAAAGCAGTAGTGCAATAACATTCGCAAAATATTTGACCCTATCTTTTTTCGCTATCAAACATTCCAAGTATCTACCAATTTTATTTGGTGTTAAAAATCTACTTGTTCCACCAAAATGTGAGTATTTTATAAACGTTTTCATTTAGTTTTTTTCTCAAGAAAAAAAAGCTGGCCACTGCATGTTAGCTTAGAAACAGCACTGTAGACTTGACAAGGATTATGGTTGCGAATGTGTGAAAAAAATCTCATGGTGCACAGCAAAGGATGTATCTAGAAAGGTAGATTTGAAAGGCATGCTAATATTTTTTTATTAACTGCAGCTGAAACTAGCTTTTTTGAAAATATTTTTGTTGCACTACTGCTTTAAGAGATTACTCAAAATTCTGCCTAGCATAGTAGCACATATGTCTCTGCATTTTGTGTGTTTATTGAAAGTCATTTTACTGCCAGGGAAAATCAGTTTTTTATGGAATTTACTGCAGAACAGAATAAGAAAATAGTAACTCTAGTGGATGGTTGTTGAGGTGCCAGCCAGAACAGTAAAAGCACAAGAACTGTTACTTCCTCACCAGCTCTGCAATCTTGCCTGCCCCTTCTAAAACAATCATTTGAAATGCCTATAAAAAGCATCACAGTTTCCGTTATAAGCAAAGCTTCATCTTTTCTTCTGTCCTTTTCTTTTTTTTTCATGTCAGGGTGGTCAACCTGACATATCTCATTGCTTGCTTTACTATCCCTTTTCTCAAACCCCCCTTACGGTGCACCAGATAGGGCTGAGTGCAGTGTAAAGCACGCTCTCTAGTGGAAGATATGTCCAAACATGAGTAGTGCTTTACTTTTAAATAGTGAAATCACTCCTGAGTTTGTGTTCCCAGTTTAGCAGTAGTGCCCAGAGCAAAACAGAAGTGTCTAGATAAAGAATAAAACATTCATGTACAAAGAAAACAGCCCAGAGATGTTGTAACCAGGCTGATAAATAAAAGAAATAGCCAAAGGTTGGAAATGGGTTTAGGAAAGGCCCAAACTAAATGTTTTGCTGATGGCTGCACATTTCAGCCATTGGAGCAATAAAGGAAATTGCTGCATAGTGGCAGGGGCTGCTAAAGGAGCTTAGTAAGAGCCCTTGCAAGGTTTAAAGGAAAACTCCATGTTAAAATCAGAAAAAGATATGTAGTAGTCTTTTTTTTCTGTGTTCTAACCAGTTCCCAGTGTTTTCTTTTCCTCTGGCTGTGAGATATGTTTTTTCTAACTTTCCCTAACTGTTTTATTGCCCTTGGCGGTTGCCATTCTGGTTTCTGTTATGGCCCCTAGTCTTCCCAGAGTGCCCTTTGGTGTGATGTCTAATTGCCCCTGCAGGAAGCCAGTGTCTTGTTACAGGGTCTGTCACAGCTCAGCCACAGAGAAAATACTTCATCCAAAGAAGACACACTGCTAGATTTTGGGTGAGTGTAATCATTATTATTTTTTGATATTGTACCTTGTCCTGCTATGTTCTGCTGTGTGTGTGTGTGTGTGTGTGTGTGTATTTGAATCATGTCACTGTTTACTCTATTCCTCTCAGTCACTTTCAGTTTTTGCACCGGTACTAGGTAGCAAAAATTGAACATCACCTTACAGATTGTAACATAGCAGGACAAGGTACTAATATCACAAAATAATGATGATTACACTCACCCAAAATGTAGCAGTGTGACTTCTCTGAAAGAAGTATTATCCTTGTGGCTGAGCTGTGACAGACCCTGCTAAATCTAAGGGCATAGCTACATCATTGTCACATGAGCCAGGGTGCATCGTAGGAGAAAGAAAGCCAATAAACCTATTTATGATGGAGATCCCCAGGTGTTATAAAACTACTATACAGCTAGCAGGCTAATTTAGGAAAAACACCTTATAGCAGACAGAGGGAAGGACACACTAGGACTTAACATACATATCAAAACACTCTACTTAACATATGTTTTTGCATATTCTGGGTGGACTTCTCCTTTAAGTAAAATGGCAGCATTTCTAAACAAAATGAGGGCTAACATGGTTCTTAGGTTACTACAAGAAAAGAAAAAAAAGAGTGGTAATTCCTGAAATAAGGATACAGGTCTCCTAAGCTGGCAGAAGAAGGGATATGAAGAGCACACCCTCTAGCTCCCATTCTCTTTGCCAAAACAGAGACACCTGAAAACCAGAAAGAGTAATGATGCTGTAATTACCTGTGGGTTTCCCTGCATTTCTTGCTATAGGGCTGGCTGCCCACAAAATGGCTGGTTTTAAAGATGCAGGCTTCAGTGACATCGGAACAAGGGAGATACTTGCTTCCAAATGAGTCCCATTTAAGCCTAAAAGAGCTATTATTGATCCCTACCTGTAGGTATTTTTAAACTAAAGTCTATTATCAGGTAAAGGAGTATAGGGACTTGGAAAAGCATGAAATAAAATGCATTTATTCTGTAAAATAAAAGAATAAAAGCATAATTGTTTCCTTGATGTTGGTCACCTGGCCATGATGTCATCAGCCATAAGGCTATAAAAACTCACCACTAGAGGGATGTTTAGAGAGGGGTAGGCCAGTGAGCTGCTTGTCTTGCAGGAGGAAGGTGTGTTTGCTTTCACACCAGTGAATTGGTTTAAAAAAGTGGTAAAATTAAGAGAAGAAGTGACTAAGGAAGAGTCATCTTCAGAGTTTTGTTTATTTTGGTGTGTTGACTAACATCTTGTTTATTTTTTCATTTCTGTAAATATTAATTTTATTTGATTTTGAATAAAAAATCATAAATGCATTCGTATGTTTATTTTATGCATCATACCTCCTACCTAAGTGTCTGTTATTCCAACACCGTAACACTGGTGTCAGAAGTAGGATTCTGATGGTGTCGAGACTGCTTGGGAGGCACCATTAGTGGGTACTGGATCTAGTGCCCAGCAGATGTAAAAGAGGCAGGGGAAGGTCATTCACTTGACAAGGGCAATGGCTGAGAAGACAGGTGTGCAACCTGGACCTGGCTTAGATTTCAGCATAAAGCCGAAGGTGAGGAAGACTGAAGAGGAGTCTGAGGAGTAGGAAGAGCAGGACACGAAGAAAATGGAAGCACCAGAGGATACCAGTGAGCTTCTGAAGTGGCTGTGCATCCAACAGCAGGAGATGGATCGACAGCAGCAGGAGGATAGACGGCAGCGAGATGAGGATCGGCGGCGACAGGAGGTGAAGTGGACAGACACTATTAAGGCAATCCAGGCCTTAATACCAGGGCAACCTGATCACATGGTACCTAAAGACATTAAGCTAACAAAATTAACTGACTATAACATAGAGGGGTACCTTACTAAGTTCGAACATATTGCTCTCGCATGTACATGGCCGCGGGACCAGTGGGTAATAAGACTTGTGCCATATCTTTTTGGACGTGACCAGCTGGTCTATAGTCAATTAATTGGACCAGACGCCATAGTATATGATTGGGTTAAGGAAGAAATATTGCGTCGGTATGACATTAATACTGAAATGTACCGGCAGCGTTTTCGGTCACTGAGGATGTCTTATTCTGATGCCCCGAGAGAAACTTTTGCTAAGTTAAAAGACTATTGTAATAAGTGGTTACAACCGGCAACAAAAACTGTGGACCAAATTCTGGAGGCTATTGTGATCGAGCAGTTTGTACAGATTCTACCCCAGGATGTACAAGCGTGGATGAGGGAGCACAAGCCAGAGACTGCAGTGAAAACCATCCAGCTTGCTGAGGACTACCTGGCTGCCAGGA
The DNA here is from genome assembly GCA_016271365.2 of Neoceratodus forsteri. Lineage (NCBI taxonomy): Eukaryota > Metazoa > Chordata > Ceratodontiformes > Ceratodontidae > Neoceratodus > Neoceratodus forsteri. Next base: position 361,105,937 of record JADMNL010000023.1, on the reverse strand, counting down.
CCTCAAGACCCAGAGGACAGAATGTGGCACCCAGACCTGTGGAGCTGGTAAGATCTTTCAGTTTTACACCACAGAGACAGGCTAATTATGTAAGAAGAGACAGAGGGGGGGAAGGGTACCCTATTCTGAGATTATATGCCACAGATGTTTGGGAAAAGGGCATATTGTTTGGAATTGTCCTAACAAAAGATCAGAAGCTGCCCATTTAGCCTTGGCCAATACTGAATATGTCACCATTGTGGGGATTGGACAACATCAGACTTTGGGCCTGCTGGACTCGGGCAGCAAACAGACATTGATGAGAGCAGATCTGCTGCCTACTACTGAATATACCCAGGCTGATACAACTGTAATATGTGTCCACGGTGATGTTCATCAATACCACACTGCCAGGGCTGAAGTGACTGTTAACAACCAGCAGCACTGCATGAATGTGGGATTGGTACCAAAACTACCTGTACCAGTAATCATAGGGCAAGACTTTCGCCATTTTTCTACCCTAATGAGTACCCAACATGCTACCAATGAACTTGTGACTGTTACCACCAGGTCCCAAGCTAAACAGGCCCAATTAACCCAGCTGTTTCCCTTTGAAGAGGACTTGTTTGACAGCCCAGGGAAAACCAAAAAGACCAGGAAACAAAGAAGAAGAGAGAAAAAGGTTATGGCTGGAAACTAAACAGGCTGGTAGCTCTGAGGTTGCACCAGGTCTGATCAGCTGTGATTTAAAAAAAGAACAGTTGGCTGATGCATCTTTAAAACCTTTTTTTCACAAGTCTAGGAAAAAGTAAAAGAAGGACTGCCTCATTTTGTGTTGAAAAATGGGTTATTATACCGTAACTGTGTTAATCCAGTAACTCAAGATTGTGTAGAATAGCTTATGGTTCCTAATGTATACAGAGAAAAACTGATGCAATTAGCACATGACCTACCCATGGCAGGCCACGAGGGAAGGGATAGAACCCTTGGGTGCATAACCTGTAGATTTTTCTGGCCTGGCATTCATAAGGATGTAGCAGCTTATTGCCAAGCATGTCCCCAGTGCCAATTGGTTGCTCAAGGTGGGAAAGCAGATAAGGTACCCCTGCAACCTATTCTATATGTTATCACTCCCTTTGAGCACATTGCAATGGACATAGTTGGGCCCCTGACAACCTGTTCAAAAGGCAATAGGTTTATTTTGGTTGTCTGTGATTACGCTACCAGATACCCTGAGACTATACCCTTACGTACTGCAAAGGCTCTCCTCGGATTGCCAAGGAATTGGCCAAAATTTTTAGTAGGGTGGGTATCCCTCAGGAGATCCTGACTGACAGAGGAAATAACTTTACTTCTGAATTGTTAAAGGAATTGTACAAACTTCTGGGTGTATCAGCAGTATGAACCTTCCCCTATCATCCCCAAACGGATAGCCTTGTAGAACGTTTCAACAAAACCTTGAAAACTATGTTAAAAAAGTATGTGCAGGAAGAAGGGCGTGATTGGGACAGGTTTCTTCCCTACCTTCTTTTTGCATATAGGGAGGTACCCCAGGCTACAACAGGTTTTTCCCCATTCACGCTATTGTATGGTAGGAATCCCCGTGGCCCCCCTGGATGTTGTGAAAGAGCATTGGGAGGAAGGTAGAAATGTGGGACTTACTAACATATTGGACTACATGACTTCTTTAAGAGAAAAGTTGGTGAGGTTTGTCACCATGGCACATCAGAATGTTTCCAGTAACCAGTCAGAACAGAAAATGTGGTACGATGTAGGATTAAAGGAGAAATGTTTTAACCCAGGAGAACAAGTACTGTTACGTTTGCCATCAACAGAAAACAAACTGTTGATGAAATGGCAGGGTCCATTTAAGGTAACATGCCAAACAGGGGTGGTAAATTTTGAGATCGAGATGCCAGGGAGGCGGCCCCAGAAACAGGCTTATCATGCCAACTTGCTGTGTAGGTGGTTAGAAAAACCAGCCCCCCCCGCTGTATTTATTCACCCTGAACAGGTGCACACTGAGTTGGATGTTGCTTGTGAACTATTAGATCCTTCTCAAGAGAAGCAGAATGTACAGATCAGTCCTGAGTTAGACCCTGAACAGAGCAGAGAGGTACATGACTTGCTACGGTACTATCAGCACACCTTCACAAACACACAAGGTCGAGCCAAAGGGGTGGTTCATAGCATAAAAGTCATACAATCAAAACCCATACATCAAAAACCGTATAGGTTACCTGAAAGGATGAGGTCAGAGGTCATAGATGAGATATGAAAAATTGAATATCTGGGAGTGATAGTGCCTTCACAAAGTGCCTGGTCTTCACCCATGGTTATGGTCCCAAAAAAGGAAGGCGGTCTAAGGCTATGTTTAGATTTTAGGAAAATCAATGCCATCTCATCCTTTGATGGGTACCCCATGCCCAGAATTGATGATTTGCTGGATAAAATAGGAACAGCTAGATACATCAGCACACTAGACTTGACAAAAGGGTATCGGCAAATACCCTTGACATTAGATGCACAGGAACTGACTGCCTTTTGCACTCCCATTGGTCTATATCAGTTTACAACAATGCCATTCGGTCTTCATGGTGCCCCTGCCACATTTCAGAGGTACATGGACCACATTCTTAAGACAACATACACAGTACAGTGCTGCATATTTGGATGATGTTGTTATCTTTAGTCCAGACTGGCAAACCCATTTGACAAATCTAAGTGCAGTCATACAAGTCATTGTTGATGCAGGACTGACCATTAACCCAGCAAAATGTTCCCCAGCAACCACTGAAGTGAAGTATCTAGGGTTTGTAATAGGACATGGGTCAGTAAAACCAGAAAACAGTAAGGTAGAGGCTGTTGCAAATAGCCATATTCCCACACCATAACACTGGTGTCAGAAGTGGGATTCAAACCCATCCCTCCGCGGGTAACCATGTCTGTTAATTACAAGTGGAGTCCCGAAGGTTTTTATGGAATCATTTGCCTCATAGTGAGTTTAAAATAATTAGCATGGTTTCATTTTTAAACAGGTCTCCCCCAGCGCCCTTTCCTGTAAAGGATGAAAATCAGAACACAACCTTTGGCTTTTAAAAATCCATTCTTAACATCATTATTATTTCATGAACATTTCAACAGACATCAGGATGTGTGTCTGCGATGCAAGGTATCTATGTATTGCCAATAATCCCACTCTGATTTCACGTGTGGGTGAGGCAAAGGAATAACAAGTAACAGATTATATGATTGGAATCCAATGCAGCCTTTAGTAATCAGGACAGATTTCAATTTTTTATTCACTTAAAAATAACTGTAAATGCTAAATGTACTGGATCATTTTGATATTTACTATAAGAAAAAAAATGGTTTACCTTGGTGGTAATGTTTCTTCCTCTGTTTATTTTTTTAATTTAGACTGTTTTTACTCTTAGATTTCCAAAGTCTTTGTTGCCTTATTTTTGTCCCTGGCTGTGCTTTTGATTATCTGGAATGCATTGGCTGTCAGTGTACATCCAAGCCGGCTCTGTGCTTTCATTTGCAGTGCTGCAGTCTACAGTGTCTGAACTGAGATCAGATTACCTAGATTGCTTCAAAAACAGCAAGCTGTAGCCCATTTCCTGCGATATCACTGGGCCTTCCCCTTGTTGTGACATCATGTGCCTGCCTCTCTCTCGCTCTCTCTCCCCCCCCCCCCCCGGCTCCAGCTGCACAAGGTCGCTTCTCAGTAGCCCCATTCCCCACATCCTTTGAGAGATGAAGAGAAGCCTGCCCAGCCCATTTTGAACATAGCAAACAAAGAGCAATTCAGGAGAGACCTCCAAAGCAGGCACCGGCAGTAGTACAATGTTTTTCACATCTGTCAGACAGCCACTAATTTTATTTTTTAATTTTTTATTTTATTTATTTTTGGATTACAATACCTTTGAGCCAGAGGCTCTTTTACAAAGGTTGGATGTCAGGTAACAGACAGATGCAGACAATATTGAGTTACAAAAAACAGATATGAGAACGGCGTAAACAGTGCATTGTTTTCAGGATACGGTACAAACTTAGGAACAAATCAGAATTAGATAATTCAGTCAGTCAGTCAGAGGCTATGTCATGCCAAGGTAAGGTGCAGTCTAAGGTCAGTACAAAAATAAGCAAATTCAACCAGGCAGAGGCAATGACAAGAAAGGGGGCAGGGATTACAGATGAGCATAAAAGCAGAGGCAGAAGAGACAGAGGCAGGTGTGACATTGAAAATTAAGGTTAGCGAGGTAAACGAGTGGTACTTAGTGTGAACCTGGTGGGCAGCGGATGGGGGAGTGGGGGGGATGGGTGGCAAGGTAGAGATCAGAGTGTGTGAAAACGGGGGCAGATAAGGGGTATGAGGAAAAGGAGACAGAAAGAAGGGCAAAGGAGGTGGGACAGGGGAAAGGGCTTAGTGTGAGGGAGGACACCAGAAGAGCAGGGACAGAGATGGAGGAGGGCCAGGGAGTGAGGAAGGCGTGGGTGGGGGGATGGGTGTAACAGGAGAGAGAGAGAGGGAGCAGGGTGATGGAGGTAAAGCAAGCAGTATTAGGGGCAAGAGGAATGGGAGAGAGTAGAGGGAAGTGCTGGAAGGCCTAGCTTCTCATCAGTGCTCATGACTGGTTTCACAGTAGGTCTCTGTCCTTGAGAACCCAATTAAATCATCATTTGAAGAAGAAGGTATGGAGTAACTCTGAACCGGAAGACACTGGACTGAACAGTGCAGTTCTTTAAGTATGATATTGAAAGTTCATGCCTTTCTTCTTCACCACAGGTCCTACACTTGGACTCCAGTGTGGCCAACCCACATCCCACCCAGCAGCATGCGCTGGACTCCGCCGCAGACAGAGACTGAGCCTTCACTACATGGAAAACTGAAGTAACAGGTCCGGTCAGGGCACTGTGAGAAAGAATACCTCCGAAACAGGTCTGAAATCAAACTCTTTAAGTAACAACAAGACAACTCCACAAGCCACAGCAACGCAGCATCCTCCTGCCAACCCAGACAAGTAGCTGCCGTGCACTTCTGGAATTACATATACAGGTGCCCAGCCTCTCTAGTTCAGAATCTGATGTGACTCCAGTAATTCTTGTACCATTGCCATTCCACCACCATCTCCCTGCTGAAGCACATGGACTCCATCCTCTCTGCCATGAATAAGGGGCACATCACCTCAGCCATCTTCGTCAACCTAGCAAAAGCGTTCAACATGGTATCTCACTCCCTCCTCCTGACTAACCTCGCCAGTGCAGGGCTCTCTAGTTTGGTCACCAGCTGGTTCAAATCATACCTAGTTGGCCAGATGCAGTCTGTCAGGATTAGAAACTCCACCTCTGCCCCTCTACCTGTATCCTCGGGTATACCCCAGGGCTCAGTCCTGGGGCCACTCCTGTTCTCTATCTTCCTAAATAACCTGCCCTCTGCCTGCCTGCACACCTCTATTCACATATATGCAGATGACATGGTGCTATATACATCTGGCCCCTCCTCTACTGATGTGGCTACCACTTTGCAGCAGGACTTCAACAGTGTCCAGTTTTGGTTTAGGTCCAATCATCTTCACCTAAATGCTAAGAAGACAGTCTCCATGACCTTCAGCACTAGGCAGAGACTCTCATAGCTTCCCCCCCCAGACCTACCGCACCCTAGATGGGACTTCATTGGAGGCCTGCACCTCCTTCAGATACCTAGGGGTCTTGCTTGACCAGCACCTCAACTTTTCTGTACACACTGATGACATCCACAAAAAACTCCACCCCAGACTGGGTGCTCTTTACCGTAACTGTGGCTGCATCTCACTGCCAGCACACTGTGCCATTGTACAGAAATGATTCTACCAATTTTTGACTATGGAGATGTGGTCTACAGTGCTGCCCCCAAGTCCACTCTGGCCAGACTGGACCCCCTCTTCCATTCCTTCTGTCGCTTCACCCTTGACTGTCCTTATTCCACCCATCACTGTACCCTCTACCAGGCCATGGGGCTACCTTTCCTTCAGGATTGCAGATCATCTCACTGCACTCGTCTTGCTGCCAAATTCTGGCTTCAGTCCCTGCCCTCCTACCTAACTTCGATCTTGTCCGCCTATGCACCACCAGCCTACGGGCTTAGACAAACCAACTCGCGTCTACTACATGTTCCCTTCAGGTCCACCTCAAAAGGCCAAGCAGCTTTTAGCTACTGTTTGCCCCAACTATGGACCTCATTCCCCCAAGACATTCAGCTAGCCTCTTCACCCCATCTCCTAAATGGTCTTCTCTCAACTCATCTCTCAACTCACTTCTCATCCACCTGCTTATGCATCTAATTCACCTTCCCAGCTAGGCCTATTACCCCCTTCCCAGACTCACTCTGTGCTACTCTTAATACATATCTACCACCACTGTTATGATATCTGCGCTTGTCTCACGTATAACCCCCCCCATGTTAGCGCATCATTGTAAATGCTGCGCAGTTTTGGTTGTATAATACTGCCAACTGTATACTGCCTTACTGTATTACTGTCATGATGTTTTACCATTTTTATATTATTTGTATCTCTATTGTTGTCACCATGTTTTACCAATTTTTGTACCACTGTATCCTTGATGTCCTCCTTATTCTTGTGTACTATCCCCAGGACGCATCTGGAATAGAGTGGCACTCTGCTCAGCATGCCTTTCTGGTAAAACTATTAAATAAATAAATAAATAAAATTTACTACTAATGGTGGTGGTGGGGCTTTTAAATACAGAACCCCAATAACTCCCCAAATCTGATAAATATATACTGTAATTCCAACACCACTCCCACCTAAGGAACTTGTGTGGCCCCAATGCCTGTCATCTGTAACATCTTTGTGTGATATGTAACCCCAATCCAGTTTCTAAGGTTAGAACAATCCAGAGCTTGCTTTAGGGGATGACCTAATGATTTGGTCTTGGAGCGAGCATAAATGTATATTTTTTTTATTCTTTTGGTAACTGGATAATGCCCACAGGGAATAAGCACTACCGAGTAAAGTGCAAGACCTCCTGATGACATAGGTTTTCCTGCGAAACCGGTAGAGGATCTGCCCAAGCTGCAGTGTTTGTTATTTGTATCACGTTGGAATATAAATAAAAGCCTTTTCATGTACTTTACTCAGTGGTGCTGGTATTTGCTGGGAATTGAATTCAAAAGATACCGAGCACACCAGGCAGATATTGAGCTGGAGATTGCTGGTCGCCACTGGGCACAAGGCCTGTTTACAGGGGCAACCGGAAGCATTGAGTAGGTCAAGTGACTTGTTCAGGGTCACACAGTGTGCTAGTGAAGGTTGTGGGATTCAAACCCAGGTCTGCTGGATGTGCTAAGCTCAATCACAGCTCATTGCTCTTACCTTTAGGCTATAGGCCTATGTGGGCCCAAGCTATATTATATATTTTTTTTGTACTTTCCAGTTGATTGAACAGCCATAAAGAGACCAGGCATACACCTGGTGAGGGGCACCTGTGTGATGGGAGGGCCACAGGCCCAGAGTAATGTGGTGTTCTGGATTCTGCCGTGTCTGGGATCGTCCCTTTGGCAGACACCCCAGTTTCCAAGTTTGGATCAAGTGGTAGCTGCCACCCAGCATAGCTCTATGGCAGGGCTGCTAGCTTGCTCTTCCTGTCCAGGTGGGATACAGAGTCCCTAGTTAATAACCTGAAGGCAGGCAGATAGAGCAGAGAGGCAACAAAACACCTAGGCCAACAAGAAAATAGAAACATAGAATTTATCGGCAGATAAGGACCGCTTGGCCCACCCGGTCTGCACATTTTGCTCTACCTACAATATCACCATAGACCCTATGTGATCTGGCACTCCCTTCCCCATTTCTTTTCACTAAGATCCCCTTATACCTGTCCCTTCCATTCTTGAACCGTATCATTACTTTCGCCCCACCACCTTGGCTGGTAGGCTATTCTACGAATCCTTTACCCTTTCTGTGAAAAATACTTCCTCACGTCCCTCTGGAACCTCCCTCCCTCTAACTTCATAGCATGTGCCCTTGCCCTTATAGATCTTTTATTCTGAAAAATACTTCCGTCCTGTGCCATATTCACCCCCTTAAGATATTTAAAGATTTCTATCATATCCCCCCTTTCCCTCCTCTCGGGGTGTACATGTTGAGTTCCCTCAATCTCTCCTTGCAGAGCTTATGATGTAAACCCCTCACCATTTTAGTTACTCTCCTCTGGACCGCCTCCATGCTATATCCTTCCATAGAGGTGGCCTCCAGAGCTGTGCACAGTATTCTAAGTCAGATGTTGCCAATGATCTATACAAAGACAACACTACCTCCCTCTTTCTGCTGGTGATCACTCTCCCTATGCATCCCAGCATCCTACTAGCCTTCCGAACTGCTTTGTCACATAGCCTGGCCAACTTTAGGTCCTCAAAGATTATTACCTCCCCACCAAAAAAACACACCATCTATTCTATGCCTGGTTTTCTGTGACCCAAATGCCTTATTTTACATATTTGTTTTGCATTAAAATTCAGCTACCATACTCTTGACCACTCTTTTAAGTCTTCTCAAGTCTCTGCTCATCCTTTCCACCCCACCTGGAGTACCCACCCGATTGCAGATTTTGGTGTCATCTGCAAACAGGTAGACCTTCCCCTCCACATCCTCTGCAATATCACTTATAAAGATATCAAAGAGGAATGGTCCCAGCAGCAATCCCTGGCTGAGGCACCCTGCTGGTCACACTCACCTCCTCTGAGTTTACCCCATGTTCTACCACCCCCTGCCACTTATCCCCCAACCAATTTTTACCCAGTTTATCACCTTTTTGACTCACTACTAGGCTACTCATTCTGTTGAAAAGTCTTCTGTGTGAAAATGAAGCAATGCCTTTCTAAAGTCTAGATAGGTCACATCTACCACTTCCACCCTGATCTGATTATTTGGTCACCCAATCAAAGAAATCTATCCGATTTGTTAGACATGACCTTCCACCCATTAATCCATGCTGTCTTGGGTCTTGCAACCCATCTGATTCAAGATATTCCACTATCCTCTCCTTCAGCTTTCCCACCACTGATGTGAGGATGACTGGTCTATAATTGCCAGCCTCCTCCCTGCTACTGCTTTTGTGGAGTGGGACTACATCTGTCCTCCTCCAGTCCTCCAGAGCCACACCTGTTTTGAGTGAGCAGTTGAAAAGTACTGTCGAAGGTACAACCAGTACCTCCTTGAGCGCCATCAATACCCTAGGATGCACCCCATCTGGTCCCATTGCTTTCTCCACCTTCTGATTAGCAAGTCCCTTTAGGACTCTCCCCGTTGAAAAAGGATTTGTGTCCATCTCTCTTCCTACAGAGTTCATTTTACTTTTTTGTGGCCCATCCCCTTCTCCGTCCACTGTGAACACTGAACAAAAATATTTGTTCAGGATGTCTGCCTTTTCCTTGGTCCCCTCAGCACTATCCCCCTCATCTTTTCTTAATCTTACAATCTCTCCCCTGGTCTTACTTTTTTCACTTCTATACCTATAAATGTCTTGTCCCCTCTCATTATCTCCTAGGCAATTTCCTTTTCAGTTTGTTCTTTTTGCTACTTCCTCTGCTTCTCTCTCTTTCTCCTGACACACTTATTTATTTATTTGCTTTTGGTGACCGGGTGGGTGCACTAGGCATAGAGATGCCTATTTTCAGGCACGACCCAGGAGGATACAAGAGAAAACAATACAGGAGCAGTACAATGTGATGCAGCACAAGGAAGTAAACAAAGGGAAATACAACAACTTAGCAATTGGGTGATATACAGAGTTAACACTGAAAAAATGTATACACAGAACAGTTAGAAAAAAAATCAAAAAATATAAACAAGTGCCAGCAAGTCAGTATAGGTACTAACCGGAGAGTACGAAATACAGTAAGTGCCATCACTAGGCCAAAAACGTAGAGAAGTAAAAAGAGGAGGAGGAGGGGCAATAGGAACAGGAAGAAAGGAGGTAGGAAGGATGAAGGCGTGCGGGGGAAGGGTAAGGAGGAGAGTGCAGTAATGACTTGGGTTAGAATGGAAGGAATGAATGAGCTAAGGAGGATGGAAGCAGGTGCAAGGATTTGAGGCCAATAGATATTCACGCTGGAGCTTCTTGAATCCAGCATGGGTAGGGGCTAGGCGAATAGTTTGAGGGATGGAATTCCAGTGCTTAGGGACCGTGTAAAAGAAAGCATGAGTACCCATAGTGGTTTTACATCTAGGGATGAAGAGAGGGGCATGGCCATTAGATCGGAGACCATAGGAGGGAGTATGAGAGTGTAGCAAGGAGGCGAAGTACTGGGGGAGGCCTGATCTAATTATACCGTCAATTAGAGAGCCATAGGACAGAAACCAGTGAGCAGCAGGGCTGGGCTATTTTAGGTCAGCATAAAGCTGACAATGATGTTTGAACCGAGGTGATGCAGAAGCATAGCAGAAGATGTTATTTTAGGCAGTATCCCATTTATGAAGGGAGGTCTTAGATGCCCCTAGGTAGGTGACTTAACCGTAAGCCAAGGCCAGGAGCAGTAGGCCTCGAGCTACAGCAAGCCTGGCTGATGGTGTGAGGGCATGTCTAGTATGGTAGGCACCTCCAATTTTAGCATTCACAGATTTGCAGGTGGCGGCGATAATGGAGGTCAAAATCCAAGGATTCATCAAGGAGAATGGCCAGATATTTGAGGGAGCTAGTTGTAACTACTGGGGAACCATTGGCACTAGATATTTGGAGGGCGTTGCTATTTGCTTTGATTCTAGCTGGAGAGCCGAAAAGCATGGAGTGAGTTTTGCTAGCATTAAGAGCAAGGTTATTTTCTGTTAGGCAGGACTGAATGTTTAAGAAGTCAACAGCTAGGGAGTGGTTAATATCCATGGTATTACTATCACTGCAGTAAATGACAAGGTCATCCACATACAGCAATGTTGAGCAAGCTGGGGCAAATGATGGGAGGTGATTTATAAAAACAGAAAAGTAGCGGGCTGAGTATAGAGCCTTGGGGAACTCCCACGAGTATAGGAGAAAGATTTGACTTGGCTGAGTAAAAGCTACAGCCTGCATCCAGTTGGATAGATAACTATTGAACCAGGCAGCTGTTTCAGTGGAGAAACCAAAAGAGCGGAGTTTTGTTAGGAGAAGGGCATGGTTAACAAGGTCAAGTGCCTTGGTTAAGTCAATGAAGACAGCGCCTGTCAAAAGACTGGATTCCATAGCAGCATACATGTCATTAGTAAGTTTTAGGATGGTAGTGGAAGAACTGTGGCCTTTTCAGAAGCCATGCTGGGAATCTGAGAGGAGGTTGTGCTCCTGAAGGTATGCTATAGTTTAGGTAGCCACTAATTTTCAAGTATTTTGCTGAGCATGGGGAGAATGGCAATAGGTCGGTAGTTAGACATGTCTTTAGGATCACGTTTCTTTAGGATGGGAGTAATTTTGGCTAGCTTCCAGATGTTGGGAACTATGCTGTGACATATTGATAAGTTAAAAATTTTAGTTAATGGGGAGGAAATCAGAGGGGCAGTGACTTTCCGTACTCGGGTTCCAGTCTATCAGCACCTGAGCCAGTGCTATCGGAGATGGAGAGTAGCAGCGTTAGGACTTCAGTTCTGGTAATGGACAGAAACCTGAACGATGGATGAGAAGGTGCCAATTCTGTGTCCATGGAACTAAAAATTGGGGGACCAGGGGGGAAAGAGGCTGAGTAGCCAGATAGGTCAGAGAAATGGCTGTTTAGTAAATTGGCTATAGTCACAGGATTATTACAATGCATGCCATTTAGCAGCATGTCATTAGTAGTGGAGGCTTTATTGGCTCCAAGGAGAGTTTTTATGAGAGACCAACATTTCTTGGCATCACCAGCAGATTTTGTTAATAGGTCCTTGTAGAATGAGCTTTTGGCGAGGTGAATATTCCTTTTGCAGGAATTTCTCTGAGCTCTATAAACGTTATAATCTGCCTGTAGTGATGAGGCCTTGAAACGCCACCAACTTTTATCCCTAGCCCTGAGTTGAGAAAGAAGATCTTTGGTGAGCCACTTAGTCTGTGTACCCCGTATACGGCATGTGACTCGGGGAGCATGGATATCCTGGAGACATCCAAACTTTGCAAGAAAGTAGTCAAGGGCTGACTCAGCATTAGAGGAGGCAAAGATGGGAGACCAGTCTATCATTGAGACATCATGCATAAAATGTGCCAGATTAAGATTAGCCAGATTGCGGAAGGTGATAAGTTTTGGAGGGGAAGATGGTGGTCTTACAGTGTGCCAGATGCAGAAAATTGGGGAGTGATCACTTATAGCATCTGCTAGGGTACCAGAAGCCACTATACTGTCGAGATGGTTCGTAAGGGCCCAATCAATTAGTGTACTGGAACGAAGTGGGGCCATAACCCTTGTAGGGTCAGTGATTAGTTGGTGGAGGTTATGGCCACGTACGATGGTTTGTAAGGACTGGCTAGCTTTACTAGACAAGTTTAGGTTTAGATCTCCCATTATGAGGATCCCTTTACATCCAACGGCTTTGTCCACCTGGGATAGAAGTTCCTTAAGACCAGCAATGCTATCAATAGGAGGGTTATATGAGCACACTATGTGCAGTTTCTTCGAGCCTAGTTGTAGGGTGGCATGAATAGCTTCACAGTGCGAGAGGGTGAGAGAGACATTATGGTGTAGTGATAGGTGAGGTTTAAAGAGGATTGCAACACCACCACCATGTTTAGATGTGGGCCTATCTTGCCGAAGTATATTGTAGTTTGGTAACATGCACAGGTGATCAGGGATGGAGGGTTTGACCCAGATTTCAGACAGACACAAGATGTCAGGGTTATATCGAGTAGCCCATGCCTCTAGTTTGGTTAAGTTATGAGGAAGACTCCTGATGTTTAGGTGAACAATACGCAGCCCTTTAAAATCTTGCCAAGCTGAATCATTGTGGGAGATGCTACCTGCAGGTCCTGGATTGAGTTCAATATCTCCTGCTAACATAAGTGACAGGAGGAGCAGGTACCACAGTTTATGACTTTATTTATTTATTTATTTATTTAGTTTTTGTTGACCAGGTAAGTGCACTAGACAAATCCTGACTATTTTCAGGCATGACCGGGGGAAGGGGATACAGATGAATGCCAACTGGCCTTGAACCAGATTAAGCTGTTGGTAGTATTTTTAGTGAATGAGGGAAATTTGGCCAGGACACTGGGGAAATTCCCCTACTCTGGAGGGCGCTGTTGGATGGCATTTCGACCAGAGGGTTTGCAGACACCGACGGAGCAGGATGTGCGGGGAGCTGAGGAGCTGCTCTCCTCCTCCGCAAATGGCTGTTTTTTTATTTCATGCATGATGGAACCTACCTCGGACAGAGGTGCTGTGAGGGCAGCGGTTTCGTTATCGACTTCGGCAGAAGAGTCCGTTTCCAGGATCAATGTACCCAGTGTAGAGGAAGATCTTCGAAAACAGCTTGCTGATATGGAGAGACAGTATTGTGAACGACGGAACGACCTGGTAAAGGCATTTGGAACAACGACGGTCTGGTTTTTTGGATACGCACATACAGGAAATGGAAGTGGCGCAGGGAGAGTCCCTGAAGGAATCGGAAAGTGTTTTTTTGGATACCGGAGCTACGGAAATTGGAAAAAATGTTGCGAACCTGCAAAATTGTGTTACTTCACCTGGGGCTTCACAAGGTGAGTCTTCTTTTGCTACCGATATGGATATCTCTGAATTGCTGTCTGCAGCTGACGCTGCGGATACCTTGGTCGCCACTAAAAGACTATCCAGAAAAAATGTGTCACAGACTATGGTTTCTCGGACTCCAACGGGAGGTTTTCAGGACCTGACAGTTAATATGAGTGTTACAAACACAGAGTTACCTATCTTGCCTGACCCTGAACCCCCCACTTCTCAAAATCTGAACTCTTTCCAAATGGGGTCTGTTGAAGCTCCTGAATCCCCTCAGTGGGTGGCCACAGCTTTGGAGGCTGCGGGGTGGGTCAGATCCCCAGATGGGAAATCCTGGGATGCAAATGTACAGCCTCAAGAGGCTTCTTTATCCTCCTCAGTTACTATGACTCCCAGCTATCCCAGTATTCCTTTAGGACAACTATCAGCAATTTCATCGGATCCTTTTCCTAAGGCTCCTAGTCCTGGTATGTTGGAGCACATTTGAGAACTGGAAGAGGGTGATACAAGTCAATCTCCTGACCCCCCCCCAATATGGTTGCTCATGCTAGTTTTGTCTCCCCTACACCAGTGAAAACGGCTGAGCTTGGTCAGGATGGTCTGGGTAATGAGCCTGCAGCATGACGAAATGCTGTTCATTTGAAATTTAGGGGGTCACAGGAGGAGCTCCCAAATAGACTTTTTATTGGTCGTGACCTGTTAAAAAACAGTATGAGGTTTTACACCTATGAGATTTACGCCCTGATCCATATGCCAGGGGATACAGTTTTTGATGTAAGTTTTAAACACCCGGCAGGTTTGGACAGGTTTTGGAAGCAGTACCTAGTTTTGAAACATACACCTTTGTAGAAACCTTACTTGGCAATACCCTTGACTAAACCAGTTTCAAAGAAAATCACTGTTCTATTTCGGAATGAAGGAGTGAAAGTAGCTGACATTACATACTGGTTGAAACAGCACTGTTCTGTTAAAAGTCCCCCGGAACCCATTCTTGATGAGGAGCATCTATGGACAGGGGGTTAGAAAGATCAAATTGACTTACGTATTGAGAATGGTCTGACTAAACATTTGCCGAATTGTTTTTTTCTAGGTCGGGATAGAGGGGTACTTTTTTTTATCCAGGACAACCCAGAGCCTGTTATAAGTGTGGGGCTTTGGGTCATTTGAGTAATATATGTGACCAGCAAAAATGTGGCTTATGTGGGGATTTGGGGCATATAGGTGCACACTGTAGGAACCCCATGAAATGCAATTTATGTGAGGAAAAGGGACACACGTTCCGTACATGTTCTTGGGCGTCGCATAACCAAGCTGACACTGCCTGCAGAGCGGAACAAGACATTTTTGTTACAAATGCACAAAGAGAACGTCAAAGGTTGCAAGATTTGCTAGTCCATAATGCAGCTCAGACTGTAGTTCAGGACCCAGTTCCAATTTTGACTGAGGGTGAGGTTTCTCACATCCCGATCCCTGATGAAATGGATACCAGTGCTCGGGATCCTCCATCTTCTATTGATATAGGGCAGCTTGAACTTTTGGTTACTAACCCTCTGCTCCGAACAGAGACCAGTGGGCAGCCTGGTATGGAGCTGACAGTTTCTGCTTCTCATCCAATTGCAGGCACTCATATTACTCAGGAACCCTTGTGTATGCCTCCTCCTGGAGCATTATCAGACACTCCCTTTCAACGTGTCACTAGATCAAAAGCATCTAGAATGAGCTCAGGGGCCCCTCCTTTTTGTCCTGAAATAGCACGTCCCACCATAGTGAACCCATTTGCTCCCTTACAAGATCCAGATGGAGATGAGGAGGAGGCGGATTTGGATTTCTCGTCTATTGCCTCCTCACTCCCTGAAAATGTCCAGGATTTTGAAGTTAAGGATAGGCCCAAACCAAAAAAGCGGAAAAAACGGAAGTGATTTTCATCTTTTAGAGTTAATTGTTTTTTTCTTCTTATCATCTAAACCTTTCTGGCAATGCATATTTCTTTACTTAATGTTAATGTTAACAGTATAAAGTCTCCTATATGGAGACGAACCACTTTTGCCAGCCTCAGTACTCACTCTGGTTCTATTATTTTTTTACAAGACACCAGGTTAAACTCCCTGGACTGTGTCAAAGCAGCTAGTCAGGATTGGCGCTGGGGTGTTTCTTTTTGGTCTCTAGGGGAAGCTGTTTGTGATGGCTTAGGGATTTTGTTTTTTTCAAATTTAGCCATTAAAGTGTTACAACTATTAGATATAGTACCTGGTAGAACGATGCTCATGGATATAGTTGTTTCACAGTGCATTTACCGACTTTTAAATATCTATGCCCCCCAGTCCAAAGCTGATAGAGTGGCTTTATTTAAACGGACTTCCCCATATTTACATACCTCGAAACTGGTGGTGTGTGGGGGGGTGACTTTAACTGTGGTTTAACAGATAAAGATTGGGTACGTACAACAAATAAATTATTCTGTGATACGAATGCTCTGTTGTATGTTTTAAGAACAAACAATTTAGTGGACCCCTATGACATGCTTCACCAAAAGCCAGTACACACTTTTTATAAAGGATCAATCTCTACCAGAATAGATTTTTGGTTTGTATCTCAGAGGATTACTTGTAGTTCCATTTCGACGTTGCCTTTGGAAACATCTGATCATTTAAGTGTTAAATTTACTCTTGGCAATGATCAAAAACTTGTTCTAGGCTGGGGTTTTTGGAAGTTAAATACGTCCCTTTTACAGGATGTAACACTTGCTGCTCAGTTAGATTTCTTTTTTCCATAAGGTCTGATATTTCATTTTTATATGATAGCCCTCTGGATTGGTGGGAGGACACAAAAAAGGATTTAAAATGTCTCTTTTTGCAATTTTCCAGGCATAGGGCAAGAGATGCCTATCTCACTTATTTGGGGTATAGAGCAAGGTATATGGCCTTCTTATCACAGGCAGTTTCGTCACAGGGTGTACAGAGGCAAGAATTTCTGGCTCTCAAGGACAAAATGATAGCCTTTCTCCATAATAGAGAAAAACAATATAGGTTGCAACAGAAATATCTAACTACGGGTACTGGAGAGGAAGTGAATCCTCTTGATTTAGCCAGTCAAGATTTGCCACCATTATGTATGACCTCTTTAACATCAACTGATGGCACCTTGGTTGATGATACTCATCAGATTAGGAACATAGTGCAAGAACATGTTGAAAAAACCTTTTCTTCCCTCGGTTTAGCACCCCCTGTTTCCTTTTTACATACCTTAGACATACCGTTACTTATGGATCAGGAAGTTGATGCCTTAAAGGCTCCCTTTTCTTTAGTTGAAATTACACAGGCAATTGGTCATTTGTCCACTACTTCAAAACCTGGTGGGGATGGTTTGCCAAACCTGTTTTATAAAACATATGGAGATACAATTGCACCATGGCTGTTGGTTGTTTACCAAGCTATTTGGCAAGAACAAATAGTTCTCTTAGTATGGGGAATGGGGTCCTTTTTTTTGTTTATAAAAAGGGAGATCCTATGGAATTACAGAATTGGAGGCCTTTAAGTCTCCTAACCACTGATTATAAAATTTTAGCTAGCATTTTAAATAACCGACTATTAGCTATTTCAAAAAATTGTTGGTTACTACTCAAACCTGTGCAGTCTTAGGAAGGAATATTTCCCAAAATTTAATTTTTATTAGGGAATTATTAGAGCTCGGTTCAAAGAAACAACTAACTGGTTATCTTCTAGCGTTAGATTTAGAAAAAGTGTTTGATGCATTAAGACATGATTATCTTTGGGATGTCTTAGCTTACTATGGTATACCGTCTATATTTTTAAATCTGCTTAAAATTCTATATAGCACAGCAATGGTAACACCTTTGGTTAATGGTCATTTGGGAGTACCGGTCCCTTATCAGATAGGAGTTAGACAGGGCTGATCTTTGAGTCCGCTTTTATTTGTATTTGGTTTGGACCCTTTATTAAGATATATCAACAGGGAAATGCAGGTACAGGCTATTGTGTCCACTGAGAGTTTCTGTTTTTCAAAGATTTTAGCTTATGCTGATGATTGTATCTGCCCTATTGCAGATGTAGAATCAGGGATACACATCTTGACCTTTTTACATTCTGTACAATTGGGCACTGGTATTAAAATTAACACGTCTAAATGTTTTTTGTTACCTTAAGGTTCTGCTCCTAGTGTGAATTTGTTTGACATAACAGTAATCACTACTAAAGTGAAATTTCTTGGGATTTTTTTTGGTTCTCATGAATCAGTAAATAGTAATTTGGATGGAATTCATGATACAGCTCTTTCAAAAGTCAAAAAATGGCAAGCATGGAAAATGACATGAAAGAAACTTGTTTTTCTGTTGAAATCTTACATTGCCCCTCTTTTTACGTTCGCTTGCGTGCATGCGCAAGGAACGTTTTGGGAGAGTAGCACACTTTGGAGGTGTGCCTCTCCCTTTCAATCCACTGCTCCGTTGAGCAGGCGTGGTGGTCCTGCACTAATGGGTGCTGGAGCTGTGTACGACAGCGGTGGTCTTCGCTTCAAAGAAAACCACCGCTGTCATACAGAGCACCGTGTCACACAGCCCCGCCGCCCAAAGCTTTGGTGCCACGCTGGGAGCCCACCCCAGCGTGGCAAACATCCCGCGTTGTTTGCCGATGGGGTGCCCAATCCCCCGTCAGCTCCTCGCCCCCAGCCATCCTTCTGCCACGCTGGGAGCCCACCGCAGCGTGGCAAATGTCCCACGTAATCTTTTTTTTTCACCTGTAAAGAAAAAACGGTCCCACGGCGCTTCTCCCAGTCCCCCCTCCCACAACCCGCACCCACCCACTGTGCACCCAGCCTCCCCACACCCTCACCCCATACTTACCTCCGAGCTCGCACAATGATCTTCGTGGACTGGGAACACGTCTGCACTCTTCAAAGCCGATCGTGAACTGAGGAAATGCCGGTAAGCTGTATAATGGGCTAGATAGGGGGGTTTCAACTTTATTGCATATCTCAGGCATTTTTTGGAATTTTGCACCAAATTTTCAACATGGGGTTTTTGGGACCCCTTCTCATGAGTGATGTCACTGTCATGGCGTTATTCAGGCCCGAAGGGTGATTTGGCAGTCACTGCACGAAATCAGCCTTTGGGCCCAAATAATGCCATGACAGTGACATCATTCATGAGAAGGGGTCCCAAAAACCCCATGTTGAAAATTTGGTGCAAAAATTCCAAAAAATGACTGTTTTACGAGCGTGCGTTGCGCAGTTCCTACGCAGATTCGTAAGTTCACGAATTTTCAATATTTGCACTCCAGATTTTCAACATTGCCATTTTAACACACCTCCTTATGAGCAGTACAGCTGTCATTTTTCACATCCTGCCCAAAACGTGCTTCCGCCCATGTAGTGCACAATGGCGCAGTTGGTGTGCGAAATCAATGTATGGGACACAGTAAGAAAATCACAGTGATTCTGTTCATTAGCAGAGGTTTTAAAATGGCAATGTTGAAAATTTGTGAAAAATTCTAAAATGACTGTTTCTGACGTAGCGTATGCACAGTTCTCACGCACGCTCATAGGTTTGGCAATTTTCAATATTTCCACTCCAGATTTTCAACATTGCCATTTTACCACACCTCCTCATGAGCAGTACAGCTGTCATTTTCACATCCTGCCCAAAACGTGTTTCCACCCATGTAGCGCATAATGGCGCAGTCGGTATAAGACTCAATGTATGGGACAATTAAGAAAATCACAGTGATACTGTTCATGAGCAGAGGTCTTAAAATGGCTGTGTTGAAAATTTGGTGAAAAAATTCCTAAAAATGACTGTTTTACGAGTGTGCGTTGCGCAGTTCCTACGCATGCTCGTAGGTTTGCGAATTTTCAATATTTTCACTCTAGATTTTCAACATTGCCATTTTACCACACCTCCTCATGAGCAGTATAGCTGTCATTTTTCACATCCTGCCCAAAACGTGTTTCCGCCCATGTAACGCACAATGGCGCAGTCGGTGTGCAAAATCAATGTATGGGACACAGTAAGACAATCACAGTGATGCTGTTCATTAGCAGAGGTTTTAAAATGCCAATGTTGAAAATTTGGTGAAAAAATTCCTAACAATGACTGTTTTACGAGCGTGCGTTGCACAGTTCCCACGCACGCTCATAGGTTTGCGAATTTTCAATATTTCCACTCCAGATTTTCAACATTGCCATTTTACCACACCTCCTCATGAGCAGTACAGCTGTCATTTTTCACATCCTGCCCAAAACGTGTTTCCGCCTATGTAGCGCACAATGGGGGCAACAAAAATGTCATGCTGAAAATTTATTGTGCAAATACCAGCAATCGCACAGGACATTAGGGTAAAGCACCATACGTGACAAACACCACTGCAAATACCTGCAAGCGAACGTTCGGCATTGACAAATGCTTGTTCTTTATCTGTCTCGTATTTTTCCTTTGCCTTTTGTGATGCATACTAAAATTATGGGGGTTTTTTTCCAGTTATTATGGGGTAGTCGCTTGAATCCTGTGAAGAGAGCACACACCTACAGACCCTGGAAAGAGGGTGGTTTAGGTATGTTATACCCAATTGTGCATTTTTTGGGGAATTTTTTCTATACCTCTATTCGACCTCTTTTGTTGGAAAACACTGCTCTAGGTACTATGTGTATATTTCTGTGGGGAGCCCCTTTTCTAGCAGCTTGGGGTCGAGGAAAATGGCATCCTGTAGAAAGGCAGCTTCCTTTATATGTGCAATACACACTTAAATACATTCGCTTGTGGAAAATAGAATTAAGTTGGTTTGTGTCACACGAGAGAAAGTCCTTTTATAATCATATTGTTTCTGCTTGTTATTTTGAGGACCCCCTTTTTTTAGTTTCTACAGGTATAAATACATCCATTTTGCTAGCCAGTATAATAGAGCCCAGAATACCGGAGAAAATGTGTGATGTGGTTTGGTTGTGCGCCCATCAGAAGCTAAATGTGAAAGCTAACCAGATGCACAAACAAATAAGTGACAGGGTTTGTTCAGAAGTTTTCTGTCAGGGATGGTCGGAGACAATACAACATTTATATTTTGATTGCACACACACTGCCTCTTTTTGGTCAGCACTGGCACGTTGGTGGGGTGAACCATTGTTTGCATCTATTACATATAATACCTTGATATTGGGCCAACTCCCACGAGCATGGTGTAAATGGCATAAAGTACGGTATATGTTCTTCTGGCCTGCCTTAAATGGCATATTTGGCAAGCACGATGTCTGAGAATTTTACAAAATAAGATTTACTCCTTACAAGAAATTTATTTTCACAGACAGAATGATTTGGATGCATTATATGCTTATGAAATTAATACTCTAGGGACTACTGTTGGTGAGATTCTTTGGAAAAATGTTCTTTGGGTAGGCCGAAGGTTTTTTCCCTTGATTTCTAGTTACAAATATATGACAGTTATTCTTCTAAGGATTGCAGGGTTTTTTTTCTGTTGTTAGGAAAAAAACAAAACCATGGAATATTTTGTTTTGCCTTCCAAGTTCTCTTATTTACGGGGGGTGTAACTGGAACTATATAATATGTCTTTTTCTTTATGGTTGGGTATTAAGGAATTTTTTTTCTTTCTTTTTTCTTTGACATGATGTGTTTATTCCTTGTATTGCAAAAGTTTCTGTGTTTGTATTATTTTATTTCTTGGTTACAATTTCAGGTTTTTTTGTGTGAAGTAACACTGTACGCTATGCTTTGTTTTTGTTCTTGAAATAAAAATGTCCCCTACTCTTTTCGATAGGTGCCATGGGATCTTTAACATCCACCTGAACTACCACTAATCCAGGCAGATGGGACCTCGGTTTAACGTCTCATCCAAAAGATGGCACCTCAGAAGTGCAGCACCCCTCTCATTCTGCACTACAGTGTCAGTACTGGGATATTAACCCAATTGCCAGATGTGGGAACTGAACCCACAGCCCTCTGATCTCCTGGCCTCAGAGGCGAGTGTGTTACCTACTGAGCCACTAACACTGCTGAGATGAGAGAATGGTGTGGGCAGGGAGCTGATAGGAGGGGGGGAGTGGTGGAGTGTATATGCAGCATGGTATGATATCTTGTTAGAGACAAAGAGGGGAAGGGTGGCAAGAGGCAAGTGGGATGATTTAAGCATATTGGAGAAAATAACACTAGGGGGTGAGGAGTTGCCATCCCGGGAAAGTGGGCATCTTAACAAAGGCAACCACATGAGAGGAGCAAGAATAGAGACAAGTTGAAAGATTGCACATGGACTTAGAGCCCTCTAGTTGGATTGTGAGTGGACCATGTTGGGGAAACTGACTAATGAGAGAGGTAGTAGTTAATAGGTGAGGGAGATACTACTAATGATTGGAGGATTTAGGGTAGAGAAAGATTACACAGACTACACTTCAACTTAGCAGACCAGGGAGGATAAAACTCCAGTGTATTTAGAGCAGGTTTCAGAGAGCCACCTAGTGGTGAAATAGTATAGTCTGCAAGTGAGAAAGTGAGGAGATGGTTAAAATCCTCAAGTGGGCGGTAGGTAGGTGGAGCAATACACACTACATAACAAATGTCGACCAAGGGTGGGTGTGGTGGGGGGAGATGGGGAGCAGCTGCATAGCGGCTCCGGGGAATCGAGCTTGATGCAGCAGATGAGAAGTAGATTAATGCTATGAACAGGGGTATGAATATTCGGCTGAAATGTACTTTTAAAAGCTACTGGGCAGTAGGACTGTAGCGAGTGCTACAAGGGGAACAATCAGCATTTTGAAGCCGGAGCCTGAGTCCTCGCTACTGTTTCAAGTTAAATTAACTCTCTGGAGCCCTCAAAATTAAAAAATAAATTGGGTCCATGCCTGAGGAGCAGAACAAACACAGTTCAGTAAGATTTAGCAAAACGGAGCAAGTTCCCTAGGTGTTAGGAGATGGTTGGATGGAGTCCAAAATGGCACCAAGATTTAACTTCAGAACAAACGGCTACAGAAGCTTGGTGCAACGCGGTTCCAGGCAAGTGCAGATGAAATTACCTCGACTGCTTAGGGCGACAGCTTGCTCCAGGGCAGGGTGCCCTCCTTAGACAAGGCTGGGGAGAAAGAAAGAGAGTGTGCAGACAGTTAAATAGGGTTAGGTGAACATCAGCAGACAGGTAATTGGAGGAGACAGAAAGATGGGAGGAGAAAGGGGGAGTGTGGTAGAGGGAGAGAGCAGAAACAATCTCAGGGAGATCAGAAGACTGTAACAATTCAAACAAGCAAGATCAGAATACAATTTAGTGGTGCATTAGACATAATTTCGGCATCAACATGAGACAGAAAATTGGCCACAGTAAAACAAGTAAACAGCTGTAAAAAATAAAAATAGCACTAGAGAAACAAGCAGAACATTTTAAACATTCCAGTCTGTAAAATTGACTATATAGCATCCAAGCACAAGCTCATTTAATTATACTGCAGCCCACCGTCTGCTCCCAGGAGTGAAAAAGCCCTAAAAAGGGACCTAGTCTGGATGAAAGACCTATCAGGGAGGAATCCCACTTAATTTGAATCAAGTTTGGTGCAGCAGATGGGAAGTAGATTAATGCTTTGAACAGGGGTACGAATATTCAGCTTTTAGAAGCTACCAGGCAGTAGGGCTGTAGCGAATGCTGCAAGGGGACCAATCAACATTTTGAAGCTGGAGCCCAAGTCCTTGCTACAGTTTCAAGTTAAATTAACTGTCTGGCACCCTCAAAATTTAAAAATAAATCAGGTCTATGCCTGGGGAGCAGAACAAACACAGTTCAGTAAGATTTAACAAAATGGAGCAAGTTCCCTAGACATTTCGAGGTGGTTGGATGGAGTCCAAAAAAGGCGCCAAGATTTAACTTCGGAACAAATGGCTAC
The DNA here is from genome assembly GCA_016271365.2 of Neoceratodus forsteri. Taxonomy (NCBI): domain Eukaryota; kingdom Metazoa; phylum Chordata; order Ceratodontiformes; family Ceratodontidae; genus Neoceratodus; species Neoceratodus forsteri. Next base: position 361,082,392 of record JADMNL010000023.1, on the reverse strand, counting down.
AGAAGCTTGGTGCAACGTGGTTCCAGGCAAGTGCAGATGAAATTACCTCGATTGCTTAGGGCAACGGCTTGCTCCAGGGCAGGGTGCCCTCCTTAGACAGGGCTCGATTGCTTAGGGCGTCGGCTTGCTCCAGGGCAGGGTGCCCTCCTTAGACAGGGCTCGATTGCTTAGGGCGACTTCTCTATCCTCCTCCTCTCTGAGTTTCCTTATATCTTCTAAATGCCACCCTGTTAACCCTAACCTTTTTTTAGCTACTTCTTTCAAGACCCACAGCAGTCTTTTTTTCCTCTTCCTCTTCCTCACTTGTTTGATGCATACATTTTTTTGCCTTCATTATGCCCTCTTTCAGTTTTGCCTACTGTTCTTCCACCCCACGTTTCTTCCCCCCTGCCAGTTCATGGATAAGACATTCACCCATCTTTATGAAATCTGCTTCCCTGAAATCCAGGACTCTCACCCTTGTGTGGTTCGACTCTGCAACTGTCCTTATATTGAACCACACTGTACAGTGATCACTGGTCCCTAAGTGGTCTCCCACCTTGACGTGTGGGTTCACTGATTAGTTGTCTGAAGAATGCCTCTTACAGTGAGTCCAGGATGTGTCTACTTCTATTTGAAGCTGCAGCTGGAATGCTCCAATCTACATCCAGGAGATTAAAATCCCCTACCAGGAGTTGGCCCAGTGGTAAAGAGGGCAGAGGTGCTATGCATCTTACCTCTTTCCACGCCGGTGACCCAGGTTTGGGAATGTGCTTTGGTTGCTGGCGGGGAGGGGGCTGGATAGGATGACACAGCCACTTGGCAGTTCTCCTCTCCTGGAGTGGGAGGTGAAGCCTTCCCGGCACTTGGCTGCCACCAAGTGGAGGCTTGGTGGTAGCATCAACCAGATGCAGGGGAGGGTGGAATGGGGTCACCAGTTCCACAGTGTATGCACGCCTCCACGTGCATGTGCTACTGTGTCACTGAGGCCCCAAGGTGTAAGGGAGGAAAAACTGGTGGAAAAATTGGTGCAACTGAGGCATTAATGAAGCCCTGCCTGGAATGCTGAGACCTGCCCTGCTGGACCACCGGAATGGAGGACAGGATGAGGTGGACAAGGTAGGTGGCCAGCCATCGGTATGGGGGACAGAGCTGATAGCCTGTTCAGTTCCAACCATAGGAAGATAAAGACCTTTATTAAAAAAAATTCCCCCACCAACAGCAGTTCCCCCTTTTCTGCCATCCTGCCAATGGCATCTACCAGTACCTTATCTAACTCCTCACCCTGTGATGGAGGTTTGTAGATCACAGCAATGTGAATAATGGCTCCGTTCCCCTTTTCTAGGGTAGTCCACAGTACCACAGCCTCCCCCTGTAGTCCTGGTATCTCTGTTGCTTTTATGATTTTCTTTACATAAAGCACCACACCCCCTCCTTTCCTCCCCACCCTGTCTTTCCTGAGCAGAGTGTAACCTGGTATGACAGTGTTCCAGTCATGGTTTTTGTCCACCATGACTCAGTTATGACCACTACATCCAGGTCGGCCTCTGCCATTATGGCCTCTAAACCTGGAACCTTATTTCCTGGACTTGTAGCATTTACACACCTGGCCTTCCAGTTTCTGTTTGCATCCTGTTTCTGACCGCCCATTTCCTTTTGCCCCACACATATTCTCCCTTTCTTTTTAATGTTACTGTTCCTCCCTCCCTCCTCCCTCCCTCCTCAGTTACTAACACCCTGCTTCCTTTATTAATTTGCAATATGGGGTGATTCTCTCCCCTCGGAATCTCTTCTCTCATCACTACAGCAAGTGTGGTGGAGGGGCAGTTTCTGCCTCCCTGTTCCTTTCACCACTCCCATCGGCTAGTTTAAATGTACACTAAAATAACATTTAAACCATTCACTGAGGACTGCGGTATTCCTCTCAGATGGATGTAGGGCATCACTCCTGTGTAGGCTCCCATCTTGCCAGGTGGGTCCTCAGTCCTCAATGTAGCCAAACCCCTCCTCTTTACATCATTCCTTCAGCCATGAGTTGACTGTCCTGGTGTGGAGAACTCTGTCCTTTCCCCTTCATACACAGGTAGCACCTCAACAAAAGCTACCGAGCTTGCTACTTTTCTAAGGGCACTTCCCAGTTCCCTAAAATCTTCCTGCATTATTCCAGCCCCATCCCTAGCCAGGTCACTAGTCCTGAGGTATGCAATGACATCCAATTCTCCATTGCTTCCTGCTGCTCTAGCAATCCTTTGTATATGTTTCCCATCCCTCTGGGCCATGGCACCAGGTAGACATCTGCCTTCTCTCTGCCCCCCTTTCCTATTCTTAAATTTATTCCTCTAACTATTGAGTCCCTCACTAGAAGCTGTTTCCTCATCCTCTAGGGTATGCTGCCACTCTCCTTGAGGTCTCCACTATGGATGGCCCATACATCCTCCCTTTCACAACCACTGGTGCCTCCTCCTGGCTGTCCCTCCCTACTAGAGTGCTGCAGGAATTTGGTATAGGTGCCCTTCCAGAGCTCACCATAATCTAGTTGCTCCTTTTCTGGGATATCCTTTGAGATAATGCAGTCTGGCCTGGTGTCATACTTTTTTGTACTATTCTACCTCATTCTCCTGTCGTATTTCCCCTAAACCCTTTGCCTTATCCCTACTCCTCTTCCCACCTCCGTCTACTTCACTATCACTTATAGATGGTGGAAGAAATCTATTTTGTAAAGGAACTTCTGTAAATGTTCACCCTCCTGTTTCTTCTCTCCCAGTCTCACTACTTTCCTTCCCACTACTTGCCATTCCCCCTCCATTGGCACCCTAGCCCTCAGCGATAGTGTACTGGGTTAGTCCCATCAAACCTTATGCAGTGCCTACTAACTACTCTCCCCTGAGCAACACCCATCTTTTTTCCTTTCCCAGCCCAGCTTCTTGTACAGTTCACTGCATCTTCCTCAGCTCCCATCTGAGCTGCATTACTTCTGCCCTTAATTCCTCATTTATTGCCATTAATCATTCCTGGCTCCTGAACACTGGACAGCCTCCTTTTACCCAGATTATCCCCAGGGGAAACTGCCAGCACCTATTTAATGTGTGGTCCTGGGTCCAGGAGGCCTGTCCCTGCTGTCAGCTGTTGGGTCTCCCCATGGTCCAGAAAATGGGGTCTGAATGAGAACCCACCACTCATTAGCAAACACAAATTCCTGCACAGTGCACCAGGGGGATGACTCTATAGTTGTCCGAGCTAATTCAGTTTCTGCTAGGGAAACCACCAGGAGGTAACAGGAACGGATGGTAAAAAAAACCAAAAGAGAAATTCAAATAAGTTTAAAGTGCAAGAGACCATGACTCTATCCTGTGGGGGAGCTGGGAAGGAAGGAAGGGTCCGACAATTGTATTTTCTGAATTTATTTATTTCCAAAGCTACTATTCTGGGAACTGCAGAGTTTATGTACCACGGTCGATCAGGGTGTTTCTGTGTGTGCCTGTGCTATACCAATATCTGGCAAACTTACCTGTGGGCCATTATGCACAGGCTTTACTGACTTCTCCAGGACTTAGTTTCTTTTAAAGTGCAATCCATCCAACATGAGAAGTGACATCTGTTGAAGCTGCCATCTGGCTCTGTGTCAGTGTTGAGCTTCAGTGGAGAACAGTGGCTGTGAGAGCCAGGGTCAAGAAGAAACAAGTATTTGTCAATGCTGGATGTTCACCATTGGTATAGAAGCCCTAGGGTACTAGATGTGTTGTGGTGCACTGTGTGGGTTATGTATTAGAAAAATTAGGAGCCTTCATTTGTAAATTTCAATGCAGGCTCGTAACTTTGTTATGTTTTAATATTTTTGCCCCAAACTGTCAACTTAGCCTTCTTATGACCACACCTAATGAATAAGTGCAGAGAAAATTCTCAGCTCCTGTCTGAAAGGTGATTTCACGCAGGGACTGCAAAGTCACCTTTCAGGATGCAAATACACATTTTGGCCAGGATTTGAAAAATGACAACTGTCACATTCATGAGGTGCTATAAAGAAATGGCTATGTTGAAAATTTAGGATAAAAAATATTGAAAATTACCAAAGGTACGAGCCTGGGTTAGTAGAATTCAACATAGGCGCATAACTTTGTTGTTTTTTAATATTTTTACACCAAATGTTCAACATAACCTTCCTATGACCCCATCTCATGAACAAGGGCACAGAAAATGTTGAACTCTTGCCCAAAAGGTGATTCTGCACAGGGACTGCAAAATCACCTTTCAGGACAGATTTGCCTAATTTCACTGACATTGTTCTCGAGGTGGGGTGTCCCAAAAAGGCATGTTGAATATCTGGGACAAAAATATGCAAAAATGCCCAAGTTATGCCAGTAAGTTCAAAATCCCATTGAAAAACATTGACCTGCATGCCTGTTTCCTCAATTCGGGATCTGGCTTTGAAGAGTGAAGACGTGTTTGTGGTCCACAGAAGATTACAGTGTTGGACCCCCAGTGGGTAAGTAAGGGCTTGTGGGGGTGTGGGGTGGTGCGTGCTGAGTCAGAGAACAGTAACAGCCGCAACAGACATCGATGGGCATTTTTCTTTTTACAGGGCTTATTTAATTAAAAAAAAAAAATGAAGGAAGGGTTTCTTTATTTCAGATCGCGACTCTGGGGGATTGGGCACCCCCAGTGTCACTATTATGTTTCTGGAGGGAGTGAGGTGGTGTGTGCTGTGGGGGTGTGTGGGGTGGTGGGTTCTGAGAGGGAGGGTTGGGTGGACAGGACAGTTACAGGGGTGGCAACAACAGACAGTGACAGTGACACTGGGGGGATTGGGCACCCCCAGTGTTAGTGTTATGTTTGTGGGGGGTGCTGAGAGGGAGGGTCAGGTGGGTAGGACAGTTAGAGGGGCAGCAACAACAGACATCGATGGATGGCTGTGAATGAGCCTTCTGGCACTTCAACACTATTTAGGGATGTGACCATGCATTGGATGCAGCATGGCAGTGGACCGCGGGGGTTTCGCTTACAAGGTGGCATCATTGGGGGATTGGGCACCCCCAGTATCAGTGTTATGTTTGTGGGGGGGCTGAGAGGAAGGGTCAGGTGTTGGGGACAGTTACAGGGGTTCTAGTAACAGACATCGATGGATGGTTTTCTGTTACAGCTGGCGTGAGCACCTGCAAGTTTGACATTCCAGCCTGATTATGATAGATCAGCTCTGGTTGCTGGGCAGCGTAGATCAAGGGAAAAGCTGACACATGATTGGGTCAGCTTGTTCTTTTGAAGTCCACAACCTCTCTGCCCAGCAAGTTAAAACCCTGTCATAATCAGCCCAGCTGATGATTGGTGTGCCACTGTCATGCCCCTAAAACACTACTCTGCATTGAATGGACAGTGTCACACCTCTCAACAAACAGCTACAATAGCAAAATGTTTGCTGTGCGCACATGCTCATGGCGAACATAAAAATTACTCTCTGTAGTAATGTTGTTTCTTCTCGGGGATCCCTTACTATGGCTACACTCCATGCATTAATCTTCATGGAGGTAGATGTCCTGGAGCTAGAACCTATTCTAATTGTTAGAATTTAGGATATTGGTTCAAACTCTGCAGCCATGCTACACTCTGACAGTTAGTCAGATTTGTTTCTATGGCCAGAGTGGAGCAGTAGCTTGTAAATCTTTTTTTTTCTGAATTTACTGTACTTTACTGCTCTGACTGACCAGCTCCTTTCAGCCCCTACATCCTGACCATCACCATCAGCAGCCATCCCAGGGACTTACCTTTCTACTTTTTGCCCACTTGGATGACCCCCACAGTAAGTTCTGTCTGGGGGCCAATCCTTACCCCTAAACAGAGCTTTAGTGTCAGTGAGGGTAAAGAGCCTCAACTGGTGGTGCAGGACCTGCAGCAGGGTGGTGAGCAGCATCTTGTGCAGTCTAGGATTTTTTCTGTTTTCTTCCTTGCCCCCGAGCACCGTGAGATGTTGCATCTGACACCAAGACGTCAGACCGCTGATGCTCCCCTCCCTGTGCTCTGGCTTCATGGTACTGCCCTCTTGGTCATCCAGGTGGCAGTATTGCGGAGGAGACCAGGATCCTTCCCCCCTCCTCCTCCAAGGAGGTGAGCACCCATGGGATGCTCAACCATCTTCCTCCAGCTGGCCCTCCAGCAGCCCAGGCACATTCCTGAACTCAGGTCACTGGCATCACAGGCAGTAGTGGTACCACTGCACTGGCGGGTCAGACATGGCTAGTAAATCTAGCTAAGAGGCTACTAAAATGTATGAAATTGTATCAACATTTTTAAAAAACAGCAATCAAATTGAAGCAGGCAGGTAAATTTAAAATACATAGACATATTAAAAAAAAACTAACTTACTGTTGGAGAGTAACTGCACTAGTAATGCTCAAGCAACTTTAAATGAAAGGTACTGATTCTTGCGAGAACGCCTTTTCAGGGTTCTGGAATAGGAGGCAGCGTGGGGAGTGTAATCATAATGAGGGATCCCTGAGAGGAAACAACATTACTACAGTGAGTAATTTTTTCTTTCAACCCCAGGAATCCTTTACTTAATGTTTACTCTCTATGCAGGCTACATAGCAGTACCTTGGGAGGCAGGGACCAGAACCTACTTAGAAGAGAGGTACTACAAGACAGTAATTCCAAATTGGCATCCCTTCTGGACTGTATGTCCCGACAATAGTGCTTTGTGAAGGTGTGCACTGATTTCCAGATAGCTGCTTTGCAAATGTCTAATAAAGGGATGCACATTTTGGATGCCACAGAGATGCCCCCTTGTGAGCGCACCCTTATTTATTAAAAATTTGTTGACCGGGAAAGGCACACTGAGCGGAAGCTTGTTTCCAGGTGCTACCTGGGGACAGGGGTTACAAATAGGGATGACAAAACAATTCAGCCACAGTATAATACAGAATATAAAATATGCAGTATAGTACAGAATAAATATATCAATACACATTGTACAATGAGTGGATTCATTTACATTAGTGGAAAATATTACAGAGTATTGTACAGGAGTAATTGAACAGGAGTATTGTACAGGAGTAATCGAATAGGAGTATTGTACAGGAGAAATTGAACAGGAGTATTGTACAGGAGATTCAAAAAGCAGGGTGAGACAAGTGCAGCAATCATGTGATCACAAGTTATTCAGGAGATGAAAGCGGGGGAAGGGGACAGTAGTAAGGTTGTGGATTAGGTCAGTGGACAGCAACAAGATGTGGTGGGGGTTGGCATGAGGAGGCACTTAAGAGCAGGAAAGGAGGGGTGAGAAGGGAGAGGGTATTCCAGAGGGAAGGGAGTTTATAGGAGAATGCTAGTTTCCCAGCCGAGGTGTGTGCTCGAGGGAGGGCGAATGAGTGGAGACAATTCGAGTGTGAATTGTAGGGAGAGGGAGCAGCAGGATTTAGTAGAGAGGAGAGGTAGGAAGGAAGGCGCTTAAGCTGCTGGGTGGCATTTTCCAACTTTCTCATAGCAGAACTGGATACAAGAGACATAGCCGGTTTTAGGCACCAGCGAACCCTGCGGTTGCTGGGAGCCCCTGCTCATGGGGGCCCCCAAGCAGAGAAGTTTACCTTATTCATTTTTAAACATTTTTTTATCTTAATATATTTTTAAAACATCAGTGAAGGACTATGCAGATCCTTCTGGTTATGTCATGAAATACCTCAGCAAGCTATGATCCAGTCACTAGGAGGTGGACAGGCAGCAACGGATGGGATGGGAAGAACAGCCCCAAGAACTGACACTGCTGTGTCCTCCTAAAATTTTTTTAAAATACTACTGGTTATACTAAAGCTATACATAGAAACCAAGAAATATAAAATTTGCCGGCAGATTACTGCTTGGCCCTCCTAATCTGCCCATTTTTCCCTGCCTATAGTATCACCACAAATAAAATCTTGCACCTATGGGCTACAGTAAAACACATGGGCTAAAGGTGGGCCAAGTAGAGAGGCCCCATGACTTCACTAATTCTGCTGGGGGCCCCCAAAACCCTAAAGCTGGCCCTGACAAGAGACAAACCTTTTGGTTGCTTGTTTACCTTTGCCCACCTCATCATAGATAATAACAAGCATTTGTCAATGCCGAATGTTGTCTCGCTGGCATTGGCATTGGTAGTGCCAGAACTAGAGATGCATAATAGGAATGGCAGTAAAGTATTGAAGTGACGCTAACCCCACCCCCACCCTGTAGAGAGCAGCAGGCATTGGGGTGTGCCTTTGGGTAGTCAGCTATAATGTTCATGCCATTGTACCTCACCCTACCCTGTAGACACTGACAAGTGTGGTGTGCTTTGGGGTCTTTGGGCACTATACTTACCCCATTCCATAAGGAAATACGCTGACGTGGGTGCAGTATAGGAGAATGGGGTGAATTTTCTGGCCGAATAGTGCAAGGCACACCACGATGCCCGTCAGTGGCTGTAGGGTGGGGGTGGGATGGAATGGCGCAAGCATTACATCCGATGATCCCAAGTCATACTCCTGGCACCTGTCAGTCTGTACTGGGTGGGGTACTACAGTTGGAAACCCTAACACCGTAGGCATGTGGTGGTATTTTCACTCCAAATTTTCAACATGGGCTGTTTGTGAGTCCACCTCATGAAAACTGGCACAATCAGTTTGTTAGCTGAAAGGTGGTTTTGCACAGTGGCTATGCCATTTGGCAACAGGGGTGAAAACACATTTTGGGCAGGATGTGGAGAATGACAACTGTATTGTTCATGAGGAGGCGCAAAAAATGGCAACGCTGAAAATCTGGAGTGAAAATAAGGAAAATTGGTGAAGTCATGAGCATGCATAGAAACTGCGCAACACACGTCTGTAACCCAATTATTTTTTGGAGTTTGTCACCTACATTTTTAACATAGGCATTTTGGGACCTCTCCTCATGAACAGCAGCACTGTGATTTTGTTAATCTGTCCCAAAAGTTGATCTCCCACAGCGACCACGCCATTGCATGCCACAGGAACGGAAACACATTTTGGGCAGGATGTGAAAAATGACAGCTGTACTGTTCATAAGGAGGTGTGAAAAAATGCCAGTGTTGAAAAAATCTGGCATGGAAATATTGTTGAAGTTACAGAGATAGTGAGAGCGCTACTATAGCATCGCTGTAACAGTCATTTTATGGACTTTTGGCACCAAATTTTCAACATAGGCATTTTAGGACCTCTGCTCAACTACAGTGTCACCGTCATTTCCACAAACTGTCCTGAAAAGTGATTTCGTACAGCGACCGTGCTATTCTGCGCCAGACGTGCGAAAACACATTTTGGCCAGGATATGTAAAATGACAGCCGTACTGTTCATAAGGAGGTGTAGGTAAATGCCAATTTTGAAAATCTGGAGTGAGCAAGCAAACGGCGCAATGCACACTCATAAAACACTCATTTTATGGGCTTTCGACACCAAATTTTCAACATAGGCATTTTAGGACCTCTGCTCATGAACAGTGTCACTGTCTTTTTTGTAATGTATCCTGAACACTGATTTCTCACAGTGACCACGCTATTCTGAGCCAGAAGTGTGAAAACACATTTCGGCCAGGATGTGAAAAATCACAGTTGTACTGTTCACAAGGAGGTGTGGAAAAATGCCAATGTTGAAAATCTGGCATGAAAATATTGCAAAGTTGCGAAGTTACGAGTGTGTGTAGCAACTGTGCAATGCACGCTCGTAAAACAGTCATTTTTGGGATTTTTTTCCACCAAATTTGCAACATAGGCTTTTTGAGAGCCCACCTCATGAACACTAGCACTGTCATTTTGTTAATCAGTCCCAAAAGGTGATTCCACGCAGTGACTGCAAAATCACCTTTCCGGGCCGAATAACACCATGACAGTGGCAGAATTCATGAGGAGGGGTCCCAAAAACCCCATGTTGAAAAATTGATGCCAAAATTCCAACACATGCCTGAGATATGTATCAAAGTTGAAGAAAACCCTATTTATGCCATTATACAGCTTGCCGGCATTTTCTCAGTTCGCAATCGGCTTTAAAGACTGCAGACGTGTTCCCGGTCCACCGAAGATTGTTGCACCAGGACTCCGGAGATAAGTATGGGGTGAGGGGGGATGGGGAGACAGGGTGCTTGAGGGTGGGTGCGGGTTCGGAGGGGGTCAGGAGATGGCGAGGGACCGTTTTCTTTTTTTACAGCTTAAAAAAAAAACATCACGGGACTCTTTTTTTTGCAGGGCATTTGGCATGCTGGGTTGGGATCCCAGCGTGCCACCTAAGTCTTTTTTGGGGGGTATTCTGTAGCCGATGGGGGATTGGGCAGCCCCGTTGGCACATACTGGGGGGGACACGAGCCAAGGGGGATTGGGCACCCCCTCAGCAAGCAACAATGAGGAGAAACACATTATGCGGACGGGGAGTGGGCTCCCCTGTCGGCAAAATACAAGGGGATGGGGATAAACACTGATGGGGATTGGGCTCCCCATCGGCAAAGAAAAACTGTTGGGGGGGCGCATGATGCCGAGGGGGATTGGGCACCTCCTCGGCATACATTCTAAATGGGAGGGGGCACATTATGCCAATGGGGAGTGGGCTCCCCCATCGGCATTGTGACAAGCAGCAGTGGTAGTCACTGCCACCATGTTGCCTGCACGTCGGGGAGGCGTGTTGTGGTCACTCTTCGCTCTCATTGCAGCGGACCTTTTCTTTGTTCTGGTGGCCACATTAGGGATGTGTGAGGCCACTGCCTGCTGCTGGCTGATTGAGGAATGAGGGATGCACCTTCTGATGCATGCCCTGCATTCGCCCAACAGTGACCGCTCCTCAAATGTGCCACTGAGCTGTAAGATGATACATTACGCAAAGCACGCTGAAAGCCAACATAAAAAGATGAGTGTTCCAGGACCTGACATCCTTTGCCTGGTCCATGTAGATACCTAGAACTTGTTTCAGGTCAAGGCTGCATGATTTTTGCTCACCTGGACTGGAATGTTCTGGATAGAGCAGAGGAAGTGTTACTGACTGGTTCGGATGTAATTCAGGCACCACCTCTGGTAGGAATTTCCTGTTCGTTCTAAGGACCACCTTATCCCTGTGGAAGATGATGTAATTTGGCTCTGTGCAGAGGACTTGCAATTCACTCACCCTCCCAGCAGAGGTCAATGCAATCAGGATTATGGTTTTTCATGTAACATTCTTTAGGTCAGCAGTGTCCGAATAGGCTTGAATGGAGCCTCCATGAGCTGGGCAAGGCAGACAAGGTCACATGATAGGACTGGGTCCCTTACTGGTGAGTACAAGTGGCTGAGGCCTTTAGAAAACCTTTTGAAAATGAGTTGTGAGGCCAGTGACTTTCCCTTGCCTGTTTATATGTAGGCCGACACTGCTGTTAAGTGTACTTTCAGTGTTGAAGGCCTTAGACCTAGAAACTGTAGGTGTACCAGGTATTCCAGCGCTATAGGTAAAACTGTCTCTATTGGGATTATTCTTCTGGGGGTACACCAGTAAGAAAATCTCTTCCATTTGGAGGAGTATGCTTTCTTGGCTGCTGGTTTCCTTGAAACCCTATGCAACTTCAGGACATCCTTTGAGAGATTCAATCCAGAGTATTCTAACTCATCAAGAACCATGCCTCAGGATGGGAGGGTATTGGAGGACCTCAGGGAATCCCTTAAAATAGCCCTAGCTGAAAATTATGGGCCAGACATCTCACCCCAAATTCTCTGGGACACAATTAAATCCATTCTATGGGGTAAGCTCATATCACTAGCCTCCCGAAAGAGGAGAGAAGCGAGGCAGCATCAGTTAAACTTAATATCCCGGATTGGTGAGCTAGAAGGTGCCCAAAAACAAAGGTGGGATGAGTCTCGAAACAGGGAACTAATTTCTTGTAGGAAAGCACTTCAAAAGACCCAGATGGCCGAGATGGAGAGAGCTTTGTTCTACCTGAAACAAAAATACTATGAGGGAGGACCCTGTGGTACCAAATTGCTGGCCTACAGGCTCCGCCAATCTAGGGCAAAAGCCACAATCACTAAAGTAGTCTCTCCCCGCTCAGGACAACTGGTCAGACAATCCACGCAAATAGCGGAGGCCTTCGTGGAATATTACATGAAGCTATATGGCGCAGAGGAGGTCTCCACTAGGCAAGATAAAATAAGATACCTCGAATCTATCCCGCTTCCTAAGCTCTCACCCGACATTGCTGGGTCCCTGACTAGGCCCATCACTCAGTCTGAAGTGAGTTCCGTGATCAAAAACCTTAAATCAGCCAAATGCCCAGGCCCTGACGGCTTCGGAGCTGAGTTTTACAAAATCTTAGCCCCCGATATTACCCCCTTCTGCTTAAGGTTCTCTCTGGAGTGTTGACGGAGGCCCCCCGGCAGTATGCGACAATCACTGTTCTACACAAAAAAGGCAAAGACCCTTCAAAATGTGAATCATACCGCCCAATTTCACTGTTGAATCAGGATTATAAGATATTTACCTCAATAATAGCAGCAAGACTTAATCCCCTGCTCCCAAATCTAATCGGACAAGACCAAACCGGTTTTGTGATGGGCCATCAGGCTCCGGACAGTGTCCGACTTGCCCTAAACATAATAGATAAAATCAGATGTTCTCGAACCCCAGCGTGCCTTCTTAGCCTAGACGCCGAGAAGGCGTTTGATAGAGTCTCGTGAGAATTCCTTTTCTTGGTACTTGAGCAAAGAGGCTTCCTGGAGCCTCTCATAAACACCATTCAATCTTTATATATGGGCCCGCAAGCATATATTAGAGTGAACGGGGGGCTGTCCACTAGATTCCACCTAGGAAGAGGCACCTGACAGGGATGCTCCCTTTCCCCCCTGCTCTTCGCCTTATATATTGAACCTCTGGCGGAGGCCGTGAGATCAGCAAGGGGAGTTAAAGGAATTGAGGTGGGCGATGTTGAGAAAAAAATCTTGCTTTATGCGGATGACATATTAACTCTCTCACAACCACAGCAATCCATACCCCAAGTCTGGCCCATCCTAGAAGAGTTCAGGAGACACTAAGGTTACTCCTTGAATAAAGCTAAAACAGAAGCTCTTAGTTTCTTTTTTCATCCCTCAGAGAACATCCATCATCTACTGCCCCTGAATTGGGCAGCGGAGGATATGCGATATCTGGGGATCCACTTAACTAAACAAGTGTCTGGGCTGTTTAGGGCCAATTACGCTCCCATGGTTTCCTCTCTTAAGAAAGACATTGAGAGATGGTCTATCACCAAACTACCCATGTATTCTAGACTCCAAGCTATATCGATGAATATTTTGCCCAAATTCTTATACTTGTTCCAATGCATTCCACTTCACATTCATAAATCACATTTTCAACACTGGCACAAGTTGATCTCTAAATTCATTTGGGCCAATAAGAGGACCAGAATAAACCTCAGGATATTACAGACCCATCGTGCAGAGAGGGGTAGGTCCCTTCCGGACCTCGAGGACTACTTCCTAGCAGTACAGCTAAAAAATGCCCTGCAGTGGACAGACCACGGTCCTGCTCCTAGTTGGAAGGAGATCGAGAAGGCAGAGGAGGAAGGGGAAGACAGACTGCCCCTCGAAGACCGATTGGTGGCTTCTCCTCAGGCCTACACATCTCTTATGCCTAGACTTAATGCAGTGGGGGAAACACACCGGGCTCTTCAAAGGTTATGGAAAAAATATAACCTACTGTATCTACTTTGGCCCCTAAAAAGATTAGGTTGGGCTGAGGACTTCCCCCCACAATTGCCTGGACCATTCCTATAAACAGTGGCGCCGACTGGGTCTTGAACACCTCGGGCAATTCATCCAAGGGGAGATGATTCTGGATTTTAGCTCACTCAAAAATAGATATAATCTTAGAAAAACGAATCATTTCCGATTCCTGCAGGTTAAAACCTATATTATATCATTACAGAAGAAGGGAAGGTCTCTTGCCAGGGTTAAGACCCTACTGGAAGCTATTAAGCAGACAAAATCCTCAACTGCTCAAAAGGGCCTCATTTTGACTCTTTATGCAGCCATCAGAGCTACAAGAAAAGATCCCCTTATAAGGGTTAAAGAGCATTGGCAAAGGGAAATGTCCCCCGCCCTCATTCCAGTAAACTGGAAAGCGATTTTTAATACTGTGAATCATACCACTAAATCCCCACTATGGCAGAAGTATGCTTGGAAGGTCAGGATTAGGTTCTTCCTAACCTAACACCAGCATCTCTGAACAAAAGAAATCCAAGCATTTTGGCCTGTTGCTGGAGGGGTTGCGGGGAAGGGGAGGCAGACTACATCCATATATTCTGGGCCTGTCCAAAGTTACATAGATACTGGGAGGATATTAGGCAAGCTATTGAAGGTATCTTCTCCCTCACTCAAAACCTGGGATGGGAGGAACTGATCCTGGGGTACTGCCCCTTGACCTTAGAGGCCCTGACAGCTCATACTTATGGGCCATTTTAATAGCAGCTGCTCATAAAGCCATAACCAGACTGTGGCTCAACCTTCAAATACCCAAGAAACAAGACTGGATCTCAGTGGTTGGTAATATTGCTAATTTAGAAGAACTGACTTTCAAAATAAATAACAAATCCCATATCTATACTCAAAAATGGACCAGGTGGCTTATGTGGTTGCAGGCAGAAGGCACCTAGGCCCATGGATTGGGGGAAAGTTGCTCCCTTAGGCAAAGGGGCTTTGGATGACCCGTCAGGGACTTCAACTATTTAATATGTTGTTAAAAACAAAAAACTTACATCCCTTACAGTTCTAAATGATGTTAGTTTAGAGTACTTGTTTCACCTCTTGGAAAGCTCAATTGTCTCTTAATACTATTATACCCAACCTCTGATACTCTGTATATATGTAATAGTCATTGCTATAGCAATGTACTGATGTCTTTCCAAGGCTAAACCGAATGTACAGCAAAGTTCAACAATAAAACATGAAATTTATAAAAAAAAAAAAAGAACCATGCCTCAGAGATAGTGTCCTGTAGTTTGGGAATGTTATCCTGCCCTTGGACAACGTCAGAAGATTGTGACTCAGTGGCTGGCTGATTAGATACTTGCTGGATGGGGCCAGGAGAACTGAATACCAGGTCTGTCTGGCCCAGTCTGGGGCTATCAGGATCACTGTTTCAGATTCCCTCCCGAGTTTCAGGAGGACTGTCTGCATAAGTGGAAATGGTGGGGAGGTATACAGAAACCTCCCTGTCCAATCCAAGACCATGGCATCCTCTGGAACTCTCCCTCTGGCTGGTGGTCTCCAGCAAAACTGTGGGAGCTCTCCCAAGAAGCAAACAGATCTATTTTGGGAGTGCCCCACATTCTGAACTCTGTGGATAGAATCTGTCCATTCAAGGCCCATTTGTGATTTCCCTGACTGAGTCTGCTTAAGGAATCTGCTAGGATATTGTCTTTGCCTGGTAGGTGCACTGCTGAAATGTTTGTTTCTAAGGTGTATGCCAGGTCCCAGATCTTCATTGCTTCTGTACACAGTTTGGGGATCTTGTTTCTCCCAGTTTGTTTATGTAATACAGTACTTTGTTGTGGTATTGTCTGTTCAGATTTGGATAGACTGATCCTGTAGTTGGAAGGAGAAAGACTGCATTGCTAGCAGCACTGTCCTGAGCTCCAGGAGGCTGATGTGTTCCAGTGACTCACGTGAGCTCCATGTACCACCCACTGTGAGGTCCTATACGTGGCCATCCCACCCCAGAAGTGAGGCATCTGTATTAAGAATAATTGTTGGTGATCGCTGAAGGAAGGAAATGTCCTCTCTGAGGTTGCTTTTTTCCTTCCTTCCTTCCACTACTCTAGTCACTTTACCAGAGCTTTTGTCACTGGCATTAGCTTTGAGAGTGGATCCCATCTTTGAGACAAATTGTCTCTTAAGTGGTACTGGACATCTCTTATTTGGAACCTGGCTCATGGAACCACAGCTGTGAATGCAACCACGTATCCCAGTATCTACAAGAAGTCCCTTGCAGGTCTTGGGTGGTCTGCTGTGAAGAGGCCTGTTTACACGGCCGATGCGTTGTGACTTGTGCAATGCTTCAACCTGCACTAACTGCAGAAGATGACACAATGTCTTCTCCACATGGCCCCTCTCAGTGCTGATGCATGCTGCACTGGAGAGGGGCTGTATGCCTGTGGGAGATCGGCTAGTCTGTGTTGTTTGTGGTGACATTAGGACTAGTAAAAGAGAAAGGATATACTTGGACACAAAAACTTTTACAAGAGCACAGGGAATGGGAAACTTGAAAGCAGCATGCACGCCCCAATTACTGTAAGTACTTAATTTTAGGGAAACTCAATGGCAGATGGGGAGCAAGTGAAGTGTATCAGACCCTCTCTCTGGCCGATGATGTGATGTGGGTGTTCTAGACCAGGGTAGGAATCAAGGGAATTGGCATATATTTGAATTAATTGGGTACCATCTGTCCATGTTAGATCAGAGTGAGTGGCATGGCCTGTTCACACAGCTGCTGACACTGCTCACTTTGACCAAAATCCCTAAGATTGTAGCATTTCACTGAATGGCACAGTGAGTGACTCACCACGATTCGGTAAGTGTCCACAGGGCCGTTTTTGCACTATAGCAACCAGGTAACTCAGGTTGCTCCAGTACAAAAGCAGCCATGTGATCAGTTGTTCAAAAAAGCTGCACTCCAATGAGAATAAGAAAATGCTTAAACGAAGGTTTCAATCAAAATTAATACATTTATTTTGAATATTGCTTGTACATAGTGAGCCACAGCCAGTCGCCTAAAGTGAATACACTACGCCAGAGCTTTGCCTACAAACAAGGTTTTGTCAGAGGGTGTGTACAGAGACAAACGTTTACTTTTAGTCCCCATTGATGGTATCAAATTAATGCACTAACAATAGAACCGTACATACACAGAATGTATAAAACATGAAAAACAGTAGGAACAAATTCTAATACAAATTGATGGACCAACAGAAACAAGCTGAATCCAGGTGCATACTTATTTATTTAACCTAGAGTCTTATTCCATGGCAAAGCAGTGATTCCATTTCATAGCCGTATCCTGTGATCACCCTTGTATTTCAGAAGCAATTCCTGGGGTTCTACTGGTACAAAGTCATGGTTGAAACAGAATTATTTTGAGCTCAGTCATAGACAGGCACCGTGTGACCTGGAAAAAGAACCATAAACATAAAATTCAATTAAAATTCTAGTTGTAATATTCATTCTCTTACAACAACTTCTTTTTAGGTATGAAAATTGAAACCCAGTGGCTGTTCTTGTTGATATTATTTCAATTCTTAACAAGTAACTCAATTCCCAACATATGAGGAGGAAGACTTTCACCTGCAGGGTGTGTAGCTCAGCTCCTATGAAGTCCAGTACTTGAACAGGTTTTATTTGGGACTTCTGCAAATTTATCAAGAATCCCAGAGACTCCAAGGTGCCTTTTGCAGTCTGAAGTGAGCATCTTATCTCTTGTTATGTTTTCCCTGAGACTAGCCAGTCATCTAGGTAGGGGAAAATCACCATGCCTTGCCTTCACTTACGTGTTGCCACCACAGAAAAGCACTTTGTGAATTTCATTGGTGCTGAGGTGAGGCTAAATGGAAGAACTGTGTACTGGTACTGGCAGTTCCCCAGCTTGAACCCGAGATATTTTCTGTGCGATGGCCTGACTGGGATATGAAACTAAGCATCTTTCAGATCCAGTGAACCCAGTCAATGACCTGGCTGCAAAGATGGCAACACTATTCTCAGTGTGACCATCTTGAATTTCTCTCTTTTATTTGCTTGTTCAGATACCTGAGATTTAAAATAGGTCACCACTCCCCATTTTCCTTGTGGGTCAGGAAGTACTTTGAGAATAGACCCTTGCACCACTGAGAGGCAGGAATCTTCTGTACAGCTTCTGTTAGTAGCAATTTTTTTACTTCTAAGTCCACCCGAATTCTTTCTGTGGAAGAATGAGCTGGAAAGCTTTTGTGTTTCTGCAATTTTGGGACTTTTCTGAACTGGAGAGGCATTCTCTGGACCACTACCTCCACAACCCATTTGTCTGTGGAAAAGTTTACCCATTCCAGGAGATACTGAGTCAGTATTCCCCCACTGGCAATGGCTGGGTGACCTGGGCAGAATTGTCAGGGGTTTTGCTTTGGCTGGGGCTTGGGTGCTGGTGCTGTAGCAGTAGTATGCTTTGTGCCTCTTCTACTCCTGCCCCTGTAGTAGCCCCTTTGTGGCGGATATTCAAAAGGGGCATATGGATATAAGCTCTTGGGAAGTAACCCCTGCCTTTGCCTCCTCTTCTGTAAGGTCTATAGGAGGTAAAGGCCTTTTCCTTCTCATTGTTACTCTTATATGTGGCATTGTATTCATCCACTTTTTTCATGTATGCCTCTGTTTTATCACTAAAGAGTGAATTCCCCTCAAAGGAGAAATCCATGGCTTTGGTGTGGGTGTCCTGGGAAAGGGTGGTAGTCCATGGCCAGGAAAATCTTCAAAAGGATACTGAATGAGCTAAAGCTCTAGCTGCAGTGTTATTAGTGTCCACAGCAGTGTGGAAATGGTACTTAGTGGCATCTAGGGCTGATCTTGCTGTGGCAACCAAGTCCTGTGCCAGCTCATTATCTGCTTTATCAACAAGTACCAGGATCATGTTTCACAATGCTTTTTGGTACTGTATGTGCTGAATAAGCTGCCT
Organism: Neoceratodus forsteri; assembly: GCA_016271365.2. Classification (NCBI taxonomy): domain Eukaryota; kingdom Metazoa; phylum Chordata; order Ceratodontiformes; family Ceratodontidae; genus Neoceratodus; species Neoceratodus forsteri. Next base: position 361,063,759 of record JADMNL010000023.1, on the reverse strand, counting down.
CTCTAATGAGCAGGGAAGCTGAGGTAAAAACTTTTCTGGCCGCAGCATCCACATTTTTGGAGTCCTTTTCAGGGGGCTGTGCAGACCAGCAGACTTTTGCACTCTCTCAAACAGTAGCCTGGAGTACAGCTTGATGATCAGGGTGAGAATACAGGTATTCACCCCTTGTCTGTCTGTCTACCTGACATTTTCTTGCAATTTTCATATCAATGGCTGCAGCTAAAGTAGGTGCAGACATGATTATTGATATAGCCTTCTTAAGTGATTTATGTATGGGGACTAGAAACCTCCTTACAGGTGCTGTCCCCATCATATACATACATTCATTCGGCATCTTCTTCATCCTCCTCCATTTCTTGAGGGGGGGATGTTGACAGTATCAAGCATTTGTCTGAAAACTGAGGAGAAAGAAATATAGTTCTCATTATGTCTTGCAGGAGAGTCAAAGTCTTGCTCAGCTGCACCCTCTGATTCCATGGGGTCACCTTCCTCTTGTACATAGTACTCCTCTTCCTTCTTCTACTCCGCAGGCATATAGGCTGGAACCTGAGATGGGGGGTGGGCAGTCACATTACTAACATTTTTCATAACCTGGATGGCCTGGAAAAATTTACACATCTTTGATAGGTCCTCAGATGAGGGTATCTTTTTTGTGTCACCTACCTGTTCCTTCTTCCATTCAGGAAGAGTGGCAGTGACATTTTTTCTTTTAGTTTCTTTTTAGCAGACACTGTTTCCAGTGCCTGCTCACAGGCTCTTTTATTTGTATTTTTGCCATCAACAGATTTAGGGCTTCTCCTTTCAGATACCTGACATCTGATCCATCTTTACAAAGCCTTTCAGGTGGCTAAGGAACTTTATCTTTTTTTTGTCACCCTTTACGGTATTTGATGCTGCTGCTGAACATGGGCAGATGGACCCTTCTGCTGTGTGCTTTCTACCATCACTGGAAACTCCCATCAGAGCCTTTTTTATATAATTTCTGGTGACAAGGAGGCAGACTGAGAATATATCATTTCCTTTAATTGTTTTACCCTTTATTTAAGGTTTTAGGGCAAAAAAGCAAACAAGACAAAAAAAAAAAACAGGGCTCACAATTAGTAAAGTTGTGGTCTGGACCTAGGCACTGTAAACAGAGCTCATAGCAGTTTGCATTTGCCAGGACCTGGAAACAATTTTACGAGTTTTTAAGCCTGTGTGTCCCCTATGTCTCTCTGACATACCAAACTGGAGAGATCCTAGTAAAAAAGTAAAAATATCCCTAAAACAGAAAATAGGAAGAGCCCAATAATAAAACATGTCTCTTACCCTCAAAAACGGTGCCAAAGATCAAATCCTGGTTTTCTGTAAAAGGAACAGATTAATTAAGGTGAAAGGGCACAGGCAGAAATGGAAAGCGAAAACACTCCATTTCCTGTATTGTAAATAGGGAAAAAGCAAACCCACTCATGAAAAAAAAAGGTAAGTGGTTAATTTTTACAAAAATAGCCAAATTAGAGAAAAGTGGCCAGGCAGGGTGGTCTCTGGCTCCTTGGAGTCAAAAGGGAAACCTGAAAGACCAGTGTAATAGCAATAATCTCTCATTACCACAGGGTAATTTAGGAACTAACTTAACTCAGTAAGAACACTTAAAATAACTATTTCTAAAACAACTAAATGGGCTTGAGATCCAGCAATACTGGAGCTTCACTCTGGGCGACTGCTCTACAGGCAGAGAGACAAATCTCACCAACTACCAGAGTGGAACTTGGCTGTAGAGTTTGAACCAAGATTCTAAATTCTAATTATCAGAATAGATTCCATCTCCAGGGCATCTGTCTCCATGAAGACAGAGGCATACAGTGAGGGATTCCTATGATTAGAAGTTTCTTCTCCCAGAGGAGGCTGCCACAGTAATTTGCTACACCTTCAGTGAGTAAAGAGTGCCACAGCTATGTTGAAATGAGGTTAAAATTGGAAATATTGAGGTGGGGGAAATTCACATCCAGATTTCTAGGTTGCAGAACTGTCATTTGTAGGTGGTGGAACTCTTCTATAGCAGTCAATGGAGAAAGATGACAGAGGTGAGGGAACTGTCATACAATGCTTGAAGAGGTGGTGAAACTGAATTCGCCTGTCATCTGCTCCTGGTCAAACAAATACCACAAGCCCCCTCCCAAGCTTATCTATGCCAGGGTTATCAAACAAGGGCACCTCCAGCTGTTAAAATCCCATCTAACTAGGCTGAACTGGGCAGTGCTTGACTCCCTCAATTACACCAACAAAGCTCTGGACCTATTCATCAAATGTTTCAACAAAGCCTGTGACATCTATGCACCAGTGAAAAAGATGAAAGTCAAAGGACAGACCAACCCCTGGGTTACTGCTGACCTTTTAACTCTGCTAAAGCACAGAGACCACCTCTGGCATTGTGCTTGTGCAAGTAAACATACAATTATACAAAGCAGCCAGAAATGATTGCACTCAAAAAATACGGAATGCTAAACGCAGCTATTACAAAGAGGCTCTGACCAACTCTTGGGGCCAGGGAAACAAATTCTGAAACAACGTGAAAGAACTCACAGGCAAGGATCCTAAAGCACCACCCACTATGCTCAACCTTCATGGCACTCCTACACTTGACCTAGGTACCATCACCATTTAATTTTTTAATATTGCATTTACAAACCTGGACAGTGTCCTTCCACCAAATTTTTTCGACGACCTCCCCTCCAGCTCCTCCCAAGTTACCCCCCAACTAGAACGTACAACTCCAAAGTTTTTTTTAAGGAGGTCCCACCACAAGTAGCTAGAAAATACATTCAAAAGGCCATCGGCAAACAAGGGTACAGTGGTGACTCCTTTGACCTGAAACTGCTGGCACAAGTCCTCGATGAAATCTTAGAACCACTTACAAAGATCTTCAATCTCTCGCTTAGATTGGGCGATTTTACCTCTCTCTGGAAGAAAGCCACTGTCACACCGGTTCACAAAAGCAGAGATAGGACACTGCACACCAATTACAGACCTATCTCACTCCTCCCCCCACTATCTAAAGCGCTGGAGCGAATAGTGTCGGACCAACTAGTTGAATTCCTGGATAAGTACAATGTACAGTGCCCAGGGCAGCATGGCTTCAGAAAAGGGCACAGCACCACCACTGCACTACTGGAATTTACAACCTTCATCCATGCCACGCTTGACAAAGGGAATTGTGGAGGGGCAGTGTTTATAGACCTTACCAAGGCATTCAACACAGTTAACCACCCCCTACTGCTCAAGCAGCTGTCCTCCATTGGGATCTCCAGTGATGCCCTTCCATGGTTCACCAGCTACCTTGATAATCAGATCCAATGTGTAAGGATTGCAGGGATCTCTTCGGATGAGAAACCGGTCCGCTCCGGAGTCTCCCAGGGGTCTATTCTGGGCCCTCTACTCTTCTCCCTCTTCATCAACAATCTCCCCAGTGCCTGCCACCAAAACATATTACTATACGCAGATGATGCAGTCCTGTTTTCCAGCCACCATGACATTACAGTCCTTGAATCCCAGCTGCAGCTCGACTTCAAGTGCATCGAAGACTGGTTCAATTCTCATAAACTTGTCCTGAACCACAGCAAGACTAAAGCCATGTCCTTCTGTAACTGACAGAGCAGGCACAACTCTCTGTCTCTCCCCATCAAGAACCATGCTGGGAACCCACTCGAACATGTCAAGGAGTTCAAGTACCTTGGTATTACCCTGGATAGTCCCCTTTCCTACACTCGGCATATTGACACTGTTGCCAAGACCGCCAATATACGGATTGGACTACTACACAAACACAAGCACTGTATGCCTGTGGATGCCCTTAAACTAGCCATCTACAGCTCTGTCACCTCTATCATTGACTACAGCCTTGCCAACTATGGCTCTGCCTCAACAAGTGCCCTCCGCAGGATCTCAGTTGCTCTCAACAAAGCCTGTAGACTACTAACAGGTGCAGCCTGACAAACTCACACCTGTGACCTCTATGCACAGGCCAGCTGGCTACCCCTATGCAGCAGAATACAATACCAGACCTGCTTACTTACCAAAAAGATTCTCCTTGGTCTCATGCCACCTGGTGTTAGCTTACTCCTTACTACCTACAGTGGCACTCAACAAACATGTGGTGCCCAGTCTCTAACCTTTCAGGTTCCCAGATGTTGTACCTCCATGGGTCAGCGGTCCTTTTTCTATAGAGTTGCTCAATGGTTCAATTCCCTCAATAAAGAAGCACTTTCCTCTACTACAATTGGACCCTTCAAAAGGAATCTCAAAATTTACCTCACCTCTACCACTCAATGTGACTGCTTCTCTGAACAGAGATCTCTCTAAACACCTCCCAGTTCACTCATGTCTCACAGCCTGCCCTTTCCTAGTCTCATTCCCTCTGGCACTGGGCCTTCCTTGTGACTCCTTTCCTGCTTCACATCTCCACTGGTACAAGACATTTTCCACCACCTTCGGACAGTGGCCCATTAGCCTGCCAACTTCCTCTCCCGGTCACACTCCTGCAATACTAACTGCCTATGGTGCCCTCTATCTCTTATTGTTACCGCAGCCAGCTGCCTACTCAAGCAGCTCGTTATATGAATATTATCTCAAAGTATGTTATAACTGAGTATCTTTATTTTTTCTTTTAGTTGTTTTGGTTGTTTATTGTGCATTCTTTTACTACCTCTGTATGTATGTTGACCCTCATCCTTTGACGTGGAACCTTTGTAAACGAGCAGTTTCTGCTCAAAGGTATTTGTAATCCGAGAATTTAATAAATAAATAAAAATAAAAAAAATTCCTGTGAACTCCTGCCTATTTAACCTGTTAGCAACTATTTATTTAACTCCCTCTCCATCTTCAAACTCTTACATTGATGTGTTTAGTAAACGGTGCCCAGCTATACATACGTATTTTTATATATATATATATATATATATAACACACACACACACACACACATATACACATACATATATATAGTCATTGCAAAAAACTCCACTAATATATCAGTTAGGGTTGACAGCACAGTGACAAAAGTTTGTAAATACAATGTTAGGGTTCCGACCCCTACCACCTGACCCCCACCCCCTGCCTTCCACAGACCAACAGGTGTTGGGGTGTGCCATGGCATCATCAGACCTAACTCTCACCCCATTCCATGTGTAAACAAGCAGACATGGCACAGCATGAACAGGCCTGATGATCCCAAGGCACACCCCCAATGCCTGTTGGTGTGTGCAGGGTGGGGGTGGGGTGTTAGGGTTGGAAACCTAACTCCACATTTCCCTATGTTTGTGACTTTGACCTTAACTAGAGCATTAACACAGTTTTTGCTATATGTATATATATATATATATATATATATATATATATATATGTAATACTGGCACAGTAGTGCCAGTATAGTTAGGATGAGAAGCAACTTCTATGTTAAACCCAAATGTTTGAGCCTTAATAACTTTGGAACCGTTCAACGGAGTTGCATGAAATTTGTCATGGACAACTACTAGTGATAGGTCTCTTGATGTGCCAAACTTTGTTTGATTTCAATGAAGCATTTTAAAGTTATTAAAGTTCACAAATCCCTAAATTTACCTGTTTTTTGCCATTTCTTGGTCCACCTGTAGCTCAGAAATGGTTTTAGCTTGTGGTCTGAAATTTTCAGGGTAGAAAGCCTTTGCCTCACAGATGTGCCTTTTGAAAGTTTGGAGAAAAATTATTAATCTGTTCAAAAGTTATTACATTTGTAAATTTCCTATTATTTCATATGGGAAATTTATGTCAGGCACAACAGTTTTTTTGTGATCCTAGGAGCTATTATTTGCACCAATAATATACAGTATATTTTTTTTTATCGCAGGAGCTGATATTTTCACACACTTTTTTGCACAGAAGGTCACATACAGCCCTTGTTTTCACAAAAGTTACTGTCCTTTCTCATGTAGGGTCACATAGAGCCTGCTGTACTTCCACAGAGCTCTGTTGTGTCTGCCATCTTGTTTTGCCTTTAGCGAGAAAACAAAAGTAAGGAAAATATATGAAACTGATAAAAGAAACATCAGAAGCTAGCTAAATGGGAGCTGTTTAGCTAGATTCTGGTGTTTCTTTCTTTAAAGTGTGCTGAGAAACACCTTTTCTTGGCACCCGAAATCCCGGGTGCCCTGCTTAGCGAGAGTATGTATGAGAACAGCGGTATTTTCTTGAGTTGTGCAGCCACAGCTGGAACTAGTGCTGCTGGCTGCACTATTATGTGTGACCTGCTGTTTCCCTCTTATCTAGTGGCACCCCCACACCAGCAGATCACTGTCCCTAGTGGCATTCCCCCATGTCTTTCCCTGGTGTCTAGTGACACCCCCCCAAACTCAGATTTCCATAGTTCATTAATTTTTACTTTGTTACATATTATCTGACACTGGGATGCCCACCCCTGGTGTCAGATGCCCCCCCATTCTGTTTATCTGCCAACATTGGGGGAGGGAGCCAATCCCCGTGTTGGCATCACAAGCCCCCCTCAGCAGTGTGGGACACTGGGGAGCCCACTCCCAGTGCCCCCAAATAATGATTTATATGTTCATGTGAAAAGAAAACCATCCCCTGATGTCTTTTTTTCCCTCAAAAAAAGAAAATGGTCCCTCGTCATCCCTGCTGCCTGTCTCCCCCATTCCTCCCCTTCCACTGAGCACCCACAACCCCACCTCACTCCTTTCCCTATACTTACCTTTGGAGGATGTGCACTGTCATCTTCTCTGGACTGGGACAACTGCATTTTGATGTTCGAAAATGTGTTATGTTATACCTTATTTTCGCACATGCTATATTTTCTAACATCAAGATGATTGAGACAAGTAAAGAAAAATACTGCACATTTATATTGTTCCCCTGTGGTGCAGAGGACAAAGCACAGGGGTGGGACACCCAAGGGTCCTGGGTTCAAAGCTAGCCTCTGTATACTTTTTTTTTCACCTGAAGTGAAGACAAAAACAAAATGTTAGAAACATGTCTTTGAACCCAGGACCCTTGAGTTTGCAGTCTTGTGCCCTGTCCTGTGTTCCACAGGAGAAGCACAACAGCTGCAGTGATTTTTCTTTACTTGTCAATGTTGTGGATGTTTGATCACAAGTGGATGGTTAATGTTTGAAAATGTGGTACAGTATGTGTAAAAATAGGCCTAGCCTATTTTCGCACATAAAGTACTTTTGAACATTAACTGCCTACTTGAGGGCAAACATCCACATCATTCCCAGCCCAAAAGACCTTTGTAAGTTGTTGACACTGGGATACCCAATCCCCCTGTCAACAGTAGAGCCCCCCCTTCCCCAGAAGTGTGGGACACTGGGGAGCCCACTCCCAGTGTCTCCAGATATGTATCCCCCATCTCAGCATCCCAAGAGATGTATTATACCCCTCTCCCACAGTGTGGGACACTTGGGATCCCACTCTCAGTGTCCTGAGAGATGTATTATATCCCCCTTCCAGCAGTGTGGAACATTAGGGAGCTCACTTCCAGTGTCCCTAAATATGTAATTATGTATTTTATTATTACCTGTTAGAAGAAAAAAATACAGTCCCCTGATGTCTTTTTTATTTTTAGCCTGAAAAAAAGAAAATAATCCCTCATCATCCACGCCATCACCCTCCCTCATCCCGACCCTCCCACTGATCACACACCACCCCACCCCCTCTTGCCCTATACCTACCACCAGAGTCCATCCGCTGTTATCTTCTGTGGACCAGGACACATCTGCACTGCTTCAAAGCCAAACTGCAAACTGAGAAATCAAGGTAAGTGCCACATAATGTATTTCAATGGCAGCCTGAACTTATGTTGATATCTTTGCCATTTTTAGGTATTTTTTCAACAAATTTTCAACATGGGCTTTTTTGGGACCCCACCTCATGAACACTGTGACTGTCATTTCATTACTTGGGCCTGAAAGGTGATTTCTAGAGTGCTGCACAAAATCACCTTTAGGGGGCCAAGTAATGAAATGACAGTGCCAGTGTTCATGAGGTGGGGTCCCAAAAAGCCCATGTTGAAAATTTAGTGAAAAAATTCCTAAAAATAGCTGAGTTGCGTGTGATGATTTAAATTTTTCTACACATGCAGGTAACTTTGGTAATTTTTTATATTTTCACTCCAAATTTTTAACATAGCCATTTTTTCACACCACCTCATGAACAGTATAGCTGTTCTTTTTCACATCCTACCTGAAACGTATTTTTTGCAACTGAGGTGTGGAATGGTGTTTTGACATGGATTTCAAAATATTTGCTTACAGGGTTTATGAGGTGGGGTTATAAGAAGACTATGTTCAAAATATGGGGTCAAAATATGAAAAAATGCCAAAGTTATGACTATTCTTGCAATTTAAGTACGCCCGCTCGTATCTTCAGAAATTTTAAATATTTTCACCCCAGATTTTCAACATAACTTTCTTATTACCCAACCTCATGTATGTCACAGTTGTCATTTTTCAAATCCTGTCCAAAATGTGTTTTCACACCTATAGCATGGAATGGTATTGCGGTTGTACAGAATTATGTTTTGGTGGGGATTTGAAAATTTTCTCTACCAGGTACATGTGCTACAGTAATAAGATGGCTATGCCAATAATTTGGTCAGGCATTTATGAAGGGATGGGTGTGCAGGATCTAAAAGACCCTGTGCTCCCACAGTAAAATAAGGAAAATCATGGTGCGTAGGAGCGCTGGGCCTGAAGGGCCCTGTGCTCCCACTGTGACATAAGGACAGTTATGGAGGGTGGGCCCTGCACTCCCACTGGGAAATAAGGATACAAGTAAACTATCTGAAAAAGTAAGGAAATTCATTGCAAAACACTTCATTAATGCATTAGTTAGGGTTCTTACTAAAGTGACAAAAGCAGGGAAATGTGGTGTTATGGTGTCCAGCCCTTACACCCCACCCCCACCCTGCAGACACTAACAGGCATAAGGTTCTGCCTTGGGGTTGTTGTCCCTAATGCTCACCCCATTCTCCTATACTGTGCCCATCTCAGCTTATTTACTTGTGGAATGGGGTGAGCATTAAGGCCAATAACCTTAAGGCACACCCCAATGCCTGTCAGTGTCTGCAGGGTGAGTGGTGGGGTGTTAGGGTTGGAAACCCTAGCACCACATTTCCCTGCTTTTGTCACTTTAGTAAGAACCCTAACTGATGCATTAATGCATTAACAAAGTTTTTTGCAATGAAATAAATAACAATAAAATCATGTATTCTCACCCCAGTGAGATGATAGGTTGATGACATAGCTACAGTGAAAATATTTACATTTATGAAATGGCTGGTAGCAAAGCAGCATTCTGATTGGCTGCTACGAGTGTGCTAATATGTCTAACACCATGGGGAAAAGATCAGGCTGTGCTATGCCAGGCAGGCACTGAGCTTCCCATTCTTCCAGTGTTCCAAATTAGAATGTTAAAAAAGTAAAAGCTGCCATTTTATTTGTGCTAGCCACAGTAGACAAAATGAAAATGCTACAGAAGCAACCTCCATTTTCACACAGAAACATATCCTTTAATTCCTGCTGCACACAACAGACAAATAGCAACAAAATTGCTGCGTATTGAAATCTCTCCCCTAGCTGCCCGCTCGCTCGCTCTCCTCAATGGCTGGTCTGCCAGCCGCTCATCACTAGTTAATGTGTTTATCCTCACTTTTTAATTTTTACTAAATGAAGCATTCCTTCTAAAAAATGCCAACCATCCATAATCCCCCCCTTTCTGCCCACTTACTCACTGACTCTCCTTAACAGCTCGCTGGCTCTCCTCTTGGATGGCTCACTGGCTGTCCTCCTCGACGGCTCACTGGTTCTCCTCCTCAATGTCCAATCACTATTTTCCTTGCCTTAGCTGTTCAGCTATACTAATTGTTATCTCTTTTTTCAAACATGCAGACCACATTGTCACCTAACAGCTTTGTAATTCCCCTTCCAGCAGCTTGATAGTTCCTTTATTTATCCTCACTTGGCTCACTGACTCTTCTTCTCGAAGGCTGTTTCCCCATGTCACGGAAACAGTACTGGTGTCGCCTCCCTTATGTTGCCTGCTGCCAAAAGCATAAATATAAATAAAAAAGCCGCCACCATAAATATCAAAGTACACCAACACTAATAGGCTGCACAATGATCATGTTTACTTTTACAAGTACTGTTCTAAATAAAGTTCACAATCCTTTACAATTTAAATGAAATGTTAAAAGTAAAACTTAACTACAAATGGAACTATTTTGTCCAGCACAGTGATTTTTCCTCAAATAAACTTAAATTTATTTAAATATAAAAGTTGTAGACTCATTATTTATGTTTTAAAAATTCACTGACCATTTCATAAGTGCAATGAGCCACTCCAGGGTGTGTGTCAGACACTTTAATACATGGCTAGGAGGCTGGACGCACTCAGCCTGTGGCCTTGTGCCTCACTACACCTCCTAGCCATGTGTTAAAGTGTCTAACACACACCCTGTCGTGTTTTATTGCTTACTTATGCAATAGGTGTGGAGCCAAAATCCATTACATAAATCCATTTATCTCCACATACGTGGGATAAATCTAACCACCCTAGATTTATCCCACATATGAGGGATAAATGCAAACTGTCAATCAAAGCTTTTTTGTTCATTTTTTTGACAAACACATGTGAATAACTTTAAAATGAAAAATGATAGCATAGTACTGTGAGCATGAAAAATGTTCAGCACAAAAATATCTACAAAATGAATGGTGTTTCATTAATAAATACCTTTTAGTTTTTTATAATTAGCAAAAAACAGCATAAAATTCGAGTTTTGTTTCACTTTTTTGACAAACAAATGTGAATAACTTTAAAACAAAAAAGGTAGCATGGTACTGTGATCATGACATTTGTTCAGCAAGAAGTTGTCTACAAAATGAGTGATGTTTCATTTAATAGCAACCACCACGCTAGGTGGACATACACTAGGAAAGTTAACCAAAAGTCCTAGAAATGATCATTTAAAAAAAGATAAACAGTCAAAACCAAATGTTCCTGCACTGATAAGAAGCGTCCCTATTGTATAAATGAAATATACAATGGCAAGCTGTCAGATAAATGATTTATCTATACTTGTGCTGTTTGACCTCGGACACCTCACTCGTGGCTTACGCCACTCATGAAATTACCCGAGGTCAAACAGCACTTGTGTAGTTAAATCATTTATCTGACAGCTCACCATTGTATATGCCAGCAATCAGATATGACGAGGTGTGGGTTATGGCCTGATAGCATGCCCCAGGTGCATTATGAGGCACGAGGCACTTGCGCCAAGCCTTTAGCACCTGGGAAGTGCTCCTATCAAGCCATAACCCACACCTCGGAGTGTCTTATTGCACTTATAAACTGGGCTCCTCATCCCAAGTTTTTTTTTTTAAAGAAGAACACAGACAAAACATTATAAATATAAAAAGGTTTAACAGATTAAATAGTGACAAACAGTCTTCCTATTGCAGCAGTAGAGGGCTCCATATCTATTATATTTGGCCATCATTGCTGATTTTAGTAGCTTTACAGACCCTCTTGGAATTTTTTTATATCAAGTTTTTAAAAATTATAGCATGACTGGGTCTGCTGTTTTATTTCGAAGCTGCTGACACACTCAGTCGGCCGGTAAGGACAATTGGTGTGAAACTACATTTGAAAGCTGCGGACTTTCTTTTCTGAGGTTGTTGCGTTCGGTTTTCACAATGGCTAGCTGAAGACAGCAGGTCTTAAGTAAAAAAAAAAAAAAAAAGTGTTCTAGCCAATTCATCAATTGATTTATTTACAAAGGTTACCCGAGGAAGGCTTGTCTATGTGTGTTGAATTCAGCCATAACATTACAAGTTCCGCTTGAGTCGGACTGAGCATGTCCCATTGTGGCCACCGTACAGAGCGCTTATGAAACAGATCGAGGGAGCCGTTGGACATTTGTTTTATTTGACTTGATGGATTTGGGGTTTTATGGAGTGGGGGCTGGAGATTGGAGAGCGGTAGTGATAGAAATGGATTAGAGACTAGGGTGAATGTTCACCGTATGTTTAAAGCCGAGTCTGAATTTGTTGCCACGGCTCGCATTCGGCATTGTGCGACTGTGTGAATGTTTCAGATGGGTCAGCTGAGGAAAAGTGGGATTTCAATTATGGCGGTGCAGGACCATTGATATGGAGCTTGATGGATTTGGGGTTTTATGGAGTGGGGGCTGGAGATTGGAGAGCGGTAGTGATAGAAATGGATTAGAGACTAGGGTGAATGTTCACCGTATGTTTAAAGCCGAGTCTGAATTTGTCGCCACGGCTCGCATTCAGCGTTGTGTGACTGTGTGAATGTTTCAGATGGGTCAGCTGAGGAAAAGTGGGATTTCAATTGTGGCTGCATAGGACCATTGATACGCAGCATCGGTTTCCTTTGATGTAGTGCAGGTTGGCATGATATGGCTCTATAAGGACACGGGCAAGAGTGCTGATTAGCCTATCAGGGAACTTGAAATTTTTGACTCATTTTATAACCCTTATTTACACATACTGTAGCTATGTCATCAGCCAATATTCTCACTCCAGCAGCATGTCCCCAATGTAAATTAGAACTTCTTTTAAATGTGAAACTGAAATGTTTGAGATACCTAATTAAGCAGCTGGTCTGCATTCTTCATTCTCTGCTTGAAGTTTCACAAATGCCAGACACCTGCAGCAGTACAGCCCTCACTGTACCAAATAGCACACACCTAAAACAGCACATTTCTGTACTACAAACTGCTGAATGGTCATGCAGTCTCTCACATTGCATCCAAATTGTAAACCTATCAGATCCCATTTATGATCTCTGTGATAACAAACATAATAAAATCTGTCTACAGACTCCGACTGTGACTAACATACCAGTGAACTGCACAGCACACATATTTCCACACCGAAGCCTTCAGTTCTTAATTTCATTTCTTCACATGTTACAGCAACCTAAACACGACCTGTTTAAACTGGTATTACTTACATGATATATACTCTGAAACTGTATAATGCTTGCTGTCGGTCTCAGTAAAAAATAAAGCTGAGCGTCTCAATGACAACTAAAGCACCTCACACATTCGAAACTGCTCTCTTACCTGTAGTTCCCATGGAGCTTCTCAGACATTCCAAAACAAATAACATATAAGCCAACCACAAATGAAAAAGTTACGCACTGCAGCATACAATAAAAATTAAACACTACACATCATAAAATGTAGGAAAAAAGGAAAATCACACACAGTATATACAGGAAACCTCCTGGACATGTCCTGCCTACCAAAACACATCATCCAACCACAGATCACACTCACACGCTCATCAACCTTTTACCAATCACTCACACACACAATGACTAATCGCACAACATATACAAACCCCATTCATAACCATTTACTCACAGCAGCAACTCACAGCAACAGAATGATATAAAATAAAACAAATTAAAGCTTTCACACCTATTGTATAAATCGCACACATTGATGTGCAGATCGTGGGATATGGCAAATATTCTCACTTCTGCTTTGTGAGGCATGGATATCTCACTCTGCAGGAGTGAGAATATTAAGCAATATACCACAAGGGAAGCTCCGAGTTTGGTCGACAGTAAATCTGTTGTCCACCCGCACAATGACGGCACAATACCGATGCAGGTATTGTGCCATCCAAGTCCCCAGTGTCGCTGTACTGGTTATTTTCTGTGTTTTGCCATCGGGGGGTTGGGCAAAGGAGCCACTCACTAAAAGAGGGTGTAATGCTGATTTACCCTGGGTGGTGTGTTGTTCAGCAACACACCACCCATGTGTAAATCCTGGCATCACCCACAGCCTCGAGTGGGATATTGCTATTATACAATTAGGATTTTTTTTAATTAAATATTTTCATTACAGTTTTTCTTGATTGTTAGGACAACATGCTTAATTTACTGATGTAGTGTTGTGAAGGGAAAAAAATAGTTCCTGAAAATATTGTATGCTGTGGAAACCTTTGCCGGTTCTGAAGGAGTCGCAGAGGTTGGCTGCTCAAATGCTCGAGCTGAGGTGTCAGGTGAGTCCTGAGGAGAGTTTTGAGATGTTCTTCGTGGAAAGGTGTTCAGAATGTTTGAAAATATTTCATCCAGCTCCGTTTCGTCTATGACTTGAAAGGAGCATTCCATTTTTGGTTTTTGAAATTTACCGTGGTTGGTAGCGACGGTATGGAAGATGGCGGTGCACGGGTTTGATGTTGGGCGTTGGACTGATTTTGAGAGGGTATAGGGCATGGGGGTGCAGCTGGCACTTTTTCCTGTCGGGTACTAGCAGGATTTACACATTGTAAATCCTGCTAGATAGCCAATCAGGAGCCAGCTTTTTGTGTGCTATTGTATAATTTTCTATATCCCACTTCTACCCATCAGAAATGCCATGGCCCGACTGAAAATATCATTGATATTCTCTCTGAGTGCAGCTTGGCCTTATGACATCCCCAGCAGCAGAGCAACAAGTGGTGTCAAAGGTCAAGATGCATGAGGGGAGAATGTCAATGATATTTTTAGTCCCAGGCCATGGCATATCTTATTTATGCAATGCTAAGTGTAATTGGATGTGTTGTTGCCATTTCGTATTTTTTTTTTTTTATGGTTTTCTCCAGGATGACTGAGCAGAAAGTGAGTGACCACTGATATAATGCATCAGCCTGCCAGCACTGTGAAAGCATCAGCACAAACAGGAGTTCTGTGAGACTTTGGAGGAAGTGGCAGTGTTTGAATAGTAGCCAGACTTGGGGCTGCAGTCCAGAAAAAACATGGGAGGGGAAAGTATGGGGAGTCATAAAGTGACTATCTCGAACGTCAGACCTCAGGAGGTGAGTGAGGGTCATTGGGGACATCAGGGGGATGTGGGGAGGACGGTCCGCACTTGGAGGTTGGGTGCAGGCACGGGGGTGATCAGTGATGAATGTTTTTTTTTTTCCACAGGAAACAAATTAGCAAAAGACAATGAGGAATGATTTTCTTCTTTATAGGAAAAATAAAACAAAAAAAAATTAAAAGAACATCATGAGGGGGGAGATTGCCACTGCCACCATCGATTACTGTGGCATGGGAGGGTGAGGGGGTGTTACTTGGCACCAGGGCTTTACTATTTAAAAAAAATATAAGTGGCAGAACGCCACTAAAACAATGATTTTTTTTAAATAAAAAAAAATAGGAATTGGCAGGGGCCACTAGACACCAGGGCTAAGAGAGGCAAAAAATACATTTATTTGTGACCAGATGGTCCCACAACAGTTTGGCAACACTTTTTTACAGAAGGAGATGGTCGAAAAGCAATCTTTGCTCGCCATCTCCTTTCCTTGTCTGCCATCCTGATTCAATCAATCAGCTGGCAGACAAGGATTCCCGGTCTGGCTACCTGGTTGACAAATTTTGATGGCCAGACAGGAATCCTTGTCCACCAGCCAGATTCCTTGTCCACCACCCTGAGTCATCACTGGCAGACAAGGGTCCTGGTCTGGCCATCTGATTGTCAAAATTTGCGACCAGATATCCATACCAGGCATCCTTATCTGCCAGCCGATTTCCCTGTCCGCCACTGACGAATCAGTGTGTCGAACAGGTAGTTTAGTTAGTCAGAAATAAGGATGTAAAGTTAAAAAAAAATGTTTCTGAGGGTATAGAGACATGGGAAAGCACACAACACAGCTCATCAACTCCCGATGAGCAAAATTCATGCTTTGATGTGTGAGACAGACATTTCTGGGCAGAGTTACTACACTTTTTTTGGGGGGGAATCAAAAAACAAGACGGCAGGGCCCTGCTCCAAGGGAAAACTCTGTCTGCCTACAGAAGTGCAAAAACGGATATCAAGAATTCATGGAGCTGTCTGGTAGACTGCAAAAGTACAGGTCCTATGGGTCCGGCATTTCCATGTGACATCAAACACAGATGCACAGGGCAATGAATCCATCTCTCAGCTGAAGCCCAGGGCCCTCTGGAAACCACAAGTGCAGAGGTGCAGGGCCCTATTCCAAGAGAAGAGTTCTCTTCACTATATAGTACTTGGGCCCATGCGGGCAGCCCTGCACTTACACTTCCCAAGCTGGTGGGTGGTGTCGCATGCCAGTGCTGTCCTTCCCAGCCTCTGCCCATCTAGCTGAGTCCCTGAGCTTGCTCACCGGCACAGGATCATAGAGCGGTACCCACTGAGGTAAAGGCTGTTACTACACACAGGTCAGAGGAGGATTGTGCTGGTGCCGGCATTGGTTCGAGATGGGAAGGAGTGGGGTGGTGGGCAGTACCTGCTGGGGTGGGGGCCACTAAACCACTAGGGATGGGTCATTACGGTATAACATAACAAGGGGTTGCACTGGAGATTAGGGAGGGGAAACTGCTAGACCACCATGGACTAGAGCGGTGCAGGGCTGTCCCACAGCTTGTGGCAGACTCTCCTGGTATGCCATCTGTCTGGTGCATAGCCATGGCTGCCACAAGCCACTGGACTTAGCTGCCGGGACCCTGTCAGATAGAGAATCAGGCGCAGGGTCCATGGTGCACTGGACTTTGGCACAAGCTGCTGTTTGCCACAGCTTGCACCAATCCAAGCCCACTTTGAGAATCAAGCCCATCATTTTTAGGTATTTGCCAGGTTTTATAGTTGGGGGGGGGGGAAGACTGCAGCTGTCTTGAACTGAAAAAAAAAGTGGTACATGAGAGCCATTTTTGGTTTGTGACAGCTTAGTGATGTGAACCAAAACTGCTCTCATAACAAAATATTTTTGGTTTAGATCAGCTGGTTATCCAAAAACCCTACTGAGTATGCTCAGAACAGCTCAGAAAAAAAAACTTAAAATCCTTATAGAAAGATGCTCTAGACTACCAGGAGAACTATAGTCGCTGCAATAATCTGCGCGTCAGGGGTCTCCCAGAAGGAGCAGAGCAAGGAAACCTCCTGGAATTTTGTGCTATCACCTTACCAAAGCTACTTAAGATACAAACGAAGGCAGGCAAGATTAAAATAGAAAGGGAGCACTGACCTTGGCACCAAAGCCGCCCGGTGATCAGCCTCCATGACAAGTGATTTTCAGGATGCATCACTACCCCGACAGGCAGACTTTGATGGCGGCCTACAGGAACCAGAAAGAGATCGTTTTCGAAGGGCACAAGTTAACTGTGCTTCAAGATTTATCAATCAGAATACAGAAAAAGCAACAACAATTTAATAACCAGAGCGTGGCCTGGAATTCTTTTTCGCATACCCTGTGGTTGTTAAGGTTCGGTTGGAAGGCATCACATACTCCTTTTGGGAACCAGCTAAACTGCAAACCTATATGGAGGAGTGGGATAAAAAGAATAAATCAGATGGGTGAACTCTACAGTGAGTACTTCGAGACTTTTCTGGCTTTTTACATCAATATCCCTGTAAGATGAATAGACTCTCTCTTGATCTAACTCCCATGGACATATGAGGATGGGGGTGGTGAGGATATGGAGGGGAAATTATGTTTTACAGAGAAAGTTGGTCCTCCCATGTTGCTTGGAATCTGTCGGGACTTTACGGTGCATAGGACACTGAATTAATATATATATATATGCACATATACACACACATATACAGTGTATATATATATATATATATATATATATTAGAGGCAAAAAACTCCGTTTAATGCATTAGTTAGGGTTGTTCCACAGCGACAAAAGTGAGGAATTCTCATGTTAGGCTGAAAACCCTAACTCCAATTCCCCCCCCAGCACCACACACACACACACAGACACATATGCAAGTATGGGAGGACCAAGTCAACACAACCAATGACAGACATCCAGCAGCAGGTGACAGAAATAACAAACAATTGTCTAAATGTACTACGAGACATCCCCACCCACCTGACCAGGTACTGCATGCTCAGTGGAGATCAACAGCAAAACTGAGGCCATGTACACCAAACGTACACATCCCTGATTGCAGCTGCACACAACGTACTACACTTAGTAGTTGCATGGCCTTACCTACCGATGCCCCACCCCACACCACAACTGATACTGTACCATTAGTCAATATAAATGCTGAAGGTGCATGATGACAGTTGTAGAAAGGTTTTAACACTAGTGAGTATACATTAATTAAGAGAAGTACATAAATTAACTACAAGACACTAGCATGCTCAAGATAAAAGTAGTGTTACATTTAGTATGTGATTTACATAGTAGTACATTTACTGCAATGGTTTAATCAAGATAGAGAGGCTGATGTAAACGTATGGAAAAACATTGCCTGTTCAACGCTGTGAAATTCGTACTGCCAGTATCAGACGCATTCTTACTGATGAAGGTGTACTGCTGATGTACATACATAGACCTTCAGTGTGTTTCAATACTAAAGATGCAGTAAGTATTCTTTGTAAAGAAACAGTGTAATTGCATGGATCAGGCCAAGCAACTTCTAAATATCATAGCACTACTGAGCCAACAATGACGACCTGTATCGGAGATGTATATAGGATAGATTTTCCTGTAGGCACTTACTGAGTATGTTGTACCTGATAAAGACAATCTCATTGCATCTGTGATGACTAACTTATTCAAATAGTAATACATTTACTATTGTTGCAATGAGTGATCTATACCACTTATGGACACAGTGTAATTTTTTTAACAGTTGTTTCATACTCAGGCTGTATGCCTAGTGTTTGGGTTTGCCACACTTCTGTCACTGATGCTATCAAAGTGATAACTATATTAATTGTGGTACAACGGAATCAAGTAGGTATGGTGTAGATATAAAAGAATGTCTTTTAGTATTGATTTAACTCACAATGGGGTAAGTGTACTAGGACAGCAGGGGTTATTCTCTATCACTGACTGTCAGTTATAATCACACTAAGGTTTGATGACTGTAATGATCAAGTTACACTGTTCATCTTCATGAGTTCATATTCACAGCCATTCTCCAGTAACTAGACAGTATATGGTGTAACTGGGTGGGACACTGTGTTGCAAAGCTGCTGCAGTGCCTAGCAGAGGGAGAGTATCTACTCATAAAGACAGTTAAGCAATAAGGCATGACCAACAGTTATGTTAAATGGTCTGTTAATCACCCTGTAGGGGTTTAAAGTTGAATGAGGCATAGCTGAGTGCCACATGTCACTAGACAGTGATAAACTGACCATTAACATAATACCTGGGGTAGCTTATTGCTATCATAATAAAACTGTTTTTAAACAACATTAAACCATGTTCATCATATGGTTAGGCTCTACATGTATGTTAATAAAAACTAAACATAAGGCTGTTACAATGTTTACAGTCAATTGAAAGCTACATTTCTCAAACCCTTGTTATAATCAGAGATATTATACCTGTACAACTCCTTGGTTTTGCTGAACTCTATTGCTCAGGTGGCCCACCACATGTGGTGTGGTCTAGTGTGGGAGCATCGGTAGGTAAGGCCATGCAACTACTAAGTGTGGTACATTGTATTGCAGCTGCAATCAGGGATGTACGTTTGGTGTACATGGCCTCAGTTTTGCTGTTGATCTCCACTGAGCATGCAGTACCTGGTCAGGTGGGTGGGGATGTCTCATAGTACATTTAGACAATTGTTTGTTATTTCTGTCACCTGCTGCTGGATGTCTGTCTTTGGTTGTGTTGACTTGGTCCTCCCCCATACTTGCATGTGTGTGTGTGTGTGTGTCTGTGTGTGTGTGTGGTGCTGGGGGGGGGTAAATTCGGAGTTAGGGTTTTCAACCCTAACAGCGAATTCCTCACTTTGCACAATGGAACAACCCTAACTAATGCATTAAGCGAGTTTTTGCCTCTAATTTCCCTTCTTTTTTGAGAATGGTAATGAGAAACAGTGAATGTAATGCAGCGGTGGGAGGCGCGGGGCCCTTTGGGCCCCACCACATGATGTCTTGTGGCATAGTAACAGGAGCAGCAACGCAAACAAGAAATGCTAACAGTGGCACACATGGTAACAGAAGCGCTAATGAGAACAGAAAGGGTAAGCACACGTGGGTGAGACGGAACGGGTCTGCACGTGATGTGTTATCACATAGTAACATGGTGCCTGCAAATGGAAATGTCAATGGGCATGGTGATGCAAAGTGAAACAGAAAGAGAAACAGTACTGTAGACACAATGGCAAAAAATAACAGAAAAGCAAAGCGCAAATGAAAACGAAAGGATAACGCACAAAGGCCCGTGCTCCGGCACGTAATCACGCAGCTAGTTGGAGCGCGGCCCAAAGGGCCACACACCCACCACATGATGTCTTGTGGCATAGTAACAGGAACAGCAATGCAAACAGAAGGCTAACAGTGGCGCACAAGGTAGCGCAGCGCGAATGAGAACAGAAAGGATAACAAACACGGTGGCGTGAGCGGGACAGTGTGCCACGTGATGTCTTGTCACATAGTAACATGGTGCCTGTAAATCAAAATGGCAATGGGCATGGTGCGCAAAGTGAAACAGAAAGAGAAACAGTACGGTACACACAAATGGCAAAAAAGTAAAGAAGCATAGCGCAAATGAAAATGCAAGGATAGCACGGGTGGCGCAGACGTCAATGGTAAGTGAAACGGGCATGGAACAGCAAGCGGAAAGGGCAATGGTAACAGTAATGTAAGCGCACAGGCTGGTTTTCCCAAAAAGCTGAATAGAGAAAGACAGTGAGTACAAAGAATGTATGCATAATGATGGGTATCGGAGCAGAAAATGAGGACTTGGAATACTAAATAAGTTATATCTCAGGAACCGTATGACGTAGAAAACAAGTTTAAAAGTCGTATGATTTATGACTGTCCTGGCTAGTTCTGCACTTAGCTCCATTCAGGGGGCTAAGAATTTTTCTGACGAAAACTCCGTATCTCGCACTGCCGAGATCACGGGCCCTGAAAGCGTGCAAGCAACCGTAATGTTATCCCATGGGGAAAAAGAGAAGTTCGAGCACCATAACTTTGCCTCCTGTAATATTTTTCACCAAACCACTGAAAGGCACATCTGTGAGCTGTTGGCTGTCTTCCTCCAAATTTCAGGAAAAAGACCAAACCGTTATTTTGCAGCGGGGATCCAAAGGATTTCTGTATCGTCACACTGTCGAATGTTATCCTATGGGAAAAACTGTCAACTTGGAGTACTGTAACTTTCCGCCATGTAATATTTTTTCAATATAACACTGAAAGGCAATCTGTGAGATGTCGGTTCCGTTCCTCAAATTTCAGCTCAAAACTCCCAGCGGTTCTTTTGCAGCGATGCCAAAGAATTGCTGTCATTTCCCACAGACTAGAAAACTACTGTCCACTCTATGTAAAGCTGTTGCTCTATGACACTTTCGTGAGCACGAAAGTAATTTGCAAAAGTACTTTTTCCAGAAATTTGAAAAACATATTTCTGGGGTGTTTTACCACAAAATAAAGACATGGCAAGCATCCTCAGGGCCCGACTAGGTGAATACAAAAAAAATTAGGTTGCTAGAGGGTCCCAAATTTAAATGCCAACCATTTTTCTGATCACTAACTGAAAACAAAATGGCCGATTTGCGAAAGTAACAGGCCCATTTGCGAAAGTAAAAATGCATTTGCGAAAGTGTTGAACTTTTTGTTAACTTTTCCCATTGACTTATAATGGGAAACTGTTTTTTGAATAACTTTTGAACCGTTTAATATTTTTTCACGAAATCTTTGAAAGGCACATCGGGGACCCCGGCCGCACGTTCCCTGAAGATTTCGGGCTGGTCGCGCAAACCGTACGACCTGTAGTCGCGACCATAGAATTCCAGAAAAGCGTAAACGCCAAGACAGATCACACTTAATAACCCACAGCCGATATCCAACCAGTATGAAACTTGGCAGATCCCAAGGCCTATGGTTCTTGATCATAAATTCCAAATTTCAGGCAAATCCATCAAACAGTTGCAAAGTTATTAAGGTGCAAAGTTTGGGGTTTAACATAGAAATGGCTCTACTCACTACTGGTAACTATTACTATTATATATATATATATATATATATATATATATATATATATATATACACACATACATACATACACACGAGGATGGTTCGGTTCCCAGTGATACTCAGATGGCTGCTGCAAGGTGCAAGGACCACGACTACTAACTTCCTCTATATGAACTACAAACCCATGGCAATTTTAAGCAGAGCCACAATTTGCAGGGATGAAGTGTGAAAAAAAGATCTCCATGCTTTCAATGGGTTTGGACTAGATTCTGTTTGCCCGCTTGGTAATGAGGGACATACTGTAAGTCTTGAGGGACCTAAGCCTCTCATGTATAGGCATACAAGAGCTAAAAGGATGAAATGGGGGCAACTAAAATGGGTAAAAAACAAAACAGCAGCCATAAGAACTGCTTGCATGGGTGAGAACAAGAAGGGGGGGGAGAGAAGCAAACACTAGGGAGATTAAT
The DNA here is from genome assembly GCA_016271365.2 of Neoceratodus forsteri. NCBI lineage: Eukaryota > Metazoa > Chordata > Ceratodontiformes > Ceratodontidae > Neoceratodus > Neoceratodus forsteri. The sequence goes on along the minus strand of JADMNL010000023.1, from coordinate 361,041,339 downwards.
GAGGAAAAGGGTTACCTATTTTGAAGGGAGTCAAAGGATAATAGGTGGCGGCACTGGTACATGAGGCCACCATCGCTAGCGGTCCTGCAGCCCGCCTTAAAATCTCTACTGTTAGGAGGGATCACGAACAGAGAAGAGGGGACTACTCATTAAGAGGAAAAGAGAAATTAAGCGTGTTAAAATGAACCGAAGAGATGTAGAGAGGAATGCACTTCATGGGTGCACATTCGCCAAAGACATATTAATAGAAATGTGTAAAGGATGCATAGAAGGCAAGGGAAATATACATATAAAATGGTGGGGTGGGGGGTTGGGGGTGTAGAGATGGGACAAAGAGTATACAGAAATTCTAGAAAATAATTATAATGAGACTGACATCTTGAGGAGGGAGAGAGGATAAATTACTACTTAAGATGAAGCGAAGGTGTAGGGAAGTAGTGGAATGGCTATTTCACAAAAGTTATCAGATGTTTCAATGTTTGGTACACATGTTGGTGTACACTACTGTTTATAGTTATTGTTGCTGTTTCTACATCTGTTTTTTCTATTGCTTTGCCAAAACTCATCCTAAAGGTAAATTTATGTGCAGAGGAAGAAATTGCAACTGAGCAGAGATTACCATGGGATATAGAGGGAAGGAGGAGCATGGCTAGGCCCAGACACAGCCTCGTAGTCTTCTGGAATGTGAAGGGATTTTCCTCGCTGACTAAGAGGACAAAGATACTTGCAGAACTTAAAAGAAAACAAACAGGTGTAGCATTGCTACAAGAGACCCATTTGACACCCAAAGAACATATTAAATTGGTGGGGGGCTGGGTTGGGGCCTGCCATGCATCCTCTTATAGTACCCACAAGCAGGGTGTGGCCATTTTGATTAATAAGAGTTTCCCCTTTGTACACCACCATATGGTCAAAGACCCCACAGAAGGAAGAAAAATCTTTGTGGTGAGGGAGAGTCAGGGGAAATTGATTACCTTTGGTAACATCTATGCCCCTTCTGTTCTGGACCCAGCCTTTTATCAGAAAATTGTAGACATATTAGTGAGAGAGCAATTTCCCAACCTGGTTACGAGGGGAGACTTCAGTTGTGTTGCAGACCCTGGGTTGGACTACTCAGGAACAAGGCTTAGAGAGGTCCCAGCAGTACAACAGTGGCAAATTAGCTTAACAGAACTGGCACTGGTGGATGCTTGGAGAGCGTCCAATCCTGGGGGCCCCCGAATACACATTCTACTCTCACCCACATGCTACTTGGTCCAGACTAGATTATATATACATGCAGAGAGAATTGTACCTTGCAGTCACTGGAGTGGAGCATAGCTCTATTTACTTGTCTGATCATGCTATGGTCCAACTCAAGATTAATGTGGGCGAACAACACGGATGAGGGGGAGGTTGAAAATTTCCCAACTATCTGCTATCTAGGGAGGACTTTAGACAATTTTTAAAAGATCAGTGGAATAGGTATGAGATCAATAACAAGGGTACAGTGGAAGCAGAAGGCACTTATTGGGAGGCGAGTAAAGCATACATGAGGGGGGTAATAATTGTTACACAGCCGTAAATTAAAAAAAGAAAAAGGCAAAACAGGAATTAGAGACAACAATCAGACAATTAGAAAAAAGGTGATTGAAGAGGGGACAAACAAGCGATGAAGGCACTTCAGGCAGCCAGGAAGCCCTAAACACATGCCTACCTGAGAGGCCGAGCTAAACAGATGTTTGCGCAGACAAATTGTCTGGTGGGGCAATAAACCAGGGCTATGCCTTGTGAACCTAAGTAGGGGAAGGAAGACCTCTAGAAGGATTATTACCATAAAAGATAAAAAGGGCAACTTGGTACAGGGAGACACACAAATTAAACAGCGTTTCCAAGAATTCTATGCAGCCCTGTATACTGTGGAATGCACAGGTACAGAGCAGTTGGGGGAGGATTTCCACAGGGATCTCCCCAGCACAACACTTTCAGAGGCACAACAAACTTTCTTAGGCAGTACGAGCTCTACTAAAGAAGTGTTGCTGGCTATAAACACACTTAAAAGGGGTAAGGCTGCAGGGCCAGATGGCTTTACAGCCAAATACTTTAAAAAGCTTAAAGAGAAGCTGGCAGAACCCATTAGCAAGGTACTTGAAGAGGCGAGGGGGGAGAGGGACCTTCCCAAGTCATGCTGCAGCACTTATTTGTGTACTTCCCAAGCCGAACAAAGATCTCGCGGATTGCTCCTCATATAGACCTATATCACTTTTAAATTATGATTGTAAAATAATGACAAAGGTTTTGGCACTAAGATTGGATAAACTGTTACCCATGATAATTAACCCGGACCAAACTGGCTTCATACAAGGTAGACTGTCACACCGTAACACGAGAAGGCTACTTAATGTCATATGGTGGGGGACCAAACACCTGGGCGAGTTTGTGTCCTATCCATGGATGCTGAAAAAGCCTTCGATAGAATTGAATGAGAATATCTAATCAAACTTTTGGGGAGATTTGGTCTGGGAGAAAATATATTCAGTTGGTTAAAGCTTTTTACACAGCCCCAAAAACAAGAATACAAATTAATGGCTCGCCATCAGAGGAGTTTCGCCTTGGGAGGAGCACACGGCAAGGATGTCCCCTCTCCTCCCTCCTGTTTGCCTTAGCCATTGAACCATTGGCAATTAATATCAGGGAGGACCCCCAGATCCGAGGCATACCGGACAAACAAGGAGGACAGCACCCTATAACTTTGTATGCAGATGACATCCTACTTTTTTTGACTCAGCCTGATAGATCTGCACCTGCTCTTTTTAACTTGGTGGGGGACATTGCCAAATTCTCAGGGTATAAACTTAACTTAAATAAATCAGAAATAATGTACTTGAAAACTGGGAGAGACCAAGAAAACTTGAACACCTGGAGACTTAGGTTAGAGCAAAGGGCTTTCACTTACTTGGGTATTCAGGTGAGCAATAACCTGGGGAGAATGTACGAGTTAAACTACAGACCTATGGTAGACATGATCCTGAATGACTTGCAGAGGCAGAGGGCACTTCCAATATCTTGGTTTGGCCAAATTAATGTGCTCAAGATGAATGTACTCCCCAGGATATTGTATATCCTTCAAATGATGCCAGTGGATCTCAAAAATAGGGATATTCAAACCCTGGAATGGGAATACAGTACTTTCATATGGCAGGGCAAAAAAACAGGATTAGTTTGGCAAGGCTAAAAGCTGCGCCAGAGAAAGGAGGCCTTGACCTACCAGACATGACGGGTTATTATTTAGCCACCCAATATAGGTATGTTCGCAACTGGGTCAACAAAGGGGAGGCGGCCACATGGCTAGCACTAGAGAAGATTGGGTGTTCTGGCAGACTCACTGCCTATTTGGGAGTAGAAGGAATGAAGTCATATAAAAGACAGGAACATCCAAACCATTGGTAATTGCATCTTTGGAGGCATGGGCCTGCAATAGGCAATGAAGGGGAGCTAAACAAGAAAATACAGTATTGGCTCCAGTAGCTGTTGATAACCTGGATATCTTGTCGGGGTTGGAAGACAATGACTTCAAACTGTGGCAGGACAAAGGCATTAGATGTGTGAGGGATTTGATATCCTGGATGGGAATGCATTCTTTTCAGGACCTCTGGTTGGGCCTGGGAATACCAGCCTCACATCTCTTCAGATTCTTTCAGATACAGAAATATTGGCAGAGCCTGAACAGAAAGAATAATACTGATTTTGCATTGGCAGAGGTGGAAAGAGAAATCTTAGGGGCCCAGACACAAGAGAAGGGGCTGATTGGCTGGGCAGCTAAATTAGATAGGGTGTATTTTAAAGGGGATCACCATAGGGCACAACAGAGATGGGAAAGAGACCTTAATATTGTATTGGGGGATAACTGTTGGGAACTGATACTGACCTCCCATATGGGATTACTACTTTTTAATAAATATAAAGAATTACAATATAAATTCCTACTTAGACTATATCATCCTCTGGCTAGTGTGCACTGGTTTTACCTGGAAGTATCACCCACATGCGGGAAATGTGGTGGAGCCAGGGGTACCTGGATGCATTACTATTGGGAATGCCCAGGAATACAGACATATTGGATAGGGTGGCTACCGAGCTGAATAAAATAGCTGGATACCCATTGGAGGCATCTCCAAGATCATTACTGCTAGGGGTGGCTGGACAGGAGAATGGAGAGTGGGAATTACACCCCAGACAGATTTGGATCCTCCTGGTAGAAGCTAGGCAAGGAATACAACATTTGTGGCTCACTAGGAATGTTCCCATGGTTGACCAGTGGAAAACCCTTACGCTGAGGGCACTTTCTGTGGACAGGCTAACATACATACTAAAAGGACATGAGGAAAGGTTTATGAACACATGGGCAACATTTGTGACTACCTTAACCTCAGGGGAAGTTACACTCCTTAGGGAGGGATGGACGGCTTAGTGTTCCCCAAATATATCTATCAGAGGGGGTGAGGGGGACATGTGGTTTAACTATAATGGCTAATCAAATAAATGATCTTCTGCACTATAGGATGTGTATGTAAACTTTAGAAGAAATAAAACACTGACAGACGTCTATAGAGTCAAGACAAAACATATTTATTTTTATTCATTTACTCTTACATAGATCACAATGTAAATCACTGGTAATGAAGTTGCTTGCTTTATCTTTCTCATTTAAAAAATACAGCTGAAGTGCTTGGTGATTCTATTTTTCTTTTTTATTCTTAATAATATGCTATGTGAGCATTAATCTAGCCACAACATATATGTAAGAGATTGAACTGTATTCCAATGTGACACCCCCTCAGATGGAGGAGGAAGTGCTGTACTTACAAAGATTGTATCACTTTATATGAATATACTTGTATTGCACATGGAAAAATCTCAATAAATATATGATACAAAAAAAAATCCTTATAACTCTGGAACCATTAAATATTTTTTCACGAAAACTTTGAAAGCACTACCTCAGCACAGGCCACTTCTACTATGAAAGTTTTGTGGAAAAATTCCATACTGTCAAGGGTGTAGATGCGAGCAAATAAACGTGTATTAAGTATAAAAGAAAAGCACCCCTTTTCCAAAATAAGGGGTGTCCACGTCTTTGAAACCACACAAGGTGCCATCATGAAATATTTCATGTCTTCAGACTATGCCAACCTGATCGCGCATGCAAATGTTTGTGCTATTCCAAAGAATGTCACCAAAGTTATTAATGTGCGATAATTGGGTGTAACATTGAGAACTTCACTCAGCCCTAACTATACTGGTGCTACCACACCAATACAATATAGTATTATATAAATATATATTGTATAGGCGCGGTCACGCCTGTATATTAGGGTTGAGGAATCACTTTAATGTTAAACTCCAATTTGTGCACCTTAACAACATTGCCCCCATCTAACTGATTTACATGAAATTTGGAAAGCACTGCCTCTGTGCCAGGATCCCTTGATGCTAAAAATTTCACGTAGATCGGTTCAGTGGGGGCAAAGTTACAGAGGTGCAAAGAACATAAGAGTCTCTGTTTTTAAGACTTTTTTTTGCTTTCCAATAACTGAAAAAATATAAGGATTTGAAACCTGAAACTTTCAGGTTGGATGGTTTGGCCCAAAGTAGGTGCTTTTGTTGTTTTTACCTCTTACTGTTCAGTACTTTTTAAATTATTTAAGAAAAAAGTTGTTTGTGAGCATGTGCAGTCCAAAAAATTAATGTTCTACGGATAGCTGTTTTTTTGCAAAAGCGTGATGTCCTGTTGTCGTATTTCGTTGTGTGTATGTCGTATCATATACTGTGGTGTGTTGTATAGCACAATACCACAGTATATGACATAAAGGGGGGAAAACAGTGTTTTTGTTTGTTTTTTAATAGATTAGTGAAGCATTTTTCTGGCATTACTGCCCCCCCCCCAAAAAAAATAATGTTCTATGGATAGCTGAATTTAACAACAGCTGGTTGAACTATATGACACTGCAGTCATTTACTAACAAATGACAGCTATGTCATATTGCAACCCCTGCTGTACTGTGACTCATATGTCAGGGATGGGACTACTGTCATTATAGTCCCACCATCCTGACTGGGCTGTGCCTTACACTGTATCTGCTCACCAGGGGTCCCAATCCCCGGTGGCAGTGTATTTATTTATTTTTGTATGATCCGACACCAGGATGCCCACATCAAATAAACTCTTCTACTACTACTACTCCTCCTCCTCCCAGTGTCGGTTGGTTTTTCCTCCACTGCCTTCTCTGCACACCTGTGAGCCCAATCCCCAATGGCAATTTATTTATTTTTGTATAATCCAACACCAGGATGCCCACCCCCCAGTGTTGGATGCCCCCTTCCCCAAGCCCCTTAGTTTAGTAACTGTTGCCAACATCGGGGGTATCCATTCCCCTTGTTGGCATTTACAGACCCCTCAGCAATGTGGGACACTGAGAAGCCCACCCCCAGTGTCCCAAAACAGTTTGTTATTTTACTTTCTTCCTATAAAAGAAAAACCGTCCCCGACATTTTTTTTAAAACCTGAAACAAAGAAAACCATCCCTCATCATCCCCGTCATCCTCCTCCCAACCCTCCCACTGAGCACCCACCACCCCACATCCCCCCTTACCTTATACTTACCACCGGAGGTCAAATGTTGTTATCTTTTGTGGACTGATATATGTCTGCACTCTTCAAAGCTGAACCGTGAACTGAGGAATAAAGGTAAGTGCCATGTAATGAATATCAGCAGTGTTTTGAACTTATGTTCATAACTTTGTCATTTTTAGGAATTCTTTTACCAAATGTTCAACGTAACCTTTTTGGGACCCCACCTCATGAACACTGGCAGTGTCATTTCATTAATTGGTCCATGAAGGTGATTTCATGGTTGCTGCGTGAAATTGCCTTTTGGGACCGAATAACAAAATTTTACCATCAGTGTTCATGAGTTGGAGTCCCAAAAAGGTCATGTTGAAAATTTAGTGAAAAAAGTCCTAAAAATTGCAAAGTTATGAGTGTTCATTGAAATTTTTCTACACACGCTCATAACTGGTAATTTTTAATGGTTTCTTTTTTTTTATTCTTTTACCCTCCTGGTCGCAGTCCAAGGAGCCTCTCTCAGGCATCCAGCTGGATCCTGCCCTGCCTGAAGTCCTCCTGACCGAACCTCCTCTCTCCTCCACCTCATCTTGCAGCTGGCACCCCGGCTTGACCCCTCCGGGGTGGGGCTGCCCCTCCTCAATGGGCGCACTTGTACACATAGACTCCAGCTGCGGGCGGGGGTACCTGACAGAGGAACCTGAAGGTCAGCCAGGACAGACCCAGCAGTGGGCATGGGGCTGGTGCCATTGCCTCTCAAGGAATGGGTTTTTCTGTGTGCTGTGGTCTCCCCCAGTGCGTGGTGCATGCGGCACGATTAAGCGACGGCAACCCTGCCTGTATTCGCCACGCTGACACATGCTGTCTGGCTCACTGCAGTGCCCCCAGTCTCCCCCGGGCCGCTGGCTCGCCGGGCCAACCCATCCCCTCAGTCCTGGGGAGGAGAGCACCACGCGGGCGCTCGATCCTCAACCATCCTCTGCCAACCCCCCGGTGCCTGAGTCCGCTAACGAACCCGGGTCGGCAGAGTAGCACAAAGTGTGACGTCCAGCCCCTCAACCCTCAGCACCACTGGACCAGTCAGTAATTTTTAATATTTGACTCCAAATAGTCAACATAGTCGTTTTTTCACACCACCTCATGAACAGTACAGCTGTCATTTTTCACATCCTGGCTGAAATGTGTTTTTGTACCTGTGGCATGGAATGGTGTTTTGGCAGGGATTTGAAAATTTTCACCTACCGAGTTTATGAATTGGGATCATAAGAAGACTATGTTGAAAGTTTGTGGTCAAAATATTAAAAAACAAAGAATTTAATAAGTAACATTGTTTTCAGGGATGGCTGTTGCACCACTGGGGTACATATTGCCTTACCATGCCGGTGACCTGAGTTCAGGTGTGAACTAAGTGAGTCAGTTTAATGGGACAAGGCTGATGGGGAAGGTACTGCAGCATGCAGCACCAGCCCTTGCCTGGGTAGGGATGGAGCAGTGTTTTGGTGCAGCCACCACACCCTGTGGTGGGTCAGGGAACCTCACCCACAAGGTATCGACATGGTTGTCGGGGCCTGCTGGGCCCATGCACTGGGTCAGGACTGTCTCCAATATTGCATTTATCTCATTTTGTGTAGGTCCCTTAAATGAGAATACAATTCCACTATCAGAAAAAGAAGGGAAATTCTTTGCAAAAAAACTATGTTAATGCAGACATTAGAATTATAGAATGCAAAGTGCACAGAGAACAGAAATGAAAAACATTAGGGATTTGGGTCTCTGGAGTATTGGTGAATCAGTGGTGGGGTGTTACTTGAAGTTGTCAACCATAATGCCCACCCTTCCCTGATCAGATGAGGTCAAATATACGGGCCCTGTGTGAAGAAAGCTCCAACAGATTATGTTGGCCATTCTGTATCACTATGAGGCAACAGATTTTTGTCATTATCGTCACTATTGAGAGAAGGAACAGAAAGGGTGGAGTGCCCACAAATGTCTCCTTATTCTGCCATATAGTATCTTAAATCTCCTCAACGTTCTATATACCTATCCAGATTTCTTTCGAAAAGATTTTTGTCTTACTTGTTATTATTTCTATGGGTAAATTATTTCACAAGTTAATGACCCTCTGAGTAAAAAAAGTCCTTCTCGTTTTAAATGTTGTAACCTTCAGATGAAGTGGATGCCGTCTTGTAATAGCATTCTTATTTGTAAATTCCATCTATAAAATGTTGGTTAACCTGTTAGGATAGAGCTATATCTTGTGCTTCGAACAGGAAACTATGGGCTAGGAGGAGGGGGTGAGCATTAGGGTTGACAGCGCTAAGTAAGACCCCACCACTGATTCGCCAATACTCTGGAGACCCAAATCCCTAATGTTTTTCATTTCCCTTCTTTGTGCGCTTTGGGTTCTACAACCCTAATGTTTTATTTATTGAAAAGTTTCACCAGGTAAGGTACACTGAACAAACAAGTTGCTTGTCTCCCGGTACGACCTGTGGGAGAGGGTGGAGGGAGTTACATAGTATCAATGAGTGCACACAATTACACAATAGCATACACAAACATAGGTTATAAGTGAATTACACATTAGCATGAAAAGCAAATATTTACAGGGTAGAGAAGTTGAATCTGTAACAGTGAACTTGTGGTGAGACAGATGTAAAGAAAAGTAATATCAAGTGTGAACAATGGCCTAAACTATTCGGACTAAATGGCACAGAGCAACAAGAGAGGTGAAATAACAAAGTGGTAGAGAATCGAGCTAGAGACCAGGGCTAAGTTGACAGGCTAAGGAGATAGGCAAAGAGAGAGAGACAGAGACAGACACAGAGAGACAGAGAGATGATTTTAAAAACTTTTAATGTAGTTTATATATGAACATATGAAAATGCCACCAGATTAGGCCATGAGGTTTATCGCATCTGCTTGAGATGCAGCTCACATCTTCACAACGGCTGCTCCCCCCCTCATACATCCCTCCCCTGATTTCCATTCTGAGTTCCCATGGACTCTACCCTCCCTACCTGTACCCTGCCCATGTATCTATCCCATCCCTTCTTTAAACCTCCCACTGATTCCCTTGATACCAACTCCTCAGGTAGCACATTCCAAGGCATCACCACCCTTTCCGTGAAGTAATGCTTTCTCAAGTCTCTTCTATACTTCCCACCAACCAGTTTCAGGCTATGACCCCTCGTGGTCCCTTCCCCCTTCAGTATTAACACCCCTCTCTGTTTACTCAATTAATACCTTTTAAGTGTTTAAAGGTCTCAATCATATCCCCTCTGTCCCTTCTGTTTTCCAAGGAGTACACGTTTAGCTCCCTAAGCATCTCCACATAGGGCTTATCTCCTTGGACTGCTCGACCTTCCCTCTCTCCCTGGCCTTAACTTCTTCCTCTTCAGGTACTGGTACCTCTTGCCTTGCTCTTTCCCCTTGTATAACTTCTGTCCTCATTGAAGAGATGTATTTTAACTCATTACCCTTATTTCAACTACTTCCTCTGAGTGAACCTATGTTACCCCTACCCATTTTCACCCCCACTCCACTTATATTGTCACTCCCCACTGTTTCCCCTTGATTTACCCATTCATATACATTCACATACCTCCCCCTTCTCTTCTTCACCTCCTCTACCTGACACACCTCACCTTTTTCTCCTCTTGTGGCCCCCAGTTTAACTTTCTTAGCATCTCCAATATCCCCACTCACTTTGCCCATTCCCCCAAGTACTTCCTTTTTCCTGTTCTCCAAATCACTGTCTCCCCTTCCCCCACTATTAATATCCTCTATGCTCCCTACCCCCTCCTGCTTACCTGTGTCCACCCTGTTAATTAGAGGACTAAACCTATTTGTGAAGTTAACCCCTCCTTGATTTACCAACTTGTTATCCACATAAGTCTTGCCATTTTCATTACTAGTTTCCCCTGAGTAGCAGTCCCCATCCCCCTGCTGACCTACAAGCTTCATTTACAAACTTATTTCCCACAATAGCCCTTCTATGTCTGTTACCTGTTTCTCCCTGTGCAGCATGCTCCTTCACCCACCCCCTTGACCTACCCACCACCTGCCATCCACTTTTACTCCAGCAGCCTGTTCTGTTCCCCCCCCGTAGTCACCCCTGAATAACCCTCATTATTCCAAGCCATCCTGCTCCCATTGGTAGTTCCAGTGTAGTTTTCTCCTCTCTTGCTTTCCTCCCAAATATATACATATATAGATATATATTCTTTGTAAAAAACTGCATTGATGCACCAGTTGAGGTTCAACTTAACGACACAAAAGTAGGAAAATGTGGTAGGGTTTCCATTTCTAACTCCCCAAGCTACGAGAGGACAAGACTACACAAGCAATCATAGACAGCCATCGTCAGATAAGACAAACAGCATACAACTGTTTCCCGATGACACAATGCAGTAGCACTGATGTGCTGCCTTTGTAGATTTGTATCTACTGCAGGCACACGGCAAGATGTATGCACTCAACTTGTCGCTGCAGATAGACAGTCACGTACTCAAATCACAACACTGCTTCTGTATTCAGAAGCACAGGGCTCTACAGCCAGAGATGCAAATTCACAATACCCAAACTACAAGAGTTCTTTTGTCTGCAAGAGCATAGGCCAGTATGGGCCTGTGCTTCTGTAGCCTCAGGTACTAATGCACACTGTAAGACATATAGACACTTTATGGGCCTGCACTTTTGCAGCTGCGGGTGTATGGCATATGCACCAACCTCTTGCTGCAGAGGCACAAGTGCCACAAAATCCATGATACCAAAATTGTGAAAATACTTATATCTGCAGAAGAGCAGGCCACAGAGAGGTCTGCACCTCTTTAGCCACAGGTGTAAGACATACACACCAATGTCTGGCTCCACAAAGGCAGGCCCTGTGGGGCCTCCAGTTATGCAGATGAAATTATTGTTGCAATGTGGATATCATGGTTTAAGCAGCAGATCTAGATGTTTTCAAGGGGGTAGCAGTTTTTCAGTTATGCAGTTGCATATAGAAGACCATGCAACACCGGATCATGCTATCTAATGTGATGCCTCATACAACATGTAGGAGTACCTCTGTCTGCAGAGGCATAGGCCCCATGGAGCCTTCTGTCTTTAGAAGTGCAGGCGCTCTGCAGCCACACATACTCATGCACGTTGTATGACATATGCACACACAGGTGTGGCTGCATAAGCACAGGCCCCACAGCCACAGACAGAAATCCACGAAGGTAACACATCAGTACTACTGCATATGTGTCATCTGGAAACAGTTGTACATTGTTTGCCTTACTTGATGATGGCTGTCTGTGGTTGCTTGTGTGGTCCTGTCCTTTTGTTGCTTGGTGAGGGTGGGGAATTAGGGTTGGAAACCCTAACACCACATTTCTCTACTTTTGTGGTGTTAAGTTGAACCCTAACTGATGCATTAATGCATTTTTTTGCAAATAATTTCCTTTGTTTTAGAGATAGTGAAATCGAATCCTCATTCATGTACAGATGCAGACACACAGGGCCCTCTGGGCCCTGCACCAACAGAAGAGTCCATCTGCCTGTAGAAGTGCTGGGCCCTCCAGGACGTCAAGAATTTCTGGGGTTGTCTGGTGGTCTGTGGAAGTGCAGGACCCACTGGACCCCTGAACTTCCATGTGGCTATAGATACAGCCATGCAGCGCAAAGAGTCAATTTGTCAGCTGAAGCATAGGGCCTTCTGGTACCCACAGATGCAGAGCAGCAGTGGTCTATGCCAAGAGAAGATTTCTGTTCACTATATGTTACCTGGGTTTGTGTGGGCAACCCTGCACCCTCCTTTCCCAGGCTGGGGTTGGTGCTGTATGACTGTGCTGTCCCCCCAGCCTCGGTCCATCCAGTTGGTTCAATGACCTTCCCCCAAACTCAGCTCACCAGCATGGGATCACAACACACTACCTACTATCTATCTATCTAGGGTATCTATCCTATCTCTCTCTCTCTCTCTCTCTCTCTCTCTCTCTCTCTATCAATGCACACACACACACACACACACATGTGTGTGTGTGTGTGTGTGTGTGTGTGTGTGTGTGTGTGTGTGTATATGCATGTGCGTGTGTTGGAAATGGAAATGAATGCATATGTTGAAGAGGGAGAAAACAGAGTAAGTCCTAGGATTTTAAAATGATATACTCTGTAAGGCCTAAAGTATATGTATGGTTAAAAAAAGGAATTGGTTCTTTCTGAATGAGTGAAAAGTTTGCAGGGTTTGGTTTGCTGGCCTAGGAAAGTTGCAATAACATGTTCAAATTAAACTGGTAAGCTAAGCACCATATTAGGAAAAGCCATTGGGACTGAAAATACTTTGGGCTGGATATCCAGACTGCGCCAGGCTGTGGCCCAAGCCTGGGCGCAGCACAACTTAGCTGCACAGGGGCGTTGACAGGGTGATATTCAACGGAGCTGCACCATGGCACAGCATCATTGAATATCTCACCCTGGCCACCCGCAGTGTGCATGGTGCAGTGGCACTGTGCCAGAGCAAGTGGTCTGAGTGGAGCAGTGGGATGCGCTAGCACAAGTTCCATTGCGCTAGGCGCAACAACCACTATATTCAAAAGTGCACAAGCAAATGGGGCCATAATACAAGCAAGGCACAAATGGGGCCATTTGCATGCATGTGCGCTGATCCCCGGTGATTTGTGCCTGGCACCCTGCCAGGCTGCAGCCGTTGGGGACCGACGCCCCCTGCACATTGCAACAAAGTGCCCTACTGCCCGATCATGGGCATATGTAGAATATTAGAATTGTCCAATATCCCTGGTGGTCCAGTGGACCGCCTGCAGCCCAATCATGGGCATAGGTCTGTTTAAACTGTTAACACTATCCCTGGTGGTCCAGTGGACTGCTCGCAGCCCAATCATGGGCATAAGTCTGTTTAAAACATGTAACACTATCCTTGGTGGTCCAGTGGACTGCTCGCATCCCAATCGCGGGCATATGTTGAGAATTATAAATGTCCCATATCCCTGGTGGTCCAGTGGACTGCTTGTAGCCCGATCATGGGTGTCAGTGAAAAATAATGCAACACCAATCCAACCCTGGTGGTCTAGTGGTGCCCCCCTTCCCACCCGCCCACTGAGCCCCACCGCCCCGGTCAGTCCTTTTTCTGGATGGGGAACCTGGGAGTGGTCTAATCATCTCAGCAGCTGAATCACCAGGGCGTCTTGGTTTAGCACTAAACAATATGTCTACAGTCCTGTCTGGGTTGAATTCAGCTGGAGGGGACCCTGCTTTTTAATAAGAATCAATGTTTCTACAGTATCCTCTGCCAGACTTGCTCTCCATTCAGTTTTTACCTTGATTATACTTGAAAAACACCTTTCTGCTACTGCATTAGACACAGGAAATACTCTCAATACATTGTCAAGCTTCAACAGATTTGGATAAGAATTCTGGAAATCACATGCCAGCTTTGACCAGATAGCAGAGGCTGCAAGATTGATGAAATTGGTTTGAGCAAAAATCTTAAACTCTTGCCAAGATCCGTGGAGAAAGGAGAGGTTGAGATGGACGCTTTGCTACGCACTCTCTGTTCTGTGGAAAAGAACATAGAAACAGGGAGACAACATTATAAACAAGATTTTGTAAAGGTATGCCACCTAAGTCTCAATAATGCCTGTCTCCTTATCAGAATATCTTATTGCTTGCCTCCTGTCATGCTTCTCTGCCGGCATTATTTTTTGTCCCATTGCAGGAAGAAGGCCCATATGGTGGTGTAGGGGGTCTCCCCGATTTGGTGAGAGTCTGCAGGGTGGGACAGAAGGCCACTCAAAATAGTTTATAGTGCCAGAAAACAGAGCAGCACTGAACCCGAAAAAAGCTTGCTATCTCTCTTCTAAACTCAAAAACACGATATATGAGGGAAGTTCTTTTCCTACTCTTGACTGCATTGTGCAAATTGACAAAATTGTTATTTATTTATTTTTTTTTGGGTGTCTTTTGCTGGTGTTTTTGATGTTCTTTGGAGTTTGTTTTTTGGTCTGTTTAGTGTGTTTTTGTCCTGTAGAAGTGTGGAGTTATTTTAAAAGGGGGAATCATTTTATGTCATTGCTATTTTATTGATTTACTTTCTTTTATTTTAATTTTAACTTGCCCAGTATCAGGCATTAGAGCCAGCTGATTGTCCTATCTGAGTGAATTGCTGACTCTGATTTAATTATTTAAATTATCTAAACTACCCGACTGGATAATTGAATGTAATACAAGACTCGTGGAGTAGTAGCTCACTAACAATTAACAAACAATAATTATAGTACTTAGCTACTTAACCACTTTATAAACTCGTCTCCTCTGACTCTTGGTTGTAGCTGCAGATCTTTGGCGGGGTGATTGCTTCAAGAGTCAAAGCCGACGGGTAGACATTTATAAAGAGTACACTTTGTCTCTCGCATTTGGATTTCATTTGTGCGCCTATATTGCACCTGTTTTTTTGTTTTTTTTTTAAGTACCCCAGCAGTATTCGGACCCTTATGTGCTTAATTTTTTTGACTACACAATAAAAGTGGTCTAATTTACTCCCAAAAGTGTTTGTTGTCTGCGACCACCGCTGCTGTTGAGTTAATATCAGCGCTGGTGCTAGAAAGCTATAACTACAGATCTGCTACTGAACCGAGTCGTGGTGACTGAGTGCTATTTACCTTCAATTGAAAAGCAAATTTAGCACATAGAAACGCAGAGAGGTTATTTTCTCCTTATTCTTTTAAAATGGTTCTTTTTTAAAAAAAAAAAGTCTGTGGTTAAGATTGAGGAAGAAATAGAGACGTTAACTCTTCTAAACATTCATATATAATCACATATAGCTGCATCATACTTTATACAGTTCACTGCACTTCTCTCTTTCTGTCCTAGTGCATGATTTAAAAAATACATCTGCTAAAGAGAAATTTAAGAATTGGAGCACATTAGAACAAAATACTTTTCTCATTGGTCTGCGGACATCTCTGAAGGTTTCTCCAGTATTGGACTCAGCTGTCCTTTTAACGGTTTCATCACTCAAACATCCGAAATACTACAGAGAGGAAGTTGCCATATTAGAACTTTACCAGCCCTCTACCAGAAGAGAGGGAAATCACGTGCATCAGTTTTTCTTTAGACTGAAAATTGGTGTTTTAAAAGGATAACTATGAGTAAAGGACTGTCGGTTCCCTCGTCCCCCTGACTGATGCTTTGAGTAGTTAACTGAAGGAGTAAGTGAACTATAGGACAAAAAGCCTAAAAGTCTAAAAATCTTGCATCAGTTGGTGGATACTAATGGAACTTAATCTCTGTGGATTCTAAGGCTTTTGTAGATTTTTTTTGAACCTCACAGACTATTAACTACAGTGTTGCATCTCTGCAAATTGTGAGAAAAGTGACTTTCAAAGAACTTGAACTGTGTTATTGCTGCTGTCCCTTTGGGATTTTTTTCTTTTTGTGCTAATTTGTACCAACTGCACACTTTAATGAGTCTGTCTTAGTTATATGGTATTAGTTTTTAGTTAGAGGATTTGTTAACACTGTGATTACCATAGGTATAGTCAATTTATTATAGAAAAGAAGTCATCATATTACTATATTAGAAATCATTTTAGAAAATTCATTAATCTAAAAGCATTTAGAATTCTTTTAAAAGAATTGTATTTATGTGGCTGTTATTTTTTGAATCTGTGCTGCTAGTTTTGTGGGAGTAGCAGTATAATAGTACAATAGTGTGTTTCTTTTTTTTCCCCAACAGCTCATATTCATTACCAATTTTGATGTACACTAGAAGTGGTAAAATGCTAGCTGCAACAAAGGGCAAGAAGGGAAAAATAACTGTCGAGAAACAAATAAAAAAGAGAAGTAGCAATGGGACCGTATTTAATGATACGCTACACATTATTACTTCAACCCCTATTGAACCAAAAATCTTCTCATATGCTGAGGCACTGAAGAATTCTATTAGAATGGCCTCAGTAGTGGTAGATGAAATAGGTCAGAAATTAGTCCCTGAAATCAGGGACCCTGCCAAGATTATAGAATTAGCTGACAACTTATGTGGAAAACAGAAGGAGAATCCAAGAGTTACCCAGGGCCCTACTGAGGGGAAAAAAGGAAAAGAAGGGGAGCCTCACCAAGAGTAAGGATGCTGAAAATGAACCTAAATAAATAGTACAGAAAAATATAACTTTTTTTTCCCTCCTAAACAAAATATAGGGGAAAATTGCAGACAAGGAAATTCAGAAAGGACCCAAGAAGCATGGATAGGGGAGAACATGGATAATACTGTGATAGCCCCTAAGGAAGACCAGGAAACCAGGCTAGAACTATTTAGCCCATTGGAAATGTCCTCTGGGTCCTTGAAAACCTAGATAACATCCCTCAGGAACAAGACTTGGGAGCATCTCTAGAAAAGCATAATGCTTCTATACTAGCAGGTTCTCCCTCTGCAGTATTTATGAAATTAGATAAGGAGGTAGAACACATAATTGTTGATGTGGACCTTTTTGCACAATGTCCAGACACAATGTCAAAATATACCATCAAAGCTCTGGCACATCCAGTAATGGCAAACGTAGTGCTATTGGAGGCATAAGATCTAAGAAGTAACACAGAGAGGTCCATTAATGCTATATTTGCCAAAATGCAACAACTGGAGAATAAGCTGGATGCAGTACTTAGAGAAGGTCTGGTAAACTTTCTTTTCCTCTATTCTTATTCCTGATTCTCCACAAAAAGAAGAAGAGCGGAATGGTCCCTAGAAATAAAAAAAGGAGATAACCAAGATACAAATAATTGGTAGACCCAAGGCAAAAGAGGAACCCTTAGAAAAAGTAAATAGTCATTGCTCTATCAAGGAGGAAAATTCTGAGGCAGCAGGAAAGATTTGAAAAAGCAAAATAGGTGAAATTAGGGATGAAGCTACTGAAATACAGAATATCAGTCTGCCTAATGCCAAAATAAACCAAGAAATAAGTGGAAGTAAAAGGGTTCTTGATGGAAATGAAGTCTGCCTAAGGTTTGATGGTATGTTTCAGAAAGAAGATGAATCAGTGGAATCCCTTAGGGATTTAATTGAGTATCTAACTACATCAGAACTGGGTGTAACCCAGGCAAAGGGCAATATTATCAGGACATGCAGGGACAAGAATCATGAACAGAAACCAGTGTATGCCTTTGTTTCAGATATGAATTTGGCCAAAACTATCTGGTCTAAAACCTCTAGAGTTTCCTTTTTAGTACTAAACCTATGGGCTCCTGTTACCTGGAAAACAATAGTTTACCATGTCAATCAGTGGCAGGGGACTGGATCTCACTTATGCCCAATAATTTTTAAAGAAAATCTATTTAAATTGAAATGGGACTTCAGAGATCCGGTACCAAGTACTAATATGGCTAATCCCTATGTACTTTCCCTTTTTGGAGTAGAAAAACTCCCTGGTGAAGATAAGACATCTTAGGTTCCTATGTAAACTCTCTAATAGGATCTCATTTAATGAAAACACCCAGAGAATGCTGTATAAGTCATGTAAGAAGAGTCTTTTTGGATGGCCAGGGCAGCCAAATAGATTTTTGCTGCCCATCTTTCGAAATATTCTCTTTGATAAAAAGTAACACAGAGATATTTGATAAGGCAGGTATTTTAATAGTAGATTTGTTTAACTTACAGGATATGGTGATTTCAGAGGGTAATTTAGAGCAATGACTGATAGTAGAAGTTGACAGCATTATAGAACTCTCTGATATTGTTGAATCAAATGATCAATATGTGAAGTTTTTGTCTTGGAATATTGCTGGACTACATAGTAAAATAGCAGACCAAGACTGTCTGTAATTTCTAACTTTATGAGATTTTTTCCCCTGCAAGAAACTTGGGCATTAGACACAGTAAATATTAATGGATACCAAGTGGTTTCAAATGTGGCAATTAAAGATAACAAATTTGGTAGACAAGGGGATGGGGGGTTGGCAATATTATATTAAAATAGGATCAATAGCTTCTATTGTTGAAGTAATCAAAAATTCACAAAATTACATTCTGGTTGTTGTTCTCATTAATCAGGTCATCTTGGTCCTAGTTAGTGCATACATTTCTTCATCAAATGATTCAGCTGGATCTACAAAAATGTGTGAGTCACTGGATACAGACATTGACACTGCTTTTCAGGAATACCCTAAAGGCATTCTTATAATAGTGGGTGATTTTAATGCTTGTATTGCAAATCATGATAACTTGCTGGATTTGGAGAACCAGCTAAGTTTAAGAGATTGTAATAGTAGATCTAGTAAGGATAAAGGGGTAAATGATTGAGGTTGAAGATTAATTAAGTTCATTGAGGAAAATACTCTGTTGGTTTTGAATGGGAGAATTGAGGGAGACGGGGAGGGTGAATTCACTTTTTTCTCTGGGGTTGGGCAAAGTAGAATTGATTATGTGATAATTAGCCCAGAGAGCTTTGAGAATTTTGCCTCACTGAACATCTCAAAGAGATCAGAAAATGATCATGCATCACTGAGCCTACAAATTAAAACTGAAAATAAAGCTTCTCCCTTTAATACTCCCATGGCACAACCGAGCTTGGAAGGCAGGCAGCAGTTGAAATGCAAATATATAACTGGTGAAGAAGTGGGAAACCTGTTGAGAGAATTTGAAAATAAGAAGGAAGAATGCTCCTGGGATAACGTCGAGTGGATTGAATCTCAATTAAATAAACTTAATCAAGATCTGAGACAAATTATCTATACGTATTCTAATCAAGAATCTCAAGTAGAAAGAAAAACTTGGTTTGATAGAGAATGTAAAGGTGAAAAAAGAAATCTTAGGAAATTAATTAGATGGACCAAAAACTCACTGTCCAGGAAAAACTATTCCTCTTTAAATAAGGCAAGAAAGCAATATAACAAATTTCTCCAAATGAAAAAGTTAACCTTCCAGAATAGACTATGGGAGGAGATGCACCAAATTATTATGAATAAAGATACTAAGGCATCTTGGAATATGGTGTCGAAAGGGATCAATCAATATCAGCCCTCATTGTTAGTATATGTCCCAAAAGAAACCTGGGTTAAGCATTTCAAAGAAATTTTTTGTAAAGCTCATTCTATAGTAGTATCTGACAATGCCTTTTCAAGCAGATTGTTGGAACTGGGGCCACTGATTGTTTTTTTCTGCTGCTGAAGCAGAAGCCTGTATAATAAACTTAAAAAATAATAAGGCTTCTGGGCTGGATTATATCCCCCCTGCAGCCTATAAAGAATATAAGGATTTTGGGGTTCCTGTTCTAACAATGTTCTTTATCTTATGCTCTGCTTATAATTTTATTCCTGTATCTTGGACTAATAATATAATTGTCCCTATCCATAAAAAAGGCTCAGTTTATGATCCAAAGAATTTCCATCCCATAAGTTTGTTAGATATAAATTCTAAAATATTTTCTAGGTTGTTATTAAATAGACTCATTGATTGGGTAGAATCTATCTCTCAAATTTCTATTTTTCAAGCCGGGTTCTGGGAAGGTTTCTCGACTATAGATAAGCAGAACACGTTATCACATCTTATTGAAAGTATGTGCATCTTAGAAAAACTAGACTCTGTACAGTTTTTATAGACTGAGTCAGCATTTGACTATTAATAGAGGCAAACTTTGGAAAATCTTATATCTGAAGGGCTTAGACCATAACCTGCTTAGAGTAATTCAAAAACTATATTCAGGAACAACTACAGTTATCAGATATGACAATGAGGGTAAACTGACACAGCCTTTCGATTCAAACTGTGTGGTAAAACAGGGATGTCTTTTAGCACCCCTATTATTTAATCTGTACATCAATGAACTATTTGTACACAAGGATTTTGAAGTCACTGACTCTCCTAAAATTAATATGTCAGTACATTCTCTGACATATGCAGATGACTTGGTGATGTTTTCTCTTACTAAATTGGGGTTACAAAATAAAATGAATATTCTTGCTAGGAAATGCATACCTTTGGAACTTCAGGTAAATATAAAAAAAACTAAAATATTGATCTTTGGGAATAACAACCAGAAGCTGAAAAGATATAGATTTCAAATCGGGACAGAAGAAATTGACTTAGCAAAAGAGTATTGTTGTCTGGGTATGAAACTGACTTCTTCATTTTCTTGGTCTGCTCATATTACTGTTTTACCCCCTGCCCTAGCTAATAACATCCTATCTTAACCTACATTTTATATCTTAAAATAGATTCACTGTGCCTGATCATGCTCCCAGTGAGCAGCGCGGCTAATCCTGCCAGCTGCCTGTACCTCCATCCTCCTGACGAACAGGACACCTTCAAATCCGGTTAAATGCCTGGGCTGCTCCGGGGTAGCACTGTGCGGGTTTGATAGGCTGCCACCTGCTGCCACCCTTCTCTAATTGGACTGCTGCTCTCTGCTCAGCCACTGTTTGACCCTGCCTTTTCTCTGTCCGATTATCAGTCTCTGGGCTTCAGCACCCTCTTCTTTGCATTGATTTTGCTGAACATTACTGCTATCTGTCTAGTCTCCTATTGGTTCCTTATAAAATTCTGCCACTAGGGGTGCCTTCTAACATATCTTGAATAGGTCTTCATTTCCTCACTGTAATCTTTACCACAAGTAGAGCCTCGGGCTGGTCTGCTTTCCTAATTAACCTTTGTGGGGCTTTACTTTCTGCTTCTCTGATCCATTTCTTCTAAATAATTGCTATGATAGCAGGAAACACTTTGTTGTTTTTGCTCTATCTCTAATTTCGGCCAAGGGTTAAAATGGTATAACACGGTCACCCTTGGCAGTCTTAATTTTACACACACACACTATCTCTTTATCACTAAGAGCTAATCCTATGTGTCAGTACACCACTAGCCTTCCTACCCAAGTCAAATAGTAACACTATGGCAAAGTATAGTCTGCTATGGGCACTCTTGTCATTTGTCCTTTTACTCAGCCTGGACACTGCCACATGGGCTCTCCCATGTAACCAAATGGCAAGACTCCTCAGAAGCTTACTGCAACTATAGCCTTTTTAACTTGATTGCAAAGACAAAGCCTGATTTTCAACCTAACTCTATCCTTCTTGTTAGAGGCAGCATCTATTACCCTCTACATGCCAGGAGGAAGCTGCCATGGAGGTGTGCTTTCACCCTAACCTGCCACTGTGCAAGGCTTTGATTCCTAGCCATGATCATTATTCTGCTATCTGGGGATGTCAAACTAAATCCAGATCCACCTACCTGTTTCTTTTCCCCAAATGAGTTATCTGGCATGTCCAAGAAGAAAAAAATAGTTCACCTTAGTAATGTTGTTTCTTCTAATGGAGTCTTGCTATATTATGACATATGCAGTGAGTCCCAACCTTTGAACTGCTCCGGAGGTGAAAGAGTTAACTTTCCATGCCAGGCATGGAACTTTGAGCTAGAGCTCAGTTGAAAACTCTGTCTGTTGTTCTTCAAACTCAAACTGTCAGATCTATATGAGCTAAACTCACTAAGGTCCTGTATGGAAGCTGTAAACCTACACTAGCCAACTGGCTACCAAATATAAGAACACATTTTTTGGTCCCAAAACAAAGACTCAAGTCAGGAGACCCAAAAAATGAAAAACACAACACCCAGTCACCCCAAAAAAAGGAGGGGTGAAAAAACAAGGTGGGCATCTACTAAGTGTCAACACTGCACTGCCCACCCACATCCCAAAAGCAGAGGTTCTGAAAGGGACAGGCGGGGGGAGGTCATAATATAGCAAGACTCCATTAGAAGAAACAACATTACTAAGGTGAGTAATTTTTCTTCAAAACAACATGAAGTCTTGCTATATTATGACATATGCAGACTACACAGCAGTACTCTCCATGAGGGAGGGACAGAACCTACTTAGGAAATAGGCTCAGAAGCACAGCTGTGCAAACCGAGCATCACTCCTAGCCTGGATGTCCAGAGAGTAATGCTTGGTAAAGTGTGAACTGTTTTCCAGGTAGCTGCTTGACAAATCTCTAGAATGGGATGTCCCTGGCAGCAGCCAGGAAGCAGCTGTACCTCTGGTAGAGTGAGCCCTCAGGCCTGAGGGAGAATCTTACCCAGCTTTTCATAACAGAATTGGATACAAGAGACAATCCACCTGGCAATGGATCTTTTAGTGGCAGGTTTCCCTTTACCAACCTCACCATAAGTGAAGAACAGTTGGAGGGAGTCAAACCTGTGACCCTTGGTACGCTCAATGTAGTAACTAAGGGCTCTCTTTACATCTAAGCTGTGCAACCTCCTCTCGCCAGAGGAGGAATGGTCAGTGAAGCACACTGGAAGAGAGATAGATTGATTAAGGTGGAAATCTGAAACCACCTTAGGCAAGAACTTCCTGTTAGTCCCGAGGACCACCTTATCTCTATGAAAGGAGATAAAATCAGGCTCCACTGACAAAGCTTGTAATTCACTTGTGCGTCTGGCAGATGTGATGGCTACCAGAAACACAGTCTTCCAAGTCAAATACTTAAGCTCTGCTGAAGACAAGGGCTCGAAGGGAGGTTGCATAAGCTGAGCAATGCAAACATTAAGATCCCAGGCAGGGGCAGGGTCCCTGAATGGAGGGTTGGTGTGAAGCAATCCCTTAAAAAACTTAGAGAATATAGGATGAGCTGAAAGAGAAGAGGGTTTACCTGCTGAAATAAAAGCAGACACAGCTGCCAAATGCACCTTT
Organism: Neoceratodus forsteri; assembly: GCA_016271365.2. Taxonomy (NCBI): domain Eukaryota; kingdom Metazoa; phylum Chordata; order Ceratodontiformes; family Ceratodontidae; genus Neoceratodus; species Neoceratodus forsteri. Next base: position 361,018,059 of record JADMNL010000023.1, on the reverse strand, counting down.
AGGGTAGCTGGTCTCAGCCCCAAAGTGTTTAAATGGACCATATAATCCAGGACTGTGTGTAAATCAGCAGATTCTGGGGAAACATGCTTCCCAGAGCACCATATGGAAAGCCTCTTCCATTTGGAATTGTAGGTAGCCCTGGTGGAAGGCTTCCTAGAAGCCTTCAATATATCCATTACACCTTGGGAGAGGTGTAGATCAGCAATCTCTAACTCCTCAAGAGCCAGGCCTTGAGATTGAGAGATTTGAGGTTCGGGTACCAAACCATTCCCTGAGCACAGGTTAACAGATAGTGATTCCTGGGAAAACACAGGGGAAGATGGACTGCTAAGGACAGTAGGAGTGGATACCAGGGTTGTCTGTCCCAATCTGGAGCAATCAGAATCACTTCACAGGATTGAGATCTGATTTTGACTAACACTTTGAACAGGAGAGGGAAGGGGGGAAAAGCATAGAGAAACTACCCTTCCCAATTGAGAAGTAAGGCATCCAGAGGGACTGAGCCCGACACTGGGGGCCTGCAGCAAAAAAGGGGAAGTTGGTGATTGTCTGGGGCTACAAAAAGATCTATCTGCGGGGTGCCCCATCTGGCAAATATTACCCCAGGACCAGGGGATCCAGTGACCATTCGTGATGGCCCTGGGAAATCCTGCTGAGAGCATCTGCCAGGACATTGTCCTTGCCTGGGAGGTGAACTGCTGTAAGGGAGGTGTTCAGGGAGTAAGCCAGAGACCACAACTTCATTGCCTCGGTGCACAAGGCTGTAGACCAAGTGCCTCCTTGCTTGTTGATGTACCACGTTGTAGCGGTGTTGTCTGTTCTGACTTGTACCACTTTGTTCTGAACAGATTTGGAAAAAACTTGAAGTGTTAGAAAAACTGCTCTGAGCTCCAACAGGTTGATGTGGAGCAGAGATTCCTGAGGGCACCACAGTCCCTGGGTAGTGAGGTCGCCCATGTGAGCACCCCACCCCAAGAGGGATGCATCTGTAGTAAGGATTAAAGAGTGAGACTGAGTGACAAAGGGAACCCCTTGTCTCAGGTTGTTCTGATCCTGTCACCACTGTAGGGCTTGGATCAGGGTTCGAGTTACTGGGATCAACTTGGTTAGAGGGTCCTTCCTTTGAGACCAAAAGGCTCTCAAATGGAACTGAATGTCCCTCATCTGAAATCTGGCTCCTTGCACCACTGCTGTAGAAGCAGCCATGTGTCCCAGGAGCTGCAGAAAATGCCTTGCTGGTCGAGAGACCTGCAGGGTGAATGAGGAGGCCAGAGAGACCAGGGTCCTTGCCCTGTCCAAAGGAAGGAAGGAAGGCTCTGGCTACCTCTGTGTTCAGTTCTGTGCCTATGAAGGTGAGAAGCTGGACAGGCTCTAGAACTGACTTTGGAAAATTGAGAAGTAAACCTAGAGAGGTAAGCAGTTGCTGAGTTATCTGAAGATGTAACTTGACTTGGTCTGGAGACTGACCTACTATGAGCCAGTCGTCCAGGTAAGGAAAGATGGCAATTTTTTGCCTTCTTAGGTAGGCAACTGCTACTGCCAGGCATTTTGTGAATACCCTTGAGCAGAGGTGAGGCCAAAGGGCATTGCTCTGAATTGGTAATGGCCTGAGGGCAGCTCGAACCTGAGGTACTTTCGATGGGAGCTTCTGATGAGAATATGGAAGTAGGCATCCTTGAGGTCCAGGGATGCTAGCCAGTCTCCTGGCCTTAGAGAGGGTAAAATAATTCCCAGAGTCAACATTTTGAATTTTGGTTTTAAAAGGTGCTTGTTTAGGTATCTGAGATCCAGGATGGGCCGCCATTCTCCTGTCTTTTTTGGGGTAAGGAAGTACCTGGAGTACAACCCTTTGCCCTGGCATAGGGGTGGAACCCTTTACACGGCTCTGAGAGCCAGGGGGGTAGAGACCTCTGCCTCTAGGGCAAGTGCCTCTGATGGATTTGCAGGTGGAAAGGATCTGGTTCTCATCTTTGGAAATTTTTTGAAGCTGAGAACCAGTCTCTAACCTACTTCAGGACCCACTTGTCTGATGTTAGAGACTTCCAGTCCTGGACAAAGTAAGCCAGCCTGCCCCTAAAGGTAGAGGAGAATCGGCCCTGGCCACCCCATCAGGGTGTCTGCTTGGCAGGGGCTTTAGGCTGAGGGGTGGAAGCAGGTCTGCTTGTACCCCGTCTGCCTCTCCCTCTAAAGAACCCCCTCTGGGCATAAGCTGAAGAGGAGGCCTGGGGTTGGTAAAAAGGCCTACGAAAAGGCCTGCCCCTGCCCCTGGAGGGCTGCCTTTGAGGAGTGGCCTGCCTTTCTTGGCCTGTGCACTCCTATAGGTGGTCCTATACTCATCCATTTTCTTCATATGTAATTCTCTGTCTGCTCCCCAAACAGAGAATTACCCACAACAGGAAAATCCATAGCCTTAGTCTGGGTATCCTGTGACAGGCTAGTACATCTGAGCCAAGCCATTCTGCGAAGAGCCACAGATGTAGTCATGACTCTTGATGACACATCATTAGAGTCCACTGCAGCATGAGTTGCACCTTAGATGCCTCAATACCATCAGCAGCCACCTGCTCCAGCTCCTTGGCAAGCTGGCCAGGGACCCGCTTTGCTAGAGCCATAACAGTATCCCATCTGGATTTCTGGTATCTAGCAACATAAGCCATATAATTTGCCTGTCTGAGTCCCAAGGATGCTGCCATGTACTGTTTCTTTGCCATGGCATCAAACCTCCTGGAGTCCTTGTCAGGGGGGTGTGAAGCCAAGGGAATATTTGCCTTGTCACAGGCTGCAGCCTACACTACCTCAACATGGCTGCATTGTTGTGTAAGGAACTCTGTATCAGAGCCTGACAATGTGTACCTCTTGTCCATTCTCTTATCCACAGGAGGTATAGTGTGAGGAGTTTAGAATTTTTACTGTCTGTTTCCCCAAAAGATTTATGCAAAGGAATAGACAGACTCCTAGACTCTGGGATATCCATCATTTCTACATAGTCAGGCTCCTCTTGATCATCCACAGTTTCCTCCATAGGGAGCTGGAGGGTTTCAGCCACTTTTTTATAAAACATAAAATGAGAAGGGGACTCAGAAAGCCTAGGAGGAGACACTCCTGAAGCTCTGTCTGGGGAGATGTCCGGTTCAATGGGCACATCCAGACTTTCAAATCCACATTCACTCTCCTCATACTCCTCTTCCCTCTCCTCCAGTTCATAAAATTCCTCCAAATCATACTCTTGAACCGGTGGAACCGACTGAACCGTATGCTTACCTGATGGTGCCGGTTCGGTCGGAACCGGGAAAAGTGACTGGACAATTTAAATCGCTTTGGCTATTTCTTCAGTGGTTGGAGAGGAAAGTTTTGGCTCCACACCAGCTGATCTTCTAGTCCTTTTTGCTGGACCCGGCTCCTCAGAGTCGGATCTCCTTTTGGCCGAGGAAGTCTCGCCCTGGTCAGAGGGCACTCCCTCCGGTTCGGTTGGAACTGAACCAGGCTGGCCATCCAGTTCAGCGGACTTTTTGGCCTCCCTTTCCCTGAGCCTACCAACTCTCTTTTCCAGGGTAGCTGCAGGAAAACTTTTACAAATCTGGCAGTCTGCATTGAGGTGGTCAAACCCCAGACAATAAACACAGGTGGTGTGGGGGTCAGCCTTAGCAAAGACTTCCCCACAGACACTGCAGTGTTGAAACCCAGTGGGCCCAGTTTTTCTTTTGGGTTTCTCAGACATAGTGCCAGTCCTAACCAAACTTGCCCGTTTATGGCAGTCTGCCAAGCAAGACAGTCTTATCGGTTCCCAACCGTGTCACAGGTCATGGAAAAAAACATAATGAAATCCACTTTTTTTTAGAACCGATAAGAACTGGTAACCACACTCTAAAAGACAGATTAATATTTTTTAAACAACCTGATCGGTTCAAACCGAACCGATAAACCGTTTACAAGTTCCACACAGAAAAGAAAATGTAAAACCTATCTAGTACTTACAAATACCACAGACAGAGCTTGAACCAACCGGTTGCGGTTTAAATTCAGTCAAAAAACCGAGAAAATAATACTTTAACCGACAAAATGAACCGAGCAGAAGGAGAAATCTCCGGAGCGACTGTTCAGTGAGGCGGAGTAAAGAATCTGACAGTTTGAGTTTGAAGAACAACAGACAGAGTTTTCAACTGAGCTCGAGCTCAAAGTTCCATGCCTGGCATGGAAAGTTAACTCTTTCACCTCTGGAGCAGTTCGAAGGTTGGGACTCACTGCATATGTCATAATATAGCAAGACTTCATGTTGTTTGAAAGGATTATTTATTACCCATATCAATGTCAGAAGTCTTAATTGTCACCATGCAGAACTCGAGGCCTGGGTGAAACTCTACAATCCTGATGTACTCTGTCTCATAGAAACTTGGCTAAAACCCGGTATACCTGATGACGTATGCTCCTTGCCTAACTATTCCCTGTTCCAGCGGGACAGATCCTCATCCAAGTATGGAGGTGGAGTTGCCCTGTTCTTCAAAAACCACCTTAACATCTCTACTGTCCCAGCATCTGCCTCTCCCACAGTGTGCGAATTCATGCAGGCAACTACTGTATTGAGGGAAAAGAAGCTTCATATTATCTGTGCCTATAATCCCCCTGCTGGGGGAATAGTAGGTCTTCAATAACTCCTTGACATCACCTCCCAGACTGTAAATTATAATGAGGCTGTCATCCTAGGTGATCTTAACCTCAGTTGGTTAGGGTCAGCTCAAATATCCTTGCAATCACTCACGCTTAGTTATAATTTTCACCAATTGATCTCTGAAGCAACTAGAACCACGTCATCCCTTCAAACGGGTACACTCCTAGACTAGGTGATGTTTAACTGTATGGAACATGTATTGAAAGCAGGAATCCTTGCAGATTCATTTACAGACCACTCACCCACTTTTTGTATCCTATCTATGGTTGCGCCTTCATCTCCTCCATCAAGACTCATCACGTTTACAAATCTAGCTCATATTGACCAGGACGCATTTCTCTATGATGTCTCCAATATCGACTGGGCAGGTATCTATCAAACAAAGAATGTGGAGGTTGCTCTACAGATATTCATAAATTTAATTTCTTATTATTCAATATAAACATGCCCCCAAGACTACTAGGAGGGTCAGAGGAAAACAGACGAGGTGGCTGCATAAAGATCTCCTTGCTAATCTGTGCCAGAGGGACAAGCTCTGGATTCTCTACAAACAAACTGGCCTACAGTCAGATCTTATTGTCTATTGTGAACTAAGGAACAGATGTAAGAGACAAGTTAGAGCTGCTAAAAGCAAATACTGCAAGGATCTTCTACAAAGCTCAGCCTACGACCCGAAGAAATTCTGGGCCCATGTCAAAACATTTCTGGGTACCTCGCAGTCAGTCACTCCTGATGAAATGATCATAAATGGGGCACATTATAATGAACCTAGGACCATCTCAAATAGTTTTAACAATCTTTTCTCTGATCTGTCACACTATACCTTGGCTTTACAACCTAGTGGATCACACTCCAGTCTATGTACCACACTACCATCAGACAACCATACTGCCCTATCGTATGATGCTCCTCCAGCACCACCATTCTATTTCAAGGCTATATCAAGAGCGGAAGTTCTGAAATTACTGAGATCCATATCTGCCAATACCAGCTCTGTTTCTGACTCACTGGAACCTTGTCTTCTTAAGTTGGCTGCTCCACTCATTGCCTCTCTGATTGCCAGAATCTACACTTTATCCCTTATCCATAGCACTGTGCCGGACTTATGGAAATCTGCAAGAGTAACGCCTGTCTTTAAAAAAGGTGACCCAAAGGACATGGCCAATTACAGACCTATAGCAATTCTCTCTGTCCTTAGCAAGATCCTAGAGAAAATAGTTGCATCACAGACCACTGACTACCTTACATACTACAATCTCCTCTCAGACACCCAGCATGGTTCAGAAAAGGTCATGGCACCACCACGGCTCTTCTTCAACTAACTACTGATAGTCTGTCCAACATGGATTCTGGAAAACTCACAGGTGCCATCTTCATTGACCTCACTAAGGCTTTCGACCTTGTAGACCATCCCCTGCTTCTCTCCACTCTCCATAAATTCCATTTCTCTACCCCTGTTGTGGACTGGTTCTGTAGCTACCTGTCAAACAGGTCGCAAGCTGTCAAATTTAACTCCTCCCTGTCCAACACGTCTACTATCAATATTGGGGTTCCCCAGGGCTCTAATCTTGGGTCCCTTCTGTTCTCAATTTTTATCAACAATGCAGCTGAGGTACTGGAATCCTGCTCAGCTATTCTCTACACTGATGACCTGATCATCTATACTAGTTCTTCTAGTATTGCCTGCACAAACACATCACTTACTTCAGACTTTAATAAGGTCTTAGTCTGGCTACTAGACCGTAAGCTTGTACTAAAATGAAAAGAAAACAAAAGCTATGCTCCTAGGTTCCGCACCGAAGATTAAGGCCTGTTCTAGTTTGCTGGAGGTTCTTCACCCAGGAGGATTTCCACTTGAAAATGTTACTTCCTTCAAGTACCTTGGGATCCTGCTGGACCAGTCCTAGTTTTAATCTTTACATTCAGTCCTCGTGCAAAGCTGTAAACTCAAAACTGGGAGTAGCTTACAAAACGAGCTACATGCTTACACCCATGGCCAAATTAGCAATTGCCTGAGGTATTCTGCTCCCAACCCTTACTTATGGTGCCTCTATTCTTACCTCTGCCCATAAAACCTCCCTACTAAAATGGGACGTAACGTATAACAATATATGCCGATTTGTCTCTTTGTCGCCTCGACTCAAACATCACTACCTTCTTTATAAGGATCTGAATTGGCTCTCACCCTCTGCCAGTAGACAATACTACCTTGGATCACTAATGGACTTGATCATCCAGGAAAAAAACCCATCCCAGCTGGCAGTGTTGCTGGTCCCTCAACCATCCTCCCATGGCCTGCGATCAGCTGACAAATCCTTGCTCTATGTTCCGAGATGTTGGACGACTAAAGGCACAGGGGCTTCCAATTCTCTGCTCCCAGGCTATGGAATGCTCTTCCACTCAACCTACAGCTGTCTCAGTCTCACTTTGGATTTAAAAGTGAATATCGTCGTTATCTATCCTTAGCTGATGCTTGTACATGCTTTGACCCAACCTGAAGCTCCTGAGACTTACCAGTAATGTCATCCCTGCTCTAATCCAGCTCCAAAACTGTCTCCTCTTCCCCTCCTCATATTTTTACTTCTCTTTGTAAATAACTTCTTGACTACTAGCTCTCTTCCTTCTCGAACCTTGTTGCTGACCATCCACTGTTGTTTTGCCAATTACCACACCTGACCATCCTTCTGCCAGTCTTTCTTGTTATGTTTGAACATTCCTCACATTTCTCTCTATATAACCTTGCTATTTTATTAACCCTTTAACTCCACAGGTAGGGTCCGTGGTTTCTGCACTTATTATATATCTTATTGCCATTATCTGTATAATGCTTGCCATTATTTTTGTTGTTTCTACCCATTGTAGTTTTGTAGCACTGCTGTACTGTTCCTCTATTCGTATTATTGTACCCATGTTGCTGTTGTTCAACTGTTCTCTTTTTGTTGTACTCTCCTGGGTCGTGCCTGAAAATAGTCATTTTATGGCTAGTGCACCTACCTGGTTAACAAACTAAATAAATAAATAAATTACTAACCAGATAAATAAAGAAAAACTGGCAGTGAGAGCCTTATTAAAATTTAATTTTATTGATATTATATATATATATATATATATATATATATATTAGGGGAATACCTGGTCTTCCTTTCTTATGGCTTAGTGCCCTCAAAAAAATTAATTGGGATCAAGATGGCTCAGCTAGGGAATGATTTTACTAAAGGTGTTCTAATATTACCACAGTATACAGTGTGTATCAAGAAAAAAATGAACACCTTGGGAAAAACTCTTGGTATGTCATCCATTACAAAGCAAAATTGTGCTGACTGGTTTAAAAAGAACAAAATTGATCATACAATAGAAATGTACCTACTTCTTCCTCTGTCACCAGAACAAAGGAAGACTATTACTTGGACAAGGCTGGGTTTAATAAACTCAAAATACATACATTTTAATATGGGAAGAGATAGTAGTGGCATAAGTGGCCCAGAGAGGTTCTGTTCCTGTAACAGGGGCTTTGAAGAAACTATAAGGCATATAATTCTGATCTGCCCTTTGTATAGAAAAGCCAGAGAGCAATTCTTAAAATACCATTTGAAGATTTATGCTGATTCTATGATTTGGTGTTCATTTTATTACATCCCCAATGTCTAGATGCAGCAATACTGATTGTTAAATTCATGAGCTCTGTAATCAAGTGCAAGAAAAGAAATTACAGAATGCTAATGCATAAATAAGAAATGGATAGGACTTAGTAAATAAAAGTGGATTTATTTTTAAATTGTATGTAATAATTTTGAATATGATGTACTATACAGAATATTTATTGTATTTATTTATTTCACAATTCAGATTTACAACCTTTAAGTCAAAGACTCGTTTACAAAGGCACCTAGTCACTGGGAGGGTAGACAACAATTGGTGGAGTACAACAATGGAGAACATTACAGGTGAGATACAATAAAAGAAAATACAAAGCAATTCCAGTGATACAGTGGTATACAAAGGCTTTAATTAGTGGTGTACAAAGGCTTCAATTAGTTACAATTAGACTGATATACATATAAATAATAAGGTATCCCTCGAGGTTCTGGGTAGCGATACCGGGTGGGGGTTGCTGGGGAAAAAGGCAGTCTGGGAAGATTTTGTCTGTAAATTTGGTCAGGCAGAGCTCTAGGTATGGCCCAGTCATGGGCATTTACAGCTCCGAGTGTCAGTGAGGTGATTTTGGAGGGTGATTTTGAAGGGGTCGATTTTGGGGATGTTTGTGATTTGAGCAGGAAGGGATTTGTACCAGAATGGGGGCTCTGGAGTAGAATGATCTTTGGGCAAATGAGGTCCTGGCTCTCGGGACCTGTAAAGTGGCTTTGATTGCATTTCAGGTGGTGACCGAGTGGGAGGCCAGTTTTAGGGATGTAGCAACCCCCGGGTGGGGAGAGCCCAAGTAGTGTTTTTTTGGCCAGTATACAGGTGTGGTATTGTAGATGCTCATCAAAGGTGAGTAGGTTCGAGGAGGAGTAGAGCTGGCATGTGTGCATTCTGCTGGGGGCACCGTTCAGGAGCCTGCAAGCCTTATTGATCAAGGTCTGGATTTTGGTGAGGGCAGTGGGGTCAGCAGCCTCATAGATAGGGAGCCCATAATCGACCACAGATAGGATGGAGGAGATGATAGCCAGCCAGAGGGCATTCTCAGGGAGGTAGTCTTTGTGGCAGTAGAGGAGTCCAATCTGGGTGTTCACGGCAGAGGACAGGGAGTTAAGATGAGAGTGGAAAGAGAGCCAAGTCGAAGTTGATGCCCAGATATTTATATGCAGACACCTGTTCAACGGGTTGTAGGGTGTTGGGGAGAATGAGAAGGGGGCATTTCTGGAGCTACTTTGGCGGTGGGTAAAAAGCATAGATTTCGTCTTCTTGTGGTTCAGAACCAGACGATGGTCAAGGAACCATTTTTCAGCTTGGCTGAAGGTGAGTTACAGAGAGCTCTGGAGGGTGATGGGATTGGGGTGGAAGGTGACGAGGACTGCGTCATCGGCATATAGGAGTATTCTGACTGAGCAGGAGTTGGTAAGGGTGCTGAGAAAGAGACTGAACAATGTGGGGCCCAGGATGGAACCCTGAGCATACAGGTAGGGCAGTTGATAGGGTATCGTTTATCTTGACCCATTGGGATCTGGCATGGAGGTAACTGGAAAACCAGGCCAGGGGGCCAGATGAGAAACCTAGCTGATAGTGGGAGTCAAGCAGAGAAATAGGGGGTGACACACAGTGTCAAAGGCTTTAGATAGGTCAATGAACACTGCCCCAGCAATGTCACCAGAGTCAAGTGCAGAGTGCATTTGCTGAGAGAACTCCAAGAGGCCTGAAGTGGTGCTGTGTCCAGGGCGGAAGCCATGGTGTTCTGGACATAATATGTTGTATTTGGTTAGATAATCCATGAGTTGGGTGGATACTATTTTTCCAGGGCTTTAGAGAGTGGGGGGGGGGATGGAGATCAGTCTGTAGCTGTTTGGTAATGTGCTATCTCAGTTCTTATGAACTGGGGTAATTTCAGCTGATTTTCCATGTGCTCGGGGAATTGAACAAGGCACGGAGACCAGTTTAACAGGTCAGTGAGAGGGGCTAGCATGACATCTAGAGTTAGACGGAGAATCCTGGAGTCAAGGGGGTCACAACTGGGGTTGGAGCTGGAGAGGGCTTTTAGTAGGAGTGGTTTGGTGTCATGGCAAGATATGGTGCAGAGGAGAAATGGGGGCGATTCAGGGTGGGGGGATTTGTGTACATCATGTGTTTTTTTGTACTTATTTTTTACTATTTATCAACCTACAGCCCCCAGACTCTCCTATCTCTCAGACCTCCAAGTACCTGCACCAGCCATAGAGGAGTCTGCCCCTACAGTGTGCATCCATGCCCCCTAATTTGTCATTAATCCACCCAGTTAACCCCCCTGATGGGGTAAGGAAGGCCTCAGACTTACCCTCCTCATACCTCAGTGGAGCATGTGCACACAGCGGAGTCTGCCCTCACATCATGGAGCAGAGCAGGAGATCATCACCAGGACAGTTTGGGGGTATTTTCCATTGTTCTGGTCCCCCTTTGATGTCTGCGTGCAATGAGGACCAATGAGCCCGACACTCCTGTCCTCTGCCGATATCAACCCCTATGTTGTCCCCGACCATGCCGGCACCTCCGAGGTCCCCCAGGAGGTGGCGGTAAAGCGGTGAGGCTAACTCCCCAACCCTCCCTGGAGAAGGAGAGCAAGCCATTGGGCGTTCAATCCTTCTCCTCCCAGCGAACCCCTGGTGGCCCAAGTCCGTTCCCGAACCCAGGTCGCCGGCATGAAGTGAGGTGTGGCATCCTGCGCCTCAACCCTCAGCACCACCGGGCCGGATTTTGTACTGTTTTTAAAAGCATAAGAATATATGTGATAGTTAATATGTTGTAAAAAAAACCCTGATATTGACTGTATCTTAGTTGATCACATAAAGTGAACTGAACTGAACTTGCCATTCTGCAAGTAGCAGAGTGCTGTCACACTCAGGCTGCAAAAGTGCTGAAAAGTGGTTAGCTACTGCAGTAATGTCACTGTTACCATACAGCTCCAGTTCCTTTCTGTCTGCTGGCCAAAGTCTGGTATCTAACACTTTTGCATGGTTATATATATATATTACTTTCATCAGTGAAACTGGACCTTTGTTCACAACAGTTCTCAATGTCTGTAATGTATTTCTTAGTTTGCTGTTTGACGTGGCCACTAAAATGTGTTAATTCACACCCTTGTAAATGACTTCAGCACATGCTCCAGAAAGAACATCTAACCCATTTTTTAAGAGACTGTCAAGTTCATTGCCACCTAGGGGACCACTCTGCTTAGCATGGTAAGAGTGTTTCTCAAAGTTTCAACAGAGCTAAGTAGCTCTGGCATTTCAACTACTACTTTTTGAAGTGCTAGTGAGAACCTGGCAAGTGGCTGAAGCAGCTGTTCAAAATACAAAAGGTGTGCCACCATTTGGAATTCAGTCATAATTTGCAATACTCTCTTGGCTTTGGCCTGGTCATGAGTTGGGTATGTGGCCATAGATTCTAAATGGGCACAAATTACAGGGAATTATTTTGTAACAGCACAGGTGGCAAGTTTATACTGTACTCAAAATGTGTGCCATGGGCCTTCTTGGGCTTTTCAACTGACATCCCCATGGCCTGGGCAAGGGACCATAACTCATCGAGTCACATAGGACTTTTCTGATAGAGATAAAACAGTTGGGTCAGAAAGTTTGAAACATCATTGAAATAGGCGTTATCCAAAGCATCTTTTATGGCCAGTTCTAATCTGTGTGAGAAACCATGTTGACAGATACCCCATCAGTCCTAAACCCAACCATGTTTTTTATATTAAGGCCACAGACTGTAAAACTGTCTAAAAGGAGATTTTTCAATTCCTGACTTGTGCCATCTGATACAGCTTTCATTCGTAAAGTTAGTCTCCACATGACCATTGATGGGATTTACATAAACTACATAAACCAGTTCCTTTTCAATTACACTGTCAGTACTACCACCCATAAGCACTGAAAAATAATTTGCATTTTTGACAGTTTCCAGCAGGTTTTCTTTTAGGTTCTTGCCAATACACATTGTGAGTTCTTTCCCACTAACAGCATTAATGCATTTCTTATCCAAATGAACTCCATGGCGATTCTCTTGTTCTGCTATTGCTTCAAACTTTTTATTAGGGATGTCTTCTTTGGCCATCGTATACAGGATCTCCATCAGCCTGTCTAGAATCATTCTATGCTGTTTCTCTGCATTACTGAAAGCGCTCCCTGCAAATAAATGAAAATTGTTTTAGGTCTGGGTCCAAACCCCTAACCCCCCTCACTATTTTAAATGACCAATTTTGGCATGGCGATATATATCAAGTGGTGACCTTGTTCTACCAAATTTCAAAATGTTAACAGCTTTCTTGTGCTGCTCTGTCAGAAGATTGTAGTGGCAGTGGCTCAGCAGGCAGCACACTTGCCTCTGAGGCTGGACGATCAGAAGGCTGTGGGTTCTATCCCCACATGAGGCACTTGGGTTAATATCCCAATACTGACACTGCAGTGCAGCATGGGGGGGGTGCTGCACTCCTGAGGTGCTGTCTTTCAGATGAGACATTAAACTGAGGTCCCATCTGCCTGTTCTGGTGGTAGTTCAGGTGGACGTTAAAGATCTCATGGCAATCTCGAAAAGAGTAGGGGAATTTTTATTTGAGAAACAAAAACAAGAATAAACAAAGACCATATAATTCAAAACATGGAACACAAGCATCAGAAACAAAAAATAAATAAGGTTACAGTGAAATGAGTAAACCAAACTATAAACAAATCTGGAAAGCATCACATTTTTCTCTAAAAGCAAAACCTTATCCCACCCACTCCACACCCCTTCAAAAATGCTGACAGTAGGCCGCCCCCAGAGTACAATATTCATTATGATAGATCTTGTCTACTTCCACTTGTACTTGACATAGCATATCCCACATAGTGATTTCCTTCTATTGTAAGACTCTGAGACATCTTGAATGCCAGCTCACCCATTTTAAACAAGCCAAAATTACCCATACCGTACTCTTCCTCCATTTTGTCTACCCCATTTCTAACTGTCCCAAAACCAATACATCATAAAACATATGAGAAAATAGACTTTCTCCCCATAATGCACCCAAAGAATCCCAAAAACCTATCATATAGGTACAATAAAGAACAAATGATGCATGGTCGCAATTTTCTCTGTACAGTGTTCAGCGAGGCAAAGCCTGTCCTGTAACGTGTTATGCTTCTGACTCCCTTTTACGTTCAATCTTTGATGTCCACACAACCAAATCACATCTTGCATTTTATGTGAAATTCATGGTTCAATGATACTTACTATTAAAAGTTGACTGCCCAAATGAGTTGGAACAGCAAATACTGGATGTTCCAGATAACAGTGGGCAACAATAGTATTACAAAAAAAATCTGTCTATTTGAATCAACAAACCAATGTAATATGATTTTCCACAGTCTGACATATTTCAATGTAGTCTGGATATAAACAGGCAAACTTTTATCTGACACATGCCATTTCCCCTGCCCCCATGCAGTCAAGAACTGAGCTTCCCAGTGCTTCATTCCAACAATTCTCAAATTTGTTTCACCTAAGAGCAGCGGATGAATATTACTATAAAAAAAAATTACTAAATAAGGAAACCAATGGTTGTATCATTCCCAACCCTCCCTCTTTTCTAGCTCTATACGTATGTGCCCTCTTGACAGGATTTAACTGACTACCCCATAAAAACAAAAAGAAAAGCCCCATAATCTTGGTATGCATATTAAAAGGTACCGGATAAACATGAGAAACATAGAAATACAGGCAGAATGTATGCTTTCAACAAACAAATACGTTTTTTCTTGTCATCTTCCAGGATTTCCATGACTCAACCTTCCTATGTGCAGTATGATATACTTGATCCCAATTCATCTGCTCAACTCGTTTTGACCCAAACCACAATCCCAAAATCTTTATTTCACCCTTGGGCAACCGGAATAGGGAATTGTGGAGGAACCAATGCAGTGCCCAAAACAAACAATGTACTCTTAGCAACACTAATTCTGAGCCCTGTAACATCACGCATGGTGGTTAAAATCTCAAGCACACCTCTACTAGAATGTACATCCTGTAACATGATTGTACAATCATCTGCATACGCTGATACTTTAGGATACTGTATACCAAAAATATCACAAATCGGCTTTATGTTTTCTGACTGTTCAACACATCTCAATATAGGGTCTATAGCAAAAACATATAAAAGTGGACTCAATGGACATCCTTGTCGAACCCCAGTCCACAACTGAACTGGGGTCCCTAAATGTCCATTAAGTAACTGTATCAGCATCTCCTTGTCATATAAACGCTGTAGTACACCTACAAAAGCATGTGGAATACCATAGAGCAATAAAGTATTCCAAAAATGACCATGCTGAACCACAGCAAAAGCTTTCTCCTGATCCAAAGATAGCATATAACCATCCAATTGCATATTCAGGCCCTGTTCCACTATTTCCCGAAGAAAAATCAGGTTTTGTTGTATGGACCTTCCAGGTATAGCACAAGATTGACATGGCAATATTACATGGGATGCAACATTAGCCAACCGAGACATCAACATTTTAGTAAGTATTTTATAATCTGAATTCAATAAACTCAGAGGCCTCCAATTCTGAATTCACCGTGAATCACCTTTTTTATACAAAAAAGTCATTACACTGTCTTGCACACTTGGGGTCAAATCCCCCATCCAGAAATTCCTGATACACTGACTGAAGAATCTTTAGAAGTTTCAATTTAAAAAGTTTATAAAATTCATTAGTGACACCATCTAAACCAGAAGTCATATTAGCCAATTAACGATCTATAGCATGACAAATTTCTTCTTCCGAAATAGGACTCATTAAAGTCTCCACACCACTAAAGGGAATCTCAGGCAAAGTCCCAGATGCTAGCAAAACAGACTGCCATGTATCAACAACAGTCTGATAAGTAGACCATAAATGTTCAGTAACCACTCTATTAATACCATAATGCGTAGTATGCAAAGTCCCACCCTGTCCAAACAAAGCTCTCGTTGTCAACTTCTGCACTCCCTGTAACTCTAAATCATAAGGATTAACACAGTCCTTTATCAAAACAATGTAACAAAAGTTTGGCAGTGAGCCTTCTCACGTTCCCTTTGAGTGTTATAGGTACACATTTGATCTTTAAGTGTCTGAAGCTGTGCCTGCAAGTCAGTACCAGTCCCCCATGCATGTGTCAAAAGTTTTAAATATTTAGCTCTTAATGACAGGTAATCCAAATATTTAGAAGTTGCCAAGGAGCTAGAAGTTTTCTGCAAAAAAAAAAAAAAAAAAAAAATTCTCATATCCTTTTTGGAATCTTCCCACCATTCACCCCAGGTATTATATAAAAAATGGGCATCAAGCCAGATAAGCAAGAAATCACTTAGATCCCATTGCACCACCTCATGCTGCAATATGGAAGCATTTAATTTCCAATAACCCCATCCAAAAGTAATATTGAAAACTAAACCAAATTCAGCTTAAACCTACACATGATCAGAGGTTTCCAGAGGTAAAATCCTAACATCAGTACAAAATATTCTTTTGGAAGCAAACAAAAAATCTATGCGAGTGGATAACTTCCCCTTATAAAAGGTATGTTCAGGTGTCTTGCCCAGTATTTCATAAAGCTCACACAAGCCAGTATTATTCAATATGGATAACAATGCATTTGTATCACTAAACACTTTTGTGGTCTGTCTACCCCAATCTCTAGGAGACAAACCACAATTAAATCCCCCCCCCACCAAATCAATTTAGAATGATATAGGAATGGTGCAACCAGGTGAAATAAAGCCACTTTCTGCCTTTGTTTGGGGTGCATATATATTAATCAGCCAGTAATCTAAACCCCCAAGAATAATATCCACAAATAGAACCCTACCAGGGCAGAGATCCAATACTTTTAGTATACTAAAAGATAAATTGGAAAATAAAATGCCCACCCCAGAACACATAACCTCTCCTATTGACCACAAAGAAGGCCCCAACCTCCAATCTTTTTTTGCACATTCCAACTCAGAAAATACCTTTATTCCATCTAAGAGGAAATTTAATAATAAAGGAAAAAATCCCCCTTGGTTCAACAAGACAATTAAAAATCAGATTAAAGTAAAAATTAAACTTTTTAGGAAACTTAATAGTTCTGTTCCATTTAAAACTACTCTATTACATAAATACAGACTATCTGTGAAAAACTTAAAAAATTCTATTAAATTGGCAAAAAATAAGCTAGAATTTAAACTACCTCACACAAAAAACTGTCTCAAATCTCTTTTCTCCTATATAAATAGTAAAAAAAGGTGTATCAAGGACCATTGGTCCCATTATAACCAATGGCTCTTCTCTATCTGATATAGAAACCATGACTCTCTTTAATAAGTACTTTTGTTCTGTCTTCTCTCAAAAATCACCTATTAGTACATTTAAAGTTCACCATGTAGATTATCATAGGTTCTATCCAACTGACATTATATAGGCTATCAAAAAACTAGAAAAAAATACTAGTCCGGGCCCAGACGGTATTCATTCATGGTTTCTGATTGAAACCTCTATAAATATTTCTATACCTTTGTCAATTATCTTCAACAAATCCTTACAAGAAAGCATTTACCAAATGACTGGCGTTCGGCAATCGTTACTCCCATATTTAAAAAAGGCAGTAGAGGTTCAGTGCAAAATTATCAATTATCCAATTAGCCTGACCTCAGTGGCTGGTAAACTAATGGAACGAGTAATGAAGTCTCTAATAGATCAAGATTGTAAAAAATTTGGAATTTATTATTCAAATCAGCATGAGTTTACTCGTAAGTATTCCTGCACCACCAATCTGATATCTTTTTACAATAATATAAGTACTCTACTAGATGTGGGTATCCCTACTGATGTAATTCTTTTGGACTTTAGTAGAGCTTTCGATAAAGTCTCACATGAAAAACTCATTACTAAAATGCACAATCTAGGTTTGTCACCTGATATTGTCAACTGGACTTTAAACTGGTTGACAAATCATTCTCAGAGAGTCAGAATTAATGATATCTTGTCTGATTTGGGTAGTGTGACAAATGGTGTACCACAAGGGTCGGTCTTAGGACCAACACTGTTTAATCTCTTTATCAGTGATTTACAAACAGGGCCAAATAACTTCATGGTTAAATTTGCAGACAATACTAAATTGGGGGGCAAGGTTAATAATCAAGAAAATATTTCAGCATTAAAGAAGGATTTGGAAAAATTAACACTTTGGGCAAATGAAAATCATATGCAGTTTAATCAAGACAAATGTTTAGTAGTACATTTCAGTGTAAATAATCCAAAAATGATATATTATATAAACAGAGTACTACTTCACTCCTCAAATTGTGAAAAAGATTTAGGGATATATGTTAATAATAAACTTACAACAAATGATCACTGTGTTAAAACTGCTTGCATGACCAACAGACTTTTGAGGCAAATAAAACACACTTTTGTTAATCGCACAGAACAATGCCTTATTCCATTGTATAGGGCATACATTAGACTGTATCTAGACTCTGGCTCCCCTTTCTGGAATCCAAACCAAAAAAAAGACATAGTAATTCTTGAACAGGTTCAAAGGAGAGTAACTAGAATGATTCCAAGATTAACAAACTTGGATTATCAGAACAGATTAAAAGCTTCTGGTCTCTTCTCTCTTCAAACTAGAAGATTAAGAGGCGATATGCTTATGGTTTTTAATTTAATAAATTCACCAGCTCTAATGGAAAAATGTGGTCTAACACTCTCCAATAGGAGAAATGTTCTGAGACTGCATAATAAACAGCTTGAAGTAAAAACTTATAAAACCAGCAAAAGGGGAAACTTTTTTCCAATAAGAGCATCCATTGTATGGAACATCTTGCCACAAGAATTGGTAGAGGCAACTAGTGTCACTGTCTTTAAAAACAAATTAGATGTTTGGTTGAGGGATAAGAGATAAATAATGTCCCACATAGTGTGGGGAATAGTCTTGATGGGCTCTGGCCTTCTTCTGTTCTTTCATACCAAGTAATACCAGATGTTGTTATTCATTCTCCTAGTGGGAAGTCCTGAGACTACCTACATGCAATTGTTTCATGATCTAAAACCCTAGAAGTAGTTTCACTCAGCATTTCTTGTGAGGAGTCCAAAGCAGGCTGTAAAGAGACAGGGGGACTGCCAAAACCTTCTCCTTCCACTACCGTGGGAATAGGCGAGGATGCTGGAACAGGTTGCTGGTCCCCCTTCCCCAATTATTCCATCAGATTGCTAGCTTTCAATTTTTCCTTTTGTGTAGTTGTCACATAGGCCTCGTGTTCTGCCCAGATAGACTGATCCAGGTTATTATGGGAGGCCCAAATACAGTAGTAGAAAGTATGACCCATTTCCTGACACAAAATTACATTTTTGGGGATGCCTGCAGTGCACCCCAGTATGTCCCAACTCTCCACATAATCTACATTTCAACTTTTCACATGCATTACTTAAGTGCCCAAGCTCTCCATACTTATAACAAGCTCTAGGCTGTCCTTGATAAAAGATCACTCCTCTGTCTCGGCCCCCCCAAAAAACAATTAGTTAAATGTTTAATTACCCCTTGTTCCTGTTTCAGAGTAACCTTGTATTTCCATCCCCCCCACCCAGAGGTGTTCCTCATCCAGTATGGGATCAGGATAACCATTAACCGTGCAATGCTGATTCAGCCAATATATTATGTCTGCCACATTTACTCCTTCATTTTGAAAAAGGACTGTGATTGTTTTCGTCATGGGTTTTGTCAGGGGGATAGCCATAAAAGAACACCATATAGGACCATTTTTAAGAGGATTATATTGCTTCCAAAATCGTTTACGGCCGTTAGGATGTTTAAAACTTATATCATATGTAGTATCCCCAGGCATATGGATAAGCGCGTAAATTTTATAATCATAAAATTTCATGCTATTCTTTAGCAAGGCTCTACCAACAAACAAACAATCAGGTGCATCAGAGGCATCACACTGAAATCACAACTGAACCGCATTCCGTCTCAGAAGCATTTGACAGAAGAGGGGGACAACTTAGCACCTGCCCCAGAATGCCAAACCCCCTGTTTTGGGAGTACAGGATCTGTAAGGGTAGAAACAGAATCTGGGTCTTTAGAAACAGGAAGTGCAGGCTGTATTGAATGGATACCTGCTCCAGGGGAAGCTGAAGCCAACTGTAGGGGAACTGGAGGGGGGGAAGATTACCAGGTTCTCTTTATAATTCCCTGATGTCGGACATTATATTTGTTTGGTTATGGACAACAGAAGAGGCAGTATCATTCACATGCTGACCAGATGGAATTTGTGAGGTGGTCAAAGCTGAGGCCATTTCAGTAGGCCCTACCAAGCCCTTAGCACTGTCATCTAAGACAGAATTATTGGCATCCCAACCCAAATTATCCATTTTTCTCACCCAACCAGCTGCCTTCAGAGTATGGGAAACCCAGTCCATGGTGGGGGGGGGAGACCAAAAAGCTATCCTGTCAAGGGAACTACCGAGGATGGTAAGGGGGCCATGAACCCATCCCCACTAACCCCGCCTTTCTTCTCACGGGTTCTTTGTTCTTTCACAGGACCTTTTTTTTTGTATCCCCCCAGAGGAAACCTCAATAGTGAAGGAAGCTTTGGGGAAATCCAGGGCAATTGTAGTTGAACTTTCAGGAAGTAAAACTGCAACATGGTGACACTATTTACCATCAGTCCCGGTTTCCAACCCAGCTGACGCCGTCTGCTGAGAAATCGAAGAATGAGTGACTAAATCCTCATCCATGGGGTAAGAGAGCAGTTCATCCCCAGCACTAAATAACTGTACAGTCAAAGTCGACTGTGAGGAGTCCTCCATCCGATCTGTAGCAGCATCCACAGTGAACGGAGCAACGCTTTACTCTCGCTGTGCAACCACAACAGCAGCACGAGTGGAGTTGTCCCTCACTTCCTCCCATCATAGGCATTCTCATAATTGAGACTCCAGTTCCATCCTCTGTGCAGCAAATCTGCACTCCTCAGCCACCAGCAGCTTGTGGATGTCCTCCGCCGTTACAGCCGATAGCGATCGAGTCCATAGATCCTGCGATGCACCACAATCAGGTAGGGAAACCTCATACAAGGAAACCCCGAAGGCATCAATAGCAGGAGCGGCCTCATTAGAATCTGAGACTGGGGGCGAGGCCTGTTCCCCGGCTCATAGCACATCCATCCTCGTCGAAGTCTGGGGCAGACTGGCCATCTCAGCACCAGCACAGCACCATCTTCCAAAGAGTAGAGGAATTTTCCCGGTGCCCTGGCCAAATTTACCCCCATTCACTAAAAATAATATCAACAGCTTAATCTGGTTCAAGGTCAGTTGGCATTCATCTGTATCCCCCATCCCCTAGGTCATGCCTGAAAATAGGCAAGAATCTGTCTAATGCACTTACCTGGTCAATAAAAACTAAATAAATAAAGTAAGATGTTTCCAGATGGGGTCAGCTTTTAGCTGGGGGCCTGTTATCCCTGCAATTAATGCCTCACTGAAGTTCTTCAACCCACGTAGCTCATCTCTGTACTCACAGCACAATTTGCAACTAGCACACACTGCACAGTCTACCTCACTGCTAATCTAGCCAATTTCTTTTCTGGATATTTTTTGGTGCCATTTCTCTGCAGTTGCTAATTTAACTTCAGCCATGTTGGACTGTAATTATTAAAATGTTTGAAGGTAGCAAAACAAGGTGTCAGGGTATGCAACCACTTAAATTGACACAAGGCTTTTCCTGTATTGAAAAAGAGAAAATGGCAGCAGATGAGTCTCTTTGTGGATGACTCAAAACTGGGGGCGGTGGTGGATGGGGAGGAGGGGAGGGTGACCCTACAGGGAGACCTGAAGGCTCTGGAAAGATGGTCTAGAAAGTGGAAGCTGAGGTTCAATGCAGGGAAATGCAAGGTACTCCACCTGGGGGCCAGAAACCCGGGCCAAGTGTACACCCGGGGGGGGGAATGCTACAAGTCTCAATGGCTGAGAGGGACCTGGGGGTGGTGGTGGATGTCAAGATGAACTCGGAGACTTGCAGGAGGGCAGCAGCCAAGGCCAACAGGATGCTGGGATGCATCGCTAGGGGGATCACCTCCAGAAGGAGAGAAGTGATACTCCCTCTGTATAACTGCTTGGTGAGGCCACACCTTGAGTACTGCATGCAGTTTTGGAGGCCACACTTAAAGAGGGACATTAAACTCCTGGAGAGGGTTCAGAGGAGGGCAACCAAAATGATTTGGGGCTTGGGGGACAGGACCTATGAGGAGAGGCTCGAAGAGCTAAATATGTACACATTGGAGAGAGAGAAGGGACGGGGGACATGATACAGGTCTTCAAGTACATGAAGAGGGTAAATAGGGAGGAACAGTCAGGGTGCTTCGAAGGAAGGAGGAGGGGGGCCACTAGAGGGCATGGGTGGAAGCTGGAGGGGGGAAGATTCAGGGAGAAAGGAGGAGGTGCTACTTCACTGAGAGGGTGGTGGAGCCATGGAAACCACTGCCTAGGGGCTGGTGGAGGAAGAGACAGTGGAGGGGTTCAAGAGGGGCTGGGACAGGTACAGGAGAAGGGTTCTGGAAGCAAAATCCAATGCAGCAAGAATATCCAGAACTGGGAAGGGAGAAGCCAGATAAGGCGAGGGGGTCAGCAAGGTCAGCACCCAGTGTGAGGGCTGACCAATCGAGCAGACTTGAAAGACCGTTAGGCCTATTCTGCTGGCATTTTAGTATGTTAGTATGTGTGACCCCCCCAGGCCCACCCGGCCAAGTCACTGACACTTCTCAGACCAAATCCAGTTCTTGTCTAAGTGGGGCAATCCCCCCCATTGTGACTGTGCTGCAGGCAGCAGTCACTGCATAGCAGGGCACATTACTTATGTTTTTGTGGGCTTGCAGCCACAATAAGACAAGTAGTGTGTCCAAATCAAAGTGCAAGGGCACAGTTAGTTCCTTCCTCTAAAAAGCAAGGGCAACACAGTAAGTTCAAGGTAAAAAATCCCAGAAAAAGGGTAGACAGTATAGTTTATTTTTTTCCAACACTGCCAAAGCAGGGCACAAGTCTTTAAGTTCCCCTCCTAGATCTCTGCAAAGCAGGGCACATTAGTCTTATTCTGTGTTCCCAAGTTAACTGCAAAGAGCAGGACACATTTTCTGGTTCCCCTCATGGATCTCTGCATTGCTGCATTGGTCTTTTTCTGTTCCCAAAATGTTCACTGCAAAGAGCAGGGCACACAATAGCAGGGTTGGTTTCTCCCCATAGATATCTCCACAGCAGGGCACATTACTTAAATCTTAATCTCTTTCCAAGTTCATGAGCAGGGCACAACAGGTTAGCAGAGCACATTAAGTCTTTTTTGTTCCCTCATGTATCACTGCACTTAGCAGGGCACATAAAGTACAGTTACGTAAGAACTTACCGTAACAGTAGATCTTCGAGAGAGACTCTTGCAGTAGGTAATTACATATAGGACTGATGTCGGCAGGCGGCAGGACCCCACGGAAAAATTTCTAGCTAACAGTCCCTTACGCGGGACCGCCCCACGTCAAGTGATCGGTGTCGAACTATGTTGGTATAAAGGCGGTCCGGACATACCTCTTCCAGTTCTTTCCTGTCACAGGCCGGACCCAGAAAGCAGATGTTTCCGTTAATGGGAAAGGGCTGAAAAAACCTAGGGGGATGGAGGGTGGGAAGGTATTACCTACTGCAAGAGCCTCTCTCGAAGATCTACTGTTATGGTAAGTTCTTACGTAACTGTACTATTTTACTTCGAGAGGGCTCTTGCAGTAGGTAATTACATATAGGACAGAATCCCAAGCAGTCTGGAACAAATGAAAGGCACCAGGAGGAGGAACTACTCCAAAAAGTAGCAAACAGCCTTGTAAGCCTCAAGACAGGAGGCCTTGCAAGACAGCTAACCTGAAGCCTGCTCTACGGTGAGAGGCAATGTCCAAACTGTAATGTTTCGTAAAGGTATGGACGGAAGTCCAGGTGGCGGCAGCACAGATGTCTGCCACAGACACATTCTTGAAACAAGCCACAGAGGCTGCTACTCCACTAGTGGAGTGACCTCTGACCTGACCCGTAAGGCCTTGTTGTACTTGTCATAACAGAAAGTGATGCAATGAGCCAACCACTTTGACAGGCATTGCTTGGAGACAGCATTGCCTTCCCTTTTGTGAGCAAAAGAGATGAACAACTGATCAGTTTTTCTGAGATCCTTCGTCCTATCGGTGTAGTATCTCAGAATCCTGTGGACATCCATGGTATGGAGCAAGTACTCTCCCTGGTTGGAGTACTGCATGAAAAAGGGAGGTAACTCAATAGACTGATTTAAGGTAGACTCCGCTACCACTTTTGGAAGAAACTTAGAGTTCGTGCGAAGAGCTACTCGTTCTTTGTGAAAAATCAGATAGGGGACTTTACACATAAGGGCCTGGAGTTCGGAAATTCTTCGAGCAGAAGTAATGGCCACCAAGAAGAGCGTCTTCCATGAAAGAAACAAAGAAACTTCAAGTCTTCGGAAGCCAAAGGCTCAAAAGGAGGAAGGGTAAGTTTCTCGAGAACAAAGTTAATTTCCCAAGGGGGAGCAGGAGTCCGAACAGGGGGCTGAGATGAAGGACCCCTCTGAGAAAGGTCTTGAAAACCTCTAATTGGGCAAAGGCTTTATCAGTGAAAGGAGCATGGTAGGCTGAAATAGCAGCAATATGAACCTTCAGAGAGGAGTGACTGAGACCCAGGTCGAAAAGATGACGCAAATAATCGAGCAGAATGGCCACAGGACAGGAGAAAGGCTCCATGTTCCTGGAGGCAGCCCAAATTGAAAATCGCTTCCATTTCATAGCATAGGTGGACCTAGTGGAGGGTTTTCTAGCTTCCACTAGAATCTCAGCCACCTTAGGAGAGTCGCCAAAACGAGATTGGGCTAGGTCTGCAGGAGCCATGCATGAAGTTGAAGAGACTTGAGTCCCGGATGGACCAGGGTCCCCTGATCCTGGGTCAGCAATCCTCCAGATAAAGAGAGGAAGAGGAGGAACCATATTGTTGTAGAAGAGAGAACCAGATTTGCCTGGGCCAGAAAGGAGCGATCAGAATCATTCTCGCTCCTTCCAATGCAAGTTTCTGCAGCACACGAGGGACCAGAGGAATTGGGGGAAAAGCATAGACGAATCTGTCCTTCCAGCTTAGAGACAGAGTGTCACTCCAGAAAGCGCATCGCTCTGGAGCGAGCGAGCAAAAGGCAGGAAGTTTTGCATTTTGGAAAGAGGCGAACAGGTCTACCTGTGGAGTCCCCCAAAGCTGGAAGATGCTGTTTAGAACCTTTTGGTCCAGTTCCCACTCATGTGGCAGAGCCGAGGAATGACTTAACTTGTCTGCCAGGACATTGTCAACTCCTGGGACATGGATCACTGTGAGGTGAAGGTTGTGAAGCATGGCCCATTCCCAAACCCTCATTGCTTCCCTGCACAGCGAGTAGGATCAAGTCCCTCCCTGCTTGTTGATATACCACACCACGCACATGTTGTCTGTTTGGACAGCCAGGTGGCTGGGAAAGATGTATTGGTGAAGGGCTTGGAGGGCATAGAGAACTGCTCATAGCTCGAGCACATTGATGTGGAGAGCTAATTCCAGTCTGGACCATAAACCCTGGGTTCGGTGAGGACCCAGATGGGCTCCCCAACCTTCGCCTGATGTGTCCGTGGTCAGAGTCTGCAAGTCTCTTATCACCGGCGAGGAGATCAGTACCAGATGATCTAGGTCATCTACAAGTTGATCCCACTGAGAGCGGAGAGTCCACTGAGAAATTCTCATGTGGAGTCGCGCGTGCAGAACCGTCGGGATGGCGGCCGCCATATGCCCCAAAAGACGGAGTACCGACCTCGCCGGAACCTTCCTGCATTCCGAAAGAAGGGAAATCTGTGATTGGAGGGAGGCTCCCCTGTCCAAAGGCAGGAAGGCCTTGCAGACTGTCATATTGAGGATCGCCCCGATGAACTGGAGTCTCTGGGAAGGGTCCAGATGAGACTTGGAATGGTTGATGGTGATACCCAGACAAGTGAAAACCCGCTGGGTGAGGGAGAGAAAATGCAGGAGTTCCTCCCTGGATGAGGCCACCAGGAGCCAATCATCCAGGTAGGGAAAAACCTGAACTCCCAAGGTATGCAGGTGGACCGCTACCACCGCCAGGCATTTGGTAAAAACTTGGGAAGCCGAGGAAAGACCAAAAGGGAGTACCCAGAATTAGTAATGGTCCCCCTGGAAAGCAAACCGGAGGTACTTTCTGTGCAAGGGATGAATGGGGATGTGCAGGTATGCATTCTGCATATCCAGTGCACAAAGCCATTGGTCCGGCCGAAGAAGGGGCAGAAGGGTTTGAAGGGAGAGCATCCTAAACTTCTTGTATTCTACATAGAGGTTCAGGGAGCTGAGATTGAGAATGGGTCTGAGATCTCCCATCTTCTTTGGTACAAGAAAGAAATGGGAATAGTAACCCGTCCCGTGGAGGTGAAGAGGGACGGGTTCTATGGCCTGCTTCGTGAGGGAGAGCAGATATTTCTTCCCCGACCAAAGGAAGATGGTCCCTTGAGTAAGAGGACTTCAGAGGGGGGTAGCGTGGAGGTTTCTGTAGAAACTCTATGGAGTGCCCCTCTGTGATAATCTGAAGCACCCATGAATCCGATGTTATCCTCTCCCAACCCGGAAGGTGGAGGGAGAACCTCCCTCCTACCGGTTCCTCCGGGGAGTCCAGAGGCAGTGGGAGAGGGAAGGAGTCAGGTGGTATGGGGCAGTGCCGCAGCTGGGGCACCCGCTGCTTTTTTGGGTGGCGGGGGCCTGGCAGCTGTGGGGGCCCCGACGTTTGGTGACCCGCCTTCCTTGGGGTTTCGCTTGAAGCCGGCTGAGTCTGCGAAAAGGACGGCACTGTGGGGGATGGGGGCGGTACATGGAATCCACAGATTTCAGGAACGGCCTCTTCTCCTGCAAGTCGGTGATGATGTCCTTGACATCACCACTGAAAAGCACCGAACCCCTGAAAGGTGCTTCCTGAATTGCTGACTGCACCTCCAGGACCAAACCTGACACTCTGAGCCGGGCACGACGCCGAAGACTTATGGCGAACGCGGAGCTCTGCCCTGCAGTGTCCACTGCATCGTAGGTCATCCTCAGAATGTGACGACTGGCTGAACGGGTAGAACGGACAAGGTCAGCTAACTCCTGCTTAACCTGGGAGTCAGGCAAGGAGTCGATTTTAGATTCCGCCTGGGTAAGGACAGCCTTCTGGTAATCCCCCATATGTGCTACATAATTAAGGGTCCTAATCCCCAGTGTGGAAGAAGCATAAATCTTCCTTCCATACTGATCCAGAAGGCGAGACTCCTTATCCGGAGGAGACGAGCTCAAGTGTTGAGGGTGTGCTGACCAGCCGTGAGTGGCGCTAATCACAACTGAGTCTGCACGGGGGTGAGAATCTAAAAAGTCTACACCCTCCGGAGCCTGGTATAGTCTGTTGGACTTCCGAGGAAGTGGGGCTAAAGCCGACGGTTGTTTCCAAATGGTGGAAACAAGGTGGCCATGAGGCTTGATCCAGGGTGGCACAAGAGTAGGGGCCATAAGGGACAAGTCTAGATGTTCGGTGAGTTTAACCCGCTGAGGATCTGGCTCTAAGGAACACCACTGATGTACTTCTAGGATCTTCCTAAGCAACTCCGTGAAGGAAGGATCCTCCAGAGGAGTCCTTGGCCGGGGCTTGGACAGAGAGCGAGGCTCGTCATCTTTCTTGGAACATCCATCAGAGGAATCAGAGGAGTCCGAGAGAAAATAAGAAGAAGAATTGGAAGCAGAGTACGACTCCCTGACTTGTCTAGGGGGAGGAAAGGGTTCCTTAAGGGGAATCCCTGGACGTGTGTTCTGCCCCTCTCTGGATACCGAGGGAAGGGCTCGGGAAACTGGAGGCGGAGAGGGAGTGTGCCGTCTGGGGTGTACGGGGGCTGGAGGTGGCGCCATCACCGTAGGGTGGCTCTCGACTTCCTTGGTGAGCTGAGCCTTGGCCTCAGCCCACCAGGAGGCCAGAGTCTTCTGGAGATCCACTGGTGGCCTAGGGGGCGGTGGAGGAGGGGGATAGTTGTACGGATTATATTCATAAGGTGAGTATCCGTAACCCAGCTGCAGGAATACTGGGGCCGGGTATTGCGGCATCGGTGGGACCGGCACTGGGTACTAAGGCACAGGATACTGCGGGCCCGGGTAGGCCGGTGTCGGATATGATGGTGGGTACCCGGGCACCGGAGGAGCTGCCGGAGCAGGTGGCCCAGTAGGAACCCCCCGGGCGGATCAATATTGATAGGCCCGTGGGGGGGAGGGCACGATGGAAGAGAGTATCCCGCCGCATCAGAGGGGCCGGCGCGGAACCAGCGCCGGCGAGCCGGCATCGGGCTGGCGTCCGGTGGTCCCGCATCAGATCCGGTTCCATGGGAGGGGGATCTGATGGCGGAAAGGCATCCCATGTCTTGTCCGGGGATGGTGGTGAAAAATCCCCAGGGTCAGGCAGGAGTGACATGGGCTCCCTGGATGGCAGCGAAGGCTGCGGGGAACCTGGGACGACAGATGGTGGAGGGTCTGTCGTAGGCTCCGACGCCCAGTGCATGTCAGAGGAGCCGACGTGCGACTTAGGGGCAGGATCCCGGCGAATGCCAGAGGAGCCAGTGTCCGACTTAAGGGGTCCCTCGTCAGAGGCGGGTCGAGGATGGGAAGAGGCCCAGTCCGAGGGAGACACTGCCGTGCGCCGCCCCGAAGGGTCGGGCATCTTAGCAGCCTTCTCCCGGCGGGTGTCTGAGGAGCCGACATCCGGCTTATGGGAGGCATCCGCGCCAGTAGGCCGCAAGCCTGCGGCAGTACTGGGGGCAGAAGCCTCCTTTTGCCCGGAGGTGCCCAAAGGGCCCAAACGCGAGCTCGGGTGGGCCGACGCCTCCTCCAAAGCCTTGGAGGCTGCCATTGGACGATCCTCCGGAGGGGACGTTACCTGGGCCGCGGCTCCGGCCAGAGTCGCGGAAGAGGAGGCCTTCTCCCAGTGCCTTTCTTTTTCCCGCTTCTTGTGTCCTTCAGGGGAGGTCGATGCCTGCCTAAGCTTCTTAAACTCCTTCTCCATTGCAGACATCTTTTTAAGGAGATGGGCTTCCAAGGACTGCCTCATTGAAATGCGGGCAATGCGGGCACTTGTCGACTGTGTGGTCGGGGCCTAAGCAAAAAAGGCAGAGGGAGTGACCGTCCTTGTGGGGCAGTTGGGCGCCGCATGAGTCGCATTTATTTTTTGAAGGGGACGACATAAACCGACGTTCACCTGACGAAAAGATCTCAAAATATCTATCACTTTCAGTAAAAAACTAATGTAGTAACAGGGCTGAGCTACAAACTTTACTGCGAGGCACTACACGAGCTGACGTCGGGAAAGAACTGGAAGGTGGGCGTCCGGGACCGCCCCTTTATACCGACGTCATCTGATGCCGGTCACCTGATGTGGGGGCAGTCACCTGACGTGGGGGCAGTCCCGTGCTAGGGACTGCTAGCTAGAAATTTTTCTGTGGGGTCTTGCCGCCTGCCGACGTCAGTCCTATATGTAATTACCTACTGCAAGAGCCCTCTCGAAGTAAGATCTTAGTCTTATTCCCATATATTCCCTGCAAGACCAGGGCACACATTGACAACATAAGCAGGGCACATAATTCTTTAAAAGTGCCTGGTTCCCCTCATCTCTGCAAAGCAGGGCACATTACTTAAGTCTTTTTTTTCTGTTCCCAAATTGTTCACTGTATGTGGACACACAACTAGCAGGGCACAATACACCCTCAGATCTCTGCAAAGTAGGGCGCATTACTTAGTCTTTATCTGTTCCCAAATGTTTAGTGCAGATGCAGGCCACACAATATAACAGCAGCGCACATCAAGTTCTGGATCCCCCATAATCTCTGCAAAGCAGGGCACATTACTTAAGTCTTTTTTTCTGTTCCCAAATTGTTCACAGCAAAGAGCACAGCACACAACTAGCAGGTCACAATGCTTCTTGGTTACCCTCAGATCCCTGCAAAGCAGGCAGGGCTGCTTACTTAGTCTTTATCTGTTCCCAGATGTTCACTGTAAAGATGCAGGGCACACAACATAGAGGGCACATTAAGTTCTGGTTCCCCCATAATCTCTCCAAAGTAGGACACATTCTATTCTGTTCTCAAATGTTTTCTGCAATTATGTTCAGTTTGTTCCCAAATTCACTGCAAGAAAGCAGGGCACAAACTTAAAGTTCAAGCAAGGCACCCTCTATCTTGCCCAGTGATCATTCTCCCACCACCCACAGTCCAACTCCAGGCCTTGCCCGTTCCTTGCTATTACACTGCCCTCCCATCTGTGCCCTGAAGTCTGTGTGCCCTTTTTTCCTCCTCCAGGATCCCTGACCAAATGAAAATGTTTTTACTTGTTTTTTTGCTGCTCCCCGATTCTGAAGTGCTCTTTCTCTCAGTCTCTGGTCACCAAAATCTGCCCATCTGACTGTGCCTCACCCCATGATGCAGCCACCTGCTATCTGCTACATCCAGGTTGGTCCTGTGCCCCCTCATAGTCTCAACCTTCTCCCCCCAGCTCCTCCTTGGTGTGGCCTCCTCCTCCTGGCTCTGGCTTGTCTCCGACCACCTGCAAAACCTTAAAAGACACAATTTAAGTTACCGGATGATGGCGCAATGATGGAATAAAAAAAGTAAAATAAAATAAAGAAAACTCATCTTTGGACTCCTGCTCAAGCTCCCAATGCCTGCTTCCTCTTCTGAGTGCACTGCAAAAGGACTCACTCATGTTTCTCCCATGCAGAGACTGGGTGGGGGGGAGAAGCAGGAGCATCACTGGACCAATCTCATAACAGCTCGGGGTTCATGGGGAGGGGTGTGGAAGAGGAGGACAAAAAAAAGATACCAAGACAAAAAAAAATATTTAAAGTGACAGTGCCCAATAAGGCACTTCTACAGGACCAGTTGGCAATAATTAACAATGACTGCTAATCATTGCCACATTTGACTCACTTTTTTCCAATCTTGGGTAGCAAAGAAAAAATTACTCACCATAGTAATGGAGTCTTGCTGTATTCAGACATAATGTAGTTAGCCCCAGCACTTGAACTGCCCCGGAGAGGAAAGAGTTAACTCTATGCAGAAGCATAGAACGTTGAGCTCGAGCTCTGTTTTCAAACCTCTGTCTGTGGTACTTCCCAGTGTAACCGCCAGATTCTTACGAGCAAACTAATAGACTATATGCAGGGGTTCTCAAATGGTGAAGCGTGCCTCCCTGGGGAGGCGCAAGCTCGTTCCAGGGGAGGCGTGGAGACGTGATTCTGATTTGCGTTCTACCGCGGCTGTACACTCTGCACCTCTGATCCCTACCAAGTCCAATTTTGTATGTGCTAGCAGCTAGAGGTAGTAGGCAGGGGGATTCTGAGCCAGCCAATGACAGTGCAAGACAAGGTCTTCGGCAGACCAATAGGAAGCCCAGAATATGTGTCCAATCATAGAGAGGTGGCTGTAGCCAATCAGTATTGTGCATTTGCAGCCAATCACCCGGCTTCCTCAACCAATGAGCAGCTTCGTAACTTGCGATGTCGTCATCAATCCCGGAAATAAAATGCCATGCCATGCGTGCGGTGGAATGGAGACTCCTATGAGAATTTCTATTGTGTTTTTTTTTTGTTGGATCCCCTGCAAGTCGCTTTTCACTACTCGTCTTCAGACTCCTGAAGCCGCCACCTGCCGACTCTGCCTGTCAACTACTGCTGCCCTTCAGCTGCTACAGTCACCGCCGTGGAATGCTGATTGCCGCAGACAGAGCTCCTGAGACTATTCATGACATCCACCGTCCTAGCAGAGCCTTTTGCAGACCGGATCCTTCCCCAGACTTCAGGTAAAAATACTACTCTGCAGTCAAATGCATTCTGCATTTTGGAAGCTCCAGTGGGGTTTGGTCTGGCTGGCCTCACTGGGAGGTTGGGGGTGCTGCCTGATGGTCTGACTGGGAGGTGGGTGGGTGGGTGGGGGTATGCTGCCTGATGGCCTGACTGGGAGGTGGGGGTGCTGCCTGATGGCCTGACTGGGAGGTGGGGGTGCTGCCTGATGGCCTGACTGGGAGGTGGGGGGTGCTGCCTGATGGCCTGACTGGGAGGTGGGGGTGCTGCCTGATGGCCTGACTGGGAGGTGGGGGGTGCTGCCTGATGGCCTGTCTGGGAGGTTTGAGGGGGTGCTGCCTGATGTGCCTCATATGTGGGGGAGTAACTGTATTGCCTCACAGCTGATCTGGCCTGAGTGGGAGTTTTGGGGGTGCTGCCTGATGTGCCTCATGCCTCTCATGTGGGGAGGAACTGTATTGCCTCACAGCTGATCTGGCCTGAGTGGGGGGTTGGGGGCTGATGCCTCTTATGGGGGTGATGCCTCTCGTGGTGGGGTGTGATGCCTCAGTTGGGTCTGGTAGCTTGAGCAGGTGTTCGATGTGGTGGTTGGGGGGGGAGGACTGATGCCTCTCAGCTGGTCTGTTCTCAAGCAGGGATTTGCAGTGGTGGGGAGGTGCCTGTACTGCCTCACAGCTGGTCCAGCCTGAGAGGGGGTTTGGGGGCAGTTATACAAAATGCCTCTTGGCTGCTTTGCCCAGAGGTAATGCTGCTGCTAACAGAGCCTGGGGGAAGGGGATGCATTTCATGGTCGTAGTGATGCTGCCTCAGTGATAGCTCAAGCAGGTGTTTGATGTGGTGATTGGGGGGGGACTCTGATGCCTCTTAGCAGGGATTTGTCGTGGTGGTGGCAGGTGGGGGAGGGGTTGACTGTAATATCCCGCAGCTGGTCTGGCCTGAGTGGATGGTGGTGGTGTCACGCATGAGCCTGAGCAGGGGGAATGGGTGAAACTGTGCTGGGGAGGGAATGCCCCTTAGCTGGTTTGCCCAGGATGGTAATGCTAAGCTGCATGATGTCTCTCAGGGTTGTGCCATTTTATTCTTGGTTGGGCTGTTTCAGCAGTGGCCCAGAGCCTGTGGGGGGGTCTCACAAGATGCCTTTCTATGCTGTGCAAGCCTGAAATGGCCCCTATCCTATTTATATGGTTGTTGAATGAGAACTCCTCTTTTAGGGTGGGACACTTTGGAGTGAAGGGCCTGCTCGTCTTGCTTGGGTGTGGGGGACCTTCCCTAGGTCTGTTCAAGGAGTGCCCATATCCTCCACTCACACCTATGGCATGCAACTGCAAAGCAGCTGCATCTGACTGAACCACCAGTTTATGTGGTGGTGTGTTGAAATGGTGGCATGTGGTTTATATGTGATGCTTCTGTGTGGGGTTCAAATGTTAGTTTTTGTAACTGATGTTGGGATGGGGGTAGCACGTGTGTTTGGGCAGGGGTTTTGGAATGAATAACCTGATGCTGTTGCCTACTACCCACGTAAGTCCAATTTACAACGTTGGTGCTAACAGAAAAGGAAATTGTGGTAAGTATAATTTTTCCTGTTCTCCCGCTGATACCCACTTCTGTCTGAGGAAAAGAAACCTACATCTGGCCTGTATGGTGGGAGTGAAGGACCTGCTGGACGAGTTTTTGGAGAGATTTGCTGGGTGTGTTTTGACCGAAGGACCTGCTGGCGTGGCACCAGTGCCACTGGGTAACTACTGAAGCACCGTCCTACCTTACGAAGGAAGTGCTTTTATTTGTTTTGTTTGGCATCCTTGTCTCATTTATAATTGTTGCTGCTGCTAGCCCAATATGATGTGGGCCATTACTAGAGTAGTGTTGTCCTTGTGCTGAGAGATTTAAGTGTCAGTATCAGTGCGACTCAGTTGGTAGCACATCCACCTCTGGACCAGAGGGTCGTGGGTTCTGATCCCACACTGGGATTGGAATCGTAACCAAGCGCTGGCACCACTGCAGTATTCAAGGGGTGCTGTGCTGCACTAGTGCTGTCCTTTGGATGAGACGTTAAAACTGTGGTCCCTTGGCTTCTAACCATCCTGGTGTTGTCCTGGTGGGTGTCCAGGTGGAAGAAAAAGTCATAGAACCCGTGGCATTCTTTGCAAAGAGTAGGCAGAGGATATTCCCAGTGTGTGGGCCAATATTCCCCTTCACATAACTGATCCATGCAATTGTCAATGATTGCGAATGGGCCTGCATCTGGGGGAGCATATAAGATGTATTTTGGGGGTGTGGAGTTGAAATGGTGCATGGTTTTTTGCTTATTTATTTTATTGATTTGGGCTGGGTGGTGGAATTAGACTTGTTTCCTGCAGATTTAAAATGGTGCTGTTGTGCATATGTGATGCCTCTGACTTGTAATGCATGGTTTTAAATGGCACTTTCTTTGCTTTTCTGATGTGGGCTGGGTGTGAATGAGGAGCCAGCATTTTTTGGGTGGGGGCTTTGGGCGAGGGTCAGCTAGCTTTGCTTAGGCTCTTACCATATATCTCCCCATTGACAATGTTGGAGCTAACAGAAAAGGAAATTATGGTAAATGACAGAATTTCTCTTATCCTCCTCGCGTACTCAATGTCTTTTGCTAGTTTAAAAAAGACCTGGTATATGGATCTGGCCTTCGGGATGGTGGGCTTGGACTCTGAGCAAAAGGGTTTGCTGGACTCTGGAGGACACAAAGGACCTGCACTAAAGTCTGAATGCATAGTACATTTATCTGCATGGGTAGCACCTTTGACATGAAGGAGAGATGAGATGTAGCAGAGCAGTTTTGCGAAGTAAAATGAAGGGCATCCCTCCTGGCTGGTCATGTGTCGGAGTGGTAAGGATGGAGTGCTGTTTTGGGACTACGGCTGCAGACCACAGCTTGTGATGCTGGGCCTCTGTGTGTATGAATGCCTGTGTTTTGCAATTCAAGGCAGTCTGGGGTTTCAAAGTGCTGCAAGGTGGTCACTCTGCAGTGGTCCTGCCTGAACTTTGTCTGGGGAGAGATGATTACAAAGTGCTCGTTCTGATCTGGTCCTGCCAGAGCTTTGTTGGGGTGGCTGATTACGTCTTACAAAGTACTGCTGCTGCGTAGCTGCAGTCCTTCACTAATGATCCTGTCCTACTGGAGATCTGTTGGGAGGTACATTTACAAGGTGACGCAAAGCAACAATCTTGATCCTGCCAGAGCTGCTGCTAGCAGTTGCCTGATTAAAAAAGGGATGCACCTGCCCAGTCTTGATATTTCAGATATTGCTTTTTTATGGCTTCTTCTTTCTTCAAAATGTGCTTCAATTAATAAGTGGTGTTCTTCTTGTCAGTGTGCCAGTTGGTGGTGCATCTGCCTGTGGACCAGAGGGTTGTGTGTTCTTGTCCCACACCAGGATTGGATGCGTGCCAAAAACACTGGCATCTAAGTGCTGTATTTTGGGGGGGGGGGTCAGTACTACTGGGAGTTCCGCCTTTCGGATGCGATGTCAAACTGAGCTCTTCTTCTAACCTCCTGGTCGGTGTCCAGGTGAAAGTAAATCAATGCACTCTTTGCAAAAGTAGGGTTCAGTTCCGTATTCCCCTGTTTACCATAAAATAGGTTCATGCAATTGTCCAGGCTGTGTCTGGTTGCTGATGTGCGATATGGTCGCCACTTCAAATTCAGTTACTTCACTACCAGTCTACCATTGCTTGTTCAGTGCTTTGGGATACACTGCATATGAAAAGTGCTATATTCTTCTTCTTCACGGGTATTGTGTCTGTAGCAGTTGTACTCTAGCAGTTCTGGTGGAACATTTGGGCATGCCCAGGATGGTCTGGCTGCAGATTGGCTTAATTGATGTCAACTTCTCATCAATATGAATTTTTCATTGCATTGTAGACAAAGAATAGATCGCTTTCTGATTGGAAGGAAACGCGTGCATGAGGAGATGGAACCTGTTGGGCAGAGAGAACATCAAGCAAAACGCAAGGCCAGAAGATATGATGAGGACTATCTGAAACTAGGATTCACCTGGATCGGGACCAGTGATGCACCACGACCCCAGTGTGTGGTGTGTGCTGAGGTTCTGGCACAAGACAGTATGTGGCCCTGCAAGCTACGGCATCATCTGGAAACAAAGCACCCCAGCTTACTTTCAAAACCAGTGGAGTTCTTCAAAAGAAAACTGAGCGAACTGCGAGGCCAAAAAAAAGTTGTGGCGCACCATGGGACTGTTCCTGCAAAAGCTGTTGAAGCGTCATATCTTCTATCTCTAAGAACTGCCAAAGCTGGGAAGCCACACAACATTGGAGAAGAGCTGCTAATTCCTGCTGCAAAGGAAATGTGTTCAGTGATGCTTGGAGAGAAAGCAGCTGCACAGCTGGAAGCAATCCCTCTTTCAAACGACACAGTTTGCCGTCGTATTGAGGACATGTCTGCAGATGTGAAGCGTCAGATCGTGAGATTCCATTCATCAGAGCCCATTCTTCTCTCTGCAGATAGATGAGTCCACTGATATAGCAGATGCTGCACAGCTTCTGGTGTATGCTCAGTATACCCACGGACACAGATCTTGGGAGGTTTCTATTCTGCCATGCACTTCCTACGAGAGCAACTGGGAAGAGCTGTTTCGTCTGCTGAATGCTTTCATTGAGAATGAAGGCCTTGATTGGAGTCGTTGTGTTGGTATCTGCAGTGATGGAGCTCATGCAATGACTGGAAGACACAGCAGGATGGTGACCAGGGTACAAGCAGTGGCTCCCAATGCTCTCTGGAACCACTGCATGATTCACAGGGAAGCTCTGGCAGCCAAGAGGATGCCAGGTGAACTCAACAAAGTTTTGACTGATGCAGTGAAAGCCGTGAACTTCATCAAGGCATGTCCAGTGAATTCCAGACTGTTTTCGGTACTGTGTGAAGAGATGGGAGCGAAACACACACAGCTGCTCTTGCACACTAAGGTCTGCTGGTTGTCCCGGGGGAAAGTGCTGACCCGCCTCTATGAACTGCGTGATGAAGTCCGCATATTTCTTGCAGACTGTAACTCTCCACTTGTGGAACATTTCCACAATCAACAGTGGCTTGCTTTGCTTGCGTACTTGGCAGATATCTTTGACAGACTAAACCTTCTTAATCTGTCACTTCAAGGACGGGATGCCAGTGTTTTCACAGTCAGGGACAAGATCAAGGCATTTGGTTCCAAGCTTGAACTTTGGTCCACACGAGTGCAGCAAGGATCAGTTGCCACATTTCCAACCTTGGAGGATTTTCTTCAGGAACATGAATTTTCAGTTGACTGAGTCAAAGCAGTAATTACAGAACATTTATGTGGGTTCCAAGGCAAGCTACGAGACTACTTCCCTGAACATAGCAGAGAGGACAGTGACCAGTGGGTCAGGAATCCCTTCATTTTCAAGCCAAGCTCTGCAGACTCCTCATCGCCAGAAGAACAGGAGAGCCTCATTGACCTGGCTACAGACCCAACTCTGAAGGTCTCTTTTGCCCAACAGCCCCTTGCAAACTTTTGGCTGTCAGTTGGACATGAATTTCCAGCACTGAAAAATCGAGCTCTTGCTGTACTTATGCCTTTTGCCTCAACATATCTTTGCGAATCTGGATTTTCAGCACTGACTGCAATAAAAACAAAGTATCGGGCCCATCTTAAAGTTGAAGATGACTTGCGCCTCTACCTTTCAAATGTAAAACCAAGAATATTACAGCTGACTGCACAAAAACAGGCTCACAGGTTGCCCTCTTAACAGACTGGCATTATTTAACAGGCAGCAGAATTTACAATACATTTTACTACACAACAATAAACACACTTCTTATTTAACAGTGGGTGTGTGCTTTTGTGAGTTATTCATCATTACTGGTATCTGGCAAGGTACAGTGGTAATCATGCAAAAGGTGACCGGAAGCGCAATTTAGTCTATGTGCAGTGCGCTAATGGTCAATTTTTATGCGATTACCGCCATATGCAAATGAGGTCATGACTCATGGGGAGGCCTGGAAGTCTTCCAAGTCCAGTAGGGGAGGCTCGCTATGGCAAGGTCTGAGAACCCTTGTACTATAGCATGTAAATTGTTCAAACATATAGCCAAAGGGCAAAGATTATTTTGGGGCCAAAAAGACAAGTCGAGAACCCAAGAAGGAAAGGTAGTGACAATATTTAAGTACAAAATACCAGAAAACAACAACAGCAACATCTATCCCACCCAAGAGGGAAGGCACAAGGTACACCCCCTGAGGTGCAACACTGTACCTGCCAGCCCACTTCCCAGAAACCAGGTTCTGTGAGGGGAGTAGGTCTGAATACAGCAAGACTCCATTAGAAGAAACAACATTACTATGGTGAGTAATTTTTTCTTCAAATAACATGAAGTCTTGCTGTATTCAGACATAATGCAGACTACCAAGCAGTCCCCTATGGAGGAGGGAATGCAGAACCTAATTTGGGAAGAGGCTCTGCAGTATTGTTGTGCCAAACCTAGCATCATTCCTAGCCTGAATGTCCAGGGAGTAATGCTTGGTGAAAGTATGTACTGTTTTCCAGGTGGCTGCTTTACAGATCTCTAACAAAGGTATATCTCTGGCCGCTGCTAGAGAAGCAGCTGTACTTCTAGTCGAGTGAGCCCTCAGGCCTGAAGGGGGTGTTCTACCCAACTTGTCATAACAGAATCTTATACAAGAAACAATCCACCTGGCAATAGTTCTTCAGGGGCGGCTCCAGGAGTCCTATAGATGAGGGAGCTCAAGTCAGATAAAAAAATAATAATAGGCCGGGGTCTAGTGGGCCGCCTAGGCCCCATAAATTTTTTAACATTTTGGTGCATTTTGGAGGGCATTTCTAATGCAATTTCTACTCATTTCCTCCCTCCCTCCCCATGCTTTGTTAGTTGCACCCTAGCACCACCCCTAGAGTCCCCACAGTCCATATGACAGTATGTTACCCAAAATACCCTCCCACCCCCAAAAAAAAACACAATTACCAAAAGACTGCAGCTGGGCAGCAGCACATCCGAAACACACAAAAATGAGAAAAGTTGAAAGAGACTCGGTGATAAAGACAAACTGCAGACAAATTAAATGACAATCCAAGTAAACAAGTTCACAAATGTCACTCACTCAAGCACATTATGACATTACCATGAAGCCAACCCGTCCCAGATTATCCTGCAGTACAGATTAATGTATCCCCCAACCTTATCTCGGTAAAAAAAAAAAAATACAATAACTATAGAACTATGAGAACAAAGTCACTTTGCTATCTAGTTTCTGAAAATATCATTTCAAGTCTGCATGCTATTTTTGCAAAACATTTTATTCTACAGAACAATTTATTCCAAAGAAAATACATTTTTAAATAAAATATTTTTTATTGTTTTAAAATGTTCTTAACTGGGATAACCCCATGGTATGAGGCATCTCATTTTTATGATAGGCCCAAGAAGTCAGTAAGCCACAGAAAAACATTTTTTTAGATAAATACAAAACTGCATTTTTTTTTTTTTTTTTTTATTAGCAACAGCTCTTGCTTTGTTGAATTTTGTTGACCCGGTAAGCCCAGTGGGCCAAGAAAGTCCCTTTTTCAGGGGTGACCGGGGAGGGGATACAGATGGTAAGCAACTGAAATTGAACCAGATTAAGCTGTTGGTGGTATTTTTAGTGAATGAGGGAAATTTGGCCAGGACACCGGGGAAATTCCCCTACTCTTTTCGATAAGTGCCATGGGATCTTTAACATCCACCTGAATTACCACCAATCCAGGCAGATGGGACCTTGGTTTAACATCTCATCTGAAAATCGACACCTCAGAAGTGCAGCACCCCTCTCATGCTGCACTACAGTGTCAGTACTAGGATATTAACCCAAGTGCCAGATGTGGGAACTGAACCCACAGCCCTCTGATCTCCTGGCCTCAGAGGCGAGTGTGCTACCTACTGAGCCACTGACACCGACTTTGGTACATCATAACTTGCCCCCCACACCCAACACATAGAACTACATAAACTAAATAGTTGATTCTATCAATTTTTTTTCCGGTTTTGTAACTGCCTGTGTCAATGAGCCAAACAAGGTCTTATGACTTCTGTTGGCAACTTTGCTCTCCAAGCATGCAGAAACTCCAGCACATGCCATAATATACAGCAGAACACCTTTAAAGTCCCTATGTCTATTAACACACTGTACAACCACGACTGAAAAGACAACACAGATTAGACATACAGTACAGGCTGAAGTTTTTACCTCAGTTCAAAGGTCTCATGTACCAGTTTCTGCCTCTCCTGGTTCATGCTGTCGCTGAGACCAGACCTGCCCCAGCATTAGTTTTGTACCATTCCTAGCATGCTACAGGAGGGCACTACTCTCCAACTCCCTCTCCTGCAAATCCACACCAAAATCAAATTGCCATATAGGACAAAACTAGCAGTGACCTTAAACAATTTTAATGTCATGAATTTAAGCTCCCCATACTAGAAATTAATAACACAAGTACTACATTTATTACACACCCATTTTGATGGAACACTAATGTCCTGTCCAATCCCAGCAGCTGCCCCCCTGCTAGTTTAACCAGCATCTTTTAATTAGTGCCATTGATTGCATTGAATTATTTGACTTCCCCATTGGAAATTAATCTGACTGACCCTGGAGCAAGAACTAAAGTAAGTATGATACTACTACCGTATTCATTTCTGTAAGTACAGGGACATCATCACTGGACACTCACACCTCAGATATTCTGATTTGCAAACAAGTTAAACAACTTAACTTTTCTGGAGTTGTGAGTGAGAGAGGATTATCATGGGACACCAGTAAGGTTGCAACCTGTCAGTTTTTTTAACCTGGCAATCAGGTTTTCCTCTGTGCTGGTCAGGTTTTTAAACCATTTTGAGTGCTCACATACTTCTGAAACATATTTTGTCATATCATTCATTGTTTCACCTGCATGTCCAGGTTACAAACAAGTTCTCTTATCAATATAGCCCTTTGTTTGTGAAAGTAGTCAACCTGGAAGGTGTAAAGTATGACCATTAACACCATTAGCACTTCCTTAACCTAATCTTTCCCACTGCAGCAAAGCTGCCCCCACCTTTTGTAACAGTAACAGAGCCAGTTGTCTTCCACTTCCATTTGCTGGTAAACATTTTCATCTCTAACAACATTTAGGCATTTTTAAATGTTTTAAATTTTTTTTCCTCGAGAAAAAAGCATGGGCCCCCAAGGTGCAGGGGCACAGTTTGCAGCTAGCTAAGACCAGCTCTGCTGGAGGACAGATGAGACCTGTGTGGCTCAGGCAGCTTTCATGGAGTTATTAATACATACTGATAAAGAATGCAGGACAGTGTGTTACTAACAGAGGAGCTCGATGATGGGGGAGCTATAGCACCCTTAGCCCCTCCCCCAAAAATCCACCTATGTTCTTTTAGTGGCAGGCTTACCTTTCCCCACTTCACCATAAGTGAGAAACAACTGAAGACAGTAATTTCTATGTGCCTTGGTATGCTCGATGCAGTAGCTAAGGGCCCTCTTAACAGCCAAACTGTGTAACCTTCTTTCACCTGAAGAAAAATGGTCAGTGAAAAACACAGGGAGAGATATAGACTGGTTCAGATGAAGATCCGATACCACTTTGGGCAAGAACCTCGTATTTGTTCTTAGGACCACTTTGTCCCTATGGAAGGAGATGAAGTCAGGTTCAACTGACAGAGCCTGCAACTCACTGATCCGCCTGGCAGAATTACTAGCTACCAGGAACACAGTTTTCCAGGTCAAGTACTTAAATTCAGCTGAAGCCAGAGGTTCAAAGGGTGGCTACATAAGCTGAGCTATGCAGACATTAAGATCCCAAGGCAGAGTGGGCTCCATAAAGGGAGGGTTAATGTGAACCAAACCTTTGAAAAACTTTCTGAAAACAGGATGAGATGCCAGGGAAGAGCTCTTCCCTGCTGAAAGGAATGCAGAGACAGCTGCTAGATGAACCTTCAGAGTGGCAGGCCTAAGGCCTAGACCATTCAGATGAACTAGATAGTCTAAGGTTGTGGAAATGTCTGCAGAATCAGGCAGGATGCCTTTCTGAGAACAAAAACTGAACCTTTTCCATTTGGAGTTGTAAGTTTTTCTAGTGGAAGGTTTCCTAGAGACCTTCAGAATATCCAGAACTCCCTGAAAGAGATGTAGTGCTGTACATTCTAACTCTTCAAGAGCCAGACCTTGAGATTGAGAAACTGGAGATTGGGGTATCAGATCCACCCCTGGGTGGGGGAGGACAGGAGATTATATGTCCTGGGCAGAAACAGGGGATGTGACTCTGACAAGGATGGCAGTAGAGGATACCAAGACTGTCTGGCCCAATCTGGAGCCATCAGTATCACTGTGCAGGGTTGAGTCCTGATCTTGACGAGAACTCTGAACAGCAGAGGGAAGGGAAGGAAGGCATAGAGAAACCTGCCCTTCCAGTCCAAAATAAGAGCATCCTGGGGAACCGTCCCCAGGACTGGAGGTCTGCAACAAAACAGAGGAAGTTGATGACTGTCCGGTGCTGCAAAGAGACCTCTCTCTGGAGTGCCCCATCTGGAGAAGATGGCCTTCAGAATGTGAGGATCCAGGGACCATTCGTGATGTTTCTGTGAAATTCTACTCAGAGCATCTGCTAGTACATTGTCCTTCCCTGGAAGGTGAACCGCTACCAGAGAAGTCTGAAGAGAACAGGCCAGAGACCAGAGCTTCATGGCTTCTGTGCACAAGGCCGAGGACTGAGTGCCTCCCTGCTTGTTGATGTACCACATTGTGGTGGTGTTGTCCATTCTGACTTGGACCACCTTGCCCTTGACAGAATCTGAGAAGCTCTGCAGGGCTAGGAAAACTGCCCTGAGTTCCAGGAGATTGATATGAAGGAGAGACTCCTGTGGAGACCATACCCCTTGAGTTGTCAGGGCTCCCAGGTGGACTCCCCACCCTAGGAGAGAAGCATCCATAGTTAGAACTACTGATGGGACTTGAGGGAGAAATGGAACCCCTTGTCTGAGGTTGTCCTGGTCCAGCCACCACTGGAGAGCTTGGACCAGAGTCTGAGTCCTTGGAATCAGTTTGGTAAGAGAGTCCTTCTTTTGAGACCAAAAAGACCTTAGATGAAACTGAATGTCCCTCATCTGGAACCTTGCTCCCTGCACCACTGTCATGGAAGCTGCCATGTGGCCCTTGAGCTGGAGGAACTGTTTTGCTGGGCGGGAGACCTGAGGTCAAAATGAGGAAGTGAGCTCCACTAGGGCCTTCACCCTTGCCAGGGGAAGGAAAGCTTTTGCTTGTAAAGTGTCCAACTCTATGCCTATAAAGGTGAGAAGTTGAACTGGTTCAAGGACAGACTTTGGAAGACTGAGAAGAAACCCCAGGGAACTGAGGAGGTCCTGGATAGTTTGAAGAGCTGACTTGACTTGTAAAGATGACTGACCCACTAAGAGCCAGTTGTCCAGATACACGAATATGGTGATACCCTGTCTTCTGAGGTAAGCCACCACCACCACTACTGTAAGGCACTTTGTGAACACCATTGGAGCTGATGTTAGGCCGAACGGCATGGCTCTGAATTGGTAATGGCCTGATGGCAACTCGAACCTGAGGTATTTTCTGTTGGAGCACCTGATAGGAATATGGAAGTAGGCATCCTTGAGGCCCAGAGATGTTGGACAATCCCCTGGCCTTAGAGAGGGAAGGATTATTCCCAGAGTTACCATTTTGAATTTTGGCTTTACAATGTGTTTGTTCAAATACCTTAAGT
The DNA here is from genome assembly GCA_016271365.2 of Neoceratodus forsteri. Classification (NCBI taxonomy): domain Eukaryota; kingdom Metazoa; phylum Chordata; order Ceratodontiformes; family Ceratodontidae; genus Neoceratodus; species Neoceratodus forsteri. The sequence continues at coordinate 360,975,024 of JADMNL010000023.1, read as the reverse complement.
CTAGGATGGGTCACCACTCACCTGTTTTCTTTGGGGGTAAGGAAGTACCTGGAGTACAGTCCTTTCCCCTTGTGCTGAACAGGAACCCTTTCTACAACTCTGAGAGCTAGAAGAGAGGAAACCTCCACCTCTAGGGCAATGGTCTCTGAGGCTGATGCAGGTGGAAAAGACTTGGCCCTCTTTTTTGGGAACTTTTTGAAGCTGAGGGCCAGTCCCTGGCTTACAACCTCCAGGACCCACCCGTCTGAAGTCACAGACTTCCAGGCCTGGAAGTAGTAAGCCAGCCTGCCTCCTACTGGAAATGGGGAGTCAACCGGGCTGACAGATCAGGGTGTCTGCTTGGCAGGAGCCTTAGACTGAGAGGAGGAGGAGCTGCCCTGCTTATCCCCTCCTGCCTCCCTCTGAAGAATCCCTCTGTGGGAAGGGAGGGAGCCTGGGTCAGTAAAAGGCCTTTGAAAGGGCCTGCCCTGCCCTAGTCTGCTGCTTGTGCAGGTGGCTTGCCTTTCCTTGGCCTGTGCACTCCTGTACGTGGTCCTGTATTCATCCATTTTCTTCATGTAAGCCTCTGTCTGCTCCCCAAACAGAGAGTTACCCACTACAGGAAAATCCATAGCTTTAGTCTGGGTATCCTGTGAAAAGCTAGTACATCTGAGCCAAGCATGTCTTCTGAGAGACACAGATGTAGCCATGACTCTAGATGCCACATCACTGGAGTCCACAGCAGCATGAAACTGCATTTTGGATGTCTCAATTCCATCAGCAGCCACCTCCTCCAGCTCCTTGGCTAGCTAGGGAGAGGCCTATTTAGCCAGTTACAGAACCGTATCCCATCTGGATTTCTGGTACCTGGCTGTGTAGGCCATATAAGTAGCCTGCCTGAGTCCCAAAGAGGATGCCAAATACTATTTTTTGGCCATGGCATTCACTTTCCTGGAGTCCTTACCCGGGGCGGGGGTGAAGCCAAGGGAATGTTAGCCCTGTCACAGGCTGTAGCCTGAACCACCCCAACATGGCTGCAATGACTGTAAAGAGACTCTGCAGCTGAGCCTGACAACAAATACCTAACCTGTCCATTCTCTTATCCACAGGAGGTATTGAATTAGGAGTTTGTAAAATGTTGTGTGTCTGTTCCCCCAAGGATTTATGAAGAGGGATAGACAGCCTTTTGGACTCTGGGATGTCCATCATTTCCACAAAATCAGGCTCTTCACCTTCCTCTGCGACTTCAACCAAGGGAAGTTGCAGGGTTTCTGCCACCTTTTTGTAGAACAAAAAATGTGAAGGGAACTCAGAGAGCCTGGGAGGAGAGACACCTGAGGGCCTGTCTGGGGAGATGTATGGTTCAATGGGCACATCCAGAGCCCCCCCTCATCATCATCATCATCATCATCATCAACACCGGGACAGTCTTCTTCTCCCTCCCACTCCTCATAATAAACATCTGGTTCATAATCTGGAGGAGACGGATCTGACTGAACTGACTGCCGAACCGGTGGTACCGGTTTGGACAGAACCGGTCTAAGCGATTGAACAATGCTAATCGCTTTGGCTATTTCGTCCACGGTTGGAGAGTGCGATACAGGATCCGAACCGGCAGACTTTTGTTTCTTTTTTGATGGAACCGACCCCTCAGAGTTGACTCTCCTTTTGCCTGAGGAGGTATCACCTAGGTCAGTAGGCACCCCCTCAGGTTCGGCCACAACCGAACCATGCTGGCCATCCGGATCCACGGACTTCACGGCCTCCCTTTCCTTCAACCTACTCAATCTGTTTTCTAGAGTGGTTTTGAGAAAGTTTTTACAAATTTGGCAGTCTGATTGGAGGTGGTCAAACCCCAGACAAGAAACACAGATGAGGTGGGGGTCGGCCTTGGCAAAGGCCTCCCCACACTCAGTACAGTGTTGAAACCCAGTGGGACCAGTTTTCTTCTTGGGTTTCTCAGACATGGCCAACCTACCAAAATTACCCTATAGCAGCTTTCAATCCAGGTTATAACCACCGTTCGGTAACAAACCATGTCACTGGTTTTGAAAAAGAACCATGAAAAGACCTAGTTCTTCGGTACCGGAACACCACGCTAATCCCAGAAAATATTAATTTAAGATAGAAGAAAACACAAGGTCGGTTCCAACTGGACTGACTGAAAAGAAACAATTTCTATACAGTTTTTAAAATTAAGCACAGTTACTACCTATCTACAACACTACCTGTACCACAGACAGAGGCTGGAAATCCGAAAAACAATAAAAAGAATTGGTTTTAACCGAACGTTTTACTTTTACCGAACCGAGCAGAGGAAATCTCTGGAGTGACTTCATTGTTAGGCGGAGTAAAGAATCTGACGGTTACACTGGGAAGTACCACAGAAAGAGGTTTGAAAACCGAGCTCGAGCTCAACGTTCTATGCTTCTGCATAGAGTTAACTCTTTCCTCTCTGGGGCAGTTCAATTGCTGGAGCTAACTGCATTATGTCTGAATACAGCAAGACTTCATGTGTTTGAATTGCGATGCAAACCCACTGATTTTATGCCTTCAAATAGTCATTGAGAATTTGTGTAATATGTGCCGTACACTGCCATGTGTGACTGAGTTAAACAGTACTTCTTTTCTAGGTGATATTTCAGTGGCATGAATAAATTAAGACTTTATTATTATGTTACAGATATTACACTAAACTTCCAACATCCTTATCTAGAAACATCAGTGACCTCACTTTCAGATGGTTCAGATCTCTCTTGTCGGGAGGGGCTGCTGCCACCAGATGAAGGCATGCTATTTAACCAAATAATGGACTGAAGTGAAAGAAAACAGATAAAGCTAAATAAAGATCAGTAAAGATCAAAACAAATTACTAAACTGAGTGCTTTGGGGTGGGGGTGGGGTCCGTCACATGTTACGTGAGTTTACAAAAAGGTCAGTGATTTGAAGGGGGAGTATTCCATGCATGCTCAATGCTTTTCTTTGTAAGAATCGTACTCTATATCTGCCTCTTTACTCATGTCTATATTGAGGTCCTGGAAAAATATAATTAAAAATACATAATTTAAAATCAATGAGAATATTTTTCAAGGTCTATGCAATAAAGGTACAAGTGCTTTACTATATCAGATGACCTCAAGGCACTAGTGCAATCTTTTTTTAATTTAACATTTTCTTGATTTTCTTGATAAATACATGAAAAAAAACATTAAATAAATATCTACAACATCAACAAGGAGAAGTTAATAATAATAGAAGTGACTTGCAGGCATCTAATAAAAAAGACAGAGCAAACTCTATATGTTACACTTACAGCTGTAACACAGCAAAGCATTTAAAGTGTGGAATAGCAGCTGTACTGTAGTTGTGTGCATTTCCCAGACAAAGACAGTGAAAACAATCTGAGCATGTTGACTTGAAAATAAAAAAATTGGGACACCATTAATTATTAATTGCAAAAACACATAGACGGACAACATTGTTAAAACATGCATAACCTAAAATGCATTATTACAAGAGTATTTTACTTTTTTTGATGAAATTAAAAGTATAACACTTTCTTACTGAAATATTTTGGATGGAATGGGATTTCTACTGTAAAGGAAACAAATTAATCTGGTTGATCCTGCCGCTCATGCCCTTCGAGCATGTCTTACACTCTGCAGCTCTGCCCACGGACTGCAACTTTCCAGAATCCCATTCCCATTGTAATGTAAAAAAATAAAGAAAAAAGGGAGACAGGTTGTGTGTGTGTGTACACACATATGCACGTCTGTGTGTATGTCTATCTCTGAGAGAAGTGTTGCACTTACTGAACTGTGCTGAAAAGGAAAAAAATTATCACCATTAATTAAATAAAAATAATACGTAGGTGGGTGTAAATACCAGAATTTTGCACACACCCTTGGTGTGGGATGTTTTTATAAATCAATTTGAGTTTGCCCTTGGGGTAAATGTAGCATCCCATACCGTGTGTGTGTGTGTGTGTGTGTGTGTGTGTGTGTGTGTGTGTGTATGCATGCATGCAGTTGCATGCAACCAACCCATATATTATTTGATATTTTTCGTAATACAGTTCTATTACATCACCAATAATATTCTATATTTTAAAATGCAGTTCCAATAATGCATATTTTAACAATGTTGTCCATCTATGTGTTTTTGCAATTAATAAACTATTAATGGTGTCTCATTTTTCTTTTCAAGTCAAATCTGGATAGAAAGAGCATAATATTTTCAGAATCATAACACATGCTCTGATAGTTTTTACTGTCTTTGTCCAGGAAAGGCACACAACTACAGCTTATTTCTGGGTGTGTTTTGGGACCACATGGAAGTTAAGTAACTTGTTCTGGTCACACAATATACAAGAAAAGCATGCTGAAATAAAAACTAATTCTGCTGGATAAAAGAAGCTTGTTCACAGCTATTGGTTTTAACCTCTAGGCTGTACTGCCAGCTGTAAATCAAAAACTACACATTTCAAGGCTGTCCCCATGATGCCAGGCCAGTAGGTAAGTAGCAACATTTGCATCTTGTAGACCCGAGTTCACACCCAGACTTGTAAGAGAAATGGCTGTAAGAGAGGGAATGGAATAAAACAGATGTCGATGCTGTGGCAGCCCCAGAAATCTGTACTCACATGAACATAGCCATGGTTTGGATATCCTGATATGGGGCCCCAGTACTTGTTGACACAACAGAGCCATCCTTGAGATATCTGTAGTTTTTAATGATCAGCTGGCAGTATAGCCTAGAGGTTGAAGCAATCCTAAAGATGGATTATTACTGTTAACAGTTTGAAATGTAAAGGTGATAACTTACTAGTTTCAATGCACATACAAAAATTATTATAAATGTAGAAAGTGTTGTAATAACACCTTAAAAAACACTTAATAAAACAGATGATCTCCTATTTAATCTGCAGTGAATGGAGTGTCAAGTTCCTCAGTGACATAATTTCCTGTCAGGAGCCTAAAACACATGGCTGACCCCAGCCCTTAATTACAGGCTGATTTACATATGAATAACTCTGGACTGCAAAGACTCGCACATAAATACAATGGCTCACTCAAATTAGCTTTTTATGGACTTTGAGACATTAAGGAACACTGTTGATGACAGTTCCCCTTTAAGCTGTCACAGTTTATACTTTTGCAGAGTTTTAAATAATTGATTAGCAGTTTTTTTCTTGGGACTATACTAACTGTACAGAAAGTATTTATATATATTTTCTAGAAGTGCTGTGTTAGTTAAACACAGTGAAGCAAAAGCTATGCATTTTCACAAAGGTTTAGCACTTTTATGAGCAAAACGCTAAAAATAAATCCCTGCTTCGGGTTGAAGTGTATGGGGCTTGGTTCTACTTTTAGAACAAAACCTGTGGTTTTGTGGAAACTGATTTTACCACACACCGAACAGAAAATTCTGATTTTAAGTCAGACTTATGGAAACCAAGGCTTTTCACCAAGGAAGAATCTGGAGACTTTTTAAAAGGATATCCAGAGAACTGGAACACAAACGTACTACAACTTTGTTACTTAATGAACTGTTATCTCCACAAGGACATGTAATCTTTCTGGACTCCAACATCAGAATAAGGTATACTTTAGAACAATAGTATGTAATGTTTTCTGTAAACCATCCAGTGTTATTTTGTTATTGTCTGCAGTTCAAAGCTCTTCCAAATTGTAGAATTTACTGTATTGCTTTTATTTAAGTAACTTTTATGATGTTCTTATCAACTCTGCCTGGAGTCCGATTGTGTGATCTAACATTCTTAGCCGAAGAGTTTTGCAAAGACGGTGTGCCTTGATAAAGATAGTGACCGCTCGACTATCCTACAAAACTACTTAGGCAAAGTAGCCAGTAGCAGCGGTTGGATTCAAACACTGAATGCTGTGCAGAGTCAAGGGAACTTTAAATTACAGTTTCCACCCTCCCACTGGGAAAAGGAAGGTTGGTGATTCTTCCTGAACCCTGCAACTGCTCATGAGTTCTGTAAAAAGGGTAATCCTGAGTTCTGTAAAAAGGGGGATCCTCTCTGCAAACAGGAGATCCTGGTTAGACCCGTGACATCTACCATTAAAGAGGCACTGTCAGGTTTGCCCCACTGTTTGCTTCAAAATTGCAGGAGTTTGCCTCTTGGCACACACACAATATATGATTACTGCAGAATGCACCCCCATGTCTCAAAACCCCCAATCTGTACGCTTTATTATTATTTTTACCTTTTCAGTCGGAGTACAGAGTCAACGCCCTGCGGAAGCTGATACCTGTCGGGAACGCGTGTCTGCTATGAGCACGACCACAAACTGCATGTTTTCCATGAGCACCATATGAAAATATGCTCCACCGATCCATTGCAGTAATTCTAATGTTTAGTGGGCACTCCAAAAATAAACCGAGAACTGTGAGTTGTTAAAATAAAAGTTTTTGACTGAGGTCAAAATCCCACGCATGCGCAGAAGTGGAATTTGTAAAGATCCCGCACATGTGTAGTAGTATGCTGCTCTTGCGCATGCGCGGGATTTCGACCTCAGCCGAAAACTTCTATTTTAACAACTCGGAGATCTCGGTTTATTTTCGGAGTGCCCACTAAACATTAGAATTACTGCAATGGATCGGTGGAGCATATTTTCACATTGTGTTCAAGGAAAAATGCAGTTTGGGGACGCCTGTCTGAATGGTACCAGCTTCCAGTAGGCGTGTAACTCAAACTCGGACCGCATAAAATCACCGAAAAAGTAAAAAAAAAAAAATGTGTACAGATTGGGCATTTTGAGCTACGGGGGTGCATTCTACAGTAATCTTCTGTTGTGTATGTGCCAAGAGGCACACTTGTGCGATTTTGAAGCACACGGTGGGGCAAAGCTGACAGTGCCCCTTTAAGTGAGCCCTCTAAGAACTGGAAGTGTCCCTCAGGGTCTGAAAGAAAAAGTTACTTACCACAGTAATGTTGTTTCTACTAAAGGAGTCCTAAGGTATTCTGACATATGCAATAAGACCTTGCTGTTGTACTGCCCCAGAGATGAAAGAGTTAAAGTCTACATTCTAAGTAGGCATGCTCTCCGTTTAAAATTACTGTCCCCTGGTACATTCTAGTCAACCATCAGATTCTTTACTTTGCCTTACTGTGAAGACTCCTCGGAGATTCTCCTCAGCATCTCATCCGTTAAGTGTTTTTTTCGCTTCGGTCCCTTCACAGATTTAAAAACATTTAGCTTTTTTGTTTCTTTTCACTGTCCCTTGGTACAGTTATAATTGTCACATTTGCCTACTTGGTGGATAAGTCTCGGTCCTTAGCGGTTACTGTTCAACCGTTCAGGCACTGAGTTTTTTTGCCTTTCTCTCTCTTTCTGTCTAAATTAAAAAAAAAACACTTTAACCAATGAGATGCTGAGGAGAATCTCTGAGGCGTCTTCACAGTAAGGTGGCGTAAAGAATCTGATGGTTGAATAGAATGTACTAGGGAACAGTGATTTGAAACCAAGCGCATGCCTACTTAGAATGTAGGCTTTAACTCTTTCCTCTTCAGGGCAATACAACAGCAAGGCCTTACTGCATATGTTAGAATACATTAGGACTTCTTCTTTGAACATGGTTAGTCTTAGTTGGGAAAGTTGAAAAAAGATGTGTCCTCTACTGGGACCACATCATACTTTTGCGTTGCAATATCAAATCACATATTGCCTCCAAACAACCCCCCCAACACACACACACACACACACACACACACAATTCCACCTGCAACCGCAATTTGCAGAAGGGTGACAGGAGTGATTCAACCGAACTACTGCCTAAGCACATTTACATAACAGCATTAGTGCAACTGAATACATCAGTATATTTTTATTACTGATTATATAATGGCAAGAAATAATCTTGTACTGTGATTGGTCAGTCTGGGGCTGGACCCATGACATTATTCCAGCATAACACCATAGCTCTAGTCTCAGCACTGTGAATCTCTTAATGATTGTTTGGATATTAACTTTTTTTTGCATCTCTTCTTAAAAAACCAAAATAATTTTCCACACTAATGAAAACATTCTTTAAAATTATTTTTTTATTCTATATATAACAACAAGTCATTGTATAACAGGAATAATGCACTCCAGGGTGTGTGTTGTGCTGGGATAACACGCCTGGGGCATTGGATGCACTCAGCCTGCAGCCTCATGCCCAACCCCCCCAGGCATGGCGTTATTCCAGCATGACACACATCCTGTCATGCATTATTCCTTTAATAACATCCATTGGGGGTGCTGCTGAGCAGCTTGCAGAAAACAGCCAGATTTTAGAGCTCCTGGATTTTATAAGTATAACTACTTAATTTTACAACCTTTCCCCAGGGGATTTACTCTCTCTGCATCTTGAGTGATCCCTGAAGTGGTCCACAGTTGGAATATGGGGAAATAATGCCTCTGCAAATGACTCTTTTGCTCCAAAACAACCCAGCCCCAACATGGTGAGAGGCCTACTGGAACCGATGAGACCGCGCCTCAATGTGCTGCCTCTCAGGAGGGAGCCTCGTTAACCACTATCCAGCTCACTCTCAATCAGCTGGTCAAATTGGTGCAAGACATCAACAAGAAACTGGACATGTTTACACCCATGGTCTTGGTCCTGGAATCCAGGATGGATGCCTGTGAAGGGACAGGTGCGGTCTTGAGGGCCTGTGATACATCTACCCAGCTCCTGAAAGAAAATGGCCTACTACGTTGGTGACTGGAGCTCCTTGAAAATCAGGCCAGAGAGAAGAATTTGCATCTGTTAGGGCTACCTGAGAAAGCTGAGGGGGAGGACTGCTTGGAATTTATTAAAACTATCTTGCCAGTGATTTGGGCACTTAATGAAGGGGACCTTCCCCCAATAGCGATTGACAGGGTGTACTGTATCAACCCCAGAAGGTCATTGTCGGACACCTCAACCCCGAGAACTGTAATGGTGGTATGCCAAGGTGTGGGAGATTGAGATAGGGCCTTGCAGATCATCCAGAGAAGGAGAGCACTTAAATATGGCCAGGCTAAGATAAGCCTTTACCCTGACCTTGCGTATAGTACCAGGCAAAAATGCAAGGCGTTTGATGGTGACCGGGGTAGGCTGCGGCTTTTGCAGGTGGAGCATCAGTTGCTATATCCAGCGCGACTGTAGCTGTCGTGGAAGGGACAAACTTACTCCTTCAATGAGCCTGAGGCTGTAGAGAAAATATTACACCTATGGAAATTAACCCAGAGGAACCGGCCGATGATGTGGACCCCTCACTGGAGGACTGAAGGTTTTATCTTAAACTTTGTATAAGATGGGCTCGGTGGTAGTAGTGGGCCTCAGGCCTCATGCAGACTATATGGACAGTATTCTCACCAGGCTGATTCTGTGAACTTCATTCTGTCTTGGGGCCAAATGCTTGAAATGATGGCATATTGTCTTTTTGTCGGGGGAAAAATTAAATTAGCTATTTTGAGACCGATAACTCACTTCGGGGCTTTTACCTAATGTGTTTTGTATATCCTTATGGGGGCTTCTTTGTCTGGGACCTGTTATTTGGACCAGTGTTGATGCCTATCTTATATACCATTAGATGAAGGATTTGGATAGCCAATGGGAATTGTGTATAATGGGGCTCCAATTATGTTTTGGGATATATTATGAGCATCATAGGGTCCTTCTTAGGGTCTGACAGGATTGTGCTCCCTTAAGCTTTCCTATTAGGCTGTATGCTGGTGGATTTGTACTATGTATAGCTGATTTTGAGATATCCCCTTTGATGTAACAAATAAGGGGTAAACTGTTCTGTCTGTGTAACACATATAACTGACATTGTATATTATGGATGTTATTCCTTCACCATGTGTATTGTGATGTAAGTTAACTGCCTTGCAAAAATCAATAAATATATAAATACAAAAAAAAAAATATATCATCTAGTAGTCTGGATTTTGTATTTTGATGTAGCCAGGCCAATTGCATTATGGCTATAGCTTTTGCCATTGTACTCATGATCCCATGTTCAATATCCAGCAAAGGGGTAAAGGTGATGGTATTTGCACAAGCTGATTTTACATATAATCACTTTGTTTTTGTTAAAACCATATTGCTTAAAAATATGACTGCCTCCTGTGAATAAAATGCTGCAGTGTATGTGGTCACTCAAAAGCACTAGCCAGCTCACAACACTCTGGCACAGATTATATATTAAGTTGATGCTAGCTGGTCACTGGATTGAAACACTCAACACTTAGTATGCTACAAGACTACCGATGACCTATATTGTTCTGGTCGGCATGTGGGGTCACTGTAACTTGTCATGTATGTTCCATTCTCTGGTGATGCACAATGTGTCTGCTGTCATGGTGTGGGTGCACTAAGTTCCACGTTAACTTTTTGTCTGAAAATATACAAATGTTTCAGTGTTGTGTGGGGGATTTTATGGAGGAAAATAACTGGTCAGTGTTGTAGTAATTTATTGACACTCCTTCTCTCCTACTCATCTATGTCCAAACAGCATTTCTTTGATTGTTTGCCATGAAATTTCAGTTTTCTTTATAAGGAATGCACTTCCGAATCTAATAATGGGCAGGGTTTGCAAGAAAAAATTACTCACCTTAGTAATGTTGTTTCTTCTAATGGAGTCTTGCTATATTATGACATATGCAGTGAGTCCCAACCTTCGAACTGCTCCGGAGGTGAAAGAGTTAATTTTCCATGCCAGGCATGGAACGCTGAGCTCGAGCTCGGTTGAAAACTCTGTCTGTTATTCTTCAAACTCAAACCGTCAGATCTTTATGAGCTAAACTCACTGAGGTCCTGTGTGGAAGCTGTAAACCTACACTAGCCAACTGGCTACTAAACATCAGAACACATTTTTTGGTCCCAAAACAAAGACTCAAGTCAGGAGACCCAAAAAATGAAAAACACAACACGAAGTCACCCCAAAAACGGAGGGGTGAAACAACAAGGTGGGCATCTACTAAGTGCCAACACTGCACTGCCCACCCACATCCCAAAACAAAGGTTCTGAGAGGGGCAGGTGGGGGTCATAATATAGCAAGACTCCATTAGAAGAAACAACATTACTAAGGTGAGTAATTTTTCTTCAAACAACATGAAGTCTTGCTATATTATGACATATACAGACTACACAGCAGTACTTCCATGGAGAAAGGGACAGAACCTACTTAGGAAATAGGCTCTGAAGCTTGCTGTGCCAAACCAGAAGCATCACTCTAGCCTGGATGTCCAGGAAGTAATGCTTGGTAAAAGTGTGAACTGTTTTCCAGGTAGCTGCTTGACATAGCTCTAGGATAGGGATGTCCCTGGCAGCAGCCAGGGAAGCAGCTGTACCTCTGGTAGAGTGAGCCCTCAGGCCTGAGGGAGGAACCTTACCCAGTTTTTCATAACAAAATTGGATACAAGAGACCATCCACCTGGCAATGGATCTTTTAGTGGCAGGTTTCCCTTTGCCAACCTCACCATAAGTGAGGAAAAGTTGGAGGGAGTCAAACCTGTGACCCTTGGTACGCTCTATGTAGTAGCTAAGGGCCCTCTTCACATCTAAGCTGTGTAGCCTCCGCTTGCCAGAGGAGGAATGGTCAGTGAAGTGCACTGGAAGAGATATAGATTGATTAAGGTGGAAATCTGAAACCACCTTAGGCAAGAACTTCCTGTTAGTCCTGAGGGCCACCTTATCTCTATGAAAGGAGATAAAATCAGGCTCCACTGACAAAGCTTGTAATTCACTTATGCGTCTGGCAGAAGTGATGGCTACCAGAAACACAGTCTTCCAAGTCAAGTACTTAAGCTCTGCTGAAGACAAAGGCTCAAAGGGGGGTTGCATAAGCTGAGCAATGGAAATATTAAGATCCCAGGCAGAGGCAGGGTCCCTGAATGGAGGGTTGGTGTGAAGCAATCCCTTAAAAAACTTGGAGAATACAGGATGAGCTGAAAGAGAAGAGGATTTACCTGCTGAAATAAAAGCAGACAGCTGCCAAATGTACTTTTAGGGTAGCTGGTCTCAGCCCCAAGGTATTTAAATGGACCATATAATCCAGGACTGTGGGTAAATCAGCAGATTCTGGGGAAACATGCTTCCCAGAGCACCATATGGAAAACCTCTTCCATTTGGAGTTATAGGTAGCCCTGGTGGAAGGTTTCCTAGAAGCCTTCAGTATATCAATTACACCTTGGGAGAGATGTAGGTCAGCAAACTCTAACTCTTCAAGAGCCAGGCCTTGAGATTGAGAGATTTGAGGTTCGGGTACCAAACCCTCCCCTGGGCACAGGTTTACAGGTTGTGATTCCTGGGAAGACACAGGGGAAGATGGACTGCTAAGGACAGTAGGAGTGGATACCAGGGCTGTCTGGCCCAATCTGGAGCAATCAGGATCATCTTGCAGGGTTGAGATCCGATTTTGACTAGCACTTTGAACCGGGGTGGGGGGGAGCATAGAGAAACTTCCCTTCCCAATTGAGAACTAAGGCATCCAGAGGGACTGAGCCCAACACTGGGGGCCTGCAGCAAAAAAAGGGGAAGTTGGTGATTGTCTGGGGCTGCAAAAAGATCCAACTGCGGGGTGCCCCATCTGGCAAAGATCACCTCCAAGACCGGGGGGGTCCAGTGACCATTCGTGATGGCGCTGGGAAATCCTGCTGAGAGCATCTGCCAGGACATTGTCCTTGCCTGGGAGCTGAACTGCCATAAGGGAGGTGTTCAGGGAGTAAGCCAGAGACCACAACTTCATTGCTTCGGTGCACAAGGCCATTGACCAAGTGCCCCTTGCTTGTTGATGTACCACATTGTGGTGGTGTTGTCTGCTCTGACCTGACCTGTACTACTTTGTTCTGAACAGATTTGGAAAAAAAAAATGGAGTGCTAGAAAAACTGCTCTGAGTTCCAACAAATTGATGTGGAGCAGAGATTCCTGAGGGGACCACAATCCCTGGGTAGTGAGGTCGCCCATGAGAGCTCCCCACCCCAAGAGGGATGCATCTGTAGTAAGGATTAAGGAGTGAAACTGAGTGACAAAGGGAACCCCTTGTCTCAGATTGCTCTGATCCTGCCACCACTGTAGGACCTGGATCAGGGTTTGAGTTACTGGGATCAATTTGGTTAGAGGGTCTTTCCTTTGAGACCAAAAGGCTCTCAAATGGAACTGGATGTCCCTCATCTGAAATCTTGCTCCCTGCACAACTGCTGTAGAGGCAGCCATGTGCCCCATGAGCTGTAGAAAATGCCTTGCTGGTCGAGAGACCTGCAGGGTGAAAGAGGAGGCCAGAGAGACCAGGGTCCTTGCCCTGTCCAAAGGAAGGAAGGCTCTGACTTTCTCTGTGTTCAGCTCTGCGCCTATGAAAGTGAGGAGCTGGACAGGCTCTAGAACTGACTTTGAAAGATTTAGAAGGAAACCTAGGGAGGTGAGCAGTTGCTGATTTATCTGTAGATGTAACTTGACTTGGTCTGGAGACTGGCCCACTATGAGCCAGTCATCCAGGAAAGGGAAGATGGCAATTTTTTGCCTTCTTAGGGAAGCAACTGCTACTGCCAGGCATTTTGTGAATACCCTTGGAGCAGAGGTGAGGCCAAAGGGCATTGCTCTGAACTGGTAATGGCCTGAGGGCAGCTCGAACCTGAGGTACTTTCGATGGGAGCTTCTGATGAGAATATGGAAGTAGGCATCCTTGAGGTCCAGGGACTCTAGCCAGTCCCCTGGCCTTAGAGAGGGTAGAATAATTCCCAGTCTCACCATTTTGAATTTTGGTTTTAAAAGGTGCTTGTTTAAATATCTGAGATCCAGGATGGGCCGCCATTCTCCTGTCTTTTTTGGGGTAAGGAAGTACCTGGAGTACAACCCTTTGCCCTGGTGTAGGGGTGGAACCCTTTCCACAGCTCTGAGAGCCAGGAGGGAAGAGACCTCTGCCTCTAGGGCAAGTGCCTCTGGTGGATTTGCAGGTGAAAAGGATCTGGTTCTCATCTTTGGAAATTTTTTGAAGCTGAGAACCAGTCCCTGGCTTACTACTTCCAGGACCCACTTGTCTGATGTCAGAGACTTCCAGTCCTGGACAAAGTAAGCCAGCCTGCCCTCTACAGGTAGCTGAGAATTGGCCTTGGCAACCCCATCAGGGTGCCTGCTTGGCAGGGGCTTTGGGCTGAGGGGTGGAAGCAGGCCTGCTTGTACCCCATCTGCCTCTTCCTCTAAAGAACCCCCTCTGGGCATAAGCAGAAGAGGAGGCCTGGGCTTGGTAAAAAGGCCTATGAAAAGGCCTGCCCCTGCCCCTGGAAAGCTGCCTTTGAGGAGTGGCCTGCCTTTCCTTGGCCTGTGCACTCCTATAGGTGGTCCTATACTCATACATTTTCTTCATGTAATTCTCTGTCTGCTCCCCAAACAGAGAATTACCCACAACAGGAAAATCCATGGCCTTAGTCTGGGTATCCTGTGACAGGCTAGTACATCTGAGCCAAGCCATTCTACGAAGTGCCACAGATGTAGCCATGACTCTTGATGACATCATTAGAGTCCACTGCAGCATGGAATTGCACCTTGGATGCCTCAATACCATCAGCAGCCACCTGCTCCAGCTCCTTGGCAAGCTGGCCAGGGACCTGTTCTGCTAGAACCATAACAGTATCCCATCTGGACTTCTGGTATCTAGCAACATAAGCCATAATTTTGCCTGTCTGAGTCCCAAGGATGCTGCCATGTACTGTTTCTTTGCCACGCATCAATCCTCCTGGAGTCCTTGTCAGGGGGGTGTGAAGCCAAGGGAATATTTGCTTTGTCACAGGCTGCAGCCTGCACTACCCCAACATGGCTGCATTGTTGTGTAAGGAACTCCGTATCAGAGCCTGACAATGTGTACCTCTTGTCCATTCTCTTATTGACAGGAGGTATAGTGTGAGGAGTTAAGAATTTTAACTGTCTGTTTCCCAAAAGATTGATGCAAAGGAACAGACAGCCTCCTTGACTCTGGGATATCCATCATTTCCACATAGTCAGGCTCCTCTTGATCATCCACAGCTTCCTCCATAGGGAGCTGGAGGGTTTCGGCCACTTTCTTATAAAACAAAAATGAGAAGGGGACTCAGAAAGCCTAGGAGGAGACACTCCTGAAGGTCTGTCTGGGGAGATGTCTGGGTCAATGGGCACATCCAGACTTTCAAATCCACATTCACTCTCCTCATACTCCTCTTCCCCCTCCTCCGGTTCATAATATTCCTCTACATCATAATCTTGAACCGGTGGAACCAGCCAAACCGGACGCTTACCTGATGGTGCCGGTTCGGTCGGAACTGGGAAAGCGACTGGACAATTTTAATCGCTTTGGCTATTTCTTCAGCGGTTGGAGAGGAAAGTTTTGGCTCCACACCAGCTGATTTCCTAGTCCTTTTTGCTGGAACCGACTCCTCAGAGTCGGATCTCCTTTTGCCCTAGGAAGTCTTGCCCTGGTCAGAGGGCACTCTCTCCGGTTCAGTTGGAACCGAACCGGGCTGGCCATCTGGTTCAGCGGACTTTTTGGCCTCCCTTTCCCTGAGCCTACCAACTCTCTTTTCCAGGGTAGCTGCAGGAAAATTTTTACAAATCTGGCAGTCTGCATTGAGGTGGTCAAACCCCAGACAATAAACACAGGTGGTGTGGGGGTCAGCCTTGGCAAAGACTTCCCCACAGACACTGCAGTGTTGAAACCCAGTAGGCCTGGTTTTTCTTTTGGGTTTCTCAGACATAGTGCCAGTCCTAACCAAACTTACCAGTTTATGGCAATCTGCCAGGTAAGATCCTCTTATCGGTTCCCAACCGTGTCACGGGTCATGGAAAAAAACGTAATAAAATCCTTTTTTTTTTTTTTTTTAGAACCGATAAGAACCGGTAACCACACTCTAAATGACAGATTAATATATTTAGAACAACCTGATTGGTTCAAACTGAACCGATAAACCGTTTACAAGTTCCACACAGAATAGAAATCAATGTAAAACCTATCTAGTACTCACAAATACCACAGACAGAGTCTGAACCGACCGGTTGCAGTTTAATTTCGGTTGAAAACCAAGCAAAACAATACTTTAACCAACAAAATGAACTGAGCAGAAGGAGAAATCTCCGGAGCGACTGTTCAGTGAGGCGGAGTAAAGAATCTGACGGTTTGAGTTTGAAGAACAACGGACAGAGTTTCAACCAAGCTTGAGCTCAGCATTCCATGCCTGGCATGGAAAGTTAACTCTTCCACCTCCGGAGCAGTTAGAAGGTTGGGACTCACTGCATATGTCATAATATAGCAAGACTTCATGTTGTTTGAATGTGAAGCTTTGTGCTGTATCTTTTATAATGCAGGCAAACGTGCTTCATGTTAATATCTGGCACAGTGCTGTGAAAGGGTACTATCCCATTTTTTTTTTTCCAAAATATAAATAGATAGCAATTTAAAAAAAAAAAGTGGCGATTGATCTTGAGATAAATCAATGTGATCCTTGAGAAGAAAAAAAATGTCTCACCTTAGTAATGTTGTTTCTTCTAATGGAGTCTTGCTGTATTCTGACATATGCAGTTAGGTTCTGCCTTTTAACTGCCCCGGAGAACAGAGCTAAACTTAGGCAAGCAGTATAGCGCAGTGGTCTAAGGCTCTGAGCTGCAAATCTGGTGACATCCAGCAGACCAGACCTGGGTTTGAATCCCACAGCTTCCACTTGTATACTGTGCGACCCTGAGCAAGTCACTTAACCTCCCAGGTCGCTCCTGTAAAAAAAGCTTTCAGCTTAGTGTGCTATACCTGGTTAAACAAATAAATAAAATAAAAAACTTTCCATGGCCAGCATGGAATGCTCACTGTGAGCTCGGTTGAAGCCCCTGTCCGCTGTTTAAAATGCAACTGTCAGAGCTTTATGAGCAATACTCACTAGATGTTCTGTGTGGAAACTGTAAAATGCCAACTGATAACTATATAAAAGGGTTTTTGGTTTCAAAAGGAAGACTCATAGAAACATAGAATTTGATGGCAGATAAGGACCGCTTGGCCCACCCAGTCTGCCCATTTCCCTACCTAATGGATAAGCTGCAGATCCTAGTTAACCAGCAGCCTACTTCTTTCTACTAACACCCCCCAGAATTGCCTTATGACTGTCCCACGCATGCTTGAATTCAACCACTGTTTTTGAGGCCACAACCTCCTCCGGAAGGCCGTTCCATGCATCCATAACCCTCTCTGTGAAAAAATATTTCCTTACATTACCTCTGAGCCACCCCCTCTCCATCTTCAAATTGTGCCCCCTTGTTCTTGCACACCTTTTTTTTGAAAGATGCTACCGTCTTGGACTTTGTTGATTCCCTTGAGGTACTTGAAAGTTTCTATCATGTCCCCCCCCATTCCTCCTTTCCTTGAGGCTATACATATTAAGCTCCTTTAGTCTCTCTGCATATGTTTTCTGGTGCAGACCCTGCACCATTTTAGTTGCCCTCCTCTGGACAGCTTCCATCTTGTCTATGTCCTTGCGGAGACTAGGTCTCCAGAACTGCGCACAGTACTCCAGATGGGGTCTCACCAGCTGTCTGTACAGAGGGATAACAACTTCCTGTTTTTTACTGGTGATGCCTCTCTCCCTATGCATCCCAGTATCCCCCCAGCCCTCCTTACTGCCCTCTCACATTGCTTGCCAACCTTTAAGTCATCTGATATGACTACCCCCAGGTCCCTTTCCATTTTTGTTGTTGTTAGTATCTCCACCCCCATTGTGTACTCTTCCCCTGGGTTTTTATTTCCCGGGTGCATTACCTTGCACTTAGCACTGCATCTAAGCTGCCATACATTTGACCATTCTTCTAACCTTGCCAAGTCCCTTCTCATCCTTTCCACCCCACCTTGTGCATCAACTCGGTTGCAGATCTTTGTGTCATCTGCAGAGAGACATACTTTTCCTTCCAATTCCTCTGCAATGTCACTTATAAAGACACTGAAGAGGACTGGTCCTAATACTGAACCCTGCAGTACCCCACTAGTAACCCCCCTTTCTTCAGAGTGGACTCCATCTACTATTACCCTCCGTGTCCTATTCTCCAGCCAATTCTTTACCCAGGCTATCATCTTGGGACAAACTCCCAGGCTGGCTAATTTGTATATTAATCTTTTGTGCGGGACTGTGTCAAATGCCTTGCTAAAGTATAGGTAGGCTATGCCCACAGCCCCTCCCTGATCTACTACTTTGGTCACCCAAAGAAATCTATTAGATTTGTCTGGCATGACCTTCCTGCTGTGAATCCATGCTGCCTTGGGTCCTGTGCCCCTCTGGCCTCTAGGTACTTGACAATTCTTTCCTTCAGAAGTGATTCCATCATTTTCCCCATCACTGAGGTTAAACCAACAGGTCTGTAGTTTCCTGCTTCTGCCCTGCTCCCACTTTTGTGAAGGGGAATCACATCTGCCCTCCTCCAGTCCTCAGGTACCACCCCATCCTCCCATGATTTGTTAAAGAAGGTAGTCAGTGGTGTCACTAGTTCTACCCTTAGTTCTTTTAGAATTCTGGGATGAATCCCATCAGGCCCCATTGCTTTGTCCACCTTCAGTTTTAAGAGTTCTTTCAGAACCCTTTCTTCTGTAAATGGGCTGGTATCAACTTCTGTATCAAGAGTGTTTCTATTGTTTGTTTTAGGTACATCACTCTCTTCATTTGTAATTACTGAGCAAAAATGTTTGTTTAGTATCTCTGCCTTCAAGTCAGGAAACCCAAAAACAAAACACAATCACTCATCCAAACTAAAAAGAGGGTGAAAAAAGGACACCTCTAGGGTGCCAAAACTGCTCCTGTCCACCCGCATCACAAAAACTAGGTTCCGAGAGGGGAAGCGGGGGGGGGAGGGGGAGGTCAGAATACAGCAAGCCTCCATTAGAAGAAACAACATTACTAAGGTGAGTAATTTTTTATTCAAACAACATGAAGTCTTGCTGTATTCGGACATATGCAGACTACAAAGCAGTACCTCCATGGAGGAGGGACAGAACCTACTTTGGAAACAGGCTCTGAAGTACTGCTGTGCCAAACCGAACATCACTCCTACCCTGGATATCCAGAGAGTAATGCTTGGTGAATGTATGGACCGTCTTCCAGGTGGCTGCTTGACAAATTTCTAAGAGAGAGGAATATCCCTGGCAGCAGCCAGGGAAGCAGCTGTTCCTCTAGTGGAATGAGCCCTCAGGTCTGAGGGTGGAGTTCTACCCAGTTTTTCATAGGAGAATTGTATACAAGAAACAGTGCACCTGGCAATAGATCTCTTAGTGGCAGGTTTGCCCTTATCAACCTCTCCATATGTGAGGAGCAACTGGAGGGATTCAAACCTGTGACCCTTGGTACGCTCTACATAGTAACTCAGGGCCCTTTTAACATCTAAGCTGTGTAGCCTACTCTCTCTCCAGAGAAGAATGGTCAGTGAAGAAAACGGAGATATATAGACTGGTTGAGGTGGAAATCTGAAACCACTTTAGGCAAAAATTTTATGTTAGTTCTTAGGACCACTTTATCTCTATGGAAAGAGATGAAATCAGGTTCCACCGACAGGGCTTGCAATTCACTGATACACCTGGCAGAAGTAATGGCCACCCGAAAACACAGTTTTGCAAGTCAAGTACTTAAGCTCTGCAGAGGACAAAGGCTCAAAGTGGGGTTGCATAAGCTGAGCAATGCAAACATTAAGGTCCCAAGCAGGAGCAGGATCCCTAAAGGGGGACTGGTGTGAAGCAATCCCTTGTAAAACTTACAAAACATTGGATGGGATGATAGAGAGGAAGGCTTGCCTACCGACAAGAAAGCAGAAACAGCTGCCAAATGTACTTTAAGGGTAGCTGGTCTGAGGCCTAGGCCATTAAGATGGACCATATAGTCCAGAACCGTAGGCAACTCAGCAGAGTCTGGAGAAATAGTTTTCTTAGAACACCAAATGCTGGATCTTTTCCATTTGGAGTTGTAAGTCTTTCTGGTGGAAGGCTTTCAAGAAGCCTTAAGGATATCCAGAATGCCCTGGGAAAGATGCAGATCTGCAAACTCTAACTTTTCAAGAGCCATGCCTTGAGATTGAGAGACCGAAGATTCAGGTACCAAATCCTCCCCTGAGAGGATGTCAACATGTTGCAATTCCTGGGAAGAGACAGGGGAAGGTGGACTGCTAGGGACAGCAACAAGGGATACCAGGCCTAGTCTGGAGCAATCAGAATCACTTTGCATGGTTGTGACCTTATCTTGACTAACACTTTGAACAGGAGAAGGAAGGAGGGGAGCATACAGAAATTTCCCTTCCCAGTTCAGAATCAGAGCATCCAGGGGGACTGAGCCCAAGACTGGGGGTCTGCAACAAAAGAGAGAAAATTGGTGATTGTCTGGGGCTGCAAAAAGATCTCTGGGGTGCCCCATCTCGAGAAAATCACTTTCAAAACTAGGGGATCTAGGGTCCATTCGTGATGACCCTGGGATATTCTGCTCAAAGCATCTGCTAGGACATTGTCCTTCCCTGGGAGGTTAATTGCTATCAGAGAGGTTTGCAAGGAATAGGCCAGGGACCACAACTTCATTGCTTCTGTGCACAAGGCTGTAGACCAAGTGCCTCCCTGCTTGTTGATGTACCACATGATGGTGGTGTCTGTTCTGACCTAGACCACCTTGTTCTGTACAGATTTGGAAAAAGCTTGCAGTGCCAGAAACACTGATGAGTTCCAAGAGATTGATGTGAAGCAGAGATTCCTGAGGTGACCACAGTCCTTGGGTGGTAAGATCCCCCAAATGGGCTCCCCAGCCCAGCAGGAAAGCATCTGTGGTGAGCATCACTGAATGAGACTGAGTGACAAATGGAACCCCTTGTCTCAAATTGTCCTGATCCTGCCACCTTTACAAGGCCTGGATCAGGGTTCGAGTCACTGGGACTAATTTGGTAAGGGAATCCTTTCTTTGGGACCAGAAGGCTCTTAAGTGGAACTGAATGTCACTCATCTGGAATCTTGCTCCTTGGACCACTGCTGTGGAAGCTGCCATGTGGCCCAGAAGCTGAAGGAAATGCCTTGCTGGTCAAGACACCTGAAGGGTGAATGAAGAGGACAGTTCCATGAGGGTCCTTGCCCTTTCCAGGGAAGGACCTGCCTTTACTGTATCCAGCTCTGCCCCTATATGGAGGCGAGGGCTGTACTGGTTCGAGAACTGACTTTGGAAGGTTGAGAAGGAATCCTAAGGAAGTGAGCACTTGCTGGGTCACTTGCAAATGTGACTAGACTTTGTCTGGAGACTGACCTACTATGAACCAGTCATCCAAGTATGGGAAGATGGAGATCTTTTTTCTCCTTAGGAAAGCAACCACTACTGCCAGGCACTTTGTGAAAACCCTTGGGGCTGATGTCAGGCCAAAGGGCATTGCTCTGAATTGATAGTGGCCTGAGGGCAACTCAAACCTGAGGTACTTTCTGTGGGAGCACCTGATGGGAATGTGAAAATAGGCATCTTTGAGGTCCAGGGAGGCTAGCCATTCCCCTGGCCTTAGACAGGGAAAGATAATTCCCAGTGTCACTATTTTGAACTTTGGATTTAAAAGGTGTTTGTTCAGATATCTTAGGTCCAGGATGGGCCGCCATTCTCCTGTCTTTTTGGGGTTAGGAAGTACCTGGAGTACAATCATTTGCCTTTGTGTAGGGTGGGAACCCTCTCTACAGCTCTGAGAGCTAGGAGAGAAGAAACCTCTGCCTCTAAGGCAACGGTCTCTGATAGATTCACAGGTGGAAAGGATCTGGTTCTCATCTTGGGAAAGTTTTTGAAGCTGAGAACCAGTCCCTGGCTTACTACTTCCAGGACCACTTGTCTGATGTTCGAGACTTCCAGTCCTGGACAAAAGTAAGCCAGCCTGCCCTACCTGTATGGGAGAATTGGCCCGGGCAGACCCATCAGGGTGTCTGCTTGGCAGGCGATTTAGGCTGAGAGGTGGATGCAGGCCTGCTCATCCCACACCTGCCTTTCCCTCTGAAAGAACCCCCTCTGAAAGAAGAGGAGGCCTGAGCTTGGTAAAAAGGCCTTTGGAATGGCCTGCCCCTGGACTGCTGCCTTTGAGGAGTTGCTTGCCTTTCTTTGGCCTGAGCACTCCTGTAAGTGGTCCTGTTCTCATCCATCTTTTTCATGTAGTTCTCTGTCTGCTCCCCAAACAGAGAATTACTAATTACAGGGAAATCCATGGCCTTAGCCTGGGTATCCTGTGAGAGACTAGTACATCTGAGTCAAGCCATCCTTCGAAGAGCCACAGATGTAGCCATGACCCTTGATGAAACATCACTGGAGTCCACAGCAGCATGAAATTGTACTTTAGATGTCTCAATCCCATCTGCAGCCACCTGTTCCAGCTCCTTGGCAAGCTGGTCAGGGTCCTGTTTAGCCAAAGCCAGCACAGTGTGCCATCTGGACTTCTGGTACCTAGCTGTGTAGGCCATATAGTTAGCCTGTCTGAGTCCCAAATATGCTGCCATGTACTGTTTCTTTGCCATGGCATCAATCTTCCTGGAGTCCTTGTCTGGGGGGTGTGATGCTAAGGGGATATTTGCCTTATCACAGGCAGCAGCCTGCACTACCCCAATATGGCTGCATTTCTGGAAAAGGAACTCAGTGTCTGAGCCTGAGAGAGTGTACAGTACCTCTTGTCCATTCATCTGTCCACAGGAGGTATGGAACTAGGAGACTTAATCATTTTATGTGTCTGTTTCCCAAAGGATTTGTGGAGGGGAATAGGCAGTCTTCTAGACTCTGGGATGTCCATCATCTCAACAAAATCAGGCTCCTCCTGATCCTCTACTGCTTCCTCCACAGGAAGCTGGAGGGTCTCAGCCACTTTTTTGTAAAACATATAGTGAGAAGGGAACTCAGAAAGCCTAGGAAGAGAAATACCTGAAGGCCTGTCTGGGGAGATGTCCGGGTCAATAGGCACATCCAGACTTTCATAATCACCATAATCATCCTCATACTCTCCTTCCTCCTCATAAAATTCTTCCAAAGTGTAATCCGGAACCAAGGGAACCGACCGAACCGAACCCCTGCCAGATGGTGCCGGTTCGGTCGGAACTGAAGTAAGCTATAGCCAAGGCAATAAGGATAGTGCAATCTCATCGGTGGTCGGAATATGAATTTCTGGGTCCAAACCGGATGATTTATCTTTTCTTTTCCTTTTCACCAGAACAGACTCCTCAGAATTGGCTCTCCTTTTGCCCAAAGTAGTATCACCCTGGTCAGAGGGCACTTCTTCTGGTTCGGTCGGATCCGAATCGGGCTGGCCATCTGGGTCAGCGGACTTCTCGGCCTCCCTTTCCCTCAGTCTACCTAATCTCTTTTCCAGGGTAGATCTGGGAAAATTCTTACAAATTTGGCAGTCTGAATCGAGGTGGCCAAACCCCAGACAATAAACACAGGTGGTGTGGGGATCAGCCTTGGCAAAGACTTCCCCACACACACACTGCAGTGTCGAAACCCAGTGGGCCCGTTTTTTTTCCCTTGGGTTTCTCAGACATGGCCAATCCTATCCAAAATGTACCCTTTTTTCGGAAATCTGCCAGGCAAGACTCCCCTATCTGTTCCTGACCGTGTCACGGGGTGTGGAAAAAACTAATAAAATCTTTTTTTTTTTTTTTTTTTTATATAGAACCGATACGGACCAGGTTACCCACACTAAATAAATCACAAACTTTTTTTTACCTCAAACTGATCGGTTCAGCCGAACCGATCCACAATTTCCACACAGAAAACCTATCTAGTACTCACGGTAACACAGACAGAGACTTGAACCAACTGAGCGGTAACAGCAATTCGGTAGAAACCGACCGAAAAAACGACACTTCAACCGACTTTTTGAACCGAGCAAAGGAGAAATCTCCAGAGCGACTGTTCAGTGAGGCAGAGTAAAGAATCTGATGGTTGCAGTTTAAACAACAGCAGACAGGGGCTTCAACCGAGCTCATGGTGAACATTCTATGCTGGCCATGGAAGAAAAAATTACTCACCTTAGTAATGTTGTTTCTTCTAATGGAGTCTTGCTATATTATTACAGTAGCAGTTTGATCCAGCTCTAGAACTGCTCCGGAGGTGAAATGGTTAAAACCATTCCAAAATAGAATTTTGGCCACGAGCTCTAAGAAGCAGCTCTATCTGTGTTATTTCAAACCTGAACTGTCAGATCTTTACGAGCCAAAACTCACTAAGGTCTGTGTGGAAGCTGTAACTCACACTAGCCAAATGGCTACCTAAATAATAACAACCATTGCTGGTCTCAACACCCAAGACTCAAGTCAGGGGACCAGAAATACTAACACAATTCTAATAATATGAGAATAAAACATAAGTATAACAGAACACACACACACACAAAAGCCCCAAAAGGGGACAAAAATGCTAACAGGGCATAAAAGGTGCCCACACCAAGTTGCCCGCACCCCACCCAAGTAGAGGTTCTGAGAGGGGCAGGTTGGGGGGAGGTCATAATATAGCAAGACTCCATTAGAAGAAACAACATTACTAAGGTGAGTAATTTTTTCTTCAAACAACATGAAGTCTTGCTATATTATGACAGTAGCAGAATACACAGCAGTACCTCCATGGAGGGGGGTAGAACCTACTTAGGGAATAGGCTCTTTAGAACAACTGTGCCAAACTGAGCATCTCTCCTGGCCTGGACATCCAGGGAGTAATGCTTGGTAAAAGTGTGTACCGTTTTCCAAGTAGCAGCCTGGCAAATCTCTAATATAGGGATGTCTCTGGCAGCAGCAAGAGACGCAGCTGTACCCCTGGTAGAATGAGCCCTCAAACAAGGGGGGGGAACTCTGCCCAGTTTCTGATAGCAAAATTGGATACAAGAGACAATCCACCTGGCAATTGATCTCTTAGTGGCAGGTTTACCTTTCCCAACTTCACCATAGGTAAGGAAAAGTTGGAGGGATTCGAACCGGTGACCTTTGGTACGCTCTATATAGTAACTAAGAGCTCTCTAACATCCAGGCTGTGCAACCTCCTCTCACCAGACGAGGAGTGATCAGTGAAAATACTGAAGGAGATAGATTAAGATGGAAATCTGAAACCACCTTAGGCAAAACTTCCTATTAGTCCTAAGGACTACCTTATCCCTGTGGAAAGAAATAAAGTCAGTTTCCACTGACAAGGCTTGCAACTCACTTATCGCCTGGCAGAAGTGATAGCCACTAGAAAAACAGTTTTCAAGTTAGGTACTTAAGCTCTGCAGAAGACAGAGGTTCAAAAGGGGTTGCATTAACTGGGCAATGCAAACATTTAGGTCCCAAGCAGGGCCGGTTCAAAGGGTGGATTAGTATGGAGTAATCCCTTAAAAAACTTGGAAAATACAGGATGAGAGGAAAGAGGGATGACTTTCCTGCTGACACAAAAGCAGATACAGCTGCCAAATGAACTCTCAGGGTAGCTGGTCTGAGACCCAAGGAATTAAGATGTACCATGTAATCTAACACAGTGGGCAAATCAGCAGATTCTGGGAAATATTTTCCCTTACACCAATAGGAAAACCTTTTCCATTTAGAACTATAAGTAGCCCTAGTGGAAGGCTTTCTAGAAGCCTTTAGGATCTCAAGAACACCCTGGGAGAGGTGTAAATCAGCAAACTCTAACTCCTCAAGAGCCAGGCCTTGAGGTTGAGGGAATTGAGGTCCGGATACCAAACCCTTCCCTGGGCACAAGTCAACAGGTTGTGATTCCTGGGGAGGCAAAGGGGAAGATGGATTGTCAGTGACAGATGAAGTGGGTACCAGGGCTGCCTGGCCCAATCTGGGGCAATCAGAATCACCCTGCAAGGCTGAGATCTGATTTTGACTAATACTTTGAATAGGAGAGGGAAAGCATAGAGAAACTTTCCCTCCCAATCCAGAAGAAGGGCATCCAGGGGAACTGAGCCCAGCACTGGAGGCCTGCAACAGAACAGAGGAAGCTTGTGATTGTCTGGGGCTGCAAAAGATCTATCTGAGGGTGCCCCATCTGGCAAAGACTATCCCCAGCACTTGAGGATCCAGGACCATTCGGCGGATGGCCCTGGGAAATCCTGCTGAGAGCATCCGCTAGACATTGTCCTTCCCTGGAAGATGAACTGCTATGAGGAAGTGTTCAGGAATAGGCCAGAGACCACAACTTCATTGCCTTGGTGCACAAGGCCGAAGACCCGAGTGCCCCGTTTGTTGATGTACCACATTGTTGTGGTGTTGTCTGTTCTGACTTGTATCACCTTGTCGTGGACAGATGCAGAAAATGCTTGAAGAGCTAAAAGACAGCTCTGAGTTCCAGCAAATTGATGTGGAGCAGAGATTCCTGGGGACCACACTCCCTGAGTGGAAAGGTTGCCCATGTGGCTCCCCAACCCAGAAGGGAAGCATCTGTAGTGAGAGTCAAGTCGTGGTAGGGGAAATGAAGGGACCCCAATCTTAATTGCTCTGATCCTGCCACCACTGGAGGCT
This sequence comes from Neoceratodus forsteri, assembly GCA_016271365.2. Classification (NCBI taxonomy): domain Eukaryota; kingdom Metazoa; phylum Chordata; order Ceratodontiformes; family Ceratodontidae; genus Neoceratodus; species Neoceratodus forsteri. Next base: position 360,948,588 of record JADMNL010000023.1, on the reverse strand, counting down.
AGGATCAAGGTTGAAGTCACTGGGACCAACTTGGAAGGGGTCTCTTCTCTGAAACCAATAGGCTCTCAAGTGAAACTGAATGTCTCTCATCTGAAATCTTGCTCCCTGCACAACAGCTGTGGATGCAGCCATGTGCCCCAGGGCTGCAGAAACTGTCTTGCTGGTCGAGAGACCTGCAGAGTGAAGGAGGAGGCCAGAGCCACTAAATTCCTTACCCTTTCTAAGGGAAGAAAGGCTCTGGCTAGCTTTGTGTCCAATTCTGCCCCTATAAAGGTGAGTACCTGGACTGGTTCCAGAACAGACTTTGTAGATTGCAGAAAGCCCAGGGAGGTGAGAAGCTGCTGGGTGACCTGCAGGTGAGATTTTACCTGTTCTGGGGACTGACCTACAATGAGCCAGTAGTCTAGATAGGGAAAACAGCAATCCTTTGCCTCCTTAAGTGAGCCACTGCTAGACACTTTGTGAATACCCTTGGGGCAGAGGTAAGGCCGAAGGGCATTGCTCTGAACTGGTAATGACCTGAGGGCAGTTCGAATCTGAGGTACTTTCGATGGGAGCTTCTGATTAGGACATGGAAATAGGCATCCTTGAGGTCCAGGGAGGCTAGCCAGTCCCTGGCCTTAGGGAGGGTAAAATCATTGCCAGAGTTACCATTTTGAACTTTGGTTTCAAAAGATGCTTGTTCAGATATCTGAGATCTAATATGGGCTGCCATTCTCCTGTCTTTTTGGGTAAGGAAGTGTCTGAATACAGACCCCTGCCCTGGTGCAGGGAGGAACCCTTCTACTGCTCTGAGAGCTAACAGGATGAGACCTCTGCTTCCAGAGCAAGGGTCTCTGAAGCACTTGCAGGTAGAAAAGTCTGCTTCTCAACTTAGGAAACTTTTTGAAGCTGAGAACCAGACCTGAGCTTACTACTTCCAGAACCCACTTGTCTGAGGTTAAAGAAGCCCAATTCTGACTGAAGTAAGCCAGCCTGCCCCTACCGGTACAGGAGATCGGCCCTGGGCACCCCATCAGGGTGCCTGCTTAGCAGGAGCTTTAGGCTGGGGAGTGGGAGCAGGTCTGCCCACCCCTCACCTGCCTCTGCCTCTGAAGAAGCCCCTCTGAGCATAGGCAGAGGAGGCCTGAGTCTGATAAAAAGGCCTGTGAAAAGGCCTACCCCTACCCCTGGGGGTATGCCTTTGAGGAGTGGCTTGCCGCTCCTTAGCCTGGGCACTCTTGTAAGTAGTCCTACATTCATCCATCTTTTTCATGTAGTTCTCTGTCTGCTCCCCAAACAGAGAATTTCCTACCACAGGAAAATCCATAGCCTTAGTCTGGGTATCCTGTGACAGACTAGTACACCTGAGCCAGGCCAACCTACGAAAAGCTACAGATGTGGCCATGACCCTAGAGGAAACATCATTAACATCCACAGCAGCATGAAACTGAACCTTAGAAGCCTCAATGCCATCAGCAGCCACCTGTTCTAGTTCACTAGCCAGCTGGCCACGGGCTTGCTTACACTGCATAACAGTATCCCATCTAGATTTCTGATACCTAGCTACATAAGACATATAATTTGCTTGCCTGAGTCCCAGAGAGGCTGCCATATACTGTTTTTTGCCATGGCATCAATCTTCCTGGAATCCTTGTCAGGAGGATGTGAAGCCAGGGAATATTAACTTTATCACAGGCTGCAGCCTGAACTACTCCAACATGACTGCATTGCTGAGAAAGGAATTCTGTATCAGGACCTGACAATGTGTACCTTCTGTCCATCTTTTATCTACAGGAGGCACAGAATTAGGAGCTTTAAAATTTTTATTATTTGCTTCCTAAAAGACTTATGTAAAGGAATAGACAATCTCCTAGACTCTGGAATATCCATCATTTCTACAAAATCAGGCTCCTCTTGCTCATCCACAGCTTCCTCTAAGGGAAGTTGAAGGGTTTCAGCAACTTTTTTGTAAAACATAAAATGAGATGGGGACTCAGACAGCATAGGGGGAGATTCTAAAGGTCTGTCTGGAGAGATGTCCGGTTCAATGGGCACACCCAGACCTTCCCAGCCACATTCATACTGTTCATAATCATCCTCCCCCTCCTCTGGTTCATAAAATTCCTCAATATCATATTCCTGAACCACTGGGACCAGACAAACCGACCTTTTGCCAGATAGTGGCGGTTCGGACGGACCCTGAGACAGTGACTGGACAATTTGTATGGCTTTTGCTATCTCTGCAGCAGTTGGAGAAGGGGTTTTGGACTCCAGACCTGCTGATTTTCTTGTTTTCTTTACTGGAAGTGGTTCCTCAGAACCAGCTTTTCTTTTGGCCGAGGAAGTCTCGCCCTGGTCAGAGGGCACTCCCTCCGGTTCGGTTGGCACCGAACCGGGCTGGCCATCCGGGTCAGCGGACTTTTTGGCCTCTCGTTCCCTGAGCCTGCCCAATCTTTTTTCCAGGGTGGCTGCAGGGAAATTCTTGCATATCTGGCAGTCTGACTGGAGGTGGTCAAACCCCAGACAATAAACACATGTGGTGTGTGGGTCAGCCTTGGCAAAGACTTCCCCACAAACATCACAGTGTTGAAACCAGTGGGCCAGTTTTCTTTTGGGTTTCTCAGACATAATGCCAGCCTAACCAGAAAACTTGCCCTTTTAACGGCAGTGCCAGGCAAGACACCCTTATCGGTTCCTAACCGTGTCACGGGTATTGGAAAAAAACGTAATAAATCCGTTTTTTTTAGAACCGATAAGAACCGGGAACCGCACTCTAAAATGTTAATTTTTAGTTTTAAATGAGTTTTAAACCCAGCTGATCGGTTCAAAACCGAACCGATAACTTACAAGTTCCACACAGACAAAAACCTTTAATTTACTTACGGTTACCACAGATAGAGCTTGAACCGAACGGTTTTGCGGTTAAAATAAAACTATTCTCGGTTGAATCCAACCGAGAAAACACTTTTTAAACCGAGAAATGAACCGAGCAGTAGGCGAAATCTCCGGAGCGACTGTTCACTGAGGCGGAGTAAAGAATCTGACAGTTCAGGTTTGAAATAACACAGATAGAGCTGCTTCTTAGAGCTCGTGGCCAAAATTCTATTTTGGAATGGTTTTAACCATTTCACCTCCGGAGCAGTTCTAGAGCTGGATCAAACTGCTACTGTCATAATATAGCAATACTTCATGTTGTTTGAAAGTTTAACTCTTTGTTCTCCGGGGCAGTTGAAAGGCAGGACTTAACTGCATATGTCAGAATACAGAAAGACTTCATGGTGTTTGAAGAATCCGTGTGATCCTATCTAGATTCTCTGTTACGTATTTTTTTTTTTTTTTTTATCATGAGTAACTCTTAGATGCAGTTTTTATTTTCATATGCGGTGAATCTGGTATACAAGAACTTGTTATACGCTGAAGTGAACTACATAGATGATGATGGGTGAGCACATCTGCTATATAAAAATGACAGGAAACAGAAGTCATCTTGCCACACATAAGCAGACAGCTCACTCGGGACTGAATTGTGAAGCTTGATGTAGTATTAACTTATACAGACAGTATCATAGTGAAATACAAATGCTGAACACCAGGAATGACGACCTGACTGAGTGGCTATGATTAAGGGCTCTTCAACAGTCAAGAGTGAGTCAGGCCGACCTTGCTGCTTTAGATACTGGCGACTGAAGCGAATTCTATTGAATAGGTATTTTAAATACATACTGTAATAAAAGCAATTACTTTGAACAAACCCATGATAAAATATACACAATCTGGCACAGACAGCTAGCGGTCAGTGTGCACCAAGCAGGAGTCAGTCACTGAAGAAGTGGCTATGTTTGGAAAGCAGTACTGCACAACAGCTAGCAGAAAAAAAAAGTATGACAAGTTTTTTTTTTTTTTTTAAACTCAGCTTTATTTTCATTAAGCATGAACATCATACAATGTAAAAAACAGAAATCATCTTGTACACCTCCAGATAGTTGTGACAGTTGATTTGCATTATTGTTTTGTTCCAGTGCTAATACACTGATGTATCTATTCTGACTATATGTATGTTTCTAGCTCCCATACTGGCCTAATGGCCCCCATGTTTACATAATTGTCATAATGCTGTTCACTAAAAAGAACTTAAACAAGAACTGGGAGGTGCTGCTTCTTTATTTCATGTTATACTGTTGCAATCCCCCATCCCACCAACTTCTTGCTGTTTCTCATTATTTTACCTTTGAGATGTCTTTTATAATAGTTTAATCCTCCACTTCCCCCTCAGCGGCCAGGGCTCTGTTAGAGTAGTTGGACCAGGGTAGACTGTCCTCCTGGAACTTTTCTTTTGTGAGTCTGAGGGTCACTGTGAGGCTTTCCACGTGATACATCAGTGGTTGTCAACCTTTTTTTGGTCTGGGGACCCCTTGGCCACCTATCAGCCATGTTGGGGATCCCCTATCAAAAAGTCCATAGATATTGTAGCACGTTTGGTGTTTGTACAACATTTATACTGCCCCTCCATAAAACAAAAACAAACAAGTTGTTACTTGTACTAAAGCAGGCACAAATATTACACTGCTTTCATGTGCTTTCAACTGACCAAGCAATTAAAAAATAAAACCACCAAACAGTAGTTACTTACTTGTCCTAAGTAGGCTTGAATATTGCAGAGTGACTGACTGAGCAATAAAACAAAATCACTTAACAGTAAATTGTTGCTGGTCCTAAACAGCACGAATTGCACAGTGAAATATATATGTTGATTCTCTCCATGCTTCCATGTGACGGGGGAGGGGGGGCATACAACACAAACCGGTACAACTATGGATAGTACTGCTGCTGATTTATTTCCTACCAAGTTGCTGTTTATATGTAACTTAAATAGAGATACTCCTGCTTACTCAGGCAATCCGCTATTAAGTATCTCTGTGATGTCCATGACAGAACAGAAGCGAGCGGGAGCGAGACAGCATAACAGGAGGTAGCTTTTATTTTTTTTTTTATGTGAGCTATGTGCGAGAAGAGAGGACTTGATTAAATGAAAAGAGGAGAGGAGCAACCGACCAATTGCTACAAACTCGGGCACAAAACAGACCACCACACAACTAATAACAGGTAAGTGATTTCATTCTGTGGACACATGTAAAAACAATCAGGAGAGTAATCTGGGGATTAATGAGCTATTACAGGACTTGCGCTACTCATGCTTTGTTAAAAATAACTCGAGGGTCACCAACTGTAAACTGGAAGACAATACAGTAATTTGGGGATTAGTTTGCTAGTAACAAGACATTACTCATCCTACTCATGCTTTGTCCTGTCATTAAAGTAAATTAACACCAAGGCACAATGCAAACGAGGGTGTTCTAGCTGGGCGATGTTAACTCACGGTTGCACTGATCTTGAAAATAAAAAGTGTACCGCGATTTCAATAACTCATCCTGTTTCACAGACCCCCGGTTGAAAGCCACTGTTATATATGGAACTAACTGTCCATTCTGCCACCATTGAGATATATATCCAGTTAGCCATCTGGCCAGGATTGCTTTCAGGGCACCACTATACAATTAAAGATGTGAACTTTCTGCCATGTGGTAATTCCCCATATTGGAGACCAAGTCTTCCGATGTGTCTGGGATTTCCACTCCCCATATCAGTGCTAATTCTTGCTTCACCTCCACCCAAAAACGTTCCAGTGCTGGACATTCCCAGAACATGTGGTAATGGATGGGAGCCCTGACCCCTGCAACTTCTCCAACAGTTGTCTCCCCCTATGGTCCCAAAAAGTGTTTCATTATCATGGATACATGGAAGAACCATACAAGATTTTTCATTTAAATTCTCTCCATGATTGAGACCAGGAGATCTTCCATCCGTTGCCAGTGCTCCTCTGAAATGTCTTTCCCCATTTCTTCCTGCCACTGGTTTTTAATATGTAACAGATTATGCTCTCTTTCATGTTACAAAAGCCTATACCCCTGAAAGATATACCTCTGCCTATCCTTGAGCACTACTACCCAATATATAAAGTATTGCCACTGTGTTCTCTCTCTCTCTACCAAGGAGTCGTGTTGTTCCCCTTTAAAATGTAGCTTCTGACTTGGAGAAATTTGTAGAATTCACTTCTACTTAGGTTAAATTTCTCTTGTAATGGCAAGAAGGATGTGCAGTGACCTCCTTCCAGGAACTGTTCAAATATTGTGAGGGTTTTTCCACCCCATGTTTGACATCCTGCATCTTGCCTTGCTGGTGTGAACTCCAGATTCCTTGTGATGTCAGTGGACCTATAAAATCTGGAGTGTTGCACACAAGATAACAGTATAAAACATACACCATTTTGATAAATTGCCAAAAAAAAAAAAATGCTTATTTTTATGAACCTGCAGTTCTTTCTTTGCTACAGTTTTTCTGAATTTAAAGTCAGTGTGCTCCATCAAAATTCACAGTTTCTGCAATGTAAGTTAGTTAATTGTCATTGGACATTATTTTGGACAGAAAATTTATCACACTTTTGGGGCACTATTTATTTTAGTTTTTTTTTGACCACATAGGTGCACTAGAGAAAAGCATAGCCTATTTTCAGCATGCCCTAGAAAAGTTACAGATAAATGAACATTATAGTTTCAGACGATAAATGAACAGCATTACAAGGACACAATAAATATAATATCAATGTGGGTGAGCAAAATACAGGTGTAACATGAAACAATGAGCAGCACTGTACTCTGATGGAGCCCAGAATGCCTTTATCATCTGAAAGTGCTCTTGATGCATTCTCCAAACTGAAAGCACTTAACAGCTGGACTATGATACAGTTAAAGATGTTGTACTAAAATATGCACCAACTACTGGTGTGTATGCACTCAAAAGGCATAGATTAAAGAAAAGTAATGAAAGTTTTATGGGAATGTACTGTAGATACAGTTTTCCAATATGCTCAGGAGGGTCACACACATCCATTGCTGAGCAAATTCTGGAGGTTGTGTTTATGGAACAGTTCCTCTAGTGCTGTCCAGAAGATCTAAGCATGTGGTTGGCTGATGGAGCCCCCGGTTTGGCCAGACATGCAGCTGCAACTGCTGACACGTACATGGCAAATAGGCTGCAACTATAAGAATATGGCATCAGGACAGCTGGGTTTAAAGGGACAGGCAAGCCAGCAGGGCAGACTAAAGGGTACTCAGCTGGTCCTGAACCCAGGGTGGAATACACCCAGTTCTCCGAACTGGGAACGGAATGCAGAATGGAAAAGCCATGTGTGCCAGCAAGTGTGGCATACTCCTATACCTCCCCAGCATGAAATGCACAGGGACCAGGGGAGTGGGAGGGAACCCTACTGCCTCAGGCTCTTATTTTAATTAGGTCGGAGGGGGCAACAGACCCAAACTCAGCTGGGTATTTGCTTCCTGCTAAAATGAATAGGACGCTTACGCAAGTTTGGGGAAATGATGTAGCTAATCTCTCCATAGTACATCAGGATTTACGTAATGCTGAACAAGTTCTGCCCAATCAATTTGTTATAGTACAATGTGAGCAGAACCTGCAGTGTCAGTTCCACTGCTTGAGTCTTCCTGAGTTGGGGGGGCTACTGAAGACCTCACTGTGGATATGCTTTTGGGGAAATCTTAAATGCAGATGTGAAACTGTGTGTTCAGTTACTTGAAACCAGACTGTCAGATGGAAGGCTGATAGGGTGAACAGCCTGGAGAAAGGGACTACTGAAAGTGAGTCCATTTGCTCTTTAATGGCACCCTAAAATCATGCTCAGAGCAACATGGGAGGAGTTGGGACAAGTACTTGCCCCATCCCCTATAGGGAAGTCCTAGAGGAGTACATGGGGATCCTCACCCTCCAAATTCCTGTATGTAGGCCAGGTGAAAGGACCCCTAGACTTACTATGGGATGAATGGGACGGCAAGTCTGCCACTCCAGGGAAATCCTTAGTAAGAACAATTTAAATGTTTATATGGCAGATCAAGAAAATACAGGTTACTCACCTGTAACAGGAGTTCTAGGAGTGATATATGTTGTTCATCCACACTTTGTGGCAGGTTCCTTGCCGGAAGGTCTTCAAGCTGGCTCCTCCCATGCACCCGGGTGGTAAAACCCTTGGCTCCACCCCATGATGCCAGATGTAGCCCGCTGGAAGCCAGGTTGCGCGCTGAAGCTGGGGAGGTCAGGTGGGTCGTGTGGATGAACAACATATACCACTCCTAGAACTCCTGTTACAGGTGAGTAACCTGTATTTCTAGGGATGTGGATATGTTGTTCAATCCACACTTTGTGGCAGACTCCTAGCAGTTCTCTGGGAGGAGGGAGGCAAGGTACGCACCCCCTACATAGGGAATAAGGACTGGAGAACCGAGGTCCCAAAACCAGCATCCTGGCGTGACTTGGTCAATGTGGTAATGGGAAATGAAGGTGTGTGCTGACTTCCAGGTAGCAGCCCTGCAGATTTCCTGGATAGGGACGTCCCCAGAAGCAGCCACTGAAGCAGTGGTATGGCAGGTAGAATGAACTCTTATCCCTTTGGGAGGCTCAACGCCCACCAGCCTATAGCAGAGATCTATGCAGGAGGTGACCCACATGCCTATCGTCCGCTTGGCTGCAGATCTGCCAGGTGCGGCTTTAGCGTAGGTGACAAACAGCTGGCAAACCTCTCCCCGAACTTCAGCCGTCTGCTCCTTATACTAAGAGAGTGCTCTTCTAGGGTCCAACGTATGGAGCCTATATTTGGCCTTTGAGGTGCGATTGGGGTAGAACATTGGTAGAGTCAACACCTGGTTAAGGTGAAACTCCCGACACCACCTTCAGAAGGAATTTCGGTTGGGGGCGAAGGACAACCTTGTCCCTATGGAAGGCCAGATAAGGAGACTCAATGGAAAGCATCTGGAGCTCTTCCATCCTTCTGGCTGACGTGACAACCACCAAGAAGGAGGTTTTCCATGACAGGTGAAAGATATCACATCTGTGCATTGGTTCGAATGGCTTGCCCATGAGCTTAGCCAATACCAGCAGTAGATCCCACGGAGGTGGAGATTCTCGCACCGGAGGGGATATGTGATCAAGGCCTTTGAAAAAGCGCCCAACCACCTTCTCCTGCGCCACCGACTGCTTGCCGGCCCGCGGCCAGTAAGCAGAGATGGCTGCCAGGTGCACCTTAAGGGTCGTCTACCGAAGCCCTAGCTGAGAAAGAGACCACAGGTAGTCCAGAATGCTAGTCAAGGAACAGGAAGAAGGGTCCAACCCCTTGTCCTGACACCAAATGGAGAATCTCTTCCATTTGAAGGCATAGCATTTTCTGGTAGACTCCTTATGGGACACCTCAACGACGTTGAGGACCTCGTCAGAAAGACCCAAGGCCTGGAACTCTAGCCACTCAGGAACCAGGCCATCAGGTGCAGGGATTAAAGGTCCGGATGGAGAACTTTCCCTTTGTTGACTGAGGGCAGGTCTGGGTGGGCTGGAAGCCACCTCAGGAGCCTGGAGCTGAGGCTGAGGAGATCTGGGTACCAGAACTGGTGGGGCCAATCTAGGGCTATCAGAATCACCTACGCCTTGTCTCTCTTCTCCTTGAGGAGCACCTTGTGGATCAAGGGAAACGGAGGGAAGGCACAGAAGAGGCCCCGGGTCCACCGCCTCAAGAAGGCACCTCCTGCAGAGAGCCCTGCTGGGGGGGGGGCGGGCGTGAAACAGCCTCAGCTTCGCATTCTCCCTGGAGGTGAACAGGTCCACCTGAAGGTAGCCCCAATGAGACAACAGGTCTTGTACTACCTCTGGCAGGAGAGACCACTCGTGAGATGCAGTGCCTATTCGGCTGAGGGCATCTGCCAGACTGTTGGAGGCTCCTACACATAGATGGCTAGGAGATACACCTCCAGGCTGATCACGAGAGACCAGATGCAGAGAGCCTCCTTGCACAGAGGCAAGGAGTGTGTCCCGTCTGGACGGCTGAAGAAGTACATGGTCGTGGTGTTGTCCATCTGGACCTGAACCACCTGATCCCGTACAAATGGAGCGAAGGTGGTGAGGGCTTGTCGAACTGCTCGAAGCTCCAGCAGGTTGATATGGCATCGAGACTGCTGAGGGGACCAGAGGCCATGGGCTCTGAGCTCCCCCAGATGGGCACCCCAACCCATCAGAGAGGCATCAGTCATTAGAGTGACCGTCTGCTCGGGGCAGACAAATGGGATACCCTCCTGTAAATGAGCTGGGACAAGCCACCACTGGAGGCCATCCCACATCTCCTGGGTTACTGTCACCTGGTGGTCAAGAGGACCACTGACTGGCCAGCCCCCATTGCAGGGGATGCATATGCCAGCGGGCCCAATGGACCATGCTGGTTCAAGCCACCATGAGGCCCATGAGGCGCAGGAAGTCCCGGGCAGGGCACAATTGCCCAACCAGAAATGATTGGGCAAAGAAGAAAAGGACCTCGGCCCTGTCCACTGGGAGTCGAGCTCTTCCCCGATGAACTGAATAATTTACGATGGCACGAGTTCCGATTTGGCCTCGTTGATGAGGAGGCCAAACTGAGAGTAGACCTGGAGGGCCAAATCCCTAGACTGCTCCACCTCCAACCTGGAGGGGGCTGTAATCAGTCAGTCATCCAGGTAAGGGTACACCCGGACCCCTTCGTGCCGCAGGAAGGCTGTCACCACTGCCATGCATCTGGTGAAGACTCAGAGCTGGAGAGAGGCCGAAGGTCATGGTCCAGAACTCGTAGAGAGATCCCTCTGCTCTGAAGTGGAGGAATCGCTGATGAGACGGACAGATTGGGATGTGAAAGAACGCATCCTGAAGGTCCAGAGAAGAGAACCACCACACGCCTGGTTCCAAGGATGGAATGATCTGAGCCAGAGTGACCATCCTGAAGTTGCGAGGCCTTAGAAACCTGTTTAGGTTGTGAAGGTCGAGAATGGGGCGCCAGCCCCCCCATCTGTTTTGGGACCAGGAAGTATCTGGACACAAACCATGGGTCTGGAGGAGGGTCCGCCACCTCTCTGATCACCTCCTTCTGGAGGAGCAAGGCAATGTCAGCTCGATGAGCTGACAGAAAGGCTGCAGAACCCGTAGGCCCCCCCGTGAGGTGATGGCTCGATAGGGAGGGAACTGCTCGAATTCCAGAGGCAGTCCCCTGTCAACAACTTCTAACACCCTGCTGGCCTGTGGCGATAGCAGACCAGGCAGAAGAGAAGTGGTGGAGATGTCCCCCATGGGGGGGAACCCGGGGAGAAGTGACGAGGTTGGGGGTGACACCTGTCAACCAGTCACTGGGCAGGCTTGGAGGAAGGGCCCGTTGAGGGACCTCCTGGACTCTTGCCTCCAGGCTTCCTACCAGAGGAAGTGGCAGACTTGGCCTTAGGGTGCCAAGTGTGAGCCTGCTGGCCCTGATGCTGGTGTTGCTGGGCCAGACGTGCCACAGAAGTGGAAGGGCGAAAGGGCTTACGCTGCTGCGGGTGGCCTTTGTCCTTTTGGGCAGACATGACAGAGTCCAAGATGGCACTGGACTTCTCGATCCTCTGCAGGTGGCCTTCCACTCTGGGATCGAACAAGTCGGTGCCCAGGAAGAGAATGTCTGCCAGCTTGTGCTGGGTGTCCGCTGTGAAGGTGGAGATCTGCAGCCAAGCTCTGCAGCGCATGGCCACTGCGACTGCTACTGACTGGGCAGAAGAGTCACAAATGTCCAAAGAAGTTTGGAACTGTTTAGCCACCGCCCTTCCCTGATCTCACACCTGCTTGACCGTCATCTGAAGGTCAGCCAGGAGATGAGGAATCACCTCATCCAGGGAGCCCATATGGGTGTGTGAGAAATGTGCCATCAGGACAGCCGAGCTAGCCCGACGAAGGCCTAGGGAGGATGCAGCGTAAACCTTCCACCCTGAGTTATCCAAGTTTTTGGATTCCTTATTGGGCGGTTTGTCCACATCCCGAACGTTCCCGGAACGCCGTAAAATGCTATCGGTCACTAACCCCTCCGCAGAGGGGTGCTCAGAGAAACCAGAGAGTGAACCTGTGGAGACTGCATACTTTTGAGCCATCCTAGCCAAAGGCACAGGACAAGATGCTGGCCACTACCACAGCTCCAGGGCCGGGCCAACAATGGCTTCGGCCACCGGAAAGGCCTCTGTAGGGGAATCCCCCCCCGGTCCAGTATCTCCGTAAGAGGATTCTTGGCCTGTTTTTGAACGGGTTCGAGCTGCATCCCAGTAGACTCTGAGATGAGCCGAAGCATACCCAAAAACGAGAATGGGCTCTCGTCCACTGACTGGCCCCCTGCAGACTCCAGGTCAAGCGGACTGGAGAACAGGGAGGAGTCGTCATCGGACTCAGAGGAGTCTGCAAACAGCTGCCATGTGCCTGAGCCACCCTCCACCTGCAGAGGTCGATCAGGAGTAAGAGTGACCGACAACATATGGGGCAAGCCCTGACCCAACAGAGAATCCTTGGTCGGGGCCCCAGTCTTCAGTTGTGGAGACAGAGGCTCCACCACAATGGGTGGAGCAGACGGTTTCGGCCGAACAACCGGTGCCGCAGCGGGTCCTCAACTACCACGAGAGGCTGTTTCAGCCATTCCGGTGACAGCCACTGAATGGCTGGAGAAGGCGATGGAGTCGGCTTGTTACTGGTCAGTAAGAAAAAATTACTCACCTTAGTAATGTTGTTTTTTCTAATGGAGTCTTGCTATATTATGACATATGCAGTTTGTCCCAGCCTTAGAACTGCTCCGGAGGTGAAAAAGTTAACTTTCCATGACAGGCATGGAATCTTGAGCGTGAGCTCTGTTGAAAACTCTGTCTGTTGTTCTTCAAACTCAAACTGTCAGATCTTTACGAGCAAAACTCACTAAGATTCTGTGTGGAAGCTGTAAACCTACACTAGCCAACTGGCTACTAAAATATTAACACATTTTTTGGTCCCAAAACAAAGACTCAAGTCAGGGGATCCAAAAAATTAAATACAACACCCAAACACCCCAAAAAGAGGGGTGAAAAACACAAGGTGGGCATCTATTAAGTGCAAACACTGCACTGCCCACCCACATCCCAAGAGCAGAGGTTCTGAAAGGGCAGGCGGGGGAGGTCATAATATAGCAAGAATCCATTAGAAGAAACATTACTAAAGTGAGTAATTTTTTCTTCAAACAACATGAAGTCTTGCTATATTATGACATATGCAGACTACACAGCAGTACCTCCATGGAGGAGGGACGGAACCTACTTAGGAAATAGGCTCTGAAGCACAGCTGTGCCAAACCGAGCATCACTCCTAGCCTGGATGTCCAGAGAGTAATGCTTGGTAAAAGTGTGAACTGTTTTCCAGGTAGCTGCTTGACACATCTCTAAGATAGGGATGTCCCTGGCTGCAGCTAGGGACGCAGCTGTACCTCTGGTAGAGTGAGCCCTCAGGCCTGAAGGGGGAACCTTACCCAGTTTTTGATAACAGAATTGGATACAAGAGACAATCCACCTGGCAATGGATCTTTTAGTGGCAGGTTTCCCTTTACTAACCTCACCATAAGTGAGGAACAGTTGGAGGGAGTCAAACCTGTGACCCTTAGTACGCTCTATGTAGTAACTAAGGGCTCTCTACCTGTGCAGCCTCCTCTCGCCAGAGGAGGAATGGTCAGTGAAGTACACTGGAAGAGATATAGATTGATTAAGGTGGAAATCTGAAACCACCTTAGGCAAGAACTTCCTGTTAGTCCTGAGGACCACCTTATCTCTGAAAGGAGATAAAAATCAGGCTCCACTGACAAAGCTTGTAATTCACTTATGCGTCTGGTAGAAGTGATGGCTTCTAGAAACACAGTTTTCCAAGTCAAGTACTTAAGCTCTGCTGAAGACAAAGGCTCAAAGGGGGGTTGCATAAGCTGAGCAATGCAAACATTAAGATCCCAGGCAGGAGCAGGGTCCCTGAATGGAGGGTTGGTGTGAAGCAATCCCTTGAAAACTTGGAGAAAACAGGGTGAGCAGATAGAGAAGAGGGCTTTCCTGCTGAAATAAAAGCAGAGACAGCTGCCAAATGCACTTTCAGGGTAGCTGGCCTCAGCCCCAAAGTATTTAGATGGACCATATAATCCAGGACTCTGGGCAAATCAGCAGATTCTGGGGAAATATGCTTTCCAGAGCACCATATGGAAAACCTTTTCCATTTGGAATTATAAGTAGCCCTGGTGGAAGGCTTCCTAGAAGCCTTCAAGATATCGAGTACACCTTGAGAAAGGTGTAGTCAGCAAACTCTAACTCTTCAAGAGCCAGGCCTTGAGGTTGAGGGATTTGAGATTCGGATACCAAACTCTCCCCTGGGCACAGGTTAACAGATTGTGATTCCTGGGAAGACACAGGGGAAGGTGGACTGCTAAGGACAGAAGGAGTGGATACCAGGGCTGTCTGGCCCAATCTGGAGCAATCAGAATCATCTTGCAAGGTTGAGATCTGATTTTGACTAGCACCTTGAACAAGAGAGGAAGGGGGAAAGCAAGAGGAACTTTCCTTCCCAGTCGAGAAGGAAGGCATCCAGAGGACTGAGCCCAACACTGGGGGCCTGCAGCAAAAAAGCGGAAGTTGGTGATTGTCTGGGGCTGCAAAAAGATCTATCTGAGGGGTGCCCCATCTGGCAAATACTACCTCCAGTACTAGGGGATCCAGTGACCATTCGTGATGGCCCTGGGAAATCCTGCTGAGAGCATCTCCCAGGACGTTGTCCTTGCCTGGGAGGTGAACTGCCACAGGGGAGGTGTTCAGGGAATAAGCCAGAGACCACAACTTCATTGCCTTGGTGCATAAGGCCAAAGACAGAGTGCCCCCTTGCTTGTTGATGTACCACATTGTAGTGGTGTTGTCTCTTCTGACCTGTACCACTTTGTTCTGAACAGATACAGAAAAAACCTGAAGTGCTAGAAAAACAGCTCTGAGTTCCAACAGATTGATGTGGAGCAGAGATTCCTGAGGGGACCACAATCCCTGGGTGGTGAGGTTGCCCATGTGAGCTCCCCATCCCAAGAGGGACACATCTGTAGTAAGGGTCAAGGAGTGAGATTGAGGGATGAAAGGAACACCCTGTATTTGATTGCTCTGATCCTGCCACCACTGCAGGGCCTGGATCAGGGTTCGAGTTACTGGGATCAATTTGGTTAGAGGATCTCTCCTGTGAGACCAGAAGGCTCTCAAATGTAACTGGATGTCCCTCATCGGAAATCTTGCTCCTTGCACTACAGCTGTGGAGGCAGCCATGTGCCCTAGGAGCTGTAGAAAGTGCCTTGCTGGTCGAGAGACCTGCAGAATGAAGGAGGAGGCCAGAGCCACCAGGGTCTTTGCTCTTTCTAGAGGAAGGAAAGCTCTGGCCTGCTTTGAGTCCAGTTCTGCGCCTATGAAGGTGAGTAGCTGAACAGGCTCTAGAACTGACTTTGGAAGATTGAGAAGAAAACCTAGAGATGTAAACAGCTGCTGGATAACCTGAAGGTGTAATTTGACTTGGTCTGGAGACTGACCCACTATGAGCCAGTCGTCCAGGTAAGGAAAGATGGCAATCTTTTGCCTTCTTAAGTGAGCAGCTGCTACTGCCAGGCATTTTGTGAATACCCTTGGGGCAGAGGTGAGGCCGAAGGGCATTGCTCTGAACTGGTAATGTCCTGAGGGCAGTTCGAATCTGAGGTACTTTCGGTGGGAGCTTCTGATGAGAACATGGAAGTAGGCATCCTTGAGGTCCAGGGACGTAACCAGTCCCTGGCCTTAGGGAGAGTAAAATAATTCCCAGAGTCACCATTTTGAATTTTGGTTTTAAAAGGTGCTTGTTTAGGTATCTGAGATCCAGGATGGCCGCCATTCTCCTGTCTTTTGGGGTAAGGAAGTACCTGGAGTACAGTCCTTTGCCCTTGGTGTGGGAGGAACCCTTTCTACAGCTCTGAGAGCCAGGAGGGTTGAGACTTCTGTTTCCAAAGCGAGAGCCTCTGATGGATTTGCAGGTGGAAAGGATCTGGTTCTCAGCTTTGGAAATTTTTTGAAGCTGAGAACCAGTCCCTGGCTTACAACTTCCAGGACCCACTTGTCTGATGTTAAAGACTCCCAGTCCTGGAAGAAGTAAGCCACCCTGCCCCCTACAGGTAATGGAGAATCAGCCCTGGCCATCCCATCAGGGTGCCTGTTTGGCAGGGGCTTTAGGCTGAGGGGTGGGAGCAGGCCTGCTCGTACCCCGGTTGCCTCTCCCTCTGAAGAACCCTCTCTGAGCATAGGCTGAAGAGGAGGCCTGGGCTTGGTAAAAAGGCCTGCCCCTGCCCCTGGAAAGCTGCCTCTGAGGAGTGGCTTGCCTTTCCTTGGCCTGTGCACTCCTATAAGTGGTCCTATACTCATCCATTTTCTTCATGTAATTCTCTGTCTGCTCCCCAGAGAGTTACCCACAACAGGAAAATCCATGGCCTTAGCCTGGGTATCCTGTGACAGGCTAGTACATCTGAGCCAAGCCATTCTGCGAAAAGCCACAGATGTAGCCATGACTCTTGAAGATACATTATTAGAGTCCACTGCAGCATGGAATTGCACCTTGGATGCCTCAATACCATCAGCAGCCACCTGCTCCAGCTCCTTGGCAAGCTGGTCAGGGATCTGTTTCGCTAGAGCCATAACAGTATCCCATCTGGATTTCTGGTATCTTGCAACATAGGCCATATAATTTGCCTGTCTGAGTCCCAAAGATGCTGCCATGTACTGTTTCTTAGCCATGGCATCTATCCTCCTGGAGTCCTTGTCAGGGGGGGTGTGAAGCCAAGGGAATATTTGCCTTATCACAGGCTGCAGCCTGCACTACCCCAACATGGCTGCATTGCAGTGAAAGGAACTCTGTATCAGAGCCTGACAATGTGTACCTCTTGTCCATTTTTTTTTTTTTTTTAATCTACAGGAGGTATAGTGTGAGGAGCTTTTAAAATTTTTATTGTCGGTTTCCTAAAAGATTTATGTAAAGGAATAGACAGTCTCCTAGACTCTGGGATATGCATCATTTCTACAGTCAGGCTCCTCCTGTTCATCCACAGCTTCTTCCAAAGGGAGCTGGAGGGTTTCAGCCACTTTTTTATAAAACATAAAATGAGAAGGGGACTCAGAAAGCCTAGGGGGAAGACACTCCTGAAGGTCCGTCTGGGGAGATGTCCGGTTCAATGGGCACATCCAGACTTTCAAAATCACATTCACTCTCTTCACAATCTTCCTCCTCCTCCTCCGGTTCATAAAAATCCTCTATATCATATTCCTGAACCGGTGGAACCGACCGCTTACCTGATGGTGCCGGTTCGGTCAGAACCGGGGAAAGAGACTGGACAATTTTGATTGCTTTGGCTATCTCTGCGGCGGTTGGAGAAGGAAATTTTGGCTCCACACCTGCTGATTTTCTAGTCCTTTTTGCAGGGACTGACTCCTCAGAGTCAGCTCTCAGTTTGCCCGAGGAAGTCTCGCCCTGGTCAGAGGGCACTCCCTCCGGTTCAGTTGGCACTGAACCGGGCTGGCCATCCGGGTCAGCGGACTTCTTGGCCTCTCGTTCCCTGAGCCTACCAACTCTCTTATCCAGGGTAGCTGCAGGAAAATTCTTGCAAATCTGGCAGTCTGCATTGAGGTGGTCAAACCCCAGACAATAAACACATGTGGTGTGTGGGTCAGCCTTGGCAAAGGCTTCCCCACAGACACTACAGTGCTGAAACCCAGTGGGCCCGGTTTTTCTTTTGGGTTTCTCAGACATAGTGCCAGCCTAACCAAAAACTTGCCCGTTTATGACAATTCACCAAGCAAGACACCCTTATCGGTTCCCAACCGTGTCATGAGTCGTGGAAAAAACCATAATGAAATCCATTTTTTTTAGAACCGATAAGAACCGGGAACCGCACTCTAAATGCAATTTAACAAAGTTTAAACACAACCTGATCGGTTCAAACCAAACCGATATCATTGTTTGCAAGTTCCACACAGAAATAATGTAAAACCTATCTATTACTTACGATACCACAGACAGAGCTTGAACCGACCGGTTGCGGTTAAAATAAAAACAAAATGCGGTTTAAAAACCGAGAGTTACACTTTTTAACCAACAAAATGAACCGAGCAGTAGGAGAAATCTCCGGAGCGACTGTTCAGTGAGGCGGAGTAAAGAATCTGACAGTTTGAGTTTGAAGAACAACAGACAGAGTTTTCAACCGAGCTCGCGCTCAAGATTCCATGCCTGGCATGGAAAGTTAACTCTTTCACCTCCGGAGCAGTTCTAAGGCTGGGACCAAACTGCATATGTCATAATATAGCAAGACTTCATGCTGTTTGAAGAAAAAATTACTCACCTTAGTAATGTTTCTTCTAATGGAGTCTTGCTATATTATGACATATGCAGCGAGTCCCAACCTTCGAACTGCTCCGGAGGTGAAAGAGTTAACTTTCCATGCCAGGCATGGAACTTTGAGCTCAAGCTCGGTTGGAAACTCTGTCTGTTGTTCTTCAAACTCAAACTGTCAGATCTTTATGAGCTAAACTCACTAAGGTCCTGTGTGGAAGCTGTAAACCTACACTAGCCAACTGGCTACTAAATATAAGAACACATTTTTTTGGTCCCAAAACAAAGACTCAAGTCAGGAGACCCAAAAATGAAAACACAACACCCAGTCACCCCAAAAGGAGGGGTGAAAAACAAGGTGGGCATCTACTAGTGCCAACACTGCACTGCCCACCCACATCCCAAAAGCAGAGGTTCTGAGAGGGGCAGGCGGAGGAGGGGAGGTCATAATAGCAAGACTCCATTAGAAGAAACAACATTACTAAGGTGAGTAATTTTTCTTCAAACAACATGAAGTCTTGCTATATTATGAGAATTGCAGACTACACAGCAGTACCTCCATGGAGGAGGGACAGAACCTACTTAGGAAATAGGCTCTGAAGCACAGCTGTGCCAAACCGAGCATCACTCCTAGCCTGGATGTCCAATGAGTAATGCTTGGTAAAAGTGTGAACTGTTTTCCAGGTAGCTGCTTGACATATCTCTAGGATAGGGATGTCCCTGGCAGCAGCCAGAGATGCAGCTGTACCTCTGGAAGAGTGAGCCCTCAGGCCTGAGGGAGGAACCTTACCCAGTTTTTCATAGCAAAATTGGATACAAGAAACAATCCACCTGGCAATGGATCTTTTAGTGACAGGTTTCCCCTTACTAACCTCACCATAAGTGAGGAACAGTTGGAGGGAGTCAAACCTGTGACCCTTGGTACGTTCTATGTAGTAACTAGGGGCTCTTTTGACATCTAAACTGTGCAGTCTCCTCTCGCCAGAGGAGGAATGGTCAGTGAAGTACACAGGGAGAGACATAGATTAAGGTGGAAATCTGAAACCACCTTAGGCAAGAACTTCCTGTTAGTCCTGAGGACCACCTTATCTCTATGAAAGGAGATAAAATCAGGCTCCACTGACAATGCTTGTAATTCACTTATGCGTCTGGCAGAAGTGATGGCTACCAAGAACACAGTTTTCCAAGTCAAGTACTTAAGCTCTGCTGAAGACAAAGGCTCAAGGGGTTGAGTAAGCTAGGCAATGCAAATATTAAGATCCCAGGCAGGGGCAGGGTCCCTGAATGGAGGGTTGGTGTGAAGCAACCCCTTGAAAAACTTGGAGAATACAGGATGAGCTGAAAGAGAAGAGAAGAGGGCTTACCTGCTGATAAGAAAGCAGACATGGCTGCCAGGTGCACTTTTAGGGTAGCTGGTCTCAGCCCCAAGGTATTTAAATGGACCATATAATCCAGGACTGTGGGTAACTCAGCAGATTCTGGGGAAATATGCTTTCCAGAGCACCATATGGAAAATCTCTTCCATTTGGAATTATAAGTAGCCCTGGTGGAAGGTTTCCTAGAAGCCTTCAGGATATCCATTACACCTTGGGAAAGGTGTAGGTCAGCAAACTAACTCTTCAAGAGCCAGGCCTCGAGATTGAGAGATTTGAGGTTCGGTCCAAACTCTCCCTGAGCACAGGTTAACAGGTTGTGATTCCTGGGAAGACACGGGGAAGGTGGACTGCTAAGGACAGAAGGAGTGGGTACCAAGGCTGTCTGGCCCAATCTGGAGCAAGCAGGATCATCTTGCAGGGTTGAGATCTGATTTTGACTAGCACCTTGAACAGGAGGGGGGGGGGAAGGCATAGAGAAACTTCCCTTCCCAACTGAGAAGGAAGGCATCCAGAGGGACTGAGCCCAACACTGGGGGCCTGCAGCAAAAAAGAGGAAGTTGGTGATTGTCTGGGCTGCAAAAAGATCTATCTGTGGGGTGCCCCATCTGGTAAATACTACCTCCAAGACCAGAGGATCCAGTGACCATTCGTGATGGCCCTGGGAAATCCTGCTGAGAGCATCTGCCAGGACATTGTCCTTGCCTGGGAGGTGAACTGCCATAAGGGAGGTGTTCAGTGAGTAAGTCAGAGACCACAACTTCATTGCTTCGGTGCACAAGGCCGTAGACAGAGTGCCCCCTTGCTTGTTGATGTACCACATTGTGGTGGTGTTGTCTGTTCTGACCCGAATAACTTTGTTCTGAACAGATTTGGAAAAAGCTTGAAGTGCTAGAAAACTGCTCTGAGTTCCAACAGATTGATGCGGAGCAGATTCGAGGGACCACACCCTGCAGTGAGGTCGCCCATGTGAGCTCCCACCCCAAGAGGGATGCATCTGTAGTAAGGATTAAGGAGTGAGACTGAGGGGCAAAAGGGACCCCCTGTCTCAGATTGCTCTGGTCCTGCCACCACTGTAGGGCTTGGATCAGGGTTCGAGTCAATAGGATCAATTTGGTTAGAGGGTCTCTCCTTTGAGACCAAAAGGCTCTTAAATGGAACTGGATGTCCCTCATCTGAAATTTTGCTCCCTGCACTACTGCTGTAGAAGCAGCCATGTGCCCCAGGAGCTGTAGAAAGTGCCTTGTTGGTCGAGAGACCTGCAGGGTGAATGAGGAGGCCAGAGCGACCAGGGTCCTTGCCCTTTCCAAAGGAAGGAAGGCTCTGGCTTCCTCTGTGTTCAGTTCTGCGCCTATGAAGGTAAGAAGCTGGACAGGCTCTAGAACTGACTTTAGTTTAGTTTATTAGTCTAGGAATTAATACCTTTGAGCCAGGGCTCTTTTACAAAGGTTCCACGTCACAAAGAACATTTAACAAAGCACGATACACATTACAGGTAAAACCAGACAGGAAAGTTACATCATAAATTTGCTATTAACAGTTTAAGGCAGTAACGTTTTAAGTTGCATAGAAAAACAAGCTATAACAGGTTCAAGCGAGTAGACAATTTCGAGGTTAAAGAAACTTCCAGGAGAGGGTGATCATTAGGCGCCAAAGGAGGCTAGAGAGGAGGGAAGGTGGTGGCGGGAGAGTAAGTGAGAGGGACAGGAAAAAGGGAAGAGAGTTTGGGTGGGAGACAGGAAGTAGTAGAGGTACCAGAGGGTTCATTAGTCAGGGAGGAAGAGGCCTCAGATGTGAGGATGGACATGAGGAGTAGTAGTCTTTATCTAGCGCAATCACAGTTGCTAGTGGTGGTGAGGTGTGCATAGAGCATGGATTTGAAAGCTTCAAGCGAAGTTGAGGATAGAGTAGGTGGACTAAGCGCACTGAACCATGTCGGGGCCCTGTATGCGAAAGATCTTTGTCCCTGTGCAGTCCGGCATCTCGGAACTAGGAAAGGTTGGTGTTCAGATCTGGTGGAGGGTCGTGAGCCAGGATTCAGTCGGAGTAGGTTTTGAATACATAATGGAGTCAGTCCCAAGATAGATTTTTTTTGCCATTGTGCAGGTGAGATAAGACGATTTGATAGGTTCAACCAGCCTGATTCATAGTACAGATCACACGTGTGAGGCAGTCTTTGAGCCCCCGTGAGGAGCCGGCAGGCCTTATTTAGAGTGATTGAGATACGCCTTAGAGCAGTGGAGGTAGCTGAGCCATAAATAATAAGGCCATAGTCAATGATTGAGATTATGGAACTCTGTATAGCTATTCTCAATGCCGCGTGATTAAGAAACTGACGGTTACGGAATAGTATTCCAAGGTGTTGGTTCACTGTTTTCGCAGTGTTGTCAATGTGGGTTGCAAAGGTGAGCCCTTGGTCAAAAGTGATGCCAAGGTATTTGAAAGTATTTACTTACTTGGTCCAGTGTAATTCCCGTAGAGGTTTGTATGGTGAGTGGAGTATGGCTATTTTTGTTTTGGTGATTGGAGAAGAGCATGGCCTTTGTTTTATTGTGGTTTAGCACAAGTTTACTATCGAGGAACCACCTTTCAACACTAGAGAAAGCAAGTTGCAGGCTTTTTCGTAGGGAGTTTGGATCCTTGTGGGAAGAGAGAATTACAGCATCATCAGCGTATAAGATTATTTTCTCCTGGCAGATATCTGGGAGGAGTTAAGGAACAGGCTAAAGAGGAATGGTCCAAGAATTGATCCCTGTGGTACACCCGAGAGAACTGGTTTGAAGTCGGAGAGTTCGTTAGAGATTTTACAGCCTGTGACTGATTGGACAGGTAACTTTTACCCAAGCACAAGGACCTTCGACCAGGCCTAGGCTAGAAAGTAGGGAGGTAAGTAGCCATGATGGACTGTGTCGAAGCTTTGTAAGATCGATAAAGACTGCACCTGTTTGGCACCCTTTGCCCAGGGCTGAGTGGACTTCTCCAGAGAAATCAAGTAAGGCTGTTGTACTATGTCCTTTCCTAAAGCCGTGCTGTTGATTACAAAGTAGATTGTATTTGTCCAGGTAATCAGAGAGTTGGTCTGCCACTATTCGTTCAAGTGCTTTGGAGAGGGGAGGGAGTATTGATATTGGTCAATAGTTTCCTGTTGAGGTTTTGTCCCCCCCTTTGTGCACTGGCGTAACTATGGCAGATTTCCATTGTTGGGAAATTGACTTTGGCAAAGTGACAGATTAAGAATTTTTGCAAGGGGTGAATTACTTCATCCAGGGTGAGAGACAGGATTTTTAGATCTAGCGTGTCACTACTTGTTCTGGATTTGGAGCAGGCCTTTCTTATGTACTTGTGTACTTCGTGCACTTTGATTTTCTTGAAGTAAAATTGTGGTTTGTCACTAGTAGTGTTTTGTGATACTAGGCTAGGCACAGGTAAGTCCGAGAAGAAATCTGGGGGGAGGACCCCACTAAGGTCTGTGAATGTCTTATTAAGCACATCTGCAATAGACTTTGGGTCAAGAGTGGTGGATCCATCAACTTTCATAATGGTAGGTGATGATTTTGATTGTTTACCCATTATGTTTCGGATGTTGTCCCAAAAATTGTCAGTGTCAGTGGCTCAGTGGGTAACACACCACCTCTGAGGCGGGAGATCAGAGGGCTGTGGGTTCAGTTCCTACATCAGCGCAGGTTGTTAATATCCCAGTACTGACACTGTAATGCAGCATGAGAGGGTGCTGCATTTCTGAGTGCGCCTTTCGGATGAGGCGTTAAACCGAGGTCCCATCTGCCTGGATTGGTGGTAGTTCAGGTGGATGTTAAAGATATCCCATGGCACTTATCGAAAAGAGTAGGGAATTTCCCGTGTCCTGGCCAAATTTCCTCATTCACTAAAAATACCAACAGCTTAATCTGGTTCAAGGTCAGTTGGCATTCATCTGTATCCCCCTCCCCCGGGTCGTGCCTGAAAATAGGCAGGATTTGTCTAGTGCACTTACCCGGTCAACAAAAGCTAAATAAATAAATAAATAAATAATAAATAAAGCTCTTCCATCACCCCAGGTGGATTCAAGGGCATTTTTGAAATAGGCGCTCTTGATTTGCCTAATTTGTGAGGTACATGTATTTCGTGCCTGCTTGTATTTTAGGGTATCATGAGGTGAGCCTGTGTCTCTGGCAACTGCCCAGAGGTGGTCCGAACCTTGAGCTCGGCAAGTAGTTTGGCAGTAATCCATGGATTTGATAGCGCTTTGATTTTACGTTTTTACTGGGCGTATAAGTGCATGCAGAGTTGAAAGATTTAATGAAGTATTCTAGTGCGGTATTAATATCAGTTGATTCAAGTTGGCGTCCAGTCCTGTTGTAGGAGATGGGTTTTCAACTTGATAAGATTCCCATAAGGCAATACTCTGCTTGTTATAACATTGGGGGTGGCTTGAGAAATTTATTAGACCAGGTACAGGACACTGGGAGTGGTCACTGAGGGAGTCAGGAGGACTTTAATGTTTTTTATCCGGTCAGGGTGATTTGTGAGAACCCAGTCAATAAGGGTGCTTGTACCAGTTTTGTAATTTTTCCGGGTGGGGGAGGTTACCATCTGAGTCAGATTTGCTGCTAGGATGTCATCTTTGTAAGAGCCAGTGTCAGAGGCGAGCCAGTTTATGCTGAAATCCCCGAGGAGGAGGAGGAGCTCATTTTCAGACTTTGGAAGACTGAGAAGGAAACCTAGAGAGGGAAGCAGTTGCTGAGTTACCTGAAGATGTAATTTGACTTGGTCTGGAGACTGGCCTACTATGAGCCAGTCGTCCAGGTAAGGAAAGATGGCAATATTTTGCCTTCTTAGGTGGGCAACTGCTACTGCCAGGCATTTTGTGAATACCCTTGGGGCAGAGGTGAGGCCGAAGGGCATTGCTCTGAACTGGTAATGGCCTGAGGGCAGTTCGAACCTGAGGTACTTTCGATGGGAGCTTCTGATGAGAATATGGAAGTAGGCATCCTTGAGGTTCAGGGACGCTAGCCAGTCCCCTGGCCTTAGAGACGGTAAAATAATTCCAGAGTCACCATTCTGAATTTTGGTTTAAAAGGTGCTTGTTTAGGTATCTGAGATCCAGGATGGGCCGCCATTCTTCTGTCCTTTTTTGGGGTAAGGAAGTACCTGGAGTACAACCCTTTGCCCTGGTGTAGGGGTGGAACTCTTTCCACAGCTCTGAGAGCCAGGAGGGTAGAGACTTCTGCCTCTAGGGCCAGTGCCTCTGATGGATTTGCAGGTGGAAAGGATCTGGTTTTCATCTTTGGAAACTTTTTGAAGCTGAGAACCAGTCCCTGGCTTACTACTTCCAGGACCCACTTGTATGATGTTAAAGACTTCCAGTCCTGGACAAAGTAAGCAAGCCTGCCCCCTACAGGTAGTGGAGAATCGACCCTGGCCACCCCATCAGGGTGCCTGCTTGGCAGGGACTTTAGGCTGAGGGGGTGGAAGTAGGTCTGCTTGTACCCAGTCTGTCTCTCCCTCTAAAGAACCCCCTCTGGGCATAAGCTAAAGAGGAGGCCTGGGCTTGGTAAAAAGGCCTATGAAAAGGCCTGCCCCTGCCCCTGGAAGGCTGCCTTTGAGGAGTGGCCTGCCTTTCCTTGGCCTGTGCACTCCTATAGGTGGTCCTATACTCATCCATTTTCTTCATGTAATTCTCTGCTCCCCAAACAGAGAATTACCCACAAGAAAATCCATGGCCTTAGTCTGGGTATCCTGCGACAGGCTAGTACACCTGAGCCAAGCCATTCTGCGAAGAGCCACAGATGTAGCCATGACTCTTGATGACACATCATTAGAGTCCACTGCAGCATGAAATTGCACCTTAGATGCCTCAATACCATCAGCAGCCACCTGCTCCAGCTCCTTGGCAAGCTGGCCAGGGACCTGCTTTGCTAAAGCCATAACAGTGTCCCATCTGGACTTCTGGTATCCAGCAACATAAGCCATATAATTTGCCTGTCTGAGTCCCAAGGATGCTGCCATGTACTGTTTCTTTGCTATGGCATCAATCCTCCTGGAGTCCTTGTCAGTGGGGTGTGAAGCCAAGGGAATATTTGCCTTGTCACAGGCTGCAGCCTGCACTACCCCAACATGGATGCATTGTTGTGTAAGGAACTCCGTATCACAGCCTGACAATGTGTACCTCTTGTCCATTCTCTTAGCCACAGGAGGTATAGTGTGAGGAGTTTTTAGAATTTTTACTGTTTCCCAAAAGATTTATGCAAAGGAATAGACAGTCTCCTAGACTCTGGGATATCCATCATTTCTACATAGTCAGGCTCCTCTTGATCATCCACAGCTTCCTCCATAGGGAGCTGGGGGTTCAACCACTTTTATAAAACATAAAATGAGAAGGGACTCAGAAAGCCTGGGGAGACACTCCTGAAGGTCTGTCTGGGGAGATGTCCGGTTCAATGGGCACATCCAGACTTTCAAATCCACATTCACTCTCCTCATACTCCTCTTCCCCTCCTCTGGTTCATAAAATTCCTCTAAATCATACTCTTGAACTGGTGGAACCGACCGAACGTACGCTTACCTGATAGTGCGGTTCGGTCGGAACTGGGGAAAGCGACTGGACAATTTTAATCGCTTTGGCTATTTCTTCAGCGGTTGGAGAGGAAAGTTTTGACTCCACACCAGCTGATTTCCTAGTCCTTTTTGCTGGAACCGACTCCTCCGAGTCGGCTCTCCTTTTGCCCGAGGAAGTCTCGCCCTGGTCAGAGGGCACTCCCTCCAGTTCGGTTTCAACCAAACCGGGCTGGCCACCCGGTTCAGCGGACTTTTTGGCCTCCCTTTCCCTGAGCCTACCAACTCTCTTTTCCAGGGTAGCTGCAGGAAAATTTTTGCAAATCTGGCAGTCTGCACTGAGGTGGTCAAACCCCAGACAATAAAACACAGGTGGTGTGGGGGTCAGCCTTAGCAAAGACTTCCCCACAGACACTGCAGTGTTGAAACCCAGTGGGCCCGGTTTTTCTTTTGGGTTTCTCAGACAGACATAGTGCCAGTCCTAACCAAACTTGCCCGTTTATGGCAATCCACCAAGCAAGACTCTCTTATCAGTTCCCAACCGTGTCATGGGTCGTGGAAAAAACCGTAATGAAATCCGTTTTTTTTAGAACCGATAAGAACCGGTAACCACACTCTAAAAGACAGATTAATATTTTTTAAACAACCTGATCGGTTCAAACCGAACCGATAAACCGTTTACAAGTTCCACACAGAAAGTAAATGTAAAACCTATCTAGTACTTACAAATACCACAGACAGAGCTTGAACCGACCGGTTGCGGTTTAAATTCGGTTAAAAAACCGAAAAATTAATACTTTAACTGACAAAATGAACCGAGCAGAAGGAGAAATCTCCGGAGCGACTGTTCAGTGAGGCGGAGTAAAGAATCTGACAGTCTGAGTTTGAAGAACAACAGACAGAGTTTTCAACCGAGCTCGAGCTCAAAGTTCCATGCCTGGCATGGAAAGTTAACTCTCACCTCCGGAGCAGTTCGAAGGTTGGGACTCACTGCATATGTCATAATACAGCAAGACTTCATGTTGTTTGAAAAGTTGCTGCCACACAAAGTCCTCATAGTGCGGATGCAGCTTGCACTGGAGCCTATCCTCCGAAGAGGATAAGCGGCGAGGCTGCTTTCCATGGTGCCAGGACTGAGACTGCCGTCAGCGGGACCACCTGGACCTGGAAGAGGACCAAGACAGAGATATTCGGGGATTCCGAGGGTGGGTTAAAGAGGGAATGGGGGAACCGGCCCCTCCTTCGGTGCAGAGACCTTAACCGGGGACTTTGGAACAGGTAAATCCTCGGTAACCACTGGGGGAACTGGTGAAGAAGGGTTGTCTGCTTCTCCAGTCGACAAACCGTCTGATGGGTCAAGAAAAATCTTGACCGCATCGACGGATGTCTCGGCCAGCTGACCCGATGGGGACATTATGAAGCCAGTGGCTGCAGCCGCAACCTCGACCAAAGTAGAGTCGATGGTCCAGTGAAGGGGATCTCTCCAGTTCCCACGAACATCGACGGTGGGACTTACCTGTAGGGTCCTTCTTTCTGGACCAACTGGAATGTCCCGATGGCCCTTCTCCCTTAATGGAGAGGGACTGGCAAAGCTCCTCAAAAGAAGCAGTGTAGGAGGAGCCCAAGGAGAGCAGGATAAATGCCGCAGCCGAGGAGGAGGAAGTGGCCTGGGCCGCCTCCACCTCAAGGGTGATCATCTGCTCCGTTACGCAGAGCCCGCCGCTGGACACCACCCAACGGGCCTCCTTAGACTTGACCGGCAGGTACCATTTTTCGGAGCACCCGAGAAGAAGTCTGGCAGCGTGGTCCTCCAAGACCGAAGCCAAAAAGGACATGCATAATTTGCAAGCCTGCGAATCGTGGCCAAGAACCAGGCAGTAGATGCACATGGAGTGCGGATCGGCCAGAGACATCTTCTGCTCACACGGGAACTGACGGAAGCCGGGAGTCTATTTGTCTATCTCAGCCGCGAGGAAAGACGAAGTCTTGTAAATTTAAAAATTAGTTTCGGAAATTCCGAAGAGTGTGGATCCAGGCCTAAAACGCAGAGCACAAAGGAGGGAACCTGAACTTCCAAGTGGTAAGGAAGATCTGGCATCATGGGGCGGAGCCAAGGGTTTTACCACCCCGAGTGGGTGGGAGGAGCCAGCTTGAAGACCTTCTGACAACATTTAAAGTGGCAAGGAACCTGCCACAAAGTGTGGATTGAACAACATATCCACGTCCCTAGAACCATGGCTTTCTCTGCAAAAACTCAGGGCCACAACTATGAATCTGGGCCTGGGCCCACCAGATTTCCAGCTTTATTATTATGCTGCCCAGCTGAAACAAACTGGAAGATGGTTTGTGTCTGAAAAGAAAAAATTACTCATCTTAGTAATGTTTCTTCTAATGGAGTCTTGCTGTATTATGACAATTGCAGTGAGTCCCCATCTTCGAACTGCTCCGGAGGTGAAATAGTTAACTTTCCATGCAGGCATGGAACTTAGAGCGCGAGCTCGGTTGAAAACTCTGTCTGTTGTTCTTCAAACGCAAACTGTCAGATCTTTACGAGCTAAAACTCACTAAGGCTCTGTGTGGAAGCTTTAAACCTACACTAGCCAACTGGCTACTAACATAACACTCATTTTGGCCTCAAAGACTCAAGTCAGGAGACCCAAAAATGCAAAATAATACCAATTCACCCAAAAGGAGGGTGAAAACAACAAGGTGGGCATCAAAAAAGTGCCAACACTGTACTGCCCACCCACATCCCAAAACAGAGGTTCTGAGAGGGGCAGGCAGGAAGGGGGTCATAATATAGCAAGACTCCATTAGAAGAAACAACATTACTAAGGTGAGTAATTTTTTCTTCAAACAACATGAAGTCTTGCTATATTATGACAATTGCAGACTACACAGCAGTACCTCCATGGAGGAGGGACAGAACCTACTTAGGAATAGGCTCTGAAGCACGGCTGTGCCAAACCGAGCATCACTCCTAGCCTGGATGTCCAGGGAGTAGTGCTTGGTAAAAGTGTGAACTGTTTTCCAGGTAGCTGCTTGACATATTTCCAGAATAGGAATGTCTCTGGCAGCAGCCAGAGAAACCTGTACCTCTGGTGAGTGAGCCCTCAGGCCTGAGGGGAACTTTACCCAACTTCTAGTAGCAGAGTTGGATACAAGAGACAATCCACCTGGCAATGGATCTTTTAGTGGCTGGCTTCCCTTTACCAACCTCGCCATAAATGAGGAACAGTTGGAGGGAGTCAAACCTATGACCCTTGGTACGCTCTATGTAGTAACTAAGGGCTCTCTTCACATCTAGGCTGTGCAGCCTCCTCTCACCAGAGGAGGAGTGGTCAGTGAAGTACACTGGAAGAGAAATAGATTGATTAAGGTGGAAATCTGAAACCACCTTAGG
Source organism: Neoceratodus forsteri (assembly GCA_016271365.2). Lineage (NCBI taxonomy): Eukaryota > Metazoa > Chordata > Ceratodontiformes > Ceratodontidae > Neoceratodus > Neoceratodus forsteri. The sequence continues at coordinate 360,918,981 of JADMNL010000023.1, read as the reverse complement.
TAGGAACTTTCTGTTAGTCCGGAGAACCACCTTCTCTCTGTGAAAGGAGATAAACTCCTGCTCCACTGACAACGCTTGTAATTCACTTATGTGTCTGGCAGAGGTGATGGCTACCAGAAACACTGTTTTCCAAGTGAAGTACTTGAGCTCAGCTGAAGACAAGGGCTCCAAGGGGGGCTGCATAAGCTAAGCAATACAAACATTAAGATCCCAGGCAGGGGCAGGATCCCTGAATGGAGGGTTGGTGTGAAGCAATCCCTTAAACTTGAAAAATACAGGATGAGCCGAAAGAGGAGAGGATTTACCTGCTGAAATAAAAGCAGACACAGCTGCCAAATGCACCTTCAGGGTAGCTGGTCTCAGCCCTAAAGAATTCAGATGGACCATATAATCCAGGACTGTGGGTAGATCAGCAGAGTTTGGGGAAATATGCTTTTCCAAGCACCATATGGAAAACCTTTTCCATTTGGAATTGTAAGTAGCTCTGGTGGAAGGCTTCCTTGAGGCCTTCAAAATATCCATTACACCTTGGGAAAGGTGTAAATCAGCAAACTCTAACTCTTCAAGAACCAAGCCTTGAGATTGAGAGATTTGAGATTCGGATACCAAACCCGTCCCTGGGCACAGGTTAACAGATTGTGATTCCTGGGAAGGCACAGGGAGGATGGACTGCTAAGGACAGTAGGAGGATACCAGGGTTGTCTGGCCCAATCTGGAGCTATCAGAATGACTCTGCAGGATTGGGATCTGATTTTGACTAGCACTTTGAACAGGAGAGGAGGAAGGGAGGAGGCATAAAGAACTTCCTTCCCAACTGAGGGCTAAGGCATCCAGGGGGAGTGAGCCCAACACTGGGGGCTTGCAGCAAAAAAGAGGAAGTTGGTGATTGTCTGGGGCTGCAAAAAGATCCATCTGCGGGGTGCCCCATCTGGCAAATACTACTCCCAAGACCAGGGGATCCAGTGACCATTCGTGATGGCCCTGGGAAATCCTGCTGAGAGCATCAGCCAGGACATTGTCCTTGCCTGGGAGGTGGACTGCCGTAAGGGGGGTGTTCAGGGAGTAAGCCAGAGACCACAACTTCATCGCTTCGGTGCACAAGGCCATAGACCAAGTGCCCCCTTGCTTGTTGATGTACCACATTGTAGTGGTGTTGTCTGTTCTGACCCGAATAATCTTGTTCTGAACAGATTTGGAAAAAGCTTGAAGTGCTAGAAAAACTGCTCTGAGCTCCAACAGGTTGATGTGGGCAGAGATTCCTGGGAGACCACAGACCCTGGGTGGTGAGGTGCGCCATGTGAGCTCCCAGCCCAAGAGGATGCATCTGTAGTAAGGATTAGAAAGTGAGACTGAGTGACAAAAGAAACCCCGTGTGTCAGGTTGCTCTGATCCTGCCACTACTGTAGGGCTTGGATCAGGGTTTGGGTTACTGGGATCAACTTGGTAAGAGGATCCTTTCTTTGAGACCAAAAAGCTCTCAAATGGAACTGGATGTCCCTCATCTGAAATCTTGCTCCCTGCACAACTGCTGTGGAAGCAGCCATGTGTCCTAGGAGCTGCAGAAAATGCCTTGCTGGCCGGGAGACCTGCAGGGTGAATGAGGAGGCCAGGGAGGCTAGGGTCTTTGCCCTGTCCACAGGAAGGAAGGCCCTAGCTTCCTGTGTATTCAGTTCTGCGCCTATGAAGGTAAGAAGCTGGAAAGGCTCTAGAACTGACAGAGATTCAGAAGGAAACCTAGAGAGGTAAGCAGTTGCTGCGTTATCTGAAGATGTAAATTGATCTGGTCTGGGGACTGTCCTACTATGAGCCAATCGTCCAGGTAAGGAAAGATGGCAATCTTTTGTCTTCTTAGGTAGGCAACTGCTACTGCCAGGCATTTGGTGAATACCCTTGGAGCAGAAGTGAGGCCGAAGGGCATTGCTCTGAACTGGTAGTGGCCTGAGGGCAGCTTGAACCTGAGGTACTTTCGATGGGAGCTTCTGATGGGAATATGGAAGTAGGCATACTTGAGGTCCAGGGAAGCTAGCCAGTCCCTGGCCTTAGAGAGGTAGGATAAGTCCCAGAGTCACCATTTTGAACTTTGGCTTAAAAGATGCTTGTTTAAGTATCTGAGATCCAGGATGGACGCCATTCTCCTGTCTTTTTGGGGTAAGAAAGTACCTGGAGTACAAACCTTTGCCCTGGTGTGGGAGGAACCCTTTCCACGGCTCTGAGAGCCAGGAGGGTAGAGACCTCTGCCTCTAGGGTGAGCGCCTCTGATGGAGTTGCAGGTGGAAAAGATCTGGTTCTCAGCTTTGGAAATTTTTTGAAGCCGAGAACCAGACCCTGGCTTACTACTTCCAGGACCCACTTGTCTGATGTTAAAGACTTCCAGTCCTGGACAAATTAAGCCAGCCTGCCCCCTACAGGTAGAGAAGAATCGGCCCTGGCAATCCCATCAGGGTGCCTGCTTGGCAGGGGCTTTGGGATGAGGGGTGGAAGCAGGCCTGCTTGTACCCCGTCTGCCTCTCCCTCTAAAGAACCCCCTCTGAGCATAGGCAGAGGAGGAAGCTTGGGTTTGGTAAAAAGGCCTGCCCCTGCCTCTAGGAAGCTGCTTTTGAGGAGTGGCCTGCGCACTCCTATAGGTGGTCCTATATTCATCCACCTTGGATGCCTCAATACTATCCATAGCCACCTGTTCCAGCTCCCTGGCAAGCTGGTCAGGGACTTATTTTGCTAGGGCCAGCACAGTATCCCATCTGGATTTCTGGTACCTAGCAGCATAAGCCATATAATTTGCCTGTCTGAGTCCCAAAGATGCTGCCATGTACTGTTTCTTTGCCATAGCATCAATCTTCCTGGAGTCCTTCTCAGGGGGGTGTGAAGCTAGGGGAATATTAGCCTTGTCACAGGCTGCAGCCTGCACCACCCCCACATGGCTGCATTGTTGAGTGAGGAAATCAGTGTCGGAGCCTGATAAGGTATACCTCTTGTCCATCCTTTTATCCACAGGAGGTATAGTGTGAGGAGTTTTAAAACTTTACTGTCTGTTTCGAAAAGATTTATGCAAAGGAATAGACAGTCTCCTAGACTCTGGAATATCCATCATTTCTACATAGTCCGGCTCCTCTTGGTCAGCAACAGCTTCCTCAACAGGGAGCTGGAGAGTTTCAGCAACTTTTTTTTTTATAAAACATGAAATGAGAAGGGGACTCAGAAAGCCTTGGAGGAGAAACCCCTAAGGGTCTATCTGGAGAGATGTCTGGTTCAATGGGCACATCCAGATCTTCAAAACCATAATCACTCTCCTCATATTCCTCTTCCCCCTCCTCCGGTTCATAAAAATCCTCAAAATCATAATCTTGAACCGGTGGAACTGGCCGAACCGAACGTCTCCCTGATGGTGTCGGTTCGGTCGGAACCGGGGAGAGAGACTGGACAATTTGAATTGCTTTAGCTATTTCTTCAGCAGTTGGGGAGAGAACTTTTGGCTCTACGCTAGCTGACTTTCTAGTCTTTTGCTGGAACCGGCTCCTCAGAACCGGCTCTTCGTTTGCCTGAGGAAGTATCGCCCTGGTCAGAGGGCACTCCCTCCGGTTTGGTTGGTACCGAACCGGGCTGGCTATCCAGATCAGCAGACTTTTTGGCCTCCCTTTCCCTGAGCCTACCAACTCTCTTACCTATGGTGGCAGCAGGGAAATTCTGACAAATCTGGCAGTCTGAATTGAGGTGGTCAAACCCCAGACAATAGACACATGTGGTGTGTGGGTCAGCCCTAGCAAAAGCTTCCCCACAAACACTACAGTGTTGAAACCCAGTGGGTCTGGTTTTTCTTTTGGGTTTCTCAGACATAATGCCAGCCTAACCAACTTGCCCGTTTATGGCAATCCGCCAAACAAGACACCCTTATCGGTTCCCAACCGTGTCACGGGTCGTGGAAAAAAACGTAATGAAATCTGTTTTTTTTAGAACCGATAAGAACCGGGAACCGCACTCTAAAAAAGGACTAGTAGATTTAAAGACAACCTGATCGGTTCAAACTGAACAGATAATGAATTACAAGTTCCAAACAGAAAAACTAAATGTAAAACCTATCTATTACTTACATTACCACAGACAGAGCTTGAACCGACCGGTTGCGGTTTAATTTCGGCTGAAAAACCGACAAAATAATACTTTCAAACCGAAAAAATGAACCGAGCAGAAGGAGAAATCTCCGGAGCGACTGTTCAGTGAGGCGGAGTAAAAAATCTGACAGTTTGCGTTTGAAGAACAGACAGTTTTCAACCGAGCTCACGCTCTAAGTTCCATGCCTGCATGGAAAGTTAACTATTTCACCTCCGGAGCAGTTCGAAGATGGGGACTCACTGCAATTGTCATAATATAGCAAGACTTCATGTTGTTTGAACAAACTGAGCTGGATAAATACAGAAGAGACAGCATCCCCATGCAAAGACAAAACTGGAGCCTTACACTGATTTAGTAAAAAACAAACATCTCATGTCTTGCCACAACTAAACTGACAGCTAAGATATGGCAAAAATCTCACAGAGCTCTGCAGTGGAAAAAAGTAGTGTCACCTTTCTCACAGTTGTATAGCCAGAAATTTCCATTTTGTACACACAATCTCCAACAGTTACACCCCCCCATTAAAAAATGTACACATCTTTTCCAAATGGTACCCCCTTCCAAACAAGTCAGATTGTTGTCAGATGATTCCTCTAATCTCTAAAGACATTGTACATGTATCTGTTTCCTAAACAATGGAAGTGTAAACAGAGACTCTCCGCAGTGGCCTACACTAACCCAAGTAATACAGATTAGAATGAAAATGTTAACAAAGGCATATGGTTTGTGACAAGCACTCAACAAAACTGTACACAAATGTGTACAGTGAGTATGCTTGCCTACAACCTTGCTTTCTCATACATTAAAAATATATTCGGTAGAATTCCAATCATCAAAAAAAAAAAAAACCTCTGTACAAATCTAGGAAAAAAGGGGAATATACCAATGGAAACATCTTTATGAAAATGGTCAGTTTATAGATTTCATATACCTCAAAGAAAGGTTAAACGTAGGAGCACAACATTATCAGACATCTCCACAAATAAGGGAGTTTGTTAAAAAGAGGGTGGGCAATCTTCTAGATATTCTATTATCACAAACAGAAGATACCCTTGTTAACAAAACAAACAAAAAGATAATAAGGAAACTATACTGTATCCTAGTAGGAAAGTATCCTACATCTTTGGACAAAACATATCTTGCTTGGTAAAACGGCCTTGGAGCTATCTTCAAGGAACAAAAAATGGGAAGAAATCAAAACTACTACATTGGACATATCCAAAAATAATAAACTGAAGCAAATTCAATTTAATACACCTCACAGAAGTATATTATACCCCTGAGAGACTAAATAAAATTGAAAACTCAGTATCAGACAAATGTCCTAGATGCTTACATGGATTGGGTCACTACAATACGTGTATTACTTGCCCTGTCATAGCAGAACACTGGGAAGGCATTTGTTCAATAATCAGTAGGATACTGGGGCTTGATGTTCCTTTTGACCCCAGTATCTTAGTTTTTGGTAAATGCTTCTTACAAATAGGGGACTGGAATAATGAAAAGGGAAAATTTCTGGCCCGGATATTCAAAGGGGTTGCGCGCATTGTGCCCCGGTGGGACATTGAGATGGCCGCCTAGTATAGCGCCAAATCGATCTTGCCATCAGCGCCAATGATAATGTATGTGGCACAGATGCAGAGGGCGTGCCTATGCATATATACGGCACATCCCGATATTCAGCCCAGGATGTGTGGCAGTGCATATGCCGGCACACCCCTGCATAGGGGGGCTCAAAGCCGAGCCCGTGCTGAGTAGTAGCAAAGCTTGGCCATCCACAGCCGGGCTGCTATATTGCAGGTCGCAACACAGCAGCCCAGCAATGGGTGGCCACCTGCCCGCCCAGAACACCATCCGCAAACTCCCCCCCCCTGCCCATAGCTGCGATTGCGCAGTGTATGTTAATAATGAGATCCTTGGTAGTCTAGGGCCCCCAGTCCGAATCCAACTCTGGTGGTCCAGTGGTCCCCCTTCCCACCAATACATGACATTATGATGTCCTGGAGTCAGTGAGAACCCACCGCCCATTGCACGCAATCGCAGTAACATCCCGTTTTAGCATGGTGATCCAGTGGCACCCCCACACGAACCCCTTGCCCACCCAGCTCCCCACCCCCATCATGGCCGGGTGGCTGCATCCCACCAGCCAAATGACAGGTACAGTATGGGCTGTAAGCCCACTGATCCCCAGTGTGGACCAATGGGCTTGCAGGGCATACTGTACTAGACAGTCCCAAATGTGTGAATGGAGTCATTCACAGATTTGGGACTGTCTAGTACAGTATACCCTGCAAACCCACTGGAGACCAATGGGCTTACAGCTCATACTGTACCTGTCATTCGGCGGGCAGCCAGGCGGTGTGCGGGCAGGATGCAGCTGCCTGCCGATGTGTGTGTGTGGGGTGGAACGGGGAGGGCAAGGGGTTCTGTGTGGGTGGGTTGTGCCACTGGATCACCAGGGAATTTCAGGACGGGATTTTACCATGATCGCAGCAACAGGCGGGGGGGGGGTTCAATGCACCACCAGGGACATCATAATGTCATGTATCAGGGACTTGGGTGGGACCACTGGACCACCAGGGTTGGACATGTTTCCTACATATCAGGGATTCGGGGACTGGGGGGCCACTAGACTACCAGGGATCTCATCATAAACATAAGCCGCGTGGTCATGGCAGGGATGCCCCGGGATCCCCACAGCACACGTCATGCTGTGCAGGGTACCAGGCACAAGTCGCCGGCCTGCCCTGTGCAAGGCATGCAAATGGGGCCATAATGACATGCTAATGGCTCCATTTGCACCTCACATATATTATAGCTTCATTTACATGCCTCTGCTGAATATCACAGGTGATGCACCTAACGCAACTGCACTTGTGCATCCCCGTGCTCCCTATCTGCGGCTTGCACAATTCATGCACTGACCGTGCCATATTCAATGGTGCTGTGCCATGGTGCAGCACCGCTGAATATCACCTGGACCTGGCACCGGCACATCAGTTGCGCCACTGCCTGGCACAATCTGAATATGCCGGCCTCTGAATATAGCATTAATGCAAAAAAGTTAATTTTACAAAATTGAAAGGACAGCGAAGTTTCACTTGTGCAGTGGCATAGCATGGTTGGTATGGGCCCTGTTGCAAGGCATGAAATGCCTTTTCTTCCCACCCCGGTATTTTTCTTCTTTTTTTTTTTTAATATAATCTTCCTGTTTTTTCTTATTGCTTATGCAGCTGTTCTTGTTCCCTAATCTGAATCCCTTCCCTTCTGGGCTGTCCGACACCCTGACCTGACCAACAGCACTTCAAGACTCAAGCAGCATCAGCCCTGTGCCTGGCCTTTTCCTCTCCCCAACGATGACCATCTCCCGAGTCCTTCTCTTCATCTCAGTCTTTGTAACCTGTGACTCTTCCTCTAAGACTAATTCAACAACTTTTTTTTTTTTTTTTAAGCAAATGAAAAACCCTACATTACTCCTTCCCCCCCCCAAAGCCAAAGCAGCGCACACAATATGTGGAGAAGTGGTGTGGCTAAGAAGCATGTTATAGAATGGTGTAGTTATGTCAGCTGTAGAGAGCTCAAAGCCTTAGCCTGTGCACTGCAGTTTGCCATAACCGTCCGGTAATTGCACTTCTTCCTGGAAGCGCCACCTGCATGACTGACATGATGATGTCAGGTTCTCTCTCCACCTCACTGCTGCAGCATGGCCATTGGTCACTGGAGACTCAAGACTGACAGGCAAGCAGCAGCAGTTTCCTATTCACTGCATCATCTGTCAGTCACAGTGACAGACAGTCCCGACTCATAGCCACACATTCGGATGGATTTGGAAATGAGTGGTGGCTCCTCTTCAGCTCAGCTGCTCCCAATTCACCACAGGGGATGTGTTGGTTAGCCGATTACGTGGTGATACTGCTTTCACCCATCAGGACAGGTGGCGCGACAGACGCCTCAGTCAGAATGAATGGTTGGATGGAGAATCTCTGCCTGGCATGCACAGCTTCCCACAGTCCAATGGGCCCTGGTACAGTTGTACCACCTGCACACTCCATAGGCATGCCCCTGCACTTGTGAAGCATTGGCTAAACCCCTTAGTGGACTGTGACAACTAAGAAAGAATATTTGATGTTTAAGAAGGAGATATACTTGCACAGCAGTAGGGTTACCCCAGGCGACACTGTCAACCTGGATTTGGGAATGCAACCAGGCCATTGGAGGGCCAGCCAGGGGGAGGATGGCAGAGTATCATCAGACACTCTCCTCGGTCCCGCTGCTTTACTGCCACATACGTGCACACAGGTGGTGGTGCAGGGGACCAATGGCTTACGGGAGGGGCCTTGGAGCACGGTTCAGGACAGTCTACATCAGGGATTCCCAGCAGCCAGTCCCCTTGCATGTTCCCAGTGGGGGGGGGGGGGATGACCAGAAAATGGAGATGCAGGAGCAGGAGGATGATGCCTCCACCAGCCCATCAATGGGTCAGTGCCACCATCCATTGGTAGATGCCACCAGTCTTCACCTCTGCTGTGGATGGCCAGATGTCCGCAGCAGGAGGTGCCGTGGAACTAAAGGAGTACCCCAGCTGCCGGGGGGGGGGGGGGGGCGCGCACAGCAGTGTGTCGTGGGTGGACTGGGGGTCCGAATGGATGACTAGAGGAACCCAGCAAGGAGGTATCAGGGCACTAGGTAGTATGTAGACAGAGGTCATGACCTGGCCAAAGGCCCAGGATAAAACAAATTAGCAAAAAAAAAAAAAAAAAAAAAGTACTCAAATTCAACCTTATTTGGGACTCTTTCTTGCCATACTTAAACTCACGTTATCACCCAGATCCAATATTCGACTCCCTTTACATGAATGCCCTCAACAGATCTTTAGAAGTATTCTCTTCCTTGGTGGCGGTCCAGCTCGGAGAACTTTGTCCAAATATATTAAGGAAAAATTATGACTGGCTGCTATATCCCTAAAATGAATACATAGTAATAAGCAATTATCCAATTCCTTAAAAAACAAAAAAATCCTTAGTAAACTAGGTTCTCAAATTCAGGGAGTTCACAGACCTGGCACACGATAACGTGGCAGTTGTACGAGAGAGAGAGACTGGAATGACTGTACTGCCAGAGTCAGAATACGGGACGTTAGAAGATGATGGTGCTCATTCATGTCAGAAACAGCTGCAGGCAACATGGGATGGTCCATTTCCAGTGGTTAAACAGGGGGATGGGGTGAACTATGCTGCTGAACTGCCCAATAGGAGGCATACAGGGTTCACCATGTCAACATGATGAAACCTTGTCATGACAGGACCATGACAGTCAAAATAATCTGCAGACAGGGAGAGGGGGCACTGATAGCCCTTTTAGAGAACAGGAGGGAATCATCTGTGGACTCTGTCACACTCTCAGAGCAAATGACACCTGCACAGGTGACAAAAAAAGGGGGGTGCTGCATTCTGATAGCAGACTTGGAGAACACCTAGTGAACACAGGGAGACAGGCACCACTGAAGCAGCATGCCTCAAGTCCCTGAGGAAGTGCAAAATGCCACATGATGGAGGAACTTAACCTGGAGGTCCTGCGTCTCTATCTATGAATTCAGCAGTCCTTGGGTCTCCCATTGTGCTTATTCCTGAAAAATGATGGGACAAGATTTTGTGTGAAGTAGCAGAAGCTTAATGCTGTCATGGTGTCCAACATGTACCCAGTGCCTCAAACTAGTGAAATACTGGTGAAGTTTGGGGCACAAAGTACCCAACTATTGACTTGACAAAGGGTTATGGATAGGTGACTAATCACTGCAGCGAGGGAGCAGTTAGCATTTATTACCATTTTTAGGCTGTATGAATTTCTGATCATACCATTTGGCATGTAAAATGTACCAGCTACCTTTCAAAGGCTGGTTGACAAGAGGGCAGGCAGAGGTTGGTGACTTTACCAATGCCTTCCATGGACAGTACTATATTTAGTCAGACCTGAAAGGAGCATCTGGCATGTGTAAAGGAGATTCTTGGGAGACTGCAGGTTGCATAGCTTACAGTCAAAGCTGAGAAGTGTTTACTTTTGTTTATATATGAAGGTTGAAATAGCGTAAAGCTCATTTACAATGACAACCTTGGCATCACAAATAGTTTTTACAGACAGCAATACAGGAATTACAAACAATACAAATAGCATAAATATAACAGCACAAACTTGTAAGCATAAAAATGATTTTTCTTTTTTTTTTTTTTTTATTTAATGAAAGTCTAGGATTACAAATACCTTTGAGCCAAGGCTCTTTTACAAAGGTTCCACATTAAGAGAAGTACAAACATTTAGGACTACGCTACCTTTGTCTATAAATAGGCAAACAAACAATTGTATGTAAAACAGAGATTAAGTAAACACTTATTGGCTCATACGATGCATTAAAGAAATTAAGCAATGAGACACTAAGGTTAGGAAAAGTTTGGAGGTCTGTGATCGGGGTGGAGAAGGGTTATGGGGTGGGGGTAGCCGCCGAAGAGAAACTAGAGCAGATTCTCAGCATTGTCAAAGAACAGAGGAGAAGTGTGCCACGGGGGAAAAGGGAGTTAGGGGAGGCAGACACAGCAACTGGTGGTAGTGAGGTGAAGGTGCAGTCTTGATTTGAAAATGCCCAGTAATGGGGAGGAAGTGATATGCATGCTGAGGGCATTCATCCAGGAGGAAGCACGGTGTGCAAAGGATCTTTGACCCAGTGATGTGCAGCATCGAGGTACTTGTGAGGAGTTGTTGTTCTGACCCTCTGGTGCAGTGAAGATTGGTGGTTGGACTAAAGAGGACTTGGACACATGGTGGAGAAAAACCCATGACAGTTTTTTTCCGCCACTAGACAAGTTAGGTACTTTATACGATCTGTGAGTTGAAGCCATCCTGATTTCGCATAGAGTTCACAAGTATGTGTGAGTCGGTGGGCTACAGTGAGCAGTTGGCAGGCCCCGTTTAGGGAGGTCGTGATGCGCCTAAGGGCGGTGGTGGTGGCAGAGCCGTAGACAATGAGGCCATAATCTACAATGGACAAAACAGAGCTCTGGATGGCCATCTTTAATGCTGCTTGGATGAGGTGTTGCTTGTTTCCAATAAAGAATTCCAATGCGCGCATTTACAACTCTGGCGACGTTATCGATGTGGGTCACATATGACAGGCCATGGTCAAGAGTGATTCCTAGGTATTTAAAATCAGACACTTGTTCAAGGGTATGACCAGCATTTGTTTTGATGTCAAGGAGGTATCGCCTATGTTTGTTTCGCGAGCTGCAGAAGAGCACTGATTTAGTCTTTTTGTGGTTAAGAACCAGCTTGTGAGAAGAGAACCAATTTTCAACAGATGAGAAGAAAAAATTACTCACCTTAGTAATGTTGTTTCTTCTAATGGAGTCTTGCTATATTATAACATATGCAGTATAACCCCAGGTTAGAACTGCTCCGGAGGTGAAAGTTAACTTTCCATGCAGGGCATGGAATCTTGAGCGCGAGCTCGGTTGAACACTCTGTCTTTTGTAGCTCAAACTTAAATTGGCAGATCTTTACGAGTAAAAACTCACTAAGGTTCTGTGTGGAAGCCGTAAACCTACACTAGCCACTGGCTACTAACTACAAAACACATTTTTGATCTTGATCCCAAAACAAAGACTCAAGTGAGGGGATTCAAAAAAGAAAAAACATAAGCATAACACCTAAGCACCCGAAGAAAGGGTGAAAATAAAGTGGGCATCTATGAAGTGCCAACATTGCACTGCCCACCCACATCCCAAAAAAGAGGTTCTGAGAGGGGCAGGCTGGGGGGTCATAATATAGCAAGACTCCATTAGAAGAAACAACATTACTAAGGTGAGTAATTTTTTCTTCAAACAACATGAAGTCTTGCTATATTATGACATATGCAGACTACACAGCAGTACCTCCATGGAGGAGGGACAGAACCTACTTGGGAAATAGGCTCTGAAGCACAGCTGTGCCAAATCGAGCATCACTCTAGCCTAGATATCCAGGGAGTAATGCTTAGTAAAGTGTGAACTGTTTTCCAGGTAGCTGCTTGACATTTCTCTAGGATAGGAATGTCCCTGGCAGCAGCCAGAGACGCAGCTGTACCTCTGGTGGAGTGAGCCCTCAGGCCTGAGGGAGGAACCTTACCAGTTTTTCATAGCAGAATTAGAAACAAGAGACAATCCACCTGGCAATGGATCTTTTAGTGGCAGGTTTCCCCTTACCAACCTCACCATAAGTGAAGAACAATTGGAGGGATTCGAACCTGTGCCCCTTGGTACATTCTATATAGTAACTAAGGGCTCTTTTGACATCTAAACTGTGCAATCTCCTCTCACCAGAGGAGCAATGGTCAGTGAAGTACACACAAAGAGACATGGATTGATTAAGGTGGAAGTCTGAAACCACCTTAGGCAAAAACTTCCTGTTAGTCCTGAGGACCACCTTATCTCTATGAAAGGAGATAAAATCAGGCTCCACTGACAATGCTTGTGGCTCACTTATGCACCTGGCAGAGGTGATGGCTACAGAAACACAGTTTCCAAGTCAAGTACTCAAGCTCTGCTGAAGACAATGGCTCAAAAGGGGGTTGCATAAGCTGAGCAATGCAAATATTAAGATCCCAAGCAGGGGCAGGGTCCCTGAACGGAGGGTTGGTGTGAAGCAACCCTTTAAAAAACTTAGAGAACACAGGGTGAGCTGAAAAAGAAGAGGGCTTACCTGCTGATAAGAAGACAGACACAGCTGCCAAATGCACTTTTAGAGTAGCTGGTCTCAGACCCAAGGAATTCAAATGCACCAAATAATCCAGGATCGTGGGCACGCCAGCAGATTCTGGGGAAATATGCTTACCAGCACACCATATGGAAAATCTTTTCCATTTTGAATTATAAGTAGCCCTGGTGGAAGGCTTCTTTAGAGGCCTTCAATATATCCAATACACCTTGGGAAAGGAGTAGGTCAGCAAACTAACTCTTCAAGAGCCATGCCTTGAGATTGAGAGATGAGGTTCGGATACCAAACTCTCCCCTGGGCACAGGTTAACAGGTTGTGATTCCTGGGAAGACACAGGGGAAGGTGGACTGCTAAGGACAAGAGGAGTGGGTACCAGGGCTGCCTGGCCCAATCTGGAGCGATCAGGATCATCTTGCAGGGTTGAGATCTGATTCTGACTAGCACGTTGAAAAGGAGGGGGAAGCATAGAGAAACTTCCCTTCCCAACTGAGTAGGAAGGCATCCAGAGGGACTGAGCCCAACACTGGGGGCCTGCAGCAAAAAAGGGGAAGTTGGTGATTGTCTGGAGCTGCAAAGAGATCTACCTGCGGGGTGCCCCATCTGGCAAATACTACCTCCAGTACTAGGGGATCCAGTGCCCATTCATGATGGCCCTGGGAAATCCTGCTGAGATCATCCACTAGGACATTGTCCTTGCCTGGGAGGTGAACAGCCGTGAGGGAGGCGTTCAGAGAATAAGCCAGAGACCACAACTTCATTGCTTCGGTGCACAAGGCCGTAGACCGAGTGCCCCCTTGCTTGTTGATGTACCACATTGTAGTGGTATTGTCTGTTCTGATCTGAACAACCTTGTTCTGAACAGATGTGGAAAAAAACCTGGAGTGCCAGAAAAACTGCTCTGAGTTCCAGCAAATTGATGTGGAGCAGAGAGATTCCTGAGGGGACCACAGCCCTTGGGTGGAAAGGTCACCCACGTGAGCTCCCCACCCCAAGAGGGATGCATCTGTAGTAAGGGTCAAGGAGTGAGACTGGGGAGTGAAGGGAACCCCCTGTCTCAGATTGCTCTGATCCTGCCACCACTGAAGGGCCTGGATCAGGGTTCGAGTCACCGGGATCAACTTGGTTAGAGGATCTGTCCTTTGAGACCAAAAGGCTCTCAAATGGAACTGGATGTCCCTCATCTGAAATCTTGCTCCCTGCACTACTGCTGTAGAAGCAGCCATGTGCCCCAGGAGCTGTAGAAAATGCCTTGCTGGTCAAGAGACCTGCAGGGTGAAGGAAGAGGCCAGAGAGACCAAGGTCCTTGCTCTTTCCAGAGGGAGGAAGGCTTTGGCTTCTTTTGTGTTCAGTTCTGCGCCTATGAAGGTGAGAAGCTGGACAGGCTCCAGAACTGACTTTGGAAGATTGAGAAGGAAACCTAGGGATGTCAACAGTTGCTGGGTTACTTGTAAGTGTAGTTTGACCTGTTCTGGAAACTGGCCTACAATGAGCCAGTCGTCCAGATAAGGAAAGATGGCAATCCTTTGCCTTCTTAAATGAGCAACTGCTACTGCCAGGCATTTTGTGAATACCCTCGGGGCAGAGGTGAGGCCGAAGGGCATTGCTCTGAACTGGTAATGGCCTGAGGGCAGTTCGAATCTGAGGTACTTTCGATGAGAGCTTCTGATGAGAACATGGAAGTAGGCATCCTTGAGGTCCAGGGAGGCTAGCCAGTCCCCTGGCCTTAGACAGGGTAAAATAATTCCCCGTGTCACCATTTTGAACTTTGGTTTTAAAAGGTGCTTGTTTAGATACCCGAGATCCAGGATGGGCCGCCAATCTCCTGTCTTTTTTGGGGTAAAGAAGTACCTGGAGTACAACCCTTTGCCCTGGTGTATGGGAGGCACCCTTTCCGCAGCTCTGAGAGCCAGGAGGGAAGAAACTTCTGCTTCCAGGGCAAGTGCCTCTGATGGGTTTGCAGGTGGAAAAGACCTGGCTCTCATCTTTGGAAATTTTTTGAAGCTGAGAACCAGTCCCTGGCTTACTACTTCCAGGACCCACTTGTCTGATGTTGAAGACTTCCAGTCCTGGACAAAGTAAGCCAGCCTGCCCCCTACCAGTAGTGGAGAATCGGCCCTGGCCACCCCATCAGGGAGCCTGTTTTGCAGGGGCTTTGGGTTGAGGGGTAGAAGCAGGCTTACTAGAACACCTTCTGCCCTTCCTCTAAAGAACCTCCTCTGGGCATAAGCAGAAGAGGAGGCCTGGGCTTGGTAAAAAGGCCTATGAAAAGGCCTACCCCTGCCCCTGACATGCTGCCTTTGAGGAGTGGCTTGCCTTTCTTTGGCCTGTGCACTCCTATAGGTGGTCCTATACTCATCCATTTTCTTCATATAATTCTCTGTCTGCTCCCCAAACAGAGAATTGCCCACAACAGGAAAATCCATAGCCTTAGACTGAGTATCCTGTGACAGGGCAGTACATCTGAGCCAGGCCATTCTGCAAAGAGACACAGATGTAGCCGTGACTCTTGATGAAACATCATTAGAGCCTACTGCAGCATGAAATTGCACCTTGGATGCCTCAATACCATCCGCAGCCACCTGCTCCAGCTCCCTGGCAAGCAGGTCAGGGGCCTGTTTTGCTAGGGCCAGGACAGTATCCCATCTGGATTTCTGGTACCTAGCTGCGTAAGCCATATAATTTGCCTGTCTGAGTTCCAAAGATGCTGCCATGTACTGTTTCTTTGCCATGGCATCCATCCTCCTGGAATCCTTTTCAGGAGGGTGAGAGGCTAGAGGAATATTTGCCTTGTCACAGGCTGCAGCCTGCACTACCCCCACATGGCTGCACTGCTGGGAGAAGAACTCCATATCAGAGCCTGATAAAGCATACCTCTTGTCCATCCTTTTATCCACAGGGAGGATAGAATGAGGAGTTCTCAGAATTTTTACTGTTTTTTTCCAAAAGATTTGTGCAAGGGAATAGACAGCCTCCTAGACTCTGGAATATCCATCATTTCCACAAAATCAGGCTCATCTTGATCATCAACAGCTTCCTCAACAGGGAGTTGCAGAGTCTCAGCAACTTTCTTGTAAAACAAAAAATGAGAAGGGGACTCCGATAGCCTGGGAGGGGACATCCCCGAGGGTCTGTCTGGAGAGATGTCCGGTTCAATGGGCACACCCAGACTTTCAAAATCACACTCACTCTCCTCATACCCCTCCTCCCTTCCTCCGGTTCATAAAAATCCTCAAAATCATAATCTTGAACTGGGGGAACCGTCCGAACTGAGCGCTTCCCTAATGTTGTCGGTTCGGACGGAACTGGGGAAAGAGACTGGACAATTTGAATAGCTTTGGCTATTTCCTCAGCAGTTGGAGAAAGAACTTTTGGCCCCAAACTAGCCGACTTTCTAGTCCTTTTAGTTGGAACCGGCTCCTCAGAGCTGGCTCTCCATTTGCCCGAGGAAGTATCGCCCTGGTCAGAGGGCACTCCCTCAGGTTCGGTTGGAACCGAACCGGGCTGGCCATCCAGGTCAGCGGACTTTTTGGCCTCCCTTTCCCTGAACCTACCAACTCTCTTTTCCATGGTGGCAGCAGGAAAATTCTTACAAATCTGGCAGTCTGCATTGAGGTGGTCAAACCCCAGACAATATACACAAGTGGTGTGTGGGTCAGCCTTAGCAAAGGCTTCCCCACAGAGGCCACAGTGCTGAAACCCAGTGGGTCCGGTTTTTCTTTTCGTTTCTCAGACATAGTGCCAGCCTAACCAAAACTTGCCCGTTAATGGCAATCCGCAAGCAAGAGACTTTATCGGTTCCCAACCGTGTCACTGGTCGTTGGAAAACGTAATAAAATCTGTTTTTTTTAGAACAGATAAGAACCGGGAACCGCACTCTAAAGGACTAGAAGAAAAAATTACTCACCTTAGTAATGTTGTTTCTTCTAATGGAGTCTTGCTATATTAAGACAATTGCAGTTTGTCCTACCATTAGAACTGCTCCGGAGGTGAAAGAGTTAACTCCATTCCATGAATGGAACTTAGAGCACGAGCTCTAAAGAGAAGCTCTGTCTGTGTACTTTCAAACCTAAACTGTCAGATCTTTACGAGCAAAAACTCACTAAGGTCTGTGTGGAAGCTGTAACCTACACTAGCCAACTGGCTACCTAAATATTAACACCCACTGCTGGTCCCAACACCAAAGACTCAAGTCAGGGGACCAGAACTAATAGTATAATTTAACAATATGAGAGGAATAAGGAAAAAATGAAAAACACCACACCCCCAAACCCCAAGAAGGGGTGAAAACACATAAAAAGGGCATAAAATAGTGCCCACACTAGGCTGCCCAACCCATACCCAAGTAGAAGTTCTGAGAGGGGCAGGCTGGGGTGGGAGAGTCATATGATAGCAAGACTCCATTAGAAGAAACAACATTACTAAGGTGAGTAATTTTTCTTCAAACATGAAGTCTTGCTATATTATGACAATTGCAGACCACACAGCAGTACCTCCATGGAGGAGGGACAGAACCTACTTAGGAATAGGCTCTGACACAGAAGTGCCAAACTGAGCATCTCTCCAGCCTGGACATCCAGGGAGTAATGCTTGGTGAAAGTGTGTACCGCTTTCCAAGTAGCAGCTTGACATATCTCCAATATAGGGATGTCTCTGGCAGCAGCTAGAGACGCTGTACCTCTGGTAGAATGAGCCTCAAGCCAGAGGGGGGATCTCTGCCCAGTTTCTGATAACAAAATTGGATACAAGAGACAATCCACCTGGCAATTGATCTCTTAGTGGCAGGTTTCCCTTTCCCAACCTCACCATAAGTGAGAAAAAGTTGGAGGGATTCGAACCTGTGACCCTTGGTACGTTCTATATAGTAACTTAGGACCCTCTTAACGTCCAAACTGTGCAATCTCCTCTCACCAGAAGAGGAATGTTCAGTGAAAAACACTGGAAGGGAGATAGATTGGTTAAGATGGAAATCTGAAACCACCTTAGGCAAACTTCCTGTTAGTCCTGAGGACTACCTTATCCCTGTGGAAAGAAATAAAGTCAGTTTCTACTGACAAGGCTTGCAACTCACTTATGCGTCTAGCAGAAGTGATAGCCACTAGGAAAACAGTTTTCTAAGTTAGATACTTAAGCTCTGCAGAAAACAGAGGTTCAAAAGGGGGTTGCATTAACTGGGCAATGCAAACATTAAGGTCCCAGGCAGGGGCCGGATCCCGAAAAGGTGGATTAGTATGAAGTAATCCCTTAAAAAACTTGGAAAATACAGGGTGAGCGGAAAGAGAGGATGGCTTTCCTGCTGAAACAAAAGCAAGACAGCTGCCAAATGAACTCAGGGTAGCTGGTCTCAGGCCCAAAGAATTAAGATGGACCATGTAGTCTAACACAATGGGCAAATCAGCAGATTCTGGGGAAATATGTTTCAGAACACCAAATGGAAAACCTTTTCCACTTAGAATTATAAGTAGCTCTAGTGGAAGGCTTCCTAGAAGCCTTTAGGATTTCAAGAACACCCTGAGAGAGGTGAAGGTCAGCAATTCTAACCCTCAAGAGCCAGGCCTTGAGGTTGAGGATTTGAGGTTCGATACCAAACTCTCCCTGGGCACAGGTTAATAGGTTGTGATTCCTGGGGAGGCACAGGGGGAGATGGACTGTCAGGGACAGACGGAGTGGGTACCAGGGCTGCCTGGCCCAATCTGGGGCAATCAGAATCACCCTGCAAGGCTGGGATCTGATTTTTACTAACACATTGAATAGGAGAGGGAAGGGGGGAAAGCATAAAGAAACTTCCCTTCCCAATCCAGGAGAAAGACGTCCAGGGGGACTGAGCCCAACACTGGGGGCCTGCAACAGAACAGTGGAAGTTGGTGATTGTCTGGGGCTGCAAAAAGATCTATCTGAGGGGTACCCCATCTGGCAAAGACTATCCCCAGTACTTGAGGATTCAGAGACCATTCGTGGATGGCCCTGAGAAATCCTGCTGAGAGCATCTGCTAGGACATTGTCCTTTCCTGGAAGGTGAACTGCTATGAGTGAAGTGTTCAGGAATAGGCCAGAGACCACAACTTCATTGCCTCTGTGCACAAGGTCGAAGACCGAGTGCCCCCTGCTTGTTGATGTACCACATTGTTGTGGTATTGTCTGTTCTGACTTGTACCACTTTGTTCTGGACAGAAGCAAGAACGCTGAAGTGCTAAAAAGACAGCTCTGAGTTCCAGCAAATTGATGTGCAGCAGAGATTCCTGGGGACCACACCCTGAGTGGAGAGGTCGCCCATGTGGGCTCCCACCCCAGGAGGGAAGCATCCGTGAGTGAGGGTCAAAGGTGAGAAAGGGGAATGAAGGGACCCCAGTCTTAAATTGCTCTGATCCTGCCACCACTGGAGGGCCTGGATCAGGTTGGTCACTGGGACCAACTTGGAAAGGGGTCTTTTTTCTGAGACCAATAGGCTCTCAAGTGAAACTGAATGTCTCATCTGAAATCTTGCTCCTGCACTACAGCTGTGGACGCAGCCATGTGCCCCAGGAGCTGCAAAAGTGTCTTGCTGGTCGAGAGACCTGCAGAGTGAAGGAGGAGGCCAGAGCCACCAAGTTCCTTACCCTCTCTAAGGGAAGAAAAGCTCTGGCCAGATTTGTGTCCATTCTGCACCTCTGAAGGTGAGTACCTGAACTGGTTCCAGAACAGACTTTGGTAGATTTAGCAGGAAGCCCAGGAGGTGAGAAGCTGCTGGGTGACTTGCAGGTGAGATTTACCTGTTCTGAGGACTGGCCTACAATGAGCCAGTCGTCCAGATAGGGAAAAACAGCAATCCTTTGCCTCCTTAAGTGAGCCACTGCTACTGCCAGACATTTTGTGAATACCCTTGGGGCAGAGGTAAGGCCGAAGGGCATTGCTCTGAACTGGTAGTGACCCGAGGGCAGTTCGAATCTGAGGTACTTTCCGTGGGAGCTTCTGATTAGGACGTGAAAATAGGCATCCTTGAGGTCCAGGGAAGCTAGCCAGTCCTGGCCTTAGAGAGGTAAAATCATTGCCAGAGTTACCATTCTGAACTTTGGTTTCAAAAGATGCTTGTTCAGATATCTGAGGTCTAAAATGGGCCGCCATTCTCCTGTCTTTTTGGGGTAAGGAAGTATCTGGAGTACAGACCCTTGCCCTGGTGTGGGGAGGAACCCTTTCTACCGCTCTGAGCTAACAGGGTTGAGACCTCTGCTTCTAGAGTAAAGGTCTCTAAGAGCTTGCAGGTGGAAAGACCCGATTCTCATCTTTGGGAACTTTTGTAGCAGAGAACCAGACCCTGGCTTACTACTTCCAGAACCCACTTGTCTGAAGTTAAAGACACCCAGTTCTGACTGAAGTAAGCCAACCTGTCCCCTACTGGTAAAGGAGAATCGGCCCTGGGCAGCCCATCAGGGTGCCTGCTTGGCAGGTGCTTTAGGCTGAGGGGTTGGGGCAGGCCTGCCCACGCCCCGTCTGCCTCTGAAGAACCCCCTCTGAGCATAAGCAGAGGAGGCCTGGGTTTGGTAAAAAGGCCTGTGGAAAGGCCTGCCCCTACCCCTGGGGGTGTGCCTCTGAGGAGTGGCTTGCCGCTCCTTGGCTTAGAGCACTTTTATAGGTAGTCCTATATTCATCCATCTTCTTCATATAATTCTCTGCTCCCCAAACAGAGAATTTCCCACCACAGGAAAATCCATAGCCTTAGTCTGGGTATCCTGTGACAAGCTAGTACACCTGAGCCAGGCCAACCTACGAAAAGCTACAGATGTGGCCATGACTCTACAGGAAACATCATTAAAATCCACAGCAGCATGAAACTGCACCTTAGAAGCCTC
The DNA here is from genome assembly GCA_016271365.2 of Neoceratodus forsteri. NCBI lineage: Eukaryota > Metazoa > Chordata > Ceratodontiformes > Ceratodontidae > Neoceratodus > Neoceratodus forsteri. The sequence goes on along the minus strand of JADMNL010000023.1, from coordinate 360,898,312 downwards.
AATGCCATCGGCAGCCACCTGCTCCAGCTCACTAGCAAGCTGGTCAGGGGCTTGTTTGGCTAAATCCATAACAGTATTCCATCTAGATTTCTGATACCTTGCTACATAAGCCATATAATTTGCTTGCCTGAGTCTCAAGGACGCTGCCATGTACTGTTTTTTTGCCATGGCATCAATCTTCCTGGAATCCTTGTCAGGAGGATGTGAAGCCAGGGAATATTAGCTTTATCACAGGCTGCAGCCTGAACTACCCCAACATGACTGCATTGCTGAGAAAGGAATTCTGTATCAGGACCTGACAGTGTGTACCTCCTGTCCATCTTTTTATCTACAGGAGGCACAGAATTAGGAGTTTTTAACATTTTTATTGTCTGTTTCCTAAATGATTTATGCAAGGGAATAGACAATCTCCTAGACTCTGGAATATCCATCATTTCTACAAAATCAGGTTCCTCTTGTTCATCCACAGCTTCCTCCAATGGAAGCTGGAGGGTTTCAGCAACTTTTTTGTAAAACATAAAGTGAGAGGGGGACTCAGAAAGCAAAGGGGGAGATTCTAAAGGTCTGTCTGGGGAGATGTCCGGTTCAATGGGCACACCCAGACCCTCAAAGTCACATTCATACTGTTCATAATCATCCTCCCCCTCCTCTGGTTCATAAAACTCCTCAACAACATATTCCTGAACCGATGGAACCGACCTTTTACCAGACAGTGGCGGTTCGGACGGAACCGGAGAAAGTGACTGGACAATCTGAATAGCTCTTGCTATCTCTGCAGCAGTTGGAGAAGGAATTTTGGGCTCCACACCTGCTGATTTTCTTTTGTTTACTGGAACTGGCTCCTCCGAGCCAGCTTCACGTTGCCGAGAAGTCTCGCCCTGGTCAGAGAGCACTCCCTCCGGTTCGGTTGGCACCAAACCGGGCTGGCCATCCGGGTCAGCGGACTTTTTGGCCTCTCGTTCCCTGAGCCTGCCAACTCTCTTATCCAGGGTGGCTGCAGGGAAATTTTTACAAGTCTGGCAGTCTGAATTGAGGTGGTCAAACCCCAGACAATATACACATGTGGTGTGTGGGTCAGCCTTGGCAAAGACTTCCCCACAGGCATCACAGTGTTGAAACCCAGTGGGCCCGGTTTTTCTTTTAGGTTTTTCAGACATAAAGCCAGCCTAACCAAAAACTTGCCCTTTTAAACGGCAGTGCCAGGCAAGACACCCTTATCGGTTCCTAACCGTGTCACGGTTCTTGGAAAAAAACGTAATGAAATCCGTTTTTTTTAGAACCGATAAGAACTGGGAACCGCACTCTAAAACCTTCAATTCAAGTTTTAAAACAAGGTGATCGGTTCAAAACCGAACCGATAACATTTACAAGTTCCACACAGAAAATAAACTGAAATTACTTACGATACCACAGACAAAGCTTGAACCGAACGGTTTCGCGGTTAAAATAATAATATTCTCGGTTGATTTGAACCGAGAAAACACTGTTTAAACAGAGAAATGAACCGAGCAGTAGGAGAAATCTCCGGAGCGACTGTTCAGTGGTGAGTAAAGAATCTGACAGTTTAGGTTTGAAATAACCCAGACAGAGCTTCTCTAACCGAGCTCGCGCTCCAAGTTCCATTCTTAGAATGGGAGTTAACTCTTTCACCTCCGGAGCAGTTCTAATGGTGGGACAAACTGCAATTGTCATAATATAGCAAGACTTCATGTTGTTTGAATATTTCATTGCAGTTTCGGCATCGCAGAAGTTGCAGCTATAATTGTACAGTAGAGAATTTACAGTCTCAAATCATGACCTACTAACAGGACTACAAAAAACGAGTGGCGAGAACTCCAACTGTTTGCACTGGAGCTTAGCACTGCAGGAGTATAATATAGAGAATAATGGATGGGGAAGGGTTTGATATGAGAACTTAATGCACACCTGAGTTGTGGGATGCTACATAAACCCCGAGGGCAAAGCCCGAAGGGTTCATCAAAAGCATCCCACAATGAGAGTGTGATAATCTCATATCAAAACACCCTCTTTTATTTATAATAACAGGCCAACAATTTTTCTCCAGCAGTTTGTGAGACTGTTTGGCCCCGCCCACATACAAAATGTTGGCCAATGAGGCAGCAGCATAGTTTGACTGGCATGGCTCATGAATGTCATAACAACCAGCCGGTTGTTATGGAAAATATAAACCTAGTCAGTACATTGAGAGAAATTGCTGACCAGTTATTATATATAGAATAATGGATGGGCAACCATCCACAACAAGGCTTTGTTTCCATCGAGGGAGTTGATGACATCCTAGAGACCTCGAGAGTGAAGCTCCAGAGGTCTCGTTGATATCAACTGCCCGAGATAAAAAACACAGACTTGTTTGTGGATGGTCCCACATCCAGAGTTTTATATAGTACACTGGGTTTCTGGCTCGTTTCTTTTGTGTTGTGTTTTTTTTTAAGTTGCTGGTTACCTAATTCTACTCCTGCGGCTCTGCTTCTCCCTGCTCCTGCTGGATCCTTCTACTCCCCGCTCTCGCTTCACACCACTTCCACTCACTCGGCACTGTTAAACAATTATTCACTTTTGTGACACAGAGCTGTGTGAGGCTTGTGTCAAAACAAGGAGGGTCCACTGATTGGCACTCGCTAAATCGTGCTGCCATGTTGCAGATATTTTTATTGTTAGAGCCACGAGTGAGCCAATCAGGCGGCAGGATGCGGCTTAAAAAAGCTGTAGTATCGATGTGACATCAGAACGATAGTACAACTTTTTTGACCTCTGAACTGTTCTACAAGAATTTGAAAGCCACCCTTTTCCATGCAGAATAAGCCCTAACCATGTATACGATAAGCATATCCAACACAAGAAGAAAACACAGCATGCCAATACTGAGACTGCCCACCAGATGGCACAGCATGGTCACTGTTTTCACAGAGTCATGTTACCACAAAATGCCATCAATGGCCATAAGAAGGGAGGTGTGACATGCAAAGAGGTAAAAAAGCCAGACTTTCTCAGTCAGCACCCTCCAGATATATGGATGCCAACAGTTTAAACCAGCGTATCAGCACATTGTTTTAAAGTAATAAACCTGTTCCTCAGCATTTTATGATACTAAATCGAAAACACTTAGGGCCCCATATTCAAAACTGGTAGGTTGTATCATGGAAGTGAATGCTCTGCGCATCTAAAATGCGAGAGCACAAAACAATGGGACAGTCAGAAGATGCATCATAAAACGCGATCACACACATCCGACTGAATATCCCAAACATGCGTGATCACGCAACTGAGGATGTGTGATGCAGCACAGTACGTCAGAATATGGGGAACCGCACACAACAGGCAGGGACAGATGCACAAACAGTGAAACAAGCACAATGCGCAGGTGCATGTGAGAAGGGTGTTGGCGCAACAGAGCAGCAGCCCAGGAGACACAGGAGGGACCGTGACTAAAAGGGCCCGATGCAGGGCCAGCAAGTGCCCAGCACAGTGCACCATACAGACTTGGCCAGGCATGTAGAAAGCAATGCACACCGGCCATGTCAGACACAGGTCCACGGATAGGGAACCACAGCAATGTCTGTGACCAATGGACAGGGCTGAAGGCTAATGCAGAGCGACACCACTGCAGACATGCCTGTGAGATGACTGGCCCAGTGTGCCAGTACCACACCACCACAATGGCATGTAGCAGGAGCAAACACGTGGGGCCCACACTGACAGCAAGACATGTCCCCTGACAGTGTACGACACAGCCACATGGGCACACAGCTGTGGCCAATGTCACCACCACCACAGAAGAGCACAGTGCTACCACAGGGAACCTACTGGATGTGCCACAGGAGCACCATGCAACCTGTGCAGGGGAACACGGGGACATACGCAGTGTGCCTCCCTCCCAGGGACAAGGAGCAGTGGGTGAGGCAAAGGCCTGCACACACCTGCGCATCTGTGGACACGTGGATGTGCGGCACATGTATCATACACCTGGTAACTATCCCAATGGAAGAGCACACTGCACACCGCCATGTGAAAGAGAAAATGCAAATATTTAATCTACAGCAGAAAAAGGGAAAATAGCAGGGAAACAAAACAATGCAACCAACAGGAACAATCATAAAATAGAACATTAAACAAGTAATAAAATTATTTACAGATATATACAGGGGTATGCAGGGAAAGGGAGTTAAGGGCACAACTATTTACAGTGGATGGGGGCCTGGGTGGGAAAGGCCATGGGGCAACTACTGGGCCACAGCTCCATGGCCACTTAACGTGCAGTGCACAATGGTGCACCCATATATGTCACAGTCCGACCCATGCTGGGGATGGCCCACAGCACTGCCCCCAGCTGGTCCAGGATACACCGAAGAAGCCCGTGTCCATGATGCAGCCCTCCGGCACTGCAGTCCTGTCTGCCGGCTCCTTCCACTGCCTCCTGTCCCCGGTGGATGGACACATCCTATGGGAGGAAACAAACAAAACACAACATCAGTGCCAACAGTCCATCATGCCTGGTGAGAAAGCCCTTGTTCCCCTCAACAATGATGGTGATGTACAGCTGTGCATACACAGGCCCTGCCACAGTGCCGCATGAAACAGTGACAGCTGGTGTGCCGTGTACATGTGTGTCACAAAGCACACCACATGGGTTGTCCACGTGGCAGCAGACAATGGCAGTGCAGGACATGTGGACGCCATGGCACAGGGCAATGAGGATGAGTGCCACATGGCCGTGTGATGAATGCACAGTGGCCCCCACCACGGCACACCTTCCAGATGCAGACGCGTGTGCGAGATGGCCACAGGTGGCCGACCTCTGGCACAGGTGTACCAGGGGCACCACAGGCATACAAGACTGTCCACAGTGGGCCTCACATGCAGACAAGGATTGACAGCATGCAGTATGTACCTAGGTGTGGACACAGTGACATCCCCCGCTCCCCAGGACAACACAAACAGACATGCGGGCCTGGGCACAGCCGCGCAGATGGCCATACAGGAGTGAATACTGGCAACAGCATGGCGGCAGACTACTGGTGGATGCCGCACAGCCATTGGGGGAAGGGAGAACAGCCCTGCACATGTCCACTGGACATGCAGTGGACAGGGACACAATAAATTAGACAGTGGCAGTGCCATGGCAATGAACGTCGGTATGTACCCAAACACTGTCCTTGATGTGCCATGGAGGCATGCCAAACCCACAGACCACCCCCAATGGAACCATCTGTACCAACACAGGGCAACATCCATGCACAGACCGCCTGTGGCAGAGGGGCCCATACGTGAACAAGGCACATGCCCACTACAGAGGGGGTGCCAAGTGACAGACACCCATCACTGGGTACAGCCGGCACACAGGGTGCTGCAACAGGCTGCCACACACTGTGGATGGAGGTGCCAACACAAAGACCAAATGCTGTGCCACTGGGCACGGCTGTACAGCACAACAACCAGGGCCGTACTGGAGTACAGGGGGCCCACCGTGCAGAACAGTGGCATGTGGCCCAGGATAACACACACACAGAATAATATGTTACACCAATATGACGCAGCACACATATACTGGCAGGGATCTACATACACAACAGTATGACCAGTTAAAGGATCAGAACAACAAACATTCACAGAGGCCATGTGATGGCCAAATACCCAACAGAGGGGGCACACATGGCTATGTCCACTTTTACTAGAGGCCCCCCTCCTCCCCTACCAAAATCCTGCCCTTAATGACCCTCTACCAAAACCTAACCTCTCGTGCCTCTGCAGCTTATCTGCACATGTAATCAACTAAAGTTGATGTCCATATGCTACATAGTGTTTTAAATGTCTAAGAAACTCTAACCTTTTCCTGATTGTTGTGCCGTTTGGTGTCTCAAATGTCCTAAAACTCTAACCTTCTTTACTGAATGTCTATACTCTGTTCACATGACGTGGAACCTTTGTAAAAGAGCCTTGGCTCAAAGGTTATTTTCCAAATACCAAATAAATAAGATATAGCCAGGCAACAGGGTGTGCCAATCCAACAATGCCCACACCCTGCACGATGGATGGTGGCACAGGTAAATAAGGCTGCATGTGCAGTGTCGCCAGTGAGCTGTGGCACACACAGGTCACACAGTGACACGTCCCAACAGGAGTGGCTGGCAGGAAACAGCCAACGGTGAACACTGGACAACAACAACATAGCCATGGCCAGAGGTGCACACGGCACAGGGCCACTGGATTCTGGAGGGGCACCACCACATGCAGTGTCTGATGAGAGACCGCCATGGTCACCCACCACCACCACATGAGTGCCACAGTCTGCATCAGGCAGGTATATGCCCTGCATCGCACACAGGGGACTGCCATGGCCATAACACCCTGTAGTGGCACAACCCAGTAACATACCAGAACCGCAACAGTGGTACATGTGAGGGCACAGCACCGGAGCAATGTGTGACATGCGGTATGTGAGGGTGACACGGGGGCATGATGTCAGCAGCATAATGCGAATATATGTTGCACAGAACAGGGGCATGTTGAGTGATGCAGGGCACTCACCTGCCAGTGACCACACAACAGGGGGACACATGGTTATAGTTGTGTGGCGTACACCTAGAAAGTGGTGGTGGTCGTCCGTGACTGCATCCAGACACGTGGGACACCGAAGGGTCCTCTGGGGCTGTTGGCGGTCCAGAACCAGGCAACAGCACACCACTGCCACCACACCTCTGCGTTGCGGCCATTGCATGGGCATGCGCAAACTGCATGCCATAGCCACAATGGGCAAAGCAGATCTACCATATAAACAGACTTTGATGGCAGATAATGACTGCTTGGCTCACCTAGTCTGCCCATTTCCCTACCTATTGGATAAGCTGCAGATCCTAGTCAGTCAACAGCCTACTTCTTCCTACCCCCCCCAACCAGAAATGCCTTATGTCTGTCCCATGCATTCTTGAATTCCCCTCGTTTTTGACCCCACAATCTCCTCAGGAAGGCCGTTCCATGTGTCCACCACCTCTTCGAGAAAAAAAATACTCTCACATTGCCCCTGAGCCGCGGCCTCTATCTTCAAATTGTATCCTTGTTCTTGCACATCTCTTTTCTGAAAGATACTACCCTCTTGGACTTTGTTGATTCCCTTGAGGTACTTGAAAATAATCGATCATGTCCCCCCATTTTCCTCAAGAGTATATATATTAAGCTCCTTTCGTCTCTCTTCGTATGGCTTCTGTTGCAGACCCTGCACCGTTTTAGTTGCCATCTTCTGGACTGCCTCCATCCTATCTCCTTGCAGAGATGAGGTCTCCAGAACTGCACGTGGTACTCCAGATGGGGTCTCACCAACTGTCTGTACAGAGGGATAACTTCCTGTTTTTTTACTGGTGATGCCTCTCACTACATCCCAGTATCCCCTCAGTCATCCTTACTGTCTTTTCACATTGCTTGCTTACCTTTTGGTCATCGGATATGACTACACCCAGGTCCCTTTCCATTTTCTTTTTAAACTTAGCTTTATTTCATAGTTATAACAGCAGCATGACATTCTCAATACCGTGCCAATTAGAAAAAAAAAAAAAAGAACTAGGGTTACATTCTATAGTTCAGTTCATGCTAATAATTAAGCAATGGCATACAGCATATTTCCTTTTGACAGTAGTTTAGGCACAGATGTCAATATTAAAAAGTTTTCCTTAGAAGCTACTGTTCTTTATAATTATTTTATTTTAGTCTTTGGTAACCAGATAAGGCCCACTAGGCACAAGTGCCTGTTTTCAGGGGTGACCTGGGAGCACTGGTCGGTTAAGTGACTTGCTCAGAGTCACACAGTATGCAAGTGGAGGCTGTGAGAATCAAACTAAGGTCTGGTCTGCAGGATGTACCAAGCTCGCTCATAGCTCGTTACTCTAACCTCTAGGCTATACTGCCCAAAATAATATGTAATATTAAAGAACAAAGATAAAACCAATTAAACCAAGGGCCAAATCGTGGCCCAATTGTTGGTCGCTCGCTACTCTCTCCCCCACCTTACCCTCCCATCTATAGTTACACTGTATCTGAAGAAAAGGAGTCCCCCCCCCCCAATGCTGAAAGAGGCATAGAAACTTATCGCTGTCATCTTAGCAGCGGAGGGCCATCTCCCATTTCACCTTTAGGTTTCTTTGTTTCTAAGCTACATTTTAGGATGCTGGGGGTTCACAATTACATCCCAACAACCATAATTCCCATCCTCTCTATCTCATTTCATGTTTATCAAAACTGAATCTGAGCCTTACCATAAAAGCTTCCATCTCTAGAACCCCTTTGACCCTGCTCACCCATTCTCCCATCATGGGGGGCTCAAGTTGGAGCCATTTGCCAATGATTCATTTCAGGGCCACCACCATTAAAATAAGCAGAACTTGTCTAGTATCACCCCACTGGAGCGTTGCTGTGGGGATCCCCAACACAATCTCCATAAAAGTCAGAGGAATCAAGATTCCTGTGATAGTGTGCACTGCCTGTTGCATCTCTTTCCAGAAGGATTGTAACTTTGGACAATCCCAAAAGATATGCCAGCGACTCCCTGTCTGACCACACACCCTCCAGCAGGCTGCTGACTTAAGAGATACAACATTGCGTAATTGTTGGTATGTGGAAAAATCGAATCAGTACTTTCCAACCCATGGGCCCATTCCATCACACTGACTGAGACACCGGCCTCCCTTTCCCAGGCCACTTGCTGCACTTTTAGGGGGTCACCTATAACCATGGTTAATAACCTATAGATTCTAGAAATATATTTTCCTGTGCCTGCAATTCTTACTGCGCTGTATAAGAAGGCTTCCCAGCTGGAGTACGGTCTCATGAGTCATGCTACATTGTCCGTGTTAATATAATGTCTTACCTGCATGTATCTTAAGAAGTTGGTGCTGGACCATTGGAACTTTTCTTTGGCCCTATGAAATGTAATGCAAACTCCATTTTCTATAAATTGTACAAACTATGTTAGCCCCCTGGACCTCCCAACTGGCATAGCCTGGGTCCAGGGTGGGCGGGGGATCTGAATAATACCTAATAAGGGAGAGTGGGCCCAAGCATCCAGGGGTGGCAGTAAGCTTACGAACTTTGTTAAGAAGTTACAGGCTATGTCTAACCCACCTGTTTGTAATCGTCTTTGTGTACTTAGGAGGGGCTGTTGTGAGAGCCATGGTAAACAAGGGGTGATCACCCAGAGCAGCTTCCTCCATTTGATAACACAAGGAGGAGACTCTTTGTTTAGCCCAGGTGACAGTAACTGAAAGTTGCACGGCTAAATAATAGGCACAGAAGTCTGGAAGAGCTAAGCCCCCTTCCACTCTGGGGAGATTAGTATTCTTTTGGCCACTCTGGATTTTTTTGTTCCAGACAAATCTGGAAATGCCCTTGTTTAGCTCATTACAGAAGGACACAGGTGGGCATACTGGAAGGGACTGGAATAAGAAAAGAAATCTAGGTAATATATTCATCCTTACCACATCTACCCTCCCTACTAGGGAAAACAGTAAAAGGTGCCATCTGGCTACGTCTCGTTCCACAGTGTCCCACAGCTTATCATAATTCAGAGAAAACAACTTGGGAAGGTCTACCGAGAGTTGAATACCCAAATTTCTAATTTGGTTTTTGTAGGACCAACGAAAGGGGAATGTTGTCTTGAATTGACCCAGGCATCCTCCATTGAGGAGCAAGACTTCAGATTTCAAATCATTGATTTTATAGCTTGACAGTTGTCTGAAAAATTGTAGTGTTTTTATGAGAGGTGGCATGCAGGTTTCTGGAGAGGACAGAAAAAAAAAAAAAAATAAAAAAAGTCCACACACAGAGACAGCTTTTGTTCAGCCTCCCTCCCCCCCATCCACATAATCTGCTGTACCTTAATGACTAGGGTCTCTAAACGTAGGGCGAATAGTAGGGGTGACAGAGGGCAGCCTTGCCTTGTGCCCCTGGATACTGGAAAGGGGTGGAACAATTACCATTTACTCACACCAGAGCTTTGGGGTTTTTATGTAATTTATAACTGAGCAACTATTTGCAGATTATGGGGCCACATTTCATTTTTCCCATGGATGCTTTTAGGAATTGCCAATTTACCCTATCAGATGCTTTTTCTGCATCCATGGATATGGCTGTCTGAAAGCTATCCTGGGATTTGGTTGGGGAGATGATGTTCAGCAAGTGTTGATTATCATCGGTGAGGTACAGACCTAAAATAAATCTAGTTTGGTCCTCATGTATCACTCTGGGGACAATGTCCTGCAAACTTGCAGCCAATAGGCCTGCAAACAATTTTAGAACCATATTCAGGAGTGAGATCAAACATTACTACCTGCACTCCAAGGGGTTGTTCCCCTCATGTAACACTGCGATTTGTGCCATATCCCAGGAGACATGAGTGTTCTCCCCATCCATTACCTCCTGGCAGGCCGGTAATAACACTGGGAGGAGGATATCTGCGAAAGCCTTACAGAATTCCGATGTGAAGCCATCCAGTTCCAGGGATTTTTCATTTTTGAGACTTGCTATCTGGGCCTTCAGTTCCTCCATTGTTACAACCCTATCTAGTTGGTCTGCGTAGGAGGGGGAAAGGGATCCAAATTTCAGGTTTTCGAAAAAATCTGTGGCCTTATTCAAAAAGTCTGGAACCTCTTCTTGCCTACATAAAGAGTCATAAAAACTAGCGAAGACATCTGTAATCTCCCCCATGTGGCATGTTATAGACCCGTCCGACTTGAAATCCTTTATTTGCAGGATTGTCCTGCTGGATTGTTGGGAGCGTAAGGAGTCCGCCAGCCTGTCAGCTGGCTCGGCTGCCATTCTCATAGTATTTTCTGTAACTACCTTCTAGTTGGGTACTCAGTAGTGCTTCTAGGGCCACACTCCTCTCCCCCCAAAACACATTTTTAGTGTCAGGGTTTAGGGTGATTTTATGCTGAAACTTTTAAGTCTGCTATATCTGCCTCTAGGTCCTTCCATTTCTGTTCTCCGTCTTTTGAGAGTGGAATCAAATCTGATGAGGACTCCTTGGAGGACCGCTTTTAGAGCATCCCAGCGGATTTCATGCGAGGTGGCTCCTACTGGATTGTGCTGCACATAATCTTTAACAGTGGATTTAATTAGTGCAGTAAAATCGGAATTGTTTAGGAGTCCCACACTCAAATGCCAATGAGAGTTTTGAGCCACCGGTGTTAGTTCTAAAGTAAGTTTTACCGGGGCATGGTCCGAGGGGGTGCGTGGCATCATTTTGCAAGTGGACACAGAGTGAGCCTATTTTTCAGGTATAAAAAAAATATATCAATTCTAGTGTAGCAATCGTGCCTGTCTGAATAATGTGAATAATCCCTCAGTTGGCCGTTAACTCGCCTCCAGATGTCAAGCATCCCCACTGTTTGACTTAACTTGTTTAATGCTGACCCTGCTGCACCAATTCTAGTACCTTGCGTGCTACCTTGTCTATATAAAGTTGAGGACAGTATTGCATTGAAATCACCTCCCAGGATGCAAAGGCAGTTGGTAGTGTTCAGAATTTCTAGAAATTAAAAAAAAAAAAAAAAATAAAAACCACCTGAGGTGCCTAGCTTCATTAGAGGCATACAGATAAAAAAATTGTGCAGGGGATAGCTCTATAATTTGCGTAAACAATAATACCCGACAGGGTGGGCGGTATTAGCTATACTTGACCCATAGGGTGTAATGAGGCCCAACCTGCAGGCGGAGGGGCCTTATAGCCCTGGAAGGTCTGGTATAGCCCATACTGCTCACCCTGAGGGTATTATTATGCTTAGAAAATGGGCTATAAGCAGCATTTTTATCAAACATCGAAAAAAAATAGAAAAAAAATAAAAAACACAATTAAAAAACAAGGAGAAGTCTGTTTTGTTGTAAAGTAGTTCCTCACTTCTATAGTTGGCATACAGTACTTGACAGTAGAGGACACTGGATTGTCCATTGCCAAGCATGGGGCCGTGGTGGATCGGGCAGTATAGGTAGATTCCAGTCTTTTCTTTTTCACTTAAATGTCAGTGGGAGATGGGGATCTGACTGATTGTGTCAGCAGTTGCAGTTTGCAGAGGCAGTCAGAGGTGACTGATTCTGTGACCAGAAATGGGCTGCCATGGAGCGCAACGGTGGTGAGAAAAGTGGTATTTTCATGATTAGTGCAACACAGATGGAGACATGCTGCTGGGCGGTCTGCTCGTTTAGAGAGTGAGAAACAAATGGCAGCAAGTGGATGATCGGCATTGGGGATGCGAGGCATAACTGAGATGGAGCTGCACTGTTGGAAACATAAGGGGTGTGTCCTATCTCTGTACAATAGTTGTTTTCCCTATTATTATTTATTAAAAGAAACTAAGGCAGACTCATGGAGGGAGTGGGCCAGAGTTGCTGTCAGTTCTTTCTTTTTTTTTTTTGCCGTGTGTAGTTTGCGATCACGATTCCTTCCTGAAAGGACAGTAAGTTCACAAAGGAGTTATTGCTGCCCATTTTTCAGTGTAGTAGACCTAGCAGTATGTAGCAGAAGGGTGCAGCGGTAAGGTATGGAAAGTGTTTTTTTTTTTTTTTTTTTCTTCCTGTTGGGGTTTTGGAAGGGGACCTGTCCTTACCTAAAAAAAAAGGTGGTTTCTGCCCCCCTTCCTCACACACTTCTGTCAGTTTCCACTCAGTGCCCTCTGCAGCTGCCTTGACTATTGGCGCTGCTGTAGAATGGCTTGACAGATACAGGTGCGTGCTTCTCAAAAACATACACTGCTTCTGCCGACTGTGAGTCCGCCGTGGAAGCCAATCGGACTCGGCTTCGCTTTTTCTTTCTTTCATGTGTTTTTTTTTTTTAAATGTGTGGCTATTGCTTATTGGTGGCTGTTTGACTTAAGTGAGACAGAAAGAGACAGAGTGTGGTGGTGGTGTTTCACCAGCTGCCAACTCGTGAGAGAAAAAAATGGCGGCTGGTCAATTTGAAAATTCGGGGAGCCCAATGATATGTTAAGTAATGGGGCACCCCAAATTGGCACTTGCTGGGTGGGTATCTATTGAAAAATAATTGCATGCCTCGCATGGCCTTTCAGCCAATCAGCATGCATTATTTTTCAAGCCCATTTTCTAAATGAATTTTAACATATCTGCCCTCCAAATCGTATTCCACTGTCTACACTTGTATTGGGCACGACTGATGGATCAAAATGGCTGTGCCTCTTCTATGGGGATGGATCTGATAAGAGGAGGTGTCCCAGCTCCTGCGTAGCTTAAGATGTTTGCTATCCGTAAAATGGGTTTCTTGCAGCAGAGTAATGTGGGTGCCCATCCTACTGAGCCCCTGCAGGAATTTAGCCAGTTTTATAGGGCAAGCAAGACCTTTTACGTTATATGTGACTATTTAAGCTATCAATTTTGTTTTAGCGTCACCATTTGCATCCCCACAGTCGTTCAAACCTTAATGTGTGGATGTTCAGTTGGGGTAATGGGAAGAGAGGAGAACGAGCAACCAAACCATCTACCCAAACCCGAGTAGTGAAAAAACAGTACTGCAACCATTAGAATATTTGTAACATTAATGATTAAAAAAAAAAAAAAAAAAAAAAAAAAAAAAAATCATGATCTGGAATACCTCCCAGCTTTGTTTGCCACTAATCTTAGGCGGGTAGTGTCCCTTCCATGGTGCCAGGTTAACCCCACCACACCACTGTTGCTTCATGGTGGCAGAAGTACAGGAATCTCTCCTCTACCGGGCTGCTGAATCCCCAGAAAACCAGGATCATGCAGCCATCGACGCCATGCAGTACCCCAACCCCCCTTTTTTTACACTACTAGATCAGGTGGGGAGAGCCTCCACGGGCCACACCACTCTAACTAGGCCAGTCAGCTAGTCCACGGTCGACTCCCCATGTATGCATCACATCTTGCAATGAACTGCATTACACAGAAAACAAAATCAGTGTCCATTTACACTCCCCTCTGGCAACTGTTCAGTTTTCCCCTCATATTCATGAAGTGTTTAGTTTCCAGCCATTAATTAAGACTTCATAGAAAAGGAAATAATGATTAAAATATATTGTGAACCTGGGATAGAACAATTTCAAATTCTGAACAGTTAATCGATATACCCTATCCGGGTAAGATCGATAGGTTCCAAAACCAAGACCAATAACTCCCATGTAAGCATTTTGCTGGGATGCCAAAGCTAGCTAAAAGAAAATAATTAAGAGTTACTGTCACTTCGTTGAGCAGGAGGGGCCCACTAAGCTGGAAGTATGGAGCCAGACGACTATGCGCAGGCAGTGCTGTAACTGGAAAAAAACTTTGGTTAGATTAAATCAGAATCCTACTCTTTGCGTGGTTCAAGTTGGCTGTTCTGCTGGATTCTCGGGAGCCTCCCCCCTCCGGTTGACCAGAAGTTTGTCTCCTGTTCACTGGGAGACCAGGAGGTAGAGGCCCCAGCCCTCGGGCCTGTTGACGCTGGGTGTGGACTCTCTCCGATTTTGGACCACGAACTTGGTTCTCCACTGGCCCCAGGATGACCTGGTCTCCTCCCCCAGAATCCGCTGCCTCCCATTAGGGACCAGTGTTGCTTCTCCATCTCTTTTAAGGTGGCTGGGTTGATTATTTCCATCTACTTCGATCCTGTAGGACATCAAGTACTTTTTTGCTTCGGGGATGGTTCCAAATATTTTATTCCCCTTATCTGAGAAGGTGTGGAGTCATGCTGTAAAGGCAACTCTGGCTCCTAAACCTTTACTGCGCAGGGCTTTGATAATGGGGAACCACACCTTCCGCCATGCCATCGTTGCAGGGGCATAGTCTGGTTTGAGAAACAAACAGTTGCCTCTAAAGAGTACCGCTTTCATAGCCCATGCTTTACGTAAGACCATCTCTTTGGTCCTGAAGTCCAGGAAAGCAATTACGAGGGATCGAGGGCGAGCCTTGGGATCTTTAGATGACGCAGCAAGTGAGCAGTAGAACCGAATAATGTTTAGTGGAACATCCTTATTCAGGCCTGTATTTCCTTCAGTAGGCTTTCTATAAATTCCATGTTGCCAGATTCTGTATTTTCTGGGAGGCCATGCAGTCGAGTGTGGATTCGTCGTCACCAGTTCTCCAGGCCCTCTATTTTATGAGTCAGGGCCTGGGTGTGATCGTGTAGCTGGATGACTGCCATTGTGGAGCTCGGAACACTCGGAACACAACATTAAGTGGGTTTCTAAACTTTGAAGACTCTTTCCAAGTTTCTGCAAAGTTTCTTTAAGCTCACCTCTTTTCTTATGGTGCCCACTGTAGTTCCTAGTTCACAAAGTTCCCTGCACAGTTATCGGGAAGGGATAGTAATTTCCTCCTCTGACATGCTCTCACACTTGAGATCTGTGTTTTCAGGAGGCCCAGCCTGCTTTCCTCCTTTGACGGAGGGTCGAGCAGTGAGAGAGTTTTTGTTAAGGTTTCCTCTGGTTGCTGCTCGTGACTTAATTTTACTTGCCATGCACCAAGGCTAGGGCTCTGTGTTTATATCAGGCCAAGTAAAATGCAAGATGTGAAAATGTAACAATTTTATGGGGAAATGGGAGAGAGCTCTTGTTTCAGCTACCGCACTGCGTGGAGGTGTCACCGGAAGTCCATTTTTGTTGTTAATACCTCCCCCCCATTGTGTACTCACTCTTCCCAGGTGCATTACTTTGCACTGAATCTAAGCTGCCGTACTTTTGACCATTCCTCCAACCTTGCCAAGTCCCTTATCATCCTCCCCGTGTATCAGCCCTGTTGCAGATCTTTGTGTAGTCTGAAAAGAGGCATACTTTTCCTTCCAGTCCCTCTGCATTGTCACTTTAAGACATTAAAAGGACTGGACTCAGTACTGAACCCTGCGGTACCCCACTAGTAACCCCCCTTTCTTCGGAATGGACTGTTTACTACTACCCTCTGTGTCTTGTTGTCCAACCAATTTGTTACCCAGGCTACTACCCTGGGGCCCATTCCCAGGCTGGTCAATTTGTGTATTAATCTTTTGTGTGGGACTGTGCCAAATGCCTTGCTAAATTCTAGCTAGGCCATGTCCACAACCCCTCCCTGGTCTACTTATGTGGTCACCCAGTCAAAGAAATCTATTAGATTCATCTGACATGACCTTCCCACTGTAAATCCATGCTGCCTTGGGTCCTGTGCCCTTCTGGCCTCTAGGTACTCAATAATTCTTTCTTTCAGAAGTGATGCCATAATTTTCCCTACCACTGAGGTCAAACTAACAGGTCTGTGGTTTCCTGCCTCTGCCTTGCTCCCACTTTTGTGAAGGGGAATCGCATCCACCTTCTTCCAGTCCATAAGTACCACCCCATCCTCCCATGATTTGTTAAAAAGGGTAGTCAGTGGTGTCACTAGTTTTCCCCTTAGTTCCTGTAGAATTTACAATTAGAATTTAGAATTTGTAGTTCACAGAACGGGTGGTGGACAAGTGGAACACCCTGCCAGAGGAAGTGGTGGGGGCTGAAACAATCACGGGATTTAAGAATGCATGGGATAGACAAAGGAATTCTGGAGGTCAGGGGTAAGGGGCAACAGACTTCCTGGAAAACAAACTGAACTTACAAACTTAAATGGGCAGACTGGGTGGGCCATAGGCCCTTATCTGCCGACACTGTCTATGTATGTATCTATGTAATTCTGGAGTGAATCCCATAAGGCCCCATTGCTTTGTCCACTTTCAGTTTCAGGCATTCTTTCAGAACCCTTTCTTTTGTGAAAGGATTGGTATCGACCCCTTATCCAGAGTGCTTCTATTGACTGGATTAGGTACCTCCCCCTCCTCCGTCTTTGTGAATACTGAGTAGAAGTATTCGTCAAGTATTCCTGCTTTTTCAATGTCCCTCTCTGGCCACCCACCCTCCCCTTTATTAAGACTCACTGTCCCTCCTCGGTCTTTCTTTGCTCCCTAATGTATCTATAAAAGGTTTTATTCCCCTTCTTAAAAATCATGTGCAACGGTTTTTACATTTTTTTTATAAAAGCTTGAAAAGCTGAAATTCAAGTCCTTATGTCATGATTAGTGTTTCCTGAGAATTTCATGCCATTTGGTTTTGAGTTTTTTTTTAAAATCAGCATTTGTTAACTTGCTCTACAGTAGCTGAAAACAGTGGAGTTATTTCTGTCCTCTCAGTCAAACTTAGAGTGCAATGACATCATTTTGGAGTAGCTTGCCATTTCAGATTCCCAATCAGAGCAGTAGTTTGTAGAGTTAATGGTTTGCTGAGCTCTCCAAGTTTCTTACAAACACAGTCTCTGGCTTCTGTTTAGATAGATCAGTTTAAAATATAACATTATCTTCTCATAAGTAAGCTGTTGGTTAACTAGGATCTGCAGCTTATCTGTTAGGTAGGAAAATGGGCAGACTAGGTGGGCCAAGCGGTCCTTATCTGCCGTCAAATTCTATGTTTCTATAAAAAGCTGATCATTTTAATTTCAAGGCTGAATTGAGGTAGTGGAAATCTTTCTCTGAGAAATTAGCTTCTGTATCACAGCTTTCAGCTCTTTCTAATCAAAACTCAGATTGTTTTTCTAACTATATAACACGGCTATTAAATGTATATAAAATAAATCTAAATTGTGTTCATTCACAGAAACAGTTTGTCTTTGATGTAGCCTCCATAAATAGATTTCATGTAAGAACATTTTCTTTTCAGGTCAGATTGACAAACAGTACATGTGCTTGAAATACTGTAGCAGAGTGTGACAGGCACTTGTCAGAACTCACATATTTCAGTTCTTTGGGGGTTTCTGTGTGAAAATACATTGTTAGGTGTAACTAGAAGCATTAGGTGGCATCTTGATGCACCATGTCTCTGCCTCAAAGCTGAGGCACCTGCAGCCTACTGCCACCTGTCCCTGCCCCACAAGCCCCCTTCCTTCTGCTCCACATTTGAAGCTGCTGCATCCTGCTTTCCACCATCTTCTCCCACACAGTCACGGACTGTGCACCCTGCTGCCTCCATCCCCTGCCTAAAGAATCAGGGCTGCTGTACCCTGCCCAAACAATTGGGGTTGCTGCATCCTGCTGCTCTCCCCCCCACCCTCACAATTAGGGAAGCTGAACCTGTTGACCCTTGTTCCTGTCTCCAGTCAGGGCTGCTGTGCTAAGCCCTAGAGTGCCAGGTTCCCTGCCTCCACAGCTGGGACTGCTGTACCATGCTGCCCTAGCCACCAGAGATGGGGCTTTTGCTACACCCTGCTATTCACTTCCATTGCCCCAAATGGTCAGGGCTGCTGCACCACATGTACCC
This sequence comes from Neoceratodus forsteri, assembly GCA_016271365.2. Classification (NCBI taxonomy): domain Eukaryota; kingdom Metazoa; phylum Chordata; order Ceratodontiformes; family Ceratodontidae; genus Neoceratodus; species Neoceratodus forsteri. The sequence goes on along the minus strand of JADMNL010000023.1, from coordinate 360,880,055 downwards.
CATATCTCACAGTCAGGGCTGCTGTACCCTGATGCCCCCTGTGTTCTGCACCTCAGTCAAGGCTTCTGTACCATGCTGTTCTCTATCCCCTGTCACCAGAGATAGGGCTGCTGCACCCTGCTCCTTTCTACAGAGTTGGGGTTGCTATGGCCTGCTGTGCTCTAGAGCCCCATGCCTCTGCAGTTAGGGTTGCTGCAACATGCTGCCACTTGCCACAAGATTCAGGGCATTTGCTGCACCCTGTTGCATGCCTCCACAGTTGAGGCAATTGCACCCTGCTGTCCCACCCCACCACCAGAGTCAAATCTTTTGCTACACCCTACTCCCCACATTCCTTGTCCCAAACAGGCATGACTGTCCCACAGTTTGGGCTGCTGTATCCTGCTGCAACCCTTATCTCCTGCCTGAACATTCAAGGCTGCTGCACCGTGTTGCCCTCTGTTCCCACACCCACAGTCAGTGCCACAGCACCCTGTTGCCCCCTGTTCCTACTCCACAGTTAGGGCTGCTGTGCTACACCCTAGAGTCTCATGCTGCCTTCATCCACAGTTGGGGCTGCTGAACCCTGCTACGCATTTCCATTGCCCCAAATGATCTGGGCTGCTGCACAGTGTGCACCCTGTGCTACTGTCAGGGCTGCTGTACCCTGATGCACACCTGTGTCCTGCCCCACGGTCAGGGCTTCTGCCCCATGCTGTCCTTTGTTCCCGACTCTGGTGGCAGGGAGACAGCAGGGTGCAACTGCCTCAACTGTGGAGGCACGCAACAGGGAGCAGCAAATGCCCTGAATCTTGTGACAAGTGGCAGCATGGTGCAGCAGCCCTAACTGCAGAGGCATGGGGCTCTAGGGTACAGCAGGCCACAGCAACCCCAACTGTGTAGAAAGGAGCAGGGTGCAGCAGCCCTGTCAGAGGTGACAGGGGATAGAAGACAGCATGGTGCCCTAACCATTTGGGGCAATGGAAGTGGGTAGCAGGGTGCATCAAAAGCCCCACCTCTGATGTTAGGGCAGCATGGTGCAGCAGCCCCAGCTGTGGAGGCAAAGAAACTGGCACTCTAGGGCTTAGCACAGCACTGCAACCCTGACTGTGGAGACAGGAACGGGCAACAGGTGCAGCATCCCTAACTGTGAGGGTGGGGGAGAGAGGGCAGCAGGGTGGGAGGGTGCAGTAGTCCCGATTCTTTAGGCAAGGGATGGAGGCAGCAGGGTGCACAATCCCCGACTGTGTGGGAAAAGAAAAAATTACTCACCTTAGTAATGTTGTTTCTTCTAATGGAGTCTTGCTATATTATGACATATGCAGTGAGTCCCAACCTTCGAACTGTTCCAGAGGTGAAAGAGTTAACTTTCCATGCCAGGCATGGAACCGTGAGCTCGAACTCGGTTGAAACTCTGTCTGTTCTTCAAACTCAAACCGTCAGATTTTTACGAGCTAAACTCACTGACGTCCTGTGTGGAAGCTGTAAACCTACACTAGCCAACTGGCTACTAAACATAAAAACACATTTTTTTGGTCCAAAACAAAGACTCAAGTCAGGAGACCCCAAAAATGAAAAACACAACACCAATTCACCCCAAAAAGGATGGGTGAAACAACAAGGTGGGCATCTACTAAGTGCCAACACTGCACTGCCCACCCACAACCCAAAAAGTACAGTTACGTAAGAACTTACCGTAACAGTAGATCTGTGAGAACAGCTCTTGCAGCAGGTAACACCATTAGGAATGAAGCCGGCAGGCGTCAGGACCCCACGGAATTCTTCTAGCAAGCTATCTTCAGCGGGGACCACCCCCGACGTCGGTCCCGCCTCCAACGTCAGACGTGATACATAAGGGGCGGTCCCGCCAGATTCCCCAGTTCTCCCGCCGGAGACTTCCGGCCGCAGGATGACATCAGAATGGGAGACTGAGGATCCACCATAAGACAAAAAGGGCGTAAGCCCCTGCCCAAGGCTCGGAAAGCCATGCCTCCTCCAAGGGGGAAGGTGGGCGGGAAGGTACCTGCTGCAAGAGCTGTTCTCAAAGATCTACTGTTACAGTAAGTTCTTACGTAACTGTACTATCTTACTTCGAGATACAGCTCTTGCAGCAGGTAACACCATTAGGACTGATTTCCAAGCTGTAACGCTTGTAAGCATTCTGGGAGGAGGAAACTAGGAAACTCCATACCAAGTCCTGACTCTAGGGCAGGAGACCCTGTAGCACGGCCAGGCCGAAACCGGCTCTTCGCCGTGACACAATGTCCAGGCTATAATGCCTGATAAAAGTATGCACAGAGCTCCAAGTAGCTGCAGCACAAATGGCAGAGGTGGAGACGTTACGAAGTACTGCAAAGGAGGTAGCCACCCCCCTTGTGGAATGGCCCCAGACTGTACCCGGGAAGGGCTTCTGTTTGGTATTGTAGCAGTATGATATACACTGGACAAGCCAGCGAGAAAGTGACTGCTTTGATACTGGTTGGCCCATCTTCCTCTCAGCAAAGGAAACGTAGAGTTGTCGACTTCAGCTGTTTAGTTCTGTTTAGGCAATACCTTAGACAGCGGTGAACATCCAGGGTGTGAAGCAGCGCTTCTCCTCTATTAGAGTACTTAGGAAAATGGACAGGCAGGTCAATGGCCTGATTGAGAGTGAGGGCGGAGACCACCTTAGGCAAAAACTTAGGATTCGTCCTCAGGGACACACTGTCCTAGTGGAAAATCAAATAAGGTTCCTTACCCATGAGAGCATGAAGCTCGGAAATTCTCCTTGCTGACATAACAGCAACTAAAAATAACATTTTCCATGACAGAAAACGCAGCTCGTAATCCGCGGTAGGTTCTGGGGAACGACAGCTGAATTGTTCCAGGACAAAGAGTAAATCCCACGGAGGGACAGGGTCCTTAATGGGTGGCCTAAGGTGCAATACACCTCTCAGAAAGTCTCGAGAGACGTCAAGCTGCGCCACTGTGCACTGTCCCACCGGGAAGTGGTAAGCAGAAATAGCGCAGAGGTGCACCTTAATAGAGGAGTAGGCGAGACCCGACTGGAAAAGGGAGAGCAGGTATTCTAACACCGCTTTCACCGGGCAACCTAGAGGGGAAAGGCCGCATGCTTGCGACCACAAACAAAAACTGTGCCATTTCATGGCGTACGTCGCATGCGTTGCTGGCTTTCTGGCCACAGAAAGGAATTCCGACACCTCTTGCGATACCTCGTAACGCAAAATGGCTATGTCTCTAGGAGCCATGCATGCAGGTTCAGTGAATGTAAGTCCGGATGGACCAGTGAACCTTCCTCCTGAGACAAGAGATGGGAGCTGAAAGGCAATGGGAGCGGAGGTTCCCGGGACAGCTGCGTTAGCAAGGGGAACCAGATCTGCCTGGGCCAGAAAGGGGCTACCAGGATCATAGTTGCATGCTCCCTGCGCAGTTTGAGAAGAACTCTCTGGATCAACAGGAAGGGAGGGAAGGCGTACAGAAATCTGTTCGCCCAGGAGAGGGACACCGCGTCTCGCCAGAAAACACCAGGCCCTGGATCTAGCGAGCAAAAATTGGGCAGTTTTGCATTGGATGGGGAAGCGAACAAGTCCAACTCTGGAGTTCCCCATCGTAGAAACAGATCCTCCGCTACCTCTTGAAAGAGTTCCCATTCGTAGACCCTGGCCTGGGAGCGACTCAGGCCGTCGGAGATTGTGTTGTCCACGCCGGGAACGTGAACTGCAATCAGGCTCGCGCCGTGTCGGATTACCCAATCCCACACTCTCATTGCCTCCCTGCAAAGGGGGTAAGAGTGTGCGCCTCCTTGTTTGTTGAGGTAATACATCACCGCCGTGTTGTCTGTCTGAAGCAGAAGAGTACTTGACAGGATCTCTGACTGAAAAGCCAGCAAGGCATATAGGACCGCCCTTCTCTCCAGGATGTTGATATGGAGGTGAGCCTCCTGAGGGGTCCATGTTCCCTGGGACTTCACCCCGTTCAGGTGTGCACCCCACCCCAGCCCTGAGGCATCTGTGGTGAGGATTACCTCCGGGGACGGCGCTATAAACGGGACACCCGCAGAGAGTGTTCCTGGGTCTAGCCACCACTGCCAGTCTCGAATCACGGCATTCGTGATTCTGACGGGATGCTGCATGTGGTCTTGCCTTTGGTCCCACTGCACCTTGAGCATCCACTGCGTCACCCGCATGTGGAGCCTTGCCAAAGGGACTGTTGGAATGGCCGCAGCCATGTGTCCGAGCAAGCGAAGGACCGACCTGGCAGGGACGGTCTTCTTCGAAAGATCCCTGATGAGGGATCTGATGCGTTCCACTCTGTCGTCGGGCAGAAAGGCTTTCCCTTGGACGGTGTCCAGAACTGCTCCTATGAACTGCAACTTCTGGGACGGTATGAGGAGTGACTTCTCGTAGTTGATGAAGATGCCCAAGGACTGAAATAGTTCTTGAGTTCTCTGAATAGCCATCAACAGTGCCTCTTTGAGGCGCCATGAGAAGCCAATCGTCCAGGTATCGGGAACACGTGAGGCCCTGTCTCCTTAGAGACGCTGCCACGACTGCCATGCATTTGGTAAAGACCCTAAATGGCGAGGACAGTCCGAACGGAAGAGCTTGGAACTGGAAATGGTGGCCGAGAAACTAAGCGCAGGAACCCCAGCGCTTGAGTTACAGGATATGCAGGTACGCGCCCTGCATATCTAGTGACGCTAAGAAGGCGCCTTCTTTAGAATGGGAATAAGACCTTGAAGAGTCACCATGCGAAATCGCCTGTAGGCGACCGACAGATTGAGGTCGCTGAGGTCCAGGATTGGACGGAGGTCCCCCATTTTCTTCGGAACCAGAAAGAAGTGGGAATAGTATCCGAACCCTCTCTGGTTCTCTGGGACATACTCTATTGCTCCCTTTTGCAGGAGCGCAAGTATCTCTTGCCTGATAAGCAGTTTGTGCTGACCCGAGTAACGGGAGAGCAGAGGAGGCCTCGAGGGTGGCTTTTCTGCGAATTCTATAAAGTGGCCTCTTTCGACCAACTGAAGAACCCACCTGTCGGTCGTTATAGACTGCCATCCTAGCGGGTAATTCACAATACGACCCCCGACCTTGATGTCCCATTGATCCTGAGGGGCGGGAGCCGGGAAGGAGTCAGGCTGTGGCGGTGGAGGGACCCGCAGGCTGGGCCGGCTTAGCTGGGCGCTGACTTCGGCCCCCGGGCCGCCTACTCTAGGCTCATGGAACTGGAGCCCCTCTGCTGTGGACCGCAAGGGACTGTTGTTCTGCGTCCTGTCCCACGGAAACAGCTTTGGTTCCTATGAAAGGAACTAAGCCTCGGTCGGTACATTGCCTGGACCGACCTCACCGCCTTCCCGGCCTCTTGGAGCTTGGTGAGGACCTTCTCAGAGGGCTCACCAAAGAGAACTTCTCCCTCGAAAGAGGCGTCCATGATATTCTTCTGGACGTCTGGGGTAATCCGGAGACATGGAGCCATGAGTGTCTCCAGAGGCATACGCCTGAAGCTACCGCTTTGGCTGAGGAGTCCGCAGAATCATACGCGGCTCGCAGCACCTGGGTTCCCACGTCCGAACCCATGCGGAGGAGCTGCAACATCTCCTCCTTCTGCTCACCTTCTGGCATTTCTCTCCGCCAGATCCAGTCCCTGTTCCCACAAGGCGTTTTGGAACTGCACCATGTGGGTCAAGTAGTTCGGGGATCTGATGGCGTAAGTAGCGGAAGCATACGTGCGCCTGCCCATAGCGTCCAGCTGTTTGGACTCCGGGTCCGGTGGCAGGGTGCTCAAATGTTGCGTCTCTGGGACCAGTCATGAGAGGCTGTTATGACCAGAGAGTCGCCAGAGGATGTTGAGCCAAGTACTGGTCCTCCTTAGGAGCCTTGTGCAGGCGGTCAGCTTTCGCATCGCTGAGCGCAGGGCGCTTCCATGCTGCCTTGGTGACGCCCACAAAGTGTCCACCAAGGTGGTACCACCACAGGCTTAGGATCTTTCTGCCGAAGATACCTGGCGAGGCGTAGTCTCTCGGGGTCTAATTCTTCCGCATCCCAGCCCATGTTCTCTTGGATATGTCGCATGATCTCTGAGAACGATGGGTCATCCGGAGGAGATCAAGGAAGCCCACGTGGGTCCTGAGAGGGGATGTGGATCGGAGAGGGGGATCTGGATCCTGAGAATTCCAATCCCGTGTCCTCCGTCGAAGGCGAGAGGTGGCATCTTCTGGGTCTCTTGGGGCTGGGTGACCCTGAAGAAGATCTAGACGGAAGTCTCCTTTTGTCTGGTCTCCCTAGAGGATCTCGAGGCCCTTGGGGAAGGCATCGGCCTGCAGCCCCAGACGTGGGGGCACAGGAGCTGGAGGGGTCGAGGAGGAGGAGGAAGAAGAGGAGGTGGGAACCATATCCCTTTTAATGGTATCCCACCAGTAAGTGAAAAGCTCCTTAACCTCAGAAATGCAAAGACCCGACGATGGACCGGGCGTCGGGTTCCAGTGTCTGCTCCTCAGGGGCCTCAGGCTGAGGAGAGGGTTCCCTGGGAGGTGTGACAGGACCGGGTTCACCCATCTGTTCCTCGGGCTGCGTCAACTCCTCCTCCGTGATAGTCTCCTGACCGACATCGGTAGGAGGCATCTGGGTCCTCTTCTTGACACGTACCGGTGTGGACGTCGGCCCCCCCTGCCGACGACTGAGGGGGCGTAGGCCTGACCGGCGACGGACGCCTGGCGGTCGGACGGCTCCTGGGACTCAGTGAGAGGCCGACGCCGACTAGCCGACGCCGGATCAGACGGGTTCTTGAGGGAGGTAGCTCCTTGGTCTTCCGCTGGGGAGGAGGAGGCAAGGAGGCAGACCAGACGTCGGGTTCGGAATGGCGGGAACCCGACTTGTGGTGATGACGGTCCCCAGACCTAACCAGGGCTTTGGAAGACGAAGATGGGAGCCTGGAGGTCTTGGCCTGTGAGGAGGAAGAGGATCCCGTAGGTTTCTTCACCACAGCAGGGGGAGGCTGAGAACGGGCCCGGGAGGTCGGACCGGGAACTACGACAGTCGGAGGCCCTAGATGGGGACTTGGAGGAAACCTTCTCCCTGTGCTTTCCAGAGTGTTTCCGGGCCTTCTCTGCTGATTCCCCCCTTGAGGTGTCCATGGCCTTGATCTTCTCCTCGAGCAAGAACGCCCACAGAGCCTTCATGGCATGGATCCAGGTCCGCCAATGAACTCAGAAACGGCAGACCGGAAGTCGGTCGGGCCTAGCAATCGACGCAGGCTTAATGCGGATCCTTAAACAGATTTGCTTCCACAGGCGCATTTTCGAGGGATGGCCCTTCAACGGAGGTTGGAGAGACATCAGACAACAACTGAGCTGAAAAGCAAACGCTCTCGGAAGGAAGAACTTAACCATGCTGCCAGCAGAAACGAGCCAAGGGTCGAGACATGCAAGTCGACGGCGGGACCGACGTCGGGGGCGGTCCCCGCTGAAGATAGCTAGCTAGAAGAATTCCGTGGAGTCCTGACGCCTGCCGGCTTCAGTCCTAATGGTGTTACCTGCTGCAAGAGCTGTATCTCGAAGTAAGATCAAAGGTTCTGAGGGGGGGAGGTCATAATATAGGAAGACTCCATTAGAAGAAACAACATTACTAAGGTGAGTAATTTTTTCTTCAAACAACATGAAGTCTTTGCTATATTATGACATATGCAGACTACATAGCAGTACCTCCATGAGGAGGGACAGAACCTACTTAGAAATAGGCTCGAAGCAGATTGTGTTAGAAACCCAGCATCACTCCTAGCCTGGATGTCCAGGGAGTAATGCTTGGTAAAGTGTGAACTGTTTTCCAGGTAGCTGCTTGACATCATCTCTAGGATAGGGATGTCCCTGGCAGCAGCCAGAGAAGCAGCTATACCTCTGGTAGAGTGAGCCCTCAGGCCTGAGGGAGGAACCCTACCAGTTTTTCATAGCAAGATTGGACACAAGAGACAATCCACCTGGCAATGGATCTTTTTAGTGGCAGGTTTCCCTTTACTAACCTCACCATAAGTGAGGAACAGTTGGAAGGAGTCAAACCTGTGATCCTTGGTACGTTCTATGTAGTAACTAAAGGCTCTTTTGACATTTAAATTGTGCAGTCTCCTCTCGCCAGAGGAGGAATGGTCAGTGAAGTACACAGGGAGAGACAGATTAAGGTGGAAATCTGAAACCACCTTAGGCAAGAACTTCCTGTTAGTCCTGAGGACCACCTTATCTCTATGAAAGGAGATAAAAATCATGCTCCACTGACAAGGCTTGTAATTCACTTATGCGTCTGGCAGAAGTGATGGCTACCAAGAGCACAGTTACCCAAGTCAAGTACTTAAGCTCTGCTGAAGACAAAGGCTCAAATGGGGGTTGCATAAGCTGGGCAATGCAAACATTAAGATCCCAGGCAGGGGCAGGGTCCCTGAATGGAGGGTTGGTGTGAAGCAACCCCTTGAAAAACTTGGAGAATACAGGATGAGCTGAAAGAGAAGAGGGCTTACCTGCTGATAAGAAAGCAGACACGGCTGCCAGGTGCACTTTAGGGTAGCTGTCTGCCCCAAGGTATTTAATGGACCATATAATCCAGGACTGTGGGTAAGTCAGCAGATTCTGGGAAATATGCTTTCCAGAGCACCATATGGAAAATCTCTTCCACTTGGAATTATAAGTAGCTTGTGGAAGGCTTCCAGAAGCCTTCAGGATATCCATTACACCTTGGGAGAGGTGTAGGTCAGCAAACTAACTCTTCAAGAGCCAGGCCTTGAGATTGAGAGATTTGAGGTTCTGGTACCAAACTCTCCCTGAGTGCAGGTTAACAGGTTGTGATTCCTGGGAAGACACAGGGAAGGTGGACTGCTGGACAGAACGAGGGGTACCAAGGCTGTCTGGTCTAATCTGGGCAATCAGGATCATCTTGCAGGGTTGAGATCTGATTTTGACTAGCACTTTGAACAGGAGAGGGAAGGGGGAACAGACAGAGAAACTTCCTTCCCAACTGAGAAGGAAAGCATCCAGAGGACTGAGCCCAACACTGGGGCCTGCAGCAAAAAGGGGTTGGTGATTGTCTGGGCTGCAAAAGATCTATCTATGTGGTGCCCCATCTGGCAAATACTACCTCCAAGCCAGAGGATCCAGTGACCATCTGTGATGGCCCTGGGAAATCCTGCTGAGAGCATCTGCCAGGAAATTGTCCTTGCCTGGAGGTGAACTGCCATAAGGGAGGTGTTCAGTGAGTGCTAGAGACCATAACTTCATTGCTTTAGTGCACAAGGTCAGACCGAGTGCCCCTTGCTTGTTGATGTACCACATTGTAGGTGGTGTCTGTTCTGGACCTGAATAACTTTGTTCTGAATAGATTTGGAAAAAGCTTGAAGTGTTAGAAAACTGTCCGAGTTCCAACAGATTGATGTGGGGAGAGATTCCTGAGGGGATTCATAATCCTGGCAGTGAGGTCACCCATGTGAGCTCCCACCCCAAGAGGGATGCATCTGTGTAGTAAGGATTATGGAGTGAGACTGAGGCAAGGGACCCCTGTCTCAGATTGCTCTGGTCCCGCCGCGCTTGGACTCAGGTTCCAGTCACTGGGATCAATTTAGTTAGAGGGTCTCCCTTGAGACCAAAAGGCTCTCAAATGGAACTGGTGTCCCTCATCTGAAATCTTGCTCCTGCACTACTGCTGTAGAAGCAGTGCATGTCCCAGGAGCTGTAGAAAGTGCCTTGCTGCTCGAGAGACCTGCAGGGTGAATAGGAGGCCAGAGACCAGGGTCCTTGGGCTCTGTCCAGAGGAAGGAAGGCTCTGGCTTTTCTGTGTTCAGCCCGCGCCTATGAAGGTGAGGAGCTGGACAGGCTCTAGAACTGACTTTGGAAGATCTAGAGGAAACCTACAGAAGTGAGCAGTTGCTGAGTTAACTGTAGATGTAACTTGACTTGTCTGAGACTGGCCTACTATGAGCCAGTCGTCCAGGTAAGGAAGTTGGCCAATTTTTGCCTTAGGTGGGTGAGCAACTGCTACTGTGCAGGCATTTTGTGAATACCCTTGGAGCAGAGGTGAGGCCAAAGGGTATTGCTCTGAATTGGTCATGGCCTGAGGGCAGCCTCGAACCGAGGTACTTTCATGGGAGCTTCTGATGAGAATATGGAAACAGGTATCCTTGAGGTCCAGGGACACTAGTCAGTCCCCTGGCTTAGAGAGAGTAGAATAATCTCCTAGAGTCACCATTTTGAATTTTAGTTTTAAAAGGTGCTTGTTTAAGTATCTGAGATCCAGGATGGGCCGCCATTCTCCTGTCTTTTTGGGGTTAAGGGAAGTACCTGGAGTACAAACCTTTGTCCTGGTGGTGGGTGGAACCCTTTCCACAGCTCTGAGAGCTAGGAGGGAAGAGACCTCTGCTCTAGGCAAGAGCCTCTGGAGGATCTGGTAGTGGAAGGATCTGGTTCTCATCTTGGAAATTCTTGAAGCCGAGAACCAGTCCCTGGCTTACTACTCCAGGACCCACTTGTCTGATGTCAGAGACTTCCAGTCCTGGACAAAGTAAGCTAGCCTGCCCCTACAGGTAGCTGAGAATCGGCCCTGGCAACCCCATCAGGGTGCCTGTTTGCAGGGCTTTGGGCTGAGGTGTGAAGCCAGGCCTGCTTTGTACCCTGTGGTGCCTCCCTCTAAAGAACCCCTCTGGGCATAGGCAGAAGAGGAGGCCTGGCTTGGTAAAAGGCTATGAGAAAGGCCTGCCCTGGGAAGCTGCCTTGAGGAGTGGCCTGCCTTTCTTTTGGCCTGTGCACTCCTATAGGTGGTCCTATACTCATCCATCTTTTCATGTAATTTCGTCTGCTCCCAAACAGAGAATTACCTACAAGAGGAAAATCCATGGCCTTAGTCTGCGGTATCCCAGATAGGGCTAGTACATCTGAGCCAAGCCATTCTGCGGGAAGTGCCACAGATGCTAGCCATGACTTTTGATGACACATCATTAGAGTCCACCGTGCATGGAATTGCACCTTGGATGCCTCAATACCATCAGCAGGCCACCTGCTCCAGCCTTGGCAAGCTGGCTAGGACCTGTTTTGCTAGAGCATGCACAGTATCCCATCTGGATTTCTGGTATCTGCAACATAAGCCATATAATTTGCCTGTGTCTGAGTCCGAAGGATGCTGCATGCGGTTTTCTTTGCCATGGCATCAATCTTCCCGAGTCCTTATCCGGGTGTGAAGTCAAGGGAATATTAGCCTTGTCACAGGCTGCAGCCTGCACTCACCCCAACATGGTTGCATTGTTGTGTGAGGAACTCCGGATCAGAGCCTGAATGTGTACCTCTTGTCCATTCTCTTATCCACAGGAGGTATAGTGTGAGAAGCTTTTAAAAATTTTAAAGTCTGTTTCCCCAAAAGATTTATGCAAGGGAACAGTCTCAGACTCTGGGATAGCCATCATTTCTACATAGTCAGGCTCCTCTTGATCGTCCACAGCGTCCTCCATAGGGAGCTGGAGGGTTTCAGCCACTTTCTTATAAAACATAAAATGAGAATGGGACTCAGAAAGCCTAGGAGGAGGAGACACTCCTCAAGGTCTGTCTGGGGAGATGTCCGGGTCAATGGGCACATCCAGACTTTCAAATCCACATTCACTCTCCTCATACTCCTCTTCCCTCCTCCGGTTCATAATACTCTCTAACTCATACTCTTGAACCGTGGAACCGTTGAACCGGGCGCTATCGATGGTGCCGGTTCGGTCGGAACCGGGAAAGCGACTGACAATTTTATCGCTTTGGTTATTTCTTCATGGTTGAGAGTAAAGTTTTGGCTCCACACCAACTGATTTTCTAGTCCTTTTTGCTGCACCCGGCTCCTCAGAGTCGGATCTCCTTTTGCCCGAGGAAGTCTCGCCCTGGTCAGAGGGCACTCCCTCCGGTTCGGTTGGAACCGAACTGGGCTGGCCATCCGGTTCAGCGGACTTTTTGGCCTCCCTTTCCCTAAGCCTACCAACTCTTTTCCAGGGTAGCCGCAGGAAAACCTTTTACAAATCTGGCAGTCTGCATTGAGGTGGTCAAACCCCAGACAATAAAAACAGGTGGTGTGGGGGATCAGCCTTGGCAAAGACTTCCCCACACACACTGCAGTGTTGAAACCCAGTGGGCCCGGTTTTTCTTTTGAGTTTCTCAGACATAGTGCCAGTCCTAACCAAACTTACCCGTTTATGGCAATCCACCAGGTAAGACACTCATCGGGTTCCCAACCGTGTCATGGGTCGTGGAAAAAAAACGTAATGAAATGTTTTTTTTTTTTTTTAGAACCGATAAGAACTGGTAACCACACACTAAAAGATAGATTAAGATATTTTAAGCAACTTGATCGGTTCAAACCGAACCGATAAACCGTTTACAAGTTCCACACAGAACAGAAATAAATGTAAAACCTATCTAGTACTCACAATACCACAGACAGAGTCTGAACAGACCGGTTGCAGGTTAAATTCGGTTGAAAAACCGAGAAAAACAATACTTTAACCGGCAAATGAACCGAGCAGAAGGAGAAATCTCCGGAGCGACTGTTCAGTGAGGCGGAGTAAAGAATCTGACGGTTTGAGTTTGAAGAACAGAGTTTCAACCGAGCTCGAGCTCAGAGTTCCATGCCTGGCATGGAAAGTTAACTCTTTCACCTCCGGAGCAGTTTGAAGGTTGGGACTCCCTGCATGTGTCATAATACAGCAAGACTTCATGTTTGAAGACAGTGGGCAGCAGGGTGCAGCAGCCTCGAATGTAGAGCAGAAGGCAGAGGGCTTGTGGAGCAGGGGACTGGTGGCAATAGACTGTAGCTGCCTCAACTGTGGGGCACAGACATGGTACATCGGGAAGCCACATAGTGTTTTTAGTTATACACATACATGATGTATTTTCACACACACAAACTACCAAAGAACTGAAATTTGTGAGTTCTGACAGGACATGTGCTTGAAATACTATAGCAGAATGTGACAAGCACCTGTTTGTTAATCTGACATAAAAATGTTCTTACATGATTATACTTATGAAGGCTATGTCAAAAACAAACTTTCTGTGAATGAACAAAATTTTAGATTCATTTTATATTCATTAAACAGCCCTGTGTTACATAGTTAGAAAAAAAAAAATGAGGTTCGATTAGAAAGAACAGAGCTGTGATACAGACATGCTGATTTCTCACAGAAAAAGATCTCCACTACTTCAATTCAGCATTGAAACTTAAATGAACAGCTTTTTAAAGTAAGAGAATTACATATTTTAAGCTGATCTATCTAAACACAAACCAGAGACTGGGGTTGTAAGAAACCTGGAGAGCTCAGACGACCATAAATTCTAGAGAGTGCTGCTCTGATTGGGAATCTGAAACAGCAAGCTACTCCAAAATGATGTCATCGCACTCTAAGTTTGACTGAGAGGACAGAACTAACTCCACCGTTTTCAGCCACTACAGAGCAAGTTAACAAATGCCTATTTAAAGAAAACCACAAAAAAAATCAAACGGTGTGAAATTTTCAGGCAACAGTAATCATGACACAAGGACTTTAACTGCAACTTTTTAAGCTTTTATTAAAAATATGTAAAAATCGTTGAACATGATCTTTAACAGAGTTGGCTATCTTTTCCTCAGTTTGGGCCTTTGCTATTCTGACTGTCTTTCCCATTTCCTTCTGCTTTAACTGGTGCAGTTCTCTATTCTGCTCCTTCTTTGCTTCCTTATACTTCCAGAATGCTATCTTTTTCTCCCTGACCTTCCCCACCACCTCTTTTGAAAACCATAGTGTTTTTTTCTTTTGTTTTGGTTTATTTGCTTCTCACAAAGGCTTGCTGCCTCTGTGATGACAGTTCTGATGCTTCTCCATTGTTCCTCCAGCCCTTCTTGCCCGTCTGCTAGTGCTTTTCTGAGGCACTCTCCCATTTTGACAAAGTCAGCCCTCCTAGAGTCCAGTATCCTCACTTTTGTATGGCCTGACTCTGTGGCTGTGTTGATCATGAACCACACTATTTGTTAGTCACTTGTTCCCAGATGGCTCCCCACTTCTAGATACGAGATCCTCTCTACATCCCCGTTTGAGAGTACCAGGTCTAAGATTGCTCCCTCCCTCCCGAGTGGGTTCCAACATTAGCTGTCTGAGGAATGCCCCCTGTAGGGAATCGAGAATGACCCTGCTCTTGGATGTGACCACAGCAAAGGTGCTCCAGTTAACATCTGGCATATTCCAGTCCCTCAACAACATCGTCCCTTTTTCTGCCATCCTAAGGATGCCTTCTATCATCATTTCCTTGTCCATTTCCTCCCCCGAGATGGGGGTCTGTATACAACCCATGTGCAGATTGTGGTGCCATTTACGGTCTCCAGGGTGACCCACAGTGCCTCCTCTCCTCCCCGTTTACCCTTTAGCTCAGTTGCTTTGATCCCTTCCCTTATGTACAGTGCTGCTACTCCTCTTCTACCCTCCCTGTCCCTCCTGTAGATTGTGTACTCTGGTATGTTGACATCCCAGTCATGGTTCTGTGTACCACGTTTCTGTGACTGCCACAATACCCAGGCGTCCCTCTTCCATCAAGGCCACCAGTTCAGGGAGCTTGTTCCTAGACTATGGACATTGGTACTCATTACCCTTCATTTTCTGATGGCCTTACTGCCTTTTTCTCCATTTACCCCTGCTCTTCTCCTATCGACTTCTCTATCTTGGTGTTTACTTAATTACCTTGATTTTTTGGGGGGCTAAGATTTCCTGCTCCTTTTCAGTGCCTCCTCCCTTGGCTAATTTAAATGCTTGTCAATGAAACATTTAAACCCATCACGTAGGATCCTGGTTCCCCTCCAGGAGAAATGCAGACCATCACGCCAGTATAGGCTGGCATCCCTCCAGGTGGACCCTCAGTCCCCAATGAAGCCAAAACCTTCAAGGTCTGCACCAGTTTTTCAACCACTGATTGAATCCCATGGTGCAGAGCACCCTAGCCTCACCCATGCCAAAGACAGGCAACACCTCTGAGAAGTTTACCCTGTGTGCTACTTGTCTAAGGCCCCTCCCCAATTCGACAAACTCCTCCTGCACTGCTCCAATCCCTTTCCCAGCCAGGTCATTTGTCCCTAGGTGGACAACATCCAGCTCCCTACCCCGTGCAGCTGCTCCCACGATCCTGAGGATTTGCTCCCTGTTCCTCCAAGCCATGGCGCCAGGCAGGCACCATACCTCCATCCCCATTCCCCCAGTTCTACCCTAACAATGGAGTCCCCCACCAGGAGCCGTTTCCTTCCCGTGGGGTCCCATCACTTCCTGTGGGTCTCCTTTGTGGAGGTTCCCAGCATTCTCCTTGGTCTCCACTGTGGATACCCTCCATAGAGGAACCACACACTGCCAGAATGGCGTACAAATTGTGGAGTGCTACAACTGGAGGGATGTGCCTCTGTTCCACCACCATCACTCTCCCTGAGCCCACTGTGGTCCAACCGCTCCTCTTTCTTGGCAACCTCTGAGGCAGTGATGGTGGCCCTGGTAGTGCCTGGGTGGGTGAGGAGGTTCCCCAAATCCTGGCCAACTCAGCCTGGAGACGAGCAACCTCCTCCGTCAGCCCAGAGAGGTGCCTGCAGATGGGACAACACCGAATCCTCCAGAACATCTCCCAGAAAACTACCGCTCCACAGTCACTGCACTGCACCACTCCCATCATGTCTTATTTGTGATCCCTCAACTGTTTTGTAGGCTTACTCTTTCCTCTCTCTAATTTTCTCCCTACTTTCCTACTGCCTCCGTAACCTTAAAGCTTGTGCTCTTCCTGTTCAGGGACAGGAAGTTCCTGTATTCAGTAGTCTCCTATTACTTGCTCAGAGTCAGACCTCCAGCAGTTGGGGTGGAGAGCTAATCTTTCCCTTCTAGGATGGTGAGTCTTTTGTGCCTCTGTGATCACTTCCTTCCTGCTCCCAAACAGGAAGTCCCTGCTGTCAGTCAAATCCTGTGTCTATAAAAGTAGAACTAGCTAAGGGGGGGGGGCTGTATCGTCCCAGCAGAATAGTAAAGTTCTAACAGCACCTCCTTCCTCTTACTGTTCTCTGCAAAAAAAAAAAAAGCCACATAACTACAGGCAGGTGTGTACATGGACCCAGTTCAGTGGACATCTAGCATTACTGGGAGAGGCTGTGTGGCACATGGCCTACGCATTGTACCTGTATGCACTCTGTGCAGTGGAGCTGTGCAGGGGACGGTGGCATAACATGGCTATGAACCACACAGTCACAGCGGACATGCCATGTGGCACAGGTCTGGATAAACGTGCACAAAGTTGGTGGCATGATAGTACACATAGGCCTACATGGTGGACATTAGGGTATGGACAGCCGTGATGGACAGGGTAGGGCAGTTGTACCCCCGTGTGTGTGCACTGTGCATACACACACACACACGTACAACCAATGGCCACAGTATGTGACACGGTGGCTACGCTGGACACAATGAGCATGGCACGTACAGAGATACATGCAGACTCACCAGACTGTCTGTGCGGCAACACCCGGGCCGTGCTGCGCCATCTGTCCTCTCTCTCCCTCAGACGCCTGCAGGCATCCCTCCTTGCCCACCTGACAGCCTCCGTCTGCAACTGAAACAAAATGACAAATACACAATCCGAATCATGCAGTACCATGATTGCCCCCCCCCCCATTACACCCATATGCGAAGCTGGTTTGTGAACAACCGTACACCCACAAGTGACTGCACAATCCCCCACCTGTACCTGCAATACAGTGTACCACTGCAGAGGCATGATATAGTCTCATAGCATGCCCCCCCCAATCACCAGGGACCACACACTACAGCGATGGTACAAGTCGTACGTGGGTGTACTATGGTAGACATGCAACACCCTACACCAGGCCCCCAGCCACATGCCAGGTGTCCTGTGGACCACGGCCCATGGGGACAGGTACTATAGCAAGCATCTGGCCCACGGTGCACCACCACTGTGCGGCATGGGCACCCAACACGTGACAGACACCGTACTGTTGGACGTCCCCGTGCAGCCTGCAATGGACGCCGTTGTCTGCATGTTGGCAACCACATGCACATCCTACACTGGACTGTGTGGCACTGATATAGGGAACTATGTACCACCAATGTTAGGCCACGGTGGACGCACATCACTGTTTGAAGTCACCGTCATGGCCATATACCCACTGGGATGGTGGACCACTAACAATCAGCATGCCCTGGACAGACAAAGACCTGCACAGCCATGTGGGCCACCTAAATGCCCCTTGCCACCCAATGCCCCCCACATGCATGCAGCACCGTACGTCTACCATGGCCAGTCAGGGTGGGACAGAGCAAAATAGGAACCTGCCTGTCACTACTGTGACCCAGGACTGCAGCACAGATACATAGATGCATTGGCAATGACACCATGATGGTCCTAGGACTGGGTTCAGGCTGGACACAAGTTGGCTGGAAACCTGCAACCTGTAGCAGTGCCATAGCAAACATAACATGGGACCATGGGGTGCACTGCAGGCTGCATGCATGGGTGCATATGAGCAATGGTGGTAAGTGACAGACATGCAACAGCACACTGCATGACAGCCATGCTGCTCATTGCTGTGGCCACACAGTGCACCATGGCCACGGCTAGCACAGGTATGTGGGCTGTACACCGTCGCCTCGCATGCCTGTACACCGTATGCACCATACCCTGTGCAGCTATACATTCGTAAGTATTGCACAGCACCATGCTAGCCTCTGTTGGTAGGTGCTGCCCACAGTGGTGCAGATATGGGATTGTGCTGCTGTACACATGCATCCTATAGGGAGTGGGCCCACACTGTGCCGACCACAACAGACCGGACTGCAGCACTGCACCCAATGTCCGATATGGATGGCATACCACTATCCATATCGGACAGTGTCAGACACAACCACACCCCTGTAATACAACAGCCACAGTGGCACACATTCACATGGAGCACATAACTGGGTGTGGCACAGTGGTAGAGCCATGCCCTGTCTTGACTGCCCAGGTCCCAAAAACGGTAGCGACACTGTTCTCCAGTCCTCAGTATGCCAGTCTGCCTGGTGAGGCACATGGCAATGTCGGCCCACACAGCAGACCGTGCTACCTCCAGCTCCTCCTGCCCAAAAAGCTTGCCCTTCCTGGGGACCAGCAGGGCAACCAGGTTTGCCAACTCCACCTGCTCCCACCTCTGGGAGTGCTGGTTGGTGGATGCTCTGTGAGTGGCATGTGCCATGTTCAAGTTAGCCGAAGATGGTGATATGCAGAGTACACATGCCTGTCGTACGACTGGGCACACATGGTCATCCGTGCACAGCTAGCGCATGCACCACTGCATGACAGGGCTTCAATGGCACTTTACTGGACATGCACGGTAGCATCTTGCCATGGGGGAACATTGGTCCCGCCATGTCATCTTGCGAAAGGCGCCTGCTGCCATGACTCCAACCATCCGTACTATGAAATATCAAGGCCCATGCGCCACAGATGCTTCCTCGTGCATATGCACAATACAAAGCTAATCACTGATGTGCGCCTCATGCAATGCAGTGACATGTGACTGCTACTGTGCATCCATCTCTGGAAATGCGCCATGGGGTTCCGCAGACCTCCCGGAAATATGCAATACAAATTAAGATGTGCTCGTTAGCCAGAATATGCAAACAGCTTCATTGCACAGTCTGTGCCCAATCTGCATGTTTGCATCTCATTACTGGAATGTATTCAGCTCATTTGCATGCACAGTGTTAGAAGAGCAACCCCTATGCACAGGTGACCGAGAGGAACTGCAGCCTTGAAGGTAGGATGTCTGTTATGTTACTGTGCGCCTGTCCTTGAACTGTGCATGGTTATTTATCATACGTCACTGTTGTCGTAACTGGGCCTAACCCTGTCTGCCGCACATGCATCAGTACGGATTCAGATATTGATTCTGGAAGACGACGATGACATCATGCTAACTTCACCAGGGATGAGCTGAAGGCCCTCACTGAGGCCTATTTGCTGCAGAAGGGGCTCCTCGGTCGGAGGTGAGGGACCCCACAGGAACTGGAACAGGGCTGGAGGGAGGTGGGGGGAGGCTGTAAATGCACAGGTGGAGTACAACTGCACACCCCAGGACAGCATTAAGCGGATTAATGGCATCTGTCACTGCTGCAAGGGATCTATGGGTCCAGGCCCGTGCCTCCCGTCTGACTACCGGTGGGGGACCCTCCACAGCTTCAGCCATGACACTGCAGGAGGCACGCATTGCTACAACCCTCAGCCATGTGGCTGTGGAGGGGCACTCCCAGTGGTGGATTTGATACTGGAGGTCCACTGCACTGTGAGTATGCATATCACAGGTCATGTCTGGTCCTGCATGTGGTGTCGACATTCTTGTGTTTGGCATGTCATCCATTCTGTGTAGGACTGTGTGGCCACAGAGCTGCAGACACTGTATGGGTGAGCATGCCACGGGTGTCGGCTGGCATATTCACTGTACACATTTGTTTACGGTTATGTTGCGTGCCTGTCTCGACCATATGCCTTTATGTTTACATTATCAATCTCGTGTGCATCTGTGATGTACCACAGGCTACTGAGTGGTGTGTCTGTTTCAACCTCCATAGTTTAGGGGCTGGATATGTGTACAACTTGTTTAAGGGTTAGAAGAGTCATCGGACTACTCTGTTTCTGTAATGGGGCTGCACGGGGGGGGGGGTGTGTACAGGATTTAAAGGGGGGGAAGCAGCGGCTGGTAGATGTGTACACACTGGCACTATCTGGCTACTTCTCTGGTGTATGCCACACCCACTATGTGCATCCTAGCAGGTTTGCCATGTCTGTCCTGCTCACACTGTCATGCTCATGTGTATTTCCACCTGCACTCCCGTTGCATGTGCATCTACCTGTGTATGTTGTGGTTTTGTTGCCATGGTCATGCAAACCTAACCATGCTCTCCCCTTTTGTTTCCATAGCACCATCATATCTTGGGACAGGTGGGGCTCCACGGATACAACTGCATGCACAGCAGGGCGATGTACCTGTGGCCACAGTGACAGCCAGTGTGGTGGTCACCGCAGTGGGGAGACGGACACACACACACACACACAACACACACACAGGAGGATGGTGATTATGTCTCCCTGTCAGCTGAGGCACTCCTAACAGCCCTGGAAATGCTTGCCTCAGACACCGACGATGATGACATCTCCCAGGTTGACAGTGTCATTCCCAACCCGGACCCCCATGTAGCCTGGACAAATACCCCACATGTTGCACATGCCACCAGCAGCCATCCAGGGCCAGCCCATGCACAGCACTGGGCCTCCGCTTGCAGTCAGCCATGGCACAGGTTGAGGCCATCATGTTGCAGCTTACAGAGGGGGCACTGCTGCCCTGCGACTAGGTACTGGTGACCAGCCACATGTTCAGGCAGTCCCAGGATGCATTATGGGTACACAAGCTAGATCCCCAGTTCTCCACTGACCTGCTGTGGGACAGCCACATGATGTGGCAGTCACACAGCAAGCCACACCCCCCTGGGTCAGCAGCCACACCCCCCACAAGACTACATGGCCCCGGATGATGAGCTGACGGAACACAGGAACCCACTGGCGGCTTCTGTGGAGAGCCAGGAGGCACTCCATGTAGCTGTGCAGGGGTTGCAGATGCAGTTATGGTTCCTTGAGGAGTGGGCAACCGTCTGCCATGCTGAGACCATTGGGTTGATACACCTCTTATGCACCATTATCACTGTAGGCTTCACCAGTGTTGTGCAGCCTATTCAGGAGGGCACTGCAGCAATGGCTACCCGTGGTCACCGTGCCACATGCCGCGCAGCAACACCAGCACACTGCGTTCACAATGCCTTCGACATCCCACCCCTGCCCTTGCTCCCCCACACGCCCCTAGCTACAGTGTGCGGTTCTCCACGCCCACCTCAATGTGTAGCCATTATTGGTCAAGTGGTTTGACCCCCTCAGGGGTGGAGGCCTTGCCCTACGTTGCCCAAGGAGCCCCATTGGAGTTGCCTGTGCCCATGGTGTGGGGCCATGCATGCGTCCATGGTGACTGCATGCGCTCACCCTGAGGTGTCCTGCTGACCTGCCGTGATGCCTCATGGCCTGTGGTGGGTCAACATCTGCCCAGTATTGCCTACGGCTGTGTGGTGTCCACACCGTGACCACAGTGCCCCAACACAACCCTGTGACATTGTTACACTGTTTGGATGGCATCCAGGCCATGGTGTTATGGGAAAGGCATGGACATGATGAGTGCACCCGTGGCTTACCGCTGTGGGTATATGCCAGTGGTTCATCTCTGACCCATGCTATTACACAACAGCCACCTCTGTGCATCCTTGGCATTGTTGCTCCTCCTGTGAACATGTGTGCATGCAACCTGGGCACACCTGTCCACGTCACAAAGGGCTGATCAGTTCACACTGTACGTCGCTGTAGGGTGCACCATGCTCCCACATATACCGTGGCTGTGTGCATCCTTGCAATGTCATGGATGACTGCATTACTCACCTTCAGGTTCCGAAATGCTCCTGCACAATGGTGTTCCTATGCCGCTGTCCCCTCAGGGCCAATCTTGGGTCCATCCGGTCTTGCAGTGGCTGCTTACCTTCATCCTGCAGTTCCATGTTCTCCACACTATTGGCCTCTGTGACCTGGACTATTATTCCATGGTCAATGGCCATGTTGTGTAGCACGCAATAGACCAGGAATATGTCACAGGCCTTGTCTGGGCCATACTGTAGGGCACCACCGGACCTGTCCAGGCATCTAAAAATCGCATCTTTAGCATGCTGAACACATGCTCTATGATGTTCCTTATCGCGATCTGTGCCTCAATGTACCTCTCCTCTGTATTGGACGTGGGCCACAGTATTGGGGTAAGCATCCACAGCCGGAGGGGGTATGTGCTGTCTCCCGTGTGGAGGAAGGAGATATGTTAGTCTACAGTACACATCCATGGCATTCTGCACCCCACCAAGTCCTGTGTACTCTGGTCACCACCACTGGCACATTACTCTGGACACTGTGTCTCAATTGCATATGCCCGCGCACACCTCTGTGGCACTTTCCCAGCCATCACTACCACTGCAGCCTGCATGGTGTTTGGTCTCCGGGGCACACCACCACCGCTGCCTGGTTGTGCCATGCAGCGCAGTCCCCTTCCAATGCATCATGGTGCTCTACTCCTCACACAATGTCACAGGCCCCTACTGGCTGGCAGCACCCCTTTTGTCTGGTGCAGTCCATCACGTGTACACCCTCCCATTGCGGTACTTCACATTTGTCCACTGTCAGTTGTATTCCAGTCCCCTCTCTGCCTCCCTCCCCTCATCCCTGTGTTACATGGCTGTCGGCCACTGCAGCAGCACATTCCTACTAGGCCACCTCCTGCACAACTGACATCACTGCACTATGCGGCCATGTGGGCACCTTGTTTGCGGTTGTTTTCCACTCACCCACAAGATGGCCACGGAGCATCTCCCCAGACTCAAACCGGTGGCACAGGGACAACCGATGCCAGATATGAAAAAATTACTCACCTTAGTAATGTTGTTTCTTCTAATGGAGCCTTGCTATATTATGACAATTAGCAGTTTGGTCCTCCTCTAGAACTGCCCCGGAGATGAAAGAGTTAACTCCATACAGGATGGAGTTCTGAGCGCGAGCTCGGTTTTCAAAGCTCTATCTGGGCAGTTTCAAACTGAAACTGTCAGATCTTTACGAAGCAAGAACTCACTAAGGGTCTGTGTAGAAGCTGTAACCTACACTAGCCTACTGGCACAACAACAACAACAACAACAACAACAACAACAACAACAACAACAACAACAACAACAACAACAACAACAACAACAACAACAACAACAACAACAACAACAACAACAACAACAACAACAACACCCAAAGACTCAAGTCAGGGGGCCAGCAAAAAATACCATTTAACAATAGAAACAACACTCCCCCAAAAGGGGAAGAAAATCCTGCAATGGCATAAACAGTGCCTGCACTAGGTTGCCCACCCCCTACCCAAGTAGAAGTTCTGAGAGGGGCAAGCTGGGGGGGGGGGGGTCATAATATAGCAAGACTCCATTAGAAGAAACAACATTACTAAGGTGAGTATTTTTTTCTTCAAACAACATGAAGTCTTGCTATATTATGACAATTAGCAGACTACACAGCAGTACCTCCATGGAGGAGGGACAGAACCTACTTAGGGAATAGGCTCTGAAGCACAGCAGTGCCAAATCGAGCATCTATCCTGGCCTGGATATCCAGGGAGTAATGCTTGGTGAAGGTGTGTACCGTTTTCCAGGTTGCAGCCTGACAAATTTCCAAAATAGGAATGTCTCTAGCAGCAGCTAGAGGCGCGCTGTACCTCTGGTAGAATGAGCCCTCAATCCGGGGGTCTCTACCCAGTTTCTGGTAACAAAATTGATACAAGAGACAATCCATCTGGCAACTGTCCTCTTAGTGGCAGGTTTCCTTGCCAACCTCACCATGGGTGAGAAACAGTTGATGGGATTCAGACCTGTGACCCTTGGTATGTTCTAAATAGTAACTCAATGCCCTCAACATCCAAACTGTGCAATCTCCTCTCACCAGAGAAGAATGCTCAGTGAAAAATACTGAAGGAGATGGATTGGTTAAGATGGAAATCCGAAACCACTTTAGGTAAAACTTTCTGTTAGTCCTGAGGACTACCTTATCCTGAAAAGAAATAAATCATTTTCTAATGAAAGGCTTGTAACTCACTTGTCGTCTAGCAGAGTGATGGCCACTAAATACAGTTTTCCAGGTTAAAAACTTAAGCCTCTGGAAGACAGGGGTTCAAAGCGAGGTTGCATTAACTGGGCAATGCAAACATTAAGGTCCCAGGCAGGGGCTGGGTCACGAAAGGGTGGATTGGTATGGAGTAACCCCTTAAAAAACTTGGAAAATAGAGGGTGAGCGGAAAGGAGGAAGGCTTTCCTGCTGAAATAAAAGCAGAGACAGCTGCCAAATGAACTCTTAAGGTAGCTGGCCTGAGGCCCAAAGAATTAAGATGGGCCATGTAGTCCAACAAAATGGGCAAATCAGCAGATTCTGGGGCAATATGCTTCCCAGAACACCAGATGGAGAACCTTTTCCACTTGGAATTATAAGTGGCTCTAGTGGAAGGCTTCCTAGAGGCCTTTATGATGTCAAGGACACCTTGAGAAAGGTGCAAATCAGCAAATTCTAACTCCTCAAGAGCCAAGCTTTGAGGTTGAGGGATTTGAGGTTCGGATACCAGACTCTCCCCTGGGCACAGGTCAGCAGGTTGTGAATCCTGGGAAGACACAGGGGAAGGTGGACTGCCAGTGATAGAAGGAGTGGGTACCAGGGTTGCCTGGCCCAGTCTGGTGCAATCAGAATCACCTTGCAAGGCTGGGATCTGATTTTTACTAACACCTTGAATAGGAGAGGGAAGGGGGGGAAAGCATAAAGAAACTTCCCTTCCCAATCCAAGAGAAGGGCGTCCAGGGGGACTGAGCCCACCACTGGGGGCCTGCAACAGAACAGTGGAAGTTGGTGGTTGTCTGGGGCTGCGAAGAGGTCTATCTGAGGGTGCCCCATCTGGCAAAAACTGTCCCCAGCACTCGAGGATTCAGGGACCATTCGTGATGGCCCTGAGAAATCCTGCTGAGGGCATCCGCTAGGACATTGTCTTTCCCTGGCAGGTGAACTGCTATCAGAGAGGTGTTCAGGGAGTAGGCCAGAGACAACTTCATTGCCTCGGTGCACAAGGCCGACGACCGAGTGCCCCCTTGCTTGTTGATGTACCACATTGTTGTGGTATTGTCTGTTCTGACCTGGACTACTTTGTTCTGGACAGATGCAGAAAATGCTTGAAGAGCTAAAAAGACAGCTCTGAATTCCAGCAAACTGATATGGAGCAGAGATTCCTGGGGGAACCACACTCCCTGGGTGGAGAGGTCACCCAAGTGTGCTCCCCACCCCAGGAGGGAGGCATCCGTAGTGAGGGTGAGGGAGTGAAAAGGAATGAAGGACCCCAGTCTTAATTGCTCTGATCCTGCCACCACTGAAGGGCTAGGATCAGGGTTCGGGTCACTGGAATCAATTTGGTAAGGGGGTCCCTCCTTTGAGACCAACAGGCTCTCAAGTGAAACTGAATGTCTCTCATCTGGAATCTTGCTCCCTGCACCACGGCTGTGGAGGCAGCCATGTGCCCCAGGAGCTGCAAAAAGTGTCTTGCTGGTCGAGAGACTTGCAGAGTGAAAGAGGAGGCCAGGGCAATCAACTTCTCTACCCTTTCCAAGGGGAGGAAGGCCCTGGCCAGCTTTGTGTCCAATTCCGCACCTATGAAAGTGAGTACCTGAACTGGTTCTAGAACTGACTTTGGTAGATTTAGCAGGAATCCCAGGAGGTGAAGCTGCTGGTGACTTGTAAGTGGGATTTCACCTGTTCTGGAGACTGTCCTACAATGAGCCAGTCGTCCAGGTAAGGGAAAACAGCAATCCCTTGCCTCCTTAAATGAGCCACTGCCACGGCCAGACATTTTGTGAATACCCTTGGGGCAGAGGTAAGGCCGAAGGGTATTGCCCTGAACTGGTAGTGGCCTGAGGGCAGTTCGAACCTGAGGTACTTTCGGTGAGAAGGCCTGATGAGGACATGAAAATAAGCGTCCTTGAGGTCCAGGGAGGCTAACCAGTCCCCTGGCCTCAGGGAGGTAAAATCACTGCCAGAGTTAGCATTTTGAACTTTGGTTTCAAAAGGTGCTTGTTCAGATATCTTAGATCTAAGATGGGCCGCCATTCTCCTGTCTTTTTTGGGGTAAGGAAATATCTGGAATACAGACCTTTGCCCTGGTGTAAGGGAGAAACCCTTTCTACTGCTCTGAAGGTTAACAGGGTAGAGACCTCTGCTTCCAGAGCAAGGGTCTCTAGGGGGCTTGCAGGTGGGAAATGCCTGGCTCTCATCTTTGGGAATTTTCTGAAGCCGAGAACCAGGCCCTGGCTTACTACTTCCAGAACCCATTTGTCCGAAGTTAGGGACACCCAGTTCTGACTGAAGTAAGCCAACCTGCCCCCTACTGGTACAGGAGAATCGACCCTGGGCATCCCATCAGGGTGCCTGCTTGGCAGTTGCCTTAGGCTGAGGGGTTGGGACCGCTTACCTGCGCCCTGTCTGCCTCTGCTTTCTGAAAAGCCCTCTGAGCAAAAGCAGAGGAGGCTTGGAATTGATAAAAGGCCTGTGGAAGGGCCTGCCCCTACCGCTGGGTGTGTGCCTCTGGGGAGTGGCTTGCCGCTCCTTGGCTTGGGCACTTTTGTAGGTAGTTCTGTATTCATCCATCTTTTTCATATAGTTCTGTGTCTGCTCCCCAAACAGAGAATTCCCCCCCACAGGAAAATCCATAGCCTTAGTCAGAGTGTCCTGTGACAGATTAGTACACCTGAGCCATGCCAACCTACGAAAAGCTACAGAAGTGGCCATGACCCTTGAGGAAACATCATTAACATCCACAGCAGCATGAAATTGAACTTTAGAGGCTTCACTGCCATCAGCAGCCACCTGTTCTAATTCACTAGCCAGCTGGCCATGGGCCTGCTTGGCTAACTGCATAACTGTATCCCATCTAGATTTCTGATATCTAGCCACATAAGCCATATAATTTGCCTGCCTGAGTCCCAGAGAGGCTGCCATATACTGCTTTTTTGCCAGGGCATCAATCTTCCTGAAATCCTTGTCAGGAGGATGTGAAGCCAGGGGAATGTTAGCCTTGTCACAGGCTGTAGCCTGCACTACTCCTACATGACTACACTGCTCAGAAAGGAAGTCTGTATCAGGACCTGATAGATTACCTCCTGTCCATCTTTTTATCGACAGGAGGCACAGAATTAGGATTTTTCAAAATTTTTATTGTTTGCTTCCTAAATGACTTGTGCAAAGGAATAGACAATCTCCTAGACTCTGGAATATCCATCATTGCAACATAATCAGGCTCCTCCTGCTCATCCACAGCCTCTTCTAAGGGAAGCTGGAGGGTTTCAGCAACTTTCTTATAAAACATAAAATGAGATGGGGACTCAGACAGCACAGGGGGAGATTCTAAAGGTCTGTCTGGAGAGATGTCCGGTTCAATGGGCACATCCAGACCCTCCCAGCCACATACATACTGTTCATAATCCTCCTCCCCTCCTGTGGTTCATAAAATTCCTCAACATCATCTCCTGAACCACTGGGGCGGACCAAACCAACCTTTGCCAACTAGTGGTGGTTCGGACTGGCCCCAATATCAGTGACTGGACAATTTGTATGGCTTTGCTATTTCTGCAGCAGTTGGAGAGGAAATTTGGACTCCAGACCTGCTGATTTTCTAGATTTTTTTTTACTGGGGCTGGTTCCTCAGAACCAGCTTTTCTTTTGGCCGAGAAAGTATCGCCCTGGTCAGAGGGCACTCCCTCTGGTTCAGTTGGCACTGAACCGGGCTGGCCACCCGTGTCAGCGGACTTTTTGGCCTCTTGTTCCCTGAGCCTGCCCAATCTTTTTTCCAGTGTGGCTGCAGGGAAATTCTTACAAATCTGGCAGTCTGACTGGAGGTGGTCAAACCCCAGACAATAAACACATGTGGTGTTGGGTCAGCCCAGGCAAAGGCTTCCCCACAAGCATCACAGTGTTGAAACCAGTGGGCCGGTTTTTCTTTGGGTTTCTCAGACATAATGCCAGCCAACCAAAAACTTGCCCTTTTAATGGCAGTGCCAGGCAAGACACCCTTATCGGTTCCTAATCGTGTCATCGGTATTTGAAAAACCGTAATGAAATCCGGTTTTTAGAACCGATAAGAACCGGAACCGCACTCTAAATATATTTTAAAATGTTTAAAATGAGTTTTAAAGCAAATCGATCGGTTCAAAACCGAACCGATAATGACAATTTCCACACAGACTAAAACCTTGTACTTACGGTTACCAGATAGAGCTTGAACCGAAATGTGGTAAAATAAAACACTGTTCTCGGTTAAATTTAACCGAGAATACTTAAAATGAACCGAGAAATGAACCGAGCTGAAGGAGAAATCTCCGGAGCGACTGTTCAGTGAGGCGGAGTAAAGAATGACAGTTTCAGTTTGAAACTGCCCAGATAGAGCTTTGAAAACCAAGCTCTCGCTCAGAACTCCATCCTGTATGGAGTTAACTCTTTCATCTCCGGGGCAGTTCTAGAGGAGGACCAAACTGCTAATTGTCATAATATAGCAAGACTTCATGTTGTTTGAAAGGCATCGTGTGCACTCCCCAGGAAAGCAGGTACAGACATTTGTGACATGCCCTGTGGAATGGCACACCACCTGGCAGTTTAGGGAGTGGTGCCCCCTTCCTGTTAACATTCACCTCCTTGTCCCTACCAGGTGGTGCTCAGATGGCCGTGTGGGTGCAGTCAATGGCCCCTAGCATGCCCGGTAATCATGCAACCCTGTGAAAGTGATGCATTGTTTCTATCTGCTCTGCCGGTATGCTAGGGATTTGTATGAGCTCACTAGAATGGGTCAGCAGAGCAGTGAGGAACTGTGTGAGGAAACGGGCTGTGGCAGACTGGGTGATGCTGGTGGTGTCACCCACTGGTATCTGGAAGGTGCCCATGGCGAGCCAGTTTGGCATTTGTCAGTCTGGTACTGTTTTCAGTCATGGATTTGACAAAAAGTGGACCAGACAAAAACACTAGACTGGCTGCTCTGGCTGGAATGGGTGCAACTTGCAGCGTCTGGCTGTTGTGGCCAGACCAGTTGGTCCAGTTTTACCATTTCTGTCCATCCGTTGCAGCTGGATTTCATGTAGTTAAAGGTACGGGTAAAATCCAGACCACCAAGCCAGACTGGACTTTTTACTTTTTGTTTGGTCAGAGTCTAAAGGCATGGATTTCACCCATACCTTCAGCTACTGAAATCTCAACAAGCTACAACAAAATAGTAAAACTGGACTGTGCAAGTTGTTCCCAGTCCAGTTTTTACTGTTTTCTCTTTTCTCCCATCTACGTCCCTGCCAGAGCCGCCCCTTCAGGAGTAGTCAATGAAACCCATCCCTGCCACCGACTTACCTGCTGCTTGAGTCCCTGCATCCTCCCGAGGATTGCCCCCCAGGTGGGGTTCAGGGTGGAGCGTGACACCCCTATACCTTAAATCTTGTCTGGTCCCTGAGACAGTGGCAGTTGGTGGCATATCAGGACTGGGCTCGGCGCTCCATCTACCTGTCTCTGGAGGGCAGTTTTCCCCTTTTTCTGTGGGACGCTGTATGCCCAAGCATCAAGGCGTACACACCAACCATAGCAACGTCCCTTCCCCTTGCGAAGGAGCAGCCCCAGAGCTGACTGGCCCCCGACCTCTGCCTTTGACCAATCGTGCCCCAGTGACTCTGCGTGCTGTCGTGCCCCCAGCCTCTGCTAGGGGTCACCGCTTGCCACTAAGAAGCCTCTCCCGCCAAGGTGAGCTGTCGGACGCTCCAACCTTTCTCCCACCTGGTGGCCAGAGTTCACTCCTGAACCCAAGTCGCTGGTGTGGTGTCCAGCACCTCAGCGCCACTGGGCTGGCGTTTTTACCGTTTTCGTCTGAATTTTACCCATGCCCTTTAAACCTGGAGTCTATTCATAGGCCCCACCTTACATCCGTCATCTCCTCCTCCTCCTCGCAGCTGGTGATGGGATGAAGCTCTACCACCAAAAGAAAAACAGGATATGGGAACAGAATTAAAAACAAAACTAAAAAAAAAAAATTAAAATAAAAACCACAACAGGATATGTGGGGTGGGGGGGAGCTACAGTGACGAAGAGGTAACACACCCACCTGAATAAATAAAGGATTCGTAGATCCCAGGGCCACCATCAAAGGGGGACAATCGGGGCTGTTGTCCCAGGCCCCAATCTCTGGGGAGGCCTACCCGAGCTGGCACCCCCACTCTGGGGCCCTCATCAGCCCAGGGGGGCAGAACTTCCTCCTGGTAACAGGTGCATAGCCCACAGACCCTGGTGTCCCCCCAAATCTTAGAAAAGCGATTAATTCTCCTCCATAGAGACTGAAGTGGCAGGCAGGCTGTGAGATGGATCTGGAGGCGGGCCACTGGTGACCAGAGTTAAGACTCAGAGGAGGAGGTGGACCGCATGTCACTGTCATGTGGTGTTGGAGGATCAAGGGTGAAAGAGTCGTGCAACATACTGAGGTGCAGCTGGCAACATCTCGGTGATCTATCTCAGTCGGTTTGTCTGCTCTGCTGATTTGCTCTCCATGAACCATCTTGCTCTCATCTCACTTGGCTCGCAGTCGCGGCGGCAAATAAAGTAGAGAAAATGAGAGTCAACATTTGCTTGAATTTGAAAAAGGCAGCCAGGAGGATTGGAGACTATACAGTCACAGGGCACAAGTCTCCACCTAATAAGGTGGCATAGTGGGGCTCGCTCATCGGGGAACAACTGGGGTGTGTTGCCATTGCCACCACTTAGCCAGAATACCAGTAAAAATAATTGTTTTACCAACCTCTTGCTGTGCTCACTGGCTGCTGCCATGCCTGACAGTGCAAATATTAGTCCTGTTTGGTTAGTTGTTTGTCTTGGGTGGCGACTGCTGGTCATATATAGAGACAGATAGACACACACACTAATTAATATAAACATATCAGGACTCGAAATTCCCACTGAAATGGTGTTCCGTGCACACCAAAAAAACTAGCACAGAACACCAGATTTTGCTACCTGGTAAACCGCGGTCTATACAGTTTTAAGAAGCAAGGTTCAGTGCCCCCATTTCAGCTCTGGAGACTGTTTGCCACCTTCTAAGATGCTCCTGCCAACCAGAATGCTGCATTTTGTCTGCCTAGCCCAAGACCGATCAAAATCTCGCATTCACTGGCGAGATTTCGGTCTTGGGCTGAGCCATTGTACACTTGCTTTCCCTCACTCCCGGGGCGGCAACCACGCCGACTAGACTCTCGCTCCAGGCTCCTCTCTCCGGACATCACTGCCGCTGCGGTCTGGTAAATGGGGGAGGGTGCAGGGAACGAACAGTACAGTCACTATTGGGAGAGAGGGTGGGTGGGTGGATATGGGAGACAGTTGAATGATTTTCTGCAACATTTTGAGCGTCGGTGAGCTTAGGAAACAGTTTTGGGGGGGGGGGTCTGGAAAAATGGAGGGCAGATTTTGATGCGTTTTGCAGACTGGCCAGTTTTTGTTAGGCAGCCTGCCTAAAAAAGGAGAAATAAAACGAAAAAGACCAACAAGGGAAAACTCTTACAGAGAGGACACCGCCAGAAAAAAGGCAACAAGAAGCCTAAAAATACTAATTTTTTTTTTTTTTTAAGCTTTTTTGGGCACAGAACAAGGGAAAACCAATTGCCTGACAGTACTCTGGGCATACGTTCCAGCCCAGAGATAGATTCCCAGTTTCACTCAGAGAGGGGCACTGTGCCACAAAACAGCAGGCAATCATGCCCTAATGTCCCCGATTTGGTGAAGCACAAAATGCTGATGTTTTCCCTTGGTACCCCCACCCCAAAAAAAAAAAAAAAAGAAAAAGAAAAAAAAAACCCACTACTTTTACATTTCATATCGGGAAATAAAAATATAAACACATGAGGCTGTAACATTTCATTGAAGCAACTTTATTTTTACAGCTCATTTTCTTTTCTGGGCAGACTTCACCCTGTGTGTGGGGGGAAATTAGATTCTGGGCAATTGGCTAAGGATGAATTTAACAAAACCTCGACACTGACTCACCCCCCCCCCCCCAGGTTGAATCTGCAACACGGCAAAAACCCCAGGGCTAAAAATAAACTGTGATCATAAGTCTGCTTGACACTCACCTTGCATATCTCGAGTGCTGCAGGGACTCTCTCTGGGGTGTCACGGGGAGGATTTATTCCAGTTAGTTCTGCATCCACTGCTCCTTGCCCGTTTGGTCAGGGCATGCTTCTTTGCTGGCAAATTATAAGAAATTGCCAGATCTGCCAGGATGTGGCATTTTTGGAATGGAGTAAAGAACCCTAAGACCATAGCAGCAGAGGAGGAGGCTCTTAGAAAAAAGGAGCGAGATGCTGCTTACTTTTGTCATAAACGAGTGTGTACTTTACAAGACTACTGGGTAATAAAGTACACTTGGGTTGAGCCTGACCCTGAGAAAAACAATGTTTTGTAAAGCATGTAGGAAATTCATGGACATTACAGACACAACATCAGCATATCACGAAGGAAGCTGCAATAATTTCACTGAGCAGTCTTTACAAAGACATGCCAAGTCTAAGAAGCACTCCCTCGCTGATGCCAGACTTGTAGCTGAATCCCAGCAGGCATCTGCTGCTGACAGAGCAATCGAAATGCTCAATTCCAATGTAGCCCGCTGTGTGCAGATCTTAATTCGAAATGCACATGCCTTGGCCAAACACGCTAGGCCATATAGAGACTTCCAGTGGATGGGTGACCTTGACAAATGTAAAGGGGTCGATATTGGGGAAACCTATCACAATGACAAACCATGCCACATGTTCATTAGTAATATCGCTAAGGTGGAACGTAAGAAGCTGGTGGATGTGGTGAAGAATGTGGACTTTGTGTCCGTAATGATAGATGGTGCTACAGATTCCAGTATAAAAGAACAGGAAATAATTTACATAAAACAGTAAACGAGGGGGTGCCAGGTGTTTTTTTGTGTGTCCCTGGAAAATCCACACAAAGCTGATGCAGCATCAATCATGGCACGCATCGATCAGGCCATGCTGTCACAAATGAGTCAGCAGAGTGGAAAACAAATTGGTAGGGCTTACCACTGATGGGGCAGCAGTGATGACCGGTAGAAAGGGGGGTGGCTGCACTACTAAAAAAGAATCGTCCTCATCTAGTCACAATCCACTGCAATGCACATAGGCTGGAGTTATCACTGAAGGAAGGATGTCTTAAACATCACATATCATAAAAAAATAGAACAATTACTGCTGGGGATCCATCTGTTTTATCATTTTTCACCTCTAAACCGTAAAAATCTGAGAGAGTCTTGTCAAGCAGCAGGAGTAAGATGTCTTATTCCAGAGTGGGAGGAACCAGATGGGCACAACAAAAAAATTACCCACCTTAGTAATTGTGTTTCTTCTACTTGAGTCTTGCTGTATTCTGACTTATTGTAGTTAGCGCCAGCACTTGAACTGCTCCGGAGAGGAAAGAGTTAAATTCTATGCAGAGCATAGAATGTTAAGCTTGAGCTCAGTTCAAACCTCTGTCTGCTACACTTCAAAGTGTAACCGTCAGATTCTTACGAGCCAATACTAACTAAACCCACTGTGGAAATTGTAACATTTTTACTAGCTAAATGGCAACCAAATATTTTGGCTCCCTTAGAAGACTGAAGTTGAGAAATCCAAAATGAAGAACAGGCAGTGAACACTTATGACTACTAAAATAACCAAACATAACCAACTCCTCCACTCTAAAAGGAAGGAGTGCCCAAATGCACCCCTGGGGTGCAACACTATACCTGCCAGCACACTTCCCAAAAACCAGGTTCTCAGCAGGGAGGCAGGAAGGGATGAAAGAATACAGCAAGACTCCATTAGAAGAAACACAATTACTAAGGTGAGCAATTTTTTCTTCAATCAATATGAAGTCTTGCTGTATTTTGACTTACTGCAGACTACCAAGCAGTACCTCCATGGAGGAGGGAATCGAACCTACTTTGGGAATACGCTCTGCAGTACTGCTGTACCAACCAAGCATCATTCCTAGCCTGGATATCCAGAGAGTAATGCTTGGTGAATGTATGGACTGTTTTCCAGGTGGCTGCTTTACAAATCTCTAGCAAAGGAATATCCCTGGCAGCAGCCAGAGAAGCAGCTGTACCTCTAGTCGAATGAGCCCTCAGGCCTGAGGGTGGTATTTTACCCAGTTTTTCATAGCAGAATTGTATACAAGAGACAATCCACCTGGCAATCGTTCTCTTAGTGGCAGGTTTGCCCTTTCCCACTTCCCCATAAGTGAGGAACTGGTGGGAATCAAACCTGTGTGCCTTAGTACGTTCAACGAAGTAGCTAAGGGCTCTTTTAAAAATCCAAACTGTGTAATCTTTTCTCTCTCCTGAAGAATGGTCAGTGAAGAACACAGGAAGAGACATGGGTTGGTTCAGATGAAAATCTGAAACCACTTTAGGTAAAAACTTCCTATTAGTTCTAAGGACCACCTTATCTCTATGAAATGAAATCCGGCTCCACTGACAGGGCTTGTAATTCACTGATACGTCTGGCAAAGGTAACAGCTACCAGAAGAAAAAATTACTCACCTTAGTAATGTTGTTTCTTCTAAAAGAGTCTTGCTATACTATGACATATGCAGTGAGCCCGAACCGTCGAACTGCTCTGGAGGTGAAAGAGTTAACTTTCCATGACAGGCAAGGAACTTTGAGCTCGAGCTCAGTTGAAAACTCTGTCTGTTCTTCAAACTCAAACTGTCAGATCTTTATGAGCTAAACTCACTAAGGTCCTGTGCGGGAGCTGTAAACCTGCACTAGCCAACTGGCTATCAAATATAAGAACACATTTTTTTGGTCCCAAAACAAAGACTCAAGTCAGGAGACCCAAAAAATGAAAAACACAACACCCAGTCACCCCAAAAAAAGGAGGGGTGAAAAAACAAGGTGGGCATCTACTAAGTGCCAACACTGCACTACCCACACACATCCCAAAAACAGAGGTTCTGAGAGGGGCAGGTTGAGGGGGGAGGTCATAATATAGCAAGACCCCATTGGAAGAAACAACATTACTAAGGTGTTGTTTCTTCAAACAACATGACGTCTTGCTATATTATGACATATGCACACTACACAGCAGTATCTCCATATAGGAGGGACAGAACCTACTTAGGAAATAGGCTCTGAAGCACAGCTGTGCCAAACCGAGCATCACTCCTAACCTGGATGTCCAGAGAGTAATGCTTGGTAAAAGTGTGAACTGTTTTCCAGGTAGCTGCTTGACAAATCTCTAGAATGGGGATGTCCCTGGCAGCAGCCAGGGAAGCAGCTGTACCTCTGGCAGAGTGAGCCCTCAAGCCTGAGGGAGGAACCTTACCCAGCTTTTCATAACAGAACTGGATACAAGAGACAATCCACCTGGCAATGGATCTTTTAGTGGCAGGTTCCCTTTACCAACCTCACCATAAGTGAGGAACAGTTGGAGGGAGTCAAACCTGTGACCCTTGAATGCGCTCAATGTAGTAACTAAGGGCTCTTTACATCCAAGCTGTGCAACCTCCTCTCGCCAGAGGAGGAATGGTCAGTGAAGTACACTGGAAGAGAGATAGATTGATTAAGGTGGAAATCTGAAACCACCTTAGGCAAGAACTTCCTGTTAGTCCCAAGGACCACCTTATCTCTATGAAAGGAGATAAAATCAGGGTCTACTGACAAAGCTTGTAATTCACTTATGCGTCTGGCAGAAGTGATGGCTACCAGAAACACAGTCTTCCAAGTCAAATACTTAGCTCTGCTGAAGACAAGGGCTCAAGGGAGGTTGCATAAGCTGAGCAATGCAACATTAAGATCCCAGGCAGGGGCAGGGTCCCTGAATAGAGGGTTGGTGTGAAGCAACCTTTAAAAAAAAAAAAAAAAAAAAAAAAAAAAATCTTAGAGAATACAGGATGAGCTGAAAGAGAAGAGGGTTTACCTGCTGAAATAAAAGCAGACACAGCTGCCAAATGCACCTTTAGGGTAGCTGGTCTCAGCCCCAAAGTGTTTAAAAGGACCATATAATCCAGGACTGTGGGTAAATCAGCAGATTCTGGGGAAACATGCTTCCCAGAGCACCATATGGAAAACCTCTTCCATTTGGAATTGTAGGTAGCCCTGGTGGAAGGCTTCCTAGAAGCCTTCAATATATCCTTTACACCTTGGGAGAGGTGTAGATCAGCAATCTCTAACTCCTCAAGAGCCAGGCCTTGAGATTGAGAGGTCTGAGGTTCGGGTACCAAACCATTCCCTGAGCACAGGTTAACAGATTGTGATTCCTGGGAAAACACAGGGGAAGATGGACTGCTAAGGACAGTAGGAGTGGATACCAGGGTTGTCTGGCCCAATCTGGAGCAATCAGAATCACTTTGCAGGATTGAGATCTGATTTTGACTAACACTTTGAACAGGTGAGGGAAGGGGGGAAAAAAGCATAGAGAAACTTCCCTTCCCAATTGAGAAGTAAGGCATCCAGAGGGACTGAGCCAGACACTGGGGGCCTGCAGCAAAAAGGGAGTTGGTGATTGTCTGGGGCTGCAAAAAGATCTATCTGCGGGTGCCCCATCTGGCAATATTACCCCAGGACCAGGGGATCAGTGACCATTCGTGATGGCCCTGGGAAATCCTGCTGAGAGCATCTGCCAGGACATTGTCCTTGCCTGGGAGGTGAACTGCTATAAGGGAGGTGTTCAGGGAGTAAGCCAGAGACCACAACTTCATTGCCCCAGTGCACAAGGCCGTAGACAGAGTGCCTCCTTGCTTCTTAATGTACCACATTGTAGTGGTGTTGTCTGTTCTGACCTGTACAACTTTGTTCTGAACAGATTTGGAAAAAACTTGAAGTGCTAGAAAAACTGCTCTGAGCTCCAACAGGTTGATGTGCAGCAGAGATTCCCGAGGGGACCACAGTCCCTGGGTAGTGAGGTCGCCCATGTGAGCACCCCACCCCAAGAGGGATGCATCTGTAGTAAGGACTAAAGAGTGAGACTGAGTGACAAAGGGAACCCCTTGTCTCAAGTTGTTCTGATCCTGCCACCACTGTAGGGCTTGGATCAGGGTTCGAGTTACTGGGATCAACTTGGTTAGAGGGTCCTTCCTTTGAGACCAAAAGGCTCTCAAATGGAACTGAATGTCCTTCATCTGAAATCTGGCTCCTTGCACCACTGCTGTAGAAGCAGCCATGTGTCCCAGGAGCTGCAGAAAATGCCTTGCTGGTCGAGAGACCTGCAGGGTGAATGAGGAGGCCAGAGAGACCAGGGTCCTTGCCCTGTCCAAAGGAAGGAAGGCTCTGCCTATCTCTGTGTTCAGTTCTGCGCCTATGAAGGTGAGAAGCTGGACAGGCTCTAGAACGGACTTTGGAAGATTGAGAAGGAAACCTAGAGAGGTAAGCAGTTGCTGAGTTATCTGAAGATGTAACTTGACTTGGTCTGGAGACTGGCCTACTATGAGCCAGTCGTCCAGGTAAGGAAAGATGGCAATTTGTTGCCTTCTTTAGGTAGGCAACTTCTACTGCCAAGCATTTTGTGAATACCCCTGGAGCAGAGGTGAGGCCAAAGGGCATTGCTCTGAATTGGTAATGGCCTGAGGGCAGCTCGAACCTGAGGTACTTTCGATGGGAGCTTCTGATGAGAATATGGAAGTAGGCATCCTTGAGGTCCAGAGACGCTAGCCAGTCCCCTGGCCTTAGAGAGGGTAAAATAATTCCCAGAGTCACCATTCTGAATTTTGGTTTTAAAAGGTGCTTGTTTAAGTATCTGAGATCCAGGATGGGCTGCCATTCTCCTGTCTTTTTTGAGGTAAGGAAGTACCTGGAGTACAATCCTTTGCTCTGGCGTAGGGGTGGAACCCTTTCCACAGCTCTGAGAACCAGGAGGGTAGAGACTTCTGCCTCTAGGGCAAGTGCCGCTGATGGATTTGTAGGTGGAAAGGATCTGGTTCTCATCTTTGGAAATTTTTTGAAGCCGAGAACCAGTCCCTGGCTTACTACCTCCAGGACCCACTTGTCTGATGTTAGAGACTTCCAGTCCTGGACAAAGTAAGCCAGCCTGCCCCCTACAGGTAGAGGAGAATCGGCCCTGGCCACCCCATCAGGGTGTCTGCTTGGCAGGGGCTTTAGGCTGAGGGGTGGAAGCAGGTCTGCTTGTACCCCATCTGCCTCTCCCTCTAAAGAACCCCCTCTGGGCATAAGCTGAAGAGGAGGCCTGGGCTTGGTGAAAAGGCCTGCCCCTGGAGGGCTGCCTTTGAGGAGTGGCCTGCCTTTCCTTGGCCTGTGCACTCCTATAGGTGGTCCTATACTCATCCATTTTCTTCATGTAATTCTCTGTCTGCTCCCCAAACAGAGAATTACCCACAACAGGAAAATCCATGGCCTTAGTCTGGGTATCCTGTGACAGGCTAGTACATCTGAGCCAAGCCATTCTGCGAAGAGCCACAGATGTAGCCATGACTCTTGATGACACATCATTAGAGTCCACTGCAGCATGAAACTGCACCTTAAGATGCCCAATACCATCAGCAGCCACCTGCTCCAGCTCCTTGGCAAGCTGGCCAGGGACCTGCTTTGCTACAGCCATAACAGTATCCCATCTGGACTTCTGGTATCTAGCAACATAAGCCATATAATTTGCCTGTCTGAGTCCCAAGGATGCTGCCATGTACTGTTTCTTTGTCATGGCATCAATCCTCCTGGAGTCCTTGTCAGTGGGGTGTGAAGCCAAGGGAATATTTGCCTTGTCACAGGCTGCAGCCTGCACTACCCCAACATGGCTGCATTGTTGTGTAAGGAACTCCGTATCAGAGCCTGACAATGTGTACCTCTTGTCCATTCTCTTATCCACAGGAGGTATAGTATGAGGAGTTTTTAGAATTTTTACTGTCTGTTTCCCAAAAGATTTATGCAAAGGAAGAGACAGTCTCCTAGACTCTGGGATATCCATCATTTCTATATAGTCAGGCTCCTCTTGATCATCCATAGCGTCCTCCATAGGGAGCTGGAGGGTTTCAGCCACTTTCTTATCAAACATAAAATGAGAAGGGGACTCAGAAAGCCTAGGAGGAGACACTCCTGAAGGTCTGTCTGGGGAGATGTCCGGTTCAATGGGCACATCTAGACTTTCAAATCCACATTCACTCTCCTCATACTCCTCTTCCCCCTCCTCCGGTTCATAAAATTTCTCTAAAATCATACTCTTGAACCGGTGGAACCGACCGAACCGTATGCTTACCTGATGGTGCCGGTTCGGTCGGAACCGGGGAAAGCGACTGGACAATTTTAATCGCTTTGGCTATTTCTTCAGCGGTTGGAGAGGAAAGTTTTGGCTCCACACCAGCTGATCTAGTCCTTTTTGCTGGACCCGGCCCCTCAGAGTTGGATCTCCTTTTGGCCGAGGAAGTCTCGCCCTGGTCAGAGGGCCATCCGGTTCCGTGGACTTTTTGGCCTCCCTTTCCCAGAGCCTACCAACTCGCTTTTCCAGGGTAGCTGCAGGAAAACTTTTACAAATCTGGCAGTCTGCATTAGGGTGGTCAAACCCCAGACAAACACAGGTGGTGTGGGGGTCAGCCTTAGCAAAGACTTCCCCACAGACACTGCAGTGTTGAAACCCAGTGGGCTCGGTTTTTCCTTTGGGTTTCTCAGACATAGTGCCAGTCCTAACCAAATTTGCCCGTTTATGGCAATCCGCCAAGCAAGACTCTCTTATCGGTTCCCAACCGTGTCATGGGTCGTGGAAAAAAACGTAATGAAATCCGTTTTTTTAGAACCGATAAGAACCGGTAACCACACTCTAAGAGACAGATTAATATTTTTTAAACAACCTGATCGGTTCAAACCGAACCGATAAACCGTTTACAAGTTCCACACAGAAAAGTAAATGTAAAACCTATCTAGTACTTACAAATACCACAGACAGAGCTTAAACTGACCGGTTGCGTTTTAAATTCGGTCAAAAAACCGAGAAAATAATACTTTAACCAACAAAATGAACCAAGCAGAAGGAGAACTCTCCGGAGCGACTGTTCAGTGAGGCGGAGTAAAGAATCTGACAGTTTGAGTTTGAAGAACAACAGAGTTTTCAACCGAGCTCGAGCTCAAAGTTCCATGCCTGGCATGGAAAGTTAACTTTCACCTCGGAGCAGTTCAAGGTTGGGACTCACTGCATGTGTCATAATATAGCAAGATTTCATGTTGTTTGAAACACAGTTTTCCAAGTCAAGTACTTGAGCTTTGCTGAAGACAAAGGCTTAAAGGGGGGGGGTTTGCATAAGCTGAGCAATGCAAACATTAAGGTCCCAAGCAGGCGTACGGTCCCTAAAGTGGGGATTGCTATGAAGCAACCCCTTGAAAAATTTACAGAAAACAGGATGGGATGCCAGTGAGGAGGGTTATCCCACTGACAGAAAAGCAGAAACGTCTGACAAGTGTCCCTTGAGGGCAGCTGGTCTAAGGCCTAGGCCATTAAGATGAATCATGCAATCCAGAACTGCAGACAATTCAGCAGTGTCTGGGGATATGCACTTCTTGGAACACCAAATACTAAATCTCTTCCATTTGGAGTTATCAATTTTTCTGGTGGCAGGTTTCAGAGAGGCTTTGAGAATCTCCAGGACCCCTTGAGACAGGTGCAAATTTGCATACTCTAACTCTTCAAGAGCCATGCCTTGAGACTGAGAGATCGAAGGTTGGGATACCAAATCCTCCCCTGAGAGGAGGTTAGTAGATTTTGATTCCTGGGAAGAGACAGGGGAAGATGAACTGCTAAGGACAGCAACGGGGGTACCAGGGCTGCCTGGCCCAATCTGGAGGAATCAGGATCACTTTTCAGGATTGTGACCTTATCTTGACCAGGACCATGAACAGAGGAAAAGGAGGGAAGGCATATAGAAATTTTCTTTCCCAATTTAGAAATCACAGCATCCAGAGGGACTGAGCCCAAGACTGGGGGTCTGCAACAAAAAAGAGGAAGTTGGTGATTGTCTGGGGCTGCAAAGAGACCCATCTCTGGAGTGCCCCACCTTGAAAAAAAAATCACTTTCAACACTATGGGAATCCAGAGACCATTCGTGATGGCCCTGGGAAATCCTGCTCAATGCATCTGCTAACACACTGTCTTTTCCTGGAAGGTGGACTGCTACCAGAGAGGTCTGTAGAGAACAAGCAAGGGACCATAACTTCATGGCTTCCATGCACAAGGCCACAGACAGAGTGCCTCCCTGCTTGTTGATATGCCACATGGTGTGGTGTTGTCTGTTCTGACCTGAACCACCTTGTTCTGTACTGACAGAGAAGGCTTGTAGGACCAGATAAACCGCCCTGAGCTCCAGAAGATTTATGTGGAGAAGAGACTCCTGAGCGAACCAAACTCCCTAGGCTGTGATAGTCTCCAGGTGGACTCCCCACCCCAGTAAAGAAGCATTTGTGGTTAGAACCACAGAATGAGACTGAGTGATGAATGGGACTCCTTGCCTGAGGTTGTCCTGATCCTGCCACCACTGAAGGGCCTGGATCAGGGTCTGAGTTACTGGAACAAGTTTGGTTAGAGAATATTTTTTCTGATACCAAAAAGACCAGAGATGAAACTGAATGTCTCATCTGAAATCCGGCCCCCTGGCCACTGCAGTGGAAGCTGAAGGACACGCCTTGCTGGTCGAGAAACTAGGAGGTGGAAGGAGGAAGCTAGCTCTAGGATGGCCCTTACTCCTTCCAAGGGAAGAAAGGCTCTTGCTTTGACAGTATCCAGCTCTACCCCTATGAAAGTCAGAAGCTGTACTGGCTCATAAACTGACTTGGGAAGACTGAGAAGAAATCCTAGGAAAGTGAGCACTTGCTGGGTCACTTGCAGATCTGACTTGACTTGGTCTGGAGACTGACCCACAGTGAGCCAGTCGTCCAGGTATGGGATTATGGAGATATTTTCTATCCTCAGAAAAGCCACTACTACTGCTAGGCATTTTGTAAAAAACACCCGTGGAGCCGAGGTTAGGCCGAAGGGCACTGCTTTGAACTGATAATGGCCTGATGGCAATTCGAACCCGAGGTACTTTCTGTCAGAGCACCTGATGGGAATGTGAAAGTATGCATCTTTTAGGTCCAAGGAGGCTAGCCAGTCCCCTGGCCTTAGGGAAGGAAGGATTATTCCCCGAGTCACCATTTTGAATTTTGGTTTTAAAAGATGTTTATTCAGGTATCTTAAGTCTAGGATGGGTAGCCACTCCCGTCTTTTTTGGGGGTAAGGAAGTACCTGGAGTACAGACCTTTGGCCCTGTGTACTGTAAGAACTCTCTATGGCCCTTGGGGCCAGCAGAGAAAAAAACATCTGCCTCTAGGGCAAAGGTTTTGGAGATGCTTGCAGGTGGAAAGGATCTGGCTCTCAGCTTTGGGAACTTTTTGAAGTAGAGAACCAGTCCCTGGCTTACTACATCCAGGACCCACTTGTTCTGGTAACAGACTTCCAGTCCTGGAAATAATAGGCCAGCCTGCCTCCTACAGGAATTGGGGGAAGTCGACCCGGGTTGACACATCAGGGAGTCTGCTTGCCAGGAGCCTTAGGCGAAGGAGTGGATGCAGCCATGCTCATCCCCCTTCTGCCTCTCCCTCTGAAGAACTCCCTCAGAGGAAGAGGCCTGTGCTTGGTAAAAAGGCCTATGAAAAGGCCTGCCCCTAGCTTGCTGCCTTTGAGGAGTAGCCTGCCTTTCCTTGGCTTGTGCACTCCTGTAGGTGGTCCTATATTCATCCATCTTTTTCATGTAATTCTCTGTCTGCTCCCCAAGCAAAGAATTACCCACCACAAGGAAATCCATGGCCTTAACCTGAGTTGTCTTGTGAAAGCCTGGTACATCTGAGCCAAGCCATTCTCCGAAGAGCCACGACTCGTGATGACATCATCGGAGTCCACAGCAGCATGAAACTGGATCTTTGATGCCTCAATCCCATCAGCAGCCACCTCCTCCAGCTCTCTGGCTAGCTGGGGGAAGGCCTGCTTAGCCAGTGCCAGTACAGTATCCCACCTGGACTTCAGGCACCTTGTTGTACAGGCCATGTAATTAGCCTGCCTGAGTCCCAAGGAGGATGCCATGTACCATTTCTTTGCCATAGCATCCAGCTTCCTGGAGTCTTTATCCGGGGGGAGGGGTTGATGCCAAGGGTAAGTTAGCCTTATCACAGGCTGCAGCCTGCACAACCCCAACATGGCTACATTACTGGTACAAGTACTCCGTACCAGAGCCTGACAACATGCACCTCTTGTCCATCCTTCTGTCAACAGGAGGTAAAGAATTAAGAGTTTAACAATTTTTGTGTCAGTTTTCGAAAGGACTTATGAAGGGGAAAAGGCAACCTCTTGGGCTCTGGGATGTTCATCATTTCAACGTAATCAGGCTCCTCTTGTTCCTCCACAGCTTCTTCCAAGGGGAGCTGAAGGGTTTCTGCCACTTTTCTGTAAAACATAAAGTGGGAAGGGAACTCAGTCTGGGAAGGGAAACACCAGAAGGTCTGTCTGGGGAGATGTCCGGTTCAATGGGCTCATCCAGACCACCACCATCTTCATAATCATCGTCCCCCACCAAATCA
Organism: Neoceratodus forsteri; assembly: GCA_016271365.2. Classification (NCBI taxonomy): domain Eukaryota; kingdom Metazoa; phylum Chordata; order Ceratodontiformes; family Ceratodontidae; genus Neoceratodus; species Neoceratodus forsteri. The sequence goes on along the minus strand of JADMNL010000023.1, from coordinate 360,836,781 downwards.
GGTTCATAAAAATCTTCAGGGGCATAATCCTGAACCGGAGGAACTGACCAAACTGAACGAAGCCATTCAACAATCCTAATCGTTCGGGCAATCTCCTTGGCGGTCAGAACATGTGATTCTGGATCCGAAAAGGCCGATATGTTTTCTGACAGAACCAATCCCTCTGAATCGGCTTTCCTTTGACCAGGGCAATGCTTCTTCAGGCAAGAGGGCACCACTCCTAGTTCACCTGAAACCAAGCCGGGCTGGCCATCCGGGTCAGCGGACTTCTTGGCTTCCTTATCCCTATGCCTGCCCAATCTCTTTTCTAGATTGGATTTAGGGAATTTTTTTTTTTTTAATATATATTTAGCAGTCTGAATCGAGGTGGTCAAACCCCAGACAATAAACACAAGTGGTGTGGGAAATCAGCCTTAGCAAAGACTTCCCCCCACACACACACACACACTGCAGTGTTGAAACCCAGTGGACCCGGGTTTTTCTTTTGGGTTTCTCAGATGTAGCCATCCTATAACTCAAACTTATCCTTTACTCGGCAAAAGCCAGGTAAGACCCCCTTATCAGTTTCCAACCATGTTACTGGTATTTGAAAAAAAAAAACAAAAAAACGCAAGAACACTTTTTTTTTTTTTTTTAAATAAATGATAAAGGACCGGTAACCACACAGTAAACCTGAAGAAAAATACACAGAGAATAAACGCACAAGACAACCGGTTCAGCTGAACCGGTTAAAAGTTCAAATTTACAATTTCCACAAGTATCCTATGGCTAGTCCACTACCCAAGTACTTACCGTACCACAGACAGAGACCTCAACCGAATTATAAACGAAAGGGTTGGTAAAACAGACTACTTTAACCGACTGATGAATTGTGAGCAAAGGTGAAATCTCCGGAGCGACTGTTCAGTTAGGCGGAGTAAAGAATCTGATGGTTACACTTTGAAGTGCAGCAGACAGAGGTTTGAACACAGCACAAGCTCAACGTTCTATGCTCTGCACAGAATTTAACACAGTTTCCTCTCTGGAGCAGTTAAAGTGCTGGGGCTAACTGTAATAAGTCAGAATACAGCAAGACTTCACGTTTGAAACACATTAACAGTACTGAACGAGCTCATCACAGACTATCCCGGGATCCTGCTGCACTTCCAACAGGTATGTACTGTCCCAGACTCCATTTTAAGCACAGTCTAGATTTGTTTTAAAATTAGAACAACTAAAGCAGCAACTTGTGCTATTTTTTGTCTTCTCAGATGCAACATGGCAGATCCTGAGGGGACCGTGCAGCGAAAGCCAAGGGCTACCTGATGACCATGCAGACCTAGAGATGTCTACGCTACACTCACCTGATGGCACACATCCTGGAAGAGTTCACAAAGGTCAGCCTGCTTCTTCAAGCAAATGATACTTCAATGGGAGAGGTGTCTGAATCACTTCAGGACCTGAAGGACTGCCTTGTAAAGCTGAAAACAAGGTAATTTTTGTTTTCCAGATTGGTTAGCTAGAAAGACAGTATTTTCCCTCCACCCTAGCCAGGAAAAAAAAAAAAACAACACTTTCTCTGTCAGGGCAAGTTAGGTCAGGCCAGGGGGATAAGTCTGCGTTTTTCCTTTTGTTCTTGTTTTGTAGACCTGGAAAGCACTTGCGAAATCTGGATGCCTTGGAGGGACCTAAATTCCATGGACACACCCCATCTCTTGACGCAGCGGACCAGTTTTCCGTTGACAGAGAGAGACTACTGACAGCCATGACCCTAAATGTCACACACAGGTTTGAAGACATGCACCACATTGTGAACTTTAAAAACAGTGGCCAACAAGCCATGTAGACTTGACAGGTATGTTAGGGTGGGAAAATAACTGACTGGGTGGCACTGGGAGAATCATCTTTAGCTTTACGAGGTGGGAGGTGAGATCCCCCCCCCAATTTATTTCAGATTATGCAGAGGATGCAGTAGCTGGTGTCGTAGAGGAGTTCATACCAGTCCTCACAGAACAGAACACAGATCCAGACGTGTGTGTAGCAGAGTGGACCAAACTAAAAAATAAATCACATAAAGAGAAGGTGATTTTTCTTCTTCTGCCACTAATGATCAGCAAATTCTCAATATGGTACTGTCAGGCTGCAGATCAGGGACTCAGGGTAATACATGTTTGCCCCCCCCCCACCCAAAAGTACATCAATGCTGTAGAAGCAAGTGGCCAGATATTCATCAGGCTTGCCAAGACAAATGCCACAACATATTGTGACTAGTAACCTTAATTCGTACTCTACCAGCAAGTACAGCTGTTTGTGAACATGGGTTTAGTCTAATGAAAATAATAAAATCCGACTGGCGAAGTTCATTAGGAAAGGACAGTCTCACTAATAAGGATCTTGTTACATACACCATGTGAACAGGAATTTGATCCAGTTCTAGTCATTGAGTACTGGTTAAAAAGAGGTAGACAGAAAAAAAAAAAAAAAAAAAGCCTTTGCAGCCATATGGTCCACGGAACAAAAAACAAAGCAATGAGCAGGAGGAAGAAGAGGCAGACAGCTCAGACTCAGAAGTAAAGTTAGATAAATCTTTCATGTCTGAAACTTATTCTGAAAAACTTTTGCCCGATGATTCTCATGTTATATCTGATGAAGAACTTGAATGTACTCCCCGTCAGTGTTGTGCCCCTAGTACTACTAGTTTGCAGGAAACTGTTAACTGTTTGGAAATTCTTGCATCACCGAGTACTCTCGTGATGACATGAATCTGTTGTGACCATGTCCTCCACATTTAAGGTTTGGCCTTTCTTTGCCACCCAACTGTTGAGTCCTGCTTGGACTAAATGTCTTCATTTTTCCTACAAAACACAGTTAATATTGCTATCTGCAATCGGTTCAACTTAGTGTCACTCCAGGTTTTTGGTGGCAAAAATAATTTTGCCTGGTCACAGTGCCACCAGATTTACAAGTCATGTAGGTTGATCAGTACAGTCTAATTTGTCAAATCTGTGAGCTCTGTCGGTCCTTGTTCTACTAATTTATGTTTTGTTACAACAGACATGGCTGCGTAGACTAATGCTAACTTGTCGAGCAGCAGCACAGATAGCCAGTCCTAGTAGCACAGTCCATCAGTCAAGTACAAGTCAGTGAGGCAGCTGAAAATGCACCAAACAGGTACTGTTTTATCTTACTAATTAAGTGTGCTTGGAACGACTCCGAGGTAGGCAGTTGAGCACCAAGTAGTCCAGATTTGGTATGTGAACAGAGTATCTTTTGGTCTTCCTTCTTCTTCCCTTCTTAGTATAGCCCCGACTCCCAATAAAATAATCATGGAGAGTCCATGCACTGACAAGGAGATGTTGCTTACTGAACCACTCAGCACAGCAAAAATTAGATAACCAACGGTACAGTAACATTCTGGCCAAATTGGATTTCACGTGAAAATTACAAAAATCTATCACGATTTAGTAGCAGGGTGTTTTAAATTAGTAAAATCTGGCCAATAGGTCATGTCATGGTAATAAAACTAATCACGGTGCTATAACAAATCATGTCGGATTAACTGAATCACAAGCTTCTGTTTATACTAGCCAGATTTTTTCGTAGCGTTGTCTTGATGGGGTAGACAAAAAGCAAGAAGACAAAAAGATACTCAATCATCAATGAATATCAACTGCTGCTTGAACATTTCAGCTGTGCATAAGCTCACTGTCATCAGTGAAAGTAAAACGACTGTCCAGGCTTTTGTGCTGCATTTTTTGGGTTAAACTGCATCACATTATTATGTAGTGTGAGTGTCTTACTATACTCTGCCATAGATTTCAGACAGTTTTTTACTGCTTGTGAACTGAATATCAACTGTGATGAGATTCCTGTCAGTCAGTGCTGCAAAAACACTTTGAAAAAAATGTATGTAATACCTGGCTGCTGTATTTTCTGTGCATCACTTTCTGTACACGCACAGAATAAAGTGGAATTTCAACACCTTACTTACAACGTAAAGAGAAAACAAAAACACAGGAAAATAAATGAATGGAGAATTTTTTTTTGCCTTTTATTTGGGCAGACAAGGATGTACTCATGGTTGGTGACATTTTCTAGCAGGTATACAAAAAGGGGTGGCATACCATTTTCTGGGACGGAATACCAAATCTGGGCAACTGGTAATCCGTGCAGTACACCACTTTTTAAAATGAATTTCTAGCCGTGTGTCATGAATAAATATAAATATATATATATATTATATATACACATACATATACATATAATATATATATATATATATATATATATATATATATATATATATATATATATATATATATATATATATATATATTATATATATATATATATATATATACACATACACACACACACATATACACACACACACACATATACACACACACACATATATACACACACACACACACACACACACACACACACACACACATATATACACACACACACACATATACATATATACACACACACACACACATATACATATATACACACACACACACACACACACACACACACACACACACACACACACACACACACATATACAGATAGATATAGATATTTATCTATCTATCACACACACACACACACACACACACACCGACCGGCCTTCAACGCACACCCGATGCCTGTTGGTGGGGCGAGGTGGGCGAAGTTGCAAAAGGGTAAGAAACCTCAACACCGAATTCTCGCTTTTGTTGCAATGGAACAACCCTAACTGATGCATTACATGGATTTTTTGCCATGAATTTCCCTTCTTTTTGAGAATGAGCACTATAAATAGTGAATGGAATGTGGTGGTGGCAGTGCGGGGCACCATGCGATTTTTTGAGACATAGTAACGCAACGCAAACAGTAATGCACATGGTGGCACAAACATAAATAACGCAAATGGTAAGAGAAACGCAAGCGCAAACGTTAATCAAAACAAAAATTGTAACGCAAACGGTAATGCAAACGCTAACGGCAACAGAAACGCAAACAGTAACGAAAACGCCAACAGAAAGAAAAATTCAAACGGTAACACAAACGCAAACAGAAATGCAAACTGTAAAGGCAACAGCGCCACAGAAGGAAACGGTAAACACAAATAGACAATTGAAATGCAACCAAAAGAAAAAATTACTCACCTTAGTAATGTTTCTTCTAATGGAGTCTTGCTATATTATGACAGATGCAGTTTGTCCCACCATTAGAACTGCTCCGGAGGTGAAAGAGTTAACTTCCATGCAGAGCATGGAACTTGGAGCGCGAGCTCGGTTAAAGAAGCTCTGTTAGGGTGGTTTCAAACCGAAACAGTCAGATCTTTACGAGCAAAACTCACTAAGGCTCTGTGTGGAAGCTGTAACCTACACTAGCCAACTGGCTACTAAAATATTCATATTTTCCTGGTCCCAACACCAAGACTCAAGTCAGGGGACCAGAAAATAAAATAAAATAACTAAATAAAACACAACACCCAAACATAAAGGGGCATCAATAAGTGCCAACAGTGACTGCCCACCCCACCCGAAGCAGAAGTTCTGAGAGGGGCAGGCTGGGGAGGAGGTCATATATAGAGACTCCATTAGAAGAAACAACATTACTAAGGTGAGTAATTTTTCTTCAAACAACATGAAGTCTTGTCATATTATGACAGATGCAGACTACACAGCAGTACCTCCATGGAGGAGGGACAGAACCTACTTGGGGAATAGGCTCTGAAGCACGGCTGTGCCAAACCGAGCATCCCTCCTGGCCTGGATATCCAGGGAGTAATGCTTGGTGAAAGTGCGTACTGTTTTCCAAGTAGCTGCTTGACATATCTCCAAGATAGGGATGTCTCTAGCAGCAGCTAGAGATGCAGCTGTACCTCTGGTAGAGTGAGCCCTCAGGCCTGAGGGGGGAACCATACCCACTTTTTGATAGCAAAATTGGATACAAGAGACGATCCACCTGGCAATGGACCTCTTAGTGGCAGGTCTCCCTTTCCCAACCTCACCATAAGTGAGAAATAGTTGGAGGGAGTCAAACTTGTGACCCTTGGTACGCACTATGTAGTAACTTCGGGCCCTCAACATCTAAGCTGTGCAGCCTCCTCTCACCAGAGGAGTAATGGTCAGTGAAGAACACTGGAAGTGAAATAGATTGGTTAAGGTGGAAATCCGAAACCACCTTAGGCAAAAACTTCCTGTTAGTCCTGAGGACTACCTTATCCCTGTGAAAGGAAATAAAGTCCAGTCTCCACTGATAAAGCCTGTAACTCACTTATGCGCCTGGCAGAAGTGATGGCTACTAAATACAGTTTTCAAGTCAAATACTTAAGCTCTGCGGAGACAGAGGCTCAAAGGGGGTTGCATCAGCTGAGCAATGCAAACATTAAGATCCCAAGCAGGGCAGGGTCCCTGAATGGAGGATTGGTATGGAGGCAATCCCTAAAAAAAACTTGGAAAATACAGGGTGAGCAGAAAGAGAAGAGGGCTTCCTGTTGAAATGAAGGCAGAGACAGCTGCCAAGTGCACTTTCAGGGTAGCTGGTCTCAGTCCCAAAGAATTAAGATGGACCATATAATCCAATACAGTGGGTAAATCAGCAGATTCGAAATATGCTTCCCAGAACACCATATGGAAAACCTTTTCCACTTGGAGTTATAGGTAGCCCTGGTGGAAGGCTTCCTAGCAGCTTTCAGAATTTCGAGAACACTTTGAGAAAGTTGTAGATCAGCAAACTCTAACTGCTCAAGAGCCGGGCCTTGAGGTTGAGGGATTTGAGATTCGGATACCAAACTCTCCCCTGAGCACAGGTTAACAGATTGTGGTTCCTGGGGAGACACAGGGGAAGATGGACTGCTAAGGACAGAAGGAGTGGGTACCAGGGCTGCCTGGCCCAGTCTGGAGCAATCAGGATCATCTTGCAGGGCTGAGACCTGATTTTGACTAGCACCTTGAACAGGAGAGTGAAGGGGGGAAAAGGCATAAGAGAACTTCCCTTCCCAATCGAGGAGAAAGGCATCCAGGGGGACTGAGCCCAACACTGGGGGCCTGCAACAAAAAAGTGGAAGTTGATGATTGTCTGGGGCTGCAAAAAGATCTATCCGAGGAGTGCCCCATCTGGCAAAAACTATCCCCAGTACTAGGAGATCCAGTGACCATTCGTGATGGCCCTGGGAAATCCTGCTGAGAGCATCTGCCAGGACATTGTCCTTGCCTGGGAGGTGAACTGCTATGAGGGAAGTGTTCAGGGAATAAGCCAGAGACCACAACTTCATTGCCTCGGTGCATAAGGCCGAAGACCGAGTGCCCCCCTGTTTGTTGATGTACCACATTGTAGTGGTGTTGTCTGTTCTGACCTGTACCACCTTGTTCTGAACAGATGCAGAAAAAACCTGAAGTGCTAGAAAAACAGCTCTGAGTTCCAACAGATTGATGTGGAGCAGAGATTCCTGAGGGGACCATAACCCCTGGGTGGAGAGGTCGCCCATGTGAGCTCCCCATCCCAAGAGGGACGCATCTGTAGTAAGGGTCAAGGAGTGGGACAGAGGGATGAAAGGTACCCCTTGTCTCAGATTGCTCTGATCCTGCCACCACTGAAGGGCCTGGATCAGGGTTCGAGTCACTGGGATTAACTTGGATAGGGGATCTCTTCTTTGAGACCAGAAAGCTCTCAAATGGAACTGAATGTCCCTCATCTGAAATCTTGCTCCTTGCACTACAGCTGTGGAAGCAGCCATGTGTCCTAGGAGCTGCAGGAAATGCCTTGCTGGTCGAGAGACCTGCAGAGTGAAGAGGAGGCCAGGGCCACCAAGGTCCTTACCCTTTCCAGGGAAGGAAGGCTCGCCTGCTTTGTGTCCAGTTCTGCACCTATAAAGGTGAGTACCTGGACAGGTTCCAAACTGACTTTGGAAGATTGAGAAGAAAGCCCAGAGAGGCAAGCAGCTGCTGGGTAACTAGCAGGTGTGATTTGACTCTGGTCTGGAGACTGACCCACAATGAGCCAGTCGTCCGTAGGGAAAAATGGCAATCTTTGCCTTCTTAGATGAGCAACTGCTACTGCCAGACATTTTGTGAACACCCTTGGGGCAGAGGTGAGGCCGAAGGCATTGCTCTGAACTGATAATGGCCTGAGGCAGTTCGAATCTGAGGTAGTTTGATGGGAGCTTCTGATAAGAACATGGAAGTAGGCATCCTTGGGGTCCAGGGAAGCTAGCCAGTCCCCTGGCCTTAGGGAGGGTAAAATCATTCCCCGAGTCACCATTTTGAATTTTGGTTTTAAAAGGTGCTTGTTCAGATATCTTAGATCCAGGATAGGCCGCCACTCTCCTGTCTTTTTTGAGGTAAGGAAGTACCTGGAGTACAGACCCTTGCCCTGGTGTGGGGGAGAAACCCTTTCTACAGCTCTGAGAGCCAGGAGGGATGAGACTTCTGTTTCCAAAGCAAGAGTCTCTAAAGGGTTTGCAGGTGGATAAGATCTGGCTCTCATCTTTGGAAATTTTTTGAAGCTGAGAACCAGACCCTGGCTCACTACTTCCAGGACCCACCTGTCTGATGTTAAAGACTCCCAGTCCTGGACGAAGTAAGCCAGCCTGCCCCTACAGGTAATGGAGGCCGACCCTGGGCATCCCATCAGGGTGCCTGTTTGGCAGGGGCTTTAGGCTGAGGGGTGGGAGCAGGCCTGCTCGTACCCGGTCTGCCTCTCCCTCTGAAGAACCCCCTCTGAGCATAGGCTGAAGAGGAGGCCTGGGTCTGGTAAAAAGGCCTGCCCCTACCCCTGGTGGGCTGCCTCTGAAGAGTGGCTTGCCGTTCCTTGGCTTGTGCACTCCTATAAGTGGTTCTATATTCATCCATTTCTTCATATAATTCTCTGTCTGCTCTCCAAACAGAGAATTTCCCACCTAGGAAAATCCATAGCCTTGACTGGGTATCCTGTGACAAGTAGTACACCTGAGCCAGGCCAATCTCTGAAAAGCCACAGATGCAGCCATGACTCTAGAGGATACATCATTAGAATCCACTGCAGCATGGAATTGCACCTTAGATGCCTCAATACCATCAAGAGCCACCTGCTCCAGCTCCTTTGCAAGCTGGCCAGGGACCTGTTTGCTAAGGCCATGACAGTATCCATCTAGATTTCTGGTATCTCGCAACATAAGCCATATGGTTTGCTTGTCTGAGTCCCAAAGATGCTGCCATGTATTGTTTTTTGGCCATGGCATCAATCTTCCTGGAGTCCTTGTCAGGAGGATGTGAAGCCAGGGGAATATTAGCTTTATCACAGGCTGCAGCCTGAACTACCCC